>OY540811.1:10000000-11475436 GCA_961205875.1 Sialis fuliginosa
AACTCCAACAAATCATCAAAACATTAAACAAGAACTTAAAAAATACGTCAAATAACACAAGACGGAAAATAATTTCATTCGTGTGACGTCATAATTAAATATGTAAGACTAACCACCGCGTTCGTTGTTATCGTAGGTTAGTAACCTTCTTAAATAGCGGCGTATCATCGCGAGACCACATTAAAAGTTCAATAACCGCATTATCCACGTGTGTTAATCTTTACGTAAAAACCGTTGGGGCGCGCACGATTAAACGCGGTACTTTATCGTTAACAAGACCTCGTTAGATGAAGCGTCGGGTGACGGCGGTGTACGTAATCGTTGTACTCCGATGGTACTTTATTAATAACTTTTAACGAGGTGTTGACAGCGCGGATTTGTATATTGAGGAATCGTGTGTAATATTGCCTAATTAGATTTTGTGCCATTTATACATGTGTTTAAAATTATTGAGATGCAGTTTATATTTGAAATGATTAGATTTTCAAATAACAATATATGTATGTTAAAATGATCAAACAGTCTCGATAAAATTTAAACATTTCATGTAGTTGATGTTTTTTTTTATAAAATATGTTTGCACGATTTTCTGGACTGATTTTATTCCGGATTTCACTAATGGATGTAATGTTTCCGAGGAAGGTTTAGGTGAGCTGCGTAAATAGTTAGCGATAAGTAAAAATAGTGTTTAATAGGTTTATTACAGATTAAATTTATATCCCTGTGTAACCTCGAGTAAAATATAGTATATAATAAAAATCCATTCTTCATTGTGATGATTGTGAGTTAATTCATTATGAACCAAATTAATGTCTTCATTATTTTGTTTAAAATACTTCATCAGTTGAAATATAAGCTAGTACAGTTTCTTCTGAAATAAGGCCACAAGCTTGTGCTTTTTATTAAAATATATAAATATACTGGATGTATTTATATGAAAAATGAATTTTGTTGAGTTATTCTTTGAAGTTAAATATGTACTTCGTTAGTAGAAAAAAACAATAAATAACCCAATTCTTATAAATCATCTCTCGAATGAAAAATAGAACTTAAATTATAAAACATATAACCATTACTTCACATACTTGGAAAAAAACACACAAAAGTAGCTATTCCCAGAATACAAGAAAAAAATCCACATATAGCTCACCTCTGGTAAAACGCAAAAGCTACCTCGATTTTTGTTGTCACATAGATGACACTCGAGTGCGCATGCGTACGCCTTTTGGTCGATGACGTATACAAAAATATGGAAATATACAATAACATGTAAAGACGCAGGAGTAGGGGCATACATATTTTTATATGTAAATAACTGTAGATGCTGAAAACATATATATGTATATATTTACAGGATGAGTAAAAAATATGGAATATTGCTTATATTTTCTAAAAAAAATGTTTTACTAAAAGTTATTAGATAAATTATTTCCTATGTAATGCTAAACTCAAAAAAAATTTGGTTGTTGCTATCAGTTATTCATTTTATGACCTAGATTTTATTTTTTTGCATACAGTGAAATTTTAATGAAATTGCAAAAATTTTGAGAAAAATTAACTTTTACAATCTCAGGTCACATTAACTACAACGTAACTACGTAACCAAGTAAACCTTGAAAAATTGACTGAAACTTGAGAAAAATGGTCATACTTTACAAAATGTAAAAGTTTCTTTTAGAAAAATAATACAGATGTTTTTGAACAACAATTGACATCATTTTGAACATTTGTTAAATTAATTAATTTGGTAATTAGATTTTTTTAATGATTAACAAGTTTCAGTCAACTTTGTTAAGTTGTAGTTAATGTGATCTGAGGTTAGTTAATTTTTTTCAAATTTTTCCGTTTACAATCTTATTAAAATTTTATATAGTTGTATGAAAAAAATTAACATATATTCATAGAATCTTAAAAAAAGACATGCTGTCATTTAATAAAAATTTAGTTAGTTCCATAGCAACGTAATTGATAGCACCAAATTTTCCTGGAGATTTTCATTACATAGGAAATAATTTCTCTAAACACTTTTACAAAAACATTTTTTAAATAATGAATATTTTAGAAAATATGAGCAATATTCCATATTTTTTACTCATCCTGTATATGTATATATTTACACACATGTGTATATATATATGTGTGTGTGTGTGTGTACAGATACCCACATATATACATGTATATGTATGTGACTTCTGTATGCATAGTTGGTTTTACATATACGATATTGGCTTCGAGGCAGAATTACATTGAATTTTATATTTTTTTCGCGAATAGGATGCTGAATTAGAACGGAAAGAGAATGATGTTGAATTCTATGTGGTTTCGTTATTTCTTCTTTCAAACGATCATATTGAAATATAAATTCTACTTCTATACATTATTATTTATTATATTGTTTTTATTATTATTTTATGTAGAGAAATGTGGTATTGTTTAACATTTTAGAATGATATTTTCTTTAGAACATGTAGCCAGTTTTTTTGTTGTTGAAAATATGGTAAAGAGGTTGCAAAATGTTGTAAATAAATAAATATAATTAAATAATATAGTATCAATTTATTTACTACGTTGTAGTTTTTACTCATAATAATTATTTACTTTTTTGAATATTTACTTTTTACTGTACGTTTTTTTTTTCGCCAAAATATACTAGTTTGAAGATATTCTTATATTTAATGTAGTTATGTTCATTTTTTCCATTTTTAGGTTAGGTTATTTCAAAAACCTGACGTGATGGAGCAATTTAGGCAACGGATTCGGTTTCAACATTCCAAAAACCTCCGAAATCACTTATTGAACTATAGAGACAACAGAACAGAAGTCTTTTTCGTCGGTCTGTGATATTAGTCAGTGATGACTAACACCACGATATAATAATACTTCATTAATCTAATTCTAATAATCTAAATTTTTCTGAATTTCTCATTTATAAATGGACACTGTTATGCTTTATTGTATCATCCCACACAAAGCTCATTACGAGATATCAACATTTTTAATACGCGTAAGAAAAATACATATTTTACATTTCTGTTATATTTCTAAATTCGCGTTTGGTCGGTTAATTTGATATATATCTATTCTTATAAAATTTTTAAAACATTTTCAACCAAACCGCAAAGAGTGGTTTGCATTGTTTTTGTTAAATTATATTTTACCAGCTGTTCCCGCGACTTTTGAACAGCCTGTACATGGTAGCTCTTGGATATTTAAACAAGAGCACCCTATGACATCTTACAATAAGGTCCGTACTTATAATTTTGTCTTCAAAGCTGCGGCCGCGGAAGTGATGAATTGTTAAGTGCAGTAATGTAAAAATCATTTTTTTTATATATTATAATTTCTAAAACGAACATTAGATGACGTTAATATTTTAGATATGAATAAACATCCCAAGATAAGTGTTAAATATGCAAAAATATTCAGGGCATCCCATTTAAGAAAATTACCTTAAGCGTGCCACACTTTTTCATAACACCCTGTATATTTGAAAATAATGTTCGAGTATGTGCATTTACCCACAGTTTACATTTGCATTAGAAAGATTTTTTTACCTGTTACGGTTTACGAGCTATCTAACTTCCACGTACTATTGGCCCAATTTAATTTAATTAACATATAATAATGAATTGTTAATACCTATGTGAAAGAGATAAAGTTATTTAACACTTGGACAACCAATAATAATTTAGCATTGATAATAAACGTTTTAGCCCATAACAATATTAACAATGTTATCAAACAGAATGCTAATAACATCATCAAAATGTAAAACTTAAACCGGAGTCAACAGGTAGAGGGTTATGTAATTCATTATCTAAACTTACAAGTTCTTTCCAGCGCGCGCTTCTTTAAGTAACTTTAATATCTATTTATGCACCTCTTGCGAAGTCTTAGCTTTTTATTCGTCCCCAAGTAGTTCGTAATAAAATAATAGGTCTGGTTGTCACCGCGCAGCGTTGCAAAGGTGTTGCCGTACGGGGTTTAGAAGGGGTGGGAGTGGAAATTGTCTCAGTCAACGACGAGTGCAGAGTTAACACTCCGGCTACGTGATCGGCATACCGAAGGAATGTACGTAAAAAGAGCAATTCTCTAAGAGAGAATGGCAACTTTTAGGATTGATATTTAAAGTTAAATAATAAATATGTATTATAAAATATAGGCTAACAGTTAACCCCTCGAAAAATGTTTATTAGTATGATTCGTATTATTTTAAAGAAATCATTGCAACGACAAAAAAAATGGGTTTTAATTAATATCAGAATAAGGTTACTTTAGTAACCTCTTTCTGACAGTTTCTTGGATTCAAAAAGTTATACAGGTAGAAACATTGACTTGGGCCAAAAACTCCTTATTTTATATACATATGTATATAACCAAATCGTTGTACGTAGCCGTTTACAAATAATTTTTGAAAAAATAGCACTTAACATTTTGATAATTATTGTCCATTGAAGTCACATAAAAAATAGTAATTTTCAAAATTAAAAAAAAACGACTATGCACAGACTTAACTACAGCGATTACGAACATTTTCGTTTAAAAAAAATAGAAATCTGACTATGATTGCTCGAGTTGTTGCATACACCAGTTTGAAAAATGTGGTTTTAAGAAAAACGCGATTGAACGTTGAAGTGCATATTTAATTTATCAAAAATTAGAATTTTTAACTTACTGTATCTTCGTAAATTTTTAATATTTTGACTGGAAATTTAAAAAAAATATTTTTGAATGCATATACTATAAGGAAATATTATATAAAAAAATCGATTATTATTTTTTCATCATAGTGGTGTTCCTCCTTAAGATTTATTATTTTAAGAAAACATTGTTTTTGTTATAATTATATAAAACACGGATTTCTTGGCCCAAGTCAACATTTCTATTAGTGTGGTTTGCAATGCTCGTCACTATAATTAGATAATTATCATTTGGCATCCTGACTTATTTTGTGTACTTATTTAAAAAAGTGTAATTATTTAATAAATAAGTAAAAAGTACAAAACATTATTTTGTATTTATTAAAATTATAAATATAGAAAACATGCCAATTTTAGAATATTATTTAAATAAAAGCAGTTTAAATGTATGCAGGCATACATATATTGTATTTCTGATGTATCTGATATATCACAATAACAAAATAATATATTTTAAAAATATACATCCCCACACACACGCCCGAATTTTGCTTTGATGCTTTCGTCTCACAAACACAATATTATCGACAAAGTAATAGCTTTTTTCAACAAAAATATTTTTATAAAAAAAATATGCAGAGGACTAGGCAATGCGAAATACCAACCAACCGCGTTCAGAGTGTATAACCCAAAGAAATGATTTCTTTCGAGGGTATATATACATCCCCCTCATTCTACCACCCCACCCCCCAGCCCCACGGAAAAGGGGTGAGGTGGATTATATGTGACTCGCTCGAAAGACATTCTCTAGCTAGCATATGTGTATGTGTGTCCCAAATTCAGCAAAACGCTGCTATATTTTGTGCATATGCATTGAAATTTTTATATTATATTTTAATGTTGAACATATAATCCATGTATTCTGAATTCTTATATGAAATATTCAATTGATATCAATTTTAGAAAATATTATTAAATAATGGAGATTGGTATTTTTAAAATATAATATTTCGTAACTAATAGAAAATATAAATCCATTTTGGTATTTAGATTAAAACCGTAGTATCAAATATGTAGGCCGACAAAAAATACTTTTGTTCTGTTGTCTCTACTTCAATAAGTGATTTCGAAGGTTTTTGGCATGGTGGAATCGAATCAAATTGCTCCAGCACATCAGGTTTTTGTGATAACCTAACCTGAAATTACCAAAATTACGATTTTGGCAATGTTTAAAAATTTATTACCAAGTAGGTAACTTTTTTTTTAAGTTTTAGTTCACAGTAAGAAATAGTATTGTTTCCTTTTGAAAATGAATTTTTACTTTTTTTTCGCCGAGATATGCTAGTTTGAAGATGATATTTTTATTAATAGAGTAAAAACAAGTAACACAATGGACTTTACTACATTAAATATAACAATATCTTCAAATTAGTATGTTTCGGTGAAAAAAAATCGTACAGTAAAAAGTAAAAATTCATTTTAATGATTACTTGGTAATAAATTCTTAAACATTGCCAAAATCGTTATTTTGGCACTTTTAGGTTAGGTTATCTCAAAAACCTATTCAAGTAGAGACAACAAAATATTGTCGGCACGTGTTAGGTAACTGATTTCTAACATGGAGAAAGAGAAACAATGACTGAATCTCAACACTAACAAATTATATGTTTATACCAATTGGAATTTCTTTAAGATGATGTCTCCAATGTCATTAATAAACGATTCGTTTATTTTCGAAATCCGTATAAGAATCTGTCGAATAAATTATAAAATATTAAATAAATGAAATATTTAAGATCTCTACATTTTCACAACACTACTACTATTATAGTTAGTTTTTTTTCTAAATGACAACAATTCCAAAATAATTTGAGATTGTAATTATTTTATAAATTAAACGAGCCAAAATTACTAGAATTCCACACATTAAAAAATAACTGTTTAGCGCCAAAATACATTAATAATTTCTTGTAAGTATTTCTGTAACATGTAACAATCCATGTAAATGTTCAAAGAAATAAACAACCTTTTTGAAAAGTACTATTAATAATTTATATTAAAACATGAATATCAATACCTATTTTATATTAACCAAAATAATAATATTTATAAAAGTGTATGTGTTCGTATGACGATTTATAAAATAAGAGTTATTTCTAAAACTTTCATAAACTATTTTTGTTACAGTGTTCATTATAATTTTCATTGAAAGTTCTAATTTAAAGTTACATTCTGGATTTTTCAGATTTTTTGCATCGATAGCTTAAAAGTTAGAGTAGGAGACACTCTGATAACATAATTGAAAGTAAAATATATCATGGCTGAAGGATTAAAGTCAAATAGTCCTAGAACATTTTTTGTTGCATTTTAGGAAACCTATCTAAAGATATCCCACACAATGGGGTAAGTGAAAAAAATATTTTGAGTGCACTTTTCAGTCCTAAAAAAATATTTTTTCAAAAATCTCATAATTTCTGATTTTTAATCTTAAACCATAAGGGTTGTGAGTTGGTAATGGAACCCTAAAAACGGAGTTAGATTATTTGATTTCTGAATGGGTTTTGTATGATTGCTAATAGTCAAAATTTCCAAAATTAAATTTGTAATTATTTTATCTGTCCATATTAGAATTTAGCAAAATAACTAGAATACCACGCACTGAAAAATAACTGTTGTGTGCCAAAAGACATTAAGAATCACTTGTAAATATTTCAGCACCACGTAACTATCCATGTATATAATAATGTAAACGTTCAAATAAGTTAACAGCTTCAAATTTACACGATTTAAACGCGAGCATTAGGAACAGCTTTAAACGTCGAGGCTATTACAATACACATACCCAACCAACATCAACAGCAAAACGCTATATTTCATACAAAATAAAACATGCAAATTATATTTGGCATCAAATGCATTCGAATCTGCTGAAAAAGTAGCTTGAGTACACTGTTGGAAAGAGATCGTTGATATGGATTCTATATATCGCTCTCTACCGCACATTAATGTGCTGGGTTTTGTTTTAAAAATATTCAGTAATACATAGTGTGAGAAAGAATTATTATTATAAAGGATGTTTATACCAAAGTGAATTTATTTTATATACGTTTGAAAATTTGTATAGTTGGTGTATATATATTTTTAAATAATTGAAACAATTTCAAGAGAAAACAGTAGGAATTTGGAAGCGAGGGTAATAAAAGGCAATTATTTTTAAAGAGCTAGATGTTCTTGACTAGGTTTTGGGGTAATGGCGTACTTAAAAATTCAGTAGCTCAAAGAATATTACTAAATATTGTATGTTTTTTTAAATAAAATATTGAATTTCTTTCTTTTAATATATTTTTATGAATGTTCGGGCATAACTCTAGGAAATATTCACCTTTCGGTTGATTTTTGTTTGTTTATTTAAAAGAGTATAGTCCTGAGGTGGTTACTACTACTTAACTGCGTGCAAGATATAAGGCATCTCACATGCTAACTTTAAACGAGTTTTTCTCAAAACGTCGTTTTTCAAAACGGTGGAAGATTTTTCACGAAAAATTTTTAAGCTATCCGTCTCAAATTTTGCCATACCATTCTTCGCGCCATTTATTAACATCGTACGGAAGCTTTTTTTATTTGAAAATTTCACATTTTTCTGAACGAAAAATTGTCGAAAAAAAGGCACGATTTGACATTTAATTTTGAAATGGCCACTATTTTGTCAGTTTTCATCGGAAAAAAGTCCTCCGTTAGACTACAGTTTTTCATACTGATTAATAATTAATAAGGTATCATTTTACATTTAAATATGATATGATTATTAGTTCCGGAGATATAAGCTTACAAAGTGTGACCTAATTAAAAAAAAAGAAAGAAAAAATTGATTAGAAAAAAATTCAAAACAGGAAAATCTAATGTGCGGCCTTCGAAAAATTTTAGGTCGTCGGTGCGATTTGGGGTGGCCAGGCCTGTCTTAGATAGTAAATATGTATGCAATAAAAAATGTAATAGGAATATAGAACAGGGCTGTAACTACAGGCTCGGGGGCCCTGGGGCAAGAAGAGGCCGAGGGCCCCCCAAAATATAAAAAATTAAAAACCTTTTTTTTATCCTTACTTGGAAATATACCATTAATTTGTAATTTATATTTTATGACCTTTTTTTTGTCGACAATCTCAAGTTTTTTATGTAATTGTATATTTCTTATTTGCTTATTAACTTTATTTTCATGAATAATAAATGTAAAATTGAAGTTAACATCGAACAAAAAATCATTAAAATCAAAATTTGTGTAACATTTTCAAGAACCAAATAAAAATAAAAGTTTTACGCTGCCACGGGGGCCCCGGTGGTAGTTACGGCCCTGATATAGAATAAAAAAACACATTTTTTAAAATGTCTATTCAAACTATCAATAAAACATCCTGTATAAATTCTATATATTTCTCTATCTCACATATGAAACTGCATTTTGAAAATTCTCAATAAAACAAGGATTATAATGTAAATCAAATGTACACATCCTTTTCTCGCACATTAAATACACGAACCATTAAAAGCCACAGTTAGAAAAGGACAGTAAACACAAAGCACATTATGACATCTCTCTTTTATAAATGACACACCATATTTAATAAAGTCCAATTGGTATGAATGTATGTAACAAGAAAACATTTCGTTTTTCCAAACCGTTAATTCCCACCATGTTTTTGTGGTTTGGATTTTATAGGCTTGTTATAAGAAGCTATTAGTAATTCGCCGGCATGTTTTACAAATGTTTTATATAGAATGCAATTGTAAATATGTTTGTTTGACTTAATAAATAGACCACAAAAATGATTTAAGGTTGGTGTTTTGTATAGAAAATTACGTCTGGAAAAATTGAATTCTTGATTCACATGTTTACGAAAATGAAGCCGTTTTTTTTAAAATGAAACTATTATAATGTAAGAAATTATATATCAGGGAATCCAAACTTATATGATTTTCTTCTGGAAGCAGTGGAAAAAATAATTAGTTGAATTTGCCTATCATAGCTAAATTGGTCAAAAGTGCCAAAAATGACAATATTGGCAATATTTAAGAATTTATTACCAATTGGGTAATTTCTTTCTAAAGTTTACGTTCACGGTAAGAAAAAGTACTATCTTTCCTCTTTAAAATGAATTTTTACTTTACGGGTTTTTTGCAGAGATATACTAGTTTATATGATATTTATATTAATAGAGTAGACACAATATATATCTTAGCGAAAAAAAAAACGTACAGTTAAAAGTAAAAATTCATTTTAAACGAAAACTTAAGAAAAAAAATTACCAGATTGGTAATACATTCTTAAACATAGCCAAAATTGTCATTTTTGACACTTTTAGGTTTGGTTATCTTATAAATATGACATGATAAAGCAATCTAGGAATCGGATTGATCTCAGCACGCTAAAAACCTTCGAAATCACTTATTCAAGTAAAGACAATAAAATTATGTCGACCTGTGTTATTTTATATATTTCTTCTCGAGAAATCTGAAATATCGGGAAATACTAATTAAGCTTAAATTCATAAAATTTGAACGAAAACGTAAGAATTAGCTGAAAAGCTTAATATTTACAACAAGATGCAACTTTTACTCAGAAACCAAAAACCAACGTAAAAACTTCAAATCAAAAACGATCTATATTTGGAAATCTTTACAAATATATTCCGATCTCCGTAGAATGTACATTTCAATAACATGACGTATATTCACGTCATACGTATACACCTACACCCTTCCGAATCCACTCCCACCTCCGTATCTTTCACCCAATACTGGAGTGCAATCCAAGATTTCTTTATGTCACGTTATAATAAGGGATCAGCAAATATACAATTTGTTCAACACGTGAACATGCATGCGTGTGTATGTGTGTGTGTGTGTGTGTGTGTGTGAATAGTTCGATTGCTCTTGGTGGATAATGATGCCAGTTGTGTATATTGTGTTGTAGGAAAATCGTTTAGGATGAAAGATTTACATAACGTAGTTATTGGAAAATTTTATTTTTAACAAGGACGGTTCTTTGATATGTGTATAAAGAACTCGCAGATATAAGGGCACATATGTATGTCTCCATGCATATTTGTAACGTTAATATGAATAGTAATTTAATCTTTGTAAAAATATCTGATTTATGTTTGCACATACGATACACAGGTAAAAAATTGACTTGGAATAAGAAATCCTTGTTTATATATGTACATATGTACTTTTAATCCAATTATATTATTGTTTTCATCCAACAAAAATATAGTTGGCTTATTAATATAATATTCTTATATTAAAAAAATATTATTTTCGTTATAAGTAGATTCTATATAAAACAAGGATTTCTTGACCCAAATCAACGTTTCTACCAGTGCCAGTGTATAATATAAAGTCAGTGCATTTTACATTTATAGTTAAATTTAAAGATTTTAAAATGGTTATATGTAATCCCTCGTGTTGCTTTTCTTAGATTCAAAGCCAATGAAACCATTATCAGTTAAAAATAATTAAAAACAAATTAATTTGAAGTGTCCCCATCACCTTATTCCACCATTAAAAAATCAATTATTACACTTCATCTATACATATTTTTAATACTATAACAAAATTTATAAGATAAAACTTTAGTTGTTAAGAATTACCAAATGCCAAAAAAAATTAATAAAAAAAATGATCAAACTCTAATAGAAAAGTTATATATACAAGAAAAAATGTATTTACGAATTTATCGAGCAAATATTTGCATGTATCTAAACTAAGATTGATTTCCCTGTGTTCCGTAATTAAGTTGTACACCATGTACAATGTTCATATACATATACACCTATACATCTAGTAGGTACTTCTCTATCAGATCCGATTGATTGCAGGCAATGCGAGCACCGCCTAGCTACCTCACGTGTGTTTTTTCGTCTACTCGCTATGCTCGGCTCGTCTCTGCACGCGCACATGTTTATTTAACCCATCTCGTACGACCGCCGCCGCGTGTTTAACTTCATTTGTACAGAGTTCAGAGAAACGTACGACGAATACCTGATGACGCCCGATGAATTTTTTGATTGTTACGAGCGCCCTGTTGAATTTTGATTAAGAACAATGGTGAATTGTTGCAGAATTTATTAACTGTAATAAACTTTACGCTCTCGACTCTGTATTTGTCTGTGTGTGTTCGTTGTGTGTTATGTATTTAGTCTGATTGTTAAGTGTTATTTATTGGGAACGTGATTTTTGCTTCTTGTACGTGAGATATGTGTGCATTATAATATTCTCTCTGACACTATTTTATATTTATCATTCTATTTATAATCAAACGGATGACTAACGTTATAAACTGCTATGGCCACCAATATTATTATCTTACATATGTCCGTTAGTGCACTTATCACTCGAGAACCACTTATTCGATTTACGTATTTCCTTATACCTTGTATATGAAATATACAATAGTATAAGTAAGTATAGTGAAGTCTTATTTTCGAAATCCGGATTTTGATGGAATTATCCATTTTGACCTTCCCTTAATCCATTCTGACTATTTTCACCATGATGTCTGTGTGCCCGTCTGTCTGTCTATCTGTAAGCGCTGTAACTCAAATACGACAAATCGTAGAAGGATGAAATTTTATATTTAAGATTAATTTTTGTCTGGGAAGAAAACGCCTTATTTTTTAAAACGATCTTTCAACCGGATACGGATGTTTACCTACGTCGATTTTTGAGTTTTTCGAATTACTCTGAAACAGTACGAAATAGAGAAAAATGGTAAAGTTAAAAATTGTAGGTAATATCAATATCTATAATTTATGTTCTATTCATTTTTTCGAAAAAACGAATTTAAAAAAAATTATTATAATTCAATCATGTCATGGGACTTTCTTATACGTATTACAGAGATTAAACAGTGTGCGTGTTTGCCATAGGTACCATGGGACTTTCTTATACGTAATACTGAGAGTAAACAGTGTGGGTGAGTCTTAATAATTATATAAAATGATTCTTTCTGGTTAAATTATAAATGTTGGAAAAAAATGTATGGGGAATAAATTATAGACAGTAACATACTCGACATTTTTTATCTAAAACATTTTTTTCTTATTTCAAAAATGATTCGAAACGTCACTGAGATAATGATTGTACTTAATTCGGGGACCCCAAAACGTGTAATTCCGTTAAAATATCGAGTTTTTTCATGATTAATGTTTGTATAAAAAAGTAAAAAATATTTTATGTGATTGAATGTAATATACAAAATGGTCTAAATATTCTTTTGATTTCTACTCTAGTTTATTTGTTTAAATATTTTATTTGTAAAATATTATATTTTAGAACATCTTTTACAGTACATAATTATATAATCTATATATTGCATTTATACAAATTGTGCGTGTGGTGGGCAGGTTGAGTGAGCAAGTTGAACATTTAAATAAAAAACAGACTTCATAAAAGAAAATATATTAATCAATACGTTTGACAATAATTTACAACTGTATTTAAAAAGATTATTTTTAACAACTTATTTTTTTTTTAATAAGTCATTTTGACATCGAAACGGTATACACTAGAAAATAAAGAAAATCCACATCTAGTGTAAACGATATCAAGTACATACAATATGTAAATACCATTGTGTTTGGCAAAATGCATTCAGAATTACCCACTGTCGTCTGTAAAGGACATGTTTTTATTATTTAGTATATATATACCTATATTTATGTATACTCTATACCGTGTGTCTGTGTGTGTGTATTATGCGTTTGTGTTGTCGACACTGTTTGATTGGCATCCCTGACAGCTCACCGCAATGCAGACGAATTTCACGTCGTTCTAAGTGATTGAATGTAATATACAAAATGGTCTACATCTTCTTTTGATTTCTACTCCAGTTTATTTGTTTAAATATTTTATTTTTAAAATATTATATTTTAGAACATCTTTTACAGTACATAATTCTTTCATAGTTAAATGATTAATGCAATTCTAAAATTTAGGAGTGGGTAGTAAAACATAGGTATCTGAAAATATATGTATCATTATTTTTTCAGAATCATCTGCAATGAAGTCATTAGAAACCGTTGATTTTGATAAGAATTATTATTCTATAACAGCAGTCATCAAACATAATAAGCATAGGTGTAGTTAATCAGATGATACACATTTTTATTAATTCACGTTTTGACACGTATAAGAAGAAGTAAAATTAGAACAATAGATTTCCAAAAAATGTAATCGCGAGCTGCTGGTAGCTCGCAATTTATGGGTTAGCGACCACTGGTCCATATTATACCTATTTTCATTCATTTACAGCTTATTACATACATATATTAAGGTATTTCTCTGTGAGTAACAAGGTTCGATGTACATAATTGACATAATTATAACTGACATTGAAATTAGGTTATTAATGATTAATAAGTGATTATTGTCACTTATTGTGATTTTCTATTTATTTATATTTATTAAATAATGAATGAGTTTTTTTGGATTTCTCCAGTATTTGACATTAAAAATAAATAAAATAAAAACCTTAGATTATGTCATAGATTAAGAAGTGACTGTTCACTAATTCAAGTACTTTTAACTATTTCAACTAGTGATTTCTCATTAATTCAGTTTTAGAGAGTAGTCTGCCAAAGGCCAACCCTGAATTTACCTGTATATGAACAAATATACACTCTCGTATACAAGCTACTAATTTAAAAATCGCTTATAAAAAATTACAGAGCGCACACTGTAGCAGCACATAACCGTCACGAGAGAAGAAAAAAATCACACGCAAGCCCTCCGGTACAAAAAAAGCATAAAGAGCGCGACAATATTCAAATCACGTGTGTATTTTTTAAGATGTAAATTCTTTACATCGGCGAACCCTTCCATAACAATTGCGTCATATGCAAAGTAGGGACAACTACCTGACAGACCCATGGATTGACAATGAAAGGTCCTGTATACAAGGCTAGTTTGTGCCCTTTTGTCAACCGGAAAGGGTTCACAGGTATGCCACCCCTAGTGTGTATGCGTGACATTGATAAAAAGCTAGATTTATATTTAAATTTTTATTTTAAATCCGACTGGATCAACAGACTGCACAAATGTTAAGTACTTTAGTTTATTATGATGCTGAAGCTTGAGTGGAAGGTAAATACGAAATTTGTTTGTTGGTTTTTCTGGCGACCGTGTTGTGAAAATTATCTTAACAGGAAGTGATTCGTGTTATCAATTTTTATAATTTTCGTAACTAAATTGTTGATTAGTGGAATAATTTTTAGTGTTAATCGTTTTGACGTAATCTTTCTTTCTACTTTAATGTTAATCTTATCATGAGGCCTTGATTTTTAACAAATCGTATAGTTTCTTTTTTTTAATAAAAATTAATTGAAATCTACATAATACACTCTAACATCTAAAAAAAATAGCCTATTTTCAAATGCCTGCTGACTTGATCAAAAATAGACTTTTTCTTTTTATAAATTAAGGAAATTTATCCTACTTTATGATACTATAATACGTTCGTCGACATCATTTCGTTTTTTAACTTTTTTATGTAATTTAAAAATTTTTAAATAAAAATGCATATTTTGAAACTTGGCGCGGAGTTCATTTATGTAGAAAATATATATTTTTTAAATAAGTTATTCATTTAGTCATCAGTGTATACCTATGTACTTCAAAAACGTACATGCATGGTTATTTTATAATTTATTTGTAAACTAAATAATTATAAAGAGTATAAAAAATAATATTGACAAAGGGTAATAATAATAAAAATAAAAACTCATTTAACATTTTAATCAGATTAAATATTTATTTCTATTGTAATTTCCGGATTTTTCTTTAAAAAATGGATACCAAAAGCGTTTAAAGTTTTCTGAGGGTCATACCTGGCTGCGCTACCTGCTCTCACTAAATTGACTGTAACTCAGAAAAATTTTCGGAATTTTAACTTAAATTTGGTTTACATATTTTTGAATAATTATACTTTTAAAAAAATGCAGCAAAAAAAAACGATTTTTTTCTGTCACAATGACTTTCCCCCTTAAATGCACCGCGTTACTGTTTTGTCGTTTTGGTCTAAACACGACATTAAAAAGTAAAAAAGAATACGATAAATATACCATTACCTACACAATAAAATATTCACATAAAAATAAAATCTATTTGCACCAATTAACCCAATGAAGTGAAAGAAACACACGAGAATATAAACAATCGATAACCTCATAAAGAGTTTAAACCATAAACATTTGACACATTCTATAATAATCATCTGTTTAATGTATCGCAACACAAAGACACATTTAGCTTTATTACTCCGTGATAAATACATTTATGGAACAATTTATCTAGAAAATTGCCTTAAATAACATAATATAAAACAATTACTAAATCAACTCACATTCTCAAACACACATTTCTCCCCTCTTTTTGTCGCACAGGTTATAAGTTGTCAACCCTAACGCGGGGATGCTCAAAATTTAATGTCGTTATTTATTTAACATCGTTCGCAACTAATGCAATTGTTTTTGATGTGGAATTTCTTTATTTTGTATACCTACTGCATACTTACGTAACTATATGTATGTAGTTAATACTTATACATATATAAATTCATATTTTATAATGTACTTTTTCATACATCATACATCATTTTATATTCTATAACTACTTATCAGGTGTACTGAAATATACATATACATAGGTATTATCATGTATTATTTATTGTTTAATATATGTATGATATTATCAATAAGTGTTAATATAATAATATGTGTTAAGAATATATGTATATATTTTTTTAGTCTATTATACATCGTTTTATAGTCGATTTTGATATCTTTTTAAATTTTGTCTGTCTGTCTATTTAACACGAAAACTAAATAACTGATTTTTATGGGACTTTTAATACCCCAAGTTTAATTATTTTAGGACAATAATAATTAGTTTATAGCAGGTCCGTATTAAGAGAAATTGCAACTCCAATTTACTAAGAAAAATATATTTAATAAGAAAAAGGATTTGGTAATAAGATAGCTTTATTTATTATTTTAAATATAATAGAGAATTTAACTTTTTTTTGTCAAGTTCGAGTTTTTTTATTGAAAAATATTGATAAACAAAGTGCCTCTGTCGCTATATGGACAATCGGTGTAGGTGATTCTGGGAACTAGAGTGATTTAGAATAGAAAATAAAATAATTTTATTAAGACCGGATATTTTTAAGAAATTTTTTAAATTACAATTATAGAAAAAAATTCAATTTTTGACAAAAAAATACGTTTTAATCATTTTTTATTAACACATGGATAAACAAATAAAAAAATCATCCAATCATATGGAAGAAAATGTTATAAACAATGCTCTGTCCAATTTTGAAACGAAATCGGACGAATATTTTTGAGATACGACTTTCACCGTTTTATAAAACATAGTTTCGAGATAAACGCCAAAGTAATGAAGTTCTACTATAATACACTTTACTACTTATACTGAGCGATGCGACACTTCACAAAAATTATCATAACTCGGCCAATTTTAGGATTTTATTTCAAAATCATAGATTCAAATCAAAGTTATGACCCTAGGCTATAAAATTATGCAATAAAAATCGAATTCCACGCAAATGCAGGCCCCTTAATAAAACGTAATTATTTAAACTAAATTAAATATCTTATCATATGTGGTTTCCGGGTGTTATTCTTGTATGATTATATCAAAGGTGTTAAGATACTTAGAAAATATCAAATGAAAGTTAGTCGAAATAATTACTTATTTTTGTTTTGATTTTCTTGTGTATGGTATATAAAAATCAACGTTTTCTGTATTTACATATACCAACATTATTTTATATAAATAACATATAATGAAGTAGCTACTACGTATATAATATATAATATGCATACATATGTTGTATATATATAATATACAACATAAATAAATACAAATATAAAGGTACATACGTAGATTTTATTCATTGCTCTTTTCTTATATTTTCGTGAAATAATGATGCGCTATGTTTCGGCAAAACACAGCGATGCATATTTAGAAATCAGACATTATTATAACAGCAGTTCTGTGTTTGGTTTTACCCACATATTATTTGTGTATGTATTTCGTCTTCTCGTATAAAAATATATATAAATATTCCTCCCTCAGGTATATACCAAACAATATCTAAAACCGTGTAATAATTTATCGATATTTATTCTATCTCTACAAAATACGTACGTATTTGTAAGTACATATGTATGTCTATATTATATTATATTACATACATATGTGCATAATATATTTTGAAAGTATGTACAGTTGTACAGTGACGTATTTAAGAAATTAACTGCCTAGAAATTGTTTTTATAATTTTTGTATGTACTTATATGTTACTGGCAATGAATGAAATCCGGGAATGTATACAATTCCTAGGTATTCTATTGACTACCTAACTGATAGCCGGCAATGTATGAAATATGAACATAAATATGGCGAACCAACCAATTTTGGTCCAAGTACAGATGTTATCTTACTTTATGTTACAAAATTACTCAGATGCAATTATATAATAATAAAATCTTGGATCATTCTCGATAGCTGTAGGTTTGTAGATTACCGACAATACTCAATTATTTACGTTACTTAATGCACGTCTGATTAAATGATTAAATAATATCTAAGGTTTCTATATAAATTTTATTTATTGCCTAGGTGTTAGAATTCCTAGGAAATATATAGAATGCCTGAATTACATACTTTGACAGTAACATATACACTAGCTGTGCCCGCGGCTTCACTCGCTTAAATATGAAAGTTATATATATGATATCGCGGAGTTTATTTTAGATCTTTTTATTTTAAACAATTATTTACTAACAAAATAATTATTTAAACAAAATTATCAATTGTCATCAAATCACGCTGTAAGACAGTTAAATGGCAATAATCAAATATCAACAAACATTTATAATTTAGTACATTTAATTTAAAAATTTTCAACACTAGGGTATTGTTCAAGACTGCTGCCAGTACCTTAGTTTAATTTAAAATATCTTGCAAGGTAAACTACGCAAGCCATATTTGTGTTATGTAGTATCATTAAATTATATTTAAACGAAAATAAAATACAATTAACAAATAATAGGTAGCTAGTAGATATTTTTCACAATACCATTTAGAGGTTGTCATGTTCTTGTAGACAGGGCCCCCGCCACTGTCTATGTTTGTGTGTGTGTGTGTGTGTGTGTGCATGTGTGCCTGTATATATCCTCATACGACAAAACATCGGAGCAAAATCACCCATCACCACCCCCGCGACTATCGGAGGGTGGAAAAATCCACCCCCTGAACAAGGGGGATGCGTGTGTTGGAGTGTTTCGTTACTATAGCAACCACATCTCGAAGCTCCACCAATAATGGCTGCCAACTTTTGCCGACGACAAAAACTATTTCCCGTAAAAGAGAGACGGGAATATAAATACGAATGCGAAACGATATCTCCGTCACTTTCTACACATATGCCGAATTTTTTTCTTCCTCTCAACTTTAGTTTAGACTGAGTCATACGAGCATATAGCCTCGTATGTGTAACTTTGATGAACTATAAAGAAGTATTCAGATGTTTTACATGGTTCTGTCTCTTTTTACACAACGCTTGTTTGTATATACCCTCTTTGTTGATCATATGTGGACCGATTCTTTTTCTGTGACAGTTTCGCTGCGACGATTTCAGAGTTTTTCATATGTGACGAAGGTTTTTCGTATATTTTCCACACAGGCATGTGTGTGTGTGTGTATGTGTGCGAGGGTGTATACATGTAAAGAATTGAATGATATTTTCTGATAGATTGATTTGTAGGAATAAAAGGGACTTTTACTTATTTTGGAGTAGGTAAGATGCCTACTTATTTTTCTTCTTCGTGTGTATGTATTTTCTTCATATGGATACAATATCCGCAGTGCGTATAGATAGCTTCTCGGAAAATTTGTCATATTACATTATTAATAACCGTTCGGAAATAGATATTGCGTATTGTTTTCGACATTTACGTGTTTTAATGAATTTGTTTTTCGTTTCGTGAATGTTTTAAAGTATCCATTATAATGTGTTCAAGATGCATAATGGGATTTCTTGTTGTTATTTTTATAAACCGATTATTCCTATGTTTTGTCGTTTTCTTCTTCAAATTTGATGTTTGTAGTACCTGTACTTTAAGATATCGTTATTACTTTTTGAAAATTTAATTAATAATTTACTAAATTTACTCTTGATATCAAATAATTGATTTAATTGTAAGTTTATAGTAACTTTACGTAATTGCCACACTGAGAAAAGAGATTATTTATAGATAACGAGATTTGGTTATAGTTAACAATATATAGTTGCTAATGGCGAACACGATATTTAGTTACTGTTAAAAATCGCATGTTGTGTTTATTAAATTTGTTAATAATTAACAAATATTTTCGAAAACACTCCAACTAAATACATTTATTTTCTATAACTAATCCTTTTTCTCAGAACAGTAAAAGTAAAATTTTCATTCATTTTCATCTTAAATTTTGATGAAACGAGACCGAGACGATAGTAACGTCTTCTAGTCGAAGGTCTTGGTTTTAAGCCATTTTCAATAATTAGTAAACATTTACTATGTATATTAATTTTTTAAATTTAAAATTTAAGTTAAATATTTATATGAGATTCATTTCAGCTATTTCAGATTTTTATTTGTTCATTACATAAGAATATAATAAATGGAAAACAGAAAGGTTTTACAAAAAAATTCATACTAGACCGACTTTTCTCGATCCCGTGTCGGCCTCACGCGGTCACATTTACGAGATGAGATAACTTCAAATTTTACGAGACGAGACTGTCAAACGTAGAATTCGAAAGGCCTATAATTTCACATTTATGTTTTAATGTATGCCTAATAAAAGATAGATAATTATAGATATATGGTACCACGAAGTTTATTTTAGATCTTTTTACTCTACACAATTTTTTACTACATTATATTGTTAATATTTAACAATTTAAGCAGCGTATTGCAAAAGAGCGCGTTGGCAGCAATTTTTTTTCTGACTTGATTTACTGTTATTGTCACTGCTTATTCCTTACGTTACTGAACGTAACAAAATATATACTAAAACTTGGGCAAAGAACGTATCTATGAATTAAAAAAAACACGTAAATCGGATAAGTGGTTCTCGAGTGATAAACGTTCTAACGGACAGACAGAGAGACATATATAGATGTATATTAAAATAAAAGTAATATAAAATATAAGTAATATAAATTATAATTTTTTTTTATCTAGGTTACTCCCTATTATTACGTACGTAAGCAATCAAAATACGTAAATTTATTTTCTTAATTTTTCTATTAGAATATAAAATGTCAATCTATAAATATTTTCTTTACTTATTTTCTGCATATATTCTTTAGTAAAATATCTGAACATATATCACTTTTTCCATTTTCAGTATTCACTTACAGCTCTATCATAGAGCGCAGCAGTCTCTTACAAAACATTACATAATAAATGAAGCACAATTTACCAAATGCATCAGCGGTGACGTAAAAATACGCAAATCCTAGATAATTTATCACACGATTATTTTCTAGTATTATGTCTAACCCTTTAGCGGTTGCATGTCTATAGGGGGCTAGACCATATTCTTAGTTAGAATCATCCTTTTGTTCTCTGATGGGGCGGTTTCGTGCAGCTTTGTATAATAACATTTTTCATATTTATCGGAGCATATATTATATTATGTTTTCTATTGATGTTTACGGAAGCCAAAGGGTTCTTGATTATTTGTTGTTATGTATGTTTGTTTTCATGTAAATAAACGAACGTAATTATGATACCTGGATGTTTATTTTTCCTGTTAGAAAGTATTCATACCTTTTTCACATTGACCTAATTCATTTTTTGTTGAAATCATGTGGTATCAAATTATTAAATTAAATTTGAATTGCTGCAGTTCTTTATTACAGCGATTCTTAAACTTTTTATATACATATCGGATCGCAAATAGACATTTGTTATGCACTAATGTATCAAACCACAAAAATATTATTTTTGAGTAATGAATGTTGATTCATTCAAAAAAAAAGTTAATGCAAAATTGACTGAAAAAAAATATTAAAAAAAAAACAATATTTTTCAGATTTTATTTGAAGACTAGCTGTAGTACACGCAGCTTCGCTCGTAAGACTACGTAATTATTGTTTAGGATTTAAAAAAAATATACTTTAATTATTTTAGATCTTTTTATTCTATACAATTCATTACTGCATTATATGTGTATATTGTTCAATATTTAATGGTTTAGTAGCGTATTACAAAAGAGCGCGCTGGCGACAAACTTTATTCTGACTTGATTTACTATCATCGTCACTGATTATTTCTTATGTTTCTCTGTCAATCAGTTTTCACTGAAATATTTTTAAAGACAATATAAAACATTTATTATTAATTAATTTTATAATTCAAAACAATCGATGTTTATTTTAAAATCCGAATGATTCGCCAATGACTGAATGAGGTTTTTTGTGGAGCGATATGGTAACAACGCTAAGTAACGTGTTATTACTATTAGTCCTATATATTTCCTTGTTTACAAATATACCCTTAAAAAATATTATTGTTATTTTATCCAGGATATTTAATTTAATTTCATTAACAAATCACTATTGAATAATTTCATAGGCATATAACATGGACCACGCATCTAACTGGAAAACATTCGTGTCAAAAAAAAGAGATAGACAATGATTTAGGATATACTTGTCCTTATTTAAACAGAAGTAATTATTTCATTCTTCTTAGAAAAAGAGATAAATCTATATATCCCAAACGCCACCGCATCTCTCTCACTATTTTGAAGAAATGTTACATCATTATATTATTACAGAATGCGCGGTCCATGCTCTACTATAGTTTTTATTTAGCAGTTCGTTTCGAGGCGACATTTCAAAATGCACCAATTACACGTTCTTTTATTTGTACAAAGGCTACTACAATACTTCTAATTCTCCCGATGTTAAATTTCCTTTGTCTTAAACAACGAAATGAATACACGGTATAATTTTAAATAGAGGTTAGCGCGACAAAAATTATGTACTAATCAGTATAATATAATCTGAAAAATATAAATAAAATCGTATAAAACAAATGACGTAAATGTAACAAAACATAATTTAAATATACATAATTCCAATTGAATAATTTCCACCGAACCTTATAAAACGTAAAAAATATCAACAGATGTTTAACGGAATCAGTAGCAGAGAAAAACACATACATAACTGAAAATAAAACCCCTAAAATTTCGCATATTTCATTGCGATTATTTTTAACAACACTACACGAGAGGATATGCAAAAAACTTACGGACCATTTAACAATATTTTGAATAAACGGCCTCTTCTCAATCGAATCTATTGTGTAAAACGCATATTAAAACTGATACAAGCTTTAAAACATATCGATATGACACTTTTAAACGTTCCATTTCACTCTGACAACAGTGAACATGGGTAAGGTAATAAAAGATAGATGTATACAAACAACAACTTATTGATTTCCACGGCATACTTGATGTAAAGTTTGGATTAATATTATACTCTGAAGTTAAAATGATTTTTGAAAACCAATAGATCGAAACTATTATTCTATAGATATCTTGATTTATTGCGGGAATCTTTTTTTAACCCTTTTAATAACAAAACATTGTGTGTAATGTGTAATCATATGCTATTATAGTGTTTAACAGATACTCTTACCTTTTACCTGAAGGCATCTATAGATACTACCTGAATTATATACTTGAAATATTATATTTGTAACTGCTTCGAATTGCTATTGACTTTCTGTATGTTACAGATAATAAAAAGAAGACTGTGTGAAATTTGAACAAGTAGTTTATACTGTAAATATAACGGATATAAAACTGGATTTGTATTATTTTAAAAGGATAGTACTTAATTAATAATATTAAATATATGTTTTTACTTCTTGGAGTTTTATAATGAAAATTACCATTAATAATTATTAGAGAATATTTAACAACTAGAAAGACCAATATATTAATAAATATAAGTGAAAATCAAAGAGAAATATTCAATTTATATATATACTGTATTTTATTAGTACATTAAAAATAGATTTTTAAAACACAATAATTTCTTCATTAACAAAAATTGGTACATATCTCTGTATTTTTATACTTGCATTTTAAGAAACTGATGAGCGTAGTCGACTAAGGGGTGTAAGGGTAGTTTGGCAGTGGCTGAAAAAGTGTTTTATTCACGAATAACATCAAAATTTAATTGAATAATGTTGAAATTATTTTTTATAATTCTTTTTTAGACCATTAATTTGTTTTTTATTTTATTTCAATACAATAAAAATTGAGTGATATACGGCCGTAAATGTAGATAATTATTTTAGTTTATAAAAATTTTATTGTCTATGATCAGAGACGATATCTTTATGATTGTGATAAAAATTATGAAAAAGAAATTCAATTAAGCATAATAGACGTATATTTTATTTCTGTAGAATGCTTAGCAAAAAAAAAACGTAAGTCCATTTTTGCATACAAAATAACAAAAATGTGTGGTAAAGGCATAACAAATATGTAGATTATATGTTACAAGAATATTTTAATAAGTAAAAATCGATTAAAGTTTTGATTAACATAATGCAGTAGACAAATATCTAAAATAACGATTTTCTTAAAATCACTCTAAATGGACTTACGTCCTTTTGACTTAGGACGGCAGTATATTTTTTTATTACTATCCATTTTTTTAAATATTATAATCAAATTCACTTTAAACTAATTGTAAGTACACTTTAATACAAAAATGATAATACCTATGCCAACTTACTAAATGAAATATCGTAAATAATTTAAAAATAATCAAAATAAAATAAAATTGTATTCGCATGGAAAACAATGGCAGAAGCTAAAGTTAGAGTGTAATAATTTCACTTCGCAAAATCAACCCAAGATTGTGTAAAGCGCGAAAAGTTGGTATACAACAAACCAGAATCTCATTTTATTTTCATTGGAGTAAAAGTTAATATAGGTCAGGGTCTAGTTTACACACTTCGGCGTCCTTGTTCTCTTCATTCCCCCTCCCCAAAGCACTTTAATTTTAAAACGAGTATCACATTCTGCAATCTACTCATCTTGCGAACGGACAAAGACAGACAGATCTGTGCAACGGTATGGTAGAGAGAGAGGACAACAAACACCGTGTAGACGGAAGAGGAAATGTGCCAGACGCTAACGGGGTAGTTAGTGAGTTTTCTTAACAGGCTGTCTAGGGTGGGGGTGAATCTCCTCTCGAAATTTCCTTGAATGAATGAGTAAACAAAAGTTAGAAGAACTTGTGCAATATTAAAAAGGTCGTGGACTTTCATACGTTTTACTTCACTTGTTCTTTTTTTCTTTGAAGTTTACTAGGGAATTTGTTTAAATACATTTTTCTAATGTTTTAGATTAATTTATTAAAGTTTTTATTATTACTATTATTATTATTATTACTATTGCATAGGCCGACATTAGTTTTGTAAAAAAAAAATTCTGATGTTTTATAATTTCCAAAATTCAACTGACAGTGCAATTTTCTGAAAATTTTGAAAAATTATTAATTTAAAAAAATTATATGCTGTTATAAATACATTTTTAGGAAACCATAAACATTCGAATTGATTCAAAGTAAGACCCAAAATGACGTGGAAAAATATTAATTATAAATTTTATTATCTCAATCGCTTTGGTAAAATTATCATTTTTATTTTTTTCAATTCACCAAGTAATTAACAAATACCTTATTGTTATTTTCTATAATTTTTTTCAGAGTTCTGTTGCGATAGAAAATTATTAAAAAAAAGTAGAAAATCAATAATTACAGTTAAAATATGTTTGGGCTGTGTTATTAACTAAAATTAATTTCATTAATAATAAATATTTCTCAATTTTAGTTTCCAGTTTTCTAGATTTCAAAGTAAGTCAAAGCAATTTTATCAAAATTTATCGATGTTGTTATAAACATTAAAATTCACGTAAAATTTCTACTGAAAATATTTGCTGCAACATGGAACGAAACGTCGATCAAATGACAAATTAAAAAAAACAATATTTAATCAATTTTAAATTATTGAATAAATCTATAATATGTATGTATATATTAAAACGCAACACCTCTATGTCTGTCATTTAGTACGTTTATCCCTCGAGAACCACTTATCCAATTTACTTTTTTTTATTGATAGATATGTTCATTGGCCAGGTTTAAGTATATATTTTATTACATTAGGTAACATAAGAAATAAGCAGTGACGATTTTAGTAAATCAAGTCGGAAAAAAGTTTACCGCCAGCGCGCTCTTTTACAATTCGCTACCTAAACCGTTAAATATTGAACAATATAATGTAGTAAAGAATTGTGTAGAATAAAAAAATCTAAAATAATTCAGCTATATTTTTCAAAAATCCTAAAAAATAATTCCGTAGTCCACGCGAACGAAGCCGCGGGCTAGAAATTAATAATTTTAAACTACTAATCAACGAGAATATTGCGATAAATAAAAAATATTTTAAAATGAACAAGACCATATTATTCATACATTAAATATATTCTTCTACTATGCGTGCTATAGAATTAGTTTTTTAGATTTACTTAAAAAAATATTCTAATACACATTACCCAGCTGTTTCTTCCATGTGCCTTATTTAAATTTTTACCCTCTTTGTCTTCTTAATAAAGGGGTTATTATAAAAACTCTCACAAAAAGAATCTTTTGTAATTTATTTAATGTATCTATCCTTTTTTACCGCCGAATTAATTTGACTACTCATCCCCTCCATATAGGATCTATTCTACATATGTCCTTTAACCCTTTTTCGGCTGTTGGGAGGGTTTTAAATTTAGGTATATATATTTTGATATTTGAGTTAAGTTATGTCAGTTGATAAGAATTATTTACACACACAACAGTTGAAATAATAAATATTTAATAATAATTAATTATAACTTAAAATATTAATTTAAAGTGATTTTGTTATTTTTTTGATGTCGTGTATAATAAATTATATATAAAAAAATTTATTAAAATATATTATTAATTTCATGGAGGTGTAACAATTTTCTATCACCTGTTAAATGATTTTTCTAAAGATTATTTTAATGGAAATGACTGGCAGATTTTAAAAGTTAGTATAAAAAATAAATAATTGTCTAGCATCGGACAGGAAAATAATATTTAATTTTAATAATTATAAAATGTTGAATAATGTGAGAAGCATTAAATAGTAATTAAATGAGGAAGTATGATGTAATTGAGTTGTGCTATGGACATTAATAACTGTAATTTCTGATGTTAAAATCGCGTGTTGTAACATGAGAACGTGGTTGTTTTATTTTCAATTAAAAGGACTTTCATTAATTAATTAATAATGCTATCAGATCATTGTACTGATATTAATATGGAACACTAATAATGTTTAAGTAAAATGTAATTATGTTGAATTGCTTGATCGTGTTTGAAATTAAAAAAATTAAAATTATATAGTATTTTGTACGAAAAACATAATAAAAATTAATATTTTTACTTTTTTAATGATATAAGTATTATTGTTTAATAAAATGCGACAGTATTATTATTAATATTCACCGCATAAATAAACTACCAATTATATTAATTATTTTTAAACCTAATTTTAAAATCAATTACTTATTTGTAATATCAGTGTTACTTTTGCGAAATCTCAGAGTACTTTTAATTCTAAAAAAACATAACATTTATGCAGTATATTCCTAGTTGATTAAGGTCGATATTACATTATCAAAAAAATGATCAAATTTCTTTGATCCAAGAAATGTAACAGTGTAATTAGTCAACTTTTACATATTTTTTTTATATTGTTTCTAGAGATACCGATAGAGTAATAGTGGCATAAACCATGGAATATTTAACACGGAGAGATTTAGAAGTGTTGTAGTAGCCTTAGTATAAATATAGCGACGTGTGATTAGTGCGTTTTGAAATGCCGCCACAAAACAAAATGATAAATTTTAAATTAGTCACTAGTGCTTTGTTTTCAACTGTAATTTCTAACTTTATAACAGGAAGTTCTATTTTCTACATGTTTCAAGTAAACTTGGATATTACTGAACCGATTTTAATGCAGAAAACACCAATAGTTAGATAATTTTTCAGTGGGTGTTCTTAGCTATTAATATTTTATGAAAACCTAAGACTTGTTAACATCAAATAACTAAAACATCTTTTATCAAGTTGTGTTTTGTTTTCATGATGTAACAGCAAACAAATCTCGCATTTATATAAAAACAAAGCGGCCATTGAAATTCTATAATTTACAGTTTCAATATTTTAATAATTTAGGTCATTATGATCACGTCTCTTTAAAATATTTTGTCGAACCATACAATTGTTCGACAAAATTTTTATGTAATATAAATAAATAAACGAATTTCATATATTTTATTTAAATTATTCATTTCAAGATTAATATCAAATACTAAAATTTTACTATTTATACATTTCCAAAACCGAAATTCTCGGCGAGACTTATAAATAAAGTTAATATCGTCTCGTCCGATTTTAAGGCACTCTCGTCTTGGTCCGAAACCTAGATGAACTGAGAAATGTCTACGCAGAACAATTGTGACATGTTGGGAACCACTGGTTGTAAAGTTTTTAATTTAATTTAGATTGGACTTAGTTACTTTGTCAACTGAATAACTTTTATAAGTTATATGTGTCACGTGTTAAATAATATATTGAATTTATATCACCTTTCAAAATCATAGATATTAGCATCGCATTTTCGACAGCATAAATATATATAATTTACACTACGTAAAATATAACAACAAAAAAGGCATATAATGTTAACAAGAGGCATCCTTAACAGTTATTTGACGTGTCAACAACACATTATAAAAAAACAAAATTACATTCTTCTTGTTAACCATTCAAAACGGCCTTAATTATTGCTAACGATTAAAAATACACACAAAACGAACGACTTGTATCGACAAAAACGACCAATTTACTTATATCTGGTTGAAACATCTTTTACACTAAATAAGCAACCTGAAAATTAATTAGCTAAATAATACTTTGATGGAGAACTGAAGTTTGAAAACAAACAAGCAACCCTTGTTAAAAAGTTACAACGAATTATTTTTTTTCGCAAATCGTAATTCGACACGCGATTCAAAGTAATTTTGTATTTTTTGGCGATTAAATGTTTGAAAATGAACTGTTAACACATTTCAGTTGATAGACATATTTGTTGCATGATCTACCATCTTCTGAATTTCGTCGAAAATTATTAAATAGATTACATTAAATTAGTATTTGACTAATTTTTTATACACTGTTCAAAAAAATTGAAAAACCAATTTTTTTATTAAATGGGCAATGTTTAATGCTCTGTAAATACAGTAAAAATGGTCGTAGATAAATTTAAAATAACGTTTGAAATGTATGTATGGCGCTAACAAATATTTTAGGCTAAATCTGTTAATTCAATTACGTATAGTTATAACTTTTAAATGCTTTTTAGTATCCATATTATAAATGCAAAAGTTACTCTGTCTGTTTATTAACTTTTCACGGTTAAACCACTGAACCGATCTTGATTGAAACAATATTTTCTGTATTTTTTGCTGGTTTTATATATCACCTATATGGAAAATTTTATATCAAACTTATTTACAAGAAAAATTGTAGGTTTGTAGATATGGATTTCAAATTATACAAAATACGATAATTTTTACCAAAATTACGAAGTTTTGAATGAACATTGCCCTTTATCTACTAAAAATATATTTTTTGATCCTATAGTAATTAATTTACCTATTTTAAAACTAGCCCAATATTTTATTAATTTTAAATAGCTTGCTTAGAAATAAATGTAATTGAATTATATTGTAAACTGTAATTTTTTATGATATATTTACGTATGCATATTATAAAACGCATCGTCCCTCTGCCTTTTGTTACGTTAGGTAACATAAGGAATAAGCAGTGACGATAATAGTAAATCAAGTCGGAAAAAAGTTTGTGACCAGCGTGCTCTTTTACAATACACTACCTAAACCGTAACAATATTAAACAATATAATGTAGTAAATAATTATATAGAGTAAAAAGATTTAAAATAAACTCCGCGATATTAAATATCTAACTTTATTATTAAAGCCAGCGAAGCCGCGGGCACAGTTAGTATATATATTTATATTATATAGTATATAATTATAATACTATTTTTTAATAACAAATAAATACATCCAAATATTTATAATTAATATCAATTAATAAATATATATTACCAAAAATTTTGCAATTTGAATATTAGTCAAACATTAAAATTACATTTAATGGTGTCACCTAAACATAAATATAGAAATATCTTCAATTATTAATTTAAATAAACCCATTAGAGTTTGCAGTATATTTTTTAAAATAAATGTATAAAAAATAATGACACATAACACAAATGAGACAAACAATTTACATTAATAGATGTATACATTTTTTGTTTAATGCAAGATGCTCGTATATTTTTTAGGTTTTTAAATTCATACCACCCGTTGTTACAAAGTGGTTTTAAAAATTATGTATTTGTTGGAAATCATGTACCTCATATGCATTTACATTATTTTTATACATCGTAAATTTACTGGAACATCCATACGTAAAATAAATACACGGTTTTTTTTGTTTTTTTAGTAATGCGTTAAATTTTTATTTATTCAAAGTACAATTTTGTAAAACTAAAATTTAAATGATTATTACATACATTTTCTTTAAAATTTTTGGTTCTTGCTGAAAACCGAGTCTTCTGAACATATTTACTGGTATATAGATGCAATGAAAGGAATTTCAATTTAACCATTTGGACGCGACCATGTCGTGAAACATTTATTCCTAAAAAATGTGCACATTTTTCGATAAAAATAAAAGTGGTCTAATTTTTTTTCATGATGTCAATTTTGCATGAAATTGCATATGAGAAAGATGATATTCGTGTGTAGTATATTGAGGATTAAGGTTTTGATAAAACACATTTTTTTTTCTAAAATAAAAGTCGATTTTCGGGGCCAAAGGGTTAAAATGTTAAACATTTTCTATAGAAATTATTTTTATATAGTATACCTATACCCCATACCTACTCATATAATATATACATATATACTTATATATAATAAAAATAAATTAAAGGAGTAAAAAATACCTACCAAAAAATTTACATTTAGTTAATAAGTAACTGTAACACATGTTTTTTATAAATATTTTTATAAACATCATGAAGTAATAGTAATAATTAAAAGGTCGAATAACAATTTGCATAAATATGTATATTTTTATTTATTTTTTTTATTTTCACGTGTCAAACAATGATGATTTAGTAGAATTTAATACATGTTAAGATATTTAAATTTAAAATTCAAATTTTATTCATTAAATTTTTGATTAAGTAATCAATTATATCGATGTTTAATTACTAACCACAATCAATAGAAATATTATTTCGGCATCACGTTAATAAATATCATAAATAATGATTTCGTCATGCCTTCAGAATCATTTATATTAATATATCTGTTCATATTGTAATACGTTTTTTTCCGTTTATATATGTTCATCTGTTAAGAATGTTAACTACTTCTTCATAATAATAATATTTTAGCAATTAATTTAAATTGATTTGAAATTTATTTTAAAAAACATTTGTAAAAATATGTAGATATTTTACTTAAATAAGTTATAATAATACATATATTTAATATTTATAAATGTTATTGATGTCTTTATACAGGGTGAGAAAAAATATGGAATATTGCTTATATTTTCTAAAATATTTATTAGTCATAAACATATTTAGGTAAAGTTTTTAGAGATATTATTTCCTATGTAAAGCTAATTTTCAAAAAAATGTGCCATCAGTTACATTGCTATGGCATCAAACTTTTTTTTTGAAAATATATTTTATTTACTGATTTTATTAATAGTTCTTTTTTTTTTTGTATACAACCATGTAAAATTTTAATGAGATTTCTAAAAGAAACTAATATTTTGTAAAGTATGACTATTTTTTGCAAATTTCAGTCATTTTTTCAAGGCTTACCTACTTGGTTAAGTTGCAGTTAATAAGTTCTGAGATTATAAAAGTTAATTTTTCTCAAAAAATTTCTTTTGCAATCTAATGTAAATTTTACATGGTTGTATGCAAAAAATAAGATCTATTCATCAAATCAATGAGAAAGATATGTCATAATAAAGTTGGATGCCATAGTAACGTGACTGATAACACCAATTTTTTTACATTACATTTTTAAATTATGAATATTTTAGAAAATATAAGCAATATTCCATATTTTTTACTCATCCTGTTTTATAAATAGTAATATTATCTATAATAAGTATGCAATATAAAATATAAAAGTTTTCAATGTAATGTAGAACAAAATAGCTACTAATGATTTTTTTTAAATATTGTGGTTTATTTTAACGTTTGTAGAAATAATTTCAACAAGAAATATTTTATTATTAGGCTATAATCCTCAAAATTTTCAAAATTGCGTTTTTTGTTGAAAAATATTACATCTATTTTTTTTTAAATAGCTCAAGTCAATCTTTAAATATTTAAAATATGTCTGAAATAAAATCACGATTAAGATGAATTTGTGTCCAGAAATCCAGAATTAATATTTAAAATAATGGGTGTTTAAGTAATACAAAGGTATATGGAAGTACCAAGAAAAAAAACCCTTGATTTGAGACCTATTATATATATTTTCTTATATTTTTGAATTAAAGTCTAATAATACAAATCATTGATTAGAAAAAGTTTTAAAAATTTTAGATGCATTAAAAAAGTTTAATTAAATTAAAGTACAAAGGTTTCCTGGCGTAGCTTCCATTCAAAAGTTTATAAACAAAGTAACTGTTGATAAATCATTATATCAAATACTTATTAAAATAGTTTTATTATTAATCTGTTAGTAAACAAAGACATATATATATATTTTTTAATTCATTCATTCAAAGTTTTAAATGTAATATTCATATCAATCAAAAGTAAATATATTAATTGCTTTCCACTCCAATTAAATTCAAACATCTCACTTTCATAAACATATCACTCAGACCAAGCAAAACAAAAAAATAAGAAATACAAAAAAACACTTACCGTTGTAGTAAGACGAACATCATTTCATAGCCACCTTACATCAATCAACATCTACTGCAGCGCCTCGTAGCGGACGATAATGTATTCATAGACAATTGCTAATTCTATACCGCGCAATGTTACCAACAATAAATCATTACAATTACATTTCAAATCTCCCGCGCGAAACGACTGACAATTGATTAATTATGACATAGATTAGAATCTAATAAGTTTTTGATCTGAACGTGGGTGATGACAGGTACAGTCATTTCTTTTGACAGTTGTTTTGTTGTGTCTATGTATTTATATATTTAATGGTATCGGAATTTTAATGAAAGAACTGATTGAAGTTTTTAAATGAAGATAGTTCAGTTTGAATACACTTTTACGCTTGTTAAAGGACAGTGATAGAATAATTAATTTGAGTTTATGTTATTTGAACTAAATTAGGACATTGACCTGACTACACGTGTCTATATAATTTGTTATTTATACAAGAAAATATAAAATATATAATAGGCTATCGAAAAATTATAATGATAATTATGGTCATTAAAAATATATATATTATAATAGTTATAATATAGTTAGAAAAGATACATTACCATTTTTGGATTTGGCACAATTTTTCGTAAACAATAAATTAACGATATTTAAATTAATAATACAACAATGAAATTCAAAACAAAAACAAATAAAATAATATAACAATTATGAAAAAATATTTTCCAACAATCAAAATAGTGAAAAAATTTTAATTCAAATCGCTCAACAATTACAAGTTCAAATAATTAACAATTAAATTTGTAAACAACAAAACAATCATCACGAGAATTGACTATAACCAGAGCTGCTCCGGTACACCGGAACTCTATATGTCCGCGACGCGCCTTCGAATGATCCGTGCCGACGCCGAAACAAGCGTCTTATTGCTGACGACGCCAAACGGCGACACGAAGGAGTGACAAAGACGCTCGAACAAAAACGCCTTTCACTCACATTTGACAATAATTGAGTTTTGTATACCTACCTACAAGTTAGGTATACAAAATATCTACATAGTTACATTTTAACAATAATAATAAAAATGGGAACAAATAATTATTATTAAAATTAAAGACATTTTAATTTCCGAGTTTTGAATACAATTTTCATCAAAGTTGAAGCCTTAAAATTAGTTTTTTAAAACATAATTATTTTTTATATTTAAGTATAACGCTTTCCAAATTTTTTAAAATAAATAGTCAATACACAATAACAATGAGTATAATATAATATAGAAGTACTTAAGCCTAAATATAAATGTTGCAATAAAAAACCGTTTATAAATAACGATCCCTTGCGTTAGCACGTTGTAATAATGTCTAAAAAGCCACGTGTTAATTTTATGAATGAATATACACATCGTACAATATAAAATTAACCTCCACGATTGCAGTTTCCTTCCTAATTAACAGCAAATCAGCAAGGGAAAGAGACGCCTCATCAAAATGGCTTCTATTGAAAAGGGACGCTGTGTTATCAATTCCACCCTCGTAATGACAAACGCTGTAATAATCAGAGATGGATATATAGTGTAACATTTGCTAGACAAGTGCAGACAATAATGTTATACGTAACATAACTGAACGTAAAAAGAGTGAGATGATGAAATATAATTATCTGGTTGATAGTAAAAGATAAAAGATACAACAATTAGTTTTTCGTAAATAAACATGCGCAGTGGATTTTTACGCATGTACCAAACATGGCCGACTACGACGCGCATGACGTCTGTGGATAAAATACATTTAAAATTGATTTTATCAATCCATCGCAGTCTTACCAATAAAAAAATCCGAGGAGGTCTTTCTCTTTAAAAAGTTCTTTGTGATTGTAACAATGAGTATCTGTGTAATTTTGTAGGAGTAATTATGTTTTGCTGATGATTTAATTTAATTCTGTGCTCAGTTTGCATGATGTTTAATTATAGTTTAAATAGGGGAAGTTTTTAGGTTACTAGTGCCAATGTCTTTGAGTTGAATGACACAAATAAGGGTTGTAGCGTTTTAATTATGTGTTATGGTAGGATATAATTAATTTACTGTGTTGGATTTTCAATCTGTTGCATTTCGTGTTTATTTAAATTTAATATTATTTTAGTTTCGTTGGAATGTAAGTAAATATGTGCATGCATTTTATATATATTTATATTAAAAAATAGTTATTATTTTTTAATTGTCTTCAAATAATTTGTATTCATATTTTTTAGTTATATTTAATTTAATTTTTATTTTATATTTTTTTGATAGTTAAATTGTCATACTATAATAATTAAAACAGTTATTTATGTAAAATATCGCAAATCGGCATGAGATAACTACTAAAATACATAAGTACGCGGAGACCGTTTATAATTATAATTTCATTCAGGTACTGTATAACTGTATACATAATAAAAAAATTAATTACATATTTAACAAAAATTTACATTTTCATGAATTATAAGACAATACGTTAATGATTAATCAATACATGAATGACAATGTAGAAAAATTAATTTTGTTTCTTAAACCGGGACTAGACATCTACTAAATAAAATTAAACTTACGGAAAGAATTTTGCAATTATTTCAATAATGAGTGCTTTAAATAAAAACGATTCTTTTAATTATTGTATTAGCTATTAAAATGTACCTACATTCTAGACAAAAATAGAAAAAATCATTGTTTTTTATTTCAACCCGGTAAAAAAATTCTAGAATCAAAATTAAAACGATTTTTCATTTTTTGTATAAATAAACTTTCCTGATTAATTGTTAATAACTCACTTAAAACAGTTGATTCGTAAGTAAGAATAAATGCTGTAATTCGAAATCACTATTCTTTTAGTGAAATTTAAAGTCACTAATTCAATTAGTGAAATAACTACTAATTCAGATGTAGAGGGTAGGTATATATTTTAATGGATTAAAAAAACCTGACAAATTATTCCAATCTGACATTAAGCGACTACCAAACTATTATTCAAATAGACCTACATAAAAATAAAACCTAATTAACTATTCGTACGGTACGAACCTACTCAGTATAGGATACTATACTCTAACAGAATATTGTGTAAGTACAGTAAATGCACAATTGATTTTCGAACGTAGTACTATACTTATTTGTATACACACATCTTGGGTAAAATTAACATAAAAACTGCCTATGCAAATCACCATATGAAAAATAATTTCAATGAGGTTTTTATAAAGCAGTCTCAACGGCTTTTATAATGTACTTCAATTATATTACGTATGCACATATGTATGTACTCCAGGTAGAAATATAACTCAAACATATGGCTGTATGCAAATGATTTACGAAGAAAGGGTTACGTATTGTGTATGACTGTGTAGCTAAAATTGATTTCAGATCCTAATAAGCTGATTTTGTTGTATTTTTTATTCGGAAAATACAAGCTTTATGTTCAACACATATACATATGTCGGTTGTATGATTTTGTACTAACTATATGTATTATGTATATGTATGAATGCAATATTTATTTATTTGAATTGTTTTATGTTGTTTTATTATTTTAAAATATTTATTGGTGTTTTTAATTTTATTTTTTATTAAAATTAAGTTGGTTAAAATATTTTATTAATTATAAATTATAATATAATTTAAAACCATTTTATCCACAGTATGAATATTTTGTTAAATTTCGTCATTACAGTAGAACTTTGATATAATGCAATGATTTAGACATGTGTGTTTCTGATAAAGCCAAAAGTTTGTTGTACAGTAGGGTCTCTTTTTACGCGGATTTGAAGTTACGCGGTGTGATTTCCATGTAAATTCAGGAATTCCCCGTTTCGGCGAGTTGGGTATCTAATGAAAGCTGACAATTCAAGAATTTTAAATATGTAAACGTTTTGTTATTGTTAAAATCTTCGTTTAACAAGATATTACACCACTTCATAAACGGTGTCTACTGATATTTTCAGATAGTGACGATAATTTTGATGAAAAAATATTAAAAAATATTGTTGCTTTTCAATAAAATTAAATAAATAAAATTGAATTTTGATTTGGATTAAAATGTAATCAATGTATTTTTTAAGCGATTTGCTGTGAAACTTAACCGGGTAAGAAGAGACCCTACTATATTTATAAAAAAAATAGGTTTTCCAAACGCATATATTAAAACTTATGTATTTAGTATTAAAAACAATTCCTGGAAAGTTTAATTTAATTTTGTCTTTAAAATTCTCAAATGAAAAAAATTCGAAAATTGTACCAGTGATATTTGCTCGATATATACAAAGTCCGTTACAGTGAGGTAATCAAATTTCGTTATCTACAAATAACTTAATTTCTCAATGTTACATTATAATTTACTTATAGAAAAATATCGGTTAAAATCAATAACATCTATCACTATCCCTAATACAGAAAATAATAAATTCAGAAAATTTATTAACAAAACTACAACTACTTTCACACTAAAAGGAATATCAATTTTAGATTTTTCATAAATGTATACCTAAATCTATCTACATAGATAGATCTATTTCACATGCAAAGCCACAAAAATCTTCCCTGCATATCTACACAATAATAATTTATACAAAAAATATCAACTTTCGTTTTCAATATTTCATTTCGCTGGGGGGACTCGAACCCTTCTCTCACAAATGCGCGATGCCCTTGACGGTCTTCGCGGTATGCAGATGTGAGAAAAAAATATATACAGATTGACAGGACTTCCGTTTTCTGTGCTACAATTTATTAATTCAATTCAGTAGCACACATTCGGATACCTGCTGCTCTCCTTTGCATGTCATTAAAGGGTTAAAAAAGGAACTTTATCTTCTGCCTTATGCCATTTATTATCTAATAAAAGTTTAACCCTTTTCCTTTCACGATCACTTCCTTTTCAGGTATAAAAAAGAGTCTTTGTATATTGTGTGACCTTTTTTTCTACATGTCTTACTATCCTAGACTCTATTATTATTTAGATCGTATTTTGCATATGATTTATTTGGACTAGGTAGGTTTTTTAAATTATGGGGTACGTTGTTGAATTGTTTATAATTAACGTTTTTTTTCGTAGAATTTTATTTAGTTCAAATAATATATTTTTAATAGTTTAATGTATATTAAAATAAGGTACTGGCACCAGTCTTGGATAATATCCCCTGTGTTAAATACTTCTTTAATTAAATGTACTAAATTAGAAATATTTTTTTATATTTGATTATTTTCATTATTGAAACATAATCTATAAACACTTAACTCTAAAACAGCTTAAATTGATGACAATCGTCCAATGGGTGTTAAAATGGTGGACATTACATTACATTAGTGTAATCTATTTATTAATTATTATATTATCATAGCATCTGCTTTACATTGTTTCAAATTTTACCATTATTTTGCGTAGTAGTACTTATCATTAACAAGCGTCCATCACTGGGTGCTCATTACTGGTTTTACTTTATCCATTACTGGAGAAAAGATATATATAAAATAAAAGGTTATAATTTACGGACTTTGATAATTAAATTGATTTAATAAAAATGTAGTTGTTTTAATTAATAACATGATTTCATGAGAATTAGAAAAAAGAAGCCCATCAATTTAAAAAAAAAACAGCATACCTTGCTCCTAAAGCGGCCAAGACTGATGCCAGTACCTTATATACCTACATTTAATAATTCAGTTATTAATAAATTGTATATAAATCATTTTAAAATACTTATACACACTTCCTAAAATCTTCGAAAATAAAATTTTATGCTTCCTTTTTCAAATACGAATCAGTATTTTGCTCGTCAGGAAATTATTATTGATATCAAATCGAATTCAGTGACATCCAATTTTTGATGTATTTTTAATAAAACTTTTAAACGATCTTTCAGAATTTGAAAGTCCTATAATTTTTCTGATATTTTCGGGTTTAAAGAAACACAATTTAAAAAAAATAAATTATTATTTATTTTTACACGTTGAGCCCCGCACTGTAAAATTGTATTTATCATGTACAGGTTCTAAATTTTAAAATAAAAGTTTATATTGCAAGTAAAAAATATATATAACTCCAATGTATTTTGGTTCACCATTTTCTACAATTGTGCCAAATCTCAACGTTTTAGGTTAAACTGATCAGTAATTAGAAGTCTGTGACAGACAGATGGACACAATGTTGGTTCCTTTTTCCGATTTCGAAACAGAATACTAAAAATAACTGAACGTATTAGTTTTTAATATCCCTTAAAGATCCTACACCTTTTAATTATAATAACATTTTTTTTCAATAGTCGATAGTTCGATAGTTCTGGAGGTACATATTTTGTCATTCATTTCAAAATACTCTGCATTATAGTCACTGAAATAGAACAGAACTATTATTATTACTTTTCTGTTTTAAATAAATTAATAACTACATTATTAGCATATTTTAAGGAAGAAATTTAAATGTAATTATATTGCACTAGTAATTTTCGAAAATTATTGTTATTATTTTAGTCGTGTCTTTACATAATAAAAATACATATTACATACAAATATTCAATATTAGCATTTTAATTTTAATAAATATTTTATAAAATAAAATATCACGAAAAAAGTTATTTATTGTAAAAAAACATATTTATTAAAATAAAGATAAATTTTGTAGTTGTTTTTTACTTCCCTTACATTTTTTTTATTATTAATAAAAAAAGGTATAGCTCATGGTAAGTTAAACAAAATACTATACTATGATAACTGTAAGTAAGTTTCATCTCTAATAATGTAATATTCTAAATATACATCATGTAAAAGCATGATTTAAAAACACTAGTTTTTAGATACTCAATGGCTAAAAAATATTGATATAAAATCACATAGAGAGAATACTAGCTAAGGTGTCATTTATTCTATTACTTTGTAATATAATATACAGTTTCCCAAAATGTTTGTGTTTTATTATTATGATGGTAACAAATTTGATACATTTTTAAATACGAATTGTTTTAAAAACACCGTGTTTCTATTTTTTAATTTAACAGCAGTTCCTCGACGATAATTTATTATAATTTTTTTGTGTTCTAATAAAAATCGTATTTCTAATTACAATTTTTAGGTCCCCCTCAATTTAAAAAAATTTAAATTGGGGTTTAGAGACTAGCTACAAAAGTTTAAAAACCTCTGTTATATAATTTAAAAATAGGTACATTATCAGTGTTGAAATTTTACTGTAACTAAATTATTTTTTCGAATAAATGAAGCAATCAAACTATAATCGACCACAAATTTGACATCTTATTAAACGTATGAAATTATTTATGTAATGCTTGAATGATTTATAAACGCATGTATACATTATGTAGTACATGTATACATATTTAAATTTATATATTCAATATTTAAATTACGTTTAATATCTAGGAAGAAGCAAGAAGTGTAAAATTATATATCTTAAAAAATAATCACCTTATCAATATTTACATATTTTAAAAACAATAACACTGATGATATAATAGAATTAAAATATTTATTTTTGTACTATGATTTATTGATATTTTATTCAGAAGTAGCAAATTTTGTGTATACTCATAAAATAATTTTTTTTTTTTTAATTTCTATTTTAATTGGCCATCGGATATAGCCCCTCAGCCAGAACATTTTGATTTTATCTGTTTTCTTTTCGTCCTTTCAATTTCTGTTTTTCTTCTTTTTTTTTTTTTTTTTTTGTTTTTTTTTGTTATTTATTTTTCTTTTTTTTTCTCCGTTTCTATAGACATCTCATTGGATTTTTGGAACGACGGATAAGGAGGTTGCTATAAAAGAAATGTTATTTTGTAGGTATATTAAAAGATAATATCATTAATTTTTTATTGCCTAAAATAGCAGTACAGTACAAGTACAAGTACATCAGCAGGAGTTATTTCAAAGAAATTTTAGAACTGCACAATATGCGTGAAAGTCGAAAAAAAAATTCTTGATGCAATTAAATAACCTTTTTTGGTCTTCCAATTAAAAAAAATGTAGATGCAATTAAATGACGTTCTATTTTAGCACTGCACAAAATTACATTTACAACTGCACACACATTAACCCCTGCATTTCAGGGGGTCTATTTTATGATTCGCAAATAAAGAAAAGCTTAACAGATGTTAAAGGAAATAAGAAAATTATAAGAACAGTCGTGTATTAAAAATTTAAATAGGGGACAATCTATTTAAAAAGATTGAGTACCACTGGATTAGAAATTTTATTATAATTGTGTTGAATCTATGGTACTTTTACATTAGGATGTCCGATCATATTGAAATATTAACAGGAAATCTGTTCTTTGTGATTAAAAAATTCAGCGTTGAGAATTAATATTTAGACTATTTTCAATGCAATTAAAATTTTCACATTTTTCTAAAAAATACTATTTTACATACATATCTTCAATTTTTCCAGGTTTTCCTATATATTATGACTTTTTTTGGGAGCTGGCTAATTTTTAACGTAGACTCTATAGTTTTTATTTAATTTATTAATTTATAAATTTTATCTCCAGAGAAAATCGATTAAATGTAAAAATTTGTTTTTGTCAAATATAACAAAAAATCGTTTTTTTGCGGAGATAGAATTTACTAATTAATAGAAAAAACCCGAAAAAATTGAGAAAAAGTCTAGTATTTTTTAGAAAAATGTGAAAATTGCTATTTATATGTTAAAATACACGTTAAATTTAAAGTGCATTGAGTATAGCCTTAATATTCATTTTCAACGCTGTTTGTGGCTACCTTATTTTTTGATCACAGAGAACAGATTGAGGGGGTTTCTTGTTAATATATCAATTTGTACGGACACTCTAATGTAAGTACATACTTGCATAATTAGCTAAATATTTTTATATATCAAGCTCAATTTTATTTTATACACGCATTCGTACTTTTAATATTTAAAATATGTATATAAAATCTGTATCAATACCACACACACACGCAACAATCCCACCGGGTCCAACATAAGTGGTTCGTGCTGTACCACTTGAGTAACCCAAAAAAGGCAGGTAAGGTTGTACTCACTCAAGGATTAGATTGGAAACGTCAAGTCCGATCATTTCCGGCTCGCGGGGCAGCCACTCCGACCGGAAGATATGTTAATTCCACTTCCGCAACTTGCATACGTGTGTATGTATATGATGCGTCGACAAAAATGCGATATGATCGTTTATGAATATGTTATAATGCATATTGTATATATTTAATATAAACGTATTAGATATGGTTACATATATGGAACTGAACGGTGGTTACTTATACCGTTTATATTTTAACGGTTTTAACTATACTATAACGTTTTAATAAATAACAATTTTCGTCCAATTAATATTTAAAGCAAATGGGTTCGAACATATCACATGAACAAGAATCATATATACTAATTTTTCACTAAATAAATTATCAATGAAGAGCTGTAAAAATGTCCAAGTTGTATCATCTTATAGTGAAACCTATATATAAATATTGTTTTTTTTTACAAATTTTATCCAATTTTTTCTTTCTTAGTTTTCAATTTTAGCGTCAGTTTTGACATCAAAAATAAATAAAATAAAAACCTTAGATCCTGCTATAGATTAAAACGGAGACCGTCACCGTATTGACCTTGAAAATCTGTTATATGTGATTTAATACGAGTGGCATTTTAGCTCCGTCGAAACGGTACGGCGGGCGTTTAAAAAAAAACGCTTTGCTGGCGTGTAGGAATGACGGCCGTCGTGACCTCGAAGATCTGTATTATTGAATTCAATCGGACTGGCATTTCAGAAAAAACGGTGTCCGTCAAGTACTGGAAATCTATTCATTTGGATTTTATGCAAATGATACAGTAACAATCTCCGTTTTTGTTAAGTTCCAGCGCTTAAGAAGTAACTGTTCATTAATTCAAGTAGTGAATAGTCATTGCACTAATTAATGAATACTCACTATGAATTATTGATGTCTAACTAATTCAGTTTTAGAAGTACCTATATGTTTTTATTATACAACAAAATATAATATTAGGTACATTCATTTGAAATTTTTAAACTACTTATCAAAAATTTGTAATATACAGTGAAAATCTTAAATCTAGTATAACTAAGTATAAATGTAACATACATATATGTATATACATATATACTACATGAACATAGCGAAGTTGTGTAGTTTAGGCGTCAAACCGTCGCGGTGGTAGCAGCAGCGCACCGGAAATCGTGGAGAGGAAGTAAGGATTTGGCGGGTGATTTACCGCAGATAGACACATGATGAATTTATTCCAGAAGATGTTGAGAGAGAGAGAGAGAGAGGCAAACAGAAATTGCGTCTACATTTACGTATATTATTTGTGTGTGTGCGGCTTCTTGTATATATATAAGTACTGTCAATATTTTCGTTTTGAATTTTTAAATTTTATATTAATAAGATATAAGAAAATATTTTATTTTCTGTAGCTAATAAAACTATATTTATTTTAAACTAGAAATTCGATTTTTAGTCACTTTAAGAGCAAATTATACTGTTTTTTGAGATTGAAAGGCTTTATTGAATCACAAATAGTGTTTTTTTTTCAGCCATTTATTTTGTTAGTACCCAGTAATGGATATTTGTTAAAGATTACAAAATGATATGTACTATAACACACAAATTATATAATAAAGAAAATAATAATTAATAAATAGAGTACACTAATAATTAGTTTAAATGTCTACCATAATTTTGACACTCATTAGCCGATTTTCATTAAATTAGGTTATGTTACATTTAAGTGTCTATAGATGTTGCCAGTACCTATTATTTTATCAGAAAATATCAATTTTAATTTTTTCTTTGTACACGTACCTGACCTTATTATTCAATTTAAACTTTCGTTTTATTAATTGCATCAATTTTATTTAAAATATCAATTGTATAATTTTTCTGAATATGTGCCTAGCCCAATAATTGTTGGTTCATTATATTTATTACTATTTCAATATATTTTTAAATTATTTTACTTAATACAGGCCGGCTGTAAATTAATTATTTAATTAATTTTCTGGTCCTAGACTTTCTAACAGTGAAAGTAATTTTTTTTCAATTCGGAACATACCTACGAACAGACAGATAGACAATTTCTTTAAACTATCAAAATGGTTTATAGTTTATACATCTCAAAAATTAAAATAAAAAATTTGTTGTACTGAGAGAACTTGCAGATTTAAATAAAAAAGTATATATTTAATCTATGTGTGTAATTTCTATTTAGTCGTCACTTATTATCATTATACATCATTCAGTGAAAATTGATAAAATTAGTTTGTATTAAACAATAATTTATATAGTAAAAAATCATTGTGAATGCACTTATTATATTTCTGTATTCACCTATATTGCAATTTAAGCTTATATCTTAAATAATATGCCCCCTATATATGTATACTCCACCACAGCGAACAGGAATGCCAGGAAATCATGTTTCACTAGAAAACCGTCATCTACAACTCGCTGATCAATTTACTTGTGTGGAATGGCAGATTGGGTTAGCGCGCGCGACGTGAGCACAGTGTTATGGTGAGGGGGGGGGGGGGGGGGGAGGATGCTGCGAGAAGAAAGGAGCAGCAGCGGATCCAGAGACGGCTTAACGTCGCCAGACACGGGAAATCAAGCTGTCGTGAAAAATCGATTTGTCACCGCACCGTGACAGCTTTACTTTTTTATATATATTTCCCTTTTTATCTTTTATCAATTTTATGAAGTTGGGATGTATTAAGTACCACTAACTCGATTGATTTTTGTACATAATGTAATATGTAATGTAAATGTAAAGTTTATAAAAATTATAATGTAACTTTGTACTTGTAGTACTAGATTCAGCAGTATAGTTTTTTTTCGCTGCAAATAATTTGTAAGTAAATATATTCAGTAAATTCATATAGGCACTTCAAAATGAAAAAATGAAACCCTTATAGAATCACTTTGTTCTCCGTCTGTCTGTTCGTCAAGGCCCTTTTTCTCAGGGACGGCTAAAGATATCAAGTTGAAATTAATATCAAATACTAAGATCATATAGTTATGTTGAAAAATTCAAGTTTCTAAGTCAATGCAATAAAACGATACTTACGGCCTTTTAAAACGTATTTTGATACTGACAAACTGACTCACTGACTAATTATTAAAACCTAGGTACCTACTTGTCGTTAAAAGTTAAGTAAAGGAAAATATTCGAAAATCGTTAATTTCTAATTCTATGTGGAATTATTACGTGGCAAAATTAATTTTGCGGTTTTTTTCATACAGCGTCTACGTAAAGTCGCCTACAAGATTTGGGTAAAGCAAGGGCAAACTGAAAGACCCTTTCAATCAAGATACTTGAATAGTTAGTTACATTTAAAATTTATACTATATTTAATATTTTGTAATATATTGTACTATCATTATAATTTAGTTCTCAACATACTGTCTCTGTTGTTTTGCGCCACACCTGAAAATCACACCCTAATATTTAATAAGCCATTAAATTGTCTTACTTCGTCACGTGAAGATTTGATATTATTATGCCGTTATATACATCCATACTTATATTATAAATGCGAAAGTATGTCTCCTTGGTAAGGAGATAACTTGTATCCTGAGGAAGGACATAGGCTATTTTGTATCCTGAACAATGTATTAGATAAAACAAGCTTGGGGTGAGGTGAGATCCTTTATTAATCTACTTCCCAATACAGTATGATTATAAATACTTGAATACTGATTATTTATTGTTTCCGTATAGTTTATGTGAATATTTTTTAATATGTATATGAAAAATTTTAAAGGAATTGGTCAGAAATAAAACTCACCTTTGTATTATGAATATTAGTTTTCTAATATCCTATTGTCAATAATAATATAACACACATTTTTAGAATAACTCATTTGACAATTTGAATTAAATTGCATTTGTTTCCAAGGCAACCTGAATTATAGTAGATATTTAATAGTATTTAAAATTCAAATTTTGAGGGTGGTTTTCGCCTTTCACCCCTTCTATGGCTAGGGGTTGAATTTCGAAAAAAATTGTCTTTCAGATCATAATCACGTCAAGACGCTTCGATTGGCACCCCAACGAAGTCAATAGCATTTTTTATTTACGAGATTTCGTGAACGTAAAAAATGACACGCACATACGTACGTACGTACATACACACACAGACATCTTTCTGAAAATAGTGTAAATATACTATAGTGACCTTAAAACATACAATTATATTGAAATTTTTTATTTTGATTTTCGGACCGATTACAATAACTTCCAGTTGGGAAGATAAAAATGGGTGTGTAACATTTGCACGCGCCACCTATTTTATCGACTATCATAAGAGGAATCTGTATTACCTAACCTTCTTCTTCTTCATGGGTTTTATGTCTGACAGCTCCCACATAACCTCACTTCCACGCGATCGAAATCGCGGGTCACAGCTTGTAACAATATATTTTGCACCACTTCACAACTACGTTATATTTATTAATTTAATGACGATTGTTGATAACAATAGGTATATGGTTATTATCAACGTAACTAAATTATTTTATATATATATATATATATTATTATATATATGTATATTATTCTGAATATTTAACTTATGTCACCATATATAATAATTAAAATATGATTTAAATGAAGCCACTAAAATTATAAAGATTTATTTTTCCCATTTCTATACTTGTACTTATTATATTATATTTAATATTAAAATAATCATGTAGTTATTTTTTTATTAGATCCATTAGTTACATACGCAATAAATAAATAAAATAATAATAAGTTGTGAACTATCCGTGACTGTGCCTTAATACAAAATTTTTATGAATTTTTTAAAATTTAAAATTTAATTATTTCTTTATAAACTGCAAATTTAAATTGGTTTAATTAAAAAAAAACTTACAGGTATATTCAAAAGTAATTTAAAAATACCGTTAAAATAATTGTAATTGATTAATGCGTATATTATTATATACCTATTTTCAACATTGTTGAGTATATAAAAATGTATTACATATAAATATAAATTAGTCGTCTAAAAATTCCCAATTATTTTAACAGTGTACTACTAGTTATAGTACTACAAAAATATCAAATATACAATTTTATAGTACATACAACAGATGTAGTTGAGACCTTAATTTCAGGTATTCAAACCATTAACAAAAGGGTTAAATCGCTGTGTCACATTCTATCAACCAGAAAAGGGTTGAGCGATTTGAATACTTTATAAGTCAGAGACATCTAGCGAGGGGTAGCAAGCAACACTCGCCTGTTAGCGGTTTGTATCCAGGGTACTTTATAAATAAGGGTGAATTATAAAAAAAGCGTAATACGAATTTTTACCAATAGGTGGAACAGAGAGATTTTTTATTTTTATGACTCATGTATTATAATATTAATTTGTGTAAGGCAATATAATTAACTTATTAATAACTTTCGAATACTGTTTTTTGACATCGTAATCATTTTATGTTTTTTTTTGCGAAGAGGGTAAGATTACCTGGTAAGTTGGCGAATTAATTACATGAATTAATATAACATCTAGGTATTTTTTTCATTTATAAAATGAGTACTATATAGGTTGTCCTACGGGAAAGTGTTAAAACTAATCAGCTGTCATTTTCAAACGGATGCTGTTATTGAAAAAAAAAAAAAAACCTTGAAATAAAAAAAGTCTGCAATTTTTAATGGATATAAATAAAATTTAATAAAATGTGTGTGCATCAATTTATTTTATTTTATTTGAATGCGGATTTATTGCCCAAAATTGGAGTGATGTAACACATAAGTTTAAATAAATAATGAGTTAGGTATAACCTTTTTATTGTGGTTTCACTCTTAACTTTACGTTTTCCGTATTTAATACGAAACCCCCTACAAGAACGTCATACACTTACTCTCGAAAATAATTGCTTTTCGAGAGCAAAAGTCAGATTATTCATTTTGATGACTAAGTAACATACTTGCTTCTAACATATCCCGAATAAAATTTCAGACTCTCCTCTTTTCAATGCAATTTTTAATTTTTCAACAATTGCATCCATTTGAAAACCGTTGATTGGTTTCAACATCATTCCGTGGAACATCCTGTATTTTGTACATATATATAGGTAAGAATACTATTTACATAAGTATCGTATACAAGTTTTCTGAAAATTTTACAAATAAAATGGAATTTATGCACCAGGTTTACTTACGACATAAACAATATACATTCATATATATTTATTTGATATTTTCCTTACTTACTGACTCCTACAACATAAGGTAAGTACAGGCACACACACACAAAGTAATATCTACTTATTGTACACCACCTGAGACAGGCCCGCTGTTTTAATTGCGGCCAAACAACATCGCTACCTCGTAATTACGCCGTCCGTCCGGAAATTACCTTCAACAACTGACCGAATGGACAGTTGGTCTCTACGCGACTAAAAAACACAGCCTAGGATATTATGTAACCGATTAATGTTGGATAGAGTTTTTGTTTTGTTCTTGGTGTTGTTTACTAAGATGTGATAATGTGAACATGTGGGTTATGTAGGGGAAACTGGGGCAAGCTGATGAAACATGGAGAAAAATGAAACACAAATTTTACTATCCGTATTGCAATAATTTGCAGATTTATTATAAAAATTATATTTTATTTAAAAATACAATACGTCTGTAAATCATTTTTCCTAAAATAGTGTTTCTGAAGAAGTCTCCGACAAGTAAGAAAATACAGCCAGGGAATTTACAATTAGTTCGTATACAATATTCGACATTTTGTTAATAATTTATAAAAAGTTCATTCAGTGTTTGAAACCTAACCCAAAGACGAAAAAAATAATAATTTTGGATCACGCTTCAAATTAAAAAAAAATCATTTACAAGTTTGTCGTAATATGAACAACATAACAAATATTTGCAAAATTTTTTTATATACCCTGTAACTAAATGGGTAGGTACTATATTATATACATTATATTGGCCAACAAAGAATACTTTTGGTCTGTTGTCTCTACTTCAATAAGTGATTTCGGATATATTTAGCGTGTTTAAACCGAATCCGTTGCCCAAATTCCTCCATCACATCAGTTTTTTTTTAGATAATCTAATCTAAAAATACCAAAATGATGATTTTAGCAATATTTAAATATTTATTAACAAGTAGGTAATTTTTTTGTTTACGGAAAGAAATAGTACTATTTTCCCTCTTTAAAATGAATTCTTAACTTTTTACAGTACGATTTTTTTCATCAAAATATACTGGTTTGAAGATATTGTTATATTTAATGTAGTAAAGTTCATTATTCATCATATCATATCATATCTCCAAACTAGCACATCAGCGAAAAAAAATCATACAGTAAAAAGTAAAAATTAATTTTAATGACAATAGATGGTACTATTTCTTACCGTGAAAACTTTAGAAAACAATTATCTTCTTGTTAATAAATTCTTAAACATTAACACTTTTAGGTTAGGTTATCTAAAAAACCTGGCGTGATGGAGCAATTTGGGTAACGGATTCGATTTCAGCATTCCAAAAACCTCCGAAATCACATTTGAAGTAGAAACAGCAAAATGATGTCGGCCTATGTTTTTAATTGCAATCGCAAGTCAATGAATGTATTTATATTTTGACAATTTAGGTAAAGCACAATATAAATATTTACATATATAGTGCATGTTACAAAATTATAATTTTGATAATAGTAGATATTTTTTATAAATTAAGATATATTTATATTTGAAATCTATGAATAATTTGATTTCTTCAATTATTGTAAACACGCGATTTTTCTCTATATGAGTTGTCCTTGATTCATTCCATATGCAATAATCGAGTGGAATGAGCATCTTATGACATTTTAAACATTAAAATAATATTTTCATGAAAAATTTTGTTCTTTTATGGTTCATAAAAAATGTATGAAATAAAATATAAAAAATAACTCGACAGTCTATAGAGAATGTATTTTGGAAGATTTAAAAAAAGCATCTAAAAATATTGAAAACTTTTTGAAAGCACATCGTATAGAAAAATTTAGTTTTGAGAAAATCAACTGACAATGAGTCCATACTGTATGCTTCCTTCTTCTGATTTTTTTTGTAATCAAGCTTCTTGCCTAATGTCCGGTATTATAAACGAGCAAACAAAATTTGCTAGCTAGCAAGCACCTCCAAATGAGGTTTCAAACGTATCTGACAGTTCTCTTTAAGTTTCAGGAAATGTTTGACAGTTTTCGCGCACGCGTCGTATGTAAACACAAACGGTATTAAAACAGTGGTGATATGGAATATGAAAATTATTTTCTACGGTCAGAGTCACCAACTGTGTTACAATAAGTTGAACTGCTCTAAATTCCATAACTAATCCATAGATACTATCACAGAATTAATACCCCATTTGAATGTACTTGTTAGCTACCAAATTTTTCTAGCTCCTATCGGACATAAGTCGCGCAAACCTTGACATGTTTTAATCGGTTGTGCGACCACATTTATCGTTATAATTTTGTTTTTATAAGGAATTTTCGAGTAAATTTGTTTAATGTTCATAAAAATATAGAAAATAATAAAAATAAAAACTTTTTTGAAATTTCTTGAGGTATGTAACCTCTTAAATGACACTGCATTTTAGATGCAAATGAAAAACCTAATGACTCATTTTAACATTAAAAATTTTCTTTTAAAACCAACTCATACAGAGACATTTATACATATGCATATGTGAACGTAGGTAGGTACATTCATACATGTACGTATTTCTTCAACCTCGATAATATATGTTCAGGTTCACATGTTTTCATGTGTAACGCAATCAAAAACATTGGATAAAGCCGCAATGTACGGAAATTAAATGGATTGTGAAAACCGCTTCATGATTAAAATTTAACTGCTGCACTCATTTCCCGTTCCCTTTAATTTGGGTCGCGACCACCGCGCGGCAGCACCATCGCTTACAACAACCCTTCTTCGCAACGACCTTCCACCCGACCCCACTACCCCTCTCATACCACATCTTTGGCCGTTTCGCCACCACCCACTACTGTGTACAGTCTTCACATATAGTTTTCTCTACGAGAGTTATTTTAGTAGGTATCTTTTTTCGATTTTCGTTCTGATGTTTGTTTTTCACATTTTTAATCATTTTCAATATATGTTTAACTTACTTTTGTTTCAAAAGAACTTTATTCTAGCATTTAAAATTAAAATATTTTAGTTTCTAGTAATAATTTCATTTGTTTCTTAAAGCTTAAGGTGGTTTTATCGCTAGACGAGTTATTAAATAAAAATGTAAGTTTAAAGTAAAGCTAAACCGTTGAACCAAACTTCATGAAATTTGGCAGGGAGATAGCTTGCATCCTGTGGAAGGACATACATAGACTATTTTGTATCCCAAAAATTGATTAGATAAAAAAAATTAAATTCCCACGGACGAAGTCGAGGGTTATATGTAGCTAGTTTACTATAATATCTCGAATAACTATTGCGTACCATAGGTTTCTGCCGCCCTGAGCAGATGGCAAATTTGCCGCCCTTCCTGACCTTTTTTTTTCGTTGATACCTCAAATTTGCGGCCCCGAATAAAGAGCCCCCTCCCTCTTGGTACGCTATTGATATAATCATCCTAACATACTTTAATTATCTAGCTATATTTTATAGTAGTACATAACTAGTTTTTGTTATTTCAATTTATTTATTTATATGAACAACACATGTTAAGACGATTAGAATAAGAAGAAAAAGCTAATTATCTAACTTTAATTTAACGACTTAATTTATGTTCAACTATAATATCCTGGAATTGCATGTAAAAGGACTTTTTCCACGTCTTAAACGACCTCCGTGCATGCAAATTGTGTATAACTATCCAATATACAGTCGAACTGTGCTCGCGTTGCGTGGTATATTGGGAAACAAAATGAAACACTAAATATTCTCGTAGATTAGAAAATGTTTACTGTTTTACAAAGACGGTGATCTATGGATTGATATGTGTTTTAGAATTCATTTTATTAGTTGTATTGTGACTTGAAATATAGATATTATTTATAGATAACGATATTTGGTTATAGTTATAACAATATACTACAGTTGGTAATGGCGAACATGATATTTAGTTACTGTTAATAAATCCCATGTTGGAGCTTTATTGTTACATATGTTGTTACCAAATATCTAATTGATAACATTTATTAAATTTGTTAATAATTAACAAATATTTTTGAAAACACGCCAATTAAATACATTTATTCCCTTTAACTAATCCTTTTTCTCGGTATAGGTATTCATATACACGGTCCGGCATATGTCTCTTATTGTTAGATATGAACGAAATATAATAAATAAAATATTTAAATTACAAATAAAAGTTTACTAATTGGTATTTTTTCAACCGACTTTTTGTCTGTCTGATCGCCAAGACCCTTTTTCCCAAGAACGGCTAGAGGTATCAAATTGAAATTAGTATCAAATACTAAGGTCTACAGCCTCATAGTCCTCTAAAAAAATTAATGCAATAAAAAAATATACGGCTTTTAATTTGAGAATCACTGACCGATAGGGTACTTCCTGTTGACATAAAATCTTGAAATTTGGCACGAAGGAAGGTCAAGTAAAAGAAAATATCTGAAAATCATTAATTTCAAATTCGATGTGGAATTATAAACAATAAACAACATATACGGTCGATCCAGACTATCGTGCCGGTCTCGATCCAATCAAATATAAATAAACAATAAACAATAAAATCATTCACACTAAGTATAGGTATCGGTCAGGTCTCGGTCCAATCTTACTCCAATACAACATAGTGCAAAAAATATTTTACTGGATTTACTGTGATCGAACCTAGCATGGAACCGAAATCGGCCCGTGACCGGCTCGATAGTCTGGATCGACCCATAGTGTTTACCATGTAAGAAGCACACGCCACTGATTTTTTTTTTAATTCAAACAGTGACATTTTTTAAATATATTGTTTTTTTGTAAAATATATTTTGGATATATATTATACATATTTATCTATACTAATATTATAAATGCGAAAGTGTGTCTGTCTCTGCATGTCTGTTTTTGTTACCTTGAACTGATTTTGATGAATTTGGCAAGGAGATAACTTGCATCCTGAGAAAGAACATAGGTTACTTTGTATCCCGAAATGTTGATTAGAGATAAAAAAAATTCCACGCTGACGAAGTCGCGGGTAACAGCTAGTTTATTCAGTTGTATCTTCATAATAGCAAAAACTAAATTTTATCTTATGTAAGTACACGTATATTAATTGAAATGAACATTTAAAATATGCTCTACTATAACTTACAGAACATTGTTTAGTCTGTTTAATTAATATGCGAAAATTCGGACAAATTGTATATAGTGTTTTATCACGTAGCGTCGTTAATTCTAATCACGAATCAGTTTAGACTTGGAATCACCTCAAAAATTAATACTATTTATTTACTAATGTCTTAATAACTGTAAGAAATGAGTATTATTAAAGATAAAACTGTAAAATAAGATAAAACTATATTTAGTTATTTTTACCATAATTTTTTTGTTTATTAGAGAGCGTTCAAGTTATACGTAAGTATAATTCTATTTATTTCAGTCCTCCACCACTCCTTTTGTAAGAAAAATAAGAAAATTGTAGACCCCTACTCTCCCAAATGATGACGTAAGAAGTTTTTGATAAGGAAGTAAAAAAAGGAATTTTAATAGTTTTAAATAATGGATATTCTTTTAATTTTCATTATTTCGTAGTTTTTACCGTACGTAAGATTTTTACCCCCCTCCCCCTCTACATTGCGGAGAAAAAGTAAGAAAAAAGTTAACCCTGCTTCCTAATACTTGAAATCACGTGTTTACATATATATTCGAATTTATAAAAATAAATTAAAAATATCAAACCTACACTCGCGGAAACATCATTAACTGGTTACATGTAATTATAACTCAATAACAAGAATTTTAATTGGAAAATTATATTCATAACTTTTGAAGACATTCTTAAGTACAATTATTATTTCCGTATTAATCCCGATACCAACTACAATTTAATACACATATCATTAATTAATTTTATTTATGAAAACCATTCTGTTTGTAACAAACAAGATAAAGTACCATATACTTAATACACTGAAAGGGCCCAATTACTATAATTAGGTGATATTTTTGATGTTATTGCACCTGGAACAAATAAATTCAAATTATATACAGTGTAGCAATTAAAAACAACTTAACAAGCCGATGTGACATCGGTCGAAAGACGTCCCAATTTGCATATATGAAAAGTGAGAGATATTAATACACAGTGGCCCTCTGAAAGTATTTAAATGGGAGAAATTTATCAAATTACTTCTTCTCTCTCTCTCAGATATCAATTTGGGGGATTTAAGTCTAAACATTTCTTCTCTTCTTCTTCTTTTCTTAGTAATACAGCCAAATAGTTTCTTCATATCTTGATTGTCTTGAGTATTAATTTATAATTTCATTATTAGATTATTTATTTATTGAGAATTAATTTTGCTGTGTTTTCTATCATTTTATTTTTTTATTTATCTATATAAAGTACTGGTACCAGTCTTGGCCTCTTTAAGAGCAAAATATACAGTTTTTAAGGATTGATGGGCTTCTTATTTGTAATTATTAATTTAATTATCAGATCCACAGATTTTTTTTAACTGTAGCCTTTTATTTTGTTTATGTTTTTTCTCTAGTAAGGGACAAAGTAAAACCAGTAATATACAGTCAGTGATGGACACTTGCTAATGATTACAAAAGGATAAGTTATACTACGACACAAAATAATAATATAAAGAATTGTAAAATTTGAAACAATTTAATAATTCATATTTCCTGTTAGGAACCACGAATGTTAGAATAATTTCCCCATTTTGTATCAATACATATCCCACCAATGTGTTTATTATAATAGTCTGTCACTCAACACACCTTTGTTCATAGCTAATTATCATTTTTATGAAATTATTCAATAAGCAAGCTGCTGGTACGGTATTATCTCAAGTTATTCATCATTGTGTCACATAATATTGAGTGTGTTATGTACAACGTTGTTCTCAACTCTCCTAAGGCGTTGGTGTTACTTTTTCACCTTGTTTCCGCAAGCGTTATGTTTTATGTTTCCTCAAATATAACTAATTTGTCGATTGTGTTATTAGTATTGTTAAAAGTAAAGAAATTATTCTTATTTACAAGAAGTATGTTTTTTAGTTGGAATATTAAATTGCTAAGGGAATCGTGTTGTTAAGTAGGTCGAAATAATTAATATTTTCTTTTAACCACTCCCCACTTTAGATTTATTTTATTTTTAAAAAAAGGGAGGAGGTTCTCAATTCGATTTATGTTCGGGCATAACTTCAACAAATATGCACCGATTTGGATCATTTTTTATTTCTTTGAAAAAGTATACTCCCGAGGTGGTCCCATTTAAATTTTATCAGAATCTGACCATGGTCTTCAAAAAATGAGGGGGTTTTCAATTTTTCTGTATTTTTTTTTATGTATTTTCGGGCATAACTCCGACAAATATGTACTTATATTAGTTGAAACTTTTTTTTTGTTTGAGTATACTTTCGAGGTGGTTCAATATTTTCATCAGAATCTGACCACGGACTTCTTAGATACGTCACTTAAAAAGGAAAAAATAAAACCTTACCGTAAAAACACTGAAAAGTATATACTTAACAATTAAATTGAACAGTTTTTGAATTCGGTGGCAAACCAATTAAAATCTTTAAAAAAAAACGACTTCAATGTATCAAATAATATAAATATTACATACTTTTCAGTGTGTTTAGTTTTTTTTTACCTTTTCATACCTACAGTATGTACATGAAATGTATATATATACTGTATAATAAAGTATAGTAATCATAAAAAAACTAGAGATTTTAACGGAATTACATGTCTTGAGGGTCACTAAATCAGCGTCTTTGTGTGTGTGTGCATGTGTGGCTGTGTGATCACTCTACAACCAAAACCGTGAGACTTACAAACATGAAATTTAAAACATAAATGTGCACCTTCTATTTTAAAAATCATTCTAATAATAAACATCTTTAAATCATTAACATTTCTAAAAAAAGGAAGAAAAAATCAACAATTTATTCCTAAAAATGTGCACATTTTTCGATAAAAATAAAACTGGTAAATTTTTTTTTTCACATTTACTTTTCTTGATGTCAGTTTTTTCATAAAAAAGTTGATATTCGTATGATATAGAGGATTAATGTTTTAGTAAAACAAATTTTTTTTAATATAATTTTTATTTTTACATAAATACAAAATTTACATACGAAAATGAATAAACAAAGGGTGGGATGAAGGGCTCTAATAAATATTTCACTGACATTTACCTATGTACTTTTTTTTTCTAAAATAAAAGTCGATTTCCGCGTGTACCGGTGTTTTTTCGAGTCGTGGACGGTATTCGATTTTCGCGTCGAAAGGGGAAAATACAACCGACTTTAGTAGACTTGTGCGTACAAAGGGCTAAGCCAAAAAAAGTCATCAAAATTCCTGTGAAAAATATTGAGCTACAAATTCCCAAGCAATGGTTCATAAAAAAAACTTCTAACATTATACTAAATTTCTATTACATTAAACAGTAACGTAATCCATTAAACTTAAATAAAATTACCTGTATATACGTTCACATAACCAAATTTTTTACTTACTTTTTTGTAATTTAACAAGTAACTTTTTTTCGTAATCCGAATATTAAAAAAGCGACTCAGAACATAACAAATACGAACAGTAAAAAAAACACCATCGCTACACCTGTTCAATAACCAGGCAGGCTTTGTTACCTGGAAACCAATATGAATTAAGTATTATTTATATATAATCATCAGGGCCGTTCGTGGGAAAATTTCAACGCGTATTTTTTACTTTATTTTTTCGTAATGTTACATAAAAAATACTTTAAAGAATTTTAAATATTTATTTTAAAATATTGTTTCCTATTCAAATAATGATCTTAAATTTAATACAAGCGGGTCAGAAAATTAAATGACTTACTCTTCTTATACTCTTCTTTTCGTGCTGTTGTCCACGTTAACGTTTCGACTCTCATATCGGAGTCTTCTTCAGAAGTGTTTCTGAATCTTCTTATCGAAGATCTATAATAATTGATACATCTGGTACTTTTCAAATACGTAAACATATTTTGTCTAATAGTTCATTTATTTGTAAATAAAAATATATTGTCAATATATAATAATCTAATTAAGATTATCAAGTTACAAGAACTAGAAGAAAAGGTTTTTTTTAGGTCTCCAATATTTATGATAATGTTTAAACAAACATATCTTTAAAAATACTGTGACTATGAATTAAGCACTCAGGATTTTTTTTGTAGGAAATTTAATTCTCTACAAAATGTTGCTGTGAGAAATAAAACAAATCAATGAGCTATTCACGCGTAAGTAAAAAATAAAACTAAAATTGCGCCGTTCACAGGTTTGATCTACGAGTCTGTTTTGGGAGAATTTTCTTTAGATCTAAAACTGAAATGGGGCCAAAAAATACCCTAGTGCAGAGTGTATAAAGGTGAATTTCTGTCTAGTAAAAATGAATCAAGGAATACTATGACTTGTGATAATAATTAATAGTTTTTTTTTACCGACGTGACTCCCCCCTCTCACCCGATAATGATTTCTATGTATAGTAATATTTATAAAATTATTTACACTAAAGAGGGATTTTTTGTCTCTCAAGTAACCACAATTCAATTATTGGGAATGCTTAAGCTAACTAAAAGAATTAAAACAGAAATTTTGATTTTAAGTATTTTACTGAAAGCATAAAATCCAATATAATGATTTATTTTTTTTATTTAAAAAAAATCTGTACACGTCCCTGAAAACTTATTCGACTATTAGGTGTCAAAATGTATCCATAATAATCTTATAAGAGATCTATTAAATTGGTTAAATATCCCACCTTAATATTAAGCAGGAAGTTTACATTTTTTAAATTTTCTCTGTTATTATGAAAAGGGAACTTAATAAACATTACATATTTCTATTATAATCCTAAATTGGGCTATTATGTTTTAATAAAATTGTGTCTATTTTCCATTATTTTATACAACTTGTTATTATGTAGGGACCACCTGAGTTGCATGAAACGTATATAAGGGGTTTGTTTACCTGGAACGTAATATTCAAACGATTGTGTTTTATTTTAATGTAGACTTTTCAATGATATAATTTAATAAGCTTGCTTATTTTTGATTTCTTTCACATTTAATATAGATTCCTTACTGTATGTTTTTTTTTTAATTTTATTTGATCATTAATTAATACTTACATAGTAGATAAAACACTTTAAGGTTTATTGTATTATTTATTAGCAAATTTTTTTGCATACTTACCTACTTTTTGCAAATTCAGCCAAAATTCTTTTTGTATCTTGGGATCTTGTTGTAATGGTGTAAAATTATTACGTATTATATATGTACAATACATAACAAGAACATAAATAAAATAGGAGACTTTGCCTCTATACCTGTCAGGGTAAGATGAAGAAAATAGTAAGGTATAAATAGACTTACCTACTTACAATTAGTTGGAATCGTTATTAACCAAATAATGTTTTTAAAAAATATTATTTTAGGGTTCTGTACCCCAAAATAAAAAAAATCTGAACCCTTATAGCATCACTTTATTGTCTGTCTATACATCAAGACCTTGTTTCTCAGTAAAAGCTAGAGATATCAAGTTAAAATTAATATCAAATAACAAGTCCTGTAAAAATTAAAGTTTCTAGCAATACAATAAAAATATACGACTTTTCAAAGCTTATTTTGATACTGATCATCAAAACCTACAGGGTACTTCCAATCATGCAATTTGGCAGGAAGGAAGGTTTCATAACATACATAAGTAAAGGCAAACATCCGAAAATCATTAATTTCTTATTCTATGTGAAATTATTACGAGACAAACTTAATTTTGCGGTTTATTTCTTACTCATACAGCGTCTATGTAAAGACGCCTTGGAAATTGGGTCCATTGTCTACGTAACTAACTATTCTCAATAATTAAGTTTTATATAACGGTACGAAACCTTCAGGGCGTAAATTTTACTCGCCCTTGTCCATCTTTTTATAAACATATTATCTTAATAAAGTAAAGTATCTTTCCCAAAATTAACCTCTTCAATAAAGAGAAAATATTAGCTTCTATATACATATATAACTCATATTAAAAATGTTAACTACGCTAGTTATTATAATAAAAAATTGCCTATTACAAAATAGTCTATTAATTATATATTAATATTAATTATATTTTTAGAGGGGTAGTTTTTCTCACCATTATATTTTCTTTCCGTGAGACTGCAATGATAAATTAATTAACGTCCTCAAGGGATATAATTAGTGGAGAATCACGGAGACGCCAATTACAAATAATTTTTTTCACCTCTTGTTTTATTTTTAGAACGTGTCAAGGGATTTGAATAATTTGTTTTGTTAACTTACCTAATTAAAATACCTTAATTGGGTCGGAAATGTTTGGATTTGATCGTGGATTACATTATTGATTGAAACATGGCAGATTTTTTTTATAGTCAGGTATTTTAAATTATTAAGTATATATTTTCATACTTATGGCCCCTACATCCTATCACGGGCCCCATATTGGAAGTTGTTTGCGAGCCCCCTAAGGCATTTTTTCCAGTAAGTTTTTTTTCTAAAAAAAATTCTTAATGACTTTTTTTAAATTTTTCCTAATTTTTTTTCTGAATAACCTTTTTTTAGGTTTTCTTATCACTGAATTTTTTTTCCCGCCAAACTGGCCCTCCTTAAGCCTGGGCACTATACTAGAGTTTAGTCAGACCCTTACATGTTTATACCAGACATATTTATTTAAAATCTATCAACCATAATTATGTTATATTATCATGGCCCTCACATGAGGGGGCTGACAATGTGCGGCCTGGCACGGCGAGCAAAAAAGTTAATAATTGAAAGATTAAAAACAAACTTACAATGAAATTTTTTTTCTTATTGAAAAACCGAAAAAACCTGGTCGAAAAAAAAATTTAAGTGCTGTTTTGACCTCAAATTCTGATTCAGCGCCTCAAATTACATAAAAATACAATAGTCTCCGAAAAAGTTGTACCTCTTTTGTATGTCGCCGTGTTATTTATAAATACATAATAAAATCATAAATCTGTTCTATGAATATGGTTAGTTCTTTCTGCACTTCTCAAAGACATTACTGAGGTACATGACGTCGTTGTTAGGTCACAAAAATGTCGCACATCATATCTGACATTTGAAATTAGAGGACATTTCCATTTTGTGAACATAATAAAGATTTTCTCCATATAAACTTTACATAACATACATAAGAAATTACCCTGCACGACGTTATTTGATCTTTGTGTAGAAGAAGAAAAATATATTATTGAATAAATTGTTGACAAAAGGTTCTCCGCGGTTTTGTTTATAATGGATTTTGTATCTGTTCTATACACAGAGGAATATTTCTATACGCATTAAATCTACTTAACTGCACAATACACGCTCTTCTTGTATTGATCACAAAGAAATCTTCGTAAATAATCTTGTCAGTGACTCTCAACAAGCGCATTAGCTGCTTATTTCCTTTATTTAATAATTGTGAGTTTTCTATGCACCATTATTAAATTAAAACGATAGTAGGGGAATACAAGTCTTGAGGCTTCTGCGGTGATCTTGATATGGATTTTGGTTCCTGGGTGTAAGCCGCGTCGATTTGGTAGTGTTATCGATAATACGACCAAATCAAAAGCCAAAATCGATAGTAGGGGAGATACGCAATAAATCAGATAGTTCATGAAACGGACATCGTCTGTTCCATCGAAACTATCCGAATGAATAAATTCAAATTTTGTTGTTAGTATCACAAAGCTCCATATACTATATCATAAATATGGCATTATTGTCTAGTGCCATGTATTATATTTTAATGACAATATAAGTTTTCGTCGTAAAAAACTAAAAAAAATATTTTTTTAAGATTCCAAAAGTGAGGATGAGATATTACACTTATTGTATTTTTGATGTTTTGTGTAATATTGCAAATATATTTGAGTCAAACATTAATGGTAAGTTATTTTCAAATCTTATTTCTGTGTAGATGAAGTTTGTCAAATAATTTTAAAGATTACTTAGGCTCTTTTTCCACACACCGGCATTCTCAGTGCCGGTACAGTTGAGTTATAGCTGTGGTGATAAAAATATATCTGCAGTGTTCAATAAGCGTTACCTTCTTGGCTTATTATACCTCAGAAGGAAGTATATAAATCACAAATATAAAAAAGGCAGTATTGGGTACATCCACTGTTGACTATAAGGTATTTTCATCCATTTTTAATACGAAAACGAGTTTGAATTACTTATTTATTTAACTGATTTTTTAACAATTATCAATATATACATATTGTATTATAAAACGTAACGACTTTGCCGCGCGCTCTTTTGCAATACGCTGCCTAAACCGTTAAATATTGAACAATATAATGTAGTAAAGAATTGTGTAGAATAAAAAGATCTAAAATAAACTCGGCGATACCATATATCTAACAATAAGCGAGCGAAGCCGCGGGCACAGCTAGTGTCTAATAGGTAAAAGAACGAGATATTGTTAATCATTGATTCTATTAGACCATATATTTCAGGACTGCTGATTTTATAGTTGAAAATACAACATATATACCAAAATAAAAGTTTCTCATATTCTTCTTCCCTATTTTAAATATACGTTCATCTTTGGCATCTCCCATACACTACAAATGGAATAGCAATCAACCTGCGAAGGGGGATGAAACGTGGCGAGGTGGTAGAGAAAAAGTAGGGAGTTGGTTTGTGACCCGCCATACGCCAACCACCCTTCGGAAACGGCTGCAATCGAGGGTGGTGTACTTTTGGGGGAGGAATATACAAACTACTAACAATCAACATGTACACACAAAAAACAAAGATAACGATATGAGTATATGTGTAAACTCCATATATCTATCTCTTTCTTGTAGTGCCATATGTTGTAGATTACGCAACCTATCGTTCAAACCGAATTAAAGATCGGCTTAGGGCAGAATATAACAGGGGAGTCAAAATATATAAAAAATATAATGGTTTGCACAACGTAGCGCCATTTGCTTTGAGGGGGTGAGGGTGGTGTGTATGTGGGGGGGGGAGGTGATTGGGGTGGTTCTGTATTGGCTGTGGTGGTAGCGTGGTTTATGTGTGATTGGAACTTACAAGCTTTTTCAGAATTATTTATTAGCTTTCGTAAATTTTCTCTTTCAATGTTGCACTCAAAGAATAGAATTTTCAATAATAAATTTTCGGTTTTCCTTTGAAGATAGTTTTGTATATATAATATATTATACTTTTATGTATATATATAAGCGTATAAGGTACTGGCACCAGTTCTTTTTGTAATTCATATAACTCATGTTACTAATAAAACAAGTACCTCTTTATTAAATCAATTTAATTACCGAAATCCGCAAATATAGTTTGTTTTTTAAATTATAGCCTTTTATTTTGTATATGTTTTTTCTCCAGTAATGAACAAGGTAAAACCAATAAGAACATCTCTCACCAGACGGGATTACATGATGGAGTATATTTGGAGGATATTTTCAAAATAAATCGAATACGGTGCTGTTTTGATCTCTAATTCGAATTTAGCGCCTCAAAATACATAGAAATACAATAGTCTCTGAAAAAGTTCTTTACCTTCTTTCGTGTGTCTGTGTATTTTTTTAAAACAAAGATTTTTGAATAGACTCTCTCAAAATCAGTAATAAATATTATAGCGATAAAATTATACTTTGTCGGTGGTCCATTGATTTCATCTTGATCATTATATTCTCGATTAATATTAGATCTAATTCACATTTTCCATGTTTATTTATATATTTGGAAATAAATATTTAGAATGTAATTATATGAACATTATTTTATATTTTTCTTGAATTTTTAATTTTTACTACAACAAATCATATAATACATTGTACCTACTGTATATTTATTTATAAATTCTCATTGAAGAAGGAAATAAAATTTCCGGAAAGCGCTTATGCTAAATAAAATTAATTAATTTAAAAAACTAAAGTATTATTTTAATATCATTAATTGACCTACACCCAAAATTACAAGAAAAAAATTGTCTAAATAAGTATATCTGTATTTTTTTAATATTTCTAATCCCAATTATTTTTCCAGTGCTGGAGAACCGTCAACAAGCGCCAAAAGAAGTCAAGAAGCAGAAAGGTAAATCGCATTCATTACATAACTTATACATATTTATAAATAACTGTAACAGTCAGTCACGTAAATATATAAAAAATATAAAAACGCGCCCGTGTATAGAAAAAAATTAACAATTTACAAAATACTTATTTCTGGTTGAGTTATAACGACATATTTTATCGTCACATCATGTCAATTCATCTTTTGAGAAAAATTCTATAATTTTCTTTTTTCAATTTACAAATATTTCTGCACCGTTAACTCCCGTTCAGAGCTTGTTAGAGAAATCGCGAAGCCATATTTTCAGAGTTTTATATTCGATAAAAATGCAAAGAAATCTATAATATTTCCTGTCAAACCAAACGTTGCCTCCCGAACCATAATCAGCTACCTCATTCGAAATTTCTTTGCATTTCTTTTTCTTTATGTTCTTCGGTATTATAAAATCAAGTTTTATATTATAAATTATGTATTTTCTAATATTTGCTCTCTGGGATAATTATTTTAAATTCTTGTATCATTTTATTTATAATGAATTGAGGAGAAATTCTAATTATAAATTACTTTTATACATAACAGGGACGGTCAACTCAATTTATAATTCGATTTTCCGTCTTTTTATTTTTGTTACATGTTATTAAAAATGTTTTTATTCATTTACAAATCTAAAATTACAGTACTTTATTTAACTGAATCAGTGAATAGTCACTAAACAAATCAGTAGATCATCGTTGCAAGGATCCTAAATACGACCGAAATCACTGGTTGATCAGTGCAAACTGGTATAGATCACTGATTTTCAGTGACTTTTACGTTCACTCGTTTACTGAAGGAATCAGTGGAATTCTCACTGATTCAGTTTAAGAGAGTTTGGTATACATTACGTGTCACAAGTATGCGAGGCTCGACTTAACATTTTGCTTCTTCACCACATCGAAGATACGAGAAGCTTTGTGACCGGTTTTCAAAGAGAGAAAATCGGTGATGTAAGGGAGGTGACATTCTAAAATATTTATTTTTTCAAATATCTCAAGAAAGACACGTAGTGTTTCATGAACATTTTATAGAATCCTATTTATAGAGCATTTAATTTTCTATATAAGTCAGGCTATGATAACTTTTGTAGTTAAATATCTTTACGAAAATTTATCTGCATTTGCTTTAAAAATTGTCATTTGTTTTTTTCAGTCGCAGAAAATTTTAGATTTAGATTGAAATTTTAAATAAAATATATACATATATAAATGGTTAACCAATGGTATATATATTATCGGTATTTATTAAAATTCTTTAATAATTAACTTTCTTTATTGAAATATACGTAGAGCTTGTGAGTCATTCAAGAGTCAAAACGATTAACTTCATACATAACAACGGATGGACAAAGTTATAAATAGACTTGCAAACAGATTAATTAGTAAATAAATTAACATTTTTTTGTTGCTAGTATTTTCGTTATTAAAAAAGTGAAAATTAATTAATGAATTTTTACTATCGAATCACTGATATTAAATTAATAATAAACTAACTAGCAGTCACCACAAGACTGAAAGAGCAAAAGTGACAGAGAGGGATCCTATTAGTATACCAGGGCAATATTCCTCTCACAAAATTTGCCTTATACTTTTGATTTTCAAATAAAAATCGCAGCAACACACAAAGAATACGGTAGACATAAAGTTTTGCTTGTGACACATACAGAAAGCTGTGAGCTAGTGGATTGGAGCTACACGGTATGCCCCCCCCCCCCCAATCCTCTCTGTCCCACGCGCGGAGGAAGTGTTGGGCGACAAATCCAGGGGGCCGCGGGGGCTCTGTCATTCGACGTTCTTCGACGCTGAATTGGGAATTCAGTTAGAACAGATTAATGATGTGTGTTCTTTTTATTCAGGTTTTCTTCGTATTACGCCGTGTACAATATTCAGTCTAGTGAATATAAAAATTTTCGCTGAAAAAGTTTATTTTTCTTCTCGAAGAATGAATCTTCGGGTTTTTGTTTGTGTGTTGCGTTCTAAAGTTTATGTAAAAGAAAAATAGATAATATGTAAGATTGGATTTGATATATGGTGTTTGTTTTATCAATTTTTTAATGTTCAATCATAATGAAATTTAAATAATTTATAACTTTTTTTCAAAGTTGTACCGGTAGGTCTAATATGATCGTTTTTTTACTTAAAAAATTGATGAAAAATATGTCCTCTTTTTGATATCATTAGTATTTTAATGTTATTGAACGTTTTTTTATGAAGTTCTATTATTTTTCTCAGCAGAATCGTTAAAAAAAATGTACGAGACGATATACAAAAACATGTTTTGTGATTTTTGAACATTTTTGAACAAACTTTGATTCAATATCACCGAAATAAAGTAAAAATTAACAATGCGAGTTCATTTTTTTTATTTGTAATAATTTTAATACAGATTAAAAATTAGCAAATATTAAACCATTCGTATTATTCAACACTGATTTGTTCTTGCTGTTACTATTTTTTTAAATTACTAGAGTAAAGAAATGTATTTTTAATGGTCGACTCATGGAGGGGGGATAAATCTCGCCCAGGGCGCCAGACTTGCAAAGGCCGGCTCTGGGTGATAAATAGAATGAATATTCACCTCGATAATTTCGATGGCAATTGATGCTCTTAATAAAACATCAAAAATGTAAGGCTGTAGGCCCCCGAGAAATACACGAAAAAAATAAAAACAAAAAAAAATTAGTGCCCGTTATGCTTAATCGTCGATGCAGCGAAAACAATGTAAGAGCAAAAATGGACAATCTTACAGATAAGAAAATTTCCTATTAGAAAGGTACTTCGATATATGTATATCTAAAACAAATAGTTCAAGGGGGAGAGTCGTTCAAATTTCGAAACCAAAATATCGCTATTTGCCTGAGAAATTTTTTAGCCAAAATAGATATTTTAAAAGATTTATCAAAAACGACACATGTTACGTAAAAATGTTATAGAATCTTTTTTGTACATACATTTTCTATAAAATAGATAAGCCACCACAGCTTTTATAGTAAAATATTCTCTTACGAAGATTTCTTCCCATTTGCTTTAAAAAAATCATCATTTGTTTTTTAATGTTTGTAATGTAATATGTTTTTGACGTTTGCTTAGTAGAAAAATTTGGATTTTGAAAACAAAAAATCAGGCAGGTATTAAGAAAAATCGAATTAATATTTTCTAATAAAATTGTATACTCAAATATTAATTGGTATTTATTAAAATTGTTCAATAATTAACTATATTTGGTGAATTTATCACGAGGAAGCACTGTGCATTCACCTAGCAGATGTTTTAGTAATACAAATACAGAACATTAATAGGATGACCAAATAATTTAATGAATCTAATTTTAGTCATTTAAGATCATTAATAGTTTATTTTTCAAAAGATTCATAAATTGCTCGTTAGATCCATAAAATATAACAAAATGAAATATTACCTGTCAACTAATAAATTCAAGTTTTATTAACACTCACAAATAGACTTGTTCAAAAGACAATGAATCAAATACAGTATAAATGAACAACAACACTTATTAGCATTACAACAAAAGTCCATTGCAATACTTAATCATTCATTATTTCTATTGATAATACTAGAAATCTTTTTTTTTAAAACCACATTGTCCTTCTCCATACAATCGGTGTCCAATTAGAGATAAGATCTTGACTGGCCGCTCGATTTCTTTCACCACTTGAGGTTTTCTTCTTCTTCTCTTTCGTTATAGATGAGGTCCCCCACGTTCTAACGAAGTCACCTGCTGTGAGAAATAAAAAATGTTTTAAAAGATAATTTTTAAATGTTGCATATATTATGTTTTAATTGTTACAATGACGTTTTTATAATTTGTTTGTGACATTTATAAGAATTATATATTGTTAATTGTTTATGTTAGTGTTATACACACGATAGTTAAATAAATATAATAAATAAATTTAACTGTTATAATATACTTTTCAATGTTGTTATGGTTTTTTGGAAATCGGCTTTGTTTTAATTTTTTAAAGTTTTTTATTTTTTCCCTTTCGAGTGGCGAATCTAAGAAATTTATGGTCAGATTCTTACAGGACCACCTCAGGAGTATACTCTTTCAAACAAACAAAAAAACGTCCAAATCGGTGAATATTTGGCGGAGTTATGCCTGAATAAACATAAAAAATATATATGTAGGTATTGATTGTATTGAGAAACTCCTCCTTTTTGAAGTCGTTAAAAAATAAGATTTATTTAATTGATATTGTCATATAATTAATACCTAAAGCATTGTCTAAAATTGATAGACAATATTATTCCTATTGTGTTGTGCATTGTTTCTTCCCTAGAAAAATGCAAATTTTATATTTATTATTTATCGAGAACTTTTTATGAAATTTGTTAATCTCAAGATTTTATTTCATATCTTTAGATGTAATTCTTAAGCAGAGATTATTTTTGAAATATGCAGTTCGTGCTTAAGGATAAACGTAAGGAGCAAAAAAAATCATTCAATTGCATTTAAGAAGTATATATATTTTTAGTTGAAATATTAAAAAAGGTCATTTAATTGCAACTAAGAAATTTTTTTAATTGAAAGACCGAAAAATAACTATTTTAGCGTTTCTTCAAATTGTGCAGTTCTATAAAATTTCCTTAAAATAACCCATGTTCTTAAGTTTGTTGATTTATCACAATTTTATTATGACGCACATTTTTTTAACTTTAATTTTGTATATAAATGTACTAGCTGTGCCCGCGGCTTCGCTAGTTTAAATATAACAGTTAGATATATGGTATCGCGGAGTTTATTTTAGATCTTTTTATTCTACTGTTATTCTTTACTAGGTACATTAAGTTGTTCAATATTTAATGGTTTAGGCAGCGTATTGTAAAAGAGGTCGCCGCTGGTGGCAAACTTGTTTCCAACTTGATTTACTATTATTGTCAATGCCAGGGCTAATTAAACAAAAAATTAACTGCATTTACCTTTCTTTTACTCTGCATAAACAAGCTACAACTACATACTAAAATAACCCCTAGTCACTGCTTATTCTTTATGTTACCTAACGTCACAAAATATATTCTAAAACCTGTGCAAAAAAACATATCTATGAATTAAAAAAAAAACAAGTTTATCGGATAAGTGGTTCTCGAGTGATAAGCGCACTAACGGACAGACAGAGAGAGAGAAGTTGCGTTTTATAATATGTAAGGATTATATGCAGGTAAAGATGTTCCATTACTGGAAAAATTACGCAAATTATAGTTATTTTTAAATAGACATTTATAGGAAAAAAATTTCATTTTTATTAAATATCTAAAATATTTTGTACAAAAAATATAAATAATATAAAATATGTACAATGAATATAAAAATCATTACCACAGATTTGAAAATATATTAAAATGTATTCAGTTACAGAGACACAATTATTTAAAAATACAATTTTAATTAAAATTCTGAAGATATTTCTTTACAGAAATACATAAAAGATGAAGAAATGAATGAGGTACATATATAATAGTACGCAGAGATTTTTTTTTCTTAAATAAATATATACAAAAAAATGTATGCGAAATTTCATCCAATTAAATACACAGTATCATAGAGAGCTGCGGAATACCAGTCGTAATCTAATGAGCGAGCCCTCAGGTTATATAAGGGTGTAATTATGCAAGGAGAAGGATATAACAGGATGTTCGGTTATACATACTGTTATTTAAAGATGACCCCCGTCTAATGGTAGGGCTGAAGAATATAAGCTGCGATATTTTTTTTAATTCAAACATAATTGAGCCGCCCAAAAGATTTTTTATTTAGATACACCTGAGTATTTGAAATCTTATGAATAGATTTTTAAGCCAATTGTAGCTAAAATCTTCAGAAGCGATCAATATTTTTTTTATTTGTAACTATTATAGTTAGTTAGTTTCCACAAAAATTTTAAATGTCAATTATTTAATCTGGATTTTGAAATTTTTATTAAAATCAAACAAATTTACGTAAGGTAGTGGCGCCATTAGTAGTGACTGTTTAGGCACGTTTAACAAAACAACTATTGAAATATATGTTTCATTATTTGTATTGTAGAATATTTATGCTAAGTTTCAAGTAAATCCGACCAAAACACACTTTACACCCCTTTTCACCGCCGTAGGGGTTGAATTTCGAAAAATCCTTTCTTTCAGTTCATATTTACGTCAAGATGCTTCGATTGGCACCCCAACGAAGACAATTGCATTTTTCATTTGCGAGATTTCGTGTACGTAAAAAATGTACGTACGTACATACACACACCCATATACATCTTTCTAAAAATAGTGTAAATATACTATAGTGACCTTGAAACATACAAATATGTTGAAATTTTTGATTTTGATTTTCGGACCGATTACAATAACTTCCAGTTGGGAAGTTAATAAATGGCTATAATTTAAGAAACAAACTATACTTTATAACTTAAATTAATTTAATAAATAGATAGTGGTTTTATTAATGAGTTCATGATAATTACAAAAAACAATATATCTTGCTCTTAAAGCGGTCAAGACTGGTGCCGGTACTTTATAACTCCTTATTCTGGATAATATTAGGAAATAAGCAATTGTAAAAATTCAATGTCAATATGTCCAATTGTTTTCCTATAACAACATTCAAGTTAATTAATGTATCTAGTGTTGTATACACCTTGAATTATGACTGTTAATTTATATTGCATTAATGTATTATTTAATCATTTTTGTGACTAGCAAAATGGTTAATAAATAGTTTGCTGTACTTTTTCGTAGGTATATATGTATTGTGTACTATACATTACTGTGATTTATTATCACAATAATTATAATTAAACGCCGTAATAATATTTACTAGGTACCTAAATATAATTTTCTTATTTCATTTTTCAAACGTTTTATTTCACAGATATGGATCTAATATACAACATATTACAAAAAGGGGGGAACTGTCATCCATGTTAATCATAAAATACATATACAACCTAATCCCACAAAGAATGGCCACCCCTGCCGCACGTGAACTAAAACCTTATTTTATTTTCAATTTTCAATAACAACGAAATTCTAATAAATAAATCGGCCTACAATACAATAACGTTAGTTTGAAAATAAAATAAAAAACCTCTCGACCATGCGCATTACACACATTGCACATATATACCCCATACGTCATCGTCACATTTATCGGGAGGGGGTAGAGTAAAGGGGGGGTGGACGTGTGTATGTCGTGTTGGTCGCGATATGTTCGGCGGTGGGCTGAGGGGCGCGGGAGAGACAAAGAGAGACACCCCAAGCGCGCCGCGCTCGTTACCATGGCAACCGGCGTAATAATATGTGCCCGCCGCCGCCGCTAGCTAGCGCACGCTTTACGTGAACGCGAACGGTAGTCATGGTGGGGTGGGGGGAGGGGGTGTGTGAGGGAGACGAGAGCTTATACGTGATCGAGTTCGGTAGAAAGAAAACCCGATCAAATCGGATTTTTATAAAAATGGTCGTAATACCGAATATGGAAGAAAGTGGTAGGAATGAATTTCAATTTAGAATAAATGCATTTTGACGAATTTAATATTAGTTTATTTGAATCTACTCAATTTTTATTTTTTAATAACAATTCGTGTTTTTTTATATGCATACTATTTTATTTATTCATCAACCTATAAGTTGCCCCAGCTTCGAAAAATCAGGATTTTTTCAAAGGTGGCTTCACTTATAATAAAAAGCTGAAATAAGAGCCACATTTGATTTTCGGCCATGTTAAATTCACAAAAAATAGTAACTGCCATTAAAAAAAAGATAAAAAAATAAATATGTTAATCAGATGTTAATCACTTCTTAAGCTATGACAGAATCTAAGGTTTTTATTTTATTTTTTCTTGAAATCAAAAACTGGAACAATCTAACAAACTCATTCATTTTTTAATAAGCATAGATAAATAGAAAATCCTCACGCATGATAGTAACCTAACTTCAATGTCAGTTATGAATATGTCAATTATCATAGTTTAATTTATGAAAGAATCAAAATTAATGAAAAACGTTTATTGCAAACATACTACTGATTTATTGTTAATAACTCACTTAAAGCAGTTGATTCGTATACGTTGATAAATCAAAGTATGAATAAATGCCGTGATGGCGCCACTTTCGATTCGAAATTACTATTATTTTAGTTAAATTTAAATTAAATTAATGAAATGACTACTAATTCAGTTTTAGATAGTACTCTTCTAATTAGTCCCTATTAAGGAACATATGCGAATTTGATTGTAGTAATAAAACAAAATAGTAACTTTTATTTAGTATATTAATTTATTTTATAATTAATTGTTTAAATAATAATACAAAAGTTATAAAAAATTAACCCCTAACCGTTTTAATTATTATACTAATTTCTATATTTCTATATGAAAATATTACTCAAACTATTAAATTATATATGAATTAACACAGATTATTTAGTCCACATATAAACGAATGTATTAATTCAATTCATTAATGAATAATTAATGATGTGATATTAATATTAATTTTGGAATTAAATCATAAATGTACAACACCAACATGCTGGATCGATTTCTGTCATTGCCTATGAAAATTGGGCTAAATTATAAATTATTTCCGACATGTTTTGGATGTTCCGCATATAATTAAAATTGTGTTCATTTATAATAACAGTTGAAATTTTAAAATCATAATTATCTTTGTTAATAGTGTGATACCGAAAATATGTTCTTTCTTGGTTAATGTAAAATACACAATTATTTTTGTTATATATAAAGGTTCAAGTATTATTTTATGGGTCGATTACATTGAGCGTGTTTACAAGCTACAAGCCGGCGAGTTTAGAAGCGAGCGAGTCAGCTAGTAAGATAGTTCGCTCAGTAGCCAAGTAGCTAGCGAGTAAACCACGTGTTGTGAATATATTTTGTAGACACTGAAACCAGGAATCACCGAAATACTCGCAACTAGTTCACTAGCTACTATGATGACACACGGCTAGTTTACTAGCTAACAAGCCAACTAGTCAGCGAGGAGCGAGTAAAGTAGCCCGGCTTTCAACTTTTGTAGCAGATTGTTTACAATCTGCTAATTAGCTAGTAAACATGATTACACTGAGCGAGTTTACTAGCAGCTAGTAAACTCGCCGGCTTGTAGCTTGTAAACTCGCTCAATGTAATCGACCGTTTACTAAAAATTTATTTAATAAAAATTATTTAAATACATTTTAAAATAAGAATTCAATATTTACATAGATCTGAGATTTGTATAATATTTTTAAACTTTTAAAGCATTGAAATGGGGTAAAATATACTGTCGGATTCAGCCATGGGCCATAATTTGAAAAACCCTGACGTAAATAATATACTATTTAAATAGTACCTACTGGTATTTGTTTCTATTTTCAGTTAATTTAATAACCTTCGTGAGAAATTATATTATAATAAGCTGTTACCCGCGACTGAAATTTGTATTTTTGTATCTGATATATTTTTCGGGATACAAAGTAGACTATATTCTTCCTCAGGAAATTTCATCAAGATCGGTTCAGTGGTTTAGCCGTGAAAAAGGTAACAAACAAATAGACAGAGAGACAGACAAACATTCGCATTTAAAATAATAGTATGGATTTATAATTTGCAAATAAAAAAAAAATACTAATAAAAAAATGTATATATTTTCTAGCCCCACCACTGACATACGTTAATAAACAATCGAAATACACATAAAAACGAAAAGCATACAATCTTCTAGTATACCATTAAATGTCTGAAGTCAATACATCTAAAGTATACCTCATAAGTAATTCAGTAGCTCCTATCTCTTATATATATAGCTCCTCAAACCCAATCATTAAAATGCGCTTAGCTACGTCTGCGAGCTGTTGACGAACCCCCTCTAACTAGCTCGGGGTTGGAAGAAGATAAAGCTCATAAAATATTACTCAAATTTAAACTTGGGGTTTTTCTACCTCTATACAATATTCAGATGTTTTGCAGACAACCGTTCTTAGCTAGTTACTAATAATTACTTGTCGGAATTCACTTGAATGAATTAATTTTTGTTTTACGGTGTGACGTTGTTCGTTTGTATGGAAATTGGGTAATGAAGGAAATAATTAGATTATTGGGGTTGTTATTTTATTTGTTTGTTTTTATATCTCGGTTGTTTTAAGGGTGTTTTATTATATGATTAATTGATTTTAAGGCTTTTGTGCTAATCGCTAACTCTAAGTGAGTTTAAGAATGTTGATCAGTAAACGTTTTTTCACACATTACATTAGATATATATATGTAGATAAGTCGGAAAGTTATAAAATAGTAATGAATTATCATTTGTGTTTCATGTAATCTTAATATTTTTATATTTACGAAAATACTAATTCAACAATTTTTCTCGAAATGTCTTTTTTCAAAATGTGCATGCGATAACTCTAGCAATCATAATTCGACTTTTAATTTTTTAATCGAAAATTTTCGTAATCGCAGTAGCTAAGTCTATGCGTAGCAGTTTTTTTTTTAATTTTGAAAATTACTATTTTTTTAGGTAACTTAATGAACAATAATTATCAAAAAAAATATTTTTTTGTTAAGTGCCACCATTTTATCAAAAATGATTTTTTTAAACAGCTACGTGTAACGATAAGATAAATATTTTTTCCATGAGCCGTCATATTATATTTTTTAACTATGTACATAATTTTTTAATAAAAATTTGTCTAAACATAGTTTGATGTATCCTTAATAACATAACATATCCTTCCCTCAATCCAAAAATAGTTAAATAATTAAAGGAAAAAAAATCAGTTTTTCAATCCTTCACATAACAATATATATAAAATCCGCAGAAAACACCAATGTAAACGAACAAGAAAGATATTTATCATATTAAAAGATTCCTACTATAACATATATGTAACATTTTTATGATTTTACACAATATATGGTGCGGTAAAATATACAATTTTCTAAAACATGTAACAAAAACAGTGAGACATTTATAAACGATGAGAAAACAGCAGATGATGTCTTTTAAAAGTACAAAGGGGTGGTGATATAAATGAGATGCTAGCATGGTACATGTAAACGGGCTGAAATATATTTTAGTCATTATCTTTGTCATTTAAGTATAGACAACCTCATTACTCATTCTCTATATCATATCAATTCATAAATATATGTATTTATTATTTAGTAAGCGACTGGAAACTAGCTATTGTTATTTTAATAAATAATTCATATTAATATTACAAATGCGTAACTCTGTCTATTTGTTACTTTTCACGGCTAAACTGCTGAACCGATTTTGATAAAATTTGGCAAAGAGATAGCTTGCATCCTGAAAAATTGATTAGATAAAAAAATAAACATAGTAATCATTAAATCAATAGTATTTTCTTTGATATTTTCTAAAAAAAAAACATGTTTTAATTCCTATCAAAATCAATAAAGGATTTTTTTGACATCGTCTCGTTATTCAAAATAATTTTTATTTAATATTTACCAGGCAATCCCCTATAAATCATTGCAACTATTTTTCATTAATTTTAAATCCATAGAAAATAAATCACCTCTGAGTAAAAAAATTCTTTAAAGCAACGAATAAATAAATTTAAAAAATTCCACAATAATTAAATTTTCGTTGAATGCATAATACATGAATACAAAACACTAAATACTGATTTATATTTGGCATAATAATTCGCACAAATCAAAATCCACCTCCCCTTCTTACGAACAACAAAGTATATCGTAATCGAGTATCTCAAAACCCCATTGGAATAAAGATGAAAATTCTTTTTTAATTAATTGGAAAGAATTATTTCGGTACTTATCTCTACCACGGGTTCTTTAATATCTTCTGTCGGTAGACGTAAAAAGAAAAGAGATTAATATTAAAAAATATACTATATATGTATTTATTACAAATGTCAGGATCACTGGAGATGGAATTTAATAATCCTTGGACCGATACAGTTCAAAGATTTTATATTTTGTTTTGTATTATTTTCTTTTAGTATATTCGTTTCGATGTTTTGCATAATGAAATATCGTTTTTTATGTATCTGTAAAAAAAACCTTTTAACAAATTTTTAATGTTTTATGTATGTTTTTTTATTAAATTAATTTAATAAATGTTTCTAATTATTGGAGTACATATTATCATAGCGCGCGGGGGGAGGGCTACTGAATGTATTTTTTTCAAATTTTTTTTCTATATTAAAAAAAATGTTTCATTTATTTTAAAATTCAGAATTCTTTTATAAAACTCGTCGTTACAATCGATCAAAAATAAGGCGCGATCTAGTTGGCCTGTCTTCGCATATATTAATAAATAACCCAATCAAAAATAAAGGCTTTGTGTAGATACTTAAAAAAATTATAATCTAAATTTTAATCGTTTGCTAAAGAATTATTAACAATAAAAGACAATAAGGTCTTAAATCTTAATTAAGTGAATCTATCGCCCCAAAATTTCAGTCACGTTATTACAACAAATAACCGATATTTTACTTGAATTTTTAAATGTATCAACTACTTTTTAGATACAAACTTTTCCAACCATAAAAAAATTATTTAAATGAATGATTTCGAAGCACAACCTACATCATAATACATGTATTTATACTTGTACTGTACAATAAAATATAATATTTTTATTCATTTTGGTAGCTATTATAAATATAACACCGATCAACAGACATTTTGGTGGAAGGTTTTTAGTATCTTTTTGTGGGTAGTTCTGGCTCGCTGAATCTGAAAATGATTATGGTTTTTATCAATCATTTTTTGTTTTCGAGATATTGTGAAATAACCATTTTCGCAAATATGTAAAATTTCAAAAATTCGTATCTCCGATTTTGGCCAACAACCACTTTGGTACAGGGTTCTCAGTATATTTTTTAGGGTAATTCGAAAATGACCGTGGTTTTGATCAATCAGCTTTGAATTACAAGATATTGTAAAAAAAACATTTTTGCAGCTAATTGGGCAAAACCACGATTATTTTTCGAATTTAGTGGGCCAAAATGACCATAAAAAGATACTGATTACCCTACACCAAAAAATATTTTTTTTTTTCTATAGACCTGTGTAAATTGGCTATTGATTTTTGTAAATTATACAAAAACAAAATATATAAATAATTCTTTAAATATTTGATTAATTTAATCTATTTATCAAAAAAAGTATAATATAATTATATCTATTCGACCAAAACGTCGTCAAGAAGACAAAATAGAACGCGGAGCTACCCGGAATTTTTCACCAGCATCTACTTCAGTACGCGGAATACAATATTTCAATAATATAATTATAGTATATAGGTACCTTTTAATTTCGTATAAAAATGATGATAAAATAAAGACCGTAATTAAATATTAAGTCGACTTAATTCTCGACATGAAAAAAGTTTAGTTAAAAATCGGAAACAAAGCACTAAATATTAATAACTGGAATATTGCTGATCCCAATGTTGCAGCACGAGCGGTATCATGTAATTAATGATCGGACTTTGGAAGTGTCTAAAAATACACTTTTTCCTTTCAGCGTCGGTAATACGCCGAGGCAATTAATTAAAACATTAAAAGCACGTTAATTTGCGTCCGCGAACGAATTTTAATTAACGAAGTATTATCGGTGCAAAGTGAAGTTAGCATCCCCTCCGTTATTATTAATATACATGCCGATATTTACATTTATTGTTTGTGTTTTGTATTTGTTAGGTTTTTTTGCCGGTTTCGATGTTTATAATGATGGGTTCTGGTTTGCAAGATAAATAAATAGATATACAGGGTGTCTCGTAAACATACCGATAAAATTTTAGAAGTTGTCGAGGACATTAAAACAATCGTTTTTTGTTAATAAAGCCATGTCCGCAAACGAATCGTTTCAGCAGCAGAGCAAATTAAAGGACCTCGCACAAAAGTAATAGATTTTGCCTTTTGGTTGATTTTTTTTAACTTGGGGAAATGGTAGTTCAAAATATGCTGATCAAAAGTTCTAATGAGTGCAACCTACGAAAATTAATATTTTCTGCTCCAAAGGGCATCCAAAAATTGTATGTTCTTGTTTATTTTTATACAGTGGAACTTTTTTAGTACGTTTTTATTTTTAGGTACCGGCATTCAAGACCCCATGTTAAAATTTTCATTAGTACTTTTTTGTCGTTAGTACGTGTTTTCCACTCAGTTACATCAAAAACTAACGAGATTCCACTGTATTTATCTCCTAAAAGATCAACTTGTATAAAATGTTGCAAAGAATGAAGAGTTCTTAGAATTAGATAGACAATAAAACAATTATTTAAAAAAAAATTATAACATTTATTATTTTTATAAAAAACCTACCTAACTTAAAAAAATTTAAATCTTACCAAAGGTTCTAAAAAAATTACTTTGTATTCGAAGCACTTTTATATCCCTTGCAAATTTTTCTAAAAGTTTATGAATTGTTTTCTCCCAAAAACTTACACGTCCAACTCTAAATACTCTAAATAGTTCTATCTAACCGTCATTTAAGATTAACCCTCCCTTTGCATATAAAAATCCACCTTTAACTAGAGAGCAATTACTCAAGTGTTCCCGGCTATTATTGGAGATACATCAGGACCAAACGGGCGAGAGATTGATTTCAGTTTTATGCAAATGCAAACGTCCGGCTAGGAATTAACGGGACGACGCAGATAACTACCCACCGCCGGCTAATTGGAGTATTATTTATCGTTATTTTGTGTCAAACGTGGCTGCCTCTCTCACACCAACGCTAATGGGATCGAATCGATCGGTAACCAGTTTGATGTTTCAGGGTATTTGGGAATCAGTTTGTTAGCAGTATTTTGATGTTATTAAACTCTCCGATTAATATTTTATTTTATGTGAACTTCTAAGTGCAAAAACTTTTCAAGTATAATGGATGTAATTTTATTTTATATATGAATTAAAGACCATAAAACAGCTACACAAGAAAAGATAAAGAACTTTTTCGGAGACCATTGTATTTCTATGTATTTTGTATTTGAAGTCAAAATAGCACCTTATTTGATTCATTTTGAAAATAACCTCGAAAAACCAAATTTTTAATTATGAAAATTTGGTTTTTTTGAGGTTATTATTACGTCACTTAAGTTGTTACCTTTGTTCATATTACGCTTTTTAGTTCGTTTTTGAATTTTCTACAATTTTTTTATGATATCTTGTCACTTTGTTTTCAATTTAAAAGATTTTTAATTGTAAAAGTATCTACCGTTCATTAAAAAACTTTCCCCAATAGCTAGTAAGTATGTATTTATTTATAGTTATTAGAAAAGGGATCCTCAATTTTTTTTAAATTGGGGTCCACGTATATAAAAACAAAAAAATTAATTATTAAAAAAATACATGAGAATTCATTTTTACATTAAATTACATTGAGCTGTAGATAAAGTTGTATTCATTTAGAACACTGACTCCCAAAATGTATACCGCGGCACAGTAGTGCGTCGCGAAAAATTCCAGGTGTGCCGCGGAATATTAAAAAATACTCCCTCTGTTCCAAAATACTGTTCCGATTTGCATTTACGTATAGAATTATTGAAAATAAATTATGTTGTTAATTAAACACATTTTTTATATAATATAATTATTATTTTCTAAAAAAGTCATATTATTAAAGATATTTAATTTTTTTAGTCAAAAACAGTAATAACATCAAATCGGAATAGTATTTTGGAACAGAGGAAGTATATTATATTAAATATATTCGAATAATAATAAATCCTCTCCGCCCAATATGTCGTAAAGTGAAAAAGTTTGGTAGATACTGATTTAGAATATTCGGAGTAAAATATTATTTTTTAAAGTTAAAAAATGAGTTATCAATTATATTTCGCATATCTACTACATGACTGCAAGTAATTTATAAACGAATAAGACAAATGCACGATCGTTCTTTGTTTGGGTCGGGCACATTTCCAGAGAAAGTGTTTTTTGTTACTCCTAGTCTGTGTGTGTGTTTGTAAATGTGGATGTGGGTGGATGTGTGTGGAGTTTGTTGGTCTAAGATTTATTGCGTTTTTATAGTTAATTGTTTCACATGTGATTTATGTTATATATCCATGCACTTCCCAAGCTGAATCGATCAGAATAAGTTAGTTTTTAGTAATAGTGAAAATATAACTTTCGAATTTCAGAAATGTAGGAAAATGCATTTGCTTTTTTGTATTTTATAAAATAGATACAAGATCAATTAATGTGCAATTGTTTATATTTTACTATATATATTGATTTATTAATATTAATTTTCCAATTCTATAGCTTTGTAATTGTAATTTTTATCGTAACAATTTTATTAGTCTTAATATTAGCAGCGCACGCCAAGATACCGATTCCTCGTGAAACGCTCTATCCATTAGTGAAAACCGGAATAAAATCCGTTCAGTAGTTACTAAAAAAATTGTGCACAGACGGCGAGGGACTTTTTTATGCTAGGTATAGATAATGTTTTCATCTAGCAAATAATAAAACAGAAATATATAATGATCCTTAATCATTTTTGACGAGGTCAACTTTTAATCCAGTAAGGTACAGGCACCAGTCTTGAACGCTTTAAGATCAAGGTATTATATATTGTTTTTTTGGGATTTATGGGTTGCTTTTATATTAATTTTCATGAACTTATGTAACTAATAAAACAACTACCTCTTAATTGAATTTTAATTACCAAAGTCCGCAAATATAGTTTTTATAGTAATGAACTCCCAGTGATGAACACTTGAGAAGATTACAAAATGATAAGTACTACGACACAAAAGTTATAAAATAAATAATAGTTAAATGTACTCACTTCACTAGTTATTATTTACATCAGAAAATATATTTTACTTGAAAGTCTGTCGAACCGCGATGCTTATGTGTCCACTATTTTTAAACAAAATTATCAATTATCATCAAATCAAGCTGTAAGACAGTTAAATGTATATAGATTAATATCCAGTGATAGTAGTAGTCAAATATCAACAAATATTTCTAATTTAGTACATTTAATTAAAATGTTCAACACTGGTGCCAGTACCTTACTTGATAAACAAATAAATCTAAAAGTAATATAACAACACTTTAAAACTAAATCACGTTAACTACCTTGATCATAATTCACATAAAATCACTGAATTCCGTCGTATGTACATATATATCTTATATTAACTATTAAACTGCGGACACTAATAACCATAATAATAATTGTTAGACATCACAACACACGTGGTCTTTACAAGACCAAAAACTACTTGGACTATCAACATCAGTTGAATCTAACCCTTCCACCAGTTGCTTCCCTTGCAATGGGGTACGCCAGTGGTAGAGTAAATGTTCTTTTTTTTATAGTTACGACGTATTGAAAGAGTTTTTTTTTTGTAGAATGAGACGGTACGTATTTGTAGAAGGGGGGTTAGTTTGATTGTTTAGGTCTGAGATTTACTTTGATTTATTTATACATATAAGAGAAGTAGTTGTTGGTTTTTAATTTTAAGCTGCATCTTTTGATTTGTATGGGCGAGTATTTTCTTGAAAACTTATGGAAATGTCAACTACAATATGAGATGAAAATAGACAAATGCTGTAGTCTCAAAAATTCTATATAAGAAATAAAAAAATACGAAAAAAAAACAAAAAAATTATTTTTTTGTGTTGCCCTAATTAATTTAATATGATAACGAAACTAAATACAGTAAAATTTTGTTATAATGCTCTTAAACGAATTGGATCAAAAACGTGTTATAAACAGGATAGCATATTAGGCGGGAAATAAATTAGAAAATAAATGATTTTCCTAAAAATATATTTAAATGTAGAATCATAATTTTATTATAGTATAAAAGAAGAAATTACATACGTTATGTAGATTATGTACTTGAAACATTTTTCTCGATTTCTTGACGATTTGAACCCGAAATTTCAATAGTCTTCGCTAAGATTTTTTGAACACTTTGTTTTGAAAAATTTTGACAAAAAGTTTTCGTTGTCAACACGAAGGTGTTAACAAAATTTTGCGCGTAATAAACGTGATATGTGAGCGTTAAAAACGGGAATATTTGTGCACTAAATTATGTGTCGGGATCGGGACCATATATAACTAAAGCGAGTAATACTCGGTATAACACTACAAACGGGAACGTTATATCGAAGTTTCACTGTAAATATTAAATTAATTTGTCCAAAACATTATCGCGGTTGATAATAAATAAATTAAGCATCGGTTTTAATTTCTAATACCACCGTTTCGAAACCTACACAATAAGGGTTGTGATCTCGCGGGGTAAAGGGGATGCTCACCACCCATTAAATGTGAGAAATATACATACACGTAATAAAAACCTGTTTATGGAAATTAAGATGAAGAGACAAAAGGCTATTTTAAATAAATAAAATATGGTTTGCATACATTATATTTATACCTACTTCTTTATTAATTAAAATTTCCCGGGGATTAGCAAGGGTCTATTTCAAAATCTTCGAATGCCCACGAGACTGATTATAGAAAACACTACATCCCTATTGCCATTGAAGATTGATTAATTTAATTAACATCAAAATTTCCAATTATTATTCTTTTCATTTTTATTTTTATTTTTGAGAACTTATTATTTAGTTTTTTACCATTATTTTAAAAATAATATTTAATTTGTTCAGATAAAGCCCATAGATTTTTTTTTATTTCGGGTATTATTGTCAACATTTTACTGGAAAAAAATTAGAAATGAGAGAAAACGCTTCGTATACGAAATTTTCACGTAACGTGTGTCTTTCTGGATTTTGATAATTTTGAAATGGGACGTCCTCAAGACCCAACCAACCAACCAAGTTTCATTAATATCGGTTCAGTGGTCCATGAGTTATGCGTATGACAAGGATTCAGGGAACAAACAGACAGATACGGAAAAATCATGTTAAAATTTTAAAATCGAATAAAATTAAATTTAGATAATTATTACTAGACGATTTGTTTTTCTCCTTTTAACCCTTCCAGTCCTGAATTTTTAATATTAGAAATTAATTTCAAAAGCACGATTCAAAAATACGGATTGACACAATTAGTAGAGCCCTGTAAATGTTATGGTAGCAATTTCCACCAGCAGGGCCAAAAGAATTAATAAATATTATCAATTTCATAGATTTTTTATCGTGAAAATAAAACCACTGTTTAAAAAATAAACCAAATTAACAAGAACAGCTTCTTTTAACAACTATACGATATTTAATTATATGTACATTATTGTACATACACACACACACGCATAACATACGTGTTGTAACCTAACATTAACATCTTATCTGGATCTTACACATCTGAATACATAATCACAGCTGTATTAATTCTGAAAAGAAAGAAAAAAATAATATCAAAAGAGGGTTAGGTTTTTTTTCACGTACCGCCGAATAATAGTTTTCTATAGTTGTTTTTTTTCTCTACACTCTTAGATCCTGTTTTAGGTCACGCAGTAGGCATGGTCTTTCATTTAATTTAGGGCTTGCATATTTTTAATATGTAAATTAGATCACAGTTGCCTAAGATATGACAAAAGAAGCTGTGTCTGCACAATTTACATATACCGTTCTCTTTCTTATTATTTATACGTATACAGTATACATACGACTATCCTTTTTATTTAAAATCATATTGCATTTGATAGTAAGAGATAACTGATTAAAGTTTGTATTTCTATGTATATTTATCTTTTTCTAGTGATGTATGATTGATATTTGAACAATGTATATTAAGGTATGTAGGATAAGTATGTTTCGTTATTATTTAATTAAAAATAGAACTCGCTTGAGGTTATATATTTTTGTGTAGGGATTCTATGCAAATTTTATGTAGATGTTTTAAATACATATTTTAACTGTTTTACTTTTGTTAACCGTGGGATTTATTAGATTTTTATCGTTGGATTTTATATATACCCTAATGATGATTGTTAATATTGTTTACAAGTTATTGAATAATAGTTTCTATTATAAATGATTATTTGAATATTAAGATAATATAGTAAATCAGAAATGAGAAAAACTAAAAATTATGTTTTTTGCGCGGTTTCCAGAGCTTAAACGGTTCGATTTTTGTATTTTTAACGATTTCTAAAAATAATATTCAAAAACACGGTTATTAATTTCCATGTTAAAGAATTTTAATAAATACCAATAAAGTATTGGTTAACCATATAAAAAATGTAAATAGCGATTAAAAAAATTTATTTTTTAAGCAAATCTTCGTAAGGGAATATTTTACCACAAAAGTTGCAGTGACCTTTCTGTATAGAAATGATCTATAAAAAAGTTTCTATAAAATTTCCACGTAACATGTGTCTTTCTTGAGATATCTTGAAACAATTACTTTTTTGAGATGTCACCCATCTCTCTTACGCACGGTTTTGATGATTTGAGACCATTAATATCGTTTCAGTGGTCACAATGATTCAGGGCACGGACACACATACAGATAGACATGGGATGAAAAGTGTTTATCTTGACCTGAAACGAAAGATCTAATAACGTTTTGAAATCGGAAACATATTTTTTTCTCACGTATAGCTTCTTGTATCTTTCAGATATGGTGCAGAAGCAATATGTATTTCTAATGATACCACATATGACCTTTCTATACGTTCTTAACCCTTTAAATATATATTCACTAAACTGGCTGTCCAAACGCAAAAAAAAAATTAATAAGTATATATTTTTTTATATCAATACTTATTTTTATAAATACATTATGATTAGTAGTAGACGACAACCGTGTCTCGCGAAACTTTCGATTCGAAGTCTGTTAACGACAGTTGTAGTTAAAGGGTTAAATACTGTGTTGTTAATCGTTTCGGCTTTTAAACAGTTTAAATTTAATTTTATATTTAACAGTCAGTTTATCCACTACAAAAATATAAATATTTTCTATACATTATAAGATTATACATATGATAAGTAAGGTACATATATGGTATAATATTTGAATGACATGTTAACGCATAATTTAATGTCAATTACAAGTACTTACATGTACTTACAAATACATTTAATTACAAATGATGATAATAATCATTCACATATAAGTTACATAGATAATATATGTTTATTTTTAAATACAAATAAATTGACGATTTTATAATAAAGTATCCAATTACGGAAACAATATAAATCTATTTGAAAACACTATAAATCAAAATCACATTAACTATTAATAATTATAGTATTCCAATACACCCAGGTCAACCGCACCTGTTCCCGAACCATTATATTGAGGATTTCTGAAGACAGGTGAAAATATACCTGAATTTTAAGGGCTTACACTAGAATTACAACTAGTATTGAGTATGTTTACCTCACACCTTTTGAAAAAGAACATTTATAGATTAGGGTAAATACCTATTGACGATACATTGATCCGTGTAAACTGTTAACAATGAAAGTTGAAGCTACTTGTTGTTAGTGTTGTCATTTTAGGTAGATTTACCCTACTTTTGTTACAGTCGTGTTTGTGTGTGTCCTTTGTGAAACGATTGATTTATTTATTTTTAATGGTACGTGTTAAATATCAAAGAAAGGAAATTTGTCGTCGCAGGTTTAAGGTGTCCAACAATAGAAGAATTTTTATGTTATCTTTTACGTGTGTATAATATGTAGGTACATAATGTATATATACATATATTACAGATATTTGATCAATGTGATTGTAATTTATTTAATTGTTTTGTGATCGTTTTAAAATTAGAAAAAAAATGTTCTTCGATTTCAAAATTTTTACTAAATCTTTCCATTTCAGGAAACACTTTTCGTTTCATGTCTCTCTGTCTGTCTATGTGTGTGTGTGAGTCTGTCCCCTGAATCCTTGTCACACACATAACTCATAAACTACTGAACCGATATTAATGAAACTTTGTTAGTTGGTTAGGTCTGGCTTGAGGACGGTCTCATATCAAAATTATTAAAATCCTGTTTAAGGAAGAAAGTGACACCCCAAAGTATTTATTTATTTATTTATATCTCCAGAAAGACACATGTTACGTGACAATTTTATAGAATCTTTTTTTCAATTTTCTATAATATCGGTCACTACAACGTTTGTTGTAAAATATTCCGCGGCAACAGTTATGACCATTGATTTTTATTTTTATAAAAATTTTATAGAAAAAAAAATAAAAATTTTCTCTAATACGATCCTGCCCTGAACCAATTGTAGTTTACACAGACATACATTAAAAAAAGACGGACAAATGCGAATATGACTTGCACCCTGAGGTTCCGTACCGTTGTATAATGGACCCGATTCGTCACATAATAATTCCACAAAGATAATAATTTACGATTTTTTTCCTTGAGGCCTTCTTTCGTGTCAAATTTCAAGATTCTAGGTCAACGAGAAGTATCATTATAGTTTTGATGATCAAAGTCGTATTTTTTATTACATTGAGTTAGAAACTTGAATTTTTTAGAGGACTATGCAGCTGTAGACCTTAGTATTTGATATTTCTTTCAACTTGATACCTCTACCCCTTCCTGAGGAAATGGGTCATGATGGACAGACAGACGAACAGCAAAGTGATCCTATAAGTGTTCCGTTTTTGTCATTTTGAGGAACGGAAACAAAATAAACAATCGTAAATTTTCTCTATTACGGACCTGCTGTGAACCAATTATTTAAACAGATATGAATTTAAAAAACTAAATTATATTGCTTATAAAATAATCAAAAATATTGTCATTGTACAAAGCCTAATTTACTTACAAATTGTCTTCTTTGGTTTTAAAGCAACTCTATTTTCAATGTACCGAAGCTATTTTTTCATATATCCCACTATTTAAACAAACGAGCCTAACCCTTTAGGATCACACCCGCCCCTTAACCCACAGCCGTACACCTTAGCATACAACTGTCCAATAAATCTCAAAACAAAACAAAACGAAAAAAACACTAATCTTCCGACATAAATTACGACTACTAGATCTAAACTAATATACAGGAAAACCGAACGAAAGCAGTTGGCAGTACATTTTTTCTGTTACTGAAAAAAAGGGTTACTATCCATTATATCCTGGTTCACAGGACATGCTTGTGCATATAATTAAATAAATTCATGACATACAATATCCCTGAGATGTGCCAGGACAGTCAAATGCTGTTAAAATAACGTCGTGATCATTCTAAAACAGGATAAAATAATAGATCCTGATAAAATAAGTTTTTGTTGAATGTACCTTCTACCTGAGACCGAACATACTGTATGGGAAAGTTGTTTTTATACGTATTTAAATCAAGGGTTTGATATAGATGCTCATTAGGTTTGAATTTAAACAGTAGTTGTTATAAAAAATATATACCTATGTACATTGTATGACGTATTTGCATTTTTGCATATATTTAAAATTAGTTGAAAGCGTTGTAACGAGTTTTGTTTGAATGTAATGTATACCTGGCTATGTTGATCCATATCTTTGATGTTATTTTTATAAAGTTGTACTGTTAACGCTTGTATTTTTAACATTTGCAATTTGCTTTTTCCTGTTATATTTTCATCTAGATTTTTTAAATTATATGTATATCTATTTGTTGTTGACATTAGTATACGCATGTTTACATAAGTAAATGATGTTAGTTAATGATATAATTGTGCCAAAGAATTTCTTGTTTTATATACAACGAAAACAATGTTTTCTTAATATAAAAATATACTCTTAATTCAGCTACAGTGAAACTTCGTTATAACATTCTTGAGCGGATCGGATTAAAAACGCGTTTTAAACGGAAGAGCGTAATAGGCAGGAAATAAATATTTTTCTTAAAAATATAGAATCATGTCTTCGCTAAATCTTTATTCAACACTTTATTTTCGTCACATTTTCGTAAAATCGCCAGTTTTTCCGCTAAAGTCAATGTCTTCCGTTTATAAGCAAGTAGTCATCATCTTTATGAAATGCAAGAATCATTCGTTATCGTGTCCGTCTACACGTCCGCGTCGTTGACAAAATATATAAGTGTTTACTTGTATACAAAGACGACTTATCTATTATTAGTTCAACGTTATTGAATTAACAGATAAGAGAGTTTGGAAAGGTCAATACGTATATACAACAAATATTGCAAAATTTATTTGAAGAATTTTGACAAAAGGTTTTTATTGTTAACACAAAAGGTGTTAGCAAACTTTTGCGCTTTATAAAGCGTTAAAAACGGGAATATTTGTATATAAATTTACGTGTCGGGGTCGGGACAATGTAAAAGCGCGTTTTATATAAGTGTTTACACGACACATACGATAAACGTATGCCGACTGTCCGTGTGTCGTGTGAAGAACACGCTCATTTAAAATGCATTGCCAATATCTATAGAATACGAGAAATAATCTGTACGGCGCGGCGCGGCGTCGTATCAACGGACTGTAATACATGGGATAGGGCTACAAACGGGAGCGTTATATCGAAGTTTCACTGAATCTGTTTTTGACTTTTCGGCCAATGCAGAAGAGTACACTACACTGTTCAAATTGAAGGTCATTTAGAATAAACATGTCATAAAAAATAAAAATCTCAATTTCGAAAATTTTCATAACCACAATACTTACTTTCTTATAAGTACTATAAACATATAAAAAAGTAAAAACTAGCCGTTAACAAAACTGTTAAGACATATATACATAACACTTCCGTACAACGCAAGATACACAACATTTATACGATTATTATAATTCAAACAACCTCCAATAACGACAAACTACACATTTTCAACACTATTATAGGTAAACATATCAACACCACACACGAATTTTGAAATATTCAACTCATGCGACTATTAGACATCACGCAAGCACGCTAATATGTATGAGCTACTTGTATCAGATGCACGAAAACATTGTCAAATAAATTTGTTACTTTACAAAAAATGTGTGAAGGCTACACAAGCTTACAATCCGTATTATATCTTAAGTGCTTATAGACCAGAGTTTCTGAATGTAATTTAGATAGATATGTTTTCATTATTATTTATAAGCACAGGTGTAATAATTCTTGTGGTTATGATAGGTGCTTTTTTAAACCAATGGTGTATTGTATTAGATTAGATAATACATTTATAATATGTATTTTATTTTTTTTAAAGATATTGTTACTGCGAATATTACAATTGGATTCAATTTTGGAATTAAGACCAATCGCTTTGAACTAGCTTTTATTTTTAGATAATAAACAATAAAAATCAATAGTTGATTCAAATTTTGTATGTGATTAATAGTTAGTTAGATATTATTTAATTAATAATTACCAATATTTCGGAATTGCACTTAATTCTAATCAGGACATTTTAAATATATTATATGTATATGTATATTCAGCATGTCCCGTAAGTTAGGACTCATAAGAAATTCAATTTTTAATTTTTATTATGTTGTAGATATAATGGCGTACACTTTTGTATTATTACTATTATTTTTCCCTATGAGTACTGACATACGGGACACCTGTAATGTAGATACTTGTCAGGTTAGGTTGATTAATAAAAAATAATAAACTAGTAGCTGTTACTCGCGACTTCGTTTGCGTGTAATTTAGGTTAGGTAGGAACTGTCAGAAATGAATAAAATCCATTTTAAAAATTATAAAACCTATGAAGAAGAAGAAGGTTAAGTTATACATATTTCTGTTATGAGAGTCGATAAAACAGATAGCGCGTGCAAATGTAACACACCCATTTTTTTATCTAATAAATTTTCGGAATACAAAGTAGCCTATGTCCTTCCTCAGGATGCAAGCTATCTCCCTGCCAAATTTCATAAAGATCAGTTCAGCGGTTTAGCTATGTAAATGTAACAAACAAACAGACAGAGAGAAATAACAAAAAGGATAATACAAATTTCATGTTTAGTGATATCGTACGTACATATCACCGGAATATTTTTTTTGTGGGAGGTGAAATGTGGCTTACGCATGGGGGCCACTATGTGCAGCCCCCCGTGTAAAACTGTTAATTAACAATTTTATTATAAAATACTTATTTGAAATAAGGTTTTCAACAATTTTAATCATAGTCAAAAATTACATATATTAGTGTTAGATAGCATCGAATAGTGCATAAAAAAAATTTATGACTATTAAAACAATAAGCGCGGCGCGTCGGTGTGACTTACGAATCCGCTGCCGCAACGAACGCGATTTTTACCGCTCCGCAGCCGCTGCGAATATTCGATTCGGTCTGTAGGAACCTTTTTACATTTTTCAATCATTCTCAAAAAAAAAATTATCAAATCACAAAATTGAATTATTTATTAACTCGAAAAGACCTCAATTACATAAATGATCAAAATTAAGCTATCACAGGTGTGTTTTTAACATATAATTTAAAATTTTTACCTGTTCCGAATATTTGATAATTTCATTTTACGACCCTCTTGATTGAACAAGGAAAGAACGTTTCTAATCATGTACAGAAAAGAGATAATAAATACAATTTATTTCGAATTTATACATTTCAACCACAAAGAGTTATTCGATGAGCCTTTAATGGAATGTTTTGACAACAAATTAAACGTCATGCAAAGGAATTTATAAAAACACTAATAAAAATACAACGTAAGTAATTATAGTTCGGTATATCAGATGTCATGTTGTATAAAAATAATAAAGGTCGGTTTTTAGAATTGTCGTTCAAATCAAAATTTAATAAGTTTGACATGTGGTGTTTTTTGGTGGATAATTATTTACACATTTATTACACACTTCGTCCACGTGGAATTTGTATTTTTTTATCTAACCAATTTTCTGGATACAAAGTACCTTATATGTCATTGTTTAGGATGCATCTATCTCCCTGCCAAATATCATCAAGATCGGTTTAGCAGTTTAACCGTGAAAGGTAACAGATAGATTTCATACAGCGTCTACGTAAAGACGAATACACAAAAAGGCGCCTTGGAAATTGGATCCATTGTCTATGTCAGGGCTTCCCACATGAGAGCCGCAAAAACTTTGTTAAAACATTGAAATGTTTAAATGGCTGTAATTTTACAACTACTTATTATATAGCCATATTGATTTCACGCGTTATTTTTTTAAATCAAACATTTTAAACTATTGACGCGAATTCTAAATACTTCCTTTACGGCTAGATAAACATTTAACCATAGTTATACAGGAGTGAACATGGAACAAAGAAATTTTGTTTAACCAACCTGAGGGACGTGGGATATCGATTTAAGTTGCAAGGGAGCCGCGACATCAAAAAGTTTTAGAAGCACTAAGTTTTATATAACGGTAACCCTCAGGACACGAATCCTACTCGCTCTTGTACGTTTTTTGACGTAAATAACGTCTAGTATTTTACGCCAGATACTGGGTGGGCATTTCATAAACTTGATGTAACGTGCAGAGTTCAGTTTGGGCGCTAGCGTAAATTTATAATCATTATAACACAAGGGCCGCTACCACGTGGGTTTTAGTCTCAAATTATAGATCTCGAATAGATCTCCGAGATACAAGTACAAATCAAAACATTTAACCAGTTTTAATGAGTGAAAAACTTCTTATTATAAAAAAAATAAAATAAAATTTTGTATATATATAAAAAAAATAACGGTATTTAAGAATATATTCTTTACGCAGTAACGTTTTTAATTTTTTGATTAAAATTTTATAAATTGAATAAAAAAAGAAAATATTTGCTTGTTAATATTGTTTTTATATTATAGAAGAAATAATTATATTAATTATACAATCTAGTTATATATTTACTTATTTAGACTAAGTTTACGGCAATATTTTATGTCCATTTTACAAATACGTTTCTATGTAACAAAAAAAATTAAAGATGTATCAATCCATGAGTCTGAATTTAATTTAACCCTACTGCCACGTATTCACGTCTATCCTTCGACTGTGCATCCCGACACAGTCACACCCATTTTTTAAATATTTTTATGGAAAACTAGCTAGATATTTTTCAGTGCCACTTTAACAAAACTAAAACAGTTATTTTCCCTACTAATTCTTTAATAAATAAATTCTACAATAATCGACCACATAAATACTAGCATATTATTTCCCTCGTGTTGTAATATTTCATGTCAAATATCACTATATTAAAATACCGTATTTTTCACATAAATATCCTTCACATACACCTAATTACTGGTCAACATTTCATGTCACGTAATAATTACAATTTTTGTATTTGTAATACACATGGTATTATCTTATACGATTGTCGACTTATTAATATAGTGTATAAAATTACATAGGTACTGCAATATTTCTAACATCTGGTCAATATTCCCCTTACACATGTAATTCAATTTTTATATCTGCCAAAAGATTCAAAGAACCGTGTGCTCTGAAATAAATAAAAAAACTTCTATAATAATAATGTAAGGTTTAATTAGTAGGTTCATACATGTTCCAATTATACTGCGGTGAATGGAATACGTGGATATGTAACATGCATATCATTTTATTTTATTATTTTTCTAGACGTACGACCGTGCAATTTGTATTGTTTTGTTAAAAACCCACTGTTATCGGCGAAGTACATGCATGGTACTTAAATTTATAAAAAAATTATTACCATCGATTTTTTGCACTATAGTCTCTATCGTAAATAAATATAAAAATGCTTAGACAAGAAAAGATAAAGGACAAATAACACATTACATATTAGTCTGTATCATTTAAGTTTGCAGTGGTTGCCGGGGTTTTTGACGGTACGAATCGTGAATCGTATCGTCAAAAACCCCGGCAACCACTGCAAACTTAATGAAACAGAGTATAGGCTAGCAAACAGAATAAAGATAGTAAGAAACTATACTCCACGTTAAAAAAACTAGCAATCGTTTTTACATAGGTACCTACACTCTAAAATTTCTAAGAAATAAAACTCACCTTTGTATTTATGAATATTAGTTCTCTAATATCCTAATGTCGATATTATAATATACATTCTAATCTGACAATTTGAATTTAATTATACAATTAAATATATTGTTCTTCTATTCTGTAAAATATCTTATGGATTTATTTGTTTTCAGTTTATTTTACAAAATGTACAATTTAATATTTTTTATAAATGAATTTTGTTAATAAATAATGCTAAACTGGGAATGTAAATAAGTTTTGTATAACGGTACGGAACCCTCAGGGCGCGAGTTCTACTCGCACTTGTTTTTATTTTAAAAGATTGCAAAAATTGCAAACACAATTCAAAAACAGTGGTTAACACTGGGCCTTTCAGGGGGTGGGAAAGGATATTAAACAAACAATACAGCAGGAATAACTAGGATAATGGTTTTGGGTACAAACTCATGTTACTAATAAAACAAGTACTTACTTCTTTATTAAATCTATATATTAATACGTGAACATCAAAACGTGTCGTACGTTTTTTTAAAAGGGAGTGAATGAAACATATCATTCGAAAGGTACTGTGCCATAGATGTGCACAAAAAAATCATGAGTGTATGCTGCTGTTAAGGCAGGTAAAATAAAGTTAACATACACACATGATTTCCCCTCTCACCATTTGTATATTTCTCCTCGCATCGTTCAACAGAATAGCAATACTCCTAGCGCCACCAAGCGGCGAAAATAAATAATTTTGGCTTTCTGTCAAACGTAGAGAATGCGTATAGAGATTTCAATTCACGTTCAATTACAGTATTTTTAATTTGAAAATTTTTGTTGTAAAAATAGGTTAGGTTAAATTAGGTACTGTGCCATAGATGTGCACAAAAAAATCATGTGTGTATGTTGTCGTTAAGGCAGGTAATTTTTTTTTTAATTATAGCCTTTTATTTTGTTTATGTTATTTCTCCAGTAATGGATAAAGTAAAACCAGTAATGGGAACCCAATGATGAATACTTATTATTATTATTATGACACTAATGATTACATAATGATAAGTGCTACGACACAAAAGTTGTAAAATTAAGAATCATTAAATTTGAAACAATGTAAAGAAGATGCTATGATAATATAATAATTAATAAATATATTACACTCGTAATTAGTTTAAATGTCCACCATTTTGATACCCATTGGCCGATTGTCATTAAATTAAGCTGTTTTACATTTAAGTTTCTAAGATTATGATTCAATATCAACAAATATTTCTAATTTAGTACATTTAATTAAACAAAATTCAACACTAGGGTATGACACAAGACTGTTGCCAGTATCTTAATTTGTTTTTTTTTTTGCAGGTGTGCCTCGTTGAAATCGCTAGTAGCCGAGATGACGTCAGAATACACTGATAGTGAGATCGACTGGGAACTGGTGCACGACGCCGGATGCACATGTGACGATACAGAGCTACCACACCACGTAACGGATCGCGACGCCATCACTCGCATGATGGACATTTCCTTCAAGGGAATGCTTGAATCGCTGCCCGCTCCGCCAACCATTATCACTATATCGAGGTCAGTTATTTGTAAAATTTTTATTCTTTTGATAATAAATATAATTATTCCGCCAAATCACTATTTCCATCTTTTCATAAATAACCTTACCTGATCGATTCAGACACTTTTTTTTATAATTATTATACTATATATTCAAAATATAAGTACCTAGTATAGATACCTATATTTTATTCAGAAGCTAATACGATTAACTTTCATAAACACTTTGAAATACTAAATATATGTATATATATATTAGGTACCTATATGTTTTTTAATTAAAATATTTTTCTTGATATACCAACTGTTCAAGTTTGGCACGACAGTACTGAATCAACCTATGCTCGGTATTACAAACGAGCTAACAAAATTTACAAGCTTGCAAGCACTTTCAAATGGGGTATCGAACTTATCAGAGAGTTCCTTTAAAGGCTATAGCCGGGTAAGCATGCAAAATATGCCTTTCAATAGATTAGGCTGATTTTTTTTTGGAAGTCACATTCTATATATAACTTTCCACCTGAGCAAATATTAGCTTCCAAAAATTTATAGTTTTATAATTTTTTTTTTGATTTTCAAAAAATATATATTTTTTTATAATCTATTAATCGAATTTGATGGTGCTTAGTATATTATAGAGGTACTTATGACTCATCAGAGGTAATTTTATTATGGTCCTGTGTACATAGTAAACTAGAAAAAAAATAAAATAAAATTTTAAAAAACACTAACGTATTGAAATCACCAAATTCGTGATTACCCCACTCTCCTCTATATTTAATTTAATGCAATATATTTGAGATGATTTAATCCATCTCTTATTATTAATTATAACAATAAATTTTTGTTTGCGCCAGCAAACATAAATAATCGAATCAGAAAATTCGTTTAATGCAAATCTTGCAACATAGGATAATAATTATATTTATTCTAACAATTCTACCAATTCGTATTTATTGAGTAAACTCTAATACGCGTGATACCCTCCGTCTATAAAACACAAACGTTTAAAACAAAGACGTGGACCTCGGGCATCGACAAATTATTGAATACAACAAATAATTTCTTACACAAATAAATCGCACTTTTAAACGACTATATCTGCGACACACACACACACTGTATATGTGTGTGTGTGTATTTTGTCTGAGAAGGCGTTGAAGAAGACAAACGCCGGAGAGTTTAATTGCGGCGTCCCTTTCATTGTCTACACGGCCACGCTGCTACTGCGATAGCCAGAGGCGTTTAGCTGTTGCAATTGGATTTATATCCATTATTATGTGTGTGCAGAGACGGATTTATTGGAACATTTAGACTATGTACAAACTAATTTGCACTGTTATTTCGTTATTGTTTATTTCAATATACCTACGAGTATATAATTTTATAATTTTCATTTTTACTCATATAATTAGGTACTTAGTGTTGAATCCAGAGAGTTTAATTACTACAGTGGGGGATTGGAAATCCCTGGGCAGGGGGGAATTTTGTATAGAAAAATTAGATGTTACATAAAATTAATTTGATTTTCTGAAGGTAACTTCCTACCCCCTTCCACCTTATCGAGAGGAATTAATGAAAATAAATCTTAATGTAATCTACATTAAAACTATTTTATCCTTTTTGGGTTTTATACTCGTACTACACAGTGTTTTTTCATCATGTTTTAAGTGCTCTATACCAAATTAGTAGAGGGAATAGAAACAAAAAAGTACCTGCATTCGGGAAGTTGGATTTTTATTTATTTTCTTTTTATATGTTCGAAGATGAGTTGAAAATCGAAAATCGAATCCCGAGAAAATTACATAATTGTTCATTTTTATACATTTAGAGTGCATCGCTACATTTTTTTTAAATATCTCCGGTTCAATAGGTCGTAGGAAAACAAAAAAAAATAAAATACCTACTCGTAAGTTAATAGACTATAGAATTGTATAGGTAGTGTTACATTTTAAACGCATCCTTACCTCAAAACTCAAAAAAAGATCGAAAATTGTTTCACTATTAACTTAATTAGTTTATTAGTTATTAGTTTTTATTTTCCTACGACCTATAGAACCGGAGATATTTAAAAAATAGCGTAGCGATAGACTCGAAATGTATCAAAAATGCACAATTATCACTCAGAAAAATCAGAAAAAATCATGAAGATTGAGAATTACATAGGTGCGAAGATTGAGCCAAAATTATCAGGATTGAATTATAATTGCTGTACCATTGGTTTTAGAGAAAAAATTTTCTAACAAAAAATATTTCTCACAATGGTAAAGAATAACTTTTGTCTTTACACGCTTTTCAAAATTTTCAATAATTTAAATGGGAGGCTGATGGAAGGGAGTACTAATTGTGCAAGTATATATATAGCTTGCACCTGTTTTAATTTTTTTTAATGTTTAATGTAATTTTTATTTTTTGCTTCTTATATATTGAATAAGTAAAACGTAGATACCACTAAACCTTGAAATTTTTATTCAGATGTTTAATATCACCAATCCAAGATGGCAACCTTTTCGTATCTAATACATAATATATCCTTTAACCATCGGGGAAATTTATTTTTATATAAATAAATTGCAACAAAATCAGTTATTAATAACTACAGGGGTATCGTATAAAATATTTAAACAAATGTACGGGTCAAACCATTTTCTTCTGTGGTAAACAGCATTGTACGTATTTAAAACATTTAAAATAAATAAATTATTTAATTTTATGTCATCTGCAAAATCTCAATATTATATATGTAGGTACATTAAAAACCATACATATCAAAATATATGTAAATTTATTAAATTATTTAAACTTGAATGAAAGAAATAATAAAATAAAGTATAAAATCAATTTTATTTTTTCACTTTTCAGCCTTCACTTTCACACTATGAAGGCGGTTGCTTTTAAAATAAATGTATATTTTAAAATTTTTACATTGATTTTCGTCTGAAAATAAAAAAGGAAGCATTATTAATGTAAAAGCAAAAAATATATAAGTCGCGCATTATAATTTTTATTTTGTACATTTAACTCGACGAAAAATGTCAAGTTTTAAAATCAATTTTATCTTTTGTTGTAGGCATATTACTATTATAGTTAAGAAATTATTTTAATAATTCATACTAAATCTATTAGTAGAGTGAAATAAATATTTTGAAGTGATGCATTCGGGAAGTTGCATTTTTTGGATTTTCTCTTTATATATTCAAGGATGAGTTGAAAATCAAAAATTTTAAAAAATCGGCCATATGCGTCCCGAGAAAATTTCATAATTGTGCATTTTTAATACATTTCGAGTATATTGCTACACTGTTTTTGAAATATCGCCAGTTCTATAGGTCGTAGGAAAATAAAAAAAAATATTAAAATATTTAAAGTTAATAGACTATTGAACTGCATAGATAGCGTTACTTTACAAACGTATCATAACCTCAAAAATAAAAAAATTGTCGGAAAACTTTTTTTATCACTAATAATGTAATAATTAACGTAAAAATGAAGGGATTTTTACGAAAATAAGAGGAAATATGTATTTTTATGATATAAATACATGATAAAATTTTCAAAAAAAAAAATTTGATTTTTACACCCACAATCGCCCATTTTTGAAAAAAATGGAAAAGCTTGCCATTTAATGAGAAAACGTCGTAGGGTAAAGTATATATTTTTTAATTATAGACATTTTTATGTACTTTCTTGTGAACATACGAGTACACCAAAATCTGTTAAATAAAAGCTTGCCATTTAATGAGAAAACGTCGTAGGGTAAAGTATATATTTTTTAATTATAGACATTTTTATGTAGTTTCTTGTGAACATACGAGTACACCAAAATCTGTTAAATAAATTAAATTTATTCCGAAAATTTATTAGATAAAAAAATGGGTGTGTGACATTTGTACACGTGATAGGTTATACTTTTTTTGGCGTAGACATCTAGCGTGTAAATTTAACTACTATCTACAATTAATTATGCTTGTAAAAATACATGTTCTCAACTATTTGTTAACTGAAGTGAATTGTTTTGACCTTTGAAGAACTATAAAACAATAATTATACACGTTTATTATATTAAAATTAGTAACAGGTGGCATTACTATTATTGAGTTATATAAAGCCTATGAATGTAATTAATTAAATGCATTGTTAATTAACAAAACAGCATACTTTAATTATAAGTTATCATTCCTAACAGCTGAAATCGATAGAAATCTATAGCAATAGTAATTAAGAAGTGGAGTCGATATAATCTGTACTTGTATAACAATACTATAAAACAGAGATGGTAGATTTTAAATACATAGATAAATATGTACCTGTTTCTATCTTACACTGGTCGGTTGTAAATGTAATTATAACTTTTGTAATTGGTTAACGGTTGATTACTAAATAATATAGGGAAAAATGTGTAAATTAAAAATAAATGGAATGTGTTTAAAGTAAAATTATGATTGACATTTTTAACTTTTAAAATACTTATATGTAGATTTCATTAATGGGAAATAACACTTGGCTTTTCCTATATACGTTATTTCTTTTTAATGGTATTATTTTAGTTTATTTCTACTAATATATAGTATATATAAACATGGGTTGAAGGTTACTAAAATGAATTAATATAACAATCATTTTAAATTTTTCCAATAAACTTAAGGGGAAACGCTACTGTGGTGGAAAAAAACGATTTTATTATGAAGTTTTTTAAAGTATACATATTTAAAAATATGTAAAAAAAAGTTAAAATTCCGAAAATTGCCCAAGTTACAGTCAATTTAATGGACCAGGTAACACGGCCGGTTATGAGCGCTCATAACTGGCGTTTTCCTTCAAACGCATTTTTTCGTCTTTATCCCAGCGATTCATCAAGGACTAATAAACCGATTAAATTTTTTTTTGAAATTTAGATAATTTTTTAAGATATTAAAAAACTATTCCACACAACCATAGCTTCATTCATATAAATATTGATAACATTTTTTTTCTCTCCAAAAACCCATTCCGAAATTTCGATGAGACAAAGGAGAAAAAAATATTTTTTTGGTTATCACATCAAGGGTCATAACTTTGTAAAATTTTAATATTTTTCAATAAAATTTGGTATTGAATAAGTTAAATATATACTTAATAATAAGTCTAGTACCCGATCCTGAAATAATTAGTTATACTAGTCAAAAAAATTCCCAAACATTGACTATTTTTTACTTGTCTCAGTGGCTTTCCCCGTTAATAGTTTTTACTTATAATATTTAATATCATTATTATTATTATTATTATGCCTAACTATTTTTTTCTTATTTTTATTACATCTTTAACCGAAAAATAAAAGTTTTTAATCTCGTAATTTAATAATAAAAAACAGAATGACTGTTGTATGCAATATTTTTCCAAATATAAATTTCCATAGATTTAATGTAGATAAAACGTACTTTAAAATGAGTTTAATTTAATTTCGAAATTTTAAACAATTTATTAAAGAATTTATTGAATATACATATAAATCGAATATGCACACAAAAATAGCGTGTTTCCCTTTTTCCATTAACTGGGGAAACAAGTATTGTACAATATGTTCATAATATTCCAAAAAATTAAAATGGTAGACACACAAGACCCTTTTTAAATTGAAAAAATATCAAGATCTATTATACCGATATTGCCGGTAACACTTCACTATCTCCATCTACGTGCAACGCTTCGTACTAATGCGTTGTTTCCGTTGGGGTACGCCCACTGTGCCCACCCTCCACCCCTCGAGTGTGAGAGAAACCCCACCCAACGCACCCTGCACCTGTCATATTCTCTCCATCGATCAGTTACCCCCTGTATGATGCATCCCCACCAATGTCTACCACCCCTAACGCTAGCTTTCACCTTCCCCTAACTCTCCCTGCCACTCTGTATCAACCCTGATCGGTTATAAACACACCCCCTTATTGTAAACCGATCATAGACTTCTAGCTTGGTTATTGTACTAAAGTTAAGCTTACTTAAGTAATCAGATATTTTAGATAAGTACTGCATACAGTTAATTAATATTTTTCACCTGGAATGTTTCTTTAAGTACATGAAATTAAAATATTAGTTGTATTTATGGTACAAATAATTAAAATATCCCTAGAAAAAAGATTTTTCTCCTATTTGATAAGATAATTTTCTGAAAACGAAATCAATACATTTTTATAGGAAAAGTTTTTTTTCGTATATTTAGATTTATTTTTTCAGTATAACAAATTCTAAATCAGTACAAAATAAAAATAATCTCAAATAGTATACCTACGTTTAGGAAAGTAAATTTTATACTAAAAGAGATTTATATACCTAGGAAATATATTAGTATATTTTAAGGAACGCTATAATCCAGGGGTTATTTTAGTGTGTAATTGTAGCTTATTGTTAGTAATGCAAAAAAATAAAAAATTGTATAAAATCAAGAAAAGAGCAAGAAAAGGTTATTGCAGTTGGAAGCAAAAAAAGGCAATTGCCATAGACATGGAGCATGGACCTTGCATCTGACTCGAAACAGAGCAGTGTCAAAAGAAAGAGATAGAAAATCGTTTGGGATATACTTGTCCTTATTTAAACTGGAGCAACTATTACATTCTTCTTAGAAAAAGAGATAGATATATCCCAGACGCCACTGCATCTCTCTTACTGTTGTGAAGAAATGTTACACCATTATGTTAATACAGAATGCGTGGTCCATGTTCTATGTCTATGCTCATTGCAATTGTAAACGTAAAAAATGTAAGTTGTAGATTTGAGCAAGAAAAGTCATTGTAGTTGTAAAATTTTCATAAAATCCCTGCTATAATCTATATGCTTTAGCTTTGATCGGCCTTATTGCTTATATTAAGGTGACATTTTCGTTGGAAACGTTAAGTGCAACAAAAGTAAAACGCGGGATAAACCCAAAAATACTGTTTTATTTAAAATTAGCTACTTGATGATTGGACCGTAACTAGAGGCTCGAGGACCCCGGGGCAGCAAATGATAGAAGGGCCCTTTATCTCTCACTGTTCCGGTGGTAGTTACGGCCCTGCTTGATGAGTTTCTGAGCAACCCAAACAAATTTACACACCCTTCATTATATATATTTTTTATAATTGAATGTTTTTCGCGGTTTCGTAAAAATTAACAACAGCTGATGAATATTAAATATTGATCAGTTTATCATTAAATAAACAGATATTTTAAACGATATATATTGTGTTTATATAATACAATACATAGATAACCAATCTCCATTCTTCTACAGTTAATACAAAATCTATCAATTAATTAAAATACAATAAATTAATCTATTTAGCATGTTTCTGTATGTTCAAAAATTACCACCGAATATATCTTAAACCACAATATTTGGCTTTACCTATAATGTATAAAATAATAATTAATATATGTATACTATTATTATATGATATATGCATATCTCACTTCACCTAGCGGAAGTAAGTTTTGATATATCAACTATCCCCATCTTTGTTCAACATAACATCAGCAAAAAAGGACAGTAATTAATTTTACCTTTCACACTATCGTATAAAAAGATAGCGTTAAAAAAGGCCAAACAATATAACACTAAAACGGTATGGTCTCTTTTTCTAATCAAACTGCATTACATAGTCTGTCTTGTTCTGACATGTGTGCTTGATAGAGATACCTAGCACCCAATCCGTATTGGATGACATGTGCGTTCGGAGTGGGGGTAAACAATTTCCGCCCCACCTATTCCGTGACGTATGAAGGACGCCAATAGACGCGCGAAAACGACGCAATAGATGCTTTTTAGAGTGATGGCGCCGAACTAAAAGTTACCGTTAGGTTGTACTGCTGATATTAAATCATGACATACTACGATTTCTGATGATATTTTGTGTTTTATTGAATTTTGTGTTCTGTCGTTTTCATTTGTTTATTTTTTCTTGTGTGTTGTGTTTGGTTATTATTTTTATCACTCATTTTTTGTTCTGTTCGTGTTTGTTTTGTTTTTTTGTTAATTGTTTCATTTATTGATGTTTTTGTTTGTTCGTAAGATATTTTATTTTATTTTATATTTTAGTTGATATTATGGCTAAATTGAAAAATATGCGGTCACGATATCACAACTGTCAAAAATCATGTATACAGTTATTCAGAATAGAGTTGATGCTCTAATAATATACACATTAACTGTCTTTGTTTAGGGTTGATTAGTTTCTGTTAGGTTAAAAACGAGGATTGAATCCCCGCCGGAACGAACAGATACAGCACATTATACTCTATTCTAACACAGCAACACGGGATTTTTTAAATTTGAGACGTGATGCCCCATATTCGTCAGTCTAACCTAATATTTTTTCAAGTCATGTATGTATCTATTTACTTGAAATAAGAGTAGGTATACCTAAAAATACGGTTAAACTGAAAAATATTATGCCGGTACTGACGTCACAACTATCAAAAATTACGTGTTGATGTGTTAGAATAGAGTAGATTGTGTTGTATCGTAACATATAAGAATTTTTATTTTACTGTATTATTTAACAAAAATATTGCGGCGGATATTGAATTCTCGTTTTTATACTATAACAATTATCCCCTTTCGCCCCAATAGATGGTCCAACCAAAGACAGTACCTATAGGTACTTTTTTATATATACAGACGTATATATTATTAGAACATCGACTCTATTCTGAATAACTATACTTTTTTAACAATTGTGACGTCGATACCGACATATTCTTCAGTTTAGCCAAAAATAGACTTATTTAGTATTTTATTCGAATTTCAATTTTAAATAATAAAGGTAGATATTTACGTATAATATGCAAAATAATTATTAGTACTTAACCTTTCTAGCTTACCTACCTGATATTCAGAAAATACCTAACATTGATGTACCAATAAATAAGTTACTGGTACCAGTCCTGAACGCTTTAAGAGCAAAATATATTATGTTTTGGGATTGATGGGCTACTTTTTTGTAATTCTCATGAACTCATGTTACTAATAAAAGAACAACCTCTTTATTAAATCAATTTAATTACCAAAATCAGCAAAAATAGTTTTTTTTTTTAATTATAGTTTTTTATTTTGTATATGTTTTTTCTCTAGTAATGATGAATGATTGCTTAAGATTACAAAATCATTATAGTAAATACTACCATACAAAAGTTAATGTAATGGCAGTTAACAAATATCAACAAACATTTCTTATTCAGTACATTTAATTTAAAAATGTTCAACACTGGGGTATTGTTCAAGACTGGTACCAATACCTTATAAATACGAGTACCAATGCGATATTAAAATAAAATTATTACAATCTGCAATGATTACTTTTAGCATCGGTGATATAAATGATATAATCATTTTTACAGCACCAAAAAGCGAATAAAAAATAAGTAATTCAGTAAATAAATTAACATATGTATCCATTTTAATCAAAATGCATGTTTTTATATAAGGTATTTAGTGAGTCTGTCAATAATTTACTATATACCTTCTTTGAAAGTTGACGTATAAATCCAATGGCATTATTTCTTATCAAATAAATTAATCTCAAAGCTTAATCGCTTCTTTAGAAACTGGTTTTCATTTATAAATTGCCTCACAAACTTAAATATATTAGGTCTAGTTTATTTGACTAAATATAGTTCATTATAAGTAAATTATATATAAATTGTCATAATTCACCCGAACTGCTTTTGATAAATTGGAATCGTTATGAATTTATTGCTTGAGGAACCCATTAGTAAAATTGACATTATGTTGTTCATATTTATTGTGTTATATTCAGTAAATATTAACTAGTATATATGTACTGTATGTAAATCTATATATAATTATTATATTATACAAAAAATCAGTTTTGAATTGATTTAAATTAGCCTTTTAATGAGGTACAATTAAAAAAATTATGATTAAAATTACGATAAAAATAAAAACTTTAATTTTAAAAATAGTAATACTTATTGGTTTTTATATCGTTACTTAAAAGTAATTTAAAGAAAAAAATTTAAGCAAAATATTTTATCGAAATTAAAAAAAATCGGACGCGAAAGTCGAATGTATTTTTTTATTTTTCTCTTGGATCCGAAAATCGACTATAGTCCACGACTCGAAAAAACACAGTTGCACGCAGAAATTGATTTATTTTAGAAAAAAAAATGCCAGTGAAATATTCAGTAAAATTCTTCACCCCACTCTTTGTTTATTCATTTTTGTATGTTTTTATATTAATGTAAAATAAAAATTATATTAAAAAAAATTGTATTACTATAACATTAATCTTCAATATACTACACACGAATATCAACTTCCTTATTATACAATTTTATTCAATATTGGCATTATGAAAAGAAAATGTAAAAAATTAGACCATTTTTATTTTTATCGGAAAATGTGCATATATATTTTTAAGAATAAGTATTTCGCGATATGGTCGCATCCAAAGGGTTAAATAAATTTTTTTAATAAATTATGCAACCCTAAAAAATACTTTAATTATAGGTATAATTTAAAATTACTCTTATATTGTACAAATGTCAGTAATATTTCAAATTAACAGATAATAAACGTTTTTATTAAAATTTAAAAACATTTCAAACGAATCTTGAAATTATATTTCTTCTAGTTCAATGAAACAGCAAATATGTTTGATACTCATTATTCTTTTTTATTGACTTGTTCATCTACAAAATTAAATACTCTGTATGTTTTTTATGTGATAATTGTACGCTTGTATAATTTTTATTAACTTTTAACTCATTCTCGGTATGTTCTTTCTTTTATATGAAATGTTTATTATTTTGAAATTACTTTATTGTTTATACAAGTTTTGAGGCTTCCGCGGTGATCTGGATATGGATCTTGATTCTGGGTGTAAACCGCGTCAATTTGATAGTGTTATCAGCTAACGTTTCGTCACATAATACAATAATTACATAATATATAATTACCAATATATATATTTAAAAAAACATTGGTTTTATTAATTTTTATTTTAATTAAAACAATACGAGTTAAAAGTTTATCAATTTTTTATTATCAAATTTTTAGTGCAATTATATATAACCCCTAATCAAATTATGCAATTATTTTTTCTTATGTTTTTTTATTCTTTCTTGTAACAACATAATTTTCGTTAATTTTAGAGGGAAAGCCACATGACGGGTTAACAAATTCTCATTGTTTAGGAAATTTTTTCACAGGTATAACTAATTATTTTAGGATCGGGTAAAGGACATTTTATTAAGAATATAATATAGTTGTTATAATATATTTAACTTATTCAATGCCAATTTTTATTGAAAAATATTAAAAATTTACAAAGTTATGTGCCTCGATGTAACAACCAAAAAATATTTTTCTCCATTTTTCCATCGAAATTTCGGGATCGGTTATCGGAAAAAAATAAAAAAATATTTTATCAATATCTTTATTTTCTTTTATTTTTCACAAAATGGCGACGGTGATTTTTTTTTCACTTTTAACACGGTCTTAAAAAATAGTAATTACCAAAATTTCAAAAATCAACTACGCACAGGCTTAGCCACTACGATTACGAAAATTTAGAAAAAAATATTTTTTTAATCGGTATATACATTAGTTCTAGTTCAAGAAAAACGCGTTTAAAGTTTTCTGAGGGTCATAAGCATAACGTCTGACCGCGTTACATGCTCTCACTGAATTAAATGTAACTCAAGCAATTTTCGGAATTTTAACTAATTTTTTTTTCATATTTTTGAATATGTATACTTTAAAAAAATGCATCAAATCCATCACAGTGGCTTTTCCCCTTAGTTTTTCATGGCTCTAAACATTCAAGATCTCAAAAAATAATTTCACATACATTCATGTGAACAAAAATATCATCAGATATGACATTTTATGAATATGAAATAACCCTTAGTCAGCCCGAGAAACGTTAGACCTAAAAAACATATCCAGGTAGACTATTTGCATACGCGTGTATATTTTGTCACATAATTCATTCAATGCAATATTAAACCATGAACAGAAGGGTCACCCTTTCTTTTATTTTCTCTCATTTACTATTGAAGAAGAAAAAGGACCAGATTTTTTGTTGTTGCGAGTTATTATGCATGTTATTTAAAATACTTTTTGTTCTCGTTAGACTGAATATAAGTGAGAGAGAAATATAGTTATTTTTTTGTTTTGTTCTGTGCTAGTGAGATAACAGGAGATGTGATAATAATTATATGTTAGTTATTAAATGTATGAGTGAAATAGTTCGTCTACCTGAGTTCTCGTAACGTTTTTTTAATTGTCTTTTTGGTTTGAATGAGCACGATGTTTTAATTTCTTGACACGTAAACTTGTTTTCTGTTTGTAGAATTGAATGTTACCTTACCATATTTTTGTATATTTATTTATATTTTGCAAGTTGAGAAGATGCGGTGTAAATATCCAAATTGTAAGGGTTTTACTCGTACTATGTGAGAGAAATGTAGAGTAGGACTTTGTTGTAACAAAAACAATTGTTTGAAAAATTTTCACATTAATTAATTAATTGCATTTTGTTCCAACACTCAATGTACCCATTTGACAACATACTGTTTTCCTTAATAAAAATCAATTATGATTTTTGCTTCCTCTCTATATCGAAGATACGAGAAACTTTGTGATCGATTTAAAGTGAGAAAAAAAATTGTTCTCCGATTTCAAATTTTAATTTAATCATTTTTTTTCAGTGAACTTCGCTAAGCCTATCTGAACTAAAATCTATGTATAAAAGCTTTAAGATCTTCTTACAGTTAGTATAATAAATAAATAATAAATAAAAAATAAATAAATATTTAATAATTAATAAATAAATAAATAAAAATATTATTTACATAAAAATGAAATGTCATTATTTGGTACGACAAATTAAACTGGCACATTAAAAAAATACCGTCTCAATTTTGTTTTACAAGAAAATAAAATTACAATATTTTGCAATTAATATAATAACTATACAACAGACCGGTGTATAGAATGTTTATTTAATGAAAATACATGGTCTTATATCCTCCAGATCATTCCATAAGATAATTCTCGTTTTCACATTGTTAATCCACTACCATCGCGTTCAAAATAAATGAGAACTCTCCAGTGTTTATTCGATCGAAATTACGTGTAACAGAAGCAAGAGTGAAAAGTGGACAAGGGGTTTGCAAATTGGTGCTGTATTTTTTGATAAATTTGACTCAGATTATACTCCACGGTGTAGTGAAAAAAGGAATTATTCCTATTGAGTCAACTGTCAGTTGTTAGTTTGAAAAACGTATTTAATTAAAATTTAAAATTGTTTTAAAGAATTATACTTATTTTCTTTTAAAAAAAATTAAATACTCTATATAATTATGTTAAATAAAACTGTATAATAATTAAATGGTTAACTAATGACAGTTCCTATGAATACTTTATCGGTGTTTATTAAAATTATTCGATAATTAACTACATTGGTGACTTTAGCACAAGGAAGCACTTGGCAGATGGTTTTTTATGCAATATATGAATAATTTTCCAAAGTTTTATTCTGAAAAGAATTGAAATACGTGATGCAGCACTTCGACAAAAATCCATACTAATATTATAAATGCAAAAATATCTCTGTCTGTCTGTTTGTTTGTTATCTTTTTACAGCTAAACCGCTGAACCGATCTTCATAATGAAATTTGGCAGGTAGATACATAGCTTGCATTCTGAGGAAGGGCATAGAATACTTTATATTCCGAAAAATTTATTAGATAAAAAATGGCTGTGTGACATTTGTACACGCGAAGGTGTAATAAAACCTGTTTTATCAACTATATAATAACAGAAATATGTATTATTAAGCTAACCTAACATGATGTTGTTTTCCACGCGAACGAATTCGCGAGTTAACAGCTAATATAAAATAATTTAACACTAGAAAGACGGGAGCAGTCATTTGACGGTAATTTCAATTTCAATATTGAATAATTCAAAAACTATTTGACTTACCGTACTGAGACTTTGTAACTTTTATTAATACTAGTAGTTAAATGATACTATGTATCAAAATAATTCACATGTCTTTTCTTTATTGTTTAAAATATTGATATACCGACAAAGACGGCGGCGGTCTTTTGACGGTTATGATCTGATAAATGTTTTTAATTGTTGTATGTTTTTAATTGTTGTTGAGAGGGTACAACAATAAATACGTATATGAATTGCTTTTATTTTATCAGTCAAAGGAGTGGTCAGTATAGTTTCGACCGCCTGTAATTGTGGATCGATATTATTATGAGTAATTTGTGAAAAAATGTCTCGAGGGCTTCGAGATAACGAAATACTTTCTATTTTGCAAAATATACCCGAAGATGAAATGTAAAAATTGTGTGTGAATATTAAAATTAGATCATGTTTTATTTCTTTACTTTAAATTTTTTTCGCCACTCATAAAAAAAGATATTTACTAAATTTGTAGTCATTTGACCGGTCGCCGTCTTTGTAGGTAGGTAGATTTTCCCGTCTTTCTAGTGTTAAATAGAATCTCTAACGTCTCATGACAATTTCTATTAAACATTCGATAAAATTAGAAATAAAAATACGGAAGTATCAGTTCATCCTCACTTAGCCTATACATACACCACCACTGATTACTTGTGTCCAGTTTGTAAGCGTATACGTATATATGTACACACATATATATTTAATATTATTACAATGTGTTGTGTACAGTGAAACAGCTGCCTCCGTTGATACTGTCGACTTTTTTTTAACCCGTTTTGTAATTTAATATTAAAGCATATGGGTTATGTCCATGTATATTATTCTTTTCTGTTTAATGCATCCACGTTATATATAAGTATTTTTTTGTTTTATTTCGAGTTGATATTGTATATAATGCGGTGTACGAAGTCAGTTTTTTATATTTTTTGTTACGGGTTTAATCTCACTGTCATCGGATGATTTAGTTGATGAATGTTAGCAATGCGTGCGTGATGATTGTATTATTTATTAAAGACATAAAAAACAGTCTTGTTGTTTGTTAATTTATTGACCAGTCGGACTTAATTTAATATTTATTTGGAACAAAAAAAAACACAATATAAATTAACCACATTAACTTATCAGAAATTTTGGCTGTTCACAGTAATTGTTAAGTTATTTTAATTTAATAATTAAAAATGAAGTTTTACATTGTAGAAAATAAGCATTTTTTTCTAATCTATTCAAATAAATTATGCTTACCTTTTCTCAAACTTACTAATCTCGCTTTGTAATACGTTCTTCTGTTTATCGGTCTGTCACAGCAATTTATTTCGTAAACAATAGGTTAAAAACTTTCATAAATTGAAATAAATTGTGAGGTATCAAATGTATATAGGTCTTAATCAGTAGAACTTTTTAACTTCATATCCCCCCCACGCCTCTATTTCGGTGGATACTACTAACAGAATTATCAACGATAAATACTAAGTCAACCCAAACCCATGGACCTAGAAACGTGAAATTTTATAAATCTTTTAATAAATCTGCAAATTTAACATTACGAGAATAGGGATTTCACTCACAATGCTAACATTTGATTTTATTATTCTTATAATTTAAAACAAAATTATTTTTGAAACTGTGCTTACTCTTGATTTTTTATTTTTCCGAAAAATATCTTGTGATCTGTTCGGGAACATCAAAACGGCAAAAATCTTAAATATTGTGAAATGTATAATTGAAGAGAAAAATACTTGTAAAAATATACCCCTGTTAATTGTTGCCCCGGTCTCCTCTATTATATAAATGTTCATAAAAATTAATACAACGCGAGCAAGCCGCAACCGGACCGCTAGTGTACTCATATTTATAATTTCAGTTTTAATAAAAATCTCTCGTGGCTTGTGGTTAAGAAATACAAATTTTATAGAAATCATTTAATTTAAAAAAAATATGATAATGGACCTTGGTTTCTAGGTATAAGTCAACTTGGTCGTGTTATCGGTCGATAACACGACCAAATTGACGCGTCTTATACTCAGAAGCCAAGATCCATATCTAGATTACCGCGGAAGCCTCAAAACTTGTATGATTTTTTATATATTTATCAACAGAGAGAATCTTTAAAGTAAATCATTGCAAGTAAATTAGGTACTACTATTCGTAAGTCGTAAGAGCTAAGTATACTATTTTTGGGATTGATGGGCTTCTTGTTTGTATTTCCTATATACTAACTCATGTTACAAATAAAACAAGTAAGTACCTATTTATTAAATAAATTTAATTACCAAAGTCAGCAAATATAGTTTGTTTTAAAAATTATAGCATTTTATGGTAATGGATAAAATAAATCCAATAACACTTGTTAATGATTACAAAATGAATAGTAACACGATACAAAAATTATAAAATAAATAATCGTAAAATTTGAAACAATGTAAAGCAAATGCTATGTTAATACAATAATGAATAAATATATTACACTAATAATTATGTCATTTTTTGATACCCATTGGCCTATTATCATCAAATTAAACTATTTTACAGTTTAATTTAGATACATATTAAATATGAGTCCAACACTGGGGTATGATCCAAGACAGGAGACAGTATCTTATAATAATTTTGTATAATATACAAACTAAGTAAACATGTTTAAGCCATAATGAAAGTTAATAATAAACTTGTAAAATAAGCAACTGTTAACACAAACATGCGTGTGGGTTCATTAAACAACAAAGTTGTAGCGTTTGTACAACTGCCGTAATTATCTATCATTTGGTAAAGCGAGGTATATTGGGAGGGGGGATAATTAATATACTCATTATCATGAACAGAACTTAATCTAAATGTTAAACATCCTGTATCTTCGGTATAATTCATAGCGCCGATTTAAATGGCCCTAACATTTATTAGTTATAGAAATTAATATTATTTATGTATAGTAAAGATATGTAATTTACGAATGATTCAACTGAAGTTAGTGTCTTAAAAAAGATTCATTATTTTGTTCACTTCAATCACAGAAAGGAATATATAGGTATACATATACAATATACATAATAAAAAATTAATTATCCAAACGTCAAAAAATTTACTGAAGAATAAGTATCGCAAGATTTCGATTCGCAGAATCATCGTCAGGCTATTAAGAAAGAACAAAATGTGAGAACGTTGTTGTTATCTCAACAATATTTAATATGACGATGATTCTATGAATCGAAAGCTTTGCGATACTTATTCTTATAAAATTTTTGACGTTTAGACAGTTAATTTGTTATTATTTAATATATTAACGTCACTATAATATATATCATATACAAGACACATATATATATGTATTATACACCATTTTCCCTAATCGCCCTAAGTCAATTAAAAAATATATTAAATTAGAACAGATTTGACAAGTTTTATTAAAACTAAATTAATAGGCATACATACGAATGCTTAATTAATTGAATACGATACCTACCTAAATATTTTCTTTATAATCGTTTGACAATAATTATTTCTCACTGCAAATTAAAAAAATCTTTAGAAGTTCCCAACATTTTTTGTCGCACATAATTAAACTGGTCTGCTACCCTTTCCAACGGTTGACAACTTCCTGCATGAGGTGTATTTTTTGCTCTTCTCAACCCTTTGTCAATTGAAATCATCCCTTATTTGCATACGACTCTGTGTTTGTATTTTTTTTTTCAAACTATCGGAATAATAAACTGGTAGTGAATACACAAATCTACAGATTGTATTGTAAAACTGTGTATGTACGTACATTTATGAGAGCTACAAAAATATATTTCTTATTTATTCGATAATTTTACAACTAAATTAATTTCATTTTGATATTTAATAATTTGAACTTAAGTACTTATTTGAAACATTTATTATTATTAATAATGAATTATAATTTATAACAACATTTTAAATATTATATGCGCACAAATATCTCAGAGCAAGACTAGACAGAAATATTGCAGACAAAAATTGATTAGTTATTGGAAAAACAGAAGCTGATAACTTTTAGCTTTATTTCCATGAATATATGCAAATAAAAAATTAAATGTTTCTAGAAAAAAAATTAAATTGACCTTGAAACAACCATAAAAAATATCTTTTTTAAAGTCAGACAAGGTCAATAGCTTCTTTCCCCAATAAATATATTAAAATTTTATTATTTTATATTATATTATTTTATATTTAAATTAGACTTGTTCACATTAGTAACGAAGATATTTGATTATTCCATTAATTTAATCAACTGCTTTTAAAAATAACTACAAACAGTTACTTAAATAATAATTTACAACTATAAAGGTAGATAAAAATTACAAATAAACTATAATAAAATAGAACAGTCATTACAACGATTTAATATCACATACAGCGTACAATTTTATTACCCATATTTAAGCCTAATGTAATTTTAATAGTAAAATAATGTAATCGTGAAATATCAAGTTGTAGCGCGAATTATTAAATTCGAATATTCCATTAAAGCTTCAATTACCTGGAAGGATCTCTTTTATAAGTATCATTATTTAATTAAAGAATTATGATCTGTAATCTGACAAGCTTAATGCCAACTTTCCTTTGGGTAAGTGAACTTTTACTTCTTAGATTTCAAGGGGCAGGTAATTTATGTAATATTTCATCTTTTACCTAGATAGAGTTGGGTTAATTATTATAGTGATAGGTTTTTTTTTAAATTTAATTCATTTTCTTAATAAAAAGGGTATTTTATTATTATTTTTTTTACACATTTTTTTTCCAAAAATTAACACTTTTGGGAAGGTGTATATGTCTATATAAAAACGCTGCCTTCACCCAAGAGTGAGTTTATCAAAATAAGCTTTGAAAGGCCGTATCTTTTTATTACATTAAGTTACTAGCAACTTGAATTTTTTCCTAAGAAAAATGGTCTCGACGGACAGACAGGCAGAAATCAAAATGATCCTATAAGTGTTCCTTTTTTTTTTAAATTTTGAGATACGAAACTCTAAAAAATTGTGTTGATTGTTTATGTTGATATGCCAGACAGAATCATAAAACCAAATTAACATCATGATATTTTTATTGATATAGTAATTGTCTGTATATTTATCATTTGCATCGGCCTAAATAATATATGTCACAAAATAAATCGTGCATTGTCTTAGAGTTAATCATACGTAATAGCTAATAAAAACTAAATAAATCTTTAATTTAACATCCCGTGTTTTAAATTAACTTATGCACGCATAAATTAAAATTACAAAATAATAACATACAACAATATCATATGTTAATATACTTCCAACATGATCGCATAACGATATCAAAAGATATTAACCAGTGGCGTATCGTGTTAAAAATTACACAGGCCGACAAAAAAACACTTTTGTTCTGTTGTCTCTATATACTTCAATAAGTGATTTCGGATTCTTTTGGCGTGCTGAAACCGAATACGATGCCCAAATTGCTCCATCACGTCAGGTTTTTGAGATAACCTAACCTAAAAGTGCCAAAATGTCGATTTTGACAATTTAAAAGAATTGATTAACCAAGTAGGTAATTTATTTAAGTAATTATGTAGTAAAGTTCATTGTGTCACTTGTGTCTACTCTATTAATAAAAATATCATATTTTTCAAACTAGCATATCTCGGTGAAAAAAAATTGTACAGTAAAAAGTAAAAATAGTACTATTTCTTACTTGATAATAAATTCTTAAATAATGCCAAAATCGTCAACTGATATATTTTTAAAAAAAATCTTGTAACGCCACTGATATTAACAATAATAAGTAGCAGAGGTAATCGATTACCATGTGGTATATAAATGTAATTACATATTACAAGAACAGTACTATTTAAGCACATGTAATTATCTTGATGTTAAATTAGCTAAGATAATCATTGTTATATCAACAGATTAGATATTGATGTATGTTAAATCGTTGTAACGATATTGCCGCTATAAACAATTTAATTGCCCGCTAGGAATAATGTGCAAAGTTATCGACCAATTCAAATTACATCATTAAATCGTGCAGCGGTTCATAAACTGTTTCAATAATGTAATATCATTATGGATTATTTTTTTTTGTATAGTAGAAAACGATGTATATGTTCGTTTGGCGCCATAATTTTTTTCAGAATAGTTATCACGCAGTTAATTGCATTTATATGAATCGTTTACAAGCCAATGAAATATAACCACGGAATTTAAAGTTTATTGATAATATTTTTATCCAATAGGTACAGTGGTTATTCTCTAACACTTAATTATTTCATAGTGAATATTCACTAATTGAAATAGTTAAAAATATACCACTATGAATTAGTGAATATTAATTAACAGTTACTTGTTAAGCTATGGCAGAATCTAAGCTTTTTATTTAGTTTATTTTTGATGTCAAAAAAATATTTTTAAATAGATTTTTCACGTTGTGTATAAATAAACTTACCTCATTTATTGTTACTAACTCATAGAATTGATTCGAAATTTAAAGTAACTAAATTAACTAATTAGTGAAATAACTACTAATTCAGTTTTCCAGAGTAGAGTCAATTAATTTTAAGAAATCTATGAAACTATTTCCAACATTAAAAAAAAAACTAAAAACACTTAAAAGTATATCCTAATAATTATTAAAAACAGTTTTTGAAGTTTTTTTTTCTTAAAAAGTTTTTTATTGGCTATGGTCAGTTTCTGATAAAATTTATATGTGAACACCTCGAGAGTATTCTCTTTCAAAAAAATATAAAGCCTCCAAATCGATGCATATTTATTTACATGTACATAATAATATGTATACAGCCGAATTAAGAACCTTCTCCTTTTTGAAGTCGGTTAAAAAAGTGGTTGAATAAAGCTATATGTATACATATAAATATAAAAAAATCACGTTCTAATTGAACATTAAATCTGTACGTACTTTAACGAACAACCTAATTCATACAGCTTATTTAATTTTCCAAAGCATCAGCAATCACAGGTAATTTGTAATAATAAGGTATTATTTATGGGCTCTGGTGTGTGGCAATGTATTTTTAGTATATTTACTGTTCTAATTTAGCATTTTCGAGTGAATGATTTCGATTAAAATTATGTTTGGATTATTATTCTTTTTATTGTGACTAATTTGGCGTGCATAAAGGTTTTTTAAATTAAAAATGTATACATTTTCACGTAAATCGTAATTATTGTCTTTACGAAAGATATTTAGGTTAAAAAAACACAATTTCAATCTTATGTATAAGTTTAGTTATCCTTTAAGGGGGAAAGGATCGAATGAAACTAATTACAACCCTCCATACGTAATAAGGGATGAAATATTTTTTTTATTCATTACCTATACAAAATCGTAAATATCTCGGATATAAGTTAAAAATTATAAAAACCTACCCCCTGTCTATACTAGAGTATTTGTGCTAAGTTTCATTCGAGTAAATACAAACAAACAAAAATTTATCATACAAAATTTTCCACCCCCTTGCAACCTCTTAGGGATTGAATTTTGGGAAATGCTGAAATACGTGTTTCATTATTTTTATTGTAGAGTAAGATTTATTTTAAGTTTCAAGTAAATCCGACCAAAAAATATTTTTTCCCATACAAACTTTTACACCCCCTTTTACCCCCTTAGGAGTTGAATTTTGAAAGTTCTCTCTTAATGGGGGTTTACGTCATAAAAGGAATATATCCCTGACATTTCACTTTTCTAGGTCGAGGGATTTCGGCTGGGCGATGATGAAAAAAAATTTTATTTATAATCACTAGTTATATTTTGATATTTTCATAGATAAACTTTGTTTCTTATGTATTGTTTTTGACCTTTTCGACACATCTCTGTATGTTTAATGAAACTTTGTATCTATCTATTTATCTAGGTATATGTGCACAAGGTTTGTATAAAACTAGAATACAGCGTCATGAAATATGTTTGAAAATGGTAATTATGTTATATATTATACAAGTAGTTACTTTTTCAAAAAGTAAATAAATGTTTTCTCCAGACCAGTGTACTAAATATTAATCGTATACAGTTATTATAAGATATTATTCTGCCTAGCTGTGTAATTAAATGTAATAGAATTTGTTTCACATTATAATATGCCTAACTATATACCTATATACATAATAAACCCATATTTAATCAAATATGCATACTACAATGTAGTATAATGCATGCATATTAACACATTTTATATTAAATAGTCTACAGTCCACACTGTCGCCTTCGATATAGCGTTAATACAAAATGTATTAACTATCTCTCGTATCGACGTATATGTAAAATAGCGAACAAGAAGTATTAGCAATGCGACATTGAAAGTGCAAACATTAATTGCCATTAGCATAATCAGGTAGACAATTTGCTTGCGGTGTTGAAGCATGAATAATTATTCTAAACGGACCACCTCGCTATCGAACAGCTCTAAGAATTCAAGATAAAGTTAAATTTATATTGATGTTTAACCGACTTCAAAAAAGAAGAAAGTTCCCAATTCCACGATATATGTATATTTTTTATATATGGTAGGGCATAACTCTGACAAATATGCACCGATTTAAGCGATTTTTTGTTTGTTTGAAAGAGTATACTCAGTACCGGCTTTAGGGGAGGGGGGGGGGCAAGGCGACCGTCCGGGGCGTCAGGCCAGGTCAGGCAGCGCACAATGGAGCATAAGTCACTTTTTGGTTCAAATCAGTGTCAGGCTGTAATTTTTGAGTAAACTTTTTTTTATCTTTAAATTTTTTGTCGACCAGTTAAACCCGATTAAACAAAAAATATAGCTAAATATAAACAATGTTAATTTGTAAAAAAAAAAATCGATTATTTGATAGCTGCTAACTAACAAATACTTATTCGGAAACCTAGAAAACCTTTAATAAGGTATTAACTGAGATAGTAACTAATCAACTTATTTGTTGATTTATCAACGTGTCTTTTTTCAAGCGATTTGCTGTGGAACGTATCTACCGCGTAAAAAGAGACCTGATTGTATTACATTTGTATCCCACACACAACCAAAAACTAACACACTGTATAAAATACAGATCAACCGATATTTAAATACCCTCATCCCCAAATTTACCCCGGCATTGAGGGGGGGGGGGGGGGACTTTATCTTGTGACGACACCACCACCTCATAGCCTCAGGCGGCTGATGGTTCATTTGCACCTCGGATCAGCTGTGAAGCGAATCCAATCTGATGGTAAATGTCATTTGCATATTATGTCAGTAAAGTTATTTGAGCGTGCCGTATGGAATTATAGGTAGTATGTATATTAAAGAAAAACGTATTTAAATTCGCTAAGTAAATATATTCGGGCTGTGGGAATATTTGGTGCAGATGGGAACGGTTTTTTCAATGGTGGTTTAATATTTTAATTGTTTTTATTGTGTCGATTGGATTTCAGTCTAATTTTTTCACGTAATTTGTATTAAAGGGGAAAGACACTGACCGAAAATATACATAATATTATACAAGTATACATATTAAAAATATGTAAAAAAATAAGTTAAAATTCAGAAAAATTTATACGCGTTTTTCTCGAAACGACTTTTCGATCTTGTCCCAGCGATTCCTTTTAGACTAATGAACCGATAAACAATTATTTTTTTAGTTTTTCGTAATGGCAGTGGCTATGTTTGTGCGTAGCCGATTTTTGAAATTTTGATAACTACTATTTTAATATTTTTTTATTTTTTTCCGATAACCCTGTTTTAACAGTTAAAATTCACATATACTCATTATGAAAGTTAAGTGTTAACCTTAGGGGTAGGTTAAGGAGGGGAAGGGGGTGAGATTTTTGATAAAATGCATTACAAATCACAATTTTAAAGCTGTTTTTCATGTTAAAAAAATCAAATACGCTTACCGAAATTAAAAAAATCTCAATTATGTAGAATATGTTTTACAAAATACAAAATTATATAATAAACAAATATTAAGAAGTACGCCGTGTACCCCTTGAAACACCTTCGCGTACTCCTTGGAATACACGAATCACACTTTGGTAAACACTGCGATAACCAATTCCAAAATTTCGATGGAACAATGAAGAAGAATTATTATTTTTTGGTCATCATATCGAGAGTTAAGTTAAATGTAAACTTAATAAAATGTCCTTCATCCAATCCTAAAATAATTATTAATACCTGTAAAAAATTTCCAAACAATAATAATAATAACAATGTCATTTTAAAGAACGCATCGACTTTATCAAACGAGGTACCTATCACATATTTATGTATTTATACATTTTATAACATATTCAGTGTATGTGTGATGATTTTTCCGGTATGCAGAGGTAACTGCGATCTCAGAGAACCCCAAAGGACGTTAAATATTCAAGGGACTGTTTCCCAAGCTAGAGTTGATCTTGTTGGTCACACCTCATCGTTTACGTTTGTAAATAAACTTATCCTTGCGTTCTATGTCTCATTAATATTAATATTCAGACTCTCTTGTGTACCCAGATAATATTCATATGTCTCATGATGTTGTTACAGTGACATTTAACTGAAATTTTACTGTGTATATGTATATACTACATAGCTGGGTTCGCGCGGCTTCGCTCGCGTGGATTACGGAATTATTGTTTAGAATTTTTTAAAAATATAGTTGAATTAGGTGCACAACTTACTGCGATATTTAGGATCGTTGTCCTCCTGAAGGATCCACTCCTTGTTTTTATCGATGTACCAGTATTTGGCAGTCGGTAACAAAGCTTTTTTGTAATCTACAGCGTTTTTTGCGCATTTAGATTGTATGTAAACATTTTGTTTATGGAGCCACGTTAAATTGCTGAACCAACTTAAAAATAACTTTTTTAGACTTTCCCATGTATTTAGCAGCAATTTTACAGAATATTTGGACCTTTCGAAAGCGTACAGAGAAACAGCCTCGTAGCACGAAGCGTGTATACAAAAAGCATTTCGTGTTGCGTGGAACTGAGGTAAAAATTTGGTGTAAACTGAATATTCCTTGGCAAAACGTGAAGGAGAAAGGCTCCCTCTACGACATTATATAAAAGATTGTGGCAATTTATTTACCAACTGCAAGTTAGGCCGTCCACGTTCTTACTTGACAGACTGTATATAATAATAAATAATTTCAGCTTGAGTCTAATAATATGGCAAATTGGCAAGGTACTGTAGGTATTGACATGATTTCATTTTTTTTCAGCAAAATTATTATTATTGTATATACACTGTTCAAACTACCAATATCCATATTATTATGCAAAAATCGTTTAACTTTTTAACTACAACAATAAAGCATAGATTATCTTTTGGAACTGCTCTATCTGATATCTCACAACCACAAAAACGGCAACAACAAATTGTAAAATACATGAGTTTGCTGTTAAATACCAACATGTTACTCTGCATATATGATTAAAGTAACTTCACACTTGCCGGTAATTTTTCGAATCCGCAGCGACTGTATGGCTTTATCAGATCGGACAGAACACTCGCTACCGTGCGTGAGGAAAGTGTTTTATAATTAATGAATATATGATTAAAACCACGAGATATATGTAAATCTAACGGGGAGCTTGTACTTGTATGTTCATGTACTGGAACATTCGTATATTGTGTAAACGTATATTTATATAAAAAAGGGTTGGCTAGTTTTTCATTAAAATATGGATTAATCTACAATTAACCTGTGTAACTGTGTAGTCACCACAAGTTTATACTTTTTTTATATAGAACCTAATATCATAAAAACTATATCGAAAAAAAACGACCAAGTGCGCGTTAGGCACGCACATAATATGGTTCTGTAGCCATTCTCACTAACATTCTCTTCTTGATAATACCATATATGACGATTTATAAAAAAAATATATATTTCTACATTTTTCATAAACAATTTTTGCTACAGTATTCGTTATAATATTGATTAAATATACTAATTAAATGTTACATTACAGACACCCCTCTCGATTGGGTAGGAGAAAAAAAAATTGAGTAAACTTTTCAGTCTATGGGAGGGAGTCCAACTAATTATTTTACAAAAAGCTCATCATTTCTGTTTTTTGGGTCATCAATCTACATTCGTATACCAAATTTCAATAGGTATATAAATAAGATAATGGTAGGGCTATGACAGACAGACGAGCAGACCGAAATTATAAAAGTTCCTAGTTTTCTACGGAACCCTAAAAACATTACTTACTAGTTTCAAAAGCTAAAATCAGTCCCTTTAACTAAGACTGAGGCCATATACATCTAAACAAAAACAAAATACATAAGTTATTGTTAACAAAAGATAATTCTACAGACAGCGGAAAATCACTTTTCTTTTAATTTTTTTAAACACGATTTTTCTACCGTATCACCATACTTACATTTCTTTCGGAACATCGAAATAATACAGTGGAACCTCGTTAGTACGTTTTTTTGGATCCCGGAATTCATAAGACTCCACGTTAAAATATTTAGATGGTACGTTTTTCTCGTTAGAACGTGTTTTCCCTTAGTCCCTTTAAAAACGTACTGACGAGGTTCCATTGTATTAATAATTGAATAATTAAATATTTAATATACGTATAGAAAACCATCGAAATTATATTTCCTTGTGAGTTTTTAGATAAACACGGTCCTGTCCTACTTATACACAAGATAATTCTAATGAGAATTTTTATTTAAATTTTAAGTATCAGGTGTAAGAATTATTTATTCAGATAATATCAATGAGTTAGTTTTTTCATGTAAATCTTCTGTAACGAAATAAACAATTCTCAGAAATAATATCAGATTTTGTTTTAATTGCCCCTAATAAACAAGTGATTTAATGAGTTATTTCAGTTTAATGCTTTTTATACATGTATGTAGTTAGGAATTAGAGTTATTTAATTTATAGTTACAAAATGTATAATCATTTGTTACCTAGAAGGTATAATAATTAAATTAAATTAATGCTGTTACACTCAAAGATTTATGTTATACATCTGTGATGTGTTTGCGAATGTGTGTAGGGGAAAGTGGGGTATTTACCACTTTTGAAATTTGTGACATGGTTTGTAACTCTGCAGTAGCATCAAGTCTTACAGACCTAATTTAACGAGAAAATAAATTAAATAAAATCCATACAATAAGTCAAATGCTTTACAAGTTTCAGTCATTTTTAAGGCTTGGTTAAGTTGTACTTAATAAGATCTAAAAGTTAGTTTTTCTCAGATTTTTCGTTTGAAATCTCATAAAATTTTACAAGGTTGTATGAAAAAAATAAATAAAATGCCATAGCGACTTAACTGATAACACCATTTTTTTTTAAGATTAGCATTAAATAGGAAATAATTTTTCTAAAAACTTTTACTAAAATATTTTTTAAATAAAGAATATTTTAGAAAATATAAGCAATATTCCATATTTTTTACTCACCCTGTATTATCTTTTAAATTACAAATGTTTCGAAGCTGCCAACTCTACCTTACTAATGAATATATACATGAATGCATACGTATGTATAACTAGTGGGCATATTGTTGAGATTTATAGTCAATAAATCTGAAACATTATATTCAAATAATTAGACAGCTTACAGTAAAATCAGTTTTTTATAAAATTATGTATACACCTAATAAAAATATTTATAAATTACTGTTTAATGTTCTGGTAATTTGAGATTAATTAGTTTTTAATTTTAATTGTATGTCATATTTGTAAGTTTTAAATTAGAATATAAATTATTTAAATTAGTAATACTTGATCTAATTTTATTATTTATTATTATTAATTCTTGTCATGTGTATTATTTTAGATATTATTTAAACATAAACAAAAAATTCTTGAAAAAAATAATGAATTCAAAAAATAAAAACAAAAACAATTCCTTTCTAAATTATTTAAAAAGCCCTTAAAAATTGCCAATAAAAATAAATAAATACATCTACACCAAATCTTGTTACTATTGCAAAATATATTAAATTGAACGGCCAAGTGCTTGTTAATATGGTTCCGTAGCCATTCTCACTAGTATTCTCTACTTGATAATACCATATATTATAGTTGATTAATATATGATAATACGTATCAAGAGTTATTTTAATATTGACGAAAAATGTAATCTATATAAAAGAGCACATGTTTGTGTGACAATTTATAAAAAAAGGTTATTTCTAAATTTTTCATAAACCATTTTTATACTATAATATTCGTTATAATTTTCATTCAAAGTGGTAATTAAAAGCTACATTCTGGATTTTTTATAGATTTTTTTGCATCGATAGTTTAGAAATTAGAGAGAGGGAAACTCTGATAACGATTTTGATAGCAAATATATGGTGACTGATGGGTTAAAATAAAAAAATCCTAAGATATTTTTTAAAGACACCTATCTAAAGATACCCCACTCAATGGGGTAAGTTAAAAGAAAATTAGTACAATTTTTAGTATATGGGAAGAGATCTAAAAAAAATAATTTTTTCAAAAATATCAATCCATATATCAAACATCTTAACAGATATAAAAATGAGTTGGCTATGAAACCCTAAATATATATAAAAAATCAAAATGCGTGCATTCCTTAATATCCAAAATAATGGTTCATAAACGCAATATAATTATAAAACATTCAACAGCCAAATGTTAATTCACCTAGTTTACATAAAATTTCATTAAATCCGGAAATTATACAGTAGGACTAACGTAGTGGTAGGTCAGTGCCACGGATACTCTATGCAAATAACCACCACCAACCCCCTCTCGCGGACGTTTAAGAACCACCACGCCTTTTATGCAAATTTTAAATGAAACAATGTCAGATTGCTGCTACAGACCATTTGTACATATGTACAGTAGATATCCGCGCCGTTTTATGTGGTCACTATAGTCAATAGAATCTGCTGCATAATGTGCTCATCTATATCTATATATATTCTAAAACGCAACGCCTGTCTGTCTGTCTATCACTAAATAACCACTTATGCTATTTATGTGTTTTTTTTAATTCATAAAACAAAGTCTCTCGCCGCGTCTATCAGTGCACGATTTTCTCAGTAACTACTGAACCGATTATATTTCGGTTTTCACTGATGGATACAACTGTTTCACGAGGAAGATAGGTTATATTTTGTGTAAATTTAATGAAATCGGAAAAAAACAATCGCGCTGCATAAATAGATAGTTAACGATAAGTGAAAACAATGTTTAATAGGTTTATTACAAATTAAATTTATATTCCCGAATCCAATGTGCTATTATAATATATTTCATATATATGGACGTATAATTTTATAACATTTGATTAACAAAACAATATATAACCTGAAAAGAACTTTTCTTTCAAACGATTTCTCAACGTAAATAATTTGTTTCGAATGGTGAACTATTTTTATACTTCAAAACAAATCACGCGATAGCATAAAAACAAAAAAATGGATTCTACAAGAGGGAAGGGGAGGGGAAGAAAACAACAAAGTAATTTCCTTCTTTAGCCAATTGTTCCGGACGCAATGCTTGGCTGGATCAAATAATTAAAAGTTAGATCAAAACTAACCTATAAGAAATAGAAACAACTAAAGTGAGACGATGCCATTATAAACGATGATTAAATGAGAGAGAGGTAGTGTCATAATTAAATTCTAACGTAAACAAAGATCATTGCAAGTTTAAGATGGGGACGGAGTTCAAAGAGGGAGCGAAGGGGATTAAAACTAGGTCCGTTGATTATTTGAATACCAATGAAGGTGTTTTGTGTGACGTCATTAACAACTTTATTACTGTGTCAAGGTCGTCTCTAGTTCTCATTTTCATTTAAGTGTCTTAAGAAAGGAAAATTTGCGAGTGGAAAATTTTATGTTTGTGTTGATTTCTTGTGTTTTTTTTTTGTTAGTTCTCTTATTCGTTAGTACTTTGCACTTGGAAAATGTAGTCGATTAGGTTTTAGATTTCGGTGATGATATTTGGTTTTTAAAGAAGGTAAAAATCTTAATTAAGTCTCAAATGATTGTACTATTTACTTTTTTATACCCATGTATATGAATCATACATATTATAAGTGAGTATTGTGAAGCCGATTGTTTTCGAAATCCGTATTTTGATGAAATTGTCCATTTTGACCTTCTCCACTATTTTCGCCATGATGTCTGTGTGTCTGTTGGTCTATCTGTAAGCGCTGTTACTCAAAAATTTACTTATACTGCTATCACCAAAATTCACTATTACATTTTAAAATCTTATAAAAATACAAATATCTTGTTAAAAAGCACCCTCGTACATGCACATATTTCTTCACTGCACATAGATATTTCACCCGACGACGATTTTTTACTCGGATCAACAGTCGTTCTGTTTTCAGTAAATTACACCCAACAACACCGACTGTGAATAATGTGCTCAGTAGAACCATGGCGCATAAATCATTGAGAAAAATAGAGATTTTACGCTAGATACGTTCTCACACCGTAAACATCGATACTGGAGTGGATCGATCAGTGTCAAATTATTTATTTTTTATCTATATTGTGAGGTTAGGTTTGGGTAATGCATTTATTAAGATTTTATTTTTATTTATCTCCATTTTTTTCTGCTAGTGGAATATTAAGATACAAAGGGGACAACCAACTAACAGTATAAAATAAAATGTATATTTAACATTGAAGAAACGTACTTCGTGTATCAATTTTTTTAGTATAGTTTGTCCTTTGATAATAAAGACGAATCAATTTTCCGTACCATTATATAAAATTTAATTATTGACAATAGTTAGTTACGTAGACAATGGCCCCGATTCCCAACGCGCCTTTGTGTGTAGGCGTCTTTACGTCGACGCTGTACTAAATACAAATTGAGTTGACCGAAAATACTCAAAAATCATGGAAAATGGCATTTTTCGTATATCACCCCGCACATTTTTTTAACGACTCGAATGAGAAATTCCATAGAACTTTATTTATAGTAGACTATATATCGAACAAAATGAGCTTAAATATAACTCTCTACCACTGATAGAACCGGACACATGACATCGTGAAAAAGTGTCTCCACGCATTATAAGTGAAAAATGATTGATTGACCATATTATTATATCCTAAGCAAATTAACATAGCGAGTTAATTTTTATTTGTAATACATAGAGAACAAAAAAGTATTATATAGTATTGATGGATTTCGCGATATTTACATTATACAAACCATTTTCATAAACAATACTATATAATAATATATAACAACAAAAACGGGAAGTTTTCCATTAACCAACCCCATGCTAACTCTTCCATCAACACGTATGCTCACACAATAACATCCACCGCCTGCTCTGATTTTCCTCGCAGGAATATTTTTCAATATAAAATACACAAAGTACATTACCATATTTAAAATAACAGCGCGCGCTACGGCCAAATGTGGCTGACAGTCACTCGGCGAGTGTGTGTGTGTGTGTGTGTGTGTGTGTGTGTGTATTGTATATATGTGTGTGTGTGTTTGTGTGTGAGCGAGGTGATATTAACCGAATGCGCACCAATATACCGAGCGAAGAAAACGTGGGGAGCTTAGGAAGGAGAATAAGAATAAGAAAATCCTTTTCCTTCGCTTCCACATACATACACTCACGTAATGCTCTCCATGGTTAAGCTTCGTTCACAATAGATATATTTATTTATTTGTTGAAGTTGCTACCTGTTATCATCATCTCTATAAAAAATCTTATTATTTAAATTATTACTATTTTTGAGGCAAATTATTTAATATGTACCTGAGTCTAACATAAGGCTCTCAGCTTTTTGATAGATCAAATCTGTATTATCTAATTTTTCATCAATAATATTTCAAAAAGTTTTTAAAATGTCTCCCCAGCTATGATTGGCCCATCACCAACCTCCCATTCTGTCGTACCCCCGTGCTCTCTAACAAACACACACATAACAAGGCCAAGTCAGCAGATAAAAATGCATGGAGAAGAAGAGAAGAAGAAGAACAAGAAAAAATTTAGACACTATAAAATACTCGAAATCTTATATTTGCTTAATTAAATGTTATTACAGTTATAGTTAAATATTTCACAGGCATAAAAAAGTATACTTAAAGCAAGGCAAAACATAGTTTAAAACAGATAATATTTTGTTTTCGTCCGACAATTATAGTTTTAAATAGAAACAATAATATAGTTGAATTATGATTACATTATAATATTAAGAAAATATTGTATATGAAGCAAGGATTGTTTTGGCCCGATGCATTTTTTTCTGTGCACTTGATTTTAATTAACTTTATTAAAAATGATTCTAAATATAAAACATAATCCAAAGGACCCCGCCTAAAATCACTGTATTTATATTGATCAGTTAGCCACGAGCTACATTATATTTCAGTTTCAGTCAATTTGAATGTACACTAATTTTTCAGATATTTTAATTCATAACCTTTGACCCTGAAGAATTTAAAAAACTGGTCATTTTCGGACCTTGTACTCATGGGAACTTTCGATCTGCTAGTTATGAGCTATATTATATCTCATAGTTTCAGCCAATTTGAATGTACACTCATTTTTCAGATATTTGAATTCATAACCTTTGACCCTGAAGAACTAAAAAAAACTTGTCATTTTCGGACCTTGTACTCATGGAAACTTTCGATCTGCTAGTTATGAGCTATATCATAAATCAATTTCAGTCAATTTGACTGTACCCTAATTTACATTGATTTTGTACGGGGTCCTTTATCATTAGTTTTAAATTTCGTCCTCAAGTTTGGGCAAAAACACTAGAAGAAGTTCTGATAAAATACTAACAAATTATAGAAAATAATATGCTATGGATTGTTTTACAACTTTATTTCATTTTGACATTTGATAATTTTTAATAACTAAAAATTTAACTTTTAAAGTAAGATGTATTATAATTATATTAATGACCAAATATAAAGATAACTACTGGAAATTTTGAATCAAGTTTCGAATTTACAAGAAAAATATGCATTTTCTAGTTTATCGTAATATGAACAACATGTATCTAGAATAAATTAATTTTCCTATGTAAAATAATTATTTATGCACTACTCATGTCCATTTTTACATATAGCATATTTTTCTTTTAAAGAATTCATTATAATCAATTCAACCCTAACAAGAAACAAATTCTGCACCAAAAAAAAAACGCTCTTGTGAGACATACTTACGCTTGCTAAAAGAATCTCCGAAGCGAAACACTATCCCATCTTCGGCACGGGGCAAAAAACAAATTCGATCACGTTAAAAAGAAGACATTTCCATCCATCCATCTTATTTTTTTCCTGCCGCCACAGTGAGCTCACCTCCACCCACCCTCCGCCCTTTTTTTGCCCACCCTACGCCGCGTCTTATATCTAGTTCAGCGACTTGATGGCTTTCTTAGCATTTCGCCCCATATACATGCATATATATACATATACAAACCGGCGCTATGTAAATGTTATATGTACGCACGTGTGTATGTGTGTGTGTGTGTGTGCGAGCAGGGGTTGTTTTTTATATAAGGTTTTTTGTTCAGAAAATCAATGGATTCCGCTGATAAGAAAGTCGGTGCCCGGTTCTTATACGCAGCATACCCACAATTTCTTTGTTGTATTTAAATTGTTTTGTAACATTTGTTAGACATCGTTTTCATATATATACATATTAATAATGTATATTAGGTATATAATGTTAATTAGGGTCGATAAACTGGTTCAAACAATATATTTTTGAAATAGTTATTGAATTTAACAATTATGATAGATAAAAAAATAAAAATTATAAATAATAAGGTGGGGGATGGATATGCCACTGATATTAAATTATAATATTATAAATAAAATTAGTTAAATAACTAAAATTTGACGTATTAACTATCACAAATACATCGCTATCACATATTTCAACACTTGCTTCCATATTTGTACTTATTTCATATTTTTGGTTTATCAATGATTCAATATTTTTTAAATAATAATCCTGTAGTATAATAGTTTAAATAATTAGAAGTTACTTACGCCTAAATAATTTCATATTTTGCGATTTATATAGTAGTTTTTTTTATTAAATTTTAATTCGTAAATCATAGATGAAAATGCACAAAATTTGTATTCTTTAATAAATAATAAAAAAATGATGGAATTGCAAATTTTTTCTTCTAAGATCGTATCTTATATCTAAACAAAGATAGTTAATAGTTTTCAAAGATATGAACTTTTTTCTGGGTGCATCGTTTTAAACGCTATTCCCCTATATCAATATACATATATATTATTATATATGCATAAAAAAGTCGCAAGATTCAAATATATGAGAATTCATTGTTTTCTTCCAATAGTATTGCTTTAAAGAGAAATAATATTATAGTTACACTGAGAAAAAGGATTAGTTATAGAAAATAAATGTATTTAATTGGCGTGTTTTCGAAAATATTTGTTAATTATTAGCAAATTATATATACATAGCTCCAATATGAGATTCAACAACCGTAACTAAATATCGTGTTCGCCATTATCAACTATATATTGTTAACTATAACCAAATCTCGTTATCTATAAATAATCTCTTTTAAGACAATATTGTTTTCGTTACATATAAAACAAGGATTATCTTGACCCAAGACAGTTTTTTTCCTGTGTACGTGAAATGATAAAAATGCTTTCAGTAGATCTCATGCTTATTGAGTTAGGAGACCACTGATTTAAATTATACTTAAGCTGTTATGATTTTTATATTTTTCAATTTTTTTTATCTACAAAGATTTCTTATTTATATAATTTCAAATATATTACAGTTATTATAATCATTTAAACTAAATATATACACCTAAACCACAAGAAAACAATGTCACTCGACACGTGTTTCGATTTCACAAGAAGTCCTCATCAGGAGCTTAATAGTTTCAGTATGGAACTATTAAACTATTTAGTTGAAGTGACTAACAAACTACAGTTTCTTTGTTTTCCAGGAGTTTTGTATAAATAAACTTACCTGATTTATTGTTTATTTATTAATAAATCGAAGTATGAATAAATGCCGTAATGACGCCACTTTCGATTCAAAATCACGATTCTTTTAGTGATATTTAAAGTGACTAATTCAATTAGTGAAATAATTACTAAATCAGTTTTAGAGAGTACCTACAATTTTCTAAAAAATATGTTATAAAATTCGTTACCTCTGAAATTTAAAGGGCAAAACTGGAACACCTAATATACGGAATCCTAGCCCACGCAAGTTCCGGAAACTGCGTCTCTAAGCTTGGCCTTGATTAAGATAAATGTGCCATGCGTAGGGAGGCCCGCCACCCCCCCACACAAAAACCTTCCCCCATTCGGTGGCTGCACATGCGTTAAAAATCTCAAATAGGTTTTGTATTATACATAATTCAAGCGCAGTGTTGTTTTTTTAATATATTATTTTCTCATTTGTTTTTGAAATATCTCAATAGGTATAATATTGTCGTTAGAAAATGTCTGCAGATGATTTTGTTTTGTAGTGTATTAAAAATGCTTTTATTGATATTTTTGTGTGTCTGATGAGTTGCAGGCAGACATCATGTTTTATTGTAAATTATTTTAGACCTGAAGTCAAAATTGATGTGAAAATTTCAAATATCGTTCAGTAGGAACCAAAGTACATTTTTTTAAAGATACATATTTACATAGGGGAGATACGTAATGAAACGGACAGTTCATGAAACGGACAATGTATGTTCCATCGAAACAATCCGAACGAATAAATTCAAATTTTGTTGTTAGTATCATTAAGCTCCATAGACTACACCATAAAGATGCCATTTGCCTAGTTCCATGGAACTACTATGTTTGTATTGACAATTAGGGCCGTAACTACAGGGCAAGAAGTGACCGAGGCTCCCCCCCAGTATATGTAAAAATCGAAGACCTTTTTTTGCTTGTAAATTCAACTCTTCTTATTACTTGAATAAATTTTGATTTTAATGATCTTTTTTTTGTCGCCAATTTAAATTTTTTTAATTTTACACTTCTTACAAATTTTCATGAATACAGTACAGTACAATTCAAGTTTGCAACGAAAAAAATCAAAATTTGTAATAAGTGTAACATTTTCAAGAACCAGATAAAAAAATTTTTACGATGCCGCGGGGGCCCCCTAACCTCACTACCCCGGTGGTAGTTACGGCCCTGTTGACATATAAGTTTTCGTCGAAAAAATTTTAAAAAATAGTTTTTTCAAATCTTATTTCAGTGTAGATGAAGTTTATCAAATAATTTTAAAGGTTGCTTGCGCATTAAATTGGACGTTTATTAAAAAAATAATGTTAACTGACTAAAATGCCTTAAATTCAATAAATTGGCTTATATTAAAGAATTGCGGAACTTATTTTGGAATAGCTGTAATTAAATAAACAAAAATTTTAGAATTAAGTTCTATTAGTAATAATACAAATATACTGGATTAAAATGATTATAGATCTCAAAATATATCTAATTAAAATTTGGTTTAGTTTGAATTAAATTATATTTGATGGGTACCACTTATGTACCACAGTCCGTTTCATCTCACCCACTATTCTTTTAAATGCAAATGGTGTTAAGAAACGGAGAAAAATGACTTTAACTATTTTCTATTATTTGTGTGGTAAAAAAGATTTAGTTTAAGAAAGTCAATTAATAGAGATATGTATAACGTAGTTGATTTTTAAATAATAATATTTGTAATTTTAATTATTGCGTATCTCCCCTAAATATTTCAGTTCCAATGTAATGAATGACGAAACATTGACCGAATTAATTACCAGAACTTTGTAGCTTAGGCGGCTATTACACTATCAAAGAAATATGATAAAATTTCTTTGATCAAAGAAATATGACAGTGTAATACGTCAACTTTTATAATATTTACCTTCATAATATTTCTATGATCATAGTTAATTAATAATCTCTTATATTTGATTAAATTTTTTTGACAGATAAATCAAAATGGCGACTTCCAAGTTATCACTGACAGTTACAGTTAATATATTAATATCAACATAATCCAGTATTATATGATAATCTTCTTATTGATTATAAAAACTGCAATACACAGTTATAAATTCAAACCTCGATCGCGTCAACTGACGAACATCCACACATTGATTATCAAAATGCACCAAAAAAGAAGAAAATATCCCTAGATAAAACTAAGAAAATATTATCAAATATTTTATGTAGTGTAATAGAACAAAATCTCGTATTTTATCAAAGAAATATGATCAAATCTTTGTCAAAGATCTTTGACATATTTATTTGATAGTGTAATAGCCGCCTTTAGACACAGAATCAACATTTCAAACATAAATTTAAATTTAAAACAGCCATATTTGTATAAAACTTTTTGTCATGTTTTTAGTTAATAAATAAAAACCACTGCACAATTACGGTTTATGTAATACGCATTGTTATATAATTTGTGTTGTTACATAACAACAAGGCCGTAACCGCAGAAGCTGTAGTACGTAATTTTTTTGTCTTAATTTTTTGCCCGAGTTCCCGACGACGCGGTTTAAATGCCCTCTCGTCTACGATGTAAATTAAATTAATTACAAAACTCTAACAGGTGGTTCAACACCGTGAGACAGAGAGAGAGAAAGGAAAATTATCAGTTCGACCAGTGTCGGCGTGGAAAAATAATTACTAATTATACATTTTTTATTTTTAGAATATAATTTTTTTAGCATTTATATTTTAACTCAAATATTCCAAAGGAAATGGAAGTATTGTAATACTAATAGGACATATTCTACCTGCAAAACGTAAAAAAATTTTGGTTTCCGTATCGCAGCTTTACTCGTACGTTGTCTGTCAGGATATTGTATATTTTACAATTTTATTTTATTTTTTATATAAAATTTTATCTCAGTGAAAATTTTGTACATATTTTGTGCCTATTATCGTCTAACATTAAGGCAGTATTACGATGTGACGACTTAAAATTTTCGAGTATACTGTGAAAATTGTAGATTGAAATTCAAAGTATTTATGAAATTATAGCACAATAAAAGTATATATTTTCTATAAATGAAAATCTTTTTTTTTCGGTTGGTGGGAAGCAGAAACTCTAATCAACCGATCAGGGTATAATTTTAACAAACAAAATTATTTATTTTTATTAATAATTTCTTTTTTTCTCGATTTTCAACGAAAAAAAACAATATTTTTGCAAACTTTTTTTACAAATGCGTCATTTTTTTTCTTAATATAAATGTCTGTTTCTAGAATTTTATATACGATAGAGACAAGTCTATGAAATGAAAATATATACATTTTTTTTTTCAAATCACTAGATGTACTTCCCATCATCCACCCACCTTTTTTTCGAGGAGTCCACTTTGACTCCAAAAAATACAAAGTATAATAAAATTTACTAAAAAAGACTATAAAAAGACTGAAAAGATTATATTTAATTTTATTACGAAAAAAAATCCGGAAATAAGCTTAAAATTTTAGGCATCACACCACAATACTGCCTTAATTTCAAATAATTAAAATATTGTAGTATATTCAATTATGTTTCGTTAAAACAAAAAAATGAAAAAATACCGAGCACGCCACTGAAGAATAAAGGAAAAATGGAGTTTACTCAAACACTTGAGGAACAGTTAACAGATGAGTTTGCAATGAGTTATCCTAGCAGCCTTTAATTGGACAATCTTGTTCTTTTAAGAAAAACTGTTTCAGAAGACGTGTTAAGAAGTAAGAGTTTATTTTTTACGACCTTTTTATTTCTGACGATACCGTTAAAGAAGGCGTTAGTTAAAAATCTTCTTGTTTGCCTTTGCGGAGATGGTATTTATTTTTAAATGAGTGTTTTTTAAAAGAATTATTGTTTCATGATCCTCATTTCGTTATATTTATTTACTTTTATATTTATACGAATGCTTTTTTAAAATGAAAGCTTCTCAGATCTTGTTAAATTGTTATGTTGATTAAATAATGAATATTAAATTTATGGGTGTGAAATGTTTTTTTATTTGATTTAATCTTAATTTGAAAATTTAAATATGAGAACAAAAAATAGAATTATGAAAATATATTCACTGTATATTTATTAATTAACATTTCTTATAAATAATAATAAACGCACTTTAGATCAATCTCAGACATCATTTTTACATCATCTATATATATTATAAAATGCAACGACTCTCTGACTGTCCGTTAGTGCGTTTATCACTCGAGAACCACTTATCCGTTTTACGAAATAATTTTCATACTATTGGTGTTTACTTATCGCGCATGCGAGAAACTTGCTGAATAGTTCATATTACTTCAAGGAAACTGTCATAAAGATTTGATATCCTATTTGAAAGTACTTGTTAGCTAACAAATTTTGTTAGCTCATTCGTAATACCGAACATTAGATATGTTTTTCTTAAAAACTGTATAAAAACCCTCGAAATCAGAAGGTACTGTACTGAAAAAAAACATTACATCTGACCACTTCACCAATAAATTATAATAATAGAGGCTATAGATGTATAAAGAACTACTTATTAAAAAATTATACTAGTTTTATTAATTTTTTTTTAATGTAAATTTATTTCGACAATTCATAAATACTAAAACATCTAAATAAATACAGTTTGCGTAATAATAATTGACATAAAAACTCTTAAAGAAGAACTAAAAACATTAAAAGCATAGCATTAAAGCATCGTACACTTTACAAGTAATTACAAAAAAGCTACATCGTCCCAACAAGTTTTTCCAGAGAAAGTAAAAGACCATAAACGAGTTAGTATAATTTTATTCATTTACATGCTGTAATTGATTACATTTTTTCACTGCTGTTTCTCTGTAGAAAACATGTTCAGACTTGAAACTTCCTCTTTCTCCCCACCTCTTACTCGTTTAATCGTTTTATTGTTTGTTAAGTTGGCATTGCTGTGAACTTGGCAGCAATTGTAAACATTAACAAGTGACTATTTAATTTTGTTCCATTTATGTTTTATTACTGCTTTTCTTATTTAATTTTGCATTTTTCGGTTGTTTCGCTTGTCTTTTGTTATTTTTCTTTTTCTTTCATATGTATATTTTTATAATTCTGGTATTTACTTTTTTTTCTTTTTAATTAATAATTATTTATTAAAGTTAGTCAAATAATTACACTGAATAAAAAAAAGCCAACTTAATAAATAAATTTGTTCTGTTATCTCTACCTCAATAGGAGGTTTTTAGCGTGCAGAAACCGAATCCGTTGCTCCATCACGTCAATGGTAATCTTTAAACCAACATATCACGGCGGAAAAAAAATCGTACAGTAAAAAGTAAAAATTTATTTTAAAAACGAAAGATAGTATTATTTCTTATCGTGGACGAAAACATTAGAGAAAAATTACTTACTTGGTAATACATTCTTCAAAATTGCCAAAATCGTCATTTTGGCACTTTTAGGTTATCACAAAAACCTGACGTGATGGAGCAATTTGGGCAACGGATTCGGTTTCAGCATTTCAAAAACCTCCTTAATCACCTATTCAAGTAGAGACAGCAAAATGATGTCGGCCTGTGTAAATCCATACATATATGATACTAAAAAATATCTCTAAATATTTATTAAGTATCTAAGGTACTGGCATCAGTCTTGAACGATTTAAGAATAAAGCATATTGTTTTTTGAGATTGATGAGCTATTTTTTACAATTCTCGCATGAAGTATTGTTACTAATAAAACAACTACCTTTTTATTAAATCAATTAAATTACTAAAATCCGCAAATATAGTTTGTTTTTCAAATTATAGTATTTTATTTTGTATATGTGTTTTCTTCACGTAAAACCAGTAATGAATACCCAGTGATGAACACTTGCTAAAGATTACAAAATGATTAGTTATACTACTACTACTACAGTTATACTATTAGTTATACTATACTACTACAGCAATCAAATATCAATAAGTATTTATAATTCAGTACATTGAATTTGAAAATGTTAAAACACTGGGGTATTGTTCAAGACTGGTGGCAGTAATTTAAGCCTGTACTTCACTTGGCAATAGTACACAACTGTTTGCCATATTTGTACAACTAAGTCAATGTGTAGATGGTCATATTTGCTTAGTTTGCTATGTATTGCCAAACATGGCCAATACGCAAATATCAATTCGTCGTAAGTCAGTTTTTGAGCGCGTATCAAAGGGTTTCAATACGCAAATATTTTTCTTTGCCTTGTTAAAAACAGACAATATTCAAAATGCGGGACGAAGGGTCACCCTACTTTCCAATAATAAAATAATTTTTTTTTGTTGAGGCAGATTTGAATAATAATAATATAAATAAAGGACACATGTCTAAATTGTTTAAATAATTTGCGTAATGTTTATTATATATACAAATGTTCTTTATCACCTCATTAACAAATCTGCGTTCACAAAATATTTTTATTTTTCTATTAGAAATAATGTAAGTGATTGTCGTAATTGCACTCATCTATATTTGCATTATTTGCCGAATAAAGTTTGAACGCCATGTGTGGATGACCAATTTGAGATATTCACAAACTTAACAAATATTTGTCACGTCTACATCACCAATACGCATCACCATGTGAAGTGCCGGCTTTACATACAAAACTCTCACACATATATTTCAAATAAACTAATATAATAAATGTAAAGATGCTACTTGACAAATCTGAAAGAATGAAAAATGTATGCATAACAATTCCTACTACAGCAATAATTCAAAAGTTCCACTTCAAATTTTGATAATATTAATATGTTATACACACCATTGAATGTAACATATAATTTATAACTTTAGGAAGTTAGCATAGAGCACCCATCATAAATACATGCATAATAAAGACAGGTATATTCAAATATATGATATCATATATGTACATCCTTTTTTAACAAGGGTAACATTTTTTGTATCAGCCGTCACAATTTTTTAACAGGTAACAATTTTGACAAATATAACTGAACTTATTGAATGCGTTTTAATGTTAGGGTATAAATGATAGTAACCCCACTTATGAAAACCGATGACTCAAATTTCATAACAATCTATTATTGTTAGTGTACAAAACTTGACATGTTTCATTGATAATTTCCTAATAAATATAGTAATTGACTTATTGCCTTTCATTATTGAGTATGTATATTAAAATAAAATTTATCAGTGGTTTGCAGTGTGTGTTTAACATTTAAACAGATACTGCTTTAAATAAATATTTAAATTAAATAATCTTTTTTAATTAACTACAAAAATAAAAAGTTAATTTCCTATTTCTGCAATTTTGCTTGTAAATATTAATTGATTGTTTTTATGTTCGTACAAATTATTAGAAATAACTATATTATACAATACTCAATACTAGACTAACCCCATTGCTATATATGTATTCACGTCAATCCGTCGACTGTGCATCCCGACACAGTCACCCATTTTTTAATTTAATTTTAAATCGTGATCTAGAATAATAACAAGAAAAATCTCGATTATAATAAAAAAATAAATGAAATATAACGATCTAATATACCGGGTGCTCGAGATAACTTTTCTAGCAAGGGGAACTCAGTATTTATAAGAGATACAGATTTCGTTAAATGAGATGAATTATTCGTAAGAAAGGGGTGAGTATTACTACATCAAAAAATATTAATAATTCGAATTTCTTCAAATGACTATAACTTTTTTGCAAAATACAGATAAGTACTTTTTGTTTCCGGTTTTTTAAGACACTTTATTGTGTAGAATTGATTGGTGTATTTAGAATTTTTATATCACTCTTAATTTTAATTTTTAGTTTTTCTTATGGGCCACTAAGTTAGCTATAATATAATAATATAATGTTTAATAAATAAATAAAATTATAAAATGTGTGGGAAAAGGTCATTGCAGTTGTAAAAACAAAAAATGTAAGAAAGGTAATGCAAAAAACAAAGGTCATTGCAGTTGAAAAGAAAAAATTATGGAACAAAAAATAAGATCTTGCAGTTTTAAATTTGTTTTCTTAAATTTACCCCTGCAGGGAGGGGGTCCCTGAGAAATAATTGTTCAAAAGGGGGTCCCTAGACTACATAAGTTTAAGAACCGCTGGTCTAAACTATTACAAAAACATGTTTTTATTATTACATTTGTCAAAACGTAGATGGTACAGTAAAACGACAACGAAATAGAAAATATAATAGAAGTAATTTATAATTAATAGATCATGAATAATTTTAAATACGATTATCTATCAACAATTTTTGAGCTTGACGTATCATGACATTTTGACTTCTGGATAAAAACCTTAATAAAGTTTTAATTTTTCAATATTCAATTACATATTTATGTATGTGCAGATATATTTAATATTTACAATAATTCAGCATACAAATGTAGGTAAAATCTGGAAATGGAAAATTATATTTTCATTAAAAAAAAATGAACGGAAGTTATGTGCTCCAAAAATTCTCTCCCAAATAAATAAAACTGGGAATATATAATTGTTCTACAAAGTATTTATTAACTACTAACTTCATCATATTATGTAAATATAGAATATAGAAATTTTTAAACAAAATTTCGAATTTATTACAAACCTAATGTAAATAAAATATATCTACCTTATTGTTTAACTCAAAACATGATTCATTACGTTTAAACAACATACGGATTTTAATATTTAATAACATTTTTATTTGTTATTTCCATACAATACCTATGTATATTATTATGTATACAATATACATATAAAATGTTATTTTATTTTATGTGTGTATATGTGGATATAAAAGTGAAACAAACCCGTGTTCGCATACGGGAATCGATCGACGGCCCTCTCCTCGTCAACCCCTGACAATTCTAGCTTTTCTTCCCCTCCACCAAGCTTGGGTTTATCCCTAATGTGGCATTCCGTATGTGCAGTAGGCAGTTATACGTTTTTATTAAAAGAATAAACGAAACTGTTTTAATAAAAATAACATTGAATATTTTTAAAATGATAGTACCTCTGAATATAATAAAAAATTATAGTTTAAAAACTAAAAAACACGCTTGGACTTACTGTTAGTTATTGAGGAGTCCCTATGACAACCTCCCACACCCATCATGATAAAAGCTCAATTGTATCAGAATTGCAAAGTTTCAAATCGATACGACAATTAGAAGTGGGTGAAAAGCTTTGCTTACAATGTAACAGGTCAAGCTTATTAAAAATATCATAACGTACACAGTTCAAAAATTTTGCTATTTCATTTACCTATTCAGTGTCTATTAAAATATTAGAAAATGCAATTTTAAAAATGTTCTGCATATGGAAAAATGGCTAGTTCTTAAAAACGAAAATTATTATAATAGAAAATAGTCGGCACTACAATTGTATTTTTCATCTCATAAACCAAATTATGAAAAAACTGTTGTTATGTATCTGAAATTGATATAACCATTAAATATTACCTCTATTGATGTCTTACGGTGCAGGTGTAGTGAAAAAATAAAATATTCCTATCGAATCAGCTTTCAGTTGTTAGTTTGAAAAACGTGTTTAATTAAAATGGGAATTTGTTCTGAAGAATTATACTTATTTTCTTTATAAAATAAATTAAATACTCTAATTTTTAAACGTATATAATCATTGATTTAATATTTTACTAAATATCGGTTGAGTAAGGTTAGATTACAGTTGACCAGATGTATTAATTTCGATTTTTACCACTGAAAACGTCGCTACCATCGACGACACATACCAATACAAACAACAGAACATTCTTAATTGGTTAGAATGAATTTAATATGCAGTCATTAAGTAAACGACTACATAAAAAAATAATTATGTCAATTTATTTGAGAGTTGTGATATCTACATTATTGTACATAAATACTACATACCATACAAATAAACTTACCGCAAATTCGGGAAGCATCTCTGACGTAAAGTACACGTAAAGCATCCCTACGTTTGTGAGTGAGTGAAATAGATGACAATTTTATTTTGTTCCAGAAAAAGATAGAAATGTACGTAGGTGGTCGTAAAACCAACACCCACAAAAATGTCTGCCATTATGGTGCAGAATTCCAAAAACAACCGATTTCTATACATACATTAGGCATTAGGCATGACTATATGTGTTTCTTTATACATATAGTTTCAAGTCAATATGATATCTCTAAAACACCCAATAATTAATACAATCTATACTATTATTAATAAGTAGTCAATCTTAGGGGAGTTTTGGAGCATTTTATTGAAGTTTTATACCATCATTATATTGTTATAACATAAATTACTTTTGGATTATAATTAATAAAAAATTGTGATTTTCACAAAAATCATAAGGAACTATAACCCCCATAAGCTTCCTACTTATTTTTAATACATTAATATAATTACCAAATTTATTTTGTATTTTATATAGGCTGCGTGATTTTTCCTGATCTTTATTTTTTATAACTGAAAATGCTGCTAATGAACTTATAAATTGTATATAGCGGGCGTAACCTAATATTTAGTCGATCGTAACGAATTTTAAATAAAAATTCTGGATTAAAAAAATAAACAATATTCTTCTCTGTTTTTCAATAAATAACGAAATGCAAGATTATTGGCTTCTCAGTATAATATGTTTTCAAAGATAAAACAATATACAGGAAGATTTACAACTAGTTTAAAAAATAGATCGATGATGTTATTTTAAGTAAAAAAGTTAATATGAACATAGTATCCGTATTAAGTAAAATTCTGTAATACTTTCATTTTATCAATATTTCTCGAAAACGGTTGATCCTATGACAAATGGACAAAGTATATTTTTGTGTATTTCGTGTCACGTAATCTTCTACAAGAACCCAACTCGGGAAAAATTTAAATACTTGATAAAAATCGGCGAGCTCACTGGCTTCATACACCCCTGGTCTAAATTATTATTATTTGATACTTGAAATCGATAACTCTTATTAATAATAAACCGGTCATCAAATTTGATAACTGTATCACAGTGGGTTCCCTTAGGTATTAAATAAACACTAATTCTGGGCAACATTTTTGAAAGAATTTTCACACGTTTGTATAATATTTTTTGTTTAAACTAACATCCTCGATCTACTGTTAAATTTTTTTACATTATTTGTAAATCACCCTAATAACAGACTAAAGAAACCATAATGAAATAATTACCAAAAGAATCGATGTACATTTTTGACTATGACAACAATTTTAAAAAATGCAATAATTTCCTTTATTCTAAAAAAGCGTTTTCAAACTCTCACTGACATAATCCAATTACATTCTTAAACACGCCACCGAGTAATTTTCTCGGTACACGAAGGGATTCTGGAACGCGGCAATAGAGTGAGACGTATACGCGTCGCATGCGTTACGAGTGAGACAGATATACCGACGCGTAGCTAATCTCGTCTCTCGCCTCTTCACGTTAATTGTTTTTGAATAATTATATATAACTGACCTAGATTAACACGGCGCGGTTTATGACGCACAGCTGTGCAGGATCGATTGTGACGTCATCACACTGTCTTATCCTTGACACTTTAATGAATTCAGGAGATGTAACGAAATTAGTGTTTGGGATTCTGTATTTTAATTGCATTGTTCATATAATTTTAGATTTCGTGATTTTAATACAGAGCTGTAATCTGTACTTAAATACTTTTTACTTAAGTACTTTACCAAAAATAATTTTTTTTTAAATCTTATGTGTGCGCAAAATCAAGGTTCATTTTCACGATTTTTTAAAAGAAAGATATAAAAAAATTCATATGTTATTCTACATACATATATTAAGGTATTCAATTTTTTATTTTATTTATTATGTATTTAAAAACATGAAAGTGTCACTGCAGCTACCGCAATTAATATTTTTTTACCTTTATGAAAATATGAATATTTGCTAAAATGAAGTGAACTGTATAAGATTTCTTCAAAATATGATTTTAAAAAATGGCGTCGTTTTAACGCCGTTAACTAGAAAATGTTATTGTGAAACTACAGCTGAAATTTCAAATCAATCCGTTAAAAACTATAGCGGCGTTAGGAATACGGTCAGCTCAAATTACTTGCAAAACGGTGCTGACTTCGTTCAAAAAATTGAATTTTGGATCCTTTAAAAAAATTTCCCCCACATATAAACTTTCGTACATCATTATTGAATAGGGGATCATTTAAAAATTTAAACCAATAAAAAAGTGGTCATTTTTTACAAAATAATACCTCTCCCCCTTATTATTTTTTGACAAAACACTAATTTCAAGCTAGTTTTATACACTTCATAATACTTGGCTCTTCAACTAACGTCGCTTGAAATTTACACTTCTCATCCCCGAAGTTGTAGCGCTTAAAAACCAAGTATATTTACTATATTAGGGGCATGAATTTACTACCCGATCAGCTACCAACGTATAAAATATAATTGCTTTAACTAGCGGACATTTTTAGTTATGGCATGTGTCTAGAAATAAAGGTGACGTAACTTTTTTGGACTGGATATAAATATCAGTTATTCTAACTACAATGTATAAATTTTCACGTATATGAGCTTAACGACCTCATTTTTATTTCAAATAAATTTCTAAAATAAAAACTTTCATCGCTGGTATCAATTTACGTGCACAATAAAAGTGACTAATCAATTTTCCACCACACATAAAAACGCTACCATCCTGCAAGAAAAATCATCATTCCTTTTATCGTTGTATAATTTTTCTTACGCACACATACCCCATACACACACATATATACATACACACGTACACAACAAAATGAAGAACGCTGGTGCACAAAATACACTGACAATATATCACAAAATCCATTTGCCTATGATTGAAGACGCCGTAGCACACACAGCGCCAGCGGTGGCGTCTGTACGAACCATCACCCCCTTGATCACGTCGGCCGTGGTGCGCCTCACACTCCCCTGCGCACGTTCTCCCCCACCACCGCCGAGCCGCAACCGCCTACCATGGCCCACTCGCTCGACTTTCCTTTATTCTAATGTTCGTTCTTCACATGTTCGCTCCGGCTGTTACCCTGGCTGGGATTCTTCATATTTATGTGTACTTTTTTTTTCGTTTGAATAATTTTGTAAATTCCATTATTTTTAATTTATTTGAGTGCCTAAAATCGATGTAAAAAAGAGTTTAACTTGTGTTTCGATAGCTTTTGATACACATTTTGATTCTGATAAACAAATTTACTACAACTAATTAAATAATTTTCTATCACTGATGAAAATTTTCCCCACTATAAGTCTTAATATACCACTGATAGCTTGCTCAAATTTATAATGGATATAACTTATAAATATACAATAATATTACAACATAGAATAGTTTACATATTTTAACACAAAATGGTTAAAAATATTACAGTAATTTCATATAGGTTTTAATTAATAATATTATTATTAATTGATATTGTAGTGTTTTTATGACAAAATGAAGGTTTCATACAGTCATTATTTTCTCTTTTTACTTCCATGTACAGAAAGAAATGGCATTGTAATACCGTCAAAAAATGGTGTCTGAAATAAGAGCAAATTCTGATTGTACTACCTTCAAAACGTAAAGAAAAGTTGATTTCCGCATGACGGTTGTGCGTGTGTCTGGATGTAAAATTTTCTTTCGTTTACGATAGCTACTGTAAAAAAGCAACAATCTGTTTGTCTCACTGACAAGGGGAAGCAACAGCACGGTCCATGAGAATTTCAATGAGCTTGTGGTATGTCAAACTAGAGCAAAAATAAAAAGACACGTGTCCAACAATTTGATCTCATAGGCCTTAATTACAAAGATAATTAACTTTGAAAATTTGTGTATTCAATATAACCGTGTATTATGTTCGCTCGAAATATAAGTGTGTTGGCCCTACGGTCAACGCGCTGGCGTCTCGCCTGGTTTTAAGATTTTGATTTTAATTTTTATTTACAATTTTTTATTTTTTTGTACACATTACCTCTCCCACTTGCGTAAAAATCGATAAATTAGACATAAATAAAACATATATTATTATTGACAATAGATGTTTGTGGTTTCTTTCAAGTTTGTTTTTTATTAAAACTTTTCAATTTATTAATTAAAAACTAATGAGTTGTGTCAATAATAAATTAAATTTACTTTAAAACAAATTAATAATTATGTACTGGCGTATATATCAATATTTTCATTGTCAATAATAATATATGTTTTATTTATGTCTAATTTATCGATTTTTACGCAAGTGGGAGAGGTAATGTGTACAAAAAAATAAAAAAACAGACATTTTCAGAAAAAAATGCTTCAAAAATAGTTGTTTATTTTTTTTGTAAATTACAAATCTGAAACAAAAAATATAGGTTTAGATTTGAAAAAAAAGTTGAACCTGAAACCCCATCAAGGTGATATTGCTAAGGTCACTCCATAATGTTAACATTTAGCGCCCTCAAAACCATGAAACTTTTGTCTGAAACATTTTTTCTGAAAATTCGTTGTTGTTTTTTTAAACACTCAGTATATAAAACAATGATTTTTGGCCTAAGTTAACGTTTCTACCAATATGTTCAAACATTAATTCTTAATTAAAAAAAAATCATACATATAAATACATCAATGAAATAAAGTATTATATGTAAATATTTGGCTAAAATATTAAAACTGCCTCAAACCATCATTACCTTACTACTTTTCACCAACGCTAAATCAACAATCCCAACTCTGCTAACGTGGTTCAGGGGATTTCTTTGGAATTGAAATTGGTTTCTTATAAGAAGCTCCCCGTCTCTCCACCCCGTCCTTTACCCCCTCCTCACCCCACTTATCTAGAGCTACCAGTAAACAGCTCTGTACGCTGTTGTATCTTGTAGCTTTGGTGTATTTTTGTTACTATACATACAAGTATATATTTGAAATCTCCTTTCTATATGAGTTTTCTTTGGGCTTGGAAAGATTTTATACTTTATAATTGGTTATGGGTATATGTACTTCTATAGTATAGAGAAAAAAACCAATCTTTCGTATTTAGTTTATTTGTTATATCTCAAATAGAATTTTTATTTTAAAAAAACATCTGCTAAGTAAATGCACAGTGCTTCCTCGTGCTAAATTCACCAAAGGTAGTTTAATTATATCGGTTTAGTGGTTCATGAGTTATGCATTTGATAAGGATTCAGGGGACATACACATAGACAGACAGACACGAAACGACAAAAAATTATCTTGACCTGAAATGGAAAGATCAATTTAAAATTTTGAGATCAGAGAACAATATTTGGCTCATTTTAGAAAGATCACAAAGGTTCTCATATCTTCGATATTGCGAGGAAGTAATAATTGTATGTCCGTATATTATAAGAAGCAGGTACGATTTCTGCAACGATAAGTAGGATGACTGAATTTACATATTTATATATAGGTATATTTAATAATATTTATGTTGTGTAATATTTCCCTGATGTAAAATCTGTCAGTCTGCCTGCGCTACATGGCTGCGTTTCATACAGCGCCTAAAAGATGTACTAGGGCTTATTTTTTGTAATTCGTGCGTGTACTCATGATACTTATAAAGCAAGTACTTACTTCTTTATTAAATCAATTTAATTACCACATTCCGCAAATATAGTTTTTTTTTAATTATACCTTTTTATTTTGATTATGTTTTTCTCCAGTAATGGATAAAGTAAAACCAGTAATGGGTACTTGCTAATGATTACAAAATGATAAATACTACGACAAAAAATAAATAAAATAAAACAATGTAAAGCAGATGCTATGATAATATAATAATAAATAAATAGATTACACTAATAATTACTTTAAATGTCCACGATTTTGACATCCAATGATCGATTGTACTCAAATTAAGTTGTATAGATTATAATTCAGTAATCAAATATCAACAAATATTTCTAACTTAGTACAGGTAATTAACACTGGGGTATGATCAAAGACTGGTGCCAGTACTTTACATAAATATACATAGAATACTCAACATCACATATTAAAACACATTTTCCTATCTCACGTTTTTAATAAATCCACAAGAGACGTTCAAAGTATATATAAATAAATAAATAAATACATAAATAAATACAAATAAACGTACATTTTACATCAAGATATGCGCAGCGCACTTACAAACATATACCTACTATATTCATACATATTATATAAAATATATCTGCTTGTCTGCACGCTTTAAAAAGGACCTTTGAGATCTGGCAGGAATCGGAAGCTGCATTCAGGAATTGCCTCTGGTTCCGGACGCCGCAAGACATGAATACTAATGCTCTCACACACTCTCATACACACACACACACACAATTACATGCGTGTTTATAGAAAAGTATGAAACGGACAGCGTTTTATTGATATTGATCTTGGCATTCTATTATATTTTATTAATTAATTCATAATTCTACTTGAAGTATGAAAGGTTGTTAGTTATTTATTAAAACAATGTTAGTACCTAAAAGAAATAGGTTAATTATGTATTCAATATCTATACATAGTATAAAACAAAGTCCCTCACCGCGTCAGTCTGTGGGTCTGTCCACGATTTTCTCAGTAACTACTGAATAGATTTTATTCCGGTTTTCACTAATGGGAGACGAGAAAAGTTTAGCCGAAACACCTGGACCTAGATACGTGAAATTTCAGGGTTGTCTTCCTTTTATGACGTAAGCACCCACTAAGAAAGGATTTTTCGAAATTCAACTATGGGGGTAAAAGGGGGTGTAAAATTTTATATTGTAAAATAAATATTCTACCATACAAATAATGAAATCCTCATTTCATCATTTCCCAAAATTCAACCCTTATAAGAGATTGCAAGGGGGTGGAAAAGTTTGTATGAGAAAAACATTTTTTTTATTTTGACTTTTTATTTATGTTTTACTACGTGGCTGAAACGCGTAAATTGAAATTCACAAAAAATACCAAACCGGAATAGGAGGCAACCTAAAACCCTTTAAAGATACAATTTCAAAGTAAGAGCTTTCGAATGATACCTAACTTGTGTATTTTTGAGCACATAATCAGGACGACATATTTATACAGAATATTTTACACGTATAAAATTCGAACCCACGTCTTCCGGCTCATTACCCGATGAAAATATCACAATTACAATCCGTATAACAGTAAAACGGTATAAAAAAATCTAGCATGTGAATTGTACCAAACAAATATGGACGCCGTAAACAACTACCCCCAAGAGATATATAAAAAAAAGAAAATAAATCAAAAATGCAAAAACAGTGTCATATCCGCTCGACTTTCCTTAAAGCGTACGTAATTTTTCTTCGCATATGAAATGGTTTGAAAAAGGAAACAGCAGCTCTTTCGCCGCATGTGGTATAGAAGAAAAAAGTATGACGCAACGAAAGAGGTGGCGTAGTAAAAGAGAACTGTTTACGGGGGGGGGGGGGGGGGGGAGAAGATGAATACATCCATGTAGCTTGAACTTCCTGATTCGTCCAATAGTGTTTTGTTCGCAATGCTTTACACATAAATGCTTTATATATTCAAATCGTGTGTTGGAAGAAAAAAATTGGATTCTATTTTTGATACCTTGTTTATAGGCTTTCGAGGTTATTGTCTTGTCTGAACCTGATTACTTTGATTACACTTGCTATTTATAACAACATTGAATGGTTCCAAAATAAATTTAATGTAAATTATCTATAATAAATAAGAAATATGTACCTTACTTGCAAATTTAGTCATTTTTACGACTAATACTTTAATAAGTTTTATATAATGGTATATAACTCTCAGGTCGCAAGATCTACTTGCATTTGTCAATTTTATTTTAATATTTTTAAAACCGTGCTATTGATTGATTCTCAAATAAAAAAAATTCTCATATATTTCATAAAGAAAAAATAATAATAATACATATTACACAGCATGTAAATAAACGAAATAACAAAAAATTAAATGCCATCTAATATTTATACAATAAATTTTGTTTCATTTTGTTTCAAGAAAGCTTTGTATCGAGTCTTCTGCCACACTCTGACAACTGTTTAGTGTAGCGTAAATATTTCCTTCGAGTTTTTTACTCGCCTCTTTTCTTCCACTCTGTCATTATTTCTCATATAACGATGCTTTCGTGTCAAGGCTTTTGTTTTTTCTCATTTTAATGATGTGCTTTGTAAGAAAAAGCTATGCTGCTCCGTCATATATGCATATCAAAATAATGTAATAATTAATATATAGAAAGAAAATTCATCTCTCGCATGAAAAAGCAATAATTTTAATTTCTTTTGATTCAAATGCTATAAGTGTTTCTTTTTTTTAATTGAAAACGATATGTTAATTAAATATCGATGAATCTGCTAGTTATTCTGTAAATGTTCTTTGATGTTCTGATGAAAATTTTAATTGGTAATTTGAATTAAATTAATTTTAATAATTGTTATTCAGGTTTTCATAAGAATTTTTTATGGTAGACAGAATATACTTTTTTATTTTTTTAATCATTTATTAAATGTATCCTATATTATTATGTAACATTTAATAGATCCTTAATTTTTAGTATATTAATAAATAAGTATATATACATATGTATAAAAACAAACTTGTTTGTTTAAACGTCAAAATTTAATTAAGAAGAGGTAAACGCAAGCTTTCGATTCACAGAATCATCGTCATTTATTATTATTGAGATAACGACATCGTTCTTAAATTTAAATCTTTATTAATAGCCTGACGATGATTCTGTGAATCGAAAGCTTGCGTTTACCTCTTCTTAATTAAATTTTGACGTTTAAACAAACAAGTTTGTTTTTATTTATATTTAACGTCACTACTATTATATTACATATGTATATATATTAACAAAATGGAGGACAGAAGGGGTAACTGCCATGGGACCCTCACAATTCCATGTTTTAATTCTAAATTTCATAACTAATCCATAGATAATATCACAACAATGATACTCCATTTGAAAGTGTTTGCAAGCTTGCAAATTTGTTATATATCTCCTTTATAATACCGGACAATAGTTTAATTTTCAATTTACTATTACGGTTTTTATTCATTTAATTACCTACCTATTATACTGAATGAAAGATATAAAACATTTACTGGTTGAGAAACACTGGTGTAATTTTTCCACTTTGCCAACAACATCCCATAAAAATACAAAACAATTCAACATTTACATTGCCACCATATATCGTTTTATATAAAAAGGTAACAAAAACAAAAACAGGATGCCTCTAAACAAACACATAAATTAACATGACAACCCAATATCGATTTCACACGTCCATTAGAATATAGCTGCAGGTATTACACACACACACACACACACACACACACACATCTACACCTACACAAATATACGTATGTATAGGTACGAATATATAAAAGCTTAATAGAAAGTATTATTCAAGTTTTAAAATATTTGCACTGTGAAGACATCACCCCTTCCCCTGTAAGTGGCACCCCCTCCTTTACAGTTCAACCCCTGTATATCGAAGTTTGTCGCAAAGACGTCTTCTTCACGTTTTTTTTATTATTTTGTTTTGATATCCGACACTATAATGTAATATGCTAGTTTCAATGTTTGCATTTGTATATGTATTGTTTTGATATGTTTGGTTAATCTAGTTTCGTCTAGAGAAGCGTTTCTCAACCTGGAGTTAGGCCCGTAGACAGGGGGGGGGTTTGGGGTTTTTTGAATTAGATACCATACACGATAGATTTTGAAAAACATTTGGAGTTTTATTTAAGACATTATAGCGTCTGTATTTGTTAATATTTTAATCTTGAAACCAAAGCAATTTTCAATTTCAATTGTTTCCCGACAAACTATCTAAAGAAGAAGAGGGAGAAGAACATTTCGATAAGATTTAATGGATTAAAATTCTGAACGTCTTTATTAACAGTATTAACACTAATTAATCAGTTAAGGGGAACTCCACTTTGGTAGATAAAAAAATCGATTTTTTAATAATATTTTCTTACATTATATGCATTCAAAAATATCTCCAAAAAATTTCAAATAAAAATATTAAAAATTGGCAAAGATACTCTTGAAACGACATTTTTTAAACTGGTGTAGGTATGCGATAACTCGAGGAATCATAGCCCGATTTCTAATTTTCGAAAATTTTCGTAATCGCAGTAGCTTACAATAAGTCTATGCATAGCCGTTTTTTAAAATTTAAAAATTACTTTTTTTTATGCGACTTAAATGAATAATAATTATCAAAAAAAAATATTTTATCAAAAAACTTTTTTTTTTAATACGATAGCTACATTCATACAGATTAATAAAATATTATGTTCGTTTTTTTTTAATGAACCACTAAGAATATATTCAATATAGGTACCATGCGGATACGATTTTTCTATGAGCCACCATATTATATGTAATTTTTTAATATTTTTTAATAAAAATGTGTTTAAACATAGAACGATGTATCCTTAACAACATATCCTTCCGTCAATCCAAAAATAATTATTTAAAGAAAAAAATTACCAAAATTAGCATGCAGTTTTTCAATTCTCCACAGTGAATGGTTTTATCCCTTAAATTACAGTAGAAATATAAAATTTCGATATAAAACCAAACAATTCACACAAAATTTAAATTTCACAAAGATACCTAGATAGGGTTCCGCGAATTTTATACTTCAATTTAACAAAAACTTTATATATCAAATAACTGATTATAAAATGTATTACACATAAACATTCGTTTTTAAACGAAATCGCGAATTTAAAAATTGTAATTTCGAAATATGTTGAAATATATTTGATTTGAAAAAGAAAGAACACCCCGAAATTACTAACGTTGTATTCTAAATCACACACACTCACAGTGATCGAACACAAATCCTAAAAGCAATAATAAATAAAAGTCCAATAAATTCATTCAGACACTGACAAATGAGCATCTACAGTTTGCATTCTACACGACCTCTCAAAGCGTGTATAAACATGCCAATGTAATCAAAAGTCAACCAGACATTTAGAGAAAAATTATTCAAACCCATCCGCTTTATGTGTGTGTGTGTGTGTATTTAGCCTGATCGCTCAACCGTGTAAAATTACAGAATCCTAAAATGTTCATTTACATATACAAATATATATATCCTTTTTGAAGACAACCCGATTGTATATTGATTAAAGTTCTAAACAGGATGTGGGAAAACATAATCTTATGGAATAAGAATTTGGATTTTTGGTTATAAATTACTTCTTATTTTTCTTTATATTAACTTATGTATTTTATAATTGATAAATTATGAAGGTTTTTAACAGACAAGTGGTAAGAGGGGATCTCCTATGCTGATTCAGTAATTATGAACAACTGTCCAGAAACAATTTTTTTATAGAAAAAAAGTATTAGTCAATTAAAACTTATTTAAAATTATATTCACCATTAGATTTTTTTTTAATATTTTCAGTTAGTATTGAACATCTTACGTGTCAGACCGTTAAGCTTGCATTTGCCTACACTTCTGCACTTCTTTTTAAAGTTTTTAATAAAAAAAATTTAAACGAGACAGGAAAATTTTTATAAATAATTTTTTTTATAAGTATCCAACTTTGATCATCAATTACTTAAAAACAGGACAGAAGAAAATTTTAAACAAAAAAATCCATGAAATCTCATTAGAATTATGTATAGGTAAACTAACTGGGCCCGCGACTTCGCTCGCTTAGATATAAAAGTTAGATATATGGTACCGCGGAGTTTATAGATCTTTTTATTCTACACAATTATTTACTACAATATATTGTTCAATACTTAACGGTTTAGGTAGCGTATTAATTGCAATAAAGCTCGCTATGGCGGCAAACTTTTTTCTGACTTGATTTACTATTATCGTCACTGCTTATTCCTTATGTTACCTAACATAACAAAATATATACTAAAACCTAGGAAAAGAAAATATCTATGAATCAGATAAGTGGTTCTCGAAGTTCTCAAAGTATCTGAAAAACGACCATATTAATGCATCTTACTCCTAAACACCAAGTTTACAAAATAAAATATCAATAATGAAAAAAATCATTTTTCATACTCATATAGCAAGTAAAAATATTACATTATGCAAAGAAATAATATAAAAACACTTCTAAAGATTATTTCTAAACATACACTGTTCTCACCCTTTTCAATCTCGACACCTTTCAATTGTCATTTAAAAATAACCCTTTATTGAAGTAAAAGGGTTACAATAATTCTTAAAGAAAACCTCATATAGACTTCCTATACCTGTATTTGCCCATCTTTATCTAATTTGAATATCGTAAATTTACATATCAGCATCTGAAAAAAATATATGTATAATATTTCTATACAGAGTTTAATTTTATATTCTGAGATAGCATTATTTTTTTAAATATTTTCTCATACTTATCAGTATTTAATATTCACTTATTCATCCCTATTTTTCTACATTGAATCTGAATGTGAACCAGTGGTACACCCAGAAAAAAATTTGGGGGGAGGGGGTAAATTTTTTTTTTGTAGTTATATGTAATTTTATTTTTTTATGTATCACAATTGTTAAGTAATGTATATGACAAACTATACAATGAAAGGTACTGGTACCAGTCTTGAACGCTTTAAGAGCAAAGTACTCCCTCTGTCCCATAATACTTGATAGTTTTCTCCTTTTTTTCTTGTCCCATATTACTGTATATGTTTCTTTAAAATTAATTTTTTGACAAAAAAGTGAATATATTTTTATTTAAGAGTAGTTTATAAAGAAGTATGATCAATTAAACTCATAAGAAAAAAATATTGAGATAGAGCCATATATTTATTAAGCCGCGGCCACGAAACGAAAACTATCAAGTATTATGGGACAGAGGGAGTATATTGTTTTTGGGTTTGATAGGCTATTTTTTGTAATTATCATGAAGTCATGTTACTAATAAAACAACTACCTCGTTATTAAATCAATTTAATTGCCGAAATCCGCAAATATAGTTTGTTTTTTAAATTGTAGCTTTTTATTTAAATATATTTTTTGTTCAGTAATGAACAACTTAAAACCAGTAATGAACACCCACTTACTAAAAATTACAAAATGATTAGTACTACTACACAAACGTTGTAAAATAAATATATCTTGAAACTAGCATATCTCGGCGAAAAAAAATTGTACAGTAAAAAGTAAGAATTAATTTTCTAAGATGAAAGATAGTACTATTTCTTATCGTTGAACGAAAACTTTAGAAAAAAATGACCTAATTGGTAATAAATTCTTAAACATTTTTTTAGGTTATGTTTTTCTCGACCTGTGTTATTTTTGCTTTATTTGGAATCCACCATTATACTCAGAAACCAAGAATAAAATTGCATCATTACAATAATTTCTATTCCTGAAAACAGGAACTACTACATACAATTTATAAAACACTTTATTTCACTGCTTTTGAAATTTACTATCAATAAATAAGAGCACTGTGTACATTTTCACTGAATAGAACATTAATTACGAAAGGTACAAACGTATATATCTAAACACGGTAATTATAACACACGGTATTTCTGAGCTCATACATCCGCGGGAGACACATACCTCTATTGTAAACAATTGATTAAAAACTATTGTCACATATTTTGAAGTGTAGTAAATTCATTTTACACACGCATTCAAATCTCACAGAACAAAAACATTCTACGTGCATCTATTATTAAATAAATTCATATAACATAAAAGAATAGATTCAGTTTTGAATAATTTTGCAGCCTGTAAATTTAAAATAACGACATACCTGCTTGCCAATGTTTGGGTTTAAACAATACCCCACAAAATAGAGACGGTGATATGGGTATTACATTTATATAAGTATCTCTTTCTTTGTCGTTTCGGAAGTACCGTTCCGATGTTGGTAAAGCTTATGAGAACCTGGGTCTTTTGTAACCAGTTTGTATGCAAATTATTCGACAGAGAAAAAGTTGAGAAATAACATTGCACCTATTTCGATATAATTCAGAACATCTGCTCTTTACAAAAAGAAATGCAGTATTTGTATAATTGGGTTTTGTTTCTGCAGTAACTGGAAGGTGGTGTGCTGTCGCTTCTTTATAGTAGCGGTTTCATATAACGTTGTTTTAATGTACAAAGAAAATGGCTGGGGGTGGAAGGACTAATCTGTATTTTTGTTTAATGGTACTTTTATTGTGGATATACCAACATTGCTCCTCCGTTTTAAAGAATTGCTTCAATATGTATTGGAAGAAGATAGTGATGTTTATTTATTTTATTGAATACTAGCTGTTTTTGTAATTTTTCGAGATACAAAGTAGCCTATATTCTTTCTCAGGATGTAAGCTATCTCCCTGATAAATTTCATCAAGATCGGTTAAGCAGCTTAATCGTGAAAAGGTAACAGACAGAGTTACTTTCGGATTTATAATATTAGTATGGATGATTTTTATGCTGTTATTATTTAATCAGAAATTATATTAAAATCTTATTCAAATTTAGACGAAAACTATGCCTAATTACATTGTGTCTATTGAATTTTCATATTCATACATATATATTAGTATTGCTTCTTCGAAAGATGGAAGATGCTTATTTATCATTTCTGAAAACAGAAAAAATGCTGATCTCTGATTTAAAAATGTCCACTTGATCTTTCAATTTCAGATGTCTATCTGTCTGTTCCCTGGATCCTTGTCACACGCATAACATATTAAATGAAGAGGGAGGCTAGTTTTACAAAAGTGTTACATGAAAATTGTATATAATATTTTTTTAGTGCATTACATTCTCTATAAAAAAATGTCACAACATTTTTTGTAGTAAAATATTCCCTTAAAAAGATATACGAGTATCTCTCTTTGTTTTCTAAAATTCAAATTATCGTCAACTGTTTTGATGCACGGACATTCACTGTGAAAATAATAATCAAGCACATATTAAGAAAAATATGGAAATAATATTTTTTAATATAATTTTATAAACTAATCGTAGTTGTATTATTAAAATCGTTTAGTGAATTTAGCACTAGGAAGCACGACAATCTCTTTACATATGTTTGTTTTTACATTTATTTATTATATTTTACATAACTTTATAAGTATGGATAGATTTCATTTTTTTTTTTTAAATAAGGTTGGTGACACTTTCTCTAGAATTAGTTTAGGATTGATATCATCATGCTACTCTATCAAGTAAGAAAATGTGATATTTAGAGCAGTCAGTCGTGTGAGCATTCACCGAATTTAAAATGAACGCAAAAAGCAGTAAACTAATATTAAAACATCATAATTTTTAAATAAATAATTTGAATATAACATGTGATATTTTATATTTATTAAAAAAAATAAGACAAGATTTTATTATCTATTCTTCAATCTTTTATTAACGTTCTTATAGTACAAAGACGTTGAAAAATAAAAAACCGAAATTTAATAATACACAGCGTATCGTAATTATTTAGTATTTGTACTTTTTGCATAGATTCATATGTGGAATAATGCATTCATCCAGTTTGAAAAAATAAGATAAAAATTCATGTCACGATTTCAATTTAGAGAATATTCAAGCACACGTCACAGCATCCGATGCAATCTTGAACTTTTTATACGAACTGCGAAATAATTGTTTGGGTATGTTAAATAATGGTTAATTAAAATATCATAAACTTTAATTATATCTATATTTTTTATTTTACGAAGAGCCTTAATGACCAGTAATAAATATATTAAATATGGAGTTAAAAAAATATCTATACTCAGACCCTACATATTTAAAGGATAGTTATGCCAAGGCCCTTATAATTTTTAGGGGCTTCGATTGTCAAAAAATACAATATTAATATTTCATCATTTCTTCCTCATAGTTTTGAATATTGAAGGGGGAGGTAACTAAAAACTATATATTGCGTATATCTTTATTTAATTGAAAGATTGGCAATATTACTATTGACAATTAATAATAATTGTATAATGACTATTATAAAAATATTTAATAGTTCAATTAGCTAAATTTTTTTTATTTTGCTATTAATATTAATATTAGACTAATTTAGTACCTTTGTAGATCTGTATGGTCTTCAAGTTACTATTTGCGATTTATTTATTTTTGGTTTTGTTTAAAGTCAGTCTGTCTGTAGACGCTATAACTCAAATACGAAAAAACGAAATTTTATATTTTTAGATAATAATATACTCCACAATTTTTGTCTAAAACATTTTTTTATTCTCACCGTTTCAAAAATAACTAGAAAATTAAAAAAATTGACAAGGGTAAACATCCGTTTCCGGTTTAATAATAACGTTTAAAAAAATGTTGTAGATAGTATTGTTTTCTATAATTTAGGTCCATTTTTATATCTTTTATTAGTTATAGTAGTATAAGAAAGTCCTGTGGCTCCTATGGCTGATATTTTTTTATTATTGATTATTATATTCATATTCATGTGTTTTAAAAATTCGAGTTAATTTTGGATCTAAACTCAGTCTATGTATAAATTAGTCCTCCCGTCACTTATGATTTTAACTTAAAAAAATATAGTCTTTTTACATTTATTCATGGAAAAATATTAGTAAGCATGTACACTTAATTGAATAAGTATTTGTAACTGAAATGTATACAAAATTTAAGAACAATACGTGAATATTACACATAATAAAAAAAACATTAGATGATATTGCAGAAAAAAACAACACACTACGAATTTCATATTTAGTGTAATGGCTGAAAAAAATGGGGTGGTACACTAGACCCCACACATACGTAAGGGGATGTTTATGGATGCTGTTGTAGCGGGTGGTCGCGAGAGGGCTGAAATAGGGGGTGGTTAGGTGAGGGAGTGGGCCGGGAGGGAAACGAGGCCATTACACGAACAATATACGAATGTGGAAGACACATAGATAATGCTGAAAGTACATTATCATCCCGATGCTCTACCCCTGCTGAATTTTTATCATTTCAATGTATTTAGGTACGCGTATGTGCATTTCACTGCTATATTAAAATTTTATTGTTATTATTATTTCCCTGTGTATTAATGATGTCGTGAATTATGTGAGAGGTTTTAGAAAATTACTTATATATATAATATATATATATACGAGTATATATGTATATATATTTTAATTGTTCTGTTTGACACGCTCACAATCAAAAAATAATTGTATATTTTATTTATATTCTGTGATTGATTAAAGCATTTTTGACGTCACAACTCGTATTCTGTCAACTATATAGAATAACCTTACTTTTAAATTTTTTTTAGTTTCCTTCTGGCCTTCTGGCACAAGTATAAATCTTTTTCCAGGAGTTTTGTAAGTTGAATTATTACAAGGTACGAAACTATATTTATAACTTATTATTTTTCATGCATTTTCTATGTTTATCGTTGACACTTGTATATTTAAGCATTGACTGTTATTTCAATTCAGGATTATGACGTCACGCAACATGACGCGCAATTTGGAAGTATTTGAAAAGTACCTTTTTTTTAATTTGATATTTTGGGGTCAGGATAAACTTTTAGAGTATGAAAAGATGTTCTTCAATGTTTTTTATCTCTAGATTACATTAAACAGGTTTTTAGAGGTTTTCAGTATTACTCTATTGTTTTTTTAATTATTTATTCAATGATTATTTTTACTATTTACCTGATCACTAATACATGTTATAAAGAATTTGCTCAGGAACAAAAGCATGTAAAGCTTACGCTATCTGCGAGGTATCAAACATTTATGAATTTGCTCAGGATTTTAGAGCAGTAGTAATAAATGTATAATAATGTAAAACTGCTATGCATTCCATGATGTACACCAGTCTGACCTAAACTACTGCTTTTAGATTACAGTTTCCATACTTAACGTGCGTTAATGTAATTCATATATACCATACAATTGATTACAATTGGCAGTGAGTTGTGATTCTAATAAGGTTTCCATGCACTTTTTAAATCCAATACTACCCAAGATTAAACTAATTTAAGAATATTTAAAAAAAAAACTTGTTACTATAATGCACAATATACCTAACTAATACATATTTACTTCTTTCAAATTATTTATTTTTAAATTTAATATCATTTTAAATCATAGAAGTAGCGGTACATACATATGTTATTTCTATAAAATAAGCATACATAATAACAATTTCGTAATTCAGATATTTCTAAGATATATTCAGTCAAATCAACCACTAGATATAATATGTAATTTTTTGTGTACAATTATCATATGGCCGACTGTAAAAAACTTATATTTATAATACAAACTTGAGAATACGTCATGAGCATGCCTGCTTTCCATTTTGTATAATAAAGTTTATTAATCCTGTATGAATTCTGGAACATAATATATTATAACTTCTGCAAACTTATTTCATATTTAGAGCTCGAAACTACCGTTTTGCAAACGTAAAATTACCTGTATAAAATTTTGTTAAAGATTAAATTTTGTAAATATATTACTTTTTATTTTTATAAATAATAATTTCTTTATCATTTATTTATTTTGTTTTTGTATTTTAAAATGCTACTTCATAATATATTCAAAAATAATTATATGTAGGTACAGTTTAATCTCAAAATAATCTAGAAAATATCAACGTGAAATTTCTTTTAAAAAGTCGCTATTTTAAAAATAATTAGTTCCATTAAATACTGGTCGTTTAAGGAATCAGTTTATCGAGAGATTTTTCTCTATAATGAATAATGAAACACAGATTTTTGTAACTTTTTGTGATGTAGGGAGATCCCTTCAACTACCAAATAGTAAAATTGAATACGATCATTTACTGATGATATTATATACATACTAGCGTATTGTCTCAATGTTACCCAGGGATATAAATTGAAGATATTATATTTTTATTAATAGAGTAAACACAAGTAACGCAATGGACTTTACTACATTAAATATAACAATAATTTCAAATTAGTATATTTCGGTGAAAAAATCGTACAGTAAAAAGTAAAAATTCATTTTAAAGAGGAAAGAGAGTACTATTTTTTACCATGAACGAAAATTTTAGAAAAAAATACCTACTTGGTAATAAATTCTTATACATTGCCAAAATCGTCATTTTTGGCACTTTTAGGTTAGAATATCTCAAAAACATGACAAAACCTCCGAAATCACCTCTTGAAATAAAGATAACAAAACAAAAGCGATTTATTGTCGGCGTGTGTAATTAATAGAAATTGCATACAATTTACTACATATATTTATTTATTTATAGAACAATAGATTTTTTAGCAGCTCATGAAAGTTGTTGTAACAGTATCAAGATACAATCAAATAACAGTCCGTATAATTTAAAAATACAACAATATACGTGAAAAGTAATACAATACCGGCACGAAAATATATCCGGAAACAGAAAAGAAACGCGAGTTTTCAAAAATACTTCATTAAAATAAAACAGCGCGTATACAAGGTAGTACAAAACGTCTGTAACCATGATGAATAAATATTTAATAATCCCAGCTTGTACATTATTCCAATGTTTAGCTGTAAAAGCTTCACAGAAAGCTTGCGCGTGAGAGAGCTTTGTACTATGGCCAAAGCTTTGCGCTAACATTCATCCATCGTCGTTGTTGCATTTAAATGAAAAACTTAATATTGTCTGCGAAAAGCCCACCGACGTTCGTTTCTCTCTAGCACCCCCTCCCCCCTTCTACCGCTCCACCTTGCTGGTTCTGATCTCTCGCTACCGTTACTCCCTCAAACCCCCTTGTACCCCCTCGTGGGAGCTCGCTACTGACGCCCATGTATTATACTCGACACACGTGTGTGTGTGTGTTAATATATGTGTGTGTGTGTGCACAAAGTACACCTACGGATTTTTCGTGGATGCGCGGGTATAGTTGTATCAGAAACATAAAGTCACAAGTATTTTTTTTTTTTTTCGAAAAATAAATGTATATTAATTGTTATAAATTGAACACGGTTTCATCTACATTTATTTCAAAATCTAATCATTTTCTGGACTGACCAAATTATCTCTACTAATATTATAAATGCAAAAGTGTATCTGTCTGTTTGTTACATTTTCACGGCTAAACCGTTGAACCGATCTTGATGACATTTGGCAATCAGATAGCTTGCATTCTGAAGAAGGGCATAGACTACTTTGTATTGTGTGTGACATTTGTACGCGCGACCTATTTTATCGACTATCATAACAGAAATATATATTACTTAACTTTCTTTTTCTTCTGCTTCTTCATGGGTGATATTTCTTACCTAACGTAAATTCCACGCGAGCCATATAAATCTTATTATATGTATGACGCGATATCTATATCCATTCATAAAGAAAGAAGTCCATTATGACATCAACGCCTTGCTTAAATTCTTGGACCTAGAAACGTAAAATTTTATAAGTAACTGCCCAGGGCAATAATAATTTCACCTACGCAGATATAATTTTCGCAAAATTTTGATCTACGTCGATTCGGTATAAATATAAATAATATTAAATTTTATATGTATATTTATTATATAAATTTTAATAAAATGAAAACACTCGAACGAAGCCGCGGGTAAACCACTAGCTACCTATAAAATATCAGTCGTAAATTGATCTAACAGTAAATTCTTCTTTGTACAGAACAGACGGACAGAAAGAAACTTTAAAAACTAACTTTGAAAATCCAAAATATTTTCATTATTTTATTCAAACATTTGTGATATTAATAGTAATATAATTTCCTAGTATCAACATTATGTACATATATATGTAGTTTACACTATGCAAGAAATTCTAATATTATTAAACCCAGACAATGCTGGTTTATACCATCTATATAGTATATAAACATGTAACTTTATATCAACAGAAACAGATAGACTTTTCTGTGAAACCCAGTAGACTTTTTGCACTGAAACATCTCAAGCGCCCCGACTCGCTTACAAACACAATATAATACAGACGCCTTCGCCAAGCGGATGTGGATATAAAATGAAATGTTTTATATTATGGAAGAGATGAAAATATATTTGTGCATGACAGATATGAATTAAATTTAAGTTTGAAATATTATATTCGAGTCTTGGCTTCAGAAGTAAATATTACTGTACATTCAGGCGAGAGAAAAAAAAACATTTTCCTGGAATAATAATGATACAAGGGTATCGTATGTAAGAATGATATTCCTTTGTCAATAAATTGACACAATATAAGTTCTTACTTTTGTAATATTTAAATTTAAAAATATTATAAGTAAAATGTATATGAGGTATTTCATGTCAATATCGATTTCATTGCTATTTATTACATTTCCTACTTAAAAAACTATTTATTTTTATTAATTTCATTTTGCAATTATTCAATTATTTGTATGAAATTAACTATACAAAAGTAGGGCATCAAATATTTTGATTTAGTAAACTAGGTGTTACCAGCGACTTCGTTTCGGGATACAAAATATCCTATGTCCTTCCTCAGAATGCAAGCTTTCTATCTGACAAATTTCATCAAGATCGGTTCAGCGGTTTAAGCGTGAAAAAGTAACAAACAGATAGACAGACAGAGTTACTTTCGCATTTATAATATTAGTATAGATCAAACTGTGTACCGCAGAAATATTAACAATATTTTTTTAATTTCTTAAAAATCTCATAGTTTTTGAGATATGAGACAAACTTATATAATCTTAAATAGAAGCAGTATAAGTTTTTTTCAATTTTTGAAAAGACAATACTATTAAACCCTGCATTATTTGTTTGAAACTTTTTTTTTAATTTCGAGTGGGTTAAGAAATATTCACGATGGTTTTCAGACTAAAACGGTTTTTTGCTTATATCCAGTAGACTATGAACATTTTGTGAGATGTAAATGCACCATTAAAATGTACCCTGTTAAAGGTAATTTTTGTTTCATTTAACCGAATCTCTATCTCTTATAGTTTCCAAGATACCTATACTCTATACTGTACCCTGGTATTTAGACACCCTGTATTTGTCCAAATACAATACTTCTAATTCACTCAATGTTAAATTTTCTATGGCTTTATCAACTTGGAATACATTGTATTATACTAATTCCACTAATATCAACTTTTTTAATTTGTTTATATACTCAAACATGATGCTATCACAATTTCATAATAACAAAAACAAGATAAACATAAGTTGGATGAATGCATTTTCTCCTCATTATATTTGTTTGATTTTTCTTTTACCCTTATTTCTCCATATTCAACAGAGAACACTCAAAGATAGATTCGAGTTACCATTCGAAATACATATAAACATTTAATTATTGCGAGTACAAGAACATAGTCGTATGACAGAGACGTAAATATATAATATATATATGTATTACATCTCCCGTCTCGTGTTAGCACCAGACAATTTTATTGAACAGGGATCTGTTTTCCAATTTATAGAAGTTGTACGTACCAGCTATACCCTGGAGGATATACCTTAAGCTTTTATGGTATGCGTGTACTTATGGAAAAAGAATTTTCTCTACAAATTGTATTTTTTTTAAATAACGACCATCTCAACGTAAATGCTCATTATTTTTGATTCTTCGTTATGATTGACATTGAAAATTTGCTATTTAATGTTTTTGATTGGGGAAAATAGAATCTACTTCCTTTCATTATTTAATAAGTTTTTTTCGTTGTGGCATTCATAGACATACATATATATTCATGTACTTTTATTTTAATTTAATGATGTTTAGTTATAATCTAAATTATTTTTTTAGATATTTTGATAGTTCATATAAAAATAATTCTTATTTATCCATATGCGCTCGCGATATTAGACTAAAGGGTGTTTTTTCCCCTCGGATGAATTATAAAAAAATATAATAAGAAAGTAAAGTAAAGCTGATTTTTTCGAATTCGATGTTTTGATGGAAATACCCATTTTTTTTTATTTTAATTTACGTAGGAATAGAAAAATTCATAATTTGCATTCCTCAAAATGAAATTATAGGATCACTTTGTAGTCCGTCTGTCTGTCTGATCGTGAAGACCTTTTTTCTCAGGAACGACTAGAAGTATCAAGTTGAAATTAATATCCAATATTAACGTTTATAACCTCATAGTCCTGTAAAAAAATTAAGTTTGTAACACAATGCAATAAAAAGATTTGGTCTTTCAAAGCGATTTTTTGACAGACTGACCCATTCACTGATCATCAAAACCTATAGGGTGCTTCCCGTTGGCCTAGAATCTTGAAATTTGGCACGAATTCTATTTTATTGATAAACAATGCAAAACTGGGATTGTAAATAAATTTTATACAACGGTACTAAACCTTGTTTGTTATTAACAATGATGCATATAATTTTATAATTAATATTTTCGATACAAAAATTGTAGCAATTTTATTTCAAATAAAAAGTTTTTTCACATATAACTGTATAGACAGTTCGACTTAAAGAAGTTGTACTATACACATAAGAAGATATCAATCTTTTTCAGCAAGTGTCTCTGAAATGAAAAATACGCATAATGTGTATTATTATTGCAATTTTCAACATCATTAATATCATTTAGTTTTTATTAAAATAATTTATGAAGTAGTAACGTTGCGGCGGACAGTTCGTTAATAGTCGTTTATATAATTTCAGTTTTCTTGCGGAGGTGTTCGCTCAACCGTGACAGATGCGTGTAATTAATATTGTTGAGTGCAATTAAGCACCGCCATACTGTAATTATTCTCAAGGGGAGGGGGTAAACAAATACACAGTTGCTAATACTATCTTATACGTATACAGATCAACAAATACAATTTTTTACTTTTGTTGATTTTTATCTTTACTTTATATGACAAATTGAAACGAATATTTAACATTTAGGGAATTAATTATATTTTAGAAGAATAGTTTCATACATTCATTGAAAATATTGATCAATATCATATTTCTGAAAATTAATACACCTTTTCATTCAGATTAATAATTATATTCAATATAAACAATTAATTTTATTATTAGATACTATTAATTTATTTTTATTTAAAATATATCAATTGTACATTTCTGAAAGTCTTATTAAAACCTGTTCAGTTACAAAATAAACAAAAAATTTAAAAGCTAAATAAATAATTATATTGTCTATTTATAAATAGATATACATACACAATAATAGAATATTTTTCTCAAATTTTCTTCAAATTGGAAATAATCATCTTAAGGTTCTGACACCCGTCTTAGACGTTTTAAGAGTAAAGTATATTGTTTTTGGGATTTATGAGCTACATCATGTTACTAATCAAACTACCTTTTTATTAAATCAATTTAATTACCAAAATCCGCAAATATAGTTTTTTTTATTATATAGCCTTTTATTTTGTATATGTTTTTTCTCCAGTAATGAACACCCAGTGATGAACACTTGCTAAAGATTTCAAAATGATTAGTACTACTGCACAAACGTTATAAAATAAAGACATATGTAAAGAATTTTTTAAACAAAATTATCAATTATTATCAAATCACTTATTCAGTATATTTAATTTTAAGATACAGGAATGGTGCCAGTACCTTATTTGGGTATTAAAATACACCGCTAGAGTATTTACATTATAATTATATATACAATTTGATCAATTTATTCAAACTAAAGGTTAGGCATTCTTCATAACTTTTTATCAGCAAAATTATTTCGTAATAAATAATTTAAAGAGGTATAAGTCCCTACGCAACAATTGTAAATAAATTGTAGATAAAAATTACATATCTTTAATAAAGTGGAGGGGGGGTGCATTATAAGTGCATGTACACGCCACTGCCTAAAAGTGTATCCGTCTTTTTCACTCGTCCACATCTCGCTCGTGGGGAGTTTTCTGGCAGACATCAGTCAATATGGGTAAGTCACTGCGCGTCACATATGTGGAAGAGTCTATCTGAATTTTTAGGGTGGCGGTGGTGTATATTTATTGATTGGCGGTGACAAACGCGCGGTGGGCGAAATGGTGGATTTCGAGTAGAATATGTGTATATACACATTTGTAACACAAGAAACATATTTGTTTATTATCTATAAATAGAATGTATATTGTTCATGTAAATGAGATAAAATACAGAATTTTAACCCTAAAAGGCTAATCATATTTTATCTATACACGGAGGCTTTTCATTAGGCGATTCGATTGACTTACATTAGTTATTATACATATAATAATTATATTTGATTTGTTTTTGCATATTTTGTAACAACCTATTTTAGAGGAATATAAATGAAAAACGCTGTTTTTATTAAAATTTACAAAAATCAATCTTATTCTACTTTTACTAAGATCCTATAAAAATCCTATAAAAATTTTCTGTAGAAGGAACAAAACAAAAACTATATTCTTGTTTTTTTACAAAATAAACTTACTTTACCTAAACTAAAATTAAAAAATCCAAACTTTTTTTAATACATTTTAATTAGTATATAGTAAAAAAGTTACAAAGTGGCTATTCAGTAGTTGATTCGACTAATTAGAACTTCGTATATCGAAAATGGTGACAGTTACCCACGTGACTCAGTTGTCCATTCAAACTACTTGCCGGCGACTCAGTTGGCATAAGGAATCAACGCAATACATTAACTAGTTAAAAATGTTCACTGTGTTAGTCGAAACGATTAACAGTAGTCGTCTAGGGTTAATATTATCGAAATTGATGCATTCGTACAAACAATTTCTTCAATTATATTATATGTGTTCTATCTTTACCTTACTTATGTCTTGAAATTTGTTCATAGAGGCCATTCATAAAACACGTCACGCTGAATCCCAATTTTGTCAACCCCCTACCTAATAATACAAAACCTGGACCCTCCCCAAATTAATTATTATTTTTATGAACAAAAAGAATTGTCAAAATTCACCATTAAAAACAACGTCCTTTATATCGCGAGTGAAAAATAAAATCTATGATTTTTTAAAAACAGTACCCCTCCCTTATCCTCGTTACATATCATGACGTTAGGCAATTGCTCCCCCTCCTCTGTTACGTACATATTTTATGAACGATCCCATACTAATTACCTGACTAAAACTTTTGAATAAAGTTCATATAGTTTCGGTCACATCAACATTAAACCGGTCAATCTCATATAAGGTACTGGCACCAGTCTTGAACAATACCCTAGTGTTGAACATTTTTAAATACAATGTACTAAATTAGAAATATTCGATGATATTTGATTACTATATCATTACTGAATATTAATCTATATACATTTAACTGTCTTACAGCGTGATTTAATGACTATTGATCATTTTGTTTAAAAATAGTGGACAAATAAACATCGCGTTTCGGCAGACTATCAAGCAAAATGTATTTTCTTTTGTAAATAATTAGTGAAATGAGTAAATTTAACGATTCTTTATTTTATAACTTTTGTGTCGTAGTACTTATCATTTTGTAATCTTCTCAAGTGTTCATTACTGGTTTTACGTTGTTAAGTACTAGAGAAAAAACATTAACAAAATAAAAAAAAATTAAATAACAAACTATATTTGTGGACTTTGGTAATTAAATAGATTTAATAAAAAGGTAGTTGTTTTATAAGTATCATAATATGTATGTTCATAATAAGTCAAGTTTATCAAAACTATATACAAAGCGTTCAATACTGGTGCCAGTACCTTACATAAAATTATTTTTGTTGGAAAAATATTCATTAAATTGATACAACCAAGAATAGACGCATCTTATACATATTATACAAAGTTATTTGATTTATAATCACTTACTTCGTCTTACGGCAACAATTTGCAGCAAGTTTTTATTTAAATACGCACACATTAGTCAACTAATAAAACATATTATGTATCATATAGTAACAAATCAAAGACAAAGACACAAAGATGATGTTTAAGAGCCGAGTGTGTGTGTGGAAGTGATATTAATGGTTTTATTACAGCTCAATGCATTTCATTAAATACTTTCATTAATATTCAATGTCAAATAGTTGTCTGCAAGGTTGCACTGTGGCGCCGCGTTCCGGAAACTTGCTGAATGCATATGTTGTATAATGTAGATATTAATATGTGTGTAACATTTAGTTTATCGTTTTATTTCTTTTTCCTTTCACGGATATATTTGAGTGCTCCCTTCAAAAACTGGGACCATTTTGGATGGAGTTTATTCTTATTTGGCCAGTTCATATAATAAAGGCAATTCTACAAAATACTATTGTTTAATTTTAGTTTTTTGTTAAATAACATATATTTATTTCCATGTAAAAAAAACACTCAGGTTTCTGGAAATATATGTTTTAATTTTTTAAATACTATAGAGATAACACAAAAATTGACATTACATTTGAAAAAACAATTTTTCTTAAAATACATGTAGGTATGCATTGCTTGCGGCGTCGATCGCTTATTTTACTATTATCGTTACTACTTATTCCTTATGTTACCTAACGTAACAAAATATATACTAAAACCTGGGCAAAGAACATATCTATGAATTAAAAAAACACGTAAATCGGATAAGTGGTTCTCGAATCATAAAACTACTTCAATTCTTTTAAATTACCAAATACAAAATCAGAACCAAAATCTATTTAAAAAACAAAATATATGGGTAAACGTTACTCTAAAACAAGGCGTTAAATATCTTTAAAGTCAGACGGGTGAGTTGGGAGGAATGGGGTGATTCTAAGAGTTAAAGTTTGCAGCATCCGAGAAAGATGTACCTCATTTATCAAGGTTTAAAACACGACGGGCTGTGTTTGACACAAAACCACCCCCTACCCCCCCTGTGTCCTCACGCCACTCCTGATAAGTGATTTTCTTGAAACACTAATCAGTCTTGCCCCCAGTTTCCCTTACTTACAAACCGCCCTCTAAATAATTTGTTACTTTAGCTGATGGTGGTATTTTTTTAATAATCGATGTGCATTGTAGTAGTGTTTTTCTTTTCTTTTGTTATCGGTTTTATGATATGTAATTGTATTTATTCTTTTATGTAGTAAATTTATTTAATTAACTATCTAAGGCTGATTTGATAGATTATTGTTTATTACATTTTTTTTATAAACTAAAACTTCCACGAATATTTCACAATCGGTGAATGCCCACACAACTGACTGTTCTAAAAATGTTAATTCAAAATTCTCACCAGCAATGATGATAGTTTAATTAGTCCGCGAAAAAGTCTCTATCTCCTGTTTGGTATCTTTTTTTATAATCAAAACAACATTTTAATAAATTAAAATTAATTTTCAGGTCCAGTATTGATGACTACTGCCCACCTGAAGATGTTGAATTTATTCAAGAAGGCGTTCTCAAGATATTGCAGCAAACTTTTACATGCGATGAACCAAAATTGTTTTATTTAGAAGAAAACGAATAAAAAATGTTCTTTATATGTACTTATTTCATTCGATGTTAATTTCATGTTTTATATACTTTTTTGTCATTTTTCATTATTATACTTAATAAATAATAAAATAAAATAAATTATAATTATCTATAATAAAATTAAAATTTTTTTACCAACAATTATCAACAAAAAAATCCTTTGATGTATGAAATACAAAAATTATCATGTGCAGGTTGAGTCTCGCGTATTAGTGTCCCATACCGTATATTATATTGTTAAGAAGCAATTTAGATTTGTTAAATATTATCGAAGAGGTCAGAACACATTTTACAATTTATCTTGTGATTTCGGCATCATTGTACATATTTCCAACTTTTTCCAGATTTTTCTCATCAGATATGGGCAGCGCAAAATATTTTTACGATTATTTTTTTGTTATTTTTTTAATAATATAAACAAAACGTTTAAAAATGTAAATTTGTTTAATTCTCACCTTTCATTTGATACCCCACTCGCCGGGATTGATTTTTAGTAACAAATCCCCCTTAAAAACGCCATAAAATTGAAAATTTTATTTTTACAACACAGGTTGGTCCAAAATTTACTATTTAAAAAAAATATTAGATAAAAGTTGTAAAGAATATTATTATCTAAAAAATATGTTCCATTAATTTTAATAATTTCGTAGTAAAATTAGAAACACGTACACTGTTCACTCTTAGTATTACGTATAATTCGTATAAGAAAGGCCCATGGCACCCATGGCAGAAATTTTAATTACATTTTCTAAGAAAATATTTTGGATTTTGGTGGGGAGTGCATCTCCACTTGTAGTGATTTGAAACAAAAAAATCAAATAAATTTTTATTTTATAGACTTGTCTCTATCGTATTATCTAGAATTAGATATTTATATTATTAAAAAACAAAATGGCGAACTTGTAAAAAAAATTGCAAAAATCGTGTTTTTTTCGTTGAAAATCAAGAAAAAAGAAATTAATAATAAAAATAAATGATTTCAGGTAATACGATAACTATTAGTGTGTAGAACAACGTGTTAAATTTATAGCTCAATCGGTTGATTAGAATTTCGATTCTGCTTCCCACTAACCGAAAAATGTGGTTTCGAGAAAAATACTTTAAAAGATTTAGTAACAAATGTTACACTAACACGGCCCGTTCTATTGTATATGCTATAACTTCGTAAATACTTTGAATTTCGGTTTACAATTTTCACAGTATACTCTCAATATATTTTATCAAAATATGATTAAAAAAATAGAAAATTTTAATAATGCCTTAACGGAGCCCGCAATGGGAATCTTGCCTAGGGCCCTATTTTTCCTTACTCCGCCTCTGACCACTGGTCACAACGGCATGTATGGCACTTGAGCGCGAGTGACAGCATACATATCCGACACGTAATTGTGTCGCCATGATTTGTAATTACGTTTAAACTTCCATTAAGGGCAATTAAACAATTTACATGCACGCCCAGTGCAATGCCTTACTCCCCAAACTTGCGTACGGTGTGTGTTTTATAGGCGTTCGTGCGGAATTACTCATGAAGAAACACCTATAAGTTCATTAGCGCACCGTTGGTATTTATCTCGCAAGGGAAACGCGTGAGTTACCGGTTGTAGGAATTTGTTTAGAAGTTCTGTACAATTAAATGTATATAAGTAGTTGGAATAAGATCAGTCTTTACACGGATTATTTTTTACTATAAATATTTTTGGAAAAATTATTATGCTGCACATTGCAAATATGATTGTTAGGTTAGGTTATACGTTTACAAATAGGGATATATAAATAATATATGAATGTAGTGTTTATATTGTATATTTAACGATTTATAAACCGTTTTTGTCTATCACGAATCAAAAAAAAGTATATTGTTTGTAATGAAAAAATAAAGTAAAACAGTCAAATGCGTGTTGGGCATGCACATGGTAGTGTTCCATAGCCATTCTCACTTGTTAATACGTATCAAGAGCTATTTCGTGTTGTCGAAAATGTAGTCTATATAAAAGTGTAATGTATACGTCTGACGATTTATAAAAAAATAGCTATTTCTAAATTTTTCATAAACTATTTTTGCTACAATATTCGTTATAATTTTCAATGAAGGTACTACTTTAAAAGCTACATTCTGGAATTTTTTTAGATTTTTTACATCGATAGTTTAGAAATTAAAATCAATCAAAATAAAATATAATAAATAATAATAATATAATATCCTAAACATTTCTTATTGCATTTTAAGAAACTTATTTAAAGGGTAAGAGAAAAAAAAATTGAGTACACTTTTAAGTCTATGGAAGGGAGTCCAAAAATTATTATTTCAATAATCTTATCATTTCTGTTTTTGGGTCATCAATCTACGTCAGTATACCAAATATGTATATATGAAAGAAGACAGACGGATGGACGGACAGAGCGAAACTAAAAGGGTTCCTAGTTTTCTGCAGAACTCTAAAAATTATTATTGAACTATTGGAAAACACTTTTCGCTTAGATACAACAGACTGCATTTTTTAATCATTTTTATAATATATCTACTTCTTAAACAAAATCTATGTGTATAGGTATGTAAAAATAAATTTTTTTAAATAAATTTAAAAAATTGAAAATGTAGGTATATAAAATTGTGTGTACGCATGTCGAAATTACAAATAGTGTCGATTAAATAAAATATATATTCCCTCCGATTATAAATTCCACGATCAGATAATGCGACCGAAGAATGTACAGACAACATAAACTAATTACGTTACTTTAGACGTACAAATTAGGACGGCATTTTTGTCCCAAAAATATCTCAAACATCCAGGAACTCTGCGATCATTATGAAGATATTTTTATATGAAATTCTATCAACTTTTTATACAATTTTACTCAGCTGCCGTATATCTGAAAAAGCGTGTACTGAAATTACGAAATGTACAGGTATTATATTGGAACATTAATATTTTTTTATTCTGAAGATGTTAATCTATATTTAAATGCTTGCTTTTATAAAAAAAATATTTACCTACTTATTATTAAAGTAAAATTGTGAAATAGTTTTGATAAAGTCTGATTTAAAAAAAATATGTGCAGAAAAAAGATTTATTTAAATATAATACCTATATAATTTTTATGTAAAATATTATTTTAAAATAGTTAAGTTATAGGCATGATTGTAAATACATTTTTTTTAAATTGTCAGTATTATTATATATATATTATACTAGCTGTACCCACGGCTTCGCTCGCGTGGACTACGGAATTATTGTTTAGGATTTTTTTTAAATATAGATATATTTTATATTATTTTATTCTACACAATTCTTTACCATATTAAATTGTTTAATTGTTAAAGTTTGTCACACCAGTCCTGAATCATCCTGGGTATAATCAAAATCTACTTCTGAATATCTTTAATATAATAAAATATAAATAAATAATAATAAATTTAACAATAATTTATAGTTCAGATTTCGTAATCATGGCGTGTATGTATAATTTTAATTAATTATCAACGTAGAAACGATATAACGTACAATAAATAAATAAACAAACCTACTATAGATACATCAATAAAAATAAGTAATCTTCTAATAATCTCTATGTACTTTAAATTATATAGATAGGTAGGTATATCCGTATATCCCATACTATTTCAATTATGTATTTTAATTTTCATATGTAGTATTAATTAATATGTTCATTATGAATGAAACAGATACAGAGTATATCGTAATAATATTTGCTGATCAATTAATTGATTATTCTGCCATTAGAATTTACATACAAGCATATTATATGATAAATAATAATACTTGTTTCCAGAGAACATAAAATTGCCTTTGGTCAAGTTATTTATATACATTACTTCCTGAAGTTAATTTCATAATGGTTAGTTACGATGCACAGAAAATTCTATTTATCATTTTAATTTACTCAACCAGGCATGAGTTACACTTTTTTATGATCGTGTGGTATTGGGTTAGTGGCGCCATCGCGCGACTGGTGGCGGAACTAATAATAACGTAGTGCGTGCAAAACTGTAATGCGGTGGTTTGTAACTGTGCTGTAAGGGATGTGAAATTTTGGAATAATACATTTGAATTTTTTAGTGGTTTGTGTCTTTGCTATTTCCAATGTATATATGTCATGGGCGCCGGGAAGGGGGTGCAAGGTGGTACACTTGCACCCCTCTGTCAATAAAGAAAAAAAAATTTTTTGGAAGTCGCATTCTATGTAACTTTCAACCTGACCAAATATTAGCTTCCAAAAAAATATAGTTTTCGAAAAAAAAAATTTTTTTTATTTTCAACCGCTAGAAGCGTGATTATCCTCACAGGCGAAGATGCGTTCTCCACAGATGCATATTAAAATACCCGCGTGATCGTATGTCTAAAATAAATTAATGATATCTAGAGTCTATTATAATAATATAATAGTAGTGACGTTAAAAATAAATAAAAACAAACAGTCACATGATTATTATTGAGATAACAACATCGTTCTCAAATTTAAATCTTTATTAATAGCCTGACGATGATTCTGTGAATCGAAAGCTTGCGATTACCTTTTCTTTAATAAATTTTTTGACGTTTAAACAAACAAGTTTGTTTTTATTTAGAGTCTATTATATATTGTATATTTATCTGACAATAAGAAAATTATTTTTTTCGTATAAAGAACTGAAAGGAAGGAGCATTCTTTATATACTTATATACAGAGAGAACGTAACTGAAAACTTTGCATTGGGTGACCACCAGAAGGCATTTTTTTTTACTTTTTTTTAAAAAAAAAACGTTCTTTTTATAGTTTCCTTTGTACATTTTTAAAAATATCTGCAATTCTATTGACCGAATTGGAAAACTAAAAAATCCGTTGTCTTCGTTATGAATTTACCTACAAAATCAAATATTTAAAAATCTTACAAATTTGTAAAATAAACTTAAAAAAAAAAATAATTACCAATAGTAAATGGATTTTAATAAAATTTTGGGAAAATATATTCCTTATGATTATAAATAAACGTGCCAAATTTCAATAAAATTTTTATTAAAAATGGCTAAAAATGCATTTAAAAATCAAAATTGACACGTCAATAACCTGTGGACAAAATATGGTAGAGGGACATTCTGTTTTTTATTGCAAATTTTTTTATGTACTTAGCAAAGGTTAAAATACTTTAGAGATAGTTAACTATTTTAAAATTTACAAAATTCTAATAAACCCCACACAGTTTACAACAGCACACATCCGAAGGGCACTAAAATGTAATTCGTTGAATTAATTAGTTCGGGCTAATCAATCTCACTTTGCAAATATCAAAATGGCAGAATGTGACGTCGCAGCAATCCCCAGATACGAATAATCTAATTATTGTATAAAACGCGAATGATGTCAAATTGCATTTTCTTCCTCTCTCCTTCGCGTAATCAAATTTTTAATAAATGTGATCAGATTTTATTTGCTGTTCAAAATTGGATGTAGATATAAATTAATTTTAATAGGATTTTGGTAAATTTTACGACGATGTAAGTACAGTAAGCTTTGATTATTGTGATCTTTTTTGTTGTCGTATGAGTTTTTGAATCTAAGAACCCGAATGCTTATGCGATTTTTTGCCGGGCGATTATTTAGTCAGTCCGACTAAATAATACTAAATATAAGTAAAACTGCTATTTCCAATTAATTTTGAAAATTTGTTATAGATTTAATATAGTAGATAAAATAAAAATGTTAATGGTTTTATTTTCCTTACATAAAATATTTTTTTAATATTACATATATCACATAAGTTGTTTAATTATTTAAATGTACTAAACTAGAAATATTTGTTGATATTTAATAACTGCCATTACTGAATCATATTCTATAGCAACTTAACTGTAAAATAACTTAATTTTACTACAATCGGTCAATGGTTGTCAAAATGGTAGACATTTAAACTAATTATTAATGTAATCTATTTATTAATTATTATATTATCATAACTTCTACTTGTGTTGTAGTACTTATCATTTTGTAATCATTAAGTGTCCATCACTGGGCGCCCATTACTAGTTTTACTTTATCCATTACTAGAGAAAAAAAACAAACAAAATAAAAATTCATAATTTAAAAAACAAACTATATTTGCGGACTTTAGTAATTAAATTGATTTAATAAAGAGGTACTTCTTTTATTAGTAACATGAGTTCATGAAAATCACATAAAAGAAGCCCATCAATCCCAAAAAACAGTATTCCTTGCTTTTAAAGGGACCAAGACTGGTGCCAGTACCTATATGCAGAATTCTTAAAAAGTAATAAAACTTTACGAGTATTTGAAAGATAAGAATATAAATTATATGAATAATTTAAATTTAAAACATTCATAACAAATATAATTGAATTAATAATAATTACATAATATTAAATCCAAAGAAAGTCATACATATTGCATAGTCTTCAAATATAGTTATTATTTATAGTGATTCAGTTGGTAGATTTTTATGTATATTTTTATTGTTTGGTGTATAAAATAATGTTTGTGTGTTTTAATTTTTCAATTATAATTTAATAATTCTATACATATATTATTCTATACATGACGCTATAAACACGAATTATGTAAGTAGATAATTGAATATAGATTTGTATTTTATTTTTATAATATTATATTGATTTTTAAGATTTAATAATGTAAATGAGGTTTTCCACCTAAGCAACAAAATAAAAACTGTATATTAAAAAAACACAAAACTGCATGTGTTAGTAAAATTAGTAAATTTCTGAAAACTTGCTGTTTTGTTTGTGTTTTTATCAAAAAGTTCAATACCCTTGAATCTGTAATACCGTGTTAAGATCAAATTGACAGCAACACGGTGTTTTTTTTTTTGACAAAATGATTACAAAACCTAAACACTTTCAAATTCGAATTAATTTAAAAAAAACTTTGTAGTTTTGTCATTTTGGTGTAATTAAACACGCCATAAGTTCGAAAAGGTTTACTTGTTTTCAATTTTGTATTCATTTTATTTGTATATACGATATAATAATAAAAAATTAAGGTGAATGTCATAGACATAGAGAATGGACAGTGCATTCTGTATTAACTCAATGGTGTAACATCTGTTCAAAAAAGGAGAGAGAGATGCAGTGTAGTTTGGACATAGACATAGAGTTACACAGTTATTCCAAACCTTTTTCTATCTCTTTCTTTTGACACGGTTCTGTGTTCGAGTCAGATGCCTGGTCCATTCTCTATGTCTATGGTGAATGTAGATATTTTGACATAAGCGGCGCATGTGCACAAAACTAAGAACTAAATAGTAAATGTTTTGTTGATCTTGTGAAAACAAAGTTATAATTATTTTTATTACTGTTTTGTTTCTGTTTCTAAAAACTAAATTTCGTAGCGTTGGTGACAAACCGTCTTAACATTCATATTTTAAGTATGTGGAGTCGTATGCAGAAGTGGTCGACCAGTTTTCATTCAAATTTGTTTATCACAAACTTAGTAGACTTCTCCCATTTGATTATTATAGTATTTAAATCATTTTTCCATGTACCAAACAAAGACATATTTTGAAACTATTTTGCTAGATAAAGGAGTACTCTTCGTTTATAGTTCTCTTATATATATTTGTGCGAATAAATTATTATGTACCTAATCTATTGAAACTTGTATAAGTAAATTTTGTGGCAATAAATAAAAAATAAAATTAATTAATGAAATGAACGTATGTATATTTATGTTTTTATTTTAAATGATGTAACTCTATAAGCTCCGCCCTAGAAAAAGATAACCGATGATTTTTGTCTTAATATTTTTGAATCTGTTGTAAGCAATTCTGACCTTTAGTATGGCAGACGACTTCAAAAGCCCCTAGTACCTATAAGGCAAAAATAATATAAAACTAGATAGTAATGAATGACCGAAATCAAAATATGAAATAGTCACTTAAAGGCTTGTAGAACAGTCAAATTGTGTTTATTGCAAGACTCATTACAGTTACTACAGTTACCTCCAGTGGCGCAATCATTAAAAAAATCGTGGGGAGGTAAATTTTTTTGTAGTTATATATTGTATTTTTGTTATGTATCACAATTATTGCTAAGCTACATAATGTATATTGGAAAAATACATTAAATTTAGAAAATATATAGGTATAGAAAATATATTCGTCCGATAACTAACAATAGACAGATTCAGAAAGACGTAAGTAATTTATTTTTTTATTTTGAAAAAGATTCAAATTGAATTGATCCATCACTTTCAAATAAAACAATAAAATAATACTCATTTCCTGAATGAAGTAGACCTCATTTTAATACACTGTTTCTTATCCCAAGAAGAATGCAAAATAATGCAAATCATTACAGCAGAAAAAAACAGTGGCATTGCTTGAAACTACAACAACCCTATAACTCAAAAACGAATAAATATATACTATTTATGAATATTCTATAAGTCTAGTGTATATCTGCACTTCTGTGACTGTTATAAATTGCCACCTCAACTTGGGTTTCGTGCTTATATATCTTTATAGTCTCATTAGTTATCAGATTTAATGTTGATTATAAATAATAATGTCTATAGATATACATATACTGGGAAATTAAAACTATGAATATTATTTGGAATTTGTAGATATTTTCTTTATGTGTATCATTATAGGTATATGTCATAGTATGATATACTTATACATACATAGGTAGAAAGGTTGACTTGAATGGCTCAAGAAATATTTGTTTTATATATAGTATAACTAGGTATATACATAGATGTGCCCGCGGCTTCGCTCGCTCGCGAGGACTACAAAATTGTTTTTTAGATTTTTTGAATAATATACTTGAATCTTTTTATTGTACACAATTCTTTACTTCATTACATTATTCAATATTTAATGCTGTAGGCAGCGTATTGCAAAAGGGCGTGATGGAGGCAAACTTAATTCACTGCTTCTTCCTAATGTTACTTAACGTAACAAAATATATACTGAAACCTAGGCAATGAACATATCTATGAATTAAAAAAACAATTAGATAAATGGTTTTCGAATGATAATCGCACTAAAGGATAGACAAATAGAGAGATGTTGCGTTTTATAATATGCAAGGATACAATATTTTCTTAATATAAGAAATATACGCACTTAATCCATCTTTATATTATTTAAACAATATTGTCGGACGAAAACAATAATATAGTTGAATTAAGAGTACACCTTATATTAAAAAAAAATATTATTTTCATTATATATAAAACAAAGCTTAAAGCTGGGCGCGTGAGTAAATTTTTCACGCCCGCTTACAGAAAAATAATTCACGATCACGCACGCTCACGAATCTTTTTTTTTATCCACACCCGATCACGCACGATGGGTCACGCTCGTGATGTTATAAATTAAATTTTGAAATGATGAAAATTAACGTTTTTTACGTGTATTTATTATATTTGTATTATTTTATAACTGCATTTCTAGTGCAAGTAATAGCAAGCAAAACAATAAGAAAATAAAGCAACAATGTATTTTTTAATCTAGAATTTTTTGGTGTTCTGATAAAGTTGGCAATACTGACTATGTGAAAGTGCTGCTTCTTAAAATGACTTTTTTTTCTAACGTATTTATTAATATAAAAATTCGTTTTGAAACGTTATTACATTAATTTAGATATTCAAAATAATAATAATAATAAGTTTATTAAAAATTATCTTCGAAATATACTCACGGACTCACGCACGACAAAAATGTCCTCACGCACGGTTATTTTACTTTGACTCCTGATCATACACGCTCACGATTCAATATTTGAAAATCGCTCAAATAGCCCAAGTCATTTTTTACTTGTGTATTAATTACCAAATTAAAAAAAGATATGTAAGTAATTTTTTTTGAGAGATTATATTATTTAATTATAAAATATTTTTATATAGGTATATTAATATTAAAATTGTATACATTCATTTTGAAAAAAATATTATTTCTAGTGAGAAATTATGAATAATGATTAAGTAAAGGGATTAATGACCTTCCCCCATGTTAAAGATAATAATCTAATATAAACATAAAATTATCATATAATTACTTATTCAATTACGATATTTCATAATTGAAAATTTCAAACACATAAGTAAATCCCCCCCCCCCCCCAACCTCCGAATTTTTTTTACAAAAAAAAGAACAGTTTCTCTTCTCTTACTACAAAATTATGAAGAAGAAAAACTCTCAGTTTCTGAGCGCAAGCCATGTCTTTTTAACGTATAATCATATATTGTAGTGCAAAATGTCAACAATAATAAAATCTTAATATAAAATATACTAAATAAAACTATATACTAAATATACGCATATGTTATAGGGATAATACGGAGCTCTAAATCCGAAACCGAAATTATTGGATATATATCCGAAACGATTCTAACCTTCGTAACCGAAAATAATCTGAAATTATTCGATTCTGATCTCCAAAACCGTATCTGAAACAAAACAAAAATATCCCATCCATATTCATAATCGTTATGTTATATCCCTAACAACTTAATAATATTTCTTCTTCTATTTCTTCATAGTTTCATAGTGGAAAATATTTTGTATTCATTTTTGTTTTTAATTAAAAACATATTAACAAGTAAAGTTAAACTTGCACAACTTTCACCTAAGGTGGATTATGTTAAGGATACGTAGTAACCCGAGGTGATCAAGGCAGGTGATATTAACAAAATTGACAAATAAGTATTGTCATTATTGCGTGGTTGTGACGAACAAAATTAATATTTATTTTATGTAGAAAGGAATTCTGTCTCTCTGACTGTCTGTCTGTCTGTTTGTTACCTTTTCACGGCTAAACCGTTAACCCGATCTTGATGAAATTTGGCAGGAAGATAGCTTGTATTCTGAGGAAGGACATAGACTACTTTGTCATAGACATCAAGCGTGCAAATGCGGAACTAAAAACCTGTGTTATCGACTATTATACAGAAATCTATATTATATATCTGTATTATTTACCTAACCTAACTTCATCGTGTTGTAGGTAAGGTAGCAGGTAGTAGTAAGGTAACAGCTAGTGAAGAAATATATTAATTTTATATTCCAAAAACGTATCATTTAAGTCAATTTTCTATAAAATATAGTTATTTTAATACATTTTTGTTTAATAAAGGCAATAAAATTATATTTCTGCGAAAAATTTCATACGCATATTATATAAAATAAATTATTCAAAATTACTCCTAAAAGGAAATTTAATTTTTAAAATTACCTTATATCCAATTAAAATTTTTTTTATTACTTTCTGCAACGCAATACAGCATTTTAAATATTATAACTAACCCTCTATTTTAACAACATAAATTTATTTCAACATCTTAAAAATTATCGCGACCAATTTCACCGCATTCTTATTAAATGTAAACTAAAATCTACCAAATTACCTTAAAGTTTTTTTTATGATTTTTCGGCATTTAGTACCTAATTCCACCCCTTTATCAGAGTAGAGACCACAAATTAAATATAAGAAATGTCATATTAGAAATTCTGACGTGCGACTTCGGAAAGTTGATTTATTTAAAATTATAAAACCGAGCGCATTTGACTTTATCAGTTGAGTGCGTTAATGTTAATGTATATGATAAGGTTATTTATTACTGTATAAATCTTACACAGCTGAAAAATAAGGACGAGAATTTACATTTTCAGCTATAGATATACAATATATACATATATTTACTGTAATTATATAATCGACTATAATCATGGCTGTTATTTCCATATTGCTATTATGTAACTGTAACTTTATAAAGCGTGCTATGCACGTGATGCTGATTTTAATATTATATAGGTAAGTGTTTATTCAAGATTGATTTGTTTGTATGTAAACTGTTATATTTTGATAAAAAAGTAATCATTCAAGCAAGGCTAATATATTTTTAAAAAGGTTGAAAATATACGAAAATAATTTGATAGAAACGAAAAATAAATAATAATACATATATATACTTATACAATAAAAAAATCTTTTACAAAAAAAGTCTATAATCAGATTCTGATGAAATTTATATGGGACTATTTTGGGAGTATAATCTTTCAAACAAAAAAGTTTCACCGAATAGGTGCATATTTGTCAAAGTTATGCCCGAAAATATATAAAAAAATAAATACAGAAAATTGAAAACCCCCTCCTTTTTGAAATCCATGGTCAGATTTTGAAAAAATATATAGTTAACTCGGGAGTATATTCTTTCAAGCAAAAAAATTGTCAAATCGGTGCATGTTTGTCGGAACATACATAAAAAATATATATAAAGACGAATTGCCGTTCATGAGAAAAAGGGTCTTAACGATCAGATTAAGGGTTTTTTCAGTATTCCGTACCGAAATCGGAAAAACATAAAACACTTATGAAATCAACACGGTTTATGTATGTCTATCCGTCTGTCTGCCACACCTAACTTGTGATTCGTTACTATATGATCCAATGAATAAATAAAAAATATTATAATACTTAATGAAATAATTTTACAGTCGTTTTTTTTTGTAGATAAAACTTTTATAATTTGGTGGAGTACCAGTTAAGAAATACTCTAAATTAAAATAGGTAGATACATGATTATATTTTAACCCAACCTTTAAACAAAAACTAATTCATAAATCAAACATACCAACATAAAAAATAACAAGGAACTAATTTTACAAAACTACATCCTCTACATAACTGTGCAAACTGGTTTGGGTCATGTAAGATGATATTAGCATATCGACTAACTCTGTGTAAATCCTTTCATTAACATACTCAACGATAAGAACCCCTAATAGCTGAGACGCGGCTTGCATTCATACCAACTATAATCGAGGCTACTCTGCGGAAAAAAAATAAAAGCGAGATTCTCTGGTTTCGTCTAATTGTTCTTGGGTAGGTGTGCGAATTTGTGAAACTAGACCTTATATTCTTCTTGAAGTCTAAAATATAGTAGGTAGTGAAATTATGTATGTACCATAGCTGTGCCCGCGACTTCGCTCGCGTGGACTACGGAATTATTATTTAGGATTTTTGAAAATTATAGTTGAATTATTTTAGATCTTTTTTATTCTACACGATTCTTTACAACATTATATTGTTCAATATTTAACGGTTTAGGCAGCGTATTGCAAAAGAGCGCGCTGGCGGCAAACTTATTTTCCGACTTGATTTACTATTTTCGTCATTGCTTATTCCTAATGTTACCTAAGGTAACAAAATATATACTAACACCTGGGCAAAGAACATATTATATCTATGAATTTTGGCTCTTCAATAAATTTTGGTGATGAACACCTTTTTTGCTTTTTTGGATGAGAAAAAAAGGAAAAACATTATGAAATTTTCTATTACATTAAAAAATATAATGGAGGGGGGGATTATCATAACACGCCACTGAATTGACAGATATGAAAACCGAAAGTTTTGTAAAGTAGTGTACCTACTAAATTTGACAATTTTTTAAAACATAAAAAATTAAATTGTAGCGATTGTAAATTTTCTTATTTTTCATTGGATGCCTTTACCTAAAAAAAATCTGAGAACCACTAGTTAAGTCATAAAATAATTATCAAAACAACAATGTGTTACCAACGTACCCCCTTAGGGGCAGAATTGGGAGGGGGGAATTAAAAAAATGCATTACATATTCCAATTTAAAAGCTGTTTTTCGTGTAAAAAATCAAATACGTATTTTTAATAATAATAAAAAGTATGCAGAATTTGATGTTCAAAACACAAAATTAAAATATTAAAAAGCACGTCGAATACCCCTTAAAATATCTTTGCGTATCTCTTGGGGTACACGTACCACACTTTGATAAACACTGACTCTAATTTATAACAAACCAATTAAATATAAAACATTTTTCAATTTCATCTGCTAAGTGCCATCTTTTAAATCCAAATAAAAAAATCCATTCCATAGAAGTGTACTTCATATTTGAGAAAATGAAAACGCTACAGTAGGATTTAGTAAAGATATTTATAAATGCAAAGAAATAATGTATTCTTATGCCTCTCTTCTAAAAGAAAACTTAAAGAGAGTTTTCTTTTTCCCCGAGGAATCTCAATGAATGTTCACTAATACAATAAGGGTGACGAAGTCCGCTTCTAGCAAATTATTAACGAAGATTATAATGGAATGGAAATGTTATTTTCTTTTTGTATGATAATATAGTCTCTATATTAAAACTCTGATTTTTAATTTATTTGTTGGGGGAGGAATACTGCATCTACAATATTAAGAATGCGACAGAACTTAATCAAGAAAATCTGACGTACATAAGTCATGATATCAATACACAGAAATAAAATTGACTTGGGCCAAGACAATCCTTATCCTTAAATATTATAAAACGAAACATATCTCTATCTGTCTGTCCATCCGTTAGTGCGCTTATCCGATTTACTTGTTTTTTTTTAATTAATAGATTTATTTATATCTAAGCGAACGAAGCCACGAGCACAGCTAATTTTTAATAAAACAAAATACGTTAAAATTGAGGTTTTTGAAAAGAACTTTTCAGGCACAATTGTTTCTGCTATACTTGCAATTAGTATTCGGTTATTGAAAATTATGAAAAACGTCTAAGGACAAAAGTTGTTTGATACATAGTGAGAAATATTTTTTTCCAAAAAACTTTTTCGCTGAAACCAGTGGTTAAGCAGTTATAAGGAAATATACAATTCAATTGTTTATAACAATTAATCGTGCTAGAATTTTCAATCCTAATAATTTTAACTCAATCTAAACCTAATTCAATGTTCATGATTATTTTTTTCTAAGATATCTTTTTAGTGATAAGGGTAGGGGACCGTAATTTTAAAGCGTTTTTCCCGAAAAATACATCACCCATAACAGAAGTAAAGTACTTTTACATGATGTATTGACTGGTTTTAATAACAAAAACATAAACAATGAAAAATAGAGTTAAAATTTTCATTTATATGAATAATAAATGTTTGATATCAAACATAAACAAACTAAAATTTAAAGAGAAAATTAAATAAAAATGCAATCTTAAACAAACATAAACAATATCAGTACTTATATTTTTATATGGAAATTAGTAATCTTATGCTTAAATTATTATCGATCAATATTTTTATATACCAATACCTATACATATGTAAAGTATTTTATATATCATATGTACAGTACATAAATCATGAACAAGCAACATTGAATACGGTAGACTTATATATAAAAAATAAAAAAAGTCGTCTTTTAACAAGGGGTTGGGCCAATGGACTCAATGGAGTTACATAAGGGGATGAATTGCATGCATCTACGATCAGCAAACAAGGGGAAGTCGAAATAAAAAGGGAGACAATTTTTCTGGTATGGAAAATCCACGTTGATCACGTACACTTGGTTCCTCAGGCTCTGGGTGGTAATTATTATTTGAAAAAAAACGTAAAATTAATCAAACGACGTTTTTTTTAATATCGAGAAATATATGTATTTTATATAGGACTTAATATTTTTAATATACTATGAACTTTTGGTGCTGATATGAAATAAATTTAGATATCAAAATTACTACAAAAGTATACAAATGAGAAAATTGATTTTTTTTTAAACTTTTTTAGATTTTAGTTTCAAAATATCATTATATGCCTACCAGGTGTTTTTATTTTTAAATACTTTCCAATGAATTATTTCCAAAATAACGAATTTTCAGAAAAAAATATTTCAAACAAAAGTTTTGAGGGCGCTAAATATTGATATTATAGGGTGCATTTTCAGGTTCAACTTTTCTTTTTCAAATTTAAACCCATCCTTTTTGTTGCAGATTCCTAATTAAAGGAAAAAAGTAAGCAACTTTTATCTGAAACATTTCTAAAAATGTAATTTTTTATGATATGGAGACAAATAGAAATTTATGAATTTTCAAAATCACGTTAGGAAACATAAGGAATAAGCAGTGACGATAATAGTAAATCAAGTCGGAAAAAAATTTGTTTATTAAACCGTTAAATATGGAACAATATAATGTAATAAAAAATTATGTACAATAAAAATATCTAAAATAATGCAACTATATTTTTCAAAAATGGTACAGCTATGGTTCTATAATATAATAAAACAAAATCATGATACTTAATTACACAAATAAATCCTAAAATTATCTATTAAAATAAATCTGTTGTTTACAATAATGGAAAAAATAATGCCGTTATTGTCTTTGTAATAAAATATTGTTAAAATTTTTCAAAATAGAGAAAACCCCTCAAGAAAATATATAACTTAATCAATATGAAAATTCACCATTAAAACTTTATTGAAGTCTATTAAGAAATTTTGATAAAAAGAATGTAACGGTTAAAAGGAAACAGCGAGCTTTAAAATAACGTTATATATAAAACACAGTCCGTATCGATTAGAAGTTGGAGGGGGAGGCACAACCTAGGCGTCGTCATAGAAATGTAAAAATAGAAGGGGAAAAGTTAGCAAGGAAAAATATAAAATACATTAAAAGCAAGCAAGGGTTCATGTTGTATGTACTTTATTCGATATTATGTCGAATACGTCATCAAGTTGAAATATTTTAACATTCTATTCTACTATATACTCTGAAAAAAAATTTGTTTTTGAATTGAAAGAAAAAAATGATTTTGAATTTATCAAATATCATTATCTTTTGTTTCCTCAAAAGTTATAAATATTTTTAAAATTTCTGTCATCAGTATTTCCATAAAAATTAATAAAGATGTAAGTATACCTACTTACCAATTAAAATTTCAATTTGTTTTGTCCTATTTTTGTAAATTTTTCCAGTAGATGATTTCAAAAATCGTGTACGCTTTGAAAAATTTTGAGTTGGGTCATTTTTACAATTAGTCAACTATATACACTTAATTTCACGAATTTTCATAATATCCACATAATATATGTTATTAAATATGCTCAGAGAATATAAGTTTCATTCATCATTTTGTATAATATGTGTTTTTTGAAAATGACGCGCTTTTTAATTTAATTAAAATGAAGCTATTATATATATGCATTTACTTACCGTAACGAATTGATTTTTTTTAGTTTGGTTCACAAAAGAATAATCTTTTTGAACATTTTGTCCGTTTTTAATAAAATAAAAATTTTAATTATTCATTGTATAATTAATTTTAATTTTGGCCATTTTAAGGTGGACATATTTTTTAACGGCTTGAAAAAAATATTTAAGGTTGCCGTATATTCACGTGCATTATGCATTGAAATGGTGAAATCAATTCGGGTGAAAATATATTGAAAATCATTGATCTTTGTATGTTATGTATAGAATTAGTAAATTGATTTTGAAATAAAGTACTCATACAGGGAGTTTCCAACCGTTTGTTTTATATACCCACGAAGGTATACATGTTTAGTGAAAATGTACATTCCTACTGATTTTTTTACAAAAAATCACAACACTTATATAATTTTTATATAATTTCTCAAAAATAAAATCTGAAAAATCTCATACGAGATTCATGCCGAGACGTATAAATAATGTTAATATCGTATCGGTCTCACCTCGTTCGAATATAAGCCTATCTCGTCTTGTCTCGTCTGAACTTAAAACACTCTCATTTCGGCGTCTTATAAGTCAGAAACCAAACCGACTTATTCCCCTATTAAAATAATAATTATAAAACAGTAATATCTGTGTTACAAATTTAGTAATATCTAAAATGTAAAGGAGTCGTATATGTAATATGTATATTAACAATAGCTTTGACTAGAGTACGAGTTCTACAGAGTATCCGAGACACGTTGAGCAATTCTATACTGTTGTAATAAATACAGCGGCTTGTCAAGCTCAGATCCTCGCGAAGACTTATCTGAAACGACAGTCGAAGCGAAAGGGACACGTTGCTACAGAAACCATCGGAACGAAAAAGGACGGGCACGTAAAAGGATAAAAGAAAACCCTTGTTATTTCTTGGAAAAATTATCTCTTTATAAAATACGTCTTCTGCTCTCTTATTAGACGTAATAATTTACGGCGAATGTAAATGTTGAACTCCGCGTTGAATTTTATATATTCTAAAATGTAATGGTTATAGTTATATGTATAAACGGACATAACGTTTTAGCGTATAGTATAGGGGTGTCCATCCAACAGCCTGCGGGCCCAATACGGCTCGTGAAAAAGGTTTTATCGGGATCCTGAACATTTGTAATAATTTAATTAATTTTTAATAGATTTTTCCATGTTTATATATAGTATAAAACATTTTTTTATCTATCTTTAGCTCTTTAGCGCCCCTCTGAAAAAATCAGTAAATATTTTAAGTTTCCAGCTTTTATAGTTTACGAGATATTTTGCTTTGACTCAAAAGAACTTTTACAAAGTGAGAAATTTTTAATTTTGCAAGAAATATATCAAAAATCTAATATTTTAAATATGTAGATTTATAAATCTACAATCTACATACATATAATGTATACCTATGTACTCATATGGTTTTTCTTGGGTAAGAATTTTTCCAACCTGTCATAAATTTCAAAGTTTGGACACCTCTAATTTATTGCAAATAATGTTTTTTGTAAATAGAATCAATACTAATATACAATGGCGTCGTGGTAATCGGGCATTTATTTTGCATGATAATGTCCAATTATCGAAGTTGCCCGATTTTTGTCAAAAATTCTGTCTGGTGTCTGTGTCAGTGACGCCTGATTAGACGAATGTCCAATTACCACGACTCCACGAAATAATAAATTTATATGGGACTTTCAGTATTTGAAAGCTAATATATAAGGAAAGAGAGAGACAAATATCAGTTGCTATATTGAGAAATGAGGTAGCTATATTTACACATATGTTAATTATCGTCAATTATTGAAACTGTGCATTAATATTTTTTTATTAAAAATAGCTTTAGGTACCCTTAATCAATCAAGGAAATTTTCAAACTTTTCAATTCATCCAAAAGAAACATCAAATAAATTCACATAATGGTTCATACAAAATATTTCAAAATAAATACAGTTTTCTCAAACCCCGTTCAAAAACTCAACTCGCCTTGCTCTGCTATTCCAAATGATAATCATTGCGTATCTTCCTCTCTCTCTATCCCCATTAGATTACAATTATCTCCGTCTCACTTCCCCTACCGCATTGAGACTACATGTTCAACTAGCGAAATGAATTCAGGGTGGGGTCAGGTGGTGGAGTGGGGATGGAGGAGTAGGGGAAGAGTAGGTAGTCGTGGATTGGTCGGGAAGCCACAACCAGGCACCATGGATCACTGCACTCGATTCAATAATTTTACTACTGTATAAGGCTCAATTGCACTACCGTTGATGCATATATAAATAATGATTCCAAATAATAAGGTTATTAATCTTTTTGTTGAAATATGTATATATTATTATGTTTATGTTCGTTTGTTTATTTAATAATTATATTACGATGCAGTTAAAATTATATCAGTTTGTAAGTTTTGATTTTGAATTTGATTTTTGTAGTTTGATTAAAAATTTAGCAGTAGTTTTATACATGTTACATATACAAACTGTGCACGCGGCTTCGCTCGCGAGGACTATGGAATTATTGTTTAGGATTTTGGAAAAATATGGTTGACAAATAAGCCAACTTTTTTCCGACTTGATTTACTATTATCGTCACTGCTTATTCCTTATGTTACCTAACGTAACAAAATATATACTAAAACCTGGACAAAGAACATATTTATGAATTAAAAAAAAACACGTAATTCGTATAAAGTGCACAAACGGACCGACAGACAGACTTTGCGTTTTATAATATATGCATTATATATATGGTATAGATTTAGATGATTTTGTTATTGTTATATTTCATTAATACATTTTCTTATAATAAAAAAATATTTATTTTCTATGTTCAATAGTTATAAATATTTATTATTTATAAAAATTCATAAAAAATAAGTGATTTTTTTAGTTTTTTAAATATACAACAAAAACATGTGTATCAAGAAAAAAGATATTCATAATTATATAAGATATTTTTTAAGAATAAATATCTATAAAATACCGAGTTTTGCTTATTTCAAATTAAAAACAAAATTTATTTTCAACATGAAAATAGAATATCATTATAAATATTATCAGCTTAAGACATGAACTTACATATTTAGGACTGTAGTTTTATGGGCCCTTTTTAATTTCTGACTGACAAATATGTTTTAGCCCGCTAAGCAAAACAATTTTTTTAAATATGCAAAAGTATTGATACTTCTTTAGTTTAAATACAACTATATATTTTTTGGCGAATGATTTTCATCATTGATCATTATTCAACATTATTTCTTTTAAAGACAACTTATTCGTAACTTTTTAGTTGATATATTTTAGCGTAGTTGGTTTGTATTTTTATATATGTATGTAGAGTCGAGCGGAGTAAATATGAAACACCAAAAAAAGGGGGTAAAAGTGAAACACGTTTGCTAATTTTTTATAGGAAAATTATAAAAACTGACATCATAATTAAAGGTTTGTTAAAGCGACCTGAAAATATGAATCGCCTAATAAGTGATGTGTCACGTACAGATTTCCCTGTTAGTCGATGTCAAAACGTGTGAATTAAATTTTAATTCTTTGCACATAACTTTCTGTATAGCTCAGATATTAATGAAAGTTACAATTTCACATTGATATGCCACAAAGTTGATAAATCAAAGTTGCAAAAGTAGCTTTTCTTTTAATTTTTCATGAAATATTTTCCATTAGAGGCCTGTTTCACTTTTTCCCAAATTAGAGGTTAAAAATTAAACACACTTTTTTCATTTTTAAAGTCTGTGTTGTATCGTACAGTTCAAATGACGTAAGTATTTAAAATGGTTATTCATAACCGCATCTAGTAGAAAAAATTAAAGTATGAATTTGTATTGTTAACTGTCAAAAAACATGAAAGATTTGTATTTTGTTTCACTTTTACCCCAGTTTACCAAATATTTATCAAATTATTGTTTAACTAATTTATATTATAACTAACTGTTACCCACGACTTCGTCCGCGTGGAAATTGTATTTTTTCGGGATACAATGCAGCCTATGCCCTTCCTCAGGATGCAAACTATCTCCCTGCTATATTTCATAAAAATCGGTTTAACGGTGAAAAGGTAACAAACAGACAGAGTTACTTTCGCATTTATAATATTAGTATTTCTTGAAATGTATATATGTATATCTAAATATGAAATTTAACTATAGCTGAGCCGCATACCTAAACCTATGCTAGATCTCGTAGGTTTATAAGCAGAAAAACGGCACTGGCTTATACTTAAGTCTCTTACTGAAAAATTTCCATGTCTATTGAATTTCATAATCTTATATCAAGCCTAGATCGTTTAAAAATTTAAATAGTATAATAAAGTCATCTTTACGATTCTTCTTTCTTCATTTTGAGTACCACTGGAACATAAATATATAATATATATAGTTCTAGAACTCAAACAAATAAACAACTTAGCAAGGAACGGGTGGTAAATGATTAATGATAAATCACGAAACGTCAGCGGTGTATTGGTCTCAAACAGGAACTAGTTGTGTGTGTGTGTGTATGCGGGGCGGTGTAGACCACTTCCGGTCACGTGGGGAAGCCGCGGTAGTTGTCACCGCCGCCGCCACTGCCGGCAATCGATTTTATTTCAAGGGCGCAACGAAAGGGTTAAAAAACGTGACTCATCACTATGTGTGAGGAAAACTTCAAAGGGTTAGACTCTGGCAATAACACAAACGATTTGGATATTATAGCATATATTTTATTTATTATTATTATATTTGTTAATTTTATATACAATTATATATACATTCCAGTATTTTTAGCTTTTTTTAAGTCTGTTTTATTTTTATTTTTTTATTTTTTCTCTTTTGAGTGGCATATCTAAAAAGTCCACGGTCAAATTCTGTTGAAATGTATATGAGACCACCTCGAAAGTATACTATTTCAAACAAAAAAAAGTTTCACTAAATAGGTGTATATTTGTCGGAGTTATGCACAAAAATACAGAAATAAAATATACATCAAAATTGAAAACCCTCTCATTTTTTTAAGTCCAACATCAGATTCTGATAAAATTTAAATGATACCACATACAAACAAGAAAAGAAACGTCCAAATCAGTGTATATTTGTCGAAGTTATGCCCGAACATACATAAAAAATATATGTATATCGATTGAATTGTGAACCTCCTCCTTTTTCGAAGTCGGGAAAAATGTCTGGCGTTAAGATTAAATATTTTAAACAAATGTAATGTGCAACAGTTGTAGCAGCAACATAGTTCGAAAACTTATCTGCATTTTGCTCCATACCTAATACTAAAAACTTAATAACAATAACTTGGTAGTTTTACTTTAGCAGAGAGTAACTTTTTCATAATATAAATAGATTGTAAGAAACAATATAAAACTTATTAAAGCGAACTTCATAAAAATCTCATGCTCATTATTAATTCCTAGAACTTAATACATATAAGCAATTATTTTAACATCAAATAACATTAAATACCCTTACTTGAGATTACTGAATTAAAACAATACAATCACACTGTGGTTTTACGAAGAATTTTCAATTTATCTGCTTATATATTAACAGGAAAATTAAGAAGATACAGACAGCTTACACGTGTTTAAATTCAGAACTCAACCACTAATACCTATATACAGGCTGTCCCGTAAACATACCGACAAAAAATACGCTTTGTCTACGTAACTAACTATTGTCAATAATTAAATTTTATATAACGGTACGGAACACTTAGGGCGCGAGTCCTACTCGCACTTGTCCATTTTTTAAATAATTTTTGATATCGAAAACTTCAAAACCGAGATTCTCGATGAGACTTATTATAATAAAGTTGAAATAGTGTCGGTTTTATCACGTCCAAATTTAAATCAATCAATGCAATAACATTGATAACGTCTCATTTAAATTTAAGTATTATCATCCCAGTCTCATCTTGTCCGAAGAAACAATTTAAAACTTATTAAAACAAAATTCCCAAGAAACTCATGCTCATTATTAATTTCTTATGAACTTTAATAAGCAATTATTCTAACGTCAAATAGCATCAAATATACCTTGACTTGAGATTACTGGATTAAAACAATACAAACATAATGTGTGGTTTTACGAAGAATTTACAATTTATCTGCAAGTACATATATTAACAGGAAAATTAAGAAGATATCTACATAGCTTACACGTCTTTCAATATCACTTTGAAATATAGAACTCAACCACTAATCCCTATAAACAGCATTGTGTACCTACTTACAAAATAAGTTGACGAGTAAATGTGTAATGTATGTATGTATTCATCATAAAATATAATTTTCCCGTGGCTTAACCCAAGTGTATTTCAAAATCTAGGAATATTTGGCTGCTCTAAAAACATACACTGAAATAAATAATTGCTTCAATTTGCCTATCATAGTTAAACTAGTCAAATATATGCACTCGACATTAGGTTAAATTGACTAAATACACTTGTTAAAAATATTTAGTAAATTGGAACAAATATTAATTGAGTCAACCCACTTTTCAAGTGAACCAAATATTCTGTGTTTCGAAGAAAATTATTTGGTCAATAATAATAATAATATTAATTTTATTGTTTTTTACCAATGCATTGGTACAACAATACGTCAATTACAAAAAATAAATAAAATGATTTTTATTTGTTTAAAAATACATAACGGTTTTGTTAAAAGAAACAATAAGGTGCTGAAACCAGTCTTGAACGTTTTGAGAGGAAGGGATATTGTTTTTTTGGGATTGATGGTCTATTTTTTTGTAATTCTCATGAACACATATTACTAATAAAACATAACTACCTCATTATTAAATAAATCAATTTTATTACCAAAGTCCGCAAATATATATAAATATTTTTAATTGTAGCTTTTATTTTCTTAATGTTTTTTTTCCAGTAATGGCCAACGTAAAACCAATAATGAACACCCAGTAATAGTAGTAAGTACTATGGCACAAAAATTATAACTTATTTACATAAGAAAATACATTTTTTTGATAGTCTGCCGAACCGCGATGTTTATTTGTCCACTATTTTTAAGATCAATTTTCATCATAAGACGCTGTAAGACATTTAAATGTATATAGATAAATAACCAGTAATGGCAGTAATCAAATGTCAACAAATATTTCGAATTAAGTACATTTAATTTTAATAGGTTCAACACTGGAGTATTGTTAAAAACTGGTACCAGTACCTTAGTGCTGTGCGATATAATTTGCAATTAAAAGTAGAAGACCTTTCTTGTGGGCTTGCGGTATTCTTTTTTTTATAAAATATAAAATTGTAAATTTTCCTTAATACGAACCTACCTTGAAATTATTGAATTAAAACAAAACAAAAATACTGTGGTTTTACGGGGAACTTGTAATTAAACTGCGTATATGTCAATAAGACAATTAAAAGACACCTACACAGCTTACACGTGTTTCATTATAATTTTAAAATAATGAACTCAACCACCAATACCTATACGAGTATATTATACAATAATATACAATTACCTAAAGATATATTTTTTTATTTATTAGTCAGTTGATTCCTGACATTTGCTCGGAATGCGGGAACTCGTAAAGAGAAAAAAATTGTATTTTAATATTTTTTTGTACAAAAAAATTAAGACAAGTGCAAGCTATATACTTGCACAATTAGTGTTCCGTACTATCAGAAACGTGAGAAACGTGTCAGGACAAAAGTTGTTCCTTATAATTTTTCTCGAAAAACTTTTTCCCTAAAACCAATGGTTCAGCAGTTAATAAACTTTTTTTTTCAATCCTGATAATTTTTGCACAATCTACACCTAATTCTCAATGTTCATGATTTTTTTTTTAATTCTGAGCGATCCTTTTAGTGATAGGGGTTGGGGACAACAATTTTTAAGCGTTTTTCCCGAAAAATGTATTTAAAAATACATAAAAATATATATTGTAGAATTCGTACTTAATAAGCATTCATTTGACACCCCTTTAAATTTTTTCTATTTCCCAATTTACCTTCACTTATATATGTGTTAAATTTAAAAAAAAAACGTGTAATATAGTTTCAGAGAAAATTGTCAGTAACAGACTGCCGGACAGACGCCGAAGTGATTCCATAAGAGTTCTGTTTGGCAAGCAACACTAAAAATTTAGAAAAAATTAAACAAAAACCTTATTTTTTGCTGTTTAAGTACAATAATACAATGAATAAAAATTCAGTTTGAACGAAAAACAAATCTAAAATATTAATTTTATATTTGTCCAAAAACATCTCCTTCATTACTTAACACTTGCAAATAATTAAAGAGCAAGATAATAAAATCAAATAAAAATAATTCCACAAAATATGTTGAAACCTACCACACCGGGAGAAACCATACCAAAATTTATAATATTTCATTATACCACTGCGGGCTGTCAAAATGTTTATCTGAAATGTGTTCGAGCATTAGACAGACGTAAATGAGGAAGAACAAGGGTATGGGGAAGGAAGCACACCCTTCAATGATGGAGGGAGGTTGAACCCCCCCCCTCCTTTTAGAAAAGACTGCTCCATCGTAACATGAGATGTTGACGATGAAAGCAACGAGAGTAGTTAAAAGTGGATAGCGAGAGAATGAGACTTTTCAGAAACGGCTGGAGGAAATTCTGGGAAGGGGGGAAGGGGGTGGGTGGGTAGAACGAGACGCGCTCTCACGTTCCGTTGGGCACACCGTCGTGTTCATAATTAAACTTTGGGCAGATTAAAAAACTTCCATGTTACATGAAACAACGTCGAAATGAGAGGAAGAATTTGATGAAAAAAGGATGGTCGGAAAGTCGGTATGTTGTTAAATTTACTGGTGTAGTCGTAATTTTAACGATGGTATATATTTAGTTCTGAGAATATGTTTAAATGAAGACACTAATGAGGTTGTACGATAAGAAATGGCTGAAGGAAGATCTAAGATTGTTGTATTTTAGAAGATTAGTTCTATTTGATTATATGTATATGATTTGAAAATGTAGATAGGTATTTTAAATAATAATACAAAAACAGTGTGGTTTTGAATATTTTTAAATTAAATGTACTAAATTAGTACATTTTTTGATATTTGATTACTACAATTACTGAATCATAATCTATATACATTTAACTATATCTTACACTACCTACAGCATCATTTGATGATAAATTGATCATTTTCTTTAAAAACAGTGGACAAACGGTATTTTCTCATGTTAATACTTCACATTGTTTTAAATTTTACAATGTTTGTGTAGTATTACTTATCATTTTGTAATCATAAACAAGTGTCTATCACTGTGTGTATCCATTACCGGTTTTACATTGTTCATAACTGGAGAAAAATATATATATATACTAAATTAAAGACTATAATTTAAAAAATAAACTATATTTGCGGTCTTTGGTAATTAAATTGATTTAATAAAGAGTTAATCGGTTTATTAGTAACACGAGTTCATGAGAATTACAAAAAAGTAGCCCATCAATCCCAAAAAACAATATACTATGCTCTTAAAGCGTTCAAGACTGGTGGCAGTACCTTATTTATTAATTATTCCACAGTTTCAGAAAATGAATATACTTAATTACGAATTGTCAGTATTATGAAAAACAAGCTGTTACCCGCGACTTTGCCGTGGAATTTCTATTTTATTTTTTTCTAATAAATTTTTCGGGAAACAAAGTAGCCTATGTCCTTCCTTAGGATGCAAGCTATTTCCCAGCCATAATAATTTGTGGTAGTATTGTCTTAAAATGTGTTGCGTCAAAAAATTTATTAGCGGCGCCAATACAATAAAAATTAGCAAACTGATACAATTTTTGGAGTACAAGTTAACCCTGCCAAATTTAGAGCTTTAATCTAATGTACTAACGGAACTCTTTCCTAAATGTTTTGTAAAAATGGTGGGGCCAACCTGTACCTATTGCAAAAATCAAATTTTTTTTTTAATTGGTAATTAACGAATTTTTCGAAACAGCACAACGTATACAAGAAAAAACAACCTTTTTTTCGAAAAAGTTACTGGTCATTCCGAACAATAAATAGTAAAAAATGAATAATAACTTTCGAATCATTCTATAGATATTGTCAGTGAAAAAATAAAATGAGATGGAAATCTTTCATAAAATATAAAAAAAAATCTTTAGATAAGCGCTCTTGAAATACTCATAATATAAGAAAACAGGGAATTCTATTCAAAAAATATATAAGTGGATGGGATAAAGGGGCGCGGCTTGGGAAATGAGGTTCAAACAAATTAAACTCTCGTAAATAATTAATGCAACATTTATCTGTTAATTACGACATAATGCCTTACGCATTACATCAAATTATGGCAAAAAAGCATATTCGTTATCCAAATGAAGTAAGACCAATTATTTTTTTTCTTTTAAATGTTCGTTATGCATGTTATAACGTATGTGATCAGTAGTAGCTCTTGATTAAAAATGTACAATGTGAACAATGTACGTGATTTTTATTTTATTAAAACATATTACTGACAAAACTAATAAAAGATAGAATAAAATGAATGGGACATAAATTATAGATAATAATATTCTCTACACATGTATCAAATGAATTTTTTTTAAAGTAATTATTAAACCGGAAACGGATGTTTACTCTTGTCAATTTTTGAATTTTCGAATTATTTTTGAAATAAGAAAAAAATATTTTAGATAAAAACTGTCGAGTATGTTATTACTTATTATCTATAATTTACTTCCCATAAATTTTATTCCAACATTTATGATTTTTTGAATAACTAAAAAGAACCACCTACACTGTTTACTTTCAGTATTACGTATAAGAAAGTTCCATGGTATCGTACCTATGAAAAACACGTACACTATTCAATCTTTGCAATACGTATAAGAAAGTCCCATGACACTCATAGCAGTCATTTATTCTCTGTTATGAACCATTTGAAATAATTTTAAATTATTTTTTTTCAAAAATTATATAATAATATCAATTACAATTTTTACCTTGACCATTTTTTTAAAATTCAAACTGGTTAAAAAAAATTAGAAAAATTTAAAATTGACATCAGTAAACATCCGTATCCGGTTGGAAGATCGTTTTCAAAAATATGTTTTCTTTCCAAATAAAAATTAATCTTAAATATAATATTTCATCCTTCTATGATTTGTCGTATTTAACTTACAGTGTTTATAGACAGACCGACACACACATATCATGGCGAAAATAGTCAGAATGGATTCATACAGGGAAGGTCAAAATGGGTAAAAAAAATCCAGAATCCAATAAAAATCTACTTAACAATACTTACTTATATGTATATTTCATATACATGATTATAAGAAAGTAATAAAAATAAAAAGGTCAAATGCGTGTTGGGCACGCGCATGATAGATTTCCGTAGCCATTTACTAACTTAATTAGCCATATCTGAAAATCCTACGAACGTAGCGCATAAAAATTCAAAAATATCAACAAAAATAATATTTTGGAACATTACAAAAATTTAATTCTACGCCACTGTTAAGACATATCTCTACATGTAAAATTTAGAGAGTAATTGAATTTTACTAATGTAGTGCTAAGTATAAAATTTGCATGTTCATGTTAAGAGCCCTGTCTAATTATTTTATTAATGCATTAGTACTTAACTAATTAATAACGCACGACATATTTTTTCACATAATTTGAAGCTTAATTTTATAATCTTTATGCACACAGTCATATTTATCACATTCTATTCTATATTTTCACTGTGAACATTTACGTGTCTAGTAGATATGTGTAATTCACCAATAAATTATTCTTTTGTTTGCTTCGTTGAACAATTATTTATCGCTAGAATTTGAAAATAAATATGCCTACATACTACATATTTTATATTTATTAAAATCAAATACTGCAATATTTAATTTGTTATTTATAAGTTATAAAAAAATATCTGCCACGTAAATGCACAATGTTTCCTCATGCTAAATTCACCAAATAGTTAATTATCGAACAATTTTAATAAACACCGATAAAATATTCACGCATGAACTGCCATTGGTTAACCATTTAATTTTAATACAATTTTATTTAAAAATATTTATTAGATTTTTTTAATACGCTCCTGATTAGTTTTCTTGTATATTTTTAATTTTTGACATTTAAAACATCAAAATGACATTTAATATGTCAAAGTAAATAGCGATTGTAAAAAACAAATGACTATTTTTTAAATCAAATTGAGTTAGGGTATATTTTACAACAAATGTTTTGTTGATCTATTTATATTATAGAAACTTGAATGCTTTACAAAAAAGATTCTATAAAATTTTCACGTGCTGTTCGTGAGATATCTTAAAAATATAAATATTTTGGGATGTTACCCCTTCCTCTTACGGGTTATCAGTTTAGTGGTTCATGAGTGTGACAAGGATTCAGGGGACAGACACGGAATGAAAAGTGTTTGTCTTGACCTGAAACGAAAAGATCAAGTAAAAGTTTTGATATCGGAGAACATTGTTTTTTTTCAATTTTTAATTACAAAACTTCCCATATCTTAACTAAATATATGTCTACTTATAAAATTAATTATTTAACTATTTTGTTTTGTCAAAGGTATTATATAATGATTTTAAAAAGTGTTTTTTTTTATTTATTCATAAATATGTATACCTACCTATATTTTTCTTAATTTATATACATAACAATAGATACCTAAATATAAATTTTCCTGAGAAGAACTCCTCGAAACCAATACAGAATATTAATTAAGAAGCCTTTTGAATAAAATCTCTTCAAATACTTACAAATTTCCTTTTGAACATAAGTATGTAAGAAAGAGAATTGCGAAGCGAATCCACTTTCTGAAAACGTATTAATTAGTAAAGTTTAGAGAATTTATATATATCAGTTAATTAGTGAAAAATATAGCGTATTATTTTAGTGTTCTTTAGGTGCGCACCTTAGAATTTTCTTGTTGCAGGTAAAAAAAATCAAAATAAAATCACAACAAAAAAGTTTTGTTAAATTTAAAATTTCAGATATTATTTTTACTTGAATTTCTAAGAAGACAAAGGTTGGTTTTCAGGTGACGCCCTTAGCCCCTTTTATGGGTGCGCTCCTTGATGTTCCTGTAGGAAAAATCAGCAGATGGAAATTTGAGATGTTTATTTAGTAGAGAATTACAAGGGAGGCTAAAATCATTAATGTATTTTCAAGGTGGTGGAAATTATAAACCTCCCCATTCGAGCTGTGGAATTTATAAATTAATTTTCGTATCTCTTAATTTTATACTAATATACTAAAAATTAAAATCATTATTTTTTAATCAAAATATTATAAAACATGAAATCTTATGGCTATCAGTTTCTGGTTCATCTATAACCCATTAACGCCCAAAAGAAAACAAAAACACGCAGAAGATTTTTTAAATAAAATTAAGAAGGTACACATACAATATATTAAACAACAAAAACTTTTTTTACACTTATAAAAAAATTAACGGCGAGTATTCGAGCAAGTAAATTTGGCAGATATGAAGTCTATTTTGTGTGAGACTGATTTTCTGATATCATTATTTTAAAGATAAATTACATTTAAAATTCAAGTTATGTATATTGTTGTTATATTTGTGAAATCACATGCTTCAGTTGGATAAAATATATTAGCATATCACGTATCTCATATACAAATAATTGGCAGCAATTAAAACACATTTAAATACTTATAAAACTAATAACGTTAACAGATTTTGTTTGTTGCATTACTAGCATTTCCCGAGATAAAATTTTCAGTCTCCCTCGAGTATCCCAGCGTCTCCCAGAATATTCCAGCGACCGTTACAGTATTCCAAAGCGTCTCTCAGAGTATTCCGGCAACTCCTTGCTTATATTTGAGTCTCCCATAGGAATACTCGAGTCTCTATAGGATATTTGAGTCTCCCATAGGAATACTCGAGTCTCTATAGGATATTTGAGTCTCCCATAGGAATACTCGAGTCTTCCAAAGTTGGTGGACTTAGAAGATTTTTGAACTGGTAATATTTCTTAGGTTTCTTCTAAATAAACAAGGACACAACGTGTACTGTTTAACACATGTTTCACAAATGTGTTTGTAAGTATGTTTAGTTGTATCTAGTTGTCGAAGGAATGCACATGGGTCGCGTTTACTTGGTAAAAATACACACAGTATTTGAATTGATAATGTCAAAAAGTCAAAAATTCTCATCATTTCTGAATGTGTTATATACTTGATGTGAGTATTTATTTTATATACATGATTTCTCTAACATAATTTCATTACTCTAGCTGCTAGAGTCTAACAAATTACTTATTTTGCTCTATTTATTTTTTCAGGTTCAATGATCAAAAAATCAACCAGCAAAAAACAGAAAAATGATAAAGTAAATGTAATTATTTTTATAATTACTATCATAATCACCACAATCCTGTTAATAATATTCAAATGCGATATTGAAAAGCATTTTATAGACTTATAATTCATATGTAAGTCTATAAAAGCCGAATTTTTTCACAACTCATAGTTACAGCAATAATAATAATTCTATGTTCTTCTCAATTAATTTTAAATAAATAAATATTGTATCTAGAAAATTGAGAGAGACTCGAGTATCCCATATAGAGACTATAGACCCATAAATCTGGATCATTCTTTGGAATACTAGCGTCTCCCGTTCAGAGACTAGAGTCTCTCATTCAAGAGTCTCCCATCGAGTCTCCCTGAGTGACATACGGAATACCCATGGGAGACTCTCGTTGGAATACTCTGGGATACTGTATTTTTTTATCTCGGGTTGGTTTTTAAGGAAATATTTTAGATTAATATCCATAGAAAGCAGCACGAATTATAAAATGAGGTGTACCTATACAAGTTTGTACGGCGGGCGTTAATGGGTTAAATTATAATCTGTTTATAAGAACTATATGAGAGGTATCTCAAATTGTTAGCGATAAGTGAAACCAATGTTTAATAGGTTTATTACAGATTAAATTTATAACATCGGATCCAATACGCTACTTTTTAATAAATGATACATAAAAATCACATCAAACATTTTACCTATTTAAAATATAATATAAATGAATAATAATTGTATAAGATATAGTTTCAGAAAAGTTAAACTAAAAAACATACATAGCATATTTCATCCCCTTTTGTCAACTAATAATCTTGACTACATGTAAGATTATTATTAAAAAACTTCTCCCTCATCTTTATAAAATATTTTCTAGAGGGTGATATCTTGAAAATTTATCGCTCAGTTTTTATCTCCTCAGTGATTGTAACGACCTTTCTCTCCTCGTTTATATTTTTATTTATATATAAAAAAAATCCCCCAAGGGAATGAGACAAAGACAAACGCCGTTCTGTCAAATTAGTTCGCAAAGACATTTTCTTGTTACTTGTATGTTTTTGGTGCAGAGCTGGAATAGAATATTTTTTTGTGAAAAATAAAATTAATTTTCGCAGAAATATACGATTTTTGAAATTAAAATTTGTTTTTTCGACTATTTAAAAAAGAAACATCTAATAATTATTTACACTTTAAATATTGCACCTTATATAAAAATATGTAAAATTTTATTCTCTATAGCTTTTGTACATGATATTTGTCTCTATTATCAGTTTTGAGTGCTCAAAATCCATTTTAACATAATTTTTTTATTAAACGCACTTAATTTTCGGATTAAGGGCAATTTTTCAACAATTTAGGTAAAAATTTTGAAATGTAATAAAATAAGGAAATTTTAATGTTCAGTATCTTTATTTATCTTGAAGTTATTCAAAGATAACTAAATTAATCTTCAAACGGCTCTAAAAAAAATTCCACAATGCCTTTGGATGGGGACTTTTTTGTACAGACGTACTATTATGAGTACTATATGGGTACCAAATTTCATTACACTCCGAATTTTTTCTATTTAAATATCTTCATTGACTGTACTAGGTGTGTAAATTGTTTTTATAGATAAAAATTACGCGAATTCACTTTTACGTGGTTGAAAAAGTTTCTTATGTCACTATAAACTTGGGTATTCTCCGAAGTCAGAATTGGCCATGTATATGTATAACAAAACTCTGGTATTCCCAAAAATTTGACTTCATGACATATTTATTACGTAACCTATTTTTGCTAAATTTTTGCTTAAATATTTTTTGGGTCTCCTCCCATAGACGGAAAAGTGTACTCAAATACAAAAAAAAATCTAGAAATATCAATATTCCATAACTGAGTTATTTTTTTGGCTTATGATCAGCTCATTTATAATTTAAAAGATGCTGGAATTTTTTAATAGGTACATACATTCATATATTAACTACTTATCTATTGGGCTGAAATTATATTTACCTATTGACAATTTTTACAGAATTTCTAATCGCAATATCGTATATTTTCAATTCCACCCCTGGCTATGATTTTACATGATTACTTTGCGTTATATTGATTTTTAAAAGGTCTTCTATTTTAATTTATATCAGAACAGTAATGTGATTTTCTAAAGAAAATTTATCGCTTAATTGAACATAGGTATCATCGTATCTATACACTTTATAAGAGCTTTTGTTACAGTCAATTAACTATAAAAAAAACTACCTAGTTTTTGATGATTTTAAAGAAACGCAATATAAAAAACGAAATTGTGAATATTCTATTTAAAAACACTAAACAGAAATGCAAAAATACCTAATTGTAAGTAATAAATAAAGAGTTATATACTTATAATTGCACTAAAATTTTGATAGTATACACATTGTACACTCAAACATAAATTTGTATACATTGCATTGAATTTTAAGTAAGTAGTATTATACATTGTTTGATCTTGGCTTCTGGGTGTAAGCCGCGTCGGTTTGGTCGTGTTATCGGCCAACGTTTCGTCACATATTGCAGTGGACATCTACAGGGCTCTTCTAAAAGTACCCTGAAGATGTGCATTTAAATAAATACCTTATTAAATTTAAAATATCAACTTTATTTATAAGCTTCATTGGGAGTTTCGCCAGAGTCTCAGTTTTAAAGGATTATTGATAATTTGTAAATATTTAGTATTTAAAGTAAATCTTTAAATCAATAATTATATTATAGTAAAATATAAATATTTCAGGATTTCTTTGTTTATTATACATGAACAATATGAAAAAATGTATTGTTAAATCAATGAAATATCAACCAATTTGATTTATTTTCTGAAAAATATTTAACCAATTAAATTCAATCGAATTAAAATTAAAAACTCGATAAAAAAATAATTATGTAAGCGTCTGAACGACACATTATATAATGTAAAAGATTAAAACCTTTTTTAATATTCTTTAATCGTAGACTCACCACTGCAAGGCAATTTAAACCATTTCACAAATCAAAAATCTTCAATTAGTAAACAGTAATTAATTTGAAATAAATTGTAGATTCAAATTTTTGATTAAATAAAACATGAAGATTAATGCGTCAGACGAGAACGAGTGAGAGAAAGACAGACGTAGAAAGATTTGAGAAAACAAAATGAAATTCCATTTAATTTGACAAAATGATCACCATCGTAAGTAGAAAATTGCTCGAACATCAGTAATATTTTAAAAATAATTTGCAAAATCTCAGCGGTGTGGTAAATCTTACGTTCATTTACGAACATTTAATAAAAAAGCGCCCCAACGGGAGAGGGATGATGGGGAATGAGAGGAAATATCTGCATGATGAACAGGGAGGGAAAATGGCTCTCTCCCCCACATAAAATGAACTGTATTCAGTGAAGACGGTGAACAAAATGATATTTTTATACGTAAAGATAAATTTGTGAAGATAACATTCTGTATGGCCGTTTTATTGAAATAAAACAATTGTGTTCTGTGGTGTGATACACACGAAAATAACACATAAAATTTTATTTCAATTCGGGGTAGCGTGATTGTAGAAAATACACAGAGAAAAATAATATACAAGCTTTTAATATCTATTAAATCATTATTTATAACCAAGCGTATCTGAAAATCTGAATAAGGAATGTGGGATTTAATTAAAATTAATTCTTATCAGAAAATACATTATAGGTATGATTGTTTTATAGTTAGCATATGGAAAAACTGTTAGACGTAATAAATGTGTAGAATAAAAGAAATACGGAATTTTAAATAAGGTACTGGCACTAGCCTTGGATCTGACCCCAGTAATGGCTACTTTTTAATTAAATATACTGAATTAGAAATATTTGTTGATATTTGATTACTACCATTTCTGAATGTTAATATATACATGGTATATACATTTAACTGTCTTACAGCGGTAAAATGAGCATTATATCTTATATTTCTTCTGTAACCCACTTAAAAATCTACATTTTCTGAAAGAGAACATTACGGGTCACAAAACGTAATAAATTAACAACAATCCATTTAAATTCACTTCATCTATTTGCAGAATAGAACCCTATTAAAACTCAGCGAAATCGGATAGCTAGAAACATGAGAATTTGCAGTTTATTTAAGACTTTTTTGATTTTTTGAAAAATTTTATCGTGAAATAGATAGTTAGTTCGGAGGTTCAAAAATATCCGCTAAGAAGTGCCACAATAGCTGCGTTGTATTTTAATTATTTTATTCAAATTTTTTCCTTTTGAGTGGCATATTTAAGAAGTCCATGGTCAGATTCTGATAAAATTTATATAAAACTATTTGTCGGAGATATGCTCGAAAATACATACAAAATATATACAGAAAAATTGAAAACCCCCTCTTTCTTTTAAGTCCGTGATCGAATTTAAAAAAAATATTATGGGAGTTAAATTGGAGTTATACTCATTCAAATAAAAAAAATCATCTAAATCGGTACATGTTTGTCTTAATTATGCCCGAACGAATTGAAAACCTTCTTCCTTTTTTGATGTCTGTTGAAAAAAGTCTTGACTGATAGATAGACGGACAACAAAATAATTCTATAAGAGTTCCGTTTTATAATTGTGAGGTACAGAACCCTCATTATTTTATCATATCATATTCGATAAGATAAAAGCAATATTACTTTTTCGAAAAAACAGTAACATATCTTCAAGTGCTGACGATATCAATAGTCGGTATATTCGTTCGCTGCCATACCATTCGAGTCGCATTCGCTCATTACAGAACAGTGAGTTGCAAATTGCCATTTCTTTTCATAGCAAATTGCTTCATTTAGTACCTGAAATCCTCTCTGCCATGAACTGAATCAAATGAAACGAAAGACTCCGCCGTACTCGTCTTGTTCTTACATAAAGTGTAACAATCAGTATTACAACACCCCCAACAATTACAAAACGGTTTTTTCGTCTCTCTTTTGCTCAATGCTAATGCCTCTGTAATGCTTTTATAGTTTGTACATAGCGCAGTATTTTTACGCTAGTTTAATGTTTAGTACATGTCAGAATAATGACTTTTTTGTTGAAAGAGCAAAATATAAGTGACTAACAGACAGACAACCCTCTTTCCGTTATTATTTAAGTATAATCTATAATTATATTTAATGTTAATCCATTTTCGATTAGTGCTATTATACATTTAAACCGATGAATATTGATCAATATAATGTAGTAAAGAATTGTGAAGAATAAAAAGATCTAAAATAAACTCCGTGATACCATATATTATCTAATTTTTATATTTAAGCAAGCGAAGCCGCAGGCACAGCTAGTACAAAATAAAACAATTCCATTGCAAAGATATGTGAATACAAATCAGTAATTCTTAAACTTTTCAGAGTTGCAGGAGACTTTCAATTATAAGATAAATTATAAAAACGCAAATAATGAAATCTTACCAACTGAATATTTTTATGAATCAAAGCAGTTAAAATATATTTTAAATAAAAGTCGTCTGGTTTTGATGGGGAAATAAATATAAAATTATTAGTTTTTGATTTTTTAATGGAAAATGTTTTTTATTACAGTATTTTATTTTATGAGAAAAAAAAAACAAGGAAACTTTTGTTTTATATCATTTTTTGTATGACTTAAATTTCTCAAGACAAATAAAAAATGAATTTTTGTACAATTTTTTTCTACTTTTAGTATTTATTTTTAACTGACTTCAAAATGGAGAAAGGTTCTTAATAGTCCAGGCTGTGGAGGCTAAAACAGATTATTTTTTAGTACAGTTTTAATACTTACAGGATATGTTACAAAAGTAGTGTAGAATAATACCCTAAATTTGCTCCGATTTTGGTTTTCTGCGACAGGGGTTAACCGTGGTTCAATTGCAAAATTCTTAAGATTTTCTGATTTTTACTAAATATATAGCGGTCAGTCAAGTATTATACAAAAAAAAGTTACAGATAAAAGTTATTTGCTACAAAATTCCCTACAACCTCCATTTTGAAAAAAAATAAAAAATTCATTTGTTCATCTGCTACACTGAAAAAAATTACCGAAACACACTTTTTTAAGCTGTAATAATTAATATAGTTTAACGGTTTTTAAGTTGATTGATTGTATAGAAAAGGCACCATATATTTTTGTACAAAATATAAAATTAATATTCATTAAAAATAAAGGTTTCATGATTAAATTAAAAATCAAAATTTCGGTGGAAGCAATTTTAAACAAAGTTCATTTATGTATAACTTTGCATATTCTCAAATCCCGTATTATATTTATCCGTAAACAATTTCCATACCAATTTACTATATTAACACAGCTTCGTTCACAAGTAATTATAACCCTCAAAAGAGAATTTCTTTTGTAGGATACCGAGTACTTTCTGGTAACTACATCATTATTACGTCCGTAATCAAGCTAAAAAACCATCTTGGTGGAAAAAAAGCTATACAATAAACTTATTTCACTGGAAGAAATATCGTACAGACCGTCTTATAATTAGTGGCAAATATGCCGTATTTAGAATTTCATATATTGATGACGAATACTTTTTAAAAATGTCTGTAAATCAATATACATGTTTGGGGAAGAAAAGACCCGCCTACTATATTTACATAGCAAAAAAATCAATCCTCTACTCAAAAATGTCAGTTTCTTATATACATAAATCACAAGGGTATATAATATGTCAGAAGTATATAAGGGATAATACATAGTGCTTATGTATAAGAAGACACGAGGGTTGGATCTTTCCCTACACACCCACTCAAATAACATAATGTAAATTTTTCTGAATCATGATGTGCAGACAATATTGAATTATTTCTGTGAAATATTTTTTATAAAATTTTGAAATGAGTTATTCAGAAGTCAAAGCAAGTAATGTTTCAATATTGGTACACTGGCAGAAACGTTGTTGGACGAAACAATAATGTAGTTGGAATAAACTTAACTTGATAATATAATAATTAATAAATACATTTTACTAATAATTAGTTTAAATGTCAATCATTTTGACACCTATTGGTCGATTGTCATCAAATCACGCTGTAAGACAGTTAAATGTATATAGATTAATATTCAGAAATGGTAGTAATTAAATATCAACACATATTTCTAATTCAGTATATTTAATTAAAAATTTGCCATTACTAAAGCCTTTGCCAAGACTGGTGCCACTACCTTATAAAAAAAAAACGCATGAAATTTGTTAATGTATTAGCGAACTACACAAATCTATCTTTTGATTTAGAGTAAAAAAATATCATGTATATTACGATTTATCAGAATTAGTCGCTATGGATTCTGAATAGAAGGACTGTTGTTATACCCCATCACATTTTTTTTAGAATTAGATATCTATGCAAGTACAGTAGATTAAAAAAATAGTTTCTCTTGTAAAGAATATGAATTTATTAATTCAGTGAAGTGTAGATGACTTGGGTAGATAAATATAAACATTTCTAATTTAACTAGCACGCTACTACGTGTAAATGTGGGAATGATTCAGCAAAACATTTTGTAATATATCTTGTAGGTACGTGTTACACGTAGGTACTTCACATGTACAAATAGCATATGAGCTTATCAGTTATTATATAAGAGACTAACTTCACTGTTATGATTTTCGTATTTTATTTAGAGGAGATACACAATTTTTTATCAAAACAACAAACAATATAAAAAAATCAACTACGTTATACATATCTCTAATTAATTGAGTTTTTTAAACTGTATCTTTTTTACAAAAAAAAATATAATAAAAAATAATTAAATAACATGTTTCAAAAAAAGTTATTTTTGTCCATTTTATGACACTATTCGCATTGAAAAGAACAGTGTATCAAATAAAATTTAATTCAAATTAAACAATATCTTAATTAGATATATTTTGAGATTTATAATCATTTTTAATCTAGGATTTGTATTATTACTAAGTCCTTAAATACTTCATTCTAAAATTTGGTTTTATAAAGTCTAACTGTTTATGTAATTACATTTATTGCAAAAGACCTATTTATTGTATTTAAAACATTTTAGCCAATCAACATTACTACTTAATTTTTACAATTAACATTACTATTTAATTACAATGCACAACATCTGTCCGATTCAATGTGTAGGTAACCTTTAAAATTATTTGACAAACTGCATCTACACAGAAATAAGATGTATGCAATATTACACAAAACATTAAAAGTATAATAATCATCTTTGAAATCTTTTTCAAAAAACGAGGTAACCCCAGTGTGGCCGGTATGCTATTCTGGAGAAGTGGAGTAGGCAAGGGTTAAGTATAACTTACAAAAAAATTAGAACTAATTAATTAATTCATTGTTTCATGAACTGTTTCATTGCGTTTTATTTTGTATATCTTTTAAAAAGTCTTTCCAGGAGAAGGTCTCCGTATTGTTTGTAAGCAATCTGAAAATTTATTTATTCTTATATGTATAAGCATTAACAGTACACATATAATTTTTATAATACAGAATATACATCATAAAAATCATGATTAAATATATTTAATATGTACTTTGCAATTATAATCTAGTATCGCATTTCATAATATACTGCAGTATTTACCAACATATATACTTTCCTCCCCGTCATCTCGGCAAAAAGAAAAAGGAAATGAAAATAAAAACATGATAAAAAATAAAAAAAACTAGGGGACAAAAAAAACAGTCCTGACTATATAGAAATCATGGCTGCCTACAGTAGTTCACGTATATAAGCTATACAACACAAGTAACAGCACGTTCTTTTCGTTACCATGGCAATTCTTTTTCGCTGTCGTGTTCGCATCGCCTCCGGTTGGAGGTTATGTCACCACCCACACAGCGCAACCCTCCCCAAGCACCCCCGCGGAGAGCATCGCGCGACCCCAACAATGATGATGGAGTCCTCTTATATATATGTGTGTATTTTTATTAGAATCTATACTTGGATTTATATTGTTAGTTGATATTTTATGCTTTTTTAATAAGGAGATTTTTTAATGAATGCATCATATTTGTTACTTTTATATATTAATTTCAGTTAGTCAGTATGTGCTTATTTACTTACATATGTTCAGGTTCGGTTTGGGTTCAAATATAAATTTTGATTCAGGTTCAAAAACCGTTATTTTTAGGGTTCGAGTTCATGTTCGTAGTTGAAAGAAAATTATTTTGTTCGAAAAGAATATTATAATTAACAAATAAATCATTTTCTGAAAAAGAAAAAACATCAATAGCCATTCAAATACGAAAACTTCAGAAAAAAATTAACTACTTGGTAATAAATTCTTAAAAATTGCTAAAATCGTCATTTTTGGTACTTTTAAGTTAGGTTATCTAAAAAACATGAAGTGATAGAGCAATTTGGGCAACGGATTCGGTTTCAGCACGTTAAAAGCCTCCGAAAAAGCTAACGAACTACATATATTGATTTTTGTCTGTTCTTATATTTACCTCTTGGTTACCCGAAATATGACCCAAAGTCCTAGAGTGATTCTAAACCTTTGTGATTATCATATTTCAGTTAACAGAATTTTCTCATATATTTTAATAGTATTAGTAAAATAATATCTTCATGTAATTACTGACAACAATAGCATCGTAAATAATAATTGTTTTGTATAAATTAAATTCATTTACAAACAGGTATTATTTCATGATTAAATATTATACAAATCCATATTTTATCAAAATAGTTCAGATATTAATTGAATTATTTAGTGAATTTACAGGAACAATGACTGTAAATAATGTTGACAATCTATTATAATTAATAATTTAATATATAATACAGTAATGTATTGTTTTATCTATATGAACAAATTAATCAATTTTCATCCATGCATGATTATAATATTGTACATACTCATTTTACATATATAGTGTATTCCAAGCTGATTAAGCTATTATATAGGAAATTTAGCATTGGGTGAATCAGTGTGAAGTTTTTTTGAAATGCCACCTCGATATAGACTGATAAATTTTAAATTAGTCAATAGTGTTTATTATAATTTTATTTCGTATGTATAATTTAATTTCATTAATGTAGTTAAGGATGTATAGCAGGTATAGTCTAAGTCAAAAATAATGAAAATCTAGATGCAATGAATGATCAAAATTCAAAATAAAACTATGAATTATTTACTTTAAATGCTTGTAGAAATGTCATATTTGTTCATACACTTTAAAACCTTATTTCACATTTTAACTGTTATTTTGGTCAAAAAATGAATATTTTTATGTAATGAAAATTTTTGTTTGTGAATGTCATTTAAATTCATCTATCAGAAATAAAAAATCTAAAGTATTTTATTATTATAAATGACTTTAGAAATTAAAATATTATTAATATAAATATGATTATAATCATAATACTATTTAGAACATACGTGGAATATACAAATGAAATGAAAATAATAATAATAGTTTATATACTTACATATGTATACAAAAAAATATGTATTAAAACAAATCATTACATTTACGTATGCCATTTTTTTATTTTATTTTTTTAATATTTTTCAACAATAATTATTTATTTCTCGCAAGTTAGTTACTGAATATGTATAAAATTTCTTGAATTAATGAAGCTTGTTGTTAAATATGTCTGTCAGATCTTGTGAAAATTGCAGATTTTTCTTCTGAAATTTTGTGAGAGTACTTTAGATTTATTATAAATAATAAAATAATCTCCAAATTTAAACTATTTTTCAGTAAAATTAGATAGCTGCCATACATCCTTAATGGGTCCAGTGCTGTATTTATTTAAAAAGTGCTCTATGGAAACAATTATTTATATATTTAACTCAATAAATTAAAATCGCCATGGACCATCATATTTTTTTATTCTATGATATCTTCATCAAAATGTAAATATTATTTGTAGGCATGTAAATTGTAGATACATATCTTGGATTTGAATATATATTTAATGGACATTATAATCATATTCTTTATGTATGTAGGTAGGTACAAAAAGAAATATTTTTAATTTAAAAACTTTTACATATAGAATATTGTATCGGCAATGTGATCAAAGAGAGGAAATTATAAATTCTGATTGCTACTCGCAAAACTTTAATAAGTTTTTCTTTTGGCAGTTTACTTTCTCCCTTTGTTCAATACGCGTCGCAGAAAGAAAATTCCATTTTATATTTCTTCTTTATGTAAACAGACGTTTCCAAACTCATTTAATGTATTTACATATTAGAAATGAGTCAGCGGGAAACTAGATAGGCATCGTTGTTTTTCGAAAATTATTCTTTTTACGATAATTACTAATTCTGATGATGTGAACACTAAATTGATTGGAATATTACAGTTTAAATTTCAACTATATTTCCATAGACTTTTTTAATTTCATCCCGAAAAATTACCTATATGTATTTTAAATTCGGTTTTTAAATTATTTATTTAATTTTTAATTTACAAGCAAAAAAACTTTTTAAGAAAAAAATAAAACCGACTTCAAAAAAAAAGAAAAGACAGTAAAGTATACCTAATAATTAATTTTTGAAGTCGGTTTTATTTTTTACTTTGTTAAAAACTTTTCTTATTTAAATTTAATTATTAGGTATACTTTTCGGTGTTTTTAGGGTTTTTTTTAAGTCGATTTTATATTTTTCTTAAAAAGTTTTTGAGTACCGTATCTTTAAAGTCCATGGTTCGATTCTGATGAAATTTATATGGGACCACCTCAGGAGTATAATCTTTCAAACAAAAAATAATTTCACCGAATAGGTTTATATTTGTCGGAGTTATGCCCGAAAATACATAAAAATATATATTCAGAAAAATTGGAGTTGGATTTTGGGTCCTTTTTTGAAGTCAACTATTTTGAATAAAGTCACACAAACATTATTTTTTTGATTTATAAACAGTCTACTTAATTTCATTCTGAAGGTAGCTACAACTAGTACAACTAATAAAAAGCTATCAATAAAAATCTCTTTAAAAAATATTTATAAACTACTTTATTTCCAATCTTCCTTATGCAAAATCTCTCAGTTCGTGTACTACATAATAAAAATGATTCATTACAAGCACCGTCTAGATTCCAAATTACTGTAAAAATGAAGTACTACACAATAAATTAATTATTTTCACCTCTCGCAAGCGAACTGTAGTCAGTTAGTGTGTTGTAAAATTACACTGCGATAATTTATCGATGCCACGCCCCCCCGTTACGTAACACGCGAACATTTTCCTCTCCCTCCACCCCTCGACTACCCCGGGTATATTTCTGACGTGACCGCCATTCCATACCGCCATTAAAAATTAATTATTTCATTACACGTTGGTCGGGCGTAATTAGCTGACACCCCCTAACCTAACCACCCCCCCTGGTTCGCCCACGCCACTTTAAAATATCACAAGTTAATTATATTCGACGAGATTCCCAGAAATGACAATTATCTATTCGCGAGGATGCACTTGAAGTGATTTCTATTGTTTATTCGCAATTCTTTTGTTCGCTAATTTAATATCTATAAAATATGTAGTAGTTTTTTGTTACTTGCGAACTCGGTAAGAATGTATTATTATTTGCAATGTAATGTAAAGATTTACATTATTCTTTTTATGTACAAGGCAATTTTCTAGAAATGCAGTGTACATTGCAGAATAGGTACCTCAATTATTTTAAGATTTGCGCTCTATATGAAAAATATTATTAGACCCAAGTTCAAGATTTATTTTCTAATGTATTGTACAAAAATAAATAAAACCTTTTGTATTCTCAAAAACCATTAATGTATATAGGTATATTATTATTTATAAAAGGTCATTGGGGGTCGATATAGGCCCTTATCACAAATCCACTTTTTTTAGAACGTGGCAATAACTCAGTCGTTTAGAAGTTAAAGAAGGCCGGAGAAGAATCACATTTTTTGAAATTATGCTTCTTTAGGCTCGTCGAGGGTAAAATTTTAGTAATGCAACGGAAATAAAACGCAACAGAATGCGCGCGAAATGACATGATGATATTCATAGACATATTTAAAAATTTAACAATTACAATTTCCTGTATAATGTATTAAATTTTCTTACTCATGTTTAACCAAAATATCCAATGCATGTTCTCTATTTCTTTTGGTTGTTTTTGAATAAGATGCGCGATCGATCTATGCTCTGTGTTCATGACTCGTTTTTTATGTTTTATACCGGCAAAATCAAAATAATATTTGTAAATATTTGAAGTTATTTTTATCATATATTTAATTTCATTTTATTTTCATGTTTCAGCATGCTGAAACTTTCAGGTCTTTTTGGTATACAATTTAGGTTGCCCTGTGTTTTAATGCTGAAAATTATATTTTGACAATCTATTTCCGTATTGTACATTTATTTTTTTGTCCGGTACTTTTTTCTTACCAAAAACATTAATTAGTGATGTAGAATACATTTTTTACTTCCTTTTAACTTCCTGTAAGTTACGTGGATTTTATTTTCTTATCGGCTCAATTCTTGTAAAATACGACGTTTTTAATTTAACCAATTATTATAATTAAATAATCTCTTATTATTTTGATAAGCTCAATAAATTTTATTGTTGTACCTACATAATTTACAATAATTTTAACATTTCTATCTGTGTTAAAAAAACAAATACCTACCAATTAAATAAATTTTCTTAAAAATAATGTTATTTCGTAACTTTAATGTTTTACAAACTATTTTTGTTATACAAGGTGATTCAGCACTTACGTGCCAAAATTTAACAATGGATCGAGGAAGTTATTTTAAGCAAAAAGGTTTATATAAACATGTGTCCGGAAATTCTTCGTGAGGGACTTACAGCCCCCCCCCCCCCCCCCAAGATAAAATTTAAAATAGTTTTTATTTTACATCCTGAGAACTCATTGTAATATAGTTTTGAAATTTGATACGCGGCTTAGAATTAATAAGTATTATTGATTTTAAGTATATTAACCCTTTAGACACAAAAGTCAACTAAAGTCGATTGTATTTTTTTCCGCTTCGACGAGAAAATCAACTATAGTTCTCGACTCGAAAAACATAAATATAAATAAATGCCAGTGAAATATTCAATAAAATACTTTACCTCACCCTTAATTTATTAATTTTTGTATGTAAATTTCATATTTATGTAAAATGAAACTCTTATTTTTTACTTTTAAATATAAATACTTATAAGGTACTGGCACCAATCTTGGCCCGCGTTAAGAGCAGGGTATACTAGCTGTTTTTGGGGATTGGTGGACTTCTTTTTTTGTAATTCTCATATATTCATGTTACTAATAAAACAAGTACCTCTTTATTAAATCAATGTAATTACCAAAGTCCGCAAATATAGTTTTTTTTTTTAATTATAGCATTTTATTTTGGTTAATTTTTTTCTCCTGTAATGGATAAAGTAAAACCAGTAACAAAATACTACTAAAAAAACGGAGAAACTGTGGTTTCTCAGTCACTTAAACTAAAAATATACACCTTAACCACAATAAAACAATGTCACTCGACACGTGTTTCGACTTCACAAGAAGTCCTCATCAGGAGTCTAACAGTTCCAGACTCAGTCTGGAATTGTTAGGCTCCTGTGTCAAGTGACATTGTTTTATTGTAGTTAAGGTATATATTTTTAGTTTGTCAGTAATAAAATGATAAGTAGGTACTACGATACAAAATAAAGAATCTTAAAATTTGAAATAATGCAGACACTATGATAATATAACAATTAATAAATAGATTACACTAATATTTAAATTAAATCCACCATTTTGACACCTATTTGCCAATTGTCAACAAATTAAGCTGTCTTACAGTCAAGTGTCTATAATAGTATATAATTTATGATTCAGTTATGGCAGTTATCAAATATCAATAAATATTTCTAATTTAGTACATTTAATTAAACAAGAATCCAACACTGGGGTATAATCCAAGACTGGTGCCAGTACCTTAATTATAATACGATTAATTTAATAGTACGGCAGAACTAATCGATGTTAAAGTTGATCATGTTACTTTTGAAACAGCTTGTATATTCTTAAAATAACTAAATAATAAATATTACATCAAAAAGTGTTGACATGAAAATATGCTGTATAAAAATTAGTAAAACAAAAAGTTCTTACCGGAAACAACAAAAACTTAACAAAACATAAAACTAATTTATTTTTCTTTGAAGTTACATTATCATACAAACAAAAAAACAACAAACAATAACAAAACACAATACAAAAATATCAACAACAAATAAAACAAATAACTATCCATCCACACACAAAATCACAACAACCTAAACTATTTTGTGCACGCACTTAAGCACATACGTGTACTGTACATACTTATTATAAATAAAATCGCGCTACCAAAAATAAGCCACCTAATCACGCACTCATATCTATTTGTAATGAGCAAAAAAACGTATATGGAAGGGTTTCGCATAATCAATGTCCACGGGTCCAGCTGCCAGGCGGCTTCATTCAAATAACGACGAATGTATTAAATGGGCGACCATACGTAAGAGAAATGAATACCTTTACATGGCCAATGTAGAGATGCGTGTGTTGCAGTGGTGGTGCAATGTCAAATTACAGAGGGGTGGGAATGAGGATTGTATAATCTCAGTATTTAAATTATTAAAGCTAGAATAACCATGTACCTATTTTGAGTGTTAAATATTTCTGGAGTATCTTTAAAGAGAGGGGAGGGTTCGACTCAATACTTTTCTTATCGCTAATCATTTTTAAAATATCAATGAAAGGGTTAAATAATTTTATGAAATGTGTAACTTTTTAATTTATTGAATAGAAAAAGATCTTCGATCATAAGTGTGTGAGAAAGGGGGATGGATAGGTATACTTTTTTAGAAATTCGACTTTACAATTTCAATAATTTATATATTATCAAAAGGTAATCACCCCCTTAATCCATTTCTCCGCAGCTAATTTTTACTTACTTACCTTTACTCCTAACGATCATATACAAAATTTAAAAAAGTTCCCTTATAAATACAGTAGGGTCGCTTTTTTCGCGGTAGATATGTTCCACAAGAAATCACTTAAAAAAAGATATTGTTAAATATAATAATAAATTGATGTAAAACTTAAAATAAAATAAGTTTGTTTTTGAATTTTATTTATATAATTTTATTGAAAAGTAAGAATATTTTTGTTATATTTTTTTGTTAATTATTTTACTGTGGCGGTTTTTCACCAGACAAACAAAAATTAAATATTGATGCTATTATCAATAACTTCTATACTCATGTCAGAAAAATTTTCCAAAAATTTAACAAGTTTTGTCCACAAAGAATTAAATCAAATTTTTATTTTTCATTTTCATAATAAATATTAATATAATTGTAGCATATGTGATTTTTTCACTATTTGTGTCCTTATAAAACAGAACTCAAATAATTAATTAATTAAAATAGGAAACAAAATTAACACACTCTACTCAACGTAAATTTTGAGAACGTATAAGTATAACAAATTCACATATACACAATATGTACTTTTGCACCTTATAGAAAACCCGCCTCTGTATGTAATACATAATAATATATATGTATGTACTTTGTACAACATACTCGTACAAAGCATATGTGAAATATATAAATGCCATGTAAAAGTATTCAAATGGAACAACTTGTATTGGTGGTCAATATACATATACAAATATATCAACAAGCATATGTTTATTATTCATTTAAATTTCCTGTTGATATAAATGAAAAATTTATAAGAGAACATTTGGAAAAAAACGTTGACCAGTAATATATGTTTGTTAATTTTAATATGTTTCATATATAATATAAATTCTCTATCCACAAAGAGTTTAATTGTAAGACGTATACGTGTTTCAATAGCAATGCTGTCATCATCAGATTCTTAAAGAAACTATAACATAAGTTTTAAATTCTTACAATTTTTGTTGTTGGGGTGATTTGTATATATGATAAATCATAATAATAGTTTTTATCTATTGTTTATTAAAATGTTAATATGAATTAGGTATTACGTTGGTCTGAAAAAGCTACAAAACTAAAAACTAAAATTTGATCCATAAAATATTGGCAATTAATTCAAACAAAGCAATAAGCTATAGTAGTAAAAAGTTTTTTATTGACTTGGCACCGACTTAAAAAATTGTTAAATTTCATTATTAGATGCATAATATCTAATTTTTCAGTGTTTTTAGATTTTTTAAAATCGGTTTTATTTTATTTTTTCATGTTTTTTTTTCCTTTTGAGTGGCGTATCTAAGAAGTCCATGGTCAGATTCTGATAAAAATATGAGACCACCTCGACAGTATACTCTTTTAAACAAACAAAAAATCTAACGAATAGGTACATATTTGTCGGAGTTATGCCCGAACATACATAAAAAATATACATCCGAATTGAACCCCTTTTTTGGTCGGTTAAAAAGGTAGTACTTAAGAAGGTTGTTCTATGACTAAATCCAAGATTAAATTCTAATAATTGTTTTATATGATAGATTGATATTTTTGAAATTGAAATTTAATTTTTACCATGTCGTTATAAAAAATTAAATTTTAAAAATTGTCATTTAACTAAAAAGATACTTTTCTAACCAAGTTTAATTTTCGAAAAATAGTTTAAATAACTCGGAAAACAATTGTCGTCACATCAACAAACTTTAGCATGATTAAATTTAAAAAAAGTTCCCTTATAAATACAGTAGAGTCTCTTTTTACGCGGTAAATACGTTCCACAGCAAATCGCTTAAAAAAGACATTACTTACATTGTTAAATTATCATTTTAAATAGTAATATAATTAAATATCAATTAAAATAGGCCAAAAATCGCTTAAAAAAGGTTTTGAAAATTCACAAAATAAGAATCTAAAAAACAAAACACAAATAAAATTAGTTCGAAAATCTGAAAGAAACTGATGTAAAACATAAAATAAAATAAGTTTGTTTTTGAATTTTATTTATATAATTTTTTATGAAAAGTAACAATATTTTTTTATCAGAATTATCTTCACTATCTGAAAATACATTCGGCACCTTAAATCTGGTATACATCAAAGATAAACTTTTTCATGTTTACATTAATTATATAAAAAATATATCAACACGACTCATAATTACTAGAACAACCTCCTTAAGCGTGCATTATTTTATAGACTTTGGGTATTATTTATAATAATATATTGTTTTTTATCAATAATATTTGCATCCATTTAATTTTCGTATGCATATTTTAACAAAATGTTCGATAATTTTTACAAATGCTAACAATAAGATAGTTTTTTAAGTGCTTGAATATTTTTTAATAATCTTCATAATTTCTCATTTGATTTAGAATAGTGCGTGTTTGATATATCATCAATATCTATCTATCCATAAGATATATAATTCAATAGCATCAAAGTTTATTTCACAAATATCGCCTATTTTTAAATTAATTAATCTTAATTAAAAATATATTAGCGTATAAAATTTACGTTAATTTTCATTTATACAAATTATACACATAAACGCAGATAAATTTATTTAAACATGGAAAAAGTTTCTTTAATTAAATTCGACAATCTTTAATTTCGCCAACCATGTAAACAAAATTAAACTCATATAAAACTTTATCAACCATTCAGAAATCAAGTCCAACACCTAGTACAAATGTATCACTCATAACGGGATTTACGTAATCTTAAATCGTTGTATTAATATTTGCATCACATTCTACAGGTTTTTGTAACTTCAATAGCGTTATTTGTGTATTAATAACATGTGCTTTTAAGAAAAGGACATGTATCTGTGGAGAAAAATCTATTGTAATTTGTTATTTAATTCAGTGAATTCGATTTTTTTTTAAATTTTTTTAATCATATACTTATTTTATTGTATATAAAACGGAATGCCATATGTAAAAAAATAGTGAAATTCGAACGAAACTGATTGTGAGCGACCTTAGGTTGTATAATCCAAGATCAAGACGAGACTGCCATTTATAAATCCAAGAAGAGACGAGACATCTTAACAACTTTGTCTCGTATGAAGTCCGTAACAAATCAGATAGAATACCGTTAAATTAGGATGTATCTACATGAAAATGTTTGAAAACCACTGATTTATAAAAATATGATTTTGAAAAAAGTAGATACTATCATCATAGAACCGAACTTTAGTATCAAATACGTTATTTATAATTAAATAGAAGTATAATGCTACACAAAAGAGTATAGATAAGTATTCAAAATCGGCCAAGTGCATATTAGATATGCACGTGATAGGGTTCCGTAACCATTCTCACTAATGTTCTCTTCAACTAACATTCTCTACTTGATAATACATATCAATAACTATTTCATGTTGACGAAATATGTAATCTCTATAAAAGAAAAAGTGTTCATGTGACGATTTATAAAAAAAAATGAGTATACCTTTCTACTCAATTTTGGGGGTAAAAAATTTTTTTTTTAAATCTCATCATTTCTGTTTTTGGGTCATCAATCTACTCGTGTATATAAATGAGAGAATGGGTGTATTGTGGCATACAGACAGACAGACAGACTATATATCTAGTCTTCTACGGAACCCTAAAAATAGTATTTTACATTTATATCGGACTAACACATTGGTATAAAAAAATTCCCCTTTTTACATAGAAAGAAATATAAAAACTAAAGAACTAATATACATAAAATTTAATTATTCGTTACAGTTGAAATTTTTCTCACGCATTTTAAAATTGTCATCGCGGAAATAATAATAATGAAACAAAAAAACTCGCTACGACAACTTGTCAAATGATAAAAGGTTTAATTTTAACCATTGCACTAATACAAAAAAAAATTAATGCAAAAACATAACCAGTATTGTTTTCCAACCCTATGCAGTGTTCTGTTGTACCGACTGTACATGACCCTTATCAAGTAACTTGTATTTAAATATTCCGCGCTATTATTTCAACCTAAAACTAATTTGCATACGCACGGTATATAAGTACGCAAAGAAATGTTAATTTTCTATTTCTTATTATATTATTCTTCCTTTGGTATAATTGTTTTTTCATGTTGCTATAAAAGGGATATATTATTTCCTTCTGTTGGTAAACAGGTTCTATGTGAAATAGTCTCGGGTTTTTGTAATTAATTAAATATATTTATTCGGTTTTAACTCTAAAGATTGCTTTTAGATACGCATACATATTTATTAGACATGCGAAGATACATATATACATAACAGAGGGTTTGAAATATTTTTCTCTATTTGGTTCGGTGAGAAAAATAGTTTTTTTATTGTTTTTTTAAAATCGACGTAATATTCATAAGAGAAAAATATTTATACTTATATTAAGGGGTGAAATAAGGCAAAAAAATGTCAACTAGCTTTTTTTTAATCTTAATAATAAAATCTTAGGTTTCTTATCAGGAGGGGGCCCCTCGAAAAATTTGGCCCGGTGACCCACGATCAGATGTGAGAACCATGATTATCTTTATTAATACAGTAGGGTCTCATTTTAAGCGGATTTGAAGTTGGGATTCCCCGTTTCGGCGAGTAGGGTATCTAATAAAAGTTGACAATTCAAGGAATTTAAATATGTAAATGTTTTGTTATTATTAAAATCTTCGTTTAACAAGATTTCTCAACAGTTCACAAACGGCGCCGAGTTGTATTTTCAGATAGTGACGATAATTCTGTTGAAAAAAATAAAAATAAATATTGATACTTTTCAATAAAATTAAATAAATAAAATTCGACAACAGACTTATTTTAAGTTTTATATCAATTTCTTTCAGATTTTTGAACTAATTTTATCTGTGGTTTTTTTAGATATTCTTTTCGTGAATTTTCAGAATTTTTTTTACGCGATTTTCAGTTTAACATGGTTTTAAAAAATTATGGTACGTATCCCTAATTTTACAATGTAAGCAATGTCTTTTTTAAGCATGCGATTTGCTGTGGAACGTATCTATCGCGTAAAAAGAAACCCTATTGTATATATCTAATATCGTCGACAAATAAGTATATGTTTAATCTATTCGCATGCATGCATTCATCAAAATTAGTTTAGAATAATATATGCTAGATATCGAATGTAAAACTACATAATATAGATGTTATTTTCATGAATATATAGCTTTCAGAATCAATAACTTGCCGCTATCTGATATAGAAAAGAAATAAATATTTACAGCTACTCGTTTCATATATTTGAAAATTCATATCGAATATATTTTGTATGTATCGTAGCTGAATCTTACAATCATAAATAATAATGGATTCTAATGTATTATAAATAATATAAAATGCGAAAATGCTACTGATACAATTTGTAGATTGAACAGTAGCAAAATATAATTATCGTATCGTTTAAAACATCGAGACTGTTTTGAAATCCGAGATAAGGGTTACCTTCTCGTCTAGTGGAAGCTCTAAGGGTTATTATTAAGTAGGTAGAGTTTTTGAATTTATTTTATTAACGAAATTGTAATGTATTGTAAAATTAATTAGTATGATTTAAAAAAAAATCGATTTTTTTATACATATTTTGAAAGTTAAATATATTGAACATATACCGTGAAAATTGTAGACCGAAATTCAAAGTATTTACGAAGTTATAGCACATAGACGAAAACGGGCCGTGTTACTGTAACATTTGTTACTAAATCATTAAACGTGATTTTCTCGAATACACTTTTTTCGGTGGATGGGAAGCAGAAACGAAATTCAAATCAACGGATCGGGCTATACTTTTAACACATTATTTTACACACTAACAGTTATCGTATTATCTAAAATTATTTATATTTATTAATAATTTCTTTTTTTCTCAAAAAAAAACACGATTTTTGCCATTTTGTTTTTTATTAATATAAATAAAGAAGACGAGTTAATAAAATACAAAAATATTTGATTTTTTTGTTTCAATTCACTACAAGTGGAGATGTGCTTCCCACCACTCACCCACCTTTTTCGAGGAATCCACTTTGACCCCGAAAACACAAAGTATTATAAAATTTACTGAAAAAAATGTAAGATACAAATAACAGCATATAAAAAGACTGAAAAGATTATATTTTATTGTGTTACGAAAAAAATCCTATGAATTAAGGTTAAAATTTTAGGTGTCACACCGCAAAAATATGATATGCAATATACAATAATGCCTTTAATTTTTTATTTTACACAATTATTAAGATTGTTACACAGACAATTAAATATTCCTTAAATCAAGCTCTGGATAAAATCTTTCCCGTCTTAAAACAGGTTCATTAACCTAGGGAGAACACACACTGCAGTAAAATGTTTTATAAAAACGCTACAATTCAAACACTGCACAAGAAGGGCTTGTACACACCCCGGAAATGGGTATTTATATAAATAGACAAATAGTTAATGGGTTATTGCATCCCTACGTAGTAAAAACGATCTCCGGCGATGAAACAAAAAGTGAAATTAAAACCGACACCGTGAGAAATGTTTTTGTAGCCGACCTGTATTTATTACATTTAATTTTTACAAGACACTATTTGAATAGTATAATTTTTTCATGTAGGTAGTACTTAAAAAAATTTAGTTAAGTAGGTACACATTAAATGGTTTCTTTTTAACATTTTATTTGATTTTTTTCATTGTCTTTTCTTTGAGGTATGAATATTTAGAAAAGACTCTTATTGTTATAATATTTAATCAATTTAAAATTTTTAAATATCACGTTGGTATAATACATTTATCAAAATAACCATTACAACAATTAATTTTAACAGACTTCAAAAAAGGAAGAGGTTCTTAATTCAATCAATATATATATATTTTATTTATGTTCGAGAGTAACTCCGACAAATATGCATCGATTCAGACAAATTAAACAATTTAAAAAAAATAAAACCGATTTCAAAAAAAATCTAAAAGCACTTAAAAGTATTATTAGGTAGGTACCTATAGGTACCTACCTAATAATAAAATTTAACAGTTTTTTAAGTCGTTGTCAAGCCAATAAAAAACTTTTTAATATAGAAAAAAAGTTAATCGACTTCAAAAACTGTTAAATTAAAAATTTTAATATTTAAATATTCGCTCATTTGCTAAAAAATTGCTATTTTTAGGTTGTTTATACTGGAAAAGTGGAAACCCCGTTCTTACATGTACTTTTTATAAAGCAAAAACTACATATTTGAGTTTCTTTAACTAACTACGAAAGAGCATAAATATATTTCGAAATTATCATATATGTAAAGTTGTATATCAATTAAAAACTGTATCTCCTTAAAAATCACAATTTTTGAGTTATGTCAATGTTGTAGCAAATGAGCGATATCCAACTATAGATATCTTTACTCTTTTATTTAAATTAGATAAATAAATTGCTTTAAGTCCGAAATTCTTTTAACCCTAATAAAATTTTGACTTAAAGAATGTACACGAAGATTATCTTCTCTAGTAAAAGGAAGAGGTAAAAAGTAGTAGAGGGAGAATGATTAACATAGGTATCTCTTATAATCCGATATAAATAAATACACGTGTTACCATTTTGTTAAAAAAATAAAAGATCTAGAATCAGCGTCACTAAATTACTTAAGTTCAATTCCAAGAAACATTACATTTTATAAGATATTCAAATAAACACCTATGTAATTATAGTTTGCACATATCATGAGGTTAAGCACAAGTTAATATAAGAATTCCATATTCAATACACAAATATAACTTCATCTTAAATCCATCTATATATACAGTGAAACTTCGATATAACGTTCCTGTTTATAGCGCTATCCTGTGTATTACGCACTTTTGCTACAGTCCCTACCCCGACATGTAAATTAATATACAAATATTTCCGTTTCTAACGTTCACAGATCCCGTTTATGCGCGCAAAAGTTTGCTAACACTTTATGTGTTGACAACGAAAACCTTTTGTCAAAATTCTTCAAATCAACTTCGTAACATTTGTTGTGCAAGTGTTGACCATTTCAAACTCTCTTTCGCTGAAAAAAAATTGATTTTACGAAAATGTGACGAAAACGAAGTGTTGAAACAAAAAGATTTAGTGAAGACTCTTGGATTTCCGGGTTCTACGTTATATTCTTAAAAATAGTCAAGAATTCGAGAAAAATGCTTCAAGTGCATAAAACATAACGTATGTAATTTCTTCTTTTATATTATAATAAAATTATGATTCTATATTTAAACAAATTCTTAGGAAAATATTTATTTTCTAATTTATTTCCCGCCTATTGCGTTATCCCGTTTATAACGCGTTCTTGATCCGATCCGCTCCGAGCGTTATAACGTAGTTTCACTGTACTTATGAAGCTATAATAAAAACAAAAATACATAACTTACTACTCACTTAAGATTATTACAAATATATTTCAGAATTATCAACATAATATCTTCAATGCAAAATCCAAATTCTAAAGATTGCCATCTCTAAAAATAATATAGCTACCAGAATACGATCATTGGCCATAAACATGTAGAAATGTACATTTATATAAATAATATATATATTTGCATTATTACGAGAATTGTGTAGGCGAGTAATTTAATTATAAATAATATATGTATTGGGTATCCAGATGGTCATCGGATTACAAGGCGTCTGCGACTGCGGTAAAATAATTTGTATAAAATTCAACTTCACATAAATTGTGATTAGAGAAGAATGCCCAGGTGGAATGTTTCCTGTAGATATTTATTTTATTATAAATAATATGTGAATTTCTGTATAAAAAACGGGACATTATATTACGTAATGGTTGTGATGTGTAACCATACGTTTAAAGCGTTTAGTTTATTTATTTGACATTTAATTCAAATTATGCATTTTTGATTTTTTTAAATAGAAAAACTATATTTGAATTGGCTTGATGTAAGGATTCATTTGCTAAAACGATTAATTTAATCAATTGTTTAATATTATATTGCTTCCTCGCAATATCGAAGATACGAGAAGCTTTGTGATCGTTTTAAAATGAGACAAAAAAAATTATTCTCCGATTTCAAAATTTTAAATTGATCTTTCCGTTTCAGGTCAAGACAAACACTTTTCATTCCGTGTCTGTCTGTCTGTGTGTGAACCACTGAACTGAATTCGTTATTAAAAGGAATTTTTGAGTAATTTTTTGATGTTCATAACAGTATAGAAAATAATAACAAGTATGTGATAAAAATATCGAGAATCTAAAATTTGTAAGCAAATAAAAAAGTTTCTTACTTTCCATCATTTTACCTACATATCATAAAAACTCTATATCAATTTCAGACGAGCATAACAAATTAATTAGATTCTAGATAATATTCACGATCTTCATTTTTTTTTTACTAAAATGACACTCTGTTCATAGAACACAATGTCCTACACATTTTAATAATTTCCTGCTATCGAATTACAAAAAAAGTGGACCTTGGACAAACGAAACCATTGATGCATATGCTTCAGTCTGTCTGTCTGCGCTACCCTCTTATCTATTTATCACGCACAAAAAACACACCAGTTGACCGTTGGGGTGAGCACTACAATGGTCCATGGATGTCTAGATCGCATTCACCTCTTTACGCACCACCTTTACCTTTTATGCAAATAAGCCCGGCAACTGGGCCAGTATTCTTTATTAAGTGTGTGTGCGTGTGTTTGTATGTACTAGGTATACTTTTGTTTGGGTTTATGACAAGTCTAATCGAATATCAAAGCATAAGCATATGGACGGCTAAAATTTTACGTACCTATAAACTATGAACAGTGGCGTGTTATACAAATTAGACCCCTATTTGGGGAGAAGGGGGTAATTACTTTTATTTGAGTTTTTTGCGATTTTTTAGTTATAAATAGTGCCAAGTTACATTGAATGTGTCCAAAAAAAATTTAACTTTTAAATTTTATAACTTACAAAACCATGCTTATAAACCATTATTTAATATAAATTTTAATAACACAGGTCGACAAAAAAATAATTTTGTTCTGTTGTCCTAGTTCAAAAAGGGTTTCGGAGGCGTGCTGAAACCGAATTCGTTGCCAAATTGCTCCATCACATCAGGTTTTTTAAATAACTTAACCTAAAATTGACAAAATGATGATTTTGACAATGTTTAAGAATTTATTACCATGTAGGTAATTTTTTTCTAAAGTTTTCGTTCACGGTAAGAAATAGTAATATCTTGTCATTAAAATGAAATTTTACTTTTAGACACAAGTGACACAATGGACTTGACTACATTTTAATATAACAAAATTTTCAAATTAGTATATTTCGGTGGAAAAAATCATACAGTAAAAATTAAAAATTCATTTCAAAGAGACTGCGAAAAGTTTAGAAAAAAATTACCAACTTGGTAATAAATTGTCATTTTGGCTGTTTTAGGTTAGGTTATCTCAAAAACCTAACGTGATGGAGCAATTTGGGCAACGGATTCGGTTTCATCACACCAAAAACCTCCTAAATCACTTATTAAAATAGAGACAAAAGAGCAAAAGTGTTTTTAGGAAAAATATCATTTTATTAAAATTAAAAAAAATGTTTAAAATTTAATTAAATCTATAAAACTAGTAATATTAGCATATATGTATTATTTAATAAATAAAAACTATACAAAATACGTTAATTAGGTAAGTTTTAAAATTAAAAGATCAGCTTTGATTTTTGAATGATTTTTTTACATAACGATACATTGCACCCATAAAAATTATTTACCACCACTGGTCTACATCTATTACGTACATATATGTATGTATGTCTGTGTGTGATGTACGTACAGTATTGACACGACGGCTGGGCACTTCTCATTAAAGGTAAAGGGGTCATCGGCGAACACCTGGTCTTCGAGAGACCATCTCCCATTGGCCTCGCTAGCGGATGGACCGCGGACGCGGTGATAAAAAAAACACACGGATTATTTTAGGTCAGTGATTCCAGACCATTGTTGTGTACATTACTATAATTCACTAGTAGAGACCCAACTGGTCATGAAAAAATATATATTGTATAATCCTGAACCCTTGTCTCAGCGTAGGTATGTTAATTTTATCATTGATTCATTCACGTAATGAATATTAATCATTTATTTTGCTCATACGTTATGACTTAAGCTTTATAAATAAGTAAGAATTCTAATCTGTAATACTGAATTAGTAGTTCTTTCACTAATTGAATTTGTCACTTTAAATTTCACTAAAAGTGAATAATGATTTCGAATCGAAAGTGGCACCATTTCAGTATTTATTCTTACATCGAATTGTCAACATATACGAATCAACTGCTTTAATTAAGTGAGTTATTAACAAAAATCAGGTACATAAGTTTATTGAAAAATCTATTCACAATTAATTTTTAGTATGTTTGTAATAAATATTTAACATTAATTTTGATTCTTTTATAAACTAGCCTATGATAATATTGACATATTCATAACTGAGTATCGTACTCGACTTTTGTCATACATGATGATTTTCTATAATTTATTTATGCTTATTAAATAATGAATGCGTTTTTTTAGATTTCTCCAGTTTTTTACATCAAAAATAAATTAAATAAAAAACTTAGATTCTGTCATAGCTTATAAGAAGTGGCTGTTCACTAATTCGAGTAGTGAAGTCACCTAATATGTGGTCGTATTTGTAAATGTAAATGAAGGGAAGCAGGAAACATAAGAAAGGAAGAGAAGTTGCTAATGAGCCGATAATAGCAGGTCTTGACGAACAGGGAGGCCATATTCATGGAATTAAAGTCAGGATATTTAGCTTATAGTTTTTCAGTTTCGGTCACTTTTAAGTACATCTAAAGCAGCCATGTATATCTACAGTTAACACTACCTATGTGCACATTCATGTGTTCCAAATTACATGAAACTAGCAATTTCTATACAAATTCTTGTCCAGGCGCAACCCTCCATCACCGTAGCAACAATTACACCATCCGTCACAGCAACAAGTACCTCATCACGACGGACAGGTGTATGCATGGGCGTACATATGGGGGAATCTGGGAGACTAGTTGTACTCCCCCCCCCCCTTCACTAATTTAAAATATTCGTAATTACATAGTATATAATAAAGTATATTATTTTTACAGAAATTATTTAAAAGGAAATAACGATTAATATCAATAGTTTTTATATTTATAATACAGAATTGCATTTTTTATTAAATATATAATCTATATTTATTGATTTGCAGCTATAAATAACGTTAATAATATTTAAATATATTTTTGTTAAGTTAAATCTGTCATATAGTCAATGTCAAAAAATGTATTACAATACATATTTTATGTATGTGTATTCAAATCTTTACAAATTTAACTAAAATACTCATAGGGTCATTGGGGAAATTTGCTTCATATATTATGTAAGTTAATGACGGTAGCTATAATTTAAAATATGAAAATTAATGTCTAGTATTACAGCCTAGCTAACAAATATTTACAAGATTGCAAACACTTTCAAACGGGGTGTCAACCTTATATAACAGTTCTCTTTGAGTAAGTAAAAACAAAGGTATGTAAAATATATTTACTAAAGTGTATTCACTAACCTTGAGAAAAACGGTAAAAACCAACTTACTGCGCATGCAACTATCTGCCAAAAACTCCAAGAGAACTGTCATATAGGTTTGATACCCCGTTTGAATGTGTTTGCAAGCTTACAAATATTTGATAGCTAGGTTGTAATACTGGGCATAACAGTTATTATTCTTTTGGTTGGTTATATAGGTATCTTGAACAGGCCTTTTAGAACCACAATCTTTATAAAATAGCAATATTTTTATAATTTTAAAAATACAGTAAGATCTATTTCTACGCGGATTTGAAGTTACGCGGTGCGATTTTCATGCAGATTCAAGAATTCCCCGTTTCGGGAAGTGAGGAATCTAATGAAAGAAGGAATTTAAATATAAGTAAACGTTTGGTTATTATTAAAATCTTCGTTTAACAAAATTTCTCACCAGTTCTCAAACGATGTCGAGTTGAATTTTCAGACAGTGACGATAATTCTGATGAATTTCAATAAAATTTTTAAAAAAACTTATTTTATTTTAAGTTTTACATCAATTTCTTTCAGATTTTCAAACTATTTTTTTGCGTGTTGTTTAAACATTCTTACTTTCGTGAATTTTCAGAAACTTTTTTTACGCGATTTTCGGTCTATGTTAATTGATTTATTTGATTTAACGCGATTTTAGAAAATTATGGAAAGTATCCCTATAATTTTACAATTTAAGCAATGTCTTTTTAAGCGATTTTTTATACTCTATTTGCCGCGGAACGTAACTACAGCGTAAAAAGAGACCCTACTGTACACCTAAATAAATTACATTAATTAAATTCTAGGGGTTAAATCGGTTCGCTTAAGTACTACCCATTAAAATACCACGTTTAAATAAATTATCAAAACATTGGTAAAATATTGAATTTTCTGGAAATGATATATTCTCAATTGTACGTCCATGTGTTGGTAATACACATTAATTCGCGTATACACACCCATGTCCAATGTGTGAGGATCTGTCTCCTCGTCCCATATATCGCAGACCGCGCTCTCTCGCCAATTACACGTCGCTTATTCGCAGGCACCTTCGCGGAGGCAGATGTGTTAATAATTAACACACACCGTGCCACATCCGCCGCCAGCTCGTTTGTATGAATACAAATAATAATTATCGATTATCGTTCTCTCTAATCTACGTATGTATGTTCTTTAGAATGTTATGTTCATTCTTTATTTTAATTGCAACTTTTTGTTTATCACAGAAATCTTTTTTTTTTTTCAATAAACTATTAGTCTATATTTGTAATAACGTAATGCCGTGTTTAGACCCAAAAAAACAAAACAGCAATACGGTGTTTTAAAACACTTCATATTTAAATATGTATAGGGTTTATTGCACTTTTGTGCTGTTTTGTTTATTCGGTCTAAACACGGCATAACGATGAAATTTGCTGAACTGCTGAACTGGTCTCGTCTCGTTAAAGTTGAAGCCATTTCGTCTCGTTACCGAGACCAAAAAAAGTATCAATCTCAAATAAATTTCTTTTATAAAAATAAATTTATTTTCATGTGTTCTTATGTAAAATAAAAAGAAGAAATATTTTACTTTATGATTTAGAGATAACATCAAATATGTAATTACTAGAGATTGGAAAAATAGTTGTTATTTTCAATAAAATAGTTACTAGTTGATTTTTTTCCGGAAAATAGTTGGTAAATAGTTTTCTTTTACGATTTAATAATAATTAGTGCAAACGAAGCAGTAAAAAGTGTCGCAAATAGTTTTAAAATAGTTGGAAAGGTAGTTGCAAATAGTTGAAAAACTATTTTTCCAATTTCTAGACTAATTACACAATTACATAGGCCGACAAAAAAACACTTTTGTTCTGTTGTCTTTACTTGAATAGATGATTCCGGAGGTTTCTGGCGTCCTAAAACCGAATCCGTTACCCAAATTGCCTAACCACGTCATGTTTTTGAGATAACCTAACTTAAAGTGCCAAAAATGACAATTTTGATAATCTTTAAGAATTTATTACCAAGTAGGTACTTTTTTCTAAAGTTTTCTTCCACAGTAAGAAATATTACTATTTTTTATGCTAGTTTGGATGTATATTTTTATTAACAGAGTAGACACAATACACAATGGACTTTACTATACAGAGTGATTTACAACTAGTGTAAAAAAATTTGACAGTAGATCGAGGATGTAATTTTAAGCAAAAAACCTTATGTGAACCTATGACCGGAATTTCTTCGTGAGGGAGCTACAGTCTTTTACACAAAATTAGTGTTTATTTAATATCTAGAGAACCCATTGTGCTCAAATTGATTACATTCTCAATTAGTGCTTCATTTTCAAAAGAAGTTACTAATATTACACTGGATAGATAGATAGCTACTATAAAAATAATACTGAAATAAAAATATTATCAATAAGATTAGATCTAAAAACATTATCATATTTAACTATATAGATATTTTAAATTACTGAAACTATTATAATAAAAAATAAATAGGTAATTAAATTTTATTCCTAGTTAAAATAGCTTCTGTATTAATATGCCTACATCAGCTGCCGCGAACCTGGCGAAAATCATTTGAACCTTGATGTTTTTTTGCAGATGTCAGTGTATGACAGAATCTATTTTAAAAATACATAACATTAGTAATTATTATAATGTAGCAAGCAGTTGTTGGTACGTCCTTACAAAAAATAAATTATAAACTATATATTTATTTGCATCTATTTAACTTTAATTCCATTTCCTATCGATAATACCTGTCTGTATATGTATTGAATATTAAGATGCATATAAGCGACTAAACATAAAATAATATGTTATTAATAGCAATTTTCACATTTTTCAGAAAATACTACTTTTCTCTCAATTTTTCCCGTTTTTATATTATGAGTTTCTTGTAGCTGGCAAATATTTAAAGAAGACTAGTTTTTATGGTTCCGAAGAAACCCTATTATTCTCACTTCGTCCGTCCGTCCGTCATTTTCAGTCAAAGCAAAATATCTCGTAAACTATATAAGCTAGAAACTCGAAATTTTTACTGAACATGATAAATGATGCCCTCTAGTAAAACATTTACAAATTTATTGAAAAAATAATTTTTCATAGAGGGCGCTAAGGAGCTAAAGCTATGTAAAAAATATATTTTTTTTATACCAAGGCATGTAGCGCGTCAAAATGTATAACCAAACCAATGGAATTTTACCCATTTTCTTATTTTTTTCTAAATCAAAAATGGCGCCTATAGAGGGCTAAAAACTGTATTTTATTTTGTCCCCCCCCCCCACTCTCTAGCTTGGTAACTACTGACTCAAAAAATCTGAAAAAAATATAATAGAAGTACCAAAAAAACTACAGTCTTCTTTAGAAATTAGCCACCTACCAGAGAAAGTCACAATATATAGAAAAAACGTAAAAAAGTAGTATTTTCAGAAAAAAGTGAAAATTGCTATTTAAAATATAATACATGTTAAATTTAAAGTGCATTGAGCATGGCCTAAATATTAGTTGTTAATGCTGAATTTGCGGCTACCTTATTTTTTGGTCACAAAGAACAGTTTGAGGGGGTATCCCGTTAATATTTAAAATTCAACGAACACCCTATTATACATATCATACGAACAGTCTATACGAAATAAAAAATCTATCTATCTATATTAAACAACTATATTATGTTTAATATATTATATCATGTACCTCCTATCCAACATATGCAATATATTTAACACATGTGTTTCTTCGGTTTCTAATAAAATAATAAACTCACAACTGAACTTTTTATCAAAGAATATTTAATAAAATAAAATAAATACTTTCGCTTGCCACTTTTATATAAAAAAATATACAAATAACTGTATCCTATTAACTGGTTAATATACTGGAAAAAGCATAAACCGATTTAAAATAAACATACATATTAGTATTTAATCTATACGAGTAGGTACATAGTTTCTATGCTAATGAGAAATAATAAATAAAAGGAATTTAGCGATATAAGCAAATGGATTTCCATATTTTAAATCAATACACACTAAAAATATACCCCAAAAATAAACAAGTGACCACCTCACATCTTTATTGATCAAAAAACTCCAACCACTGGTATAGCAGCTTCAGTCAATGAAGGGGTAACATCATTGGCGTGCGTACAAAATTATTAAAATTTATATAAATTTTGTATTATCATATATTAGTTAAATGCTGAAAAATTATTATTTACTAGCTGTGCTCGCGACTTCACTCGCGTGGACTACGGAATTACTTGTTTATGATTTAAAAAAAATATAGTTGAATTATTTTAAATCTTTTTATTCTACACAATTCTTTACTACATACATTATATTATTCAATATTTAACGTAACGTAACAGTGTATTGCAAAAGAAAGAGCGCACTGGCGGTAAAATTTTTACTATTATCATCACTGCTTATTCTTTATGTTACCTAACGTAACAAAATATATACTAAAACCTGAGCAAAAAACATATCTATTAATTTAAAAAAATCATGTAAATCGGATAAATGGTTCTCGAGTGATAAACGTACTAAAGGCAGACGTGGATCTTGGTTTACAATTTGGTTGGGATAATTGTTTGAGAAATGACAATTTGGGGGTGGAGAGTCATGAACTGTGACATGGACAAAAAAGTTACTTTTCATATATATATTTTTTTTCATATATTAAAAATTATTTAAAAAGATATTAAAGAACATGCGGAAGTCATGTATGGTTCACCATACCGATATTTTTAATATGATATATAAACTTTCCTAGTAATATGTAATTCATACAAAATATACTAGTATAATAAAATTATTAATATTTTCGTATTTTCAACAATTCGATTAATCAATATTGTGAAATTGATACATATTATCAAATTCAAATACGTCCTTTCTGAGATAAGATATCGACAATATATATGTATATTATATATATTCCATAGGCGTCAAATAATAGAAGTCAACGGAGCACATACCTTTTCTGCAATTAAAAATGTTTATTATCCACTTATTTATTAAAGAAAATGCATACATTTCAGACAATTTGTTAAAATAAAAAACTAGTTACTAGCCTTAATATATTATTTATCGTATTTTGTAGAATTTAACAAAAAACTGTCTTAATTAAATGATTCTAATATTTTTTTAAATCCGATTTTTATGCAACTGGCTTATAGTAAATTGAATATATATAATATTGTATTAAATTTAACTCTACGTATGACTTTATACCTATTTATTATTATATTACAAAACTATGTATATCTATATATGTATAAATATTATCCGACCCTCACTAAATTTTCATATATGCATATATATGATATATGTATACCAATGTCCATAAAATAAATATTATCGAAATTATTAGTTTTATGATAATATAGAAACATACATTATGTATGCTATTTTCTATATACAATCATGAGATGAGTTATCTTTGAGAATACCATTTATGAATTTCTTTGTTTTATTATGAGTAATTAATTAATTGATATTACTTGTATGATTTCATTAATTTATAAAATTAATCATTACTTTGTTATGTTATTTTACATTTTATTATTATTTGTTTTCCTTTGTTCTTTTTAATTCTACATAAAAATAATATTACGTTTACGCAATTTGGCCATAATATGTGTAATATACAGCACCGGATTTAACTTTTTGGTGTCCTAGGTTTTCATAGTGAACGGTGCCCTAATTTTTCTCTTTTTGTTGTCAGATTTAGATTGACTAGCAAGATACTATTTTTCCCATAAAATACAGCATAAACTTGAACTTTGTGTAGAAGATATAATAGAAAAATAGTAACGTAAATGTTTTCCTTTGCTTTGGACTTGAGGCGAAATTTCACGCTCACATAACATACTATTTATTATTATTATTGGTAATAACATCTCAATTAATAGAAAATATTATTTTCACCCCGATTTGCTAATATTGCAATAAGTTTTTATTATAATTGTTATCCTTAAAAAGCGCTGAAACCATAATGAAGTGATCATTAATGTTATAAGTCCTGTGCAAACATACAATTTTTAATCAGAAGTCTATAATAACCGAAATTGTTCTAACAAGGAACAAAAGTAATCTCTTTTTGTGGTGCCTCCTCTGTGGTGATGCCCTAAGCTGGTGCCTAATGTGACTTATAAATCCATCACTGTGTGTATATAATTATTTACTATTTATGTACCTTCATTAGCATGAATTTTTATGAAACATTATGTATATCTTATTTATGAATATCTCATTTTAGTGATTCCTGGTTTCAAGATGTAAACTGCATTACTTTGTACTTGTATAGCCAATTCTATCAACATTTCGTCATACGTTACAGTCTGGGCTATTTGCGAATTATTATTTTCAATTAAGTGACCACTTACACCTTGAATTTAGGAAGCACATAAAGATTATTATATTTTATATTTCATGCAATTTCGTCGTCATTTTTATCTACAATTACAGTTATTGATATGTAATATCAATATTTTTAATATTCATTATTAGAATTATTTATAATTATATGTATATTGTTCCTTAAAATCTTTACATATTTTTATTATCGATAAAATCGATTGCTCATTATTACATTATTGTATTACTCACCTATATTTTATACAATTAAATGAATGCAAATTCATGTATATCATATAGGGTAAGTGGAGAGAAATGGGTGGTATGTTTTTGAAATAAAATCCTACAGGATAAAATATTCTTAAGAATTGCAAAGTTAGTACTGCTCACATGTTTATGTACTCCAATTTGCTTGTTAGTTATGATATATTAAATTTTTACTCTTGCTTTTAAATATAAAAAATAAAATAAAATCAGTTTATCACCCGATTCCCCAGTGGGGAGAATTGGGCAGTATTTGTAAAAAAGTAAAGATATTAACAAAGTTTCATGCAAGTATGTAGGTACTATAATAAAATGTTTAATTTAGAAAAATCAACCCCATTTTTGTGGAATTTTATTTTAAAGTCGGATTAAGAACGAATACATACATTAGTTACAACTGTAAAGTGCATATCAAACAAACAGGAAAATTTCTAAAAAAAAATGACCCAATTACCCCTCCCAACCATTTCCCCCCACTTATTTTATTACAAAATATAATAATAATTTAATTTTTGAATAATATATGTATAATAATAGGTACTCTCAAAAAACTAAGAAAATTTCATATACCAGAAAACAATTTAGAAATATGTTAACGAATAGAAAAATCTAACAATAATCTAAATATGTAATTGCATCCTCTGAAGTTAGAACAACAATCACCACTGATCCAACCACAACTTATTCCCAGAATCAAGCAATCAACAATCAATTACCTATAAAACCTAATGGATTTAAAAATGATACATCTTTGGATTCAGTAAACTGACGTTTCAATACACTGTATAAAAATAAAACGCAAAAAATTAATCGCTATTTTATCTTACGGAACGATCTAAAACCCCGCCGTTTAAAAATTGATACATCGCTATGTACTTGTACCGAAGACGACGAAAAAAACTTTGTTTTATAGTAAGCCTGATTTGCATAACATGCATAGCGAATTAAGAAGGGTAGAAATCTAAAAGAATACTAAATACCTAAAGGGTCCCGTATTTTTATAGTCTGAATTTTGACACCGACAAGAGACAAAAGGTCGGCTTGGGACTATTTCATTTCACATGTTTTTTATAACCTAATTTAATTACAAAAAATATTCGGGTTTTGTTTCTTTGTACGTTCTTTGCAGGGAAGATTTTAAGTAGTTTGTTGTGAGAAAGAATTGAATTATAGTGATGACATTTATTTTTTAACTTATTAGACAGTATAAAGCAGCGATCGCCAATCGTTCAAACCCCACGAACCACTTAATTTTTTTTTATTTTTCATTAATATGATTTTTTTAAATAAATACATTGCTATTATATTAGTAAATACTTGATAATTCTTAGAAAAAATGATGAATGAAAACATAAGAAATATGTATACAATTATTATAACAATTAGATCAAATTGATAAACTTTTTTTGATAATTCTTGATCTTTGGATATAAATTTTTCATGACATTTTCACTTGATTCATTTACTCGTATTATATTAATTAGTATTAATAGTTAGAATTTTTTACACGTATAGAATTAATCTGAAATTATCGTAATTCCTTTAAAGATGCAAACATATTACTGACGATTATAAAAAAAGAGTAAACATAAAAATAATATCAATAATATGTAAATACCTACATTCATCTATAAAAATAATTTCTACAGGTATATAAAACATACATTATATCTATGTTAAATAGTTCGTTTTTTTGTAAAATATAGTTTATTCGAACTATACTATAGCTGAAAAATTGTGAATTTGTACTATTAGTTAAAAAAAATCTAACAATTTTGGGTGCCTTTAAATCACCAACAAAACTTCCCCAACCAGCTATTCATAAGTTAAAAATTAATTTATAAAATATTACCCCAACACCAACCGTATACTTTTATCAGGCATGCATATCAAAAACTGCCAAATATAAAATAATAAAAATACACAAAAGAGCAGTAACATAAAAGCAAAAAAAATCTAACATAAAAAATGCATTATATTTCAAATCAAATGTTAGTAGATACATGTGTGAAGTCTGACATAAATCTAGTTTCAATCAACGTAAAGTTGGAGCAAAAAACTATACGTATTGTCTCAACTATTATATGTACTTCAATAAGACATTTTTTTAATATAGGAATTACTCTTTACATTTGCATATTGTTCAAACCAGGACAAGGTTTATATGCAAATCAGTTTGTACCTTTTTATTTTATTTAGTTGTAACCCTGACGAAACTGGACACAGTTTTTATTGTTTAATTCAAGTTGGATTCAATTGTTTAGCACCCTTTGTTTTTTAACTGTTGAAAATTTGTTACAATATGCGCCGTGTACGTATTGTAATTATTTCAAAGAGTTTTTTTTAGTCAACGGTTCTGTATTGGATTTTGTTTAAGAAACTGAAACTAATTATGAATTTCTAAACAATTGGAATGTTTGTTCGTTAAATAAATAAAAAATGCTTTTCTTACATGAAAAAAATGTAATAATGCCTATTGGCTAAAATTAAATTTTTATATTTGTTTGTTTAATTAATATATGTTTCGGGTGTTAAAGAGGAAAGCTACTTTGAAGGGGAAAAAATAAATTTTTTTAATGCATTTAGTATACATATTCGAATTTATGTAAAAAATTAAGTTAATTTTCAGCAATTTTTTTATAACTATATCAAAATTTTTTGTATGGTAATAATAAAATCGATCAAAATGAAATTAAATATAGATTATTGTACATTATATATGTATTATGTATATATGTAGATGCCAGGCCCGTAACTACCACCGAGACAGCCGGGGGCCCCGAGCGTAGGGGGAGGGGGCACAGCAGCGTAAAATTGGGGTGAGCATTGATTGATTGAGATTGAGGGAAAAAAAAGGTGTAAAATTCTCTTCAATTTTTATATTTTACATATACTAGGGGGCCCACGGTCACTTGTTGCCCCAGGGCCCTCAAGCCTCTAGTTACTGCCCTGGTAGATGCTTAGCTGATAATTAATTAATTATTTTAACTAATATTTAAACCACACGTTATATAGTCCCCAGATTCCCAAGTCGTTTGAATTCTTACACAATATTAGAAAAAAATCAAATGAGAAATGTTTTTTAAATTAAACCATCAATAATACAGGTCCACAAAAAAAAGTGGTCTGTGCTGGGGTACAGACCCAACTTTTCTTTTGTATTTTTTCCCGCTGAACACGAATCCGTCGTCATTATTGGGGGTTGATGAACAAAATCACGAGAAAACCCAAAAAACCGATAAAAACCATCATAGGTCTAAAAAAAAAAGTGGTGTGTGCTGGGGTACAGACCCAACTTTTATTTTGTATTTTTTTCCCGCTGAACACGAATCCGTCATCATTATTGGGGGTTGATGAACAAAATCACGAGAAAACCCCAAAAAACTGATAAAAACCGGTTTCTCGTGATTTTGTTCATCAATCCCCAATTACGACGACGGATTCGTGTTTAGCGGGGAAAAATACAAAAAAAAATTATGGGTCTGTACCCCAGTACACACCACTTTTTTTTTTGGACCTGTGTGATTAATCAAAACGTAAATTATTTCATTATTTTCTACTCTTCCACTTTTTTAACATTTTTATTAAATTTCAATTTTAAAATTTGTTATAAATTGATAAAAAAAGCACTGAATTTTAATTTGATTTAATTTATTTTCTGTTTGTTTTATCCTGCTATGATTGACCCATCAACAACTTTCCATTTCATCTTGTGTCCCTGTATAACTCTCTAACACACGTACAGACGCACAAACACACAACAAATTCTCAACAAAAAAAAACAACCACGAAGGTCCTATCTGAAAAGTAAGCCAGCAGTCAAGAATATGTATATGAAGATGAAGAATTTATATAAAATAATTGAATATTAATTCATTGTTTTTATAAAAATTCCGTTATTTTGATTTGATGAAGACCAAGCAAAAAAAAAAATAAAAAAAAGGTATTCACATATTTTCAAAATATTCATTACTTTTAAAAGAAAAGGGTGGGACGAAAACTTGCTTTGCCTGAGGTCCCCGATATCATAACGTGTCACTGTATGCATATAAGTACAGTAGGGTTTCTTTATACGCGGATTTGAAGTTACGCGGTGTGATTCAGGGAGTCCCCGTTTCAGCGAATAGTGTATCTAATTAAATCTGACAATTCAAGGAATTTAAATATGTAAACGTTTTGTTATCAGTAAAATCTTTGTTTAATAAGATTTCGCACCAGTTCATTGGTGCCAAGTTATATTTTGCAGATAATTCTGATGAAAAAATATAAAAAAAATTTTGTTCCTTTTCAATAAAATAAATAAATAACATTTAAAAACAAACTTATTTTATTTTCAGTTTTACATCAATTTCTTTCAATTTTTTTGTTGTTTTTTTTAGACATTCTTATTTTCATGAATTTTCAGAAACTTTTTTTACGCGATTTTCGGCCCATTTTTAATTGATTTGATTTAACGCGGTTTTAGAAAATTATGAACGTATCCCTACTTTTAGAATGTATTTTTTAAGCGATTTTTTCTATGCAATTTATTGTGGAATGTATCTACCGCGTAAAAAGAAATCCTACTGTATATTACACTAGTACTTATATATACGTTAGTTCAGTATATCTATAGACATGATTTTAAAAAACACACATTTTTATGATGGCTGCCTTGACAGCGTCTCGACGCTCCTGAGATAAAGGCGGGGGTACTTTGGCCACGCCCTACGAGCTCGTGACATGTATAGGGCGGAGCTAACAATCACCCCTCAAAAAACAACCCCCGGTGTATATCCACTCAGCAAAATGTCTGGTATTGTAAAAAGATCATGTACCTACAGAGTTTTTTTTTACTGTTTTTATTATTTTTTATAAACAATTGTGGGTACTTGACTGTTAGGTGAGTGCAAGTCATGAGTTGTATAAACATAGATTATGAATGAGATCGCTCTATACATTCTCTAGTTCTATGTTTGATCTTGTCTGGCATTTCTGTAATTTCATTTTAATTAAAATATGTTTAAAATTATTTAAAAACAGTTCGAAGTGGCGGAGATTAGAAGAGAAGATAGAGAATAGAAGATTTCAGTCAGGTTTTTATGAGGTGAAACTAGATTAAAAATAAAAAGAAAGCTCATTATTAATAAATATATTTATTGAATTTTGAAAATTGTTATATTTCATACGTATACTATATCATGCTACAGTATTATGTTCGAGTGGTTAACGTACTAGCTTAGGAACGTGGTTCGAATCTCGGTTTAGGAATTTTACTTTTTTTCTTGTGCATATATATATTTCAGTTACCTCTCGTTTATCATTGATTTTTTTAAGTAAAATATAATTATTATCGATAATACATGTTTCTGGATTAAAATATATTATCTAGGTAAATTAAACTAAATAATTAATAAAAACAACTAGATTTTTTTAAATAAAAATTATAATTAAAAAAAAAATTTACAGATGAGTCATATCAGGTGGAACAAACAGTTGATCGATAAAAATATTTTAAGCAAAAAAGTTCATATGAACATGTGCGTCCGGAAACTATTCACGAGGGAGCTACAGACCCCCAAAGATTTTGCCTAAAACTAGTTACCCAGTTTTTGATACCCAGTTTAGTATTAATACGTGTTATAGACTTACAGTAAGTATCAACCAATGATTATTTAGATCAGGGGTGTATAGAGCCAGTGGGCCCTTTGATTTTTATCTAGTATATTTTTGTTCTTTAATTTTTTCTCGACTTTGACACTTTTATAAAATAAATTTTATAAGTTCATTTATCATAAGCTCAAACTTTTACGAGAAATACGATAGTATTGAGGAATTTTATTTAATACGGACGCTTCAAATTACACTAAATAAATGTATATTCCTGTTCTACGATTAAAAATAAAAATACAAGTTTATGTACCTATATATTCCTCCAAATGAGTTCTCATAGAGACCTCTTTATAGTGTTGTATGTATTATACTGTATAATACGTATTTTACTAATTTGACTAAAAAACGAAACCAATAAAAATTGCTATCTGTTGATATGTATTTTTTGGGGGAATATATACACCAACTTTTTTTCTTATTTTTAATTCTAGAACAAGAATATAATGTCATAATTCCCCAAATATTAAATAAAAACTAATTTTAAGCAAACTCTTTAGGGGTTCATAGCTCCCTCACGGAGAATTTCCGGACACATATGTTCACATGAACTTTTTTGCTTGAAATATTTTTGTCGATCAACTGTTCAAGTTTGTTCCACCTGATATGACTCACAATCAGTCTGTAAATAGTACATGTAGTACAATTTCTGTATAAAATACAATATTACATAGAAAGTACTTATTAATATATTTTTATACTTAATACTGTCTTTTATGTAACATTAATCTTGTTTTGAAATCGGTTTGGCTGTATCATCTGATGAGCCCATATATGCTCTATAAATAAACATTCCAAGTGCAATATGCAATACAATAATAGTAAATACAGTACTCCATACGTTTGATGCAACTACCGACAGTGATAACAGACCTGAAAATATGTTATTATTAATTATTATATGAATTAATTTATATGATATTTACATACCATCAAAAATAAAATATTTCAATCCAAAAAATGTGCTCATTGCAGGCAGTACAACGATTACAAATGAATACCAGAACACTGTTCTAACAATTTTAAAATCTGCAGAATCCTATAAAATAAAAGATAAATTCATAAATAGAGATGCACATGATACAAGTAAATAAATAAACTATTAACCATTTCCTGTTCGCTGTTCATTGTATAGGATAGTTAATTTACAAAAATCGCAGAATATTATTTAATCACTGCCACATTTATACATATATTATCTAATTTTAAATTTTTTGATAACTAAAATAAATTGAAATTAAATAGATTATAATATATTAAACACAGATAAGCATAGAGATAATATAACATAGAGAAAATGTGGCATAGCACTTCATGTAAGTAGAAGTAACGTTTAAATAATAAGAGAAAGGAAACCCATTCGTTCCCAAGTGCAAGTAAGAAGAAAGTATATCCCTGTGAACGCGTACTAGACGAGGAGCTATAGAAGGAAGTAAGTGAACATACTAAGACAACCGGGAACTATGTTCAGATTCGTATACCTGAGACCTTAAAGAACTTAAAAATGCAAGATGCCAGCAGCTATTGTGGTTCCTTTGCCCCCCTGGCCGCCCCCACTAAAAACCTTATTGAGTATTATAGCGCGCGTAGCGTTATGCGGTGTTCACACCAAAGAAAACAAAACAGCAACACGGTGTTTGAAAACACGTCGTATTTAAAAATGCAAAGGCTTTATTGCACTTTTGTCAAAAAGACACGATGTTGCTGTTTTGTTTTTTCGGTCTGAACACGGCATTACAGTACGCTTATGCGTAGTGATGGGCGATTGTGAGATGTTTCTTCAATCAAAATTACCTTTTTAGATTTTAAGTACCACATGCTCTATGTGAGCCTAAAAAATCCAAAGAAATGTGAAATCCGAAGAATGGTATGTGTTTGAAGAAAATGTTCAATTTTTCATAAAATTTCAAGTATCTAGCTTATATAGTTTACGAGATATTTCGTTTTGAATGCAAAGGACGAACAGACGGACGACAAAGTGAGATTATTAGGATTTATTCGGAACCCTAATAGCCGATAATTACTAATATTTCTATTTAAAAAAATAATAACTGTCGTTCAAAATAAATATTAAAAGACTTCACAGCAGACGCTCAATCTATTTCTTTAATTTTTAAGAGGAGGGGGGTAAAAAACAAACGAACTATAAAGTTAGTGAGAGGCAATATGAACGCACAGTGTAGAGAAATGCCCTTAGTTGTTAATTAAAATAAAGGTGGGTGCCAGTAATAATTTTAAAATTTAAGTATACCATATCGTTAACATTCGTTTGAAGATTATAATTTTTTTTTAAATATGATAATATTAGTTTTAAAGTGTACATTTTCATGATTGAAAACACCCAAATTCAAAGTTTTATTAACTTTAAAAAAATGGTAACAAATAAATTAGTAGAGTTACAGAGCTATGAGTATAAGGGACCTTTTTTAAGCGGAAAAGTCTAATGATGATACAAAAAAAGTTTTGATTTAAAAAAACATTTTTTCCTTTTGTAGGGCCTTTTCGCGCTTTAAAAAAAATTGTATTCAAGTACCGACTGGCACCTTGACTTTTTAAGTTCTTTGAGGTCTCAGGTATACGAATCTGAACATAGTTACCGGTTGTCATATTATGTCAACTCACTTCCTTCTAGCTCCTCGTCTAATTTGCTGAAACTGTAGTATGTTATTCATTATGACTTCCTGATCAAAAGTCTCAATGGACACAAGGTTCAAAAATCAATAGTTTTCGAGATACTGAGCTTCAAAAATTTGATTTTTAGCTTTTTACAATGCAGTTTTGATTTTTGCATGCAAGTGAACACCGAAATCGGGTTTACGATCTTAATATATGTGTAACTGTAAATATGTGGGCGTGAATGTGAGGACGATAGCAGTATTGAATTGACAAATTTACTTATTTAAAAAAAAAAAAAGATCGTAAACCCGATTTCGTCGTTCACTTGCATGCAAAAATGTATTTTATAAAGCTAAAAATCGAACTTTTGAAGCTCAGTATTTCGAAAACCATTGAGTTTTGGTTCTTGTGTTCATTGAGACTTTTGATCAAGAGGTCATAATGAATAACATACTATTACAGTTTCAGCAAATTTGGCCGGAAACTAAATTCCATTGATTGGGTGCGGGGTCCTTTATTAAATGAATCAGCTTTATAGAATAATCTGCTAACTGTAGACTCTGATCTTTACAGTGGGCGCTCTTTAGTGTTTTATTTTTTTCATATTTGCCGCTTACCGTCAGCAGTTTTGTTTAACAAAAAGAGATGTCACTCTGGTCACTTTTATTTTTCTGACTTCTGTAGTACATATTAAACCTAACCTTATCTTATGTAATTAACTGTGTCTATGTGTTTTTGTATAAATTATTCTGTTATTTATATCTCAAGTAATTTTACGTAGGTAATGTGTATTTTCGTAGTATATGAATAAAAATAAATAAGTGAAAACAGTGAATGGACGCAGCTCTTTTGTTGACACATGTGACAAATTGACGTCACAAAAATAAAATACAATATGTCATCTAGTGAAGATATTTCTAATTCAAATGTAAAGAAAAGGAATCGTAGGAAGAAAAGATCTACGGTAAAAGAGCCTAATAATTCAATCGAACTCTCTGAAACATCAACAGTCGTAGCTACTGATCTTGAAGAACAATTTAGAAAAATTAACTTAGAATACGGTTTATTAAAACACAATACTGTACCCACTAGTACAGAAAATGTAAGTAATATACCAAATGGCATTACTACAAACATAACTAATGGTATTGTAGTTCCTGTAAATAACATTGGAATCTTTACGAAAAATATACTTAAAAGTAAAATGGACAGTGTAATAGTCTCATCTGATCAAAATAGTACAACCAGTGCAAATTCAGGTTTTATAAGATTAAAATCAAATGATGGAAATAGTCAAAATAAACAAAAAAATGACAAAACGATGGTATTTTATCGATCAGAATCAGTAGATTGTGATAAATTTGAAGATTATTTGACTGAAGAAAAAGTAAAATCTGATGAGACACTCATAGAAGGATCAGTCAGGATTAACCCAATGAATTTTAAAGAAGCATATATAAAAAATCCTAGTAAAAATGAGCAAGATATATTAATAGAATCAGTACGTGATCGTAACAGAGCATTAGATGGAGATATAGTTCTTGTAAAACTAAAAGATAAAGTAGAATGGAATGATAATCAAAAAACTGCCAAAGTAGTTTATATTAAACAAATTATACATCCGCGCACCTGTGTTGGATTTCTCGCTCCGATGCCAAACAAAATTAACAAAAAATCACAATATGTATTGTTTAAACCGAAAGATTCTCGTATACCTAGAATAAAAATTCCATCATGTGAGTGGACAAAAGAATTTTACAGAGATCCAAAGAAATATGATGGTATTATTTTCTTGGCAAAATTAACAGACTGGCCTGATATTAAATTTGCAGAAGGTGTTATAAAAGAGCAAATTGGAACGAGTGGCGATCTTGATGTAGAAACAAAAGCAATTTTATTAGAAAATGGTTTAGACTACACACCTTTTGGTCAAGAAATGAATCAATATTTTCCACAAACAGATGAAATACCTCAAATAGAATATGACACTCGAGAAGATTTAAGAAAACAGTGTATATTGACAATAGATCCTAAATCAACTCGTGATATAGATGATGCTGTATCGTGTGTATCACTACCAAATGGTAATTTAGAAATCGGAGTACACATATCTGATGTAACTTATTACTTAAAAGAAGGTACTCCTCTAGACGAAATGGTGGTTAAAAAAGCGACAACTATATATTTAGTTAATAAAGTGTTTCATATGCTTCCAACATCTCTTTGTGCAATGTGTTCACTGTTACCCGGTAAAGATAGACTTGCATTTTCTGTCTTTTGGGAAATGACTCCCAATGGAAAAGTAATAAGCCATCGATTCAATAGGACTGTGTTAAATTCTTGTTCACAATTTGCTTACGAAGACGCGCAAAAAATTATTGAGAATCCTGATAAAACATTCAGTAAAGATGATTTTCCAACAATTCATGGCGAACATTCCATAGAAAAAATAGTTGACACTGTAAATAAACTTTACGTGATTTCAGAAAATTTACGGTTTAAACGTTTTGAAGGTGGTGCCTTAAGAATAGATCAAATAAAATTAGCATTTAAATTAGATCCTCAAACTATGCTTCCTATAGATTATTTCATTTATGAAAATAAAGAATGCCATCGACTAATTGAAGAATTCATGTTGCTTGCAAACATAACCGTAGCAAACAAATTGAGAAATGATTTTCCTGACTTAGCGTTTCTCAGACAACATTCGCCGCCCCATGAACACATGATGGTCAAACTACAAAGACAGTTTGAAACTATAGGAATTCATTTGGACGTAACATCAGCTGGTAGTCTTCAAAAATCAATTATTAAATACAGTGGGGATGATAAATTTGCTAAAGCTAGATCTATGGTTATTAACTACCACTGCACAAAACCTATGACAAGGGCATTGTATTTCTGCGCTGGAGATAATAAAGAAGATGAAGAATTTCAACATTTTGCATTAAATGTACCATTATACACACATTTTACATCACCAATCAGAAGATATGCTGACGTTATGGTACATAGATTGTTAGCAGCAAGTTTAAATTATTGTGAAAAACCTGCATGGGAAATAAATGATGTTATTAACATCGCTGGAAATTGCAACAAACAAAAATATAATGCAAAAAAGGCTGGAGAGCAAAGTTCTGACTATTACTTGCTTAAATACATTGAAACTCATCAACCTATATTTGAAGAAGCAGTTGTTGTTGATGTAAAAGTTCGCTCATTTGATATTTTGATTCTTTCAAAAGGACAAATTGTACGCATCTATGAAAATGTAAGTACAAACCATATAAAAGTTTAAATTTGACAAATGATAATCTGGGAATGATTTATTACATATAGATAGGCCCACAAAAACACACACTGGACTATTTTTCTTACATAATTTTGTGTGCTGAAAAAGAATTTGATATTAAAAAAGCTTGGTGACCCGAAAAATATTTTGCTATTGTCAAAAAATTGCAAGTAGAAAATTTATATTAATTTTGAGAGCTTTCATGGGCTATAATAAATTTTGTAAACCAAATGTAATAAATAACTTGTAGATCAGACTTTTCTCTTCGATTTGCTTTTTTTATTTTATTTTGTCTTTTTTTTGTAACTTGGTTAAAAATGGTCGTGCAACAAAAAAAATATATCGTCGTTGTCATTTTAATATCTCCTATGTGACAATATTTTCAAAAATGAGATTTTTGAATATTACGGTTGGTCTTTTTTTTCTCTATCTGTTCAATAATATCTCATATGTATAGCAATATCTGTTTCTTTTTAATGAGTAAATTTAATTTATCCTATGTGATAGGCTCGTATAACTGATCCATAATTTATCCTATGTGTCATATACAGCACATAGAAGAAATTAAAGAATTCAAAGCAGGTCTATTTATACACATAGGGGGTTTTGTTTTCTAAATAGTTTGCATATAACTGTGGCAATTCTGTGTTGATTTATTCACTTTGTTGGAATTAATTCGTTATAGAATCAGTGCTTAATTAAAGTGATATTTAATTAAAAATTAAGGTAAGAATTTGTTTTCTTTGATTTTAATTAGCAATATATTAATTTAAACTTTAAAGTTACAAAATGAGGCTTTTGAAATGTTATCTTAAGTTTGTACTATGATTGTAAATTGTCAGTTTCATTGTTAATTATTATAAAATTCTCTACAATTATAATTTCATCAATAGGCTTGTCTCTTTATTATATAGGTATTATTATTAAATGTTTTTTTAGCTTTATGTTTATTAAAATATAAAACTTGTATTAAATTGTTCATTTAATTGTTAATTGTTACAAAATTCTTTACAGTTACAATTTTATTTAAAAATCCTCGATCGTTTATTAAATTTTATATAGTTTTTATTACTTTAGAACTATTAATAATTATATTGTCAATTTATTAGTTATAAAATTTCTTATAAAGTAATTGTATTTTTCTCAAAAATGTCTCGTCAGTATTAGGTATTAGAATAGATATTTTTTACTTATAAAGTTCTATGCAATTATAATTTTATCAATAAAGCCTTTGTCATTTATTTTTATTTTTTTATTTTAGAAAAAAAATGAAACAATCTTGTAGTTCTTTCGGAACAATGTCTCGAGGAAGAAAAATTTTGATGATGCTTGAACAAAATAAGAATGATGGTCCTGTAAGTTCCGGTTTCAAAGAAAAAAGTATACAACCAAATGAACCACTCACTGATCGGAGTAATAGTAATGATTTAATAATTGAACCTGATGATGAACTATTCAATATTTTAGATAATTTATTAGGAAAAGAAATAAATGATTTGGTGGTTGAAAATAGAAACAAGATAAACAATGATAATCTAGGATTCGTAGAGACAGCCAAAATATGTTCACATAATAAAGACATTGAAAAAAAGGTAGCGAATGAAAATTTGAAAGTATGTGAAAGTGTGAAACTGTTAAGAGAAAGAGAAGAGGATATATCTTCAGGAAAAGTAGATGAAGAAATAACTGAAATTAGTAGACACAGCAACATTGAGCAAGCAATGGAAGTTGATGATAATGATATGGAAAAAGAAGCTTCAATGATGGACATAGAGGAATTTGGAGGTGATGAGAATAATCAGAAAATATCACAAGCGGAGACGAAAAAGCGACGGATTTTTGGATTACCTTACATGGGTTATAAACGCACTGAAGCAAAAGTTATCAATAACATTCCCAAACCAAAAAGAATGTTGAAAGAAAGATGTTCCCACAAGAACCAAAAAAAAATAAGTCCTCGTTCTTTCTTGTGTGCTGAATTTACAGAAGACGATAGGGTTGTAGCTTTTAATAATTTTTGGGAAATTGAATCATGGGGAAAAAAACAAGCTTTTATTAAAGGTCTAGTTACTACCAGAAGTATAAAAAGAAGGCGAAAAGATAGAAGTGATAGATTGCACAAAAATGAAGGACATGACATCTACCTTCAAAAGGGAAATGAAAATAAACTAAGAGTATGCCGAAAATTTTTCATTAACACTCTTGGATTAGGTGAAGATACTTTTAAGAGATGGGTTAAAGGTTCAAATCTTAATGATAAGGACATACCAGAAACTGATATTGAAGAAGCAGGTGAAATTAAAATGACTAAAGACCAAGAAGGTCAAAGAAAGGATTCCAGAAAAGAAGTTAGAGAGAATGTCAAGTTCTGGTTGCAACAACTACCCATGGTTCCAAGTCATTATTGCAGAGCATCGTCTAAAAAAAAATATGTTGAGTCAACTTTTAGATCACAATTGCACATGTTCACTATTTTTAATGAATGGTGTATTGTTAATAATAAAAAGCCAGCTGGGAGAGTTTTATTTTGTAAAATTTTGGATGAAGAAAATATCGCAATCCATAAGCCCAGAAAGGATCAATGTGATTTATGTTGTGGTTTTAAAGTTGGTTCTGTAAGCCGCGATAAATATGAAAAACACATTAAAAGTAAAAATGATGCCAGAGAGGCAAAAAATGCTGCCAAATCATGTACGAACAAAAATAAGTTAGTTTTGACAATGGATCTACAAAGCGTGCTGTTATGTCCACTGATACTTGCATCTCAAGTATATTACAAGCAAAAATTACAAGTTCATAATTTTACAATATACGAACTGAACAGTGGAAATGTAACTTTGTATGTTTGGCACGAGGGTAATGGTGGGGTTACAGCAAATGAATTTACATCTTGCATCAGAGACTTTATTTTTCAACTTCCTGAAAATTATGAACAAGTAACGCTAATATCCGATGGATGCAACTATCAAAATCGAAATAAAGTCCTAGCAAGTAGTCTCAGTGATTTAGCAAAACTAAAGTCAATAAACATTGAACAACTATATTTAGAGAAAGGCCATACGATGATGGAAGCTGACAGTGTCCATGCAACTCTAGAAAAATATTTCAAACCTCCTATTAATTCACCTGCAGATTACATCACTTTAATGAGAATGGCTAGGCCTTCCAACCCTTATAAAGTTAATGTCTTAGACTATACATTTTTTAATAACTTTGAAAAACTTAAAACAAATTTGACATCTTTAAGACCAGGTAAAAAGACTGGTGACCCACAAGTCGTTGATATAAGAGCATTACTGTACAAACCTGATGGTTCAATTATGTATAAAATCAACCACACTGACGAATATAGCATTCTTCCCCAAAGAAGAAAAATTGAAAATAATCCTAACCAATTCATCCCCGCTCTACATAGCACTTCACTACCGATAAATGAGTCAAAATATCGACATCTTCAAGAAATGAAGTCAATTATTGAAGAACCCCATCGTGCTTTTTATGATGCACTTACTTTTAAAGCTGATAAAAAATAATTATTATTTTCCGTTGTTTTTATATTTTGTTTTAATTTAAACCTAAAGGCCTCTATACACCATCCAATTTGACATCCAATTTTCAAGGGCAATCTGCAAGATCCCTGCAGATTGGGTCGTGTATAGGCAAATCGGGGCGATTATATATAAAAACACTACTTACTTTAACAGTACCCGATTTACCCCCACTCTACCTCCCTACAAATCGGCCCTGCAGATTAGGTGGTGTTTAGAGGCCTTTAGAATACATTATTTTTGCTAAAATAAATAAAGAACATTATTTAAAAACTAGTTTTATTATTTAACTATATCTCCTATGTGAAAACAATTAACATTTAATACCTTCTATGTGCAGATGAACATACAAAAACATTATTTTTTCAATTAGGAAATAAAAAGTTAGTAATTTTAAATAAAAAAATATATTAAAATAATATTTATGTCACAATATAAGAATATTAAAATAGCTAAAACATGTGAATAATTTTTAAATAGTTTTTGATAATTTATTCAAAAAATCAAACTTTGCACATAGGAGATATTAAAATGACAACGACGATATGTAAAATTGAGAACCTATTTTCAGATTTAAATATTTTTACAAATCCGAATATTTTGTGAATTTTTTATAATCTTTATTTTTGTTTTTAGAGATTGGATCCCATAAAAATATTATCACGTAAAAGAGATGATCAGTTCAACGTTACATCATACACGTTACAATGGCCTGCTAATGGAGAAAATGAAATCGGCATAATTAAAAACATAGATATATTTACTTTTCTGCAAGTAAAACTGACACTTAACAACTCCCAAAAAATTGAAGCAACTTTAGAAAAGCCGACATCATAGTATTTTTTTATTGTAATGCAGTCAAACTTTTTTTTTAATATTTGACTACGGCATTTTTCAATTACCAAAATCTTTCACGTTTAAGTTGTTAGTTTTGAAAAATTAAAAATTTTAGTTTTAACCAATATTTTGAATTATTTTAGTGTATTTATTTTAAATTCTAGATAATTTTATTTAAATTACGTTAAAATTAATTGTCTTGTTTATTTTCAAGTATTGGTAATTATTTTAAATATTAATTTTAAATGAATTGTATGTGTGAATTTTATTTTATTATTTTTGTTATATTTGAAAAATGTTTATTTGGAAAAAATCTTAAAATATTTTATATTAATTATAAATATACACATTTTTGTTAAAATAAAAACAAATGTTTTTATGACAGAGATATGTACTACTTTACTATTGTTGTCTTTGATCGTACGCCAAAGTAGTGAAAAAAAGTATTCCTACGGGTCAGCTGTCAGTTTGAAAAACGTAATGGAAACTTCTTTTGAAGAATTATAATTTTTTTTTATAAAAGCAATTAAATACTTGTTAAATGTATATAATCACTGATTTAATTGTTTACTAAACATTGGTTAAATAAGGTTACATTACAATTGACCCAATTGTGCTTAGTGACCAGATTTTAGTTTTTGTAAACCCTCATGTAAATGAAGACCTCTCTTTGACTTTATTTTATCCTTTTTATTGTTATTTTAAATTCCTAACCAGAGAAATCACACTGAAACCTGGAGAAACAGTATACAAACTCTGAAACACCAGGTGAAAACCTGAGATCTGGTCACCTTAATTGTTAATTTTGATTTTCACCATTGAAGGTGTCGTTAACATCAATAACACATGCCAATGTTTCAAATATTAAATATAGCATATATTGTTATCCAACGTGAGATTACATAAGTTACGGTGCAACACCTTAATCTCTACCTCAGGTGTCAAGGAAATCAGCATTACCCCAAAATTAAGTGGGAAAACCAGTGACAGGTTAAAAAATTGTCAATGTTTAAGAATTTTTTTCAGGCATTACTAATTATTTTAGGATCAGGTAAGACATTTTATTAAGTATATATTCAACTTATTCAATAACATTATTTATTGAAAAATATTAAGAATTTAGTTGAACTTCGACGTAACGATCAAAAATTTTTTTCTCTTTTGTCAGATCATAATTTTGGGATGTCTTATTTCATTTTTAATACCTTTTTTTTAATTCAAGCCACCAAATTTAATTATAGAAAAATAATGTATACATGAAATATTTATTTAAAAAACTAATACAAATAATTACACTTAATACACATATAAATTAGAAAGCATATCGTGTACGAATATCTTCTAGCTTCTTTGAGACTTCAGCCGGTATTCGTTCTAAATCATTAGCAATACTTTTTTGTTTAGCTATATCGAGTGAATTGAACTGTTCACAAAGATCTCCATCAATAACATTCTGCAAGAAAAAAAAACAATTTTAACAACAGCCAAATTAAATTGTATTTCTTAAAATCATAAAATTAATTCAGGTAATATAAATTAGATCATAAAAGTTCATAAGTCTAGCATGTGAAAAGAATATCATCATATTGTGAAACATAAATTAATTAGATATTGTTAATCATACAAACCTTAACTGGATAATAATAACTTCTGTAAGACAAATGATCCCGCCCACACAACGGAGAATTTTCACTACGCATGTGCATTTCGAGATGTTGAAAGAAATCGTGATCTTCACGTGAAGAAAAAGGTACAAGCGCTCCCACTGCGCCGCTTAACGTACAGTACACCAGCGCTTCAGAACCTCCAGGGATCAAGGTGGCTCTTTGTAACGAAGTGACTAACTCGCCGACGTGAAAGTTTGCTATTGTATCAGCTTTCTGCGACGCTCCGTTCAGTAAACCTCTATCCCATAAAGCTTTATTTCCCGTGGGATCTTCATCAACGTCATCGGACACATCGCTTGCAAGCCTCACGACCGCAACATTTCCAAACTTGTCAGCGACAGCGACCGTGTCATAATCTAGAATGGTTGTAGTAGTGACCCAGCGAGGGACTGTATCGTCAGCAAATATGATCAACTGGTTCTCCCTCCTGCGATAACGGATCATGTACACTGACTCTTGTACGTCTGAAACGTATATCCTTTGACCCATTGCTTGAATGTTGACAATGTAATTTGGTATATGCTGAAAATAAAGATTATATTTTAATTGATTGAATTATTATTATTATACGTTTAAATATATTTTATGTATACTTTCAGTACTGCAGGATTTCTTCAAAGGAATTCGTATTTTAATATCATCATTTAAATATATTAATTTATTAAATACAATTTTTGTCAGTTCAAATTACCTTATTTTCACATTTCCGTAGCAGTTTCTTCTTCCCCATTTCATACAACCTCAAAACTCTTCCGACCGAGACAAGCAGTCGGCCTTGATGAGCACACATCGCACTCGGAACATCTGTAACAGGTGTTCTGTGCACAAACTCCAAGGATGTGCAAGCATTCACAATCTTGTACGTGTCGAGAAATCCTCCGGTCGCAACGTACGGGTTGATTTGAAGATCTTTACCGATACCCACAACCAAGAACATTTGTGAATCTGGCTGGTTGTTAAATCTGCAAATTAGATATTATATTTAACACTTTTTAATACTTGCAATGATCAGATCTATTTATTAATTATATATTATATCAGGGATTACATAAAATCATTTTGCTTCATAAGTCTAGCATGTGTTTATACATTAATTTCATCATAATTTGATTACTTATTATTATATCTACTTGAAAATCGCTGGCTAATATTATTACTAAAACCACAACTAACAAACAAATCAAATGCAACAAACCTGATAAGACACATAGATATAGCAGCTTCGTTCTGTTCCAGCCTTTTAATAAATGCAGTCTTCCCCTGAATCGGATCCATGATACGGATGACTGAAGCCCACATACTATGGCCGGCTTTCGGTGCTGAAAACACACTCTCAGGAAGATCTTCGTTAAGGAAAGCTTGAGCCATCTCTTTAGCCAATTCCTGTTCCTCTTCACCTGCAGCTTCACACATTTCTTCAGCCATCTGTACTCGTCTCTGTTTTTTAGTATCTTCTGTGTAAGCATTGTGTTCAGTTTCGATTAAAATCAACTGACTTGTTTCTGGATGTATGACTAAACGTCGCGGTGTGTATTCGAGAGGATATGAAACTTGGTTGAATACTGCACCCAGTTTTTCCAAAGCTAAAATCCTTAACGTATTTGTCGATATAGCCACAATACCTACAAAGTAAAATTAAGTTATTATTAAAGATGTATTAATCCATGAGTCTGAGTTTTATTTAACCCCACTGCCACATATTCACGTCAATCCCTTGATGTACATCCCGACAGTCACACCCATTTTATTTTAGTACTGATTATTTATAAGCACAAATAAACATTAATTACCTTCTGGACATTGTTCAGACGAGAAACCAGACGCATACTCCAAACTCTCATACGACAAAGGAGTCAAATAAAATCGGTTTTGATAATAATAAGACAACCACGATCGACTTGACATTGCAAGCACAGCTTCTGATGCTTGTATCTTGATCCTGAACAGCTTAACTGGTCTCGTTCCTAGGTACCTAGTCCTTGTATCTCTCAGTTCACCAGATATCGGATCAAGAACAATACGTAAAAGACAACCGTTCTGAAGACCGACGTTTAAGTAGAGTGAAGTCGTACCGCTTGTGACATTTTCATCACTTGTATTTCGATCCGATGTGCCCATTTCTACAATACATAAAGATTCAGGTATTGCAGGAAGCAATTGGGCTGAGCGGATGGCAAGACAATTCTGAAAAAAAAAATTTGTTTTAGACCTGGGAAATATTGATGTTATAATAATATGTATTTTATAAAATCGTTCAGTATCAAGATGGGTATAATCACAAATAAACTCAGGTGAAACACGGACTGATAAATTCATCATTTAGATATGTAATTACAGTAGAACTTATATAAAGTTCAATTACTAAAGTTAAAAAATTCATTTAAGGCACTATTGGGGTATGACAACTTAAAATATTTTTTTATACATATTTTTAAAGTAAAATATATTGTGAAAATTGTAGACTGAAATTCAAAGTTTTTACGAAGTTTCATAGAAGAAAATGGGCCGTGTTGTAACACCTGTTACTAAATCTTTAAATGCATTTTTCTCTAAACCACTTTTTTCCATTAGTAGGAAGCAAAAACGAAATTCAAATCATTAACACAATGTTTTACACACTAATAGTTATCGTATTAAGTAAAATTATTTATTTTTATGAATAATTTCTTTTTTTTTTCTCGATTTTCAGTGAAAAAAAATCAAACACTATTTTTGCAACCTTTTTACAAGTCTGCCATTTGGTTTTTATTAATATAAATGTCTAATTCTAACTAGTTAATTCGATAAAGACAAGTCTATAAAATAAAAATATATTTGATTTTTTTGTTTCAAATCACTACAAGTGAAGATGTGCTTCCCACCACCAACCTAACTTTTTTTTTTAGTCCGCTTTGACCCCAAAAAACACAAAGTATTATAAAATTTACTAAAAAAAATGTTTTTGTATAATTTAAGAAACAAATACAAACATATAAGATCAAAAAGATTATATTTTATTTTGTTATGAAAAAAAATCCTCAAATAATCTTAAAATTTTAAGCGTCACACGCAATACTGCCTTGAGATATTCAATTATGTTTCTGTAAAAATGTTTCTAATTTACTAATTTAATTCAGATGAACCCTAATAGTTCAAATTAACGAAATTAATTGTTTTAGTTATGATCAAAATCTATACATACCGAAGGATCTAAAGATATTATTCTAACAGTACGGTCGGCTAATCCTGCTGCCAAAAACCAGGCCCTCTGTTCGCCAGGCATAACACTACCAAGAGCCATACAGACCACTTCGTAATCCATAATTTTCCTCTCTGGGTATTCTTCCAACACCCGTGACTGTAAAAAAAATTTTTTGGTAAAAACCTGACTTATTTTTATTAAAAAACAATGAACTTGTTATTTTGTCACGTTTTGAATGTTTCATCCTTGAAGTTCACTCCAGACGATAATATATCGAAGGGAGGCGACAAGGTGAATTTATTTAATATTCGCATAACAGTTTATCAACATTCGATTGAGTGCGAATTGCAGATTGCAAGTTTATGCGAAGGAATGTGTTGTTTAAAATCAAATTCTTACTGAGTTCATTTCGAAGTACACCAGTTCTCCGCCACTGAGTGCGATCACGACTTGTCTTTGATTCACTGCACAACGAACGATAGTCTTTTTTCCGGGTGCTTTCCATGCGTTGACTCTTCTGTCTGCATTGATGTGACGAATACCTTCAGGGTAGACCTAAAAAAATTACAATTTTACGCTAATGATTGAATTAGAAACTCGCAAAAAAGATCTTACCTGTACAAGCGCATCCTCTCCTAAAGAAGCACAGCACAACGTAGGCATAGTGCCGAGAAATCCACTATCTGTAACTTCCTCGACGGTCTCTCCGATGGACAATACCAACGTAGCATTAACGAACGACACAATAATATACGCATCAAATTCATCTGAAACATAATTACACTACTGCGTTAGTTCTTGTGTATTAAAAATCAAAACTAATTTAAATAAACATAAATTTTAATATATTGTTTTCTTTTAGGCTGACATATTCACCACTTGTTTTGCTTGCTGAATCTTAACCTACCTTTTTATATCACCGCAATCACACCATGAAGATGGACCCTGAAATAAAAATAAACTGGTGATTGATAATTTTAATCAAATTCACCAGTTTCATATTAAATACTGATACAAAAGTATATAATATTTAATCTATCTAATAAGAGCATGACTGGGAAAACTAATGTTCGGAAACATTATATAGAAAGAATCATCTTCTACATTGTCCTACTTTTGCTAAGAAGCAACTTAATTCTGAGTATCGAATACACCAAAAGATTCTAAGCTGTTTTTCTTTGTATGCATCTGAATGAATGTCACGGGAAGCTGTTGTAAAATACATGAAACAGTCAAAGATGCCTGTGAACTAGTTGATAAACAATAAACACCTTCGATGATCTGCTGTAAGACACAAAAAACAGATCATAGTTCTTTTTTACTAACCTCTTTGTATCGACAAGAAAAGGCAAGTTCATGAAAAAAAAGATATTATTTTATCATGTGAATATTCAAACTCGTTAACAAGCTAAAACTTCAAATACCAGAGCGCAATGAAGTAACCGGTTCTCTTAAAAAATAGCACAGGCATATGAAAATATGAATCGCATTTAGGAGAATTCAATATTTCTGATGAAGCCCCTATTTGGGCACGAAGTACTGTTAAACTAACTTGATCTACTCCCCTGCGGATGCGGTAAAGTTGCATATCATTTTCACTTTTTTTATAATACGTAGTTTAAAAATTATGTTGGTCACGCTCTTTTTAGACAGACTGTACGTAGACTAAAAGTAACTATAACCACTATCCCAAAGTTAAATTTGAACCAAGACTTATTATCATGATAATGTACAAAATGATTTAAAATAGATTTAACACCAGGATAGATAAAGAAAAATATACAAATACAAATCATAAAATAATGATTTAGATACTAACCATCAGCACGTTTTTTCACGGTCCACACAGCGTTAGGATTACCAGGCAGTTCAGACACAGCCATTTCCGTTACTTCAAGTCCATGTCTCAAAACACGTACAGTAGAGCGCGGACCTCGACCACACAATGCGTAAAGCTGGGGAGTATCTTCATTGGCTAAATCTGCAACCTGTAATCAATTTTGTTATTAAAATAATGGTTGAATTAAAACAGTAAATATTTTTACCTGTGATGCTAATATCGGTGATAACGATTCCATTTCATCTACGAGCACTAAATTACGTAACGGTCTCGGAGCAAAGAAAAACGTATCACCTTCTTCTAACGGCATTGCTGAACTGAATTCAGGTTCATCGTCATCATCACCCAAGTGAGCGATTTGGTATAAATAACTAGAAAAAAATACCAGTGTTAAAACTCCTAAATCAAAATTTTGAAAAATAATACTTACTGGTTGCCAAACTCTGCCGCTACAAATAAGAATCCAGTCTTCATGACGCACATAGCTGTTGCTACAGGAACAGTATCAAAATACTTTAACTTAATTTCAGTCACCATATCTTGATCTACTTCTAATGTTATTTTAAAAATATCGCCTTGTTCCGTTTGTGCTAAGAAAAAGAACATTGACTTGGTTTTATGTGTCGCTGAACATACAAAGATCATTCCTCGTTCTGGATCATCTAAATCATTCCGTCTTCTTGGAATCGGGCACCGGATATCATGCTGGTCACCCAAATTTTTATAGGTTAAATAATTTTCAGAACAGATCAAAACACCAGAAGGTCCATCTTTATCTCCAGGTACAGAAACTAAGAAATTTGCATGTTCTTCAAGTGGTTCTGAATATTTCCTCATTACATTGTTCAAACCTAAATCCAATTCATAAAACGTGAGTGTTTGTTGTGTTTTCTGTGCTGCTTCTCCTGTAGGATCTGAATCAGCTTCTTCATAATCAATTTCTAAACACGCAAACATAGGATTCTCAAAACCGTTATCTACACCAACCATATGGTAAACTAAAGTGTTAGACTTGTGTGCCTCTAAAGGCGATGATATAGTCAATCTGGCTTGATCGTCTCTGTTTAAAACATACACTAGTTTTTGTTTCTCTACAGCACCTATCATTATCGCTCGACCTTTTGGATCGACGGCCAAATATTGTCCAGGAACTATGCGACGGCATCCTGATTTACCGAATGTTTCTTGATGAACTTTTTCAAACTGATTTTTGTTTGGTAAATATTGTAGAATTACAATTCTACCAGAATCACTACCAACAACAATGAAATCTGAAATAAATATCTTTGTATTAAAAAGATGCCGTACCCAATTAAATAATAGCAACTAAAAATATTTTGTTGGTCTTGTGCTAAACCAACATTTCAACTTATTTTAATAAAATAAAAAAAGGTAAGTCCTTTGTGGTGAAAAATTATAAAAATACAAACAATATTTACTGCATCTACCGATGTATTGCAGAATACAGTATCATAGAAACACAGTCTGACAGACTGTGCTGGACTAACTATGATTCATTTTTCCAGTGTAGACAATGTGAAGTTGAAAATCAGTTTGGGGAGAAGGTTCAATAGAATGAGGAATAGATGAATTTACATATTTCAAGGCCAGGTTCTTTTTGAAATATCAAAAAAAAAAAATGCATCAACGAAGCAGCTAGACAACACATGAACGGTTAAGGGTTATTCTTATTTCTAATGTTGAATCATAAATACCAGGATCAAAATTATGTTAAATCAAGATCCAACGATGCAACAAATTCATTAATATAGCACTATCTTACGACCTATGCGTGGAAATGTGCCAGGCATAGGAGATACCGTAGTGCAAGAAAATGTGTCAAAAAATATGGTTAATATGGAGAACATGGATGTCAGCTGTCTGATTTATTAATAATCACACGTTATTCAGAATGATGTATGTATGTCGATGTTCTAATAATATATATGTTAACTTTCCTTGGTTAGGGCAATCTATTGGGGTGAAATCGAGTTGAAATGGTAAAAATGTTCTAGTCACGCATGCGCATCAACTATTCTGAATAACTATACGTGATTTTTGACAAACCTGACAGCGGGCACTCATGTTCTCTGTATTAACAAAAAATATAAACATACCTTTAGTTCCTCCGGTTAATCTTACTCCCATCAACGATCTTACAACTCCAAATATTTCTGTGGCTAATAAGGTGTGAATCTTTCCTGTATTTGGATCTGGACGTAACAACTCGATACTTTTACCTCTGGATATTAAAACCTCTTGTACTTTTGAACCAGAAAAATTGCCATGGATGGCATGAGTGATACCGGTGGCTCTCTGAAGCGTTAAATTGTACAAGTGCATTTTGGCGCCCCTGTCAATATAAAGAAATTTACATTGTAATTACATAGGTACGTTCACAGATATTATAATGCTTCAAAACACGAAAAAATATAAACGATTAGAATAAAAAAATATTAACTAAAATAATATAAAAAGTTAAACACATGTGTATTTCGCATACCTATATTTTCAGATTGTAAGAAAAAGTTGTAGATAAATCGGATTACATTTTTCCAATATTTACTTCACGTTCAACATCTTGTTAACCGGCACAAAACGTTAAATTACAATCATGATGGAAGTTCGCGTTAATGTGACCACGTGAGTCAAGTTCAGGTTTTTCTTTTCGAAAGTCCATTTTAAAATAATATTTGCTTATTTGGAATTAAAAGAAATATAAATATAATAATCAAAACTTTTTTTTTTTTAAATATAACTTAAATAAATTAAGAAGTAAATTGTTTTACCATATTTACCTCCAAGCGCGGAGATTCAAGAATGAGAACTGAGATTGAGAAACGGAAGTACATATATATACCACATATATACATGAACACACATACATATGTACATGAGAAAATTTTGTTACCACAGAAACAGTTCAAATTTCTCGCTGTATTTCTCATATTTATTTATCGCATCTATTTTTGTTGTCATTCGGTTGGTAGAAATGGAAAATAAACTAATGGACGAATTTTGATGGAGATATTTGACAACTTGATTCATAACATTCATAACAAATTTTTAAAATTAAATCATTATCACATTGCTAATATTAAAAAATAAGTTTTTAAAGTATGTACTTTTGAGTTATTTGTATTTTAAATGATAAAACTTATAGTGTAATAAACTATACTATGCAATCCTAAAAAAATATGCAAGTTTGGCGTCTTTTTATGTTATCAATATTGATTTTATTAGTTTATTTTTTGATATTAATTTTGCATTCATAAATAGCAAATTATTTATAAAAATATTATACACAACAAATCACTGTACTTCAATACAGTTTATATAAGCAAATTGAAGTATGGACATAACTGAAATAATGAAGAACGTATTAGCAAAAAACATGCAAAACTCAATAAATGACAGTAACCAGTCAAATATTGGTTATCCAGGAACTGGCTATGTGACAGAAAAGCTTTACATGCTTCTGCAATTATATCTTCAAAATAAAGGATGGAGTCCGTCGATGGAACTTCTACAATGTTTTACAGAATTGAAAGAGACTTCTATGTTACCAAGTGCTGCTTATTTACAGTACGTACATGCATTTATTTATAGTAAAAATGTTTTTGCAACTGATTTATCATTTTAGAATGATGGCATCTCGAGTTATTCAAGATACACAAGGTCGATTGGTATTACGTGAAAACGGAAAAATTATACTTCCTTATGAGCATTTTGCTAATGCAGTTATGTTAAAACACATGGCTGGCCCACACGGTCTACACTTAGGACTTGAAGCAACTGTTAGAGCAGTAAGTGAAATATAATTTAAAAAATATTATTTTAGATAAATATAATTAATCTTTTAAATTTCAGGTAATGGAGTCTTACACAATAGGAAGAGAACAATTTGGAATGGAGAAAGAATTTATAATTGAAGTAGTTCAAAATTGTCCAAACGCAGCTTGCCGTTACTATAAAAATCAAATGGATTTAACACAAAAAACCATACAGCATTTGACAGCTCCAACATACATATCTGAGTCACAGTCAGGGAATTCTGACCAGTTTTCTGTACCAATTGTTCCTCAGAATTTAAACTCGCATTTGAACTTAGGCGGGCCTGTAGATTTAACAGGCAGCCAATCTAACATAGATGGGAAGTCAATGGACAGGCCTAAATCTGTAGCGCCTCAAATAACTGCTGCAATTATTCAACAACAAAACAGAGCTATCGCACAACAAAATCTTGAGAAACAACGGCAGCAAGCAGTACAACAGTTGCAACAACAGTTTGATTTAAGTAAAGCAACTGTTCAGCCTCAATCAAAGAATCAACATTTTGATTTGCCTGTCATGGATCACAAATTGACGGACTTTTTAAGGTAAAATACAGCTGGAACCAGTGTTTTTTAAATATTAACCTTTATTTTATGTTACAGAGCAAATTTAGAAAACCTTGAAGGTCTTTCTTCTGCTAACAAAGATCTTCTAGCTCTTCATAATGGAGCATGGACTCCTAGTACAAACGGGAACAGTGTAGAGGACAAACGGTCCAGCGCAATCAGTGAAGGTGGTCAAGAGAAGATAATACGAGCGTTTGCAGAGGTAATGAAGAATATGGCACGTATGAAAACGTATGTGCGCCCGGCTATGTGCAAACCTTATGGAAAGCAGTCAGAAGCTTTACAAAAAAGTAAGAAACTTGTTTGTAATTTAAGTGTTAAATTATTACAAACTAATCATTTTTATAGCTTTAATTGATACTATTCAATTAGTACAATCACTACGCAGCTTCTTACCACCACCTCATATTCAAGTTAGTTCTTGGAAGAATGAAGATAAGCACAGGTATTTATAATAAAACAAATTACTCTTAGTAATTGAATGTTGTATAAATTTTGTCTTGTACCATAGACTGTAAAATATAGTCTATGTAGAGTGTCTACATATTGTTTACATGGTTATTTTTTATGTAGACTATATAAATAATTGAAACAATATTTGTTGAAGTGTAAGCACACATTACTGTTATAAATTTCAAACCATCTTGTTAATTAATGATTTCATTTCATTTAACATAAATATAGATCATTAACTCGTAATTATTTTCTGGATAATAATGACAATAATCTCAGGTAATTTTCACTGTTTGAGCACTAATAATTAAAGAATCTAGTATAAAAGAATGTCAACTTTTATGATATAAATGCACATTTTACCACACGTTGTTTAGCGAAACCCAGTTGCTGCTTCATGCCCACTAAAGTTGCTATGGAGAGGGGTTTGTAGTGAGGTTACATAACTTTTATCCTCCACAGCCTAAACCCTCCAATTTATCTTCAAATGAACTGGGGGTCTGCATAAGCTTGGGGTGGGGCACAAAAAACAGGTCGATTTTCAATATTTTTTCCTGATGTGAGCATTGGGATGACGAGGTCAGGATTTTACATACAATTAATACGTACATAGTTTTGCCAAGTTTTTTTTTTTTTAATTGAAAAATACTGATAAACAATTAAGTTTAGGTGATTCTGGCAACTAGGGTGATTTGAAATAGAAAATAAAATAATACACTTGTAGTAGAATAATAAAACACTTTTGAAAATTATAAAAATGGCAAGCTGTAGAAAAAATCAATTTTTGACCAAAAAAAAAAAAACAGTTTATAATTTGTTTTTAACAAATGTATAAACATATCAAAAAATCATCTGATCCTACAAAAGAAAATGTTATAAACTATGCTCTGTCCAAATTTGAAGTAAATCGGACAAACAGATTTTGAGATACGACTTTAATCGTTTTATAAAACATAGTTTTGAGATGAACACAAAAGTAATGAAGTTCTAATTCTAATACTAGATCCTTCAATTATTATAACATTATTTCATATTTTCCGTACTGAGTAATATCCTATTTGCAATTTTTTTAGGAAACCTACTATGGATGATATGTGTGAATCAAGAAAAGGAGAATAAATCTCAATAATATTTTTGATCTTTTCCACTTTTTTAGCTTTTGTAAAAATTTTAACAAAAAAAAACGAACATCACAATACATTAACGGTCATAACAGTGCAATGAAAGGGTTAATAACTTTTTATTAGAACCGTACTGTAATTTTGCACTATATAATGGTTTTTATATTTCTTTCTTTTTTATAAAACATCACTTATAAAAATCACAATTATATTTTTAAGGATAAAAGAAGGACTAAAATATATTATTTTATGTATTTACAAATACTGTTTTTCATATTGGTATGTGTCTTTGATCATACGCCACAGTGTGGTGAAAAACGGAACTATTCCAATTGAGTCTGCCGTCAGTTATTAGTTCGAAAAACGTGTTTAATTAAAATGGGAAATTGTTTCGAAAAATTATACTTATTTTCTTTATTAAAGAAATTAAATACTCTAATTGATAAACGTATATAATTATCCGATTGAATTGTTTACTAAACGTCGGTTAAGTTAAGTTAGATCAGGTTGATCCGATTACGTAATTTCGATTTTCACCACTGAAGATGTCATTACCATTGACGACACATGAAACAGTTATAGAATATACTTTGACAGTCTTTAGTGTTTATTTTAAGTAAAGAAATAAATAATCAGGACAGATATTGCTTGATTGAGTGTAACTTCAATTTTAAAAGGGAAATTTTTTTTGTATTATTAAATTAAAAAATTTTCAGTCAGCTCTAGTCATAAAAAATGAGTATTGGAACAAGTATTATAAATTGATATTGTATTTGGATTTTGTGGAAAATTGTAACTGTGATAAAAATGTAACTCCTCTAGCCATGACATTACGATTTTGTGTTGAAAACGTGGACATAAACATTTTTAGATGCACTCTTATTTTGATTATCTAAAAATTGTTTGAAAAATTGTTTCAATTAGGAAAATAACAAGTGATATCTATAAAATAAATTATTATTGTGTCTGTTTTTGCACAATTTATTTTCATATTATTTTAGTAAATTATACATATTATTAACATTTACGAAAAATGTCAGTTGCCATTATTTTTTAAATATTTAGAGTATGTTCTTATCAGTTATTTAAAATCGGAAATTCAAGGGGTATGAAGAATTCAGATAATCGACGAAATTATTCTAGGGGAAAAAATCATTGCAAGTGCCAGTTTGAAAATACACTCATTAAAAACATTTAAAGGATCAACATATTTCACAAAGTTATTCTATAAATCCATCATTCTGCAGAAAATAAATGAAATTTCAATCTATAAAAAGTATTGGTAATAAGAAGTTTCAAACTTTAAAATGCCTTTTTCTATATTTAGAAATATTTTGATGCTTTAATTTTTTTGATGAAAATATTTTAAAAATTCAATTTTACTTTCTATAACAAAAAAGGTAATTGTTCAGATGTGTGGCTTTAACAAGGGTGATTTGAAATAAAAAATAAAATAATGTACTTGTAGTATAATAATAAAACTTCAACATTACTGGATACTTTTTTGAAATTTTGAAAATTATAAAAATGCAAGCTGTTATTAACAAATGGATAAACATATCAAAAAATCATCTGGTGATACGAAAATTATGCTCTGTTCAAATTTGAAGTGAATTGGACAAATAGATTTTGAGATACGACTGGGCAATACGATACTTCATAAAAATTGTCAGAACTCGGGCAATTTTAGGAATTTTTGCAAAATCACTGGTGCAAATCAAAGTTAAGATCCTAAGCTATAAAATTATGCAATAAAAAGAATTAAATAAGCTGCAAAACAATATATTTTATAATATATTGTAAATATAGTTTAATAATAATTTTTTCCAATAAAATTGAAATTAGTGTTGACAGCATTCTTTTTAAGTTCATTTTTAGGTGGAGTCCTACTTCTGAACAATTACCTAAACGAATTTTCATAATATAATAATTATATTAGCAAATGTTGCTAGTTGAATTTTTCTGTATTACTACTATAAAATGTTACATTAATTAAGTTTGATTTTTTAGTGATATTATTTTCAAGACCACAGATTATTTCACATATATGGCGGGGCAATATTACTTTTAAAAATGTGTAGCCATAATAGTTGTTAATATGTTTAAAACATATTTTTTAAACAATTAGATGACTTGCCTATAAAATAAGTAGATGTTGTGTGGTGAATATTTTGTAATATAAATTCAAACGTATATTTATTTAAAAAATAATTTCATTGCATAAATATAAATATATAATAATTACAGCTATTAGTATTGATATATTGTTTAAACTATTTGATAAAAAAATATACATATTGAATTTATTTACTAATTATTTTATTTTTTATGGTACTTGTTAATTATCATTCCGCAAATACGAACACAGACTATAAGTGTATATACGCAACGGTATTAATACAAGAATATAACTGTTTTTAATCTTCGGGAGCAAGCTGGGGTTAATTTAGGTTAAAGCAGGGATTCGATATCCCTCGCAATATTTTTAAATACTATACACTTTACTCACATACATATATTATATACACTCAGTGGTGAGCTGTAAGAGGGTTCGCATGAGCCATTTGTTAATACATATATGTTTTATTTTTATAAATGAACCATATATTAATTATGAGCGAGCCCTTTGTTAAAAATTTTATAGCTCATCACTGTATACACTTATAGTCTATGGTTATTTGCAGGAGAATAATTAGCAAGTACCGTTTTTATTATACGATCTGTCATAATACATGAATTTGAAAATATATTTATTTACTCATTATAAATGAATCTAAAATTGAGAATTCAATTTTATTTAAAATATTTGTGTAAACATTTAAGGTCCAGCTTTTTTAGTTTATATATAAATAAACATATGTAGGTAATTATAGTGTATGTTAAATGTCATAATAACAATTTTTATTAAAATATTGTCAACTTTTATTAGTCTTTGAATTACAAAAAAATATACAATTATTTATACTTAATCAGAATTTGTATTTTTTAAATAATTTACAGGAATACAGAGAATTATGATTTAAAGTATTTCACCACATGTTGCAATCGTGACTTTTTCTTTGGTCGCACCACTCTTTGACCCCATTTGTTCCATTTGCTTTATAACATCCATCCCACCGATAACATGTCCGAACACAACGTGTTTTCCATCTAACCAATCAGTTTTTGCTGTGCATATAAAGAACTGTGAACCGTTACTATTTGGGCCAGAATTTGCCATCGATAATGTTCCTGAGCTTGTATGTTTTAATTCAAAATTTTCATCTTCAAATTTTTTCCCATAAATAGATTTTCCTCCGGTACCGTTGTGATTGGTAAAATCGCCACCTTGGCACATCTAAATATTTTAGTTAAGGGTTTATAATTTTATGAAACAAGTGCTTTAGTATTAAAATGACAATATATTTAAAAGGATACAAAATCTGGAATAATTCTATGGAATACACTTCCTTGATAACCATAACCTTTTTCATGTGTACATAACGCTCTAAAATTCTCAGCTGTTTTTGGTACAGTATCAGATCTCAACATCATCGTAATACGTCCTATTTCTGTTTTACCAATTTTTATATCAAAATAAACTTGTGGATTTTTAACTTTTTTTGTTGATTGCTGCGTTTCAGTCTAAAATGTAAATAAATATAAATGATAATTTATAATAAATTATATATATAATCCTACATTAGTAACTGTACTAGTATCTTCCACATCACCATCTTTGTTTAATGTTTCACCAGCATGTTGTTGAAGCCATGTATCTTCTGCCCAAACAGGTCTCGTTGAACCTTCTTTAATGCGTTGTGGTTTAGCAATATTGACCCGTATCGTTCGCCCAAAAAGTTCTGAATCATTCTGTTCCAGAAAGATAAAATAATTATAGGTACATACATATATTTAAAATATATCAACTTATGATAACATATACCATATTATCTATAGCTGCAGCAGCATCTTCTGCACATTCATACTCGATAAATGCAAAGCCTCTGTGTTTTTCTGTTTCATAATCTAAAGGAATTTGCACATCTACGATATCACCGAACGGTATAAATGCTGCATTTAAAACATTTTCATCAACCTCTTCAACCAAACCTCCAACGTAAATAGTTCGTTTTGAATTTCCTGACATAGTGATGGAATTATGGATTTACCAAATGTTATGTGTGTCTAACAATTTGAATCAATTTAATAGCATATTTTTAATAAAGACGAATTACATACACAATTTGAACCAATTTGAACTTTCGGCATTAACAACAAAACACATAACCTTTTATTTTTATGCGTTTATAAAAAGGGCGATTTAAAAAACACGTTGGTAGAATGTCAATCAGTATTAGTATTTACTTATCTATGATGTCAATGTTGGTACACGTTTCTTATGAAAAACGTCAAAATCTGTCAAAAATACAAATTGTGTGCGTAAACAAATGTAATAAAAACATTCAATATCGATGAAGATTAAATATTTGCAATGAGAAACATATTTAAAAAAAAAATTACATTAATTAAGGATAAATCTAAGATATCTATATTTTTTTTATAAAAATATAATGTAATTTATTATTGAAAACAACAATGGGTACCCACGTAGGGCATGTAATGACACTATCCAATAGTATAATTGGAGTTAGTATTTTAGCAATGCCTTTTTGTTTTAAACAGGTACTAATGAACTCAACAAAGTCTGTTATTCTAATAAATATGTTTTCATACTAAATATTTTTTAGTGCGGAATAGTATTATCAATACTTATGTTAATTTTGAGCAGTATTATATCAAGATTAACATGCCATTATTTATTAAAATCAGCATTGATGGCAAGGAGACGTAATTTTGAATTTTTAGGTAAATATATATACAATAATAAATATTAAAAAAAAAAAATTATTTTGAATTAATTTTTTTCAGCATTCCACATATTTGGACCAACAGGAAAATTCATCGTCGAATTAGGAATTATTGGATTTTTATTGGGAACATGTATAGCATTTTTTGTTGTTGTAGGTGACATCGGCCCAGCTATCATTGCAAAACTTTTAAATTTAGAAAAGGCCACAGACGCAATACGCTCTACGTTTTTAATAAGTGCGGCAGTATTTTGTATACTTCCATTAGGTTTATTGAGAAATGTCGACAGTTTAAGTAGTGTTTGCACAGCAACTGTTGGGTTTTATTTATGTTTAGTTTTAAAGGTATGTTCATATAAAAATATATCATAGTGTTTATTATAAACTTTTTATTTATTTTAGATTATTACTGAAGCAGCACCACATATTTTATCTGAAGACTGGATTACAAAAGTTGAATTTTGGAGGCCTATAGGATTACTTCAATGTCTTCCGATATTTTCAATGGCTTTAGCTTGCCAAACGTTAGTACATTTAAATCTGAAAATATCATATTATTACAAGTAAATATTTTTACAGACAACTATTTGAAATCTACGACACAATACCGAATGCATCACTTGAAAATATGAATGCTCTAGTACGAGGAGCAGTCACCATTTGTACTAGTGTATATATTTTCGTTGGATTATTTGGATACATAGCGTTCTGTTCAAAACCATTTTCTGGAAATATATTAATGAGTTTTACACCCTCCGTTTTGACTGATGTAATGAAAATAGGTTTTGTTCTGTCAGTACTATTTAGTTTTCCACTTGTTATATTTCCATGTAGAGCAAGCCTTAATTCTCTATTATTTCGAAGAGTAAGTATTTTATTTAATGATTGTTAAGAAACCCAGAGTTTCTAATTTAAGTTCAAGTAAACTATTTTATTTTGTACTGGGTTATAAACAAGATTGTATTTCAGGTTCAGTTACCACATGAAGCAATGAGTGGTTATATACCAGAAAATAGATTTAAATGTTTAACTGTCGTAATCATTTGCACAAGTCTTGTAATTGGGATTTTAATACCTTCCATTGAACTTGTATTGGGTCTCGTTGGTTCAACGATAGGAATAATAATTTGTATTCTATTTCCTACAGCGAGTTTTATTTGTGTTACTTTGAAGAACACTAACGAACGTATTCTTGCTCAGGTAAATTACATTTAATCAATAATCTCCGCTAATTCAAAATTTTCCTTTCGGTTATTATTCATAACTTTTTTTATGGACAGGTAATGCTTGCGATTGGAATAGTAATGATGGTATTAGGAACGTATGCTAATCTTTATGCAATGGAAGAAGCTACTACTGCAACAGCACGCCCTTTAAATTTACTGAAGAAAGAAAAAAATGTAGCTCTTCAAATGATTGAAGAGAATATTAATGCTGTGCAAGGTATTGATTTTTAGCATTTAATAAACTTTGAAGTTAATTTTTAATATTTTTTTTAGTAAAATTTGATGAGCCTGTGTTATTAAAAGAAGATTCAGTGAAGAAAATAACAGAAAAAAGTGTCATAGAGTTACCAAAACAAAAAGAGTTACCCAAAGAAGAAAATAACCGAGAGAAAAATATGTTAGTTGATAATGAAATAAAACCTGAACCTCCTCAACCAGTTGAAGTTGAGGATGTAATAGTAAAAGAACAAACTATACCACCGTTAATTATACAGAATGAGATAAAAGATCTAAAGTTTGAAAATATTAATAAAGAAAATGAAGTTAATGTAAATGATATCAAACCTCAAAATGAACTTGAATTATCTGCAAAAACTCCACCAGTTAAGTTAGAAGAAGTAGATGTTGAGGCTATTAAGAAAGAAGACAATGAAATAGCAGAAGAAGCTAAACTTTTAGGGAAACCTACAGAATCAGCTAAAGAACTACTCAAAATCATTGAGAAAAAAGAAAAGGCGCAAGAGAAACTATTCAACGATACAAAACAAATACTAGAAGAAGTAAAGGAACAGCGAAAAGAAATAGATCGTCAAAATAAAATCGTTGAAATGGAGAAAAGAAAAACAGCTGAACAGATACAAAAAATTGCTGATATGGCGATTGAAAGTTTAATGAAGAGTAATATGTTAAAAAACAGAACAAAATCAAACAAAAAGAAAACTGAAGATAATCAAATTAAAGATGATAAACCAATTATAGTTGAAAATAAATTAAATGAAATTTTAAAAGAACCTATAACAAATCGTCTGGGGTCACACATAAATAAAACAAAAGATAATGTAATAAAAAACGAGGAACAACAAAAAAACAATTCCGAAAAAATAGTACCACGAATGCCTATTCCTTTGGTTCAATCAATGAAAAATACACAACAGGTAAAGAAAGAAGACAAAATACCTGATAACATAATAGCAGAAATCAAAGATAAGTTAGAAATAAATAAAGCAAATGCTGAAATCAAAGCAATTAAAGAAACTGAAAAATACATAGAAGTAACTAGTGCGTTATTACAAGAAAACAAACCAAAAGTAGATAGTGTTATTAAACAAAATGTGATCATTAAAAATGAAACTGTTAATAATGTAGGCCGTGATATTTTATCTGACTCTGTTCGTGAGAAACGTGACATTGATAGTGTTAAAGAGATTTCAATTAAAGTCAATGAAAAAAATGAAACTTGTGATAAAAAAGAATCAGTGTTAAAAGATATTGTACAAGAAAAACCTGTTAAGTTAGAAGCATCAAATGATTTATAGCTGTTATAATTCAAATATATTTTTATTTAATTTGAATACATTTTTTCTTGCCCCTCCCAATGTCAATCACTTATGGCATACATTAATTAATATACCTATATGTTAAACAATTATCAACTATTGAAAATTTTAAGAAAAATCAAAAAGCATTTTCAAACTAAAATAGAGCCTCTTACAAATTTTATTCATGAAATTTTATAAAAACGTATATCTTTAATTTCCAGCTTTGATTAAATATATATATTTTTTTAATTGATTGAATTTAAATTGGGTAAAAAAATTCAAAGGTAAAGATTACAAGCTTCAAAATGCTTTTTCAATTACCATTCTGAGTTTTTTTTAACCTTTTAACTCAATGTTAGATGACAAAATGTAAATTTTATGTAACATCTGTCATTAAGGAAAAAAATCGATTTTTTTTGACACATTTAAAAATATCTAAAAAAAATTAAGTTAAAATTCCAAAAATGGAGTTACAATCAATTTAGAGAAACCAGGTAGCGCAGCCGGCTATAACTCTAAGAAAACTTTAAACGTGTTTTTCTCTAAATAACTTTTTCCTCAAAGACTAATGAACCAATTAAAAAAAAAATTTGTGCACAGCCAATTTTTGAAAATTTGATAATTACTACTTTTTAAGATTGCTTGAATTAGTAAAAAGGTGTTAAAAACATCGAGGCTTATAATTTTATAAATTTTTAATATTTTTCAATAAAAATTGGTATTGAATAAGTTGTATATATACGTAATAAAATGTCCTTTACCCGATCATAAAATAATTAGTTATACCTGTGAAAAAATTCCCAAATATTTTGACCCATCAGTGGCTTTCCTCCTTAACTAAGAACTGGAATTAAGGTATAGTATTGAATAAATAAATAACAAACAATAGCATACTGAATAGATTATATTTCTAAATAACTAAAGAACATCCATTATAATGCGTTGTGATTAGAATATAACCATATATTTCAACCATCTAAAATTACCTATGATATTATTTTAATGCTACTAATTAAAGAATATTAGCACTAAGCTAATCAACATGTAGTAAATATGTTAAAAGAAATATATTGTGAAATTTAATTATAAAAACCAATGAAGAATGTTTAGAAAAAATAAAGGACACATTTAGTAAGACAAAACGATTTTATCTATTATTAAATACAAATAATTTTCCACGATTAAAAATTACGTCGCTCTACCTAAAAGATGTGAAACGTCGGTATGAGCATCTAAGCATTCAAATAATGACTGAATTGAAAACTCAATCGAGAATTGAAGTTACATGTCCGACAAATCTCAAGAGTTGTTCAATAGTGCCCCTGTCTTTTCTTCCCTCGATTTTACATGATTTTATTATACGCTCCATCACATAAAACATTTAACATTTCATAGATCTTTTATTTTCATTATATTTCTTTTTTTTATATGTATCTATACAATAATTACTCAAAGCTAAAACCGACTTATACACAACAAAATTATTTATTAGCTACACAGACAGTATGTAGTAAAGTAAAAGGTCTTATTAGTCGTTTACACACAGCCAGTTTAATACAAAAAAGACATTAAACATATTTTACTGGAAAGACATTCAAGGCCGATGGTTTTTGAAAAAACTAAATATGACCAGTAAATTAAATTCTTGTGATATACAACAATCAAGTACTAATATTTATTACTAATTCTAAATTACTGGCTGCGTATAATATTTATGAAACGAACTTCACTTTAATTAATTATTGTATAGCATAATAAATTTTTTTTTATTATTAAATAAGAAAATTAAAACAATAAAAAAACATATACAGTCGATCTATGAAAACAATTTACACTAGACAAATATTAAAGGAACAATCTGGAGCTCTAACTAATTTTCAACAATGAGAAGAAACGATATATAACCGCTGAACGGTTAACCGTAGGGGCGTGGTCTTGCGCATTTGTATAAGTTTAGTAGTTGTACATCCCGGATGTACGCCGGGGGACAAATGCCACCCGCCACCGTTGCTGCTTTCTGCACGACTGACACACACGATTAGCGTTGTGTCATCAGTGTCGTATGGGTTTGTGTATGTGTTATGTGTGTTGAACCAGGCAGGGAGTCCTGCAGAACCTCGTGTCTCTTCACACCCATGGAGTCCAACCCTCGTACAGGAGAGCTAAGTTTTCTATGTTCGTTGCTTCACGTATCACATAATCCACCTGTATATAAAGTAATATAAATATGAATAAATATAAATATTTATTAAAAAAAATTTAAAAAACTAATTATAATAATAGATGTTTTAACTGTACCTGTTCTTGCAACGAGTACTTCCTACCAGGATCCGGATCTCTGCCTTCTAGCTTCATTCTTACACGGCGCCACACATCAACCGCATAACGGTTACGCTGTTGTCCCCCTCGGTTAGATCCCGTTGTCCTGCTCGGACTCTGCCATACAGTTTCCTGCCTCACCAATGGAGCTCGTTTTGCTTTACTCTGGTTACCGCCACCGCTATTCTGGTTCACTTCCAAGTTCATCAGCTCCTCGTACACGCTATTCGTATTTTTCTCTACTTCTTTAAAATCTATAATCATCTTCTGTATGTTCCCCGAACTCAAATCTTCATTTTTCAATGTATAAAATGCACCCGATAAAGTTTCTGAATATAGATAATATTTTTTTAGATAAATTTGTAACCCTACGATAGAACATTCTTCACTTTTAGCCATAGATTTCAATAGGTTTCTAATATCTCCCATCAAGTGATGATGTGCATCCCAAATTCCCTTCAGTTTAGATATTTCTGAATCTAAACAATCCTTAATAATGTATAAGTTTTCACTTTGCAATACCATGTGCTGTTGGTGCGTTTCAATCATATTTGAAATAAGTACCGAAGCATTTCTGATCCAATTAGAATCAATCATTTCTTTAGTTGGCAATAACTGCATAAGAGTTTCCTCAGCTGGTGATATTGTTGTTGTGCATTGTGATAACATAGAGCAAGCTTGTTCCCACTGATTAATCAAAGAAATGAAACCAGTGTCATGCGAAATTCCTTCTGATGTTCTTGTACGTAAAGCTTCATGATGTAACAATGCATTACAAGTATTACCAACTTGTACGGCTAGTTTTTGTTCAACTGCCAATCTATCATCACGTATCTTTGCAGCACATTCAAATGCCGCCATTATTTCTCCAAGAGCTGGATTTGCTCCAGCTGCCCACTTTAACCGTTGTTCGGCACTCGATACCAAAGCCCTTTGCTGTTCTTGTGCTTCAGTCAATCTGCTTTGCATACTCAGTAGTCCCGAAGATGCCTTACGCAATTCTAACATGAAAGTTGATCTCATTAACGGGGACAGAGCTGCGAGTGCTGGCTGTAATGCTATTATATCTTCATGTAACCAGTGATGTGCCGTCAACTGTAATTGCACCCGTTGTAAAGTAGCTCTTTGTATTTCGACATTGTGTTGTAAGTGGCGTGCTACTTCTCTTCGCCTTCCAGCAGTTTCTAAAGTTGAACTTAATCCTGATGCTTGAGCTAGAGTATTACTCGTGAAAGTACCTCTCTTCAAATTCGTGTCCACTAATTTCTTACACAGTTCTTCGAGCGGTACTTTATTTTCAGCACCGATATCTTTTTGTTCTATTTCATTGGTTACATTTAAGCCCATCCGTTGTAACAGTAAACATAATGCAAGAGCAATAGTTTGTGATGTAACGCCTAGCAACTGTCTACTGACATAATCAGCTGTGAAACGTTTTATCGGTTTATTTAAATGAGTGTCATCATATAGAGTAGCTAATCCAACTCCTTTGAAAGCAACCGAGGACTGATTACATAATGTGAAAAATTCTGTCACTGTTTGTATTCTTTTAATTAAAAATATATCATCCAATACAGATCTGGTTGATTCGTTGAAAATTGGTGCCTGTAAAATAGAAACAAATAATTAATATTTGACATGTGTTATTAAACTTAATGAAGAAACTTTAGTTTAACACGTACACACATTTCATATTTTTGTTTGTTTGTACTAGATTATTTGGATGCTGCATGTGCACATGAGCAGGTGAGTTCCAAAACTTATTCCTTCCATTTTAAAAAATAATCGAGATGGTTTTTAACTGCCGTAAGATTAAATAACTTACCAAAATCTTGTATATTACTTGCTACTTTTTACTGCCACAATTGATTTAATTATCGCACAAAAAGTTTAATACTGCCCAATGTAACCGCCCGAATATTTAAAAAACTGCTCAAATAATTACTTCTCATATATATACATAGTACGTAGTTTTGCTTGCAAGCACACACTGCGTAACTCAAGTAAGTGTTTATCAACATACAGAAATATAAAATCTGAGTGTACATGTTAAACTAAAGTTTTGCCAAATTAACAGTCACTCAGTTTTGTTTTAAAATATCTTACCGATAAATCTTTTGCTTCTCGAAACTGGTCCACCTTTTTCCAACAAGTGGGTATATCTAATGAGCTCAAAGCCGAAATCAAAGTGTTAAATTCAATATTAAGATTATCAAATAGTCCATTGAAACCCATTAAGAGCATTTTTCCTGATGTAAGTTGATCCGAAGGTCCTAAATCAGGTTGTGAATGTAACAGTGATTCATACTGTGTCCTTAACTGGGTCACTATAACCTGCACACTTGAATGCGGCGAATCCATTTCCATTATCGTAAACCGTAAGTGCATTTCAAGCTGTGTTAAAAGTTTCGGCAATGGTATACCAATATTTTGAACTATGTCATTAAGCTGCTGTATCATTGCAAGAACAGACACTTCTTCAGTCTGTATTGTTTTGATCGCTTCCGGTAAAATAATCGTATGAAAATTGAAATTCAATTCTTGTAAACCTCGGTAAATATTGTTTGCTGTTTTCAGACAGTTAAGAATAACAGTAACTCGATTATCTTCTGTTTTATTTGCACTATTATGCTGTAGAGGAATCAAGCTAGAGAATTCAGTAACCAAACAATTCATTAGATGCATTTCATCTAAGAACCAATCGCCTTCTCGTGAATGTAAGTCAACAAGACAATCTGCCGCACTGGCCGCAGCTTGTTCCATCATCAAATATCGTTTATTCAACGCACAAAGAGCTGTTATATTCACACATTCAAATGCTTTCGCAGCACCTTTTTCGTTACGTAAGAAGTTGGAAATACTAGACTTTGCATCGTTATAAGCCTTATCGAACTGCGACCCTGTGTCAGATATTCCTTCAAGCGATAATCTATCGTAACTGTTCTTTAGTTTTATATTAGATTCATTTAAAATTGTTTGAAGTTGGTACGAGTAAGATATAACTTGCTGAACTAAAGGATTGTTTGCATTTTCTGGTCCAAATAGGCTTTCGAATTGTGCTAAAACTTCGTGACAAGCTTCTACCGATTTTGTCTCTAAAAGATACTTAAACCACTTTATATAACAAATTGATCGATGTTTTTCTATGTACGATGAAGGATAGTTGCTAGCGACTGCTGCGTATTGGTTTAAAAGGTCTAGACATGTTCGTATGAATATGTTCTGTTGTTGAGCTAGCTGACCAAGTTCTTTTTCTGATTGTTCACAGTTAGCTATCATAGAACTTTGACCGGCATTTTGTAAAAAGTCTTTTACCAAGTCAAATACTTTATGGTTTTCATGGTCAATTGGAAAATTCAGTTCTTGGATCCATTGCGATAATTGTGAACCACGTATCTAAAATAATAACATTTAAATTTAACTTTTAATTACTGACATAAAGTTAATTTGCGTTTTCTGTGTGTGTTTCTAAAACAATATAGCGGTTGTTTTTTTAAAGACTTTCCAATTGATTATTTCCAAAATAACGAATATTCAGAAAAAAAACTAAATATTGACACTATGAGTTGACACTAAAAACGTCACCATGATGGATTTTCAGGTTTAACATTTCTTTTTCAAATATAAACCTATATTTTTTCATAATTTTTTTAAAATTTGTAATTCATTATTTTGTTTAGATTTGAAAAAAGAAAAGTTAAACCTAAAAACCCAATTTTTTAGTGTCTAAGCAGACAAATATCTACTTTTGCGTGAAATTACGATAGAGTATCTATCTATTGGTATGTGTCTTAGATTGTACGCCACAGTGTGGTGAAAAAAGGAACTATTCCTATTATGTTTAATTAAAATAGGAAACTGTTTTGAAGAATTATAGCGGAATTCGATCAATTCGCGATGCAATCGCTGAATTGATACAAAAAGTAGCACGTCAGCTTTGGCCCTTAATTTGAAAAAATCAACATTTTCTTCACTTACCGTATTCAGAGCCGTATTATGTAATGAAATATGTTTCTCACAATCTTCGATTTTATCTTCGAGGCTCTTCTTGGCCAGATTAAAAGTATCGTAGGTCTTCTTGTATGCGGCATATCGTACCGACAACGTAAATAGAGTATGTTTCCCTGTACTCGCATGAGCCTCAGCCTCCTTCACCATTGCCATCTGCTGGTGTAAGTCTTGCAACGACTCCTTTGCAAGTTTAATGTTGTGTTCTTCTTTTTGCCATTTCTCAAGCAACTTTATCACGACTGGTATTTGTTTCAGTAACTCATCTCTATAAATAAATTAATAAATTATTGTATTCATTCAGTTATAAAGGTCCTTTCAGATGGTCAATTCAGTTCTCTGTTCAGTTTCAGTAGAAGTTTACATGATCTGTTCAGTTCTCAGTTTCCAGTCCTTTCAGTTCTCTGTTCAGTCCGAGTTGCGCTTTCAAAGTGTACAAGTGGTAGTGTAATAGTTCATGAATGAAGAATGTCTTCTTGCAATATTCTTAGTTTTTGTGATGAAGAAACCACGAAAGAAAAGAAGCAAATTAAGTAAATTTTGGTACTTTAAAAGGAATATAAATAAACACCGATAAATTTTATAAATTTCAATGAATTTCCCGAACAGAATCGTGATCCTTCTTGGGCATAATGACAGTAGTACATGCACAGTGAAGTAGACTTTCAAGAGAACTGACGTGAGTGAACGGACTGAGGCATGGTGCATTTGTTTACACATAGGAATTCTATGAACTGAAATGAAACAAATAGGTCTAGTCATTCTGTCAGTTATCCGTCTCCATTTCAGTTCTTCTAGTTTTTAGTTTAAATACATAGGAAAAACGGATAATTCGACTGAAACTGAGATTGAACGGACGACTGAACTGACCGTCTAAAGGACCCTTATGATAATAAATTTAAACTGACCTGTTCGCAAGCCAATCCGCTCTCATTTCTGCACACCGCACACAGAACATAGCCGCAGTGACTTCACGTTCAAGTTCTCGTCTGGAGGAGCCGTCGCCGCCCACAGTTGAGTCACCCCCGACAGTCCAGTCGACCAGAGGGTCATACACGAACGCCTCTAAAAGCGTCAGCAATGTCTCGCGCCCTTTCTTCAGTGTACGCAACACGTGCTCGCATGTAAGTCGGAACATTCCCTGAAAATAAGATAAAAGATTTTATTATATTTACAATATATATCATTTAATTAATATTGACATCCAGTCTGCAAGGTCCCTATAGGTAAGTCGGAGTGATTATATATGAATATTAATAACACAAATTAAATTAATTTTCTATAAAGAAATTCTATATAGAAGAAAAATTAAAAATAATAGTCTTTTTATGAGGTATCGACTGTAGCATAATTTCCAATTTTATTGGTTTTTATTATTTTATTCTATTACTTTTTTATCTTTAAGCATTGGATTATCCATAACTTAAGCCTGTCCAAATCTCAAATAATCGTACATCATTAGAAAGTTCATTATTTCTACTTTAAAAAAAAAAAAATTTAAAAAAAATTTCATTAACACATTAACGCTCAAAAGAAAGCAAAGTCATGCAGAAGATTTTTTTAAATGAAATTAAGTACACATATAATATATTTAACTAAAGACTCTGTCAAACAGGAGGCGGACTGTCTGCGCGGACAGTCCACGCGGACAGCCGCGAATTCTGTATCGGGTAATGTTGCATTACAAAAATTCGCAGCAATTAAAACACGTTTAAACACTCATGAAACTAATAACGTTAACAAATTTTGTTTGTTGCACTACTGGCATCTGATTTTTACGGAAATATTGTGAATTAATATCCATAGAAAGCAACACGAATTATAAAATAAACTGTACACAAGCGTGTACGGTGGGCGTTAATGGGTTAATATTTAACGAAATTAGAGCACTTTTAATAAAACTCTAGTATTTGTGAATAAGTCGCTATATTTTCTAAACAATTGAATGTATGAAATTTTTTTTTTACAAAAATTTATTATTTTTGTATGATCTTTAAAATTATGTACTTTCGGGTATATCGTTCCATTTAATTTTACTGAGAAACGGGCATGTACCCCTCAAACTAGGGGTAGGGGGTTGAAAATATTTTCCTGAAATTCTTTAGGGTCGATACACCATTAAAATAATTTTTTTATCATAAAACTCTATCTTCAATAGTTTGGGCGTAAAACATAGTGGACGGGTGGTCTGGAACTTCTTTAATAATATATACCGAATATAAAGAAGAATAAGCAAAACAATAAACAAAAATCTAAAATAGTTTATATAAAATTCTCTTGAGCATAACATTTTTGCGAGACATGTGCATTGTGCATATACGTAAATGTAAACATTATGCAAGAATTCTATTTCATCGTAAATATTTATCAAATTTTATTACTTGCATTGATGCATGCGCGCCTTCCTCGATAAAATACATGCACTTGAACTCTTTTTTGCGAAATATATTAATAGAATTTCAATTATTAAAGTGCTTCAGTTTCAAGTAACAATTTCATATACAGATAATCGTGTACGTTGTACAGGTTGTACACCTAACAATAAAGCGTATAAGGAATCGTATGAATTATGTACATAATAGGCAAATATTGATAATAATATAGTATTTATAAAAATAACTACACAATTGATAGTATAATAATGTAAAGCCAAGAACAGAGTATTTGACACTATTAATAATAATGACTAAAAGGTTGTAAATAGTATAGTATATATATGTATTATTATGTTACTATAATATACAATTAATTAAGTGTTTTTTATGTGAAATAAGTCAGTATTTTAATAATAAACTTATGTAATTTAAAATTGTAATTTTTAGCCTGTTATTCTCGTGATCACAAACACGTTTAGGAGAACTATCATTGGTATGACGTCAAAGATATTAGAAACGTCAGAATACTGGATCGCTATTAGTTTGGTTTATTACGAGTATCAACTGATGTCACGCATACCACGTGTTTTTGAATGCGCGTTTTAGTGGGAATTTTTTCATTTAAATAGAAAAAGATTATTTTCAGCGTTTTTTCGGCATTATTTTGGAAAAAGATACTAAGGAAGTATCTATTATATATGTACATATACAATTTACAATATATTTTAAAATTTAGTCGAATACCCTATTTAAGCACTATGTTCATATACTAAAATCTAGTGAAATAAATTAAGTAATATAAACCTAAAAAAACCTAATAAATTGATTTTTAATTACTTACGTAGATTAGAATGGAACACTTATTAAAATTTATTATATTTATTATATTATGCTGTATGTATTTTTTGATAACCCGAGTAACGAGCCTAGGCTCATCTGAGCAAAATAAATAAATATTATATTTATATATTAAAAAATTTAAATAAACTTTTTTATATTCAACTAAAAAAAAGAATACATTGACTATCGATAATAATACCCCAGTGCTTCAAGTGTGGTTTATTTTCTATATCTATAAATGTAGATAACCATATAAAACATATTTTTGAATTTATATTTGCATATTTGCGAATATAATGTCAAAGCCCCCCTCACATGGCCACCACAACGATTTAACTCCAGAATATTATTAAGATTAGTGGACTAATATGTTAATTATTTGCCGGATAATACATTCCAGTTTATTTCATTTGCTCTTGAATCCTCCACGTTACTTGACTGATAATAATTCTGCTTCACACCGCACTTCAAGTATGCATAATATACATAGGTACTGGCATTTATGACATTACTCGCTCGTATTTTTTCAAGAGATAAAAGTCGAATAATTCTGTCAGTTTTATGATGCATTACCTTTAATTACAAATCCTCGACGGTTCGGAATGCTTTCAGCGCGTGTATGCCGCACCAGGTGGATCGGATAATATCAATTCATAATGAGTGTTGTAAATTACTTAGACTCGATTGTAAATGTGTAATTATGTATGTTATAATGAACATTATTTTTACATACGTATTTTTAGACGGTATTGCAATTTTATCTGTATCGGTTAATAAACTTTTATTACATAAGGCTTCTATGGTTATTTTTAGTTAAGGCAGTTTAAGCTTATTTCAGGATTTTTTTTCGTAATAAAATAAAATATTATATTTTCAGTCTTATATATTTTTATTTGTTTCTTAAATTGTACAAAAATTTTGTTTAGTAAATTTTATAATACTTTGTGTTTTTGGGGTCAAAGCAGACTCATAAAAAAAGTGGGTTAATAATGTATTTTTATTTGATAGACATGTCTTTATCGAAGTACCTAGCATTAGACATTTATATTAATAAAAAAACAAAATGGCAGACTTGTAAAAAAAAAGTTTGCAAAAACCGTGTTTTTTTTTTCGTTGAAAATCAAGAGAAAAATAAGAAATGATTAACAATAAAAGTAAATAATTTTAGGTAATACGATAACTATTAGTGTAGAACAACGTGTTAAAATTTTAGTCCGATTAGCTGATTAGAATTTCGTTTCTGGTTCCCACCTACCGAAAAAAGTGGTTTCGAGAAAAACGCGTTTAAAGATTTAGTGACATATTTTACACTTGTATGTGCTATAATTTCGTAAATACTTTGAATTTCGGGCTACTCTGAAAATTTTTATTTAATAAAGAATTCGGTACAGAAGAAGAAATTTAATGACTATGTATTTCACATTTTTTCTACGAATTATTATTTTTATTTTAACTAATTTAATTAATAATCAAATTTTGAAACGAACCTCCTTAATTAATAGATATATTAGTTAGACTATGCAGAATCTAAATACATAAATTAACCAAAAACAATAGCTAACAATAAATCGGAGCTACATATAGGTAAAAACTCTTGGGTTTTTATAATATTTTTTAAGTGGATTCACAACAAAGCATGTTCATTATGGTATTAAAAAGTCCGCTCGGAACAATACCTTATTGTGCATTCTTTTTGTTTAAATATAAGTATGTAAGGAACGGATATTATACTTGAAATTTTTTATCTAGAAACGGTGATATTGAGAAATTTTCACTCAAGTTAATTAAAAAAAATTGTTTACTCAATCGAGAACCGGAAATAAATAAATATATTATATAGTTAAAATGATTGGTTTGTAACAAAGAATAAATAACCATACAAAAATATTTTTGAATGTATACAATAAGGTTAAATAATATTAAAATTGTAATAAATTGATTTGACATTTAATTTACTTATAGCTGATTAGCTGAACTCCACTATTATTAAATATTAATTAGCAATGTATTTCTTAATGAAATATTTTTTATTAGAGTGGAACACACACTTTCATAGATAATTAATTTCAAATAAAATATTTTATTGTTAGCTTCTTTTAGTAAACCGTATAGATTCGACCGTTTTTAGATGCTGTGGATATTATCAGGGCTCTTGAAAAGTGACGAGCAAATTGACGCAGCTTACACCGAGAAATCAAAACTCATCTTCAATATCTTATATTATTTTCATAATTATATTGGAGACTGATAAATTGTAGAATTTCACACAATATTTATGGGAATTGGTACATTCTGACCAAGACTGTGTCAGCCTGGAACTGTTAGACTTCTGATGAGGACTTCTTATGAATTCGAAACACGTGTCGAGTTTTATTGTGGTTAAGGTGTATATTTTTAGTTTAAGTGACATTCTATCAACTAAAAAATTAACGTTTGTTTGTTTTTACAAAATATTAAATAATTAAAAATCAAATTAGTGTTACAAATGTATTTCCTCAATATATGAAATCAACTAGTCAAAAGTTTGTAATAATTATACGATACATTAATATGTAACACTATTTTCATTACTATAATAAAATAACCACGATGACTCATTATTTTTATAGCCGGTGTAAATAAAAAAAATAGTTATCAATTTAGTGAATTAGTTCAATATCGATTTCAATAATAGATAAGCAAACTATTTATTTTGTAAATATTATTATATACATATACTCGTATGTAGTAATATAATATAATTTCCCCGCGTATATTTCAAAATCTGTGAACGCACATTCTAATGACTGCTCTAATAACGAAGACATCACAGATCCTACTGACAGTGATGCTATGGTTTTATTACATCATCATCCTCGCGGCTATTAATTATTATTATTATTGCTTCCTCAACATATCGAAAGATACGAGAAATTTGTGATCGTTTTTAAATGATAAAAAAAATGTTCACCGATTTCAAAACTTTAACTTGGTCTTTCCGTTTCAGGTCAAGACAAACACTTTTCGTTCCATGTCTGTCTATCTGTCCTCTGAATCCTTGTCACACGCACAATTCATGAACTACTGAACTGATGTTAATGGAACTTGATTGGATGGTTGGGTATGGCTTGAGGACGGTCCCATTTCAAAATCGTATGTAAGGGGGAAGGGTGACATTTCAAAATATTTATTTTTTCAAGATATCTTAAGAACGACACGCTACGTGAAAATTTTATAGAATCTTTTTTGTAGAGAATTCAATTTCCTATAATAGTAGGTACGTCTGGTTCGTGGTAAATAAAGCCAAAACGCTGCACTTTTTGATTGGGTTATGCCACTTTCTGTGGTTGTATATAAGGTCTAAAGAAAGATTTTTAGATAGGGTGCCACTTTAAAATCTGTGTAGAACACCATTATATTGACTATTAAAGATGGCCTTCATCGTTTTTTTTTTTAAATTGGCTGTATCTCAGCTCCTAATCATCTGAGAACCTGCACGATTGCTATAATTCTAAATTCTGGATTAGATTTGGATATAAGCAAAATCAACTTGAACCTTTTCACACTGTTTTGCTTGTCATTGTCTAAGGCACTCTAAGGTTACCGACTTTTACCTTACGTCAACATTTCTAAAATATTTTCATATCTTTTTTATACACGAACATATTCTCAATAGCGTACAATCAAAATTGTTGTCAATATCAATAAATAAATAAATATAAACAACAAAATTTTCTCGTACTATATTTTATCACAAACAAAGAACAATAAAAATAAATTGAAAGTTTTTATAAAATCACAATATAGCAATGCATCTTTTTATGACTACAGTTCAATACACTAAATGAATCGAAAACATTATTACAATTACCTTTTCTAAAGTAAATTAATTAGTAAAATACGGAGAGTTAAGAAAAAGTCGTAATTTTTGATTGCATGATACAAAAACTGATTAATGCGAAATTTATCCCCCACCCCCTCTTCCAAAGAATGCAGTATATCGTTAAACATATTTAAGTGTAGTATGTACCTATGTACAAAATGTTTTATACAGGTACGCATTTACTAACAATAAGTTTGTATATTTATTTATGGTCCCACAAAGGGGGGAGCGGATGGCAGGGCTCTAGCCTAGCGGCCCGCGGTAAGGGAGGTGGGGGGCAGTGCGGCAAGTCAACGAGATTTTTTTAGTTGTAAAAAAAATATCTTAAGTTTCTTAGCATGAGAGACTCCGTCAAAAATCCTAGCTCGGGGCCCGCGATAGGATGTGGGGGCCATGTGTTTATTATTTTATTATATTATAGACTCGTTCGAGCTTCTTTTGTTGCCTGAGTCGTGCGAATCTTGTCATGGTTTAATCGTTTCCTCGACCACATTTATTGTAAGAACTTCGTTATTAAAAAGAATTTTCAAGTTACTTTTTTTTAAATGATCATAAATCATAAATGTATACAAAATAATAATAAATAATAAAAAAAAACTTTTTTTTAATTCTGGATGTGACCCCTTAATAAAAATTACACCAAAAATCCATTTAACGTAATACAATTTTGATTATAATCAAACGTCATTCTATACATTTTATAAATACGCATTTCTATTTTTATTGTTATAGTTATATTTGTATCAATTACTTAACGAATAGAAGGTTTTCTCTATTAATCACAAGCCATAAAAACAAAACTAGACTATTCAGATCGTAAAATATTCTATTGTATTAAGGTAACACATTGATATTTTTATTAGTTTGATAAATGAGAAGGACACTTTTTATTATAACCAAATATTAATTTACTCCATTTATTTAAACGCTAAATTCATATTGACAGTCATACCAAAATGTAGGTTAAGATTAGGTATGAATTAAAAATCATTATTTAGGCTATGTATAATTTACAAACAATAAGTTAATTTACATTGTTTTAAATCTAGAACCTAAAACAATACAAACCCCGGGAAAAAATGTAGATCTAAAGTGATCAAATCAGATCTTGATAGATCTGCATTTTGAAATAAAATCATATTTTTTCACTGGTTTTTGATCTATGGAGACCTGCAAAGATCTACAAAGATCTACTACGATCTCTGAAGCTAGTGTTCATCTGATTACTTTAAATAATTTTTAGAATTCCTTATACAATATATAGTGTATCTCTTTATTTCTTGGGGGGAGGGGGGGAGGTATGACCCCTAGGAATATTTGCGCCTGATTTTCACCGTATTTAGATTGTCATTTTTTGACATATTTAATATGTTTATAATTTTTGTGTTGTCAGCACAAATAATGTTATTTTAATTTGGTGACTTAATCCCGTAGTATTTTTCCCGCCGGATCGAAAGAAACTAATTAGAACCCTCTATATGTGACAGGGGCGAAGTATTAAATTTATATTGTTTACTTTTTATTCATTTTAGATTTTACCAGAATTTACCTTTATAACTTAATTTAAAAAGTTTAACAGAAATCTACCACCCCCATTTCCTTAAGAGTTGAATATCCGAAAATGCTATTTGTAGTAACCAAAAAAAATTTTTTTCCATACACACTTTTCCACCCTCTTGCAACCCCCTTGAGGATTGAATTTTTGGGAAATGCTGAAATACATCTTTCATTATTTGTATTGTATTTATTTAAGTTCTACTTCCCTTCCTCTTCCAAATACCCGTGTTAACAGCCCCAACTGATCTCCTCTAATGTCCGGTATTATAAAGGAGCTAGTAAAACTTGCTAGCTAGCAAGCGTTTCCAAATGAGGTTTCAAACCTATCTGACAGTCTTCTTTAAGTTTCATGAATTGTCAAAGAGTCGCCAACTGTTATAATAAATTGAAGTATTACTGCTCTAAATTCCATAGCTAAACCATAGATACTATCACAGAATTAATACCTCATTTGAAAGTGCTTGCAAGCTAGCAAATTTGCTAGCTCCTTTATAATACCGGACATAAGAGTGTTTAATCGCTGATATACATGAATACAAACAAACCGGTAGAGTTTGTTGTAAAAATTCTAAACTAAAACCACCCCTGACACGACATTAACACATAAACCGAATCAATACGCGCCTGCACGACACTCGAGACTAGGAAAACGCGCTGAAACTAAACGTCAACAGTTATTCGCCGGTCGCTGCCAGTCTTGGTGGTAACATCGCGAGCGCTCAATAAACAATCGGACATGCGATCGCGTAATAACAGCAATAGTGCGACGTTTCGCGCGCGTTTACACGTGCCGATGTAAAGTGGTGCTAATCTGCATAGCGAGTAATAATTTTTTTTATAATATGTTATTTAAAATATGTGTTTAAATTAACAAGTATTGAGTTATTCTAGTTCAAATTTTACTAAATTCGTTCTTAATAATACTGTTAACAATAAATAAATAAATGTCTTTATAAAATTAAATAAATGAGGAATTAGATTCATTGACAACTGAGCAAATTGTTTTTGTTTTAAGTTTTTAAATGAAAATTCGTTTAAGTACTTACATTGTACATATTTATACACTATAAAATTTATGCGACTATTTAAATTTTGCGTTTACTTTATACTTTCTTTAAAGTTATATAATTGTTAAATTTAAATCTTCCACAAATATCATTAACAAATTAAAAAAATAAAGAAAGAATTCACATCATCATCGTAATTATGTAATTATGCTCGCATCTAAAAATATTTGTTGATTAATTATATTTTTTTATACATTAATTCGCTAATTATAATATGGTATACCTATCTATTTTAACGATTTTTATGTATGAGAAAAAAATATTAAATTTGTTTTATAGCTTTTAGAAGATAACAATTTTAGTTTGTTTCTAATTTAATATAATGCATTAAAGTACACATCTGTTTTATCAAATAAATACTCGAAAAAATATATATTTTAAATTTAATAAAAAGTGAATAGGTACTTTAAGATATATTTAAAAAAAAGACTCTACACAAAACCCATGTAAATTAAGCTGCAGTAAGCTCATTATTTGATGACAAAAAAAGTACCATGGGAACAAGAAATTCAAATATAAATATATGTATTACACAAGAAATCTTACAGGTTATGTGTTCAACAAAATTGTTTACATATTCTAAACACTATAATTGTATACAGTGGAACCTCGTTAATACGTTTTTGAAAGGACTGGAGGAAAAACACGTACTGACGAGAAAAACGTACTAACGAAATATTTAACATGGGGTCTTATGGAAGAATGCCGTGACCTAAAAAAAACATACTAACGAGGTCCCACTGTACTATTTTTATAACTTGCTGCTGTACAGATAAAAACTAAGATCAGTTTCTTTTCGGTAAGAAAAATATCATAAGAAATTTGAATTCTTAACGTTTGAACCCGGATAACTAAAAAACCTGGTCGTTTTCAGACCTTGTGCCCATTGTAACTTTTGATCGGCAAGTCACGAATTACATCCTTCTTCAATTTTAACCAATTCGACTGTACCTACTCCAATTTACATTAGTTTTGTTTGGGGTCCTTTCTATTTATTTACCTTATTATAATTCATGCTTTCAAAAAAAAAATGTATATTTGCGGTTAAATCCTAATTGTAAGCAGCAGACGTATATAAAATATAATAAAATATTGCCAATACACTGCGAAAATAAAATAGATAGAAAATTTAACTAGAATTTCGAAATAAATGAAATCATCTGTGTATTTATAATGAATCATAAAATTAACATTTATTTAACAGAAGATATGCAATTATCGTTCGGCAATCAAACAAATACAAACGATATTAATAAAGCAGTAGTAGCAGTATAGAATGCATAATACGTTATAAACAAAACATAGCGGTTAATGACGGCAAAAAAGACCAATTGATTAAGTATCTCATTATGTATTAGGGTTGCACACGAGACGAGAGTTAAGTAAATCTTGTTTCGTAGAGGTTATCGGAACTGTAGTATGTATTTTATTATAAAAAAATATTTTAAAATTAATTTAATTACTTATTTAAAGATTGATATCAAATAGTAACATTTTACTACTAGTTTTGGGGCCCGGGGCTAAGGAGGACCCGACACGGCGAGTAAAAAGTCATTCTATTGGTTTTTACGAATTACGTATTTATATTACGATTTTAGGGGGCCCGCAAACAATTCCAGTCTGGGGACCAGTGTTAGGATGTGGGGGTCATGATTATGCGTATGCTATGTGTAGAAACGTTGGTAAAAATACCACTAACAAAACAAAGCTTATTAGTCACGTTGCAGTATGATTTAATATTATATCTTTCTACCTAGAAATCTTTTCCATATCTATAATCAAAAAGTCAACAAGTAATACATAACATCTACATATCAAAACGGATTCGAATGGCATGAACTATATTGAATTATGATATGTATACAGATATTTTCTTTGTCCTTTAATCCCATAAAGATCAAAACCTATGCAATCACATTTTATTTATATATTTACATATCGGTGAAATATATCTGAGATTGGTTTTCGAAAAAAAAAAAACAAAAAAAAACAACAGTGCTATATATATCTTCCACAACACACATTTTGATTTAAAAAAAATAATTTTAACTGAAATTACAAATTTTGTATAATTTAAGTTATAAAAAATCCATAAATCACACTTTTTATGACTAATTTATTAACGACAATAATTAAACAGCTGTTAAAGTAGTTTGGTTTTTGTTACTACATGCAATCGGCTTTTTATGATGATAATATTAATATTTAACATTTTGTAATTAATAGATACCTACCTATCACAAATAATAAATAGGTACATATATATTTTTTATTACGTTGGCATCATTATTATAAATAGATGCATGAATTAATTCATAACAGTACTAATAAAACAGAAAAGTTCCAAAAATCGAATCTTAAAGAAAAACACTTCAATTCAATGTTTGGTATTTCAAGTTACATTTATTTATTTTTCATAATTTCTTGGAAACATGTTAATATATTTTTCTATTTATATTTCTAAAAATATACACGATGAAATGGATTGGATGTACTGAATATATTTCTCGAAAGAATAGAATAATTCTTTGAATCATAATTACTTTTATTTTTATTATCCAGTTTTTTTAGTATGATTTTTAATTTATAACTTTGAGGTCGTGCATATATTACAGTGGGTGGACCAGGGTTATATTAACCATGTAGACAGACTAGGCGTTGCTTATGAGTGTTGAGACCCCACCATAAGAGGGCTTCCACCAAAATGTACAATGCTTCCTCGTGATAAATCACTAACTATTGAACAATTTAAATAAAACACGATTAAGTATTCAGATGAACTGCCTGTCATTGGTATATATACAATTTTATTTAAAAATATTAATTTTCTTAAAACAAATATGTCAAAGTAAATAGCGATTGTAAAAAACAAACTAAATTGAGACAAATCTTCGTACGCGAATATTTTACTACAAAAGTTGTGGTGACCTATGCATGTTATAGAAAATTGAATGTTCTAAAAAAAAGATTCTATAGAATTTTCACGGAACATGCGTCGTTCTTGAGATATCTTGAAAACATAAATATTTTAGGATGTTACCCCTTCTCATTACACACGATTTTGATGATTTTGAAATGGTACCGTCCTCAAGCCAACCAACTAACCAACTATCATTAATATCGGTTAAGTGGTTCATAAGTTATGTGTGTGACGATTCAGGGGACAGACAGACAGACACGAGACAAAAAATGTTTGTTTTGACCTGAAACGGACAGATCAAGTTAAAATTTTGAAATCGGAGAAATTTTTTTTTCCTCATAATAATATAAAACGATCACAAAGCTTCTCGTAATTTCGATATGGTGAGTAAGCAAAATTCTTTAAAAAAAAATTCAGCTATAAAAAAAGTCATAATATTAAATGTCAACGCTGAGTATGTGGCGACTTTATTTTTTGGTCACAAAGAACAGATTGAGGGGGTATCAATTTGTACAGACACTCTTATACTACCAAATGTAACACTAGTATGTAAGATTGATTGATAGAGATCTACTGCACATTAGAGGACGGCTGCGATGTGAGAATATAAGGAAACTCGATACATTTTCCCAACAAACGTACGGACGGACACATTTAACGTTAAGTTTACTTTTCTGTTTGTTTTAGACATAACCGAGGTCATAAGTGTCAAATATCGTGATATGTACATCATCGGGCTAACGGAAAACGATCGTTAAGGAAAAACTTACGAAAAACAATAATAAACATTATTGTTAGTTTTCAGTTAGGGGGTTATATTTTAGGTGAATATGTCAACATTTAAACGTCTAATTGTAAATATTAAGTCGTTTAACACTGTATTTTTAACTATTATTGGCAATAAAAATCAATCGTCTTCTTGGACTTTTTAGTCGATGTGTTATTAATAATTGATTATTATGTTATGAAACATCGCTAGTTAATTATAATACATACATACTGAAGTCTATACAGTAGGGTCTCTTTTTTATGCGATAGTTACGTTCCACTGCGAACTGCATTTAAAAAAATCGAATAAAAAATACATTGCTTACATTACAAAATTAGGGATACGTTCCATAATTTTCTAAAACCGCGTTAAACCAAATCAATTAACTAAAATAGGCCGAAAATTGCATATGAAAATTCACGAAAATAAGAATGACTAAAAACATAAAGAAAATTAGTTCGAACATCTGAAAGAAGTTGATATAAAACTTAAAATAAAATAAGCTTATTTTTCAACTTTATTTAATTAATTTTATTGAAAAGTAACAATATATTTTTAATATTTTTTCATCAGAATTATCGTCACTATCTGAAAATACAACATGACACCATTTCTTAAACGAAGATTTTAACAATAATAAAAAGTTTACTTATTTAAATTCCTTTCATTTGATACTCCACTCGCTGAAACGAGGAATCTCTGAATTTGCATGAAAAATCGCACCGAGTAATTACAAATCCCCATAAACAAATCAACGTAAAAAGAGACCCTACTATACCTATATCATATTTTTTAGACACATTGAAAATGGATTACGGTCAAATTGATTGAATTTTAAATGATACCGTCCAAAATATATATTGCTACAGTTTATAACAAAATTGGATAATATCAAAAATTAAATCAATTTTTTATTATAAAAAAAATTAAGTGGAAGGGGGGGAATAAATATAGTCACATTGAAACGGTCTTAAGTCTCTTTTCGAATATTGGATCTCTGTAATTTGTTCACGACCCTGATTACAATCATTAGAATTTACATGGATTTTTTTGACTTTTATAAAAACTAGTTATTTCTAGATTCGCATGTTCTTGTATTACACAAAGCGTTTAAGTATTAAAAAAAACAAGGAAATGATTATACTGAAGATATGTTTTTACATATTCAAATATTAACTCGGCATAAATCCGCATACAAAATAAACAAACGGTAAAAACCTAATAAGTATTGTTCAATAAAAGATTATGATTGCAAATGAATAAATTTACAATTAGTTTATTTTACTACGCTAAAGTCTAGTTCACATTAGCCTAGTATTTTAGTCGAGTGGTGAGTGATTTACTTACCACTAAATGTTTTAGTAACTGAAAAGTGTCCGGACTACAGTGCATTAGTAAATGGCGCGCGTTAAAATGAACACAGTACAGCGTAACAAAGTTAAAACAAATTATAAATTTAACTGTAATAGCTAAATTAAAAGAAGTGAAGGAAGAAATTAACAACAGAAAAGAAAAAAGAATCTGGATAAGAAAATGTATTAATAGGAGCTACAAATGTCGTTCTCATAGAATTAGAATTAGAAGATCCCAAATAATACTTTATAATTATAATATTAAGAATGATGGAGAATTATTTTAATTTTTACGACAACTAATGAACTAAACTAAAGATATTTATCGCGTTCAGATTTGTCTAGTAGCTTATTTAGTATATTTACTGAGAGGTAGTGTGAGTCGCTACTCGACCCAAAAAAAATGGACAACTCTAATTATATCTACTGACTTTAAAGTAATTAAATGTCAAAAAAATAATTACATTTTTTTATTCCAAAACACAATTAATCTTGTAAAATTTTCATAAATAAATAATTTATAACTTCAGAAGTTATTTATTCTTTTCGTTACGAGGCGCGTACGAAGAGCTTATGAATTTTTACTGTTATATGACGAAGAAAGGTATATATTTCACTAACAGATAATATATTTGTTAAAAAGAAAAAGGTAACAAAATGGTTAAAAAATAAATATAATGAAAAGCTGACATGATAGAGGTAAATTACTATTAATTAATTCATTGGTGAAATTATTTATAAAATTAATTAAATAATGTGTCATTGAAATAACATATCTGACACCATGACCGATCTGAGATGATTAATAAAATAAAATATATGCTTTATATTATGACATTGGATAAACAATGTTTAAAATAATTTTATTTTAATAAGTCAGTAAACAAATCAAGTTTTGTGTACATGTTTTTTATGCTAAATGATAAAAGATAAAATAAAATTAATAGCACATAAATTATAGACACTAAAATTCTCCACAACATTTATCAAAAACATTTTTTTCTAATTTGCACTGTTTTAAAAAAAAATCGTAAATTCACAAGTGCAAACATACGTTTCATATCGTTATTCGACAGTTTCATTAACCTAAAGTAATCCTTTTTTATAAACTCATCAAATAAGTTATGAAGTCAAATTCTAATACATTTCACCAGTGTGGAAAATACATATAAATATAAAATTTCATAGATAAAAACGGAAGTATAGATCTTATACACACTCGATTGATTTATTATTTTCATCAAAATATACTTTATTATCTCTGAAGTACTACATTTCACATATATTTAGAAAGTCTATTATGCTGACAACAAAGATAACAAAATTTGATTAAACGGTAATACAGTTAAAATGTTGATTGTGTTTATAATATACTATATATAATATATATATATAGTTATACATTATATAATTCAGAATCCTTTATATCGGTTAAAGACTTAGCCCGGGAGGCGCATGCATAAGGGTCAGTTATAATTTAAAGGGTATATATTATATAATACAAAATTATTATTATATTACCAATAACGAAATAACAACAATTTTTTGCATAGTTTCAAAAAAAAAGAAAAGGTGCCGCAGGACTGCCTTGTACGTAATATACTACATTTTTTTTTTTTGTTATGAATCATTTGAAATAAAATAAGTTTTTTTAATTAACATAACATTAATTATAGATAATACTATTTTCTACCATTTTTGTCTCAAACATTTTTTTATACGCAGAAATAATTCGATAAATTCAAAAATTGACAAGAGTAAATACTTGTTTCATACAATCCATTGAGTACAGCTTTTAGCGAGTTTTAATTTAGTGGTTTACCCTTGTAAGTCTATTTAACTAAGTCTTGTACATTTTTATTGATTTTATGTTGGCTTCTTGGATTAATTCCTTTTCGGTTGACGAATTTAGACTACCTTCTCTATGGTAGTTGAAATACATGGTTAAGCAGCGCAAACCAATTTTAATACAGCCGCATCATTTCCAGCAACTTACTTGGCAGTTCTGGTTTAAAATTTTAAAGATGAAAGGTAGAACTTGTGCCTTTGTAGTGAAAATAAATGATAAATGTTGCTCGTTTTCAATTTAACCCCATTTTGTAGCGCCTATGATAACTGTCTGTCAATTTAGTTTAATGAAATACTCAATAGGAATGTTGTTGACAAACTGCAAATTTATAGTAGGTATATAGATGTATAGTAGGTATACCTTTAGAATTTCAAAATTAACTTCACTTTAGTTAACTAGTTTAAAAATTTTCAATTTCAGAATCAGTTAACGATAAGTAAATTAGGAAATAAATCAATCTAAAGTCAATTACTAAAAAGAGTTTTAAATCCCGATAAGGCTGTTGCAATTAATTTTAAATTTTACTTTTCTGAACCACCTAAATTAAATTACCTTTTTTATTGATTTGGTAAATCTGAAAGTTATTTTTTGAAAGGATTTCATTTTAAATATTGACGTAGAAGTTTTATAAATTATTTAATGTAGATAATCCTTATTTTATAAATAACAGGAAATATTATATTTTATTTATTTATATTGAACTCATTTTATATCAGTCCATAATATAAGTAAAGTTTTAGTTTAACCACAAAGTGACTGATAGTCAGGTGAACAAACGTTGATAATGTCCATAATATTATAAAGAAATTAAATAGAATAGAATTAAAATATAAATATAAAATATTTTTCATGTATAGGATGTCCCACAAGAAGGTGTTGAAACTAATTAGTTGTCAAATAGAAGCAGTAATTGAAAAAAAACGAAAATTGCATTGAAAAGAGGAGTCAGCAGTTTTATTCGGGCTATGGTAGAAGCAAGTACGTGCGCGTCAAAATGAATAATCTATAATCTATAACGTTTACCTTCGTAAAGTGTTTTTTTTCAACACCTTTCCGTGAGACACCCTGTATATACTTACATAAATATATCACCACTGTTTTAATATCGTTGTTATTAATATACTTCGCATGCGCTTAACATTTATAAATGTCATATTAGTTTAAGATCCCGTTCAAAGTGCTTATATAAGATGTAATGATATAACAAAATATTTCAAAGTATAAAATTTTATATTATACTAAAAAATAAACTACATATTACATATGCATACGATATGAATGTTATGTATGAATGAATATGATAATAAATATGTATGTATGTAAAAATAAACACTTCGTCGTAAATGTGCATATTTAGTTTTTATTCAAATAGAATTTGGCTCTTTTCAAAATTAAATTATACATAAATAAAAACCTATAATACTACTTTATATGTAGCTATTATTTAATACATAATATTTTTTAAATAAATGTAGATACTGTTTAGTGTTTATATCTTAAATTAATTTAATATATGAATATGTATTTGTTTTATTATTATTAAAAGTTTGATATTAAACATTATTATATATATATTATAGTATATTAATAAAAACTACATCCCCAAAGGGAATTATTATAATTTGTCATCTTGTCAAACAGATAAAACCATGTAAACATAGATAGTAGATTATATGTTATATGATAAAGATTAAACTAAAACGTTTGAATATAAATAAAAACAATGCAATCTATTTTTACAATGTAACATAATTAAAAAATATACATATTATAATCTCATTAAATCAAAATTTTCTATGTACACTGGTAGAAATGTTGACTAGGATCAAGAAATCCTTATTTTATAAATAACGAAAACAAGGATTTCTTGGCCTAAGTCAATTTTTTACCTATGCATACTTATACGATTAAACATTTAATCAAATATCTATAGAAAATTTGGAATTAAAATTTGTATCATTATAGTAACATTAAAAGGCTGTCTAAATGAGTCAAGCGACTCGATGACCAAAATACACCCAAAAAAATTATTATAGGTAAACAATTATAAATCTAGGACAATATAAAAATACAGTACGACCAAAACTGAATTCAAAATAACTTCATGATTTTTTTATAAAAACATAAGATAAATAAATAATGTTTAGTGTTTGATAAATCGGACAATTTTTTTTTATGGAATAAATCTATCTGTTTTTTTTTTTATATATTTTATTTTTGTCTTCTAGCTCCTCTTGAACTTTTTAGACAGCTTTTATACTAAAAATCTATCTGTTTGTCACTGTTTTACCTAGAAATACTGATATTTGGTATAGTAAATGGTGAACCAATAATTGACCTGAGTTATAAATGATGAAATTTTCAGTTTTTGTTGTTTTTTTGAGAGGTGTAAATGGATTACCAAAATAAATGTATTCAATTCTGGCGAATAAGGTAACGAAGCTGACAATTAAAGGAAATTAAATACTTACGTAAATGTTTTGTCTTTATTAAATGCGCGGTAAAAAAACAATGACATTATTGTTTTTGTCATTCTAATTTTTGTAGACCTCGACGATTTACTTAAAAACTTTAATCTGGCATTTAAATTATGGTGGGATTTCGTAATTTAAATCGCAAATGTCGATTTAATATGTAATATGATATATTTAAATAAATATCATTGCTCTAAAACATTTCAATATTGATTGTTTTGCTTATTGTTCGAATCCATATGTTTAAAGAACATAATATGTTATTTGTTTTCTTTATAGTCAACCATGCTGCTATTTTTACGTGTTACGTTTTGTATTTTTATTTTAGATATCATAACGACAGCACATAAATATATTTTTCAAGTATGCTGTAAATTACTGCTCTTACTTTAAGAAAATTTTCGACATAAGATTAATATTAAAGAAGACGAATGGAATATATTTTTTATTTGATGAGGAAGAATTCCAACTGAAAAAATTAAATTTATATGAAAATACATATACATACATACGTACAATTTTTCTTTTTGGAAACATTTTAAGGGGACCTCTGTGAGGGGTCAAACAATTTCTATGTTTGGGAATTTTTTCACAGGTATAACTAATTATTTTAAGATCAGGTAAAGGACATTTTATTAAATATATACAATTTTTATTGAAAAGTATTAAAAATTTACAAAGTTATGAGCCTGATGTGACGACCAGAAAAATGTTTTTCTTCATTGTCCGAAATTTCGGGATAGGTTATCGGAAAAAAAAAACACAAATAATTTGTCAATACAGCCGTTTTATTTTATTTTTTCACAAAATAGTGACGGTTTGAAATTTTTTTCATTTTTAAGACCTTTTTTTATTCAAACGGTCTTAGAAATAGTAATTATCAAAATTTCAATTTAATTTCATTCACTCCGATTACGAAAATTAAAAATAATAATATAAATCGGTTCATTAGCCTTTGAGTAATCGCAGGGACAAGGTCGAAAAAAGATGTTTCGAAAAAACGCGTTTAAGGTTTCACTAAATTGACTACAGGTAATTTTCGTAATTTTAACTTAAATATTTTTTTAAGTGGCTTTCCCCCGTAAGGGAGGTATGCGGGTAAAAAAGTCCATTTTATCGCTTCCTGTATGTTATCTAATTATGCCTAACCAATTACCAACTTTCAATATTATTACGTTCTAATCATGTTATCCTTAATTTTTTCTTGAAACTTTTTTTTTAAATCGACGCCCAAGCTTACCCACGAACGAAACTTGAAGCTCAAGGAAATTAACCAGACAAATTTTCAACGGTTGTTAGAAAATAATATACCTACGCATATTCTCTTAAAATAAAAAGTGGATATCCACAATTCATATAATCGACTTCGTCCTTGAATTTCACCGGATAAAAAAAATATACATATTTCTACAATTATACTATAAAATATACTGTTGTATTTTTAAAACGTGGATATATTTATGGTGTTAAATATTACTATTATTAAATCTAAAAACTATTATTTTAAACATGACAAACAAACATGCAATTAGAATGCTACGTAAATCAATAAAAATGCACTTTATTTTACACGTGTCGTTTACTTTTATGCACATTGAGTCATTTTTTATTGAATGACGTAAAATATAAAGTAAACATGTTTAATAAAAATAAATTTAACTGAAATTGATATGTCTTAGATCGTACGCCACGATGTGGTCAAAAAAATGAACTATTACGATAGGTTGAGCTGTCAGTTGTTAGTTTGAAAAACATGTTTAATTAAATAATTCACAATTATTTAAATTTATTATAATTGTTTACAATTAGATGACAATTTGCCCGATTGTGTTAGTTTTAATTTTTACCACTGAACCATCGCTACACTTATCAATAGTTTTTATTTTAAAATAAATTATGAAGAGCGCAGTTGTCAACACAATTATCTCAATTTATATTGATTTTATAATATTTTAAATAAAATTTCTGCAAAGCATTTATTTTTCTTATACATCATTACATACTTCATGTAAAATGTTCAAGTACTTTTTGGTATTTTTTTTAATACATTTAAAAATTCTCGTATTGAAGTACATATGTATTTGATACTTTAAGTTTTAATTACTGCAAGTACTTTTGAAAATAGCAAAAATTACTTGATACTTCAAGCACTTTCAATTAGTACTTGGTACTTGTACTTCAAGTACTTTCACTGAGTACTTGTGACAGCTCTGGTTGCAACATTAAAAATTGCTTCCATGAAGTATTATAATTATTATCAATTACCAAAATAGATGTTTAAAACACTTAAATAACAAAAATTATTAAATGTCAGAATGATATTAATGAGGAAAAAGGAATATTGTTTTCTGCAATACACTAATGATAATTTTGCATCCAGCTTCAGATTTATCTATATGAAAAAATCGAATATTTTGCACATACCTAAAATATCATTGATTTACTTATGTCCAGTATTTTAAACGAACTAACAAAAATTGCTAGCTTGCAAGCACTTTCAAATGGGGTATAAAACCTATCTGACAGTTCAGTAGGTAAACACCAACGGTCTTAAAACAGTGGTGATATTATGAAAACTATTTTGTACGCGATCACTGCTCTAACTAATTATAACTAATTAATAGATAATATCACAACATTAATACCTCATTTGAAAATGTTTGCATCCTAGCAAATTTTGTTAGCTCCTTTATAATAAAACCGGATATTAAAGTTTATTGTCTATATATTTACAGATAAAAACATCACATAATCAAAATGAAGTACAGAAAAATAAACATCATGAAACAAATAAGACCAAAACTTCTCAGCATCAGTGGTTAAAAATAAAAATAAAACACTAGTGACAAATACCAAGAAATAGTGGAAAAAAATGGAATCGAGTCTAAACAACACATTCTACAAATCATCGCTAGATGTCACCGCCGATCTATCCAGCGGAGACCCAAACAATGGCAATGAGAGCATACTTGTATGGGTGTTGATTGACGTGATTCTAATGACTGTGATAGTAAGCGGGAACGTTCTTACAATTCTAGCAGTGAATTTAAACCGTGCACTATCAAGTGTGATATCAAACCAGTTTATTTTGAGTCTAGCAGTTTCGGATTTACTCGTAGGGTTACTGCTGCCCTACCATCTGATGTTCTACACTGGGACTTCATTAAACGAGTACAAATCCACATGCCTAGCAAGATTCGTATTCATTTCCATGGCTTGTTGTCTTTCAATATACAACCTACTATCTGTAGCATTAGATAGGTATATAGCTATAATATACCCCCTGCATTACGGGATGTACATGACTAAAAAAGTCGCAGCGACTATAATAGCTAGTGGATGGCTAACTGCTTTCGTATACGGAATTCTTCCGGTATTCTGGACAAAATGGGATAAGACTAAAGAGTGCGAAATGCACGAAGTTGTTCCTGGATGGTATGTTACCAATGTTCTCACGCCGACTATTGGTACTACCTGGGTCGCGATGTTGGCAGTCTACTTTAGGATTTGGCGGGAGGCAGCAGGTCACGCGAAACGGTTGAGGAACACTTCGTTTAATGGGAATCAGAATAATGATTGGAAGTCCGTACAGGTAATTTGATATTTTAATTTTTTAAACGAGCTTTGTTTAATTTTGTTTTATTTATCATTAAAAAAAAAAAAACACAGAAATCGTTATTTTAACGGAAATTCTGTGTTTAAGGCAGTATTGCGATGTGACGATTTAAAATTTTCGACTTGTTTACATACATTGAAAGTAAAATATATTGAGAGTATACTGTGAAAATTGTAGACCGAAAATCAAAGTATTTACGAAATTATAGCACATAGGAGAGAACGGGCCATGTTAGTGTAATATCGGTTACTAAATCTTTAAACGCATTTTTTTTTAAACCACTTTTTTCGGTTGGTGAAAAGCAGAAACGAAATTCTAATCAACTAATCGGGCTATAATTTTAAAATAACACATTTTTCTACACATTAATAGTTATCGTATTATCTAAAATTATTTATTTTTATTAATAATATCTTATTTTTTCTTAATTTCGTTCGCCATTTTGTTTTTTATTAATATAAATATCTGAATCCAGATAATATGATAGAGACAAGTCTATAAAATGAAAATATAATTGATTTTGTTGTATCAAATCACTACAAGTGAGCATGTGCTTCCCACTCCTTTTTTTCGAGGAGTGCGCTTTGATCCCAAAAAACACAAAGTATATAATAAAATTTACTAAAATATTTTTTTAGTAAAAACAGTAAAAGACTGAAAAGATTATATTTTATTTTGTTATATAATATTCCATTTTTGTAAAAACGGATATTAAGTACCTATAAAATACTTTAGATTAAAAACATTACATCAAAGTAACTTTTTACAAACGTTTTTGTAATACCTATAAGAAAGCATTAAATAAAACACATGAAATTCAAACCAAGGTAAAACAATATGTACTTATACATATAATTATCTAGGTAATTCTTTTTTATGAAAAAAGTGTGTAATTTCATATAAGAAACAAATACATATATTCTCTCTCTCTCTCTCTCCTTCTCTCTCTGACATACACACGCAAACACTTCTGTATAATAAACCTTTATATCAGCAATTCTCAACATGTAATCAGGACCGACGAGATGAAAATGAAGCAAAAAAGAAACTAAATTATTAGTCTCGTACATTTTTTTCTTATCTTATTAAGTCATCATTGTCGAGATAATTGCGAAATATCAGCAAAATATAACTTTATAGCAGTACGGATGTAATATTTTTGTAATAAAGTGTACATTGAACTGGTAATATTTTTTTTGCTATGGTATAACCCCTTGATAATATTTCAGAATGACAATCGGTCAAACGGTGTCAAAATGGTGGACATTTAAACTAATTTATTAGTATAATTTATTTATTAATTATTATATTATCATAGCAACTGCTTTACAATGTTTCAAATTTGGCGATTCTTTCATTTATATCTTTTGTATCGTAGTACTTATAATTTTGTAATCAATAGCAAGTGTCCATCACTGCGTGCTCATTACTGGTTTTACTTTATCCATTACTGGAGAAAAAAAACAAATAAAATAAAAGGATATAATTTAAAAAACAAACTATATTTGCGGATTTTGGTAATTAAATTGGTTAAATAAAGAGTTATTTGTTTTATTAGTAACATGAGTTCATGATAATTACAAAAAAGAAGCCCATTAATCACAAAAACAGTAAAATTTGCTCTTATAGCGGCCATAACTGGTATCAGTACCTTATATTAATTTATTATTAGGCATTATAGTAAGAAATGTTAGTAATAAAACTGATAATCCCGCGAAGGTCCGAGGCCAGTATTAATGTTTCACAAGCAAACGCTAGTATTACAGCATTAACCAGTGTAGGAGCTATTCCATATACACTTTTGAGAACCGCTCTTTATATTACTTTCATTAACAATACAAACAAAAGTAAATACCTATTACTGAATTTTATAGTGTAACTATTTACAATTACAGACCACAATGTACTGATTTAATGAATTTATTTTGTAATTTCGTCGATGGAAATCATTACAGATTAAAAAGACCTCTTAACAATAATTTCTAATAATTTTCTATTAACTTCAAACATATTCAAATCAGTTAACCAAGATCGTGAATGTTTAAATGCTTTCCGAGTTGAATTTGTCACGTTTCGGTTAGGGCGGAATAACAAAATGAATATCTTACTTAATATTAAAATATTTAAATTGGTTTGTGATTACTAATATTAAAACGAAATTTGAATTTGATTTAAACTCGTAATACATAAATTCGTAATTTTTATGTTTTTTTTTTTTTTATAATTCTATTGAATTTTTCGATAGATACGCGATAATTTTTTAATTCTTCATTATATTAGTCGTTCAGAAGACAAATCTATAAACTGCACTTTGCTCAAATTAATCTACTTTTTAGAAAAACATTTCTTACACTTTTATTTTGATTCTCTGTCGATATACAGTATGGTTTCTTTTCATACGATAGATACGTTCCATAGTAAAACATTTTATTGCTTGAATTGTAAAATTAGGGATACGTTCCCTAATTTTCTAACACCGCGTTAAACCAAATTAATCAATTAAAATATCCCGAAAATCGCGTTAAAAAAGTTTCTAAAAATTTGTGAAATAATTTTAAACGAAGATTTTAATAATAACAAAACGTTTACATATTTGAATTGTCAGCTTTCATTAGATACCCCACTCACCGGAGAATCCCTAAGTTTTCCATGAAAATCACACCACATAACTTCAAATCCGCGCAAAAATAAATCCGATCCTACTGTATTTTCTTAGAAGACATCGATTGTTTTATTTAGTTAAACAATTGGACTTATTTATGAATGCTTAACTTTTTTAATTAAAATAAAATATTATTTATTAAAGCATTAATATTAAAAAAAATCTATACTACACTACTGGTAAATTTTATCATAGATCAATCAATATCAGTTTTATTTTTAGCTAATACAGATACACATATTACTTCGCATAGTTTACGTTTTGCTGAATCCAAGAAGACATATTTATTGATATCAGCATAGGTACTTTACAAAATCATAAAAGAACCATATCTAACAATAAAAATCAAGGCTCTTATGACCTAAATTGCGCAAACTATGGCGGAAGAGGATGTGCGCTAAGAATTAAATAAGAAGTATACATTTGTAAATTCAAATGAACCGACTTCAACGTCATAATCCATCATAGTGAAGATACAAGTGTCTAGTGGTGAGGAAAAAGGGAGAGAGGGCATTGTCCTTCCTTGAACAATTTAAAAATCCCTGCCGTCCCCCAACCCACCAATATTTTATGTAGATTGAAATATAATAATAAAATATTGATCAGGATAATCTCAAATTTCTTTACGCTAAATAACCTCTTACATTAAAATGAAGTAACACTATTAAGTAAACGTCAGATGATAGTACGTTGTGCTTTATACGACGTTAAACAACTTGTAAAAAAGCTTTTAACAAATTGTCCAAGATCTGCTTAATGATAATGGCCACGAATCTTTTTCAATAATCTTTGCGTATAGAGAATAAGATGTAAAAGCGTGTCTTGTACAGGGTGTCCCACGGGAAGATGTTGAAACTAATCAGCTGTCATTTTCAAATGAATAGTTTTAAAAAAATGCGTTGAAGAGTAGTCTGTCATTTTATTTGGGTTATGGTAGAAGCAAGTACGTGCGCGTCAAAATAAATTATCTGACTTTTAGTCTTGAAAAGTGGTACGGTAGTTCTTGAAGGGGTTTCGTATTAAATTAGGAAAATATAAAGTTAAGAGCGAAACCACATTAAAAAGGTTATAACTCATTATTTATTTAAACTTATGCGTTATGTCATTCCATTTTTGGGCAATAAATCCGTATTAAAAAAAATGTGTTATTTTTAACAGAACTATCGCTAATTTTAGTATATTTTTCATTAATAAAATAAATTGATTGAAATAAGTAGTCATCATCATGTGTAAACTATCTTTACTACCAAATTACGTATTACAAAAATTGTACACATAATTAACAGAGAAAGTATTCATTAACTAATACGACACACCTCATAAACTATTTGCTATTCGTTTACCAAATTCAAACATTCCCAATCATTTCCGGCCTCATCATCAGTAAATTGATTGATTATATTAATAATAATAACGGCAATATTTACTATTTAAATCCATTGCGAATTTTAATTAACCGTTGCAAAATATTGTATTTCTAAGTAACCTAAGCGTGCAACTAAAATAAAAAAAATAAAACTTTATTCTAAAATAGCAAACATATGGCATACGTCATAATAACTATATTAAAAAGAGTGACGTAAAATTTAGGCTACTCACATCAAAGATGTTTAAAAAAAAACATCAGTGCATAGATACTGAGAAAAAAAACGAATGATAGTTTTTGTATAAAGAAACTTTATTTTAGGTAACCAAGCTTTATAACTAACAAATATAAAACCCTAAGATTAAAAACCTTTGTGCCTATTTTTTTATGACTATTTTTAATTTTCAGTTGGTGCTTCTAGTACTGGGCAGTTTCTCGTTGACGTGGTTACCGTATCTGACAGTCATATGTGCCCAAGCCTTCAGGCTTCTAATCGACGAGAAAGATGCACTTATCTACAGGATTACATTCTCACTTGCGATGGCAAACTCCGGTATAAACCCGATGATCTACGCGTGGAAAAACTCGAGATTCAGAAAAGCATTTATCAGGTAGAGTTTTATTATAAAAGTGAATAGTGTGACTTATTCACTTTTACAACATTATAATAGCAAAAACAAAATTAATGGATTAAATAACAAATAAAATATTCTAATAGCTACTCTTAATATTTACGCTGTCGAACTTTTTTTTATAATTCTGTAAAAAATTGAGTAATTCATAAGACTAGACGATTAAGTCAATTTTATTTTAATGATTTTTTGGCTGAAAAATACCTACTTTTCTAATACTACATTCTGATGCCAAATTGTGCAAATTAAAATTTAAATAGCTTAATTGTTGCTGCAATTACCTGAAAGAAATAAAGTAACGTTTGGAACACCCACAAAGTTCAGAAGTTAACCCGGTAGCGGAGACGTGAAAAATCCTGTCAGTGAGAACGTTGAGTCAAATTGACCCGTTAGACATTCGGGATTATTTAAAGCATTTTTTAATAAATAAATAACGTATCACTATAACTTTCAGATTACTGCACTGCAAAAGTCCCCAACGTCCAACATATGACCCAAGCTTGCGGAACAAAAACCCAACTTTGAACAACTCAAAGCACCCTTCCTTCGACGACATCGTCGGCCAGAAAGACACCGAAAAACCCTGCGGCGATGAAACAGCCACACCAAAAACCATGTCACCCACAGTAAAACATCAAGTAAGCGCTGCATCTCGGGAGAGTTACGACAGCGGAGTCCTCTGCAATGACCAACCGGACGATAAATCTCAAGAGCAGACCGACAGACAGAACATGGGAGATTATGTTACATCGATAAATATAGATCAGGTTATTTTAAAAAAGAATTATATTATTGAAAGAATGAATGATAAGAAACCTCAAGAAATGGCTGATCAACAAAAAGAAGAAATGGTAAATGGCAAAGAGATTATAATACATCTTTAAATGAATATATCTCAAAGAAGAATTGTATTATATTTATTGATCAAATTGGCAAGCGAATCAAGAAAAACTATATACTACTTGTTTTTTCCTATTTGGTAAGAGATAACAGTAGTAAGGCTATTAGAACAAACGGCTATATGTGCAATGTTCAGCACAATGGTTAGAGAAAAGTCCAAAAATGAAGGTATCGTGCTGTCTGTCTAGTTTGATACAAGGTACTAGAAGATATATCACTACAAAAGGAAATACAAAAACGATCTAATTGGAAAATAGTACCAGGAGTTAGACAACGAAAAAGAGAAATGGTTGAAAAATGATCCAGTTTAAAAACAGGTTTTTACAATAATTGAACCACTGACAAGACGTTATTCAATAAAATGAATAAGGATTTATATATTTAAATAAATCCAGATTAGATTAATCAATAAATGGCAAAGCAGTTATTTTATATATTACATAGTAATACATAGATATTAAAAGACTCTGAAATGTCCAGCTTGTGATAAAAGTTATTGTGAGTTAGACTCTTTAGTTAGACTAATAAAAAGAGGTATAGGATATGACAAAATAAGTGATTTAAAAATTTAATAAATGAAATGAAATGTCATTCTTCATACTGAAGAAGTAAGGAAAATATATCATCTCTATTAAATTAAATCTGGTGCAAGGAACATAAGGCTATAGAAGATATTTTTAAATTAGAATTTGTACTTAATGTAATATATATATGTAAATAGTTTTATGGTAGATATAGTTAATTGTTAATTATTATTCAAATACAAATATTTAAATAGTTATAGAGGTATACTAATATATATAATCAAGTAGATCAATATATGGTATACTATACAAAAAAAACTATGCTATTTTATGATTGTTATTCACGATTGCTTATAAAACTGTTTAATTAGTAGCAATTCAATAACAATTGCTTAACAAATTGAAACAACACAAATTATATCACGCTGAAAATATCAGATGTTTTAATATCAATATTGACGCATTTTAATGGCAAATGTCAATAAAATTATTAAAAGAGTGTTTATTATATTAAAATGTATAACTAATTATAAAATTAATTCAATTAAATGTTTTTATAAAAGTTATTGTTAATTGATTCCAATAACAAAATTACTATTAAAAATAGTATTTTATATGTCCACAGTACCTGTATTATAATGTAGGCAAAAAAATTTAGACAACTATTGATTGTACCTGTTTTAATTTTAAATATTATGAACTAGTCACAAATATTACAATAATAGAAATCTTAATTTACAAATAAGAGAAATTTATTTTATAATATAGTACTCGTATTAAGACATTACTAACGATTGCGCAGTGTTAGTTTCGTTTTATTATAAATTATTTTAATATTAAAAAAAATGTCGCTAAAAATGTTTCACACCTTAATCGTAAAAATGTAATATCTTTGTACAGAGTCACAACACGTAAATTGACACATTCCGAAAATTAATATACAGTAATCCCTCCATTTACGCGGTTAATTGGTTCGCAAATGAATCAATAAAAAGCTTTGTAAAAAATAGAATTAGCTGGAAGCAAATTTGCATGCAAATTCTTTATAAAACTGGCTTCGAGGAAACCTAAATTCCGTTACTTCTACATGTGCGTGGTGACAACCGGTGTCTAGTAGATTAGTGAACATATAAAACTTTTTTAACCACCTAGAAGTAAATCTGCATAAATGAAGGGATGATTATACAAGTTTAATAACAATATTTTTTTATACATATATATTTGTACAATTTGCTGCCTGAATAACTAGAAATAAACGTATGTATATTCACGTGACCGGTACAATTAGATTTTATAAAGTCAACGAGTAAATAAATCAGATCTTGTATGACTCACAAACTGTTTTTATTCACATGCAAGTGGACTATACAAGCAATCAATATTAAGTTGTTTAAATTCATGCCAGTGTGTTGTATCATATGGCTCGAAAAGAGCTTTTCAATTTATGTAGTATACAGATAATAAATTATAAAAAAACATGAGATCGCTAATCTTTACAAGGCAGAAACTTTACTGTAAATATTTAAAAAGACATTAATAAATTTAGAAAATAATTTTCTTCTTGTTTTTACCTGTAAATTACCACATACGTTTTTTATACCAGAATATTTTTATTACCATTTTGATATTTGAGCCACAAAACAGTCTGGAGAATCGAGGTTTAAATCAGGGACTTGAACCGGGATTTATTTATGGTTCGGATACGGTTCGAGTGCAAATATATATTTTGGTTTGGGTTCGGGTTCAGCATGGTGGAAACTATTTGGGTTAAAAAACCGTTATTTTTTTAGAGTTCAGGTTCGGGTTCAAATATTTTCTGTACCTCTCTTTTAATTCGTGCTACTATTGCACTGATCCATCAATTTTAAAGGCTATTTATGTTTTCCATAGCTAAATTAAATACTCATTACATTGATATCAGTAAAATTACAATAATTTGAAAATTGTAAAAGTTCTAACGGTTGGAAGTTAAACAAAAAACACAATATTTATGAAAAATTTTCATTAAGTTTTGACTACCTTCGAGTTGAAATAAATACACTCTATTGATGAATCCATAGGATATGGTACGTTCTTAACGAGATTCGTAGGAATTAAAAAAAATTTAATTACTATTAAAATTATGAACAAACAAAGATATATGCTTATATTTTCGTCAGCGCAGATAATGAAAATGTTATATACCTTAGAATATTCATAACTTTTTTACCTTAACTGTATGTTATGAAAAAATATTTTTTCACTCCCTGCCAAACTATCCCTGCTCCCCTTGGTCGACTACGTTAAACGATTTCTTAAAGTGTAGGTATAAATTACATATGTACCAATTTTCATTGATGAAAGCATTATTGTGTTTATTTTGTATATTTTTGCATATTTTTACTGTACTAATATATTTCAAAAGAAGGTTCAATTTCTACATAAAAGTCAGTAATAGAGTCACGTAGTTCACCAACACATATTTTATTATAATAACATATCAAATAATATTTTGAAAGAAGACCACGACCCGTCCTATATGCCTACGTGATAAGAATAAATCATCCAATAACCATTGCGGAAACCTCAAATCAGATACAATAATTTATATTGTAAATTCAAATATATGTTTAAGAAAACATCCTTGCGAAATAAAAGTTATAAAGTTAGATAAAGAACGGAAAATACGCTAAATTCAAAAATCAATACTAGTGCAAGAACTAGACTGGAACTTTGCCAACACTAGTTCCCTTTGGCTATAAACATAAACAATAATGTCAATGTGTCCATCTCATTGACCGTGAAAATAAAGTGCACTGTTAACGTGTAATGGATTGTAACTTTAATAATGATAATCAAGAATATCCGTGTTTAACTCAGAAGCCAAAAATATTTTGCAGATAACCGTTATTTTAAAACGATTCAAAACGCATCTAATTTTTTTATACAAGAGGCTCTTATTATTAATACTTAAGCATATAAAAAATAATATTATGCACGAATTCAAATAATATACAGGATATCCCGTAAACATACCGGCAAACTTTCTGGAATTGTCGTGGATATTCAACTAAAATAAAAAATCCTTTGCTTTTGTACGAGGTCTTTTCTTTTGTTCTACTGCTAAAATGGCTCATTTGCAGACGAGTTTATTTACAAAAAGCGATTTTTTTAATGGCCTCGACAACTCCTGAAAGTTTGTCGATATATTTACGGGACAGTCTGTATATACATATGTAGGTATACTATTTACTATGTAATCATTTTATTACTTCATTCAACAGAATCAGTGTTACCACATATGTATAAAGCTAATAAGATCAGGCCCTTTCATTTGAGATAATTGGATGAACTTTGAAGATACGACAAAATTGCCTGCCATTCTGTTGAAGATGTTCTAATAAAAATTTACAAACGAACTTTAGATTTTTGTTGAAAATTCAAATATATGACGTTAATTATAAATTGATTCTTTCAATTATCCTTATTTGCAATAATTATGGAAAATATTTATAACGAGATAATGGTTAATTATGTATATTTATGTATATAATTATTTAATGGGAAAATAATGTACTATCAATCTATAACAAGGGTTACCAAATTTCAATAATATAAATATCTCTTGATTTCTAAATATAGATCAATTCTTAAAAATTTTAACATGACATATTATATGTTTCTTGTATGCCACACGTGTAGTAGACATTTCAAGTTCACTACATTTATTCAGGATGCGATAAAAATCCATTTACGACTTACTTCTCCTGAGCGAAATATAATAAATAAATAAATTGAGATCAGATTTGAAGTTACGCGGTACGATTTTCATGTTTACCCGTTTCGGCGAGTGGGGTATCTAATGAAAACTGACAATTCAAGGAATTTAAATATGTAAACGTTTTGCTATTATTAAAATCTTCATTTAACAAGACTTCGCACCAGTTCAAAAAACGGTGCCAAATTGTATTTTCAGATATAGTGACGATAATTCTTATGCAAAAATATTGTTATTTTTCAATAAAATTAAATAAATAAAACTGAAAGTAAAGTTTTATGTCAATTTATTTTAGATTTTCGAACAAAAGAAAGTCCAAATTTGGTGAATAAAAATGGACAATGCGTTAAAAAAAAACCTATTACCTACGCGAGTTTTAAATGTTAATAGATTATTTTATATTTCAAAATCAATTTATAACGCGCATTGAACCCGGTGTTACCCGAGTTAGTATCCACAAAATATACACCTAAATTAACAAAATATTGAAATCGTAAATTATAGAATTCTCTATTCAATGGCTACTATGTTTTTATATAAATGACATTTGTATGCTGTGACATCATGAAACAAAGCACAACTTGAAAATAAATAACTAATAACATACACTGAAAAATTATCTAACTACAGGTGAAAACCGCATTAAAATCAGTTCGGTAGTTTTCAAGTTTTAAAATATAGAAATATTAAGATTATATTAGAGAATATTTTTAGAAATTTTATTTTAAGGACTTATACTAAAAAACCAAGAATACCTATATTCAATCCTAGAAATTAATAAATAAATGTTATGAAGAATATATTCTTCTGATCATTTAAAATTAAAAACGTATTTTTTGTTTATACATTACCCAACCATTTCCACCAAACGACTAGGTTTGTCACTTTACTACTCATTACGCACGTATTCATAACAAAAACTTGCATACAACCGGCAACAATAATATACATTAATTTACAAAAAACAAAAATTGTTAAATATAAACTAAAAACCAGTTTACAAATATTGGTAAAATTATAGAAACAGTTGATGACTTATTGTGGGTCGGTGCAGACCAATTCTCCAACATGAAATTAAAACAAAGTGATATCATTAATAAAAACTACATAAAAACTATTTTTTCATTTTAAAATAAATCCATAAAATGAATTGTACTGGAACGAGTTTCATCATCAACTCAACCGATGTCACTACGTGGACTAGCAAAGATGCAAACCGTAATACATCAGATCTCTTCGAAGCACTAACAGTATGGATTCTGATCGACATTTTACTGTTATTGATAATAATATTGGGCAATACAGGAACGTTGTTATCAGTTTACTTCAACAGAAAACTGCAAGATATCCTATCTAACCAGTTCATAATTTCGTTAGCAGTTTCAGATCTGATCGTAGGACTGACACTAGGATTCCATTTAGCATTTCATCTAGAGTCATCATTGAGCGTTAATAAGACAACGTGCATGTTAAGATTCTCATTTATATCATTCGCATTCTGTATGTCGTTCTACAACATGGTTGTGGTAGCAGTATATCGATACGTAGCCGTTAAGCGGCCGTTATTTTACGTAACGATGGTGTCGCAACGTTACGCGGTGAAGGTCATTCACTATGGATGGATGCTTGGAATCATCTATGGCCTGATCCCGATGGTTTGGAACAGATGGTCGCCGTGTCAACCGTGCGAGTTTGTGCAAGTTATACCGATCTGGATCATTAGATACGTGCTGGCACCGAGTATTATATTACCTTGGCTTGTGCTGATTATGTTGTACCTCGGGATTCTCTACGAGACGGCCAAGCATGGAGAACGCCTGAGGGCTAATGTTTGTAGCGGTGCGAGGGACAACGATTACAAGTCTGTACAGGTATTTATATATAATTCCCCGCTATGGGAAATTGGGTGGTAATTTTTAAATTCACAAAAACATGATATTATCCTAATGCATGATACAATTGAAACTCGTTCGTTCCATTTTAAAAAATAATCGAAATACAGTGGAAAGAATTTTTGGCATTCTTTCATATTGTAATGTCAGTTTCGAGCAAAACCTGCTCAATTATAATATGATTGAGGATTTTTATATGTAAAAAAATGTTGAAATTAAAATCAAAGTAAAGATATACTTGAAAGTTTTTTTTAACACCCATTTGCCTACTAATTATAACATGTGTTCTTTATGAGTACTGGGGGGAATTGGGTGGTAAACTACTGTTAATTTATATTTTTTATTTAATTTAATTAAATTAATTTATTAAAATTCAAAAGTAAGAGTACAAATTTAATATATCATAACTAAAAAGCAAATTGGAATACAAAAACCAGTGAGTACTAACTTTTCGATTTTTAAGAATATTTTAGTCTGTAGGATTAAATTTCAAAAACATACCACCCATTTTTTTTTTTTTAAAAAAAACGTCAAAAATACGAAAGACCACGAAAGAGATAATTAAATCATAGCTTGATCATCTGAAGTAGATTAACTACCTATTACTTTATAACAATTGAATAAATAATAAATGTCATCGAAACACAAGCCAATAAATAACTATATGATTCACAAAAAATAATAAATAGTTTTAATATTTTCAGTTGGTGTTGTTGATACTTGGTAGCTTTTCAGTGACATGGATACCATACCTATGTGTAATTGTGATACAAACATTTATTGACATTGATTTGGCTTACAAAATAACATTCTCACTTGCAATGGCTAATTCTGGAGTAAATCCGGTCATATACGCATGGATGAATATTGGATTTCGAAAATCGTTTATAAGGTAATTATGATAAATTTTAGATATTAATTTTGACATTTTTTTATACGAGGATAAAATATTCGACGTAATTTTTTATAAATGAATTCTGCTATCTCTAAATGTTGATTCAATATAACAATTTCAGAATAGTATTATGATTTAATAAGAAATAAAACTGGCCAAGTGCGTGTTGGGCACGCACTTGATAGGATTCCGTAGCCTCTTTCACTAACATTTTCTACTTGATAATACATATCATGAGCTATTTCATGTTGAGGAAAGATGTAAGTTCTATAAAAGTGTAGTGTTTGTATGACGATTTATAAAAAAAAAGTTAAAGTTTTCATAAACTATTTTTTCTAAAGTGTTCATTCGAATTTTGAGTATACTATTCAGTATATGAGAGGGAGTCCAAAAAACTTTTTTTTAAATCTAATTTCTGATTTTGGGTCATCAATCTATGTCCGTATACCAAATTTCATGTTAATAGGTATATACTGTAAAATACATAAATGAGAGAATGGAAAGGTTGTGACATACAGATAGATGGACATACGGACAGACCGAAACCATAAGGGTTTCTAGTTTTCTACGGAACCCTAAAAAAAAAAATATTTTTGAATACAATACAGTGAAACCTCGAAATAACCCTTTATTCTATATCTACGACTCCTTTAAACGTAATAGATATATTTTTTAAATATAATTTTTCCGCAAATAAACGACTCCCTTGTAGTTGAACTATTGGGAAATAAAATTTTACCAAATAATTTATGTAATTTTAATTACAGTTTACTTCATTGTAGAAGTCCTTCACTTTTAACGCACAATGCAAGTATGAGAACCTGTAGCATTACCGAATTAAACAGAACTTCTTTACAACAGAAGAGATACAACCAAATGAATTCAAGACAAAATAGTCAAATAGTCGAACCACAGATAAATACCGACTTGGTATTGCATTTATAATAAGATAAAATTAATTAATGAAAATTATTTTACTAATATAATATATCGTATATGCACTGCAAATATAAGCAACAATTTATAGACTTAAGAGCCATTAAAAGAAGATTTCGTTTCTTTATAACAAATCTTGATATTTTTCAGTATTAAATACAAATAGGTAATATTTCTCATAAGATTAAGCTATTTTATAAATATCATATATTTCATTGTCAGTCTATTAAATAACTGTGTGATACATATTTCATCAATTTTAATTTTGTCTGTATAGAGTCTATACAAATACTATAGTTAGACTAGGTATATACATAAAAAATATTTTAAATGTATTTATTCAAATTCGTTGTTTAATACGCATTGACAGAGAGAGGACTGGTAATGATCATTTAATTAATCCTGGATCATTCAGGCTTATTTTATACATTTCTACATTCATATCTATTTATTTCACCATCTTATTCAAAGGTATCTATAAAACTATTATATCATTGCAGATATAGGATTTTTACAGGTAGTTGAAAAAAATGTTTTTTTTTTATTTCGCGGCGCTTTGTATCTCTGCAGCCATTGTGCCAATCGAAATTGTCAAACACCTCACTTTTTCCTCATTCCCCCTGTAAGTTTAGTTGGCACAACAGGGAATTTATATATATTTAAGAGTTTTTAGTACTTAGTAGATGCATTTTGTTTACAATTTTATACATTTTTCTCTGCTGCGTTCACTTGTTTTACAAAACTGATTGTTATATTTTTTGCTACAGTAAGTCCTCGACTTACACGATTTTTCGACTTACATAAAAACCTTTGGAACGAATTAATCGCGTAAGTCGAGGACTTATTGTATGTGATAATAAAAAAACGTTTTAGAATAAATATGGATTATCTTATTTACTTATTATTTAGAAATATAAAGTACATATAAAATATAGAAATATAGAAGTTGTATACTTTTACATTTGTGACAAATAAAATTGTTTCATTAGTGATTATAATATGTAATTATATCCATACTCTAATAAAAAAACATCTGCCAAGTACACAGTGCTTCCTCGTGCTAAATTCACCAACTGTAGTTAAAAAATAGTTTAAATAAAAACCGAGTATTCAAATAAATTGCCTGGCATTAATTAACCATTTAATTTTCATACAATTTTACTAAAAAAATTTAGTTCGAAATTTTGTCACCCTTCTCCCTTAAATGGGACCGTCCTCAAGCCAGACCCAACCATCCGACCATGTTTCAATAATATCGGTTCAGTGGTTTATGAGTTATGCGTGTGACAAGGATTCAGAAGACAGACCACGTATCTGTGATAAACTCTAACTAATGAATGTCAACTGTTCAACATAATTCGATATGAAGGCAGGCTGGCGAATAAGTAAAGAAATAATTTCGCTTTGTTAATTGCGCTCCTTCATAGATATCGTTGGGTCAGATCGACCAGACGCCTCCAATAGCGGGTTAAAATCTTCGTTAAACAACATTTCGCACCAGTTCACAAAAGGTGCCGAGTTGTATTTTCAGATACTAACTGATTGAAAAATATATTATTACTTTTCAATAAAATTAAATAAATAAAATTGAAAAACAAATTAATTTAATTGATTAATTTGATTTAAGCGTTTTTTTATACGCGTTTTACCATGGAACATATCTACCACGTAAAAAGAGATCCTACTGTATTTTAAAGTAGAAATAATATTTGTTATTTTAATCAATTTATTCCATATTGACGCATATTTTATCATGCAGGTTCTACGTCATTAACTCATATTTAATTCTTAATCCTAATTTAAAATTTAATTAAAGTTGCACGAGACACAAAACACAGATTTAAAATCAATGAGATAAAAAATACTGACGTCTAATGTGTCTTTTAAATATCGGCGAATAAAATAAATTCTTGTACTATTCAAGGCTCAAGGCATCTGTAATTATTATATAACTTTACTAGATACCGGCAATGAGATAATATATTTATCCATGGTTTGCCAAAGTTTATTATATTTCTCTTTAATATAAAAACTCGTATTCGACTTAATAATAAATCAAAGAAAAAAAACAATGAAGCTAAGAAAACACAGTATAAATTATAAATATCATTTAGCATAGCCATTGTTGGGGGGAGGGACATCTTATCGCGGGCACCATCCTTTACAAGGTGCAATTGAATAATAATTTTTTGATATTCACTTCTCAAAATTTTTGCCATTGTTTCTTGCTAAGAAATGTAAAAGATTTTTTTTGACGACCACCAAAAAATACAATAAAAAGCTTGTTGTCTCGCCGTGCCGGGTTCCCAGGCGAGAACCCTGCATAATTTACTATTATCGTCTCTGCTTATTCCTTGTATTACCTAACGTAACAAAATATATACTAAAAACGGAGCAAAGAAAATATCTATGAATTTAAAAAAACACACACACGTTAATCGGATAAAAAATTCTCGAGTGATAAGCGCACTGATGGACAGACAGACGGATAGAAAGACGTTACGTTTTATAATAGATTATAAAAAAAAATGCGACTTCCGCATTTCATAATTTTTACAATTTTAATTAAAAACTGCACACTCTTTTCCTATCAAACAACCTTGAAAACACATAAACTTAGTATTTTAACTGCATGTATATGATAGCAAAAAACAAGTTTGAACAACATCTCACGTGAGCTAATTATAGCAAACTCTTATGATAATTATGCGGTAGGTTTTTAGGAATATCGACAAATTCGCAACAGTTGCAATTTTCATTCGATCGCGAATAGAACACATATCAGGTAACCGATGATATGTGATAAAAAAGAAAGAAAACAATGTGTCTTGATATAAATAAATATAAAATGAAAATTCAAGATCAACAATGAGTGTACTAAATACAACAGTAAATTGTTTGGTTGAAAACAACACACCAGAAGTCGTTAGTTGGAGTATCGAAGATATGAACCGCATCAATGCAGAGTTATTAAAAACGAATACAATCTGGATCTTATTCGATTTTTCATTAATTCTAATTATATTAGTAGGCAATACATTAACACTGGTATCAGTTTACTTTAATAGAAAACTACAAGACGTGATATCTAACCAATTCATCATTTCATTAGCGATTTCGGATCTAATCGTCGGTTTAACATTAGGATACCATTTAGCATTTTATCTAGATCCATATTTAGGTGTTAACAAAACAACATGTATGCTGAGATTTGTGTTCATATCATTCGCATTTACTATGTCTTTCTACAACTTAGTTGCCGTTGCGTTAGATAGATATATCGCCATTAAATTTCCATTATATTACGTAACAATGATAACGCATAAGTACGCCATCAAGATGATAAGTACTGGATGGATGATGGCAGTTATTTACGGGACCATGCCGCTCATTTGGAACAGGTGGTCGCCATGCAAGCCCTGTACATTTGTGCAAGTTAAACCTATATGGTATATACGATATGTTTTAACTCCGAGTATAACTCTTCCTTGGCTGATTCTTACGACGTTTTATATGATTATTTGGCACGAAGCGTATAAACATGCTAAAAGGTTGAGAGAGAACGTGGGTAGCAGTGCGAAGAAAAATTGGAAATCTGTTCAGGTAAATTAATTCATTGTATTGGTATATGTCATCGATGATAGCGACTCCTTCAGTGGTAAAAATCAAAACTAACAATCGGGTGAATTGTCATCTAACTCAACTTAACCGGTGTTTAGTAAACAATTATGTATACGTTTAACAATTAGAGTACCTATTTAATTTCTTTTATAAAGAAAATAGGTATAATTCTTCAAAACAATTTCCCATTTTAGTTTTTTAAATTAACAACTGATAGCTGACCCAATAGGGAGTCACTTGAAAATCCGCGCAAGACACAAAATGACTGCTATCAAAGATGGTCCCTATCGATATTCTCAAATAGGTTGTACCTCAGTTCCTAATGATCCAATATTTGTTTATTTTTATTTGTTCGAAAAAAATATATTTCGGTTATCTTTTTAATTTTAACATTCGTAAATATACCCGATAGATACTTTTCATAAAATTAAATATGTACTCACCTTGGATAAATATATCACATAGTTTTGTATACGAAATGTTTTGCTTACCTGAAACAAAAAAGAAAATAGTATTAAAAATCGTTAAATAAAATAATAATAAAACGTAACTAACAAATAGCCAATACATTAACTTATTGATAAAAAAATAAAATATTAAAACTATTTGGTTATATTGTAACTATCGACATAGACGTTGGGATATACTTGTCCTTATTTAAACAGGAATGTAACTTTTTAATTATTCTAAGAAAAAGAGATAGATATATCCCAACGCAACTGCAACTCTTTCACTGTTTTGAAGAAATGCTACACCATTATGTTAATACAGAATACGCGGTCCCTGCTCTTTGTCTATAGTTGTGACAAGGAAATATATTCATCCAATTCAATAAACAATCTAATTTTCAAAGATCTTTTAAATAAAATTAATTTAGTTTGTCCTGGTTGAATAAAGATCATCAAAATTACAAATAAATATCTTTTTAATATCAACGTACGGATTTTTTATAATGCTACTACATATATGTCGTCGATAAGATAATATATTATTGCTTACAAAAAAATAATAAATCATTTTAATATTTTTAGTTGGTGCTGTTAATACTTGGCAGCTTTTCAGTGACATGGATACCATACCTATGTGTAATTGTGATACAAACATTCATAAAGGTTGATTTGGCTTACAAAATAACATTCTTACTTGCAATGGCAAATTCTGGAGTTAATCCATTAATCTACGCTTGGAAAAATGCAGAATTCCGAAGATCATTTATAAGGTACCGTTATTTATATTTTTAGAAACCAACGACTACACTGGTAGTAACATTAATTTGGGCTAAGAAATATTTGTTTTATATATAAGCAAATGTGTGTTTAATATATGATATAACAAAAACAATACTTTATTAATATAAGAAATATACTCTTAATACAACTGTATTATTGTTTGACAAAAGATTAATATACATAGTTGGATTAAGAACATATGTATTCTTATATTAAGAAAATATTGTTTTCATCATATATAAAACAAGGATTTCTTGGCGATAGTAATTTTTTACCTTCTATTTATATATAATACTAATAAAAAATGATTAAGACGAAATCCGATTTCAAAGACAGAAAATTTGTTATTTTAATTTAACGTTGGTTCTATAAAAGAAAAGAAAATCAATTTGATCTTTTCACATTCTTTCTTTGATGGACTCTAATATACTTTGATTAAATATTACTTGCCATAAATTAGGCAGCTATTATTTAACTTTCAAAAATGACATTCATCTTAAAGATAATATAGTCCTCTGATAAAACATAAAAATCGAATGTTTCGGTGTCCCCTGAAGCGGAAATTAGATGATTTTTCGTATTTCCTTCAACTTTTGATCAGCATACTTTGAACTATTATTTCCTCAAGTTACAAAAAATTCAACCGAAACTATGTATTAATTATGTGTAAAATCCTGACTCTCTTCAGAAAATTTTTTGAAAATCGACCTGTTTTTTGTACCCCAAGCTTATGCAGACCCTTAACTGTATTTTTAATTGTAGTTTAATCCAATGCCGGAATCCTTCCATATCATGGTACAACTCCAGAAATAAGAGTTATATAACAGACTATAACAGGACGTCCGTAATTCAGAAAAACAGTAGCGTCAAGTTGATGGAGAACCAAATAAGTCTTAATTCTAATGGCCACGAAAATAAATCATATAAAAATACTGATGTTGAACAATATTTTTAAACAAGAAAAAAACTTGATGATGAGGATGTTCTTATTGGTTGAATTGCTCCTTTTCCAACCACTCATTGTTAGTGATGTTACTTTATTACATACCTACGTGCAGGTAGTTTTCTTATTTGGTAGTTACTTCACAAGATTTATATTTTCTTATTAAAAAATATTTGTTTTATATTATATTATTTAATTGAATACAATATTTCCATTTGTAAATAGGTATCCTTTACTTTTATAAGATCTGTTAAAAATATTGTTTATATTATTTAAATTGTTGTGTGCATATATTTTGTAATTTTAATTGATATTAATTTATAATAATATGTACTGAGTAATAACTATATACTATAGTACATATATGTAAAATACTTTAAATATATAAAGATTTAAACCTATTTTCAGTTACAGATACAGAGTGTCCCACGGGAAGGTGTTGAAACTAATCAGCTCTCATTTTCAAATGGATGCAGTTATTGAAAAAATAAAAATTGCGTTGAAACTCATTATTTATTCAAACTTATGCGTTACATCACTCCATTTTTGGGCAATAAATCCTCACTTAAATAATTTTTTATGTTGATTTAACAGAATTATCGATAATTTTAGCATATTTGTCATCAATAAAATAAATGGATGCACAAGCATTTTATTAAATTTTATTTATACCCATGAAAAATTATAGACTTTCTTCTTTTTAACGCTATTTTTGTTATTTTTTTTAATAACAGCATCCGTTTCAAAATGACAGCTGATTAGTTTCAACACTTTCCCGTTGGACATCCTGTATATTTCAATTTAATCCCTACGATTTAGTCGATAATAATTTAGTTATTAAATATAATTTCTATGTATAATGAAACAAAAAACTTTAAATATCTCGACATTAATAAGTAGGTATATTAAATATTAAAGACTTATGCTACTTTCAAAATAATGGGTAATCTATTGAAATAACAAAAACGTTTTGAATGCCATACAGATTCTAATTTTTAGACATAACTTTTTTTTAAAATAAGTATAGTATTGATTATTTGAATAAGAAATCTATATTTTAGAAACTCTTAAACTCATCACCTAAAATCCTCAATACATAAATAAACACATATTAACTCTTTAGATGTGTATGTATGATTAGTTTACCATATATATCTACCATAATATTCAATTTCAGTTAGAAATAAATAACTTTAACAAAAAAAAAGAGTTCTGGCTAAATGGACGGTCAAAAAACTTATTATATTTAATCATCTCTAATCTATTTGAATTCGTCATTGGTTTTGTACAGTATACATAAATAAAAACTGACAAAGAAGCAAGAAAATTATATATTGTAAATAAATATGAGCAGAGTCGGACTGAAGAAAAAAAAAACTATACAAATTTAAAATAATCTTTTCTCAACTCAAAAAATGATTTTATTTGAATGATGATTAATTTTTATTTGCCGAGCTGTACAATAAAGTATAGTATTGGTATGTGTCACATTGTACGTCACGATGTGGCGAAAAAAAAAAAAATTCCTATCGGGTCAACTGTCAGTTTTTAGTTTGAAAAACGTGTTTAATTAAAATAGAAAGAATTATATTTATTTTCTATATAAAAGAAATTAAATCCTCTAATTATGTATTAAACGTATATCATCACTGGTTTAATTGTTGACCCAATTGTGTTAGTTTCGATTTTTACCAACTGAAGGTGTCGCTACCATCGACTTGTATGAAAAATTATTGTTTAAAATTTATGGTCTATTTTTTCAGTATAATAAACCATTTTCAAGATATTTATTATTCGTTTTTATATTATGATGTATAAAACAAATTATGTGACAGTCTCGTCAGTTAATATACTAGTCTAGCATTTAATATACCCAATCTTGGTCTTCAATATTTCCACACTAAAACAATTAACATAGAAATGCAAAACATCGGTACACCTCTAGGTTTCCAAACATTAAACCGGTTGTACTGTTTACAATTGGCACTTATCTATTGTATACTCAAATACAAAAATAAAAATCCAAGAAACACCATTACATTAATTGTCAATATTCCACCTGGCAGAAAAACTTAAGTCATGTACAAAAAATGTTCATTCTCTGAAAAATATGTAATATATTGTGTTCAAACCTTATATTTCGACATTTGATATCAACAAAGTTTGTAGTGACGAAGTTTTTCTGTGATTCGTGTGTTAAATATAAAATAATCAGTTATGTTGAATGCAAATTTTCAATGTGAGAATACGTGACAGAAAATTTAAATAATTTTAGTTCATTTACGTCTAAGGCGAAGGAAATGTTTTTTTAATTAATTGTTATTATCAGTTTGAAAACCACAAATGTATGTGTATATAAATTTTAACAGTGTATACGTTAGTGTTTCTAAAAAGTTAGAACAATACATACTTATTTTAATTTTTTTAATATAAAAAAATGTATATTCTGCTTTCAAAGTGACTACTTATTTAATAAAATAATTTTAAAATGTTTTGTGATCACTTTTTAAAAATATTCAGTGATAAATAATGAAAAAGAAGTTATATATTCATAAAAACACAAACATTTAAGCAGTATAGAATAACACTGTAAATAATTTTGACCTTTAATTTTAATATATAAAAAAGATGTGCACCTTAACAAACATCACTTTATCCGAAAACACGACAAGTGTTTCTACCATCAGCATCATAGATAAGAACCTCGTCAATACAGATCACGCGTCAATAAAAATTCTATGGATCTTAATAGATGCTGTTTTAATAATTATAATCTTAGGCGGCAATGCATTAACAATAACAGCAGTATATTTCAACAAAAGACTATCAAACGTGTTATCAAACCAGTTCGTGTTAAGTTTAGCAGTTTCCGATTTTATCGTCGGACTTACGATACCGTACCATCTAGCGTTCTACGTTGACACTTCACTCGGCGCGAACAAAACAACATGTCTGATGCGATTCGCATTAATAACAATTGCTCTATGTATGTCTGTATATAATTTAACTATCATAGCTGTCGACAGATACGTCGCTATTATATATCCATTGCAATACGGGGCATGGATGACTAAAAAAATTGCAGCGAAATTAATTATGAGCGGTTGGATTGTTTCGATTGTTTTTGGAACACTTCCTTTGTACTGGAATAAATGGACAAAGTGCAAGCCTTGCGATGTGACAGAAGTCAGGCCCAACGTGTATATAAGATTTATTTTAACGCCGATTATATTGGTCACATGGGCCACATTGGTAGTTATTTATTTGAAAATCTGGAACGAGGCAACCAAACACATGAAACGGCTGAAAGCGCATGCTTGGAATGGGGAAAGATATAATAATGAAGGAAAATCTGTAAAGGTAAGGCTCTCGTAGAATTTGCAATGGCGTGATACTTAAAGGGTCTGATTTGAAAAATAAAAGTTGGACCTGAAAATCCACCAAGATGACCTTTCTAAGGTCACCTCATAACGTTAATATTTAGCGCCCTCGAAACCATTAAACTTTTTTTTTGGAACATTTGTTTGTGATAATAAATAATAAATAAATTCATTATTTTGGAAATAATCCGCTGAAAAATCTTTAAAAAAAACGCCATAAGTATACAGGTATATCATTTGCTATAAACAACCGTATTTTTTATTTTATAACTATTAACAACAACAAACAAATATATATATATATATGTGTGTACTTTTTAACATGATGTTCAAGTAAACCTTTTTATAACACTTTTTACTTTTTTTTACATAAAAACATATCGCTTCTTGTTATTTTTGTTATAATTAAAATAATCTTAAAAGTTACGGTAGAATAACAATACCATAAACTTGTTTTATTTCCTTTTTGTGTAAAATAAAGAACAAAAAACGATCTAAAAGAATACGTTTTCATAAAAACGCGAATTTCATCTATTTTGAGAGGTAATTAAACACATACAATACAATTATGACATCAACTGAATATATTAGAATTACATACGAACACTTGACCTATAGGCCTTATGAGAAAATGGACAGTCATTTATTTACTTTATAATGAACAGGTTATGTTTATTATTCTTATTGTTCAATGATATTTAATATTAATTACCTATAAAAATAGAAAACGGTCTAAAATTAAACCTGGATGGCACACCAATATATTTTTTTGTAGTTAAGTTCTTAACGCTTTTTTGGGAAAAATGTAGTAAATTTTTTTTTCTAATCATAATGAACCTTAATGCTTTATAAAAAAAAAAATATATTTCATAAGTAAAAAAATCAAGATTTTTTAATTGTAAGATTTAAACGAAATCGAAGCGTCTTGACGTGAATATGATCTGAAAGAAAGGATTCTTCGAAATTCAACCCCTATGGGGGTAAAAAGGGGTGTAAAAGTTTTTGTAGATAAAAATATTTTTTTATCGGATTTACTTAAAACTTAGCATACATATTCTACAATACAAATAATGAAACATGTATTTCAATATTTTTTTTTGTTATACGTGCCTAAACAGCAACTGAAGAGGTGAAAAGCACCTTCAAAATTTGAATTTTAAATAGTTATAAATAAGTCTACAATCCATGTTGCCTTGGAAACAAATGTAATTAAATTTAAATTGTCAAATTAGTTACGTATTATAAAAACAAATGCAATTTAATTCAAATTGTCTATTAGTTATTCTAAAAATGTGTATTATATTATTGACATTAGCATATTACAAAACTAATATTCATAATACAAAGGTGAGTTTTATTTCTGACAAATTCCATTAATTTTTCATATACCTACATATTAAAAAAAAATTCACATAAACTATATGGAAACAATAAATAATCAGTATTCAAGTATTTATAGTCAAACCGTGTTTGGAAGTTGGTTGTGTGCGAAATTTAACCATGCCCGAACTGAGCTCGGGTCTGGTCATTTCTGCCAGTTTAGTATGCCCGAGTTTAGTGATTTTTTAGATTGCTCCAGTTTTTGACATCAAAAATAAATAAAATAAAAATCATAGATAGTTTACGAATAGTGACTGTTCACTAATTCAAGTAGTGAATAGTCACTAATTTGTAGTGGTATACTTTTAACTATTTCAATTAGTGAATATTCACTATGAATGAGTGATTTATTACTCAGTTTTAGAGAGTAGGGGTGTATAGTTTACAAATACGTCACTTCATATATATTATACATGTTCATAAGAAATTATATCTTGATCAGTTTCTAAAGTAGGTAATAACCATTTTCTGAAGCGTCAAACAACAATACAATAACACCAAAACAAGTCAAAGTAATAAACATCCGGATCCTGTTTTGTTTTTCTAGCTGGTACTGCTCGTACTAGGCAGCTTCAGTGTGACATGGATACCGTACCTATGCATGATGTTCGCGCAGACGTTCAACGTCACCGGCGTCAGGTTCATGTACAAAGTGACGTTTACTCTAGCCATGGCCAACTCGGGAATGAATCCCATCATTTACGCATGGAAGAACTCGCAATTCCGCAACGCGTTCAACAGGTATTTGTTATTATTATCTTACATAGATCAGTGGCGTAGTCACAGAATACAATAATTTTATTGCAAATTAACGTAGAAAATCTCTCACGCGTATAGAGTAACATAGCTTGAAAGGTCCAGTTTTTTTTTTCGAAAATAGCTTTACTAAGAGATCTAAAACAAAGGCCATTTTTCATGGGGTTGTCTGCGACTTTTGAAGATCTATATGAATATATTTTGTGGCATTTAATAAGGAAGGCAGCATGGTCAACTGTATTTTAAATTATAGAAATTGTTATGTCGTGTTTACACCAAAACAACTGGTTTTTTTTTTTTTACAAAATGGCAATAAAACCTATACAGTGTTGCTATTTTGTCTTTTCGGTGTGAACACGGCATTGCCGATTTTGTTGTTAAATACAACTGTCCTAATATAATATAAATTAAGCTTTTCAGATCGAAGATATGTTCTCTCCAATTTTTTAATAGCTGAATTTAAAATATATTACTTATATTTATAAAATAAATCAGCTAACCCACAAGGGAAAAACTGTTTTTGAAGAAATTGCCTGGACTTTTTAAACTGAAACATTCTGTATAAAATAGTTTCAGTGTGTAATTGCTATAAAACCGTTGGAATAAGATTAAAATATTTAATTCGGTCCTTCATTTATTACTTCCACTACAGAATTCGGCATTATAGCTTAAAATAATTAACTAATTGTAAGCGTTTTTATTTTAGAATTCTATTAAAAAAAATTACATAGAATGTATTCAATGTAAATATGATACTTTTACTTAAACTAAAAATATACACCTTAACTACAAAAAAACAATGTCACTCGACACGTGTTTCGACTTCACAAGAAGTCCTCATCAGGAGCCTAACAGTTCCAGACTGTCCACGTGTCGAGTGACATTGTTTTTTTGTGGTTAAGGTGTATATTTTTAGTTTAAGTGACTAAGAAACCATAGTTTCTCCGTTTTTCCAGTAGTATGATACTTTTAATTTCCACGAAAATATTTTTTTTTTTAATAAAACCTTTTCAGAAAGATCATTTGCGAAAGAGTTAAACCAAAAAAATAGTTAAAATAAAATGAGACGTTTTTAAACATTATTTATTCACGTATTTTAATTTGTTACAACAGCACCACTGTGTTTATAATCGAAATAGCAAAATTAAAAGTAAAAAAAAAAACATAGATCTTATAAATACTAATTATTACTATTATCACGCAAACTGCGTAATAAATTACACATATTTTTAACGCTTCAGTTAAGAGAAACAGTGGCTAAGAAAATACGTAATAATAGGTAACATTTAATTATGTGATTAAATCAGTGGTTGTCAAAGTACCAATGTTGATTAGTTGGGAAATTTTTATATTACAATAGATTTAAACGTACAATCAGAAAATTATAATTGAAAAAATAGTTTATAATGTTAAAATGATTTACCTTATTCTATGTATCATGGAATGTTATTTAATGGATATAAAATGAATTTGTTCCGTTACTTATGCTATAAGACCTTCCTTCGTGCTAAATTTCAATATTATAGGTTAACAGGAAGTACCTTATAGGTTATGATGATCAGTAAGTGATCTGTAAGTATCAAAATACGCTTTGAAAGACCTTATCTTTACATTGAGTTAGAAACTTGAATTTTTTACAGTTTCGTTTTTTTTTATTTTGAGGTACGGAACCCTAAAAGTTAACCGCTGAGTTGTTCATTAAATACAGCACCGGTTTTAGAAGGGGGGGGGGGGGGCATTGGGGCGGCGCACAATGGAGCATCAGCTGTAATTTTTGAGTAAACTTTTTTTTAATCTTTAAATTTTTTGTCGATCAGTTAAACCCGATTAAGCAAAAATAAAGCTAAATATAAACAATGTAAATTTTTTTTTAAATCCAAGAAAAATCGATTACTTGAGAGCTGCTAACTAACCAATCCTTATTCAGCAACCCAGAAAACCTTTAATAAGGTATTAGTTGAGATATTAAATAATCAAGTTATTTGTTAATTTATCAATTTTAATTTGTTAATAATAGGGGAAGGAGGTCTTAAAGTTAATGATGTAAGGCATATTTAAAAAAAGTTGGGGTCTGTAGAATCGCGCCAAGCTGAGATATTAACTAATTAACTTATTTGTTAATTTATCAATTTAAATATGTTTATAATAGGGGAAGGGGGTCTCGACGGTCTTAAGGCATTTGATAGTCTTAAAGTTAATGATGTAAGCTATATTTAAAAAAAAGTTGGGGTCTGTAGGATCGCGCCAAAACTGATATATTAATAATTATTTTTAATTCATCAATTTTAATTGACATTTGCGGTTATTTTTTAACATTTTTTTAGGGGGAGAGAGGACGGAAAAATAAATCTCGCCCAGGGCGACTTGTTAAGGCCGGTTCTGATTAAATATATTATTCAGTGTTTCGGTGTTGAAATACGGATACTAAAACACAATAATTTATTACATAACAAAAAAGTCTATAAAACTATATATTTTAATTTTCTAAACGCTATACGTACATATTTTTTTAAATTGTACAAATGACGTAAATTCAAATATGTACTGTACGAGTTTGTCTTCAACAAGGATATACTTACCTACATAAATATTTTAATAATTCAAACAATAATTTCAGATTACTGAAGTGCATGAAACCGGAAAAGCCCCAGTACGATCCTAACTTAAGTCAGATTTCTAACAAACCGTCTCTGCATTCTAAAAAGTCAATAAGTACATCAACATTGAAATTGCAACTGGACATTGCTGATCTTGAAGATTACAATAACAGAACAACGGTGCAAAAAAGTGACGAGGATGTAACATTACATTTATAATTTGATCTTATTACTGTTTTGTAAATAACTGAATATGTTATTATAACATGGTAATTTGTACGAGTATGTATTTACTATAATTTTTGTAAAATAAATGTTGTATATATTTTTATCAATAAATAATAAATTTATTAAAAAAATGTTCGCATTAATTAATATCTTAACAACTTTTTTCGCTTCCTTTTGAAAATCCAGCCTCCCAGAATATTGTTTTTTGTAAACTCTTGTAATAAAAAGATACTTTTATATGACTTTAGTTATTATTTGAAACTCACTTAACTTTACGAAAAAAGACTCTTGACTAATGGATTATAATAATAATTATAAGTTAATAGAAATACCATTTTCCAATTTTAGTTTTTAGTTACTTAAAACAATTAATAGGTTTGCAAAAAGTCGCATTTACATTAATTATAAATTCAATATGAATTTTTTTTAAATTACGAACACACGGTATTAGGTAAAAATAATTTGATCCGGACCAGAGCAAAATCAAACTATATAAGTAGTGTTAAATCGTTATGAATTTAGATCGAATAGTAATGCAATTATAATATCGTAAAACTGCACCGTTTTGTACACCAATCACCACTGCTATTAGAACACGAATTTCTATTTATTGTTAGTGTTCATACGCTGAATCAATATTAAATAAATAATTTAAATCTAATATAATATTATAAAAACCAAATTTAAAATAGATATAGATTCTAGATAACGTCGGTAACCCCCTAAGTGGTGACACGTATAGATACCTAATAAAATGCATAGCATTTATATTATTATATTTTTATTACTAGAATCCCGAGAAAATTCATAACGATTTGACACCTCGCAAATAGCGACAGCTCCCGAGTTTTCTTTATACTATCGGGATTTAGAAATATAACCAGTAGGTACCTAAATCACTTTGATTTCTGAATGGCTAACATACCGAACTGCATTTTCTTTATTACTTGATGTAAACTGATTATTGATTAGTTATTTAAAAAACAATTTAACCACACACAAGTTACTAATAATATTTACTTCATTTATTCAAATCTACAAATGTCTCGCATGACATAAAAGCAAATATTGTGGTTATGTTTTTCTACATCTTTTCAACCTAATCTAAATAACGTTGCGTTCATTAAATTCAGTAAAAACGTAGAAATAAAATAAAAAAAACAGACCTTGGAATAATTTATCCACAATTTCTTAACTATATTCAGACCAGATGTATAATTTATAAATCTTTACTATACGAGTATATTCGTAATAATTTATTACCACAAAAGATGTCTATAAAGAGGTTGTCTATTTTATTTAATTAAACGTGTTTTATTTTAAACTGTTTTATTTAAAAGTTCAGTTAAATAAAATAAAATAAAAAATCGATAGTTGAAAGTTTTTGTCAACCGTTTATTTATTCATAACCCGAAACAATCTCCCATTCCATAAAAATATATATTATCATAAATAAAACCAAACTTGTTTGTTTAAACGTCAAAATTTATTAAAGAAGAGGAAAACGCAATTCACAGAATCATCGTCAGGCTAAAATATAATAAGTAACAATTAAATACAATAAATATAATGAATCGAAAGCTTGCGTTTTCCTCTTCTTTAATAAATTTTGACGTTTAAACAAACAAGTTTGTTTTTATTTATATTTAACGTCACTACTATTATATTATTATTATCATAAATAGATAGATTTATGTCCAGTATTACAACCAGCTAGCAAAAATTAGCTAGCTTGCAAGCACTTTCAAACGGGGTATCAAACTTGTATGATAGCTGTCATGGAATATTTAACAGATAGTTGTGTGCGCAGTAAGTTGGTTTTTACTGTTTTTACACAATTTTTGTAAATACACTTTAGTAAATATACTTACTATGGATACATAACTATCTGTCAAAATCTCCAAGAGAACTGTCATATAAGTTTTTGAAAGTTCTTGCAAGCTAGCAAATTTTATATGAAATATTGAGCGATTTTATTATTATTGCTAATTGAATAATTTTAAAAAGGTTAATTCTTGGCTTCATAAAAATAATTACTTGAGTTACTTCGTTCACTATATAGAAGTTATTTATACTTTGTTATAAACTATTATTATTAGTCTAAATAAAACCTACTCAATATTATAAAATACTACCTTTATTTATTTTTAAAATAATTCTAATTGTATGTGTAATGTATATGTAGGTACATATTAAACAGTTCTTTATACTAACACTCATACCGCATCAATTTCATTACTTAAGCATTATTTACATTTGAATTATTTTCATTGAATATGAACACTTATATGTATATCCGCTTATTATATACCTTTTATTTACACAAATTAGCATGTAATTGGTACTTTGATACAGATTTAACTATTTTTTACGCTGACTCACTCAGATTTGATGATAAATTATTAAAATAACTAAAATTTAATCCATTATCACTTGTAATTAATGTTAATTTTATTAAAATAAATGAATTTTTTTTTAAATGACAGTAAAAAGGTTTTACTTTAAAATTGAAAATAAATTAATAACGATAAATTAATCTACAAGAACTTATATGTAATCACAGTGGCGTACCGTAAGTTTCTGCCGCCCGGGGCAGCTGGCAAATTTGCCCCCCCCCCCCCTACATTATATGCTAAATATGATAATTTAAGACCTTTTTTTCGTTTCTACCTCAAATTTGCCGCTCCCAATTAACAATTTTGCCGCCCAGGATGAACGCTCCTTCCCACCTCGGTATGCTACTGTAATAATCATAATTACATATCTTATAATATTCATAATCTAGACTACTTCTGAGTTGATTTCTGATTATATTCTTTAACAAGTTTTCTATAGAAATCTTCCCAAAGAGCTTCGAAAGTGTACACTGCAATTTATAACAATATTACTTGTTTTATGTAGACATTTCGTGTGAAGCAAAAAATTGTATGGATAACAATTTTTGGGCTCAATTTGTAGCTAAGGGATAAGATTTTCCAAAGCCGATGAGCATTTTTGATGTTTCATTATAAGGGGCTAAAATTTGGGTTGAAATAAATAATAATAAAATAACGTACAAAATGGTACACATTTTTTTTGCGTTTCATATACCTATATTGATACTTGTTGATTGAGGAACACGCTTTGTCTCTTTGAATTGTTCCCAGTGGTTAGTTTTTGGGTAAACCATAAATCAAGAGTGTTCCTAATCAACCAAGGAATACATATGAAACTAAAAATGTGTTTTTTTTATTACATGAAAATGGTCTATACAAAACTTTAACCATTTCAGCTAAAATTTTGGTTCCCCCATAATGAGTCATAAAAACGCCCATCGTCATTCGAAATCTCTACCCCTAAGCTACAATTTAAGCCAGACTATTTTTTTACTTTTTTTTAAATGAATAGTAATTATCATCCAAACGATATATAGTAGAGCGCCTTACCATAGACACCTCCCCCGCCTGACCATTTCATTCATATTGCTTGGATCACAAAAAACTTCGATACAACACATATCTTAAGAAATCATATCTAACTGTACTTTAAATTACTATTGTTTACCAAATTTACATACCTACACTGTCTAATCGCAATTATATAACCAAATAAGAGGAAGTGAATTATGAAACACTTTTTCAAAATAATAAAATAAAAATATGTTAATATTTCCATGAAAAATATATATAAATATATACTAATCACCTTGAGACCTGAAAATATTATATGAGCCATGAAAAAACTAGCCACAACTTGATTATGTTTGGCAGTGTATCAGTTGAAACTAGGCAATTGTAAAAGAACGTTTCAAACTATTACATAATTATTGTTGAAGAAGAACCAGTTGGGTTTTCACACTAGACTGAACAATGTTAACATTGTTGTTGTGCTCTTAGTTCGTGTATTAAACAATGTATTGCAATCTTTATTCTTAAGACGAAACTCCTACAAAATAATTGAAGTTTAATTTTTGACACGAAGAGTGGTGATTTTTTTTTTAATTTTCGTTTAAACAGTTTTGCGTTTATTTATTTACAGGAAATTTATTGGATATCGATTGCGTATTTTTAAGGTAGTTATTTTTTTAATATTTTGTATATAATAGATTTAGTGAAAGATAACACAATATTTGATATATCATCTCTTCTAAACATACGACTCTTTTGTAAGATTTTTATAATGAAATTTTGATAACCCACAGTCTTAGTATGAAGTTATGAACGTTAAAATTCAAATATGATAGGAAAAAATATTAGGTATTCGTTTTTAAATGCACTCTTATTTAAGCGGAAGAAATCAAATAATTAATTTAAATTTATTTAAGTTAGTAAAAAAACAATCCAATTTAAATCAAAATAAATTGTCGGGGTAGGTATATTTAATGGTTAGTTATTTTATTTTAATCAAAATCTTATTGTACAAAAGACCAATCTGAAAACTGGGAAAAACTTTTTTGAAAATTAAGATTGAAAAACGATCCAAAACTGCTATGTCCACCCTCAACCGGGCAACATCTTCATGATTGCTTATTTTTAATAATAAAACTGGTCATATCCAAAGGTTGATTAACAAAACTTGGCATGTCGAATTAAATTAACCATATTATTTTCAAAAATTATAATAATTACAGTAACTATGCATAGTAACTGAAATATGCGTACATGTTTTGCTAAAAGTATGTCTAACTTTTCCATTCAAATATTAAAAAAAGAATAATAAATATTTCAAATTGGCTTCGGGTGGACATTTGAACATCATTGGCGTAGATACCTTTTTGCGATGGGGGGGGGGGGGATATGAGTGGTGGCTGAGGGGCCTCTAAAATATGCGAAATTAAAAAAATATTATTGTAATTTTGAATTGAATGACCTTTTTTTTTGATCATATAAACTGTATTCTTCTTATTACTAAAAAAAGTAATACAAAATTGAAAAATAACTGAAGACCTTTTTTTTACATTTAATTTACCAAATTTTCCCTTTTTACTTGTACTATTTTGTTCATACTAGAGGAGTTTAAAAAAATGTCTTTAAATTTTCTCATGAAGTAAACTCATGGGGGGTGATTGATCATCTTAATCCCCCCCCCCTCCCCTATCTACGCCACTGTTGAACATGGCATGTTTTGATATACTCCAATATTGAAGATTTTAAGATAATAATATTATAAATTTTCCTCTACCTCTTACACACGTTACAAGATAAAATAATATACAATAATTTTGTTTACTGCAGAGGTCAACAACACTTGAAAATAGGGTCACATATGAAATTGATTGAACAGGGTGGATAATTGTTTTCTTATATGGATTATTATGAATGTCAAAATTTATTGAAAAAGGTCCATTATGAAGCTTTAGTATTCCAAATATACAGATCTTTCAAAATCGTAAAAATGTTATTTTCTCCCTTTTCAATTACAAAAGCTCTCTGAAAAGTCTTTATTATAAGAATTTTGGTAATGCTTTTAGGGAGGAGGGGGATACAGCTATATTGTTACTTGGCGTTACATAGGGGTTAAGGGAGGGGGTCATATTCAAATGTTATTTATACAAATAAAATGAAATAAAAACAAAACATAGTTGGACGTTAAACCGATATTTATTACAATGTTTACAAAATGTGCCGGGGGGAGGGAGGGGTTAAGGCCATTGTCTACATGGCGTTACATAGGGGCACAGTTTTCAAAATTAATACAAGTAAAAAAGTTATACATTTTAAATTACAATTTATTAATAAATAAAGTAGATATATATAAATATATAATTTTGAATGTAAATTATTGCACATGATTCTGTCTTCATTTACACATTGAGCACGCGCGTTATTATAAATAATAATTATGCGGTTCCATGAAAATAACTGAAAAAATCTGCAATAGTGCGATGGTCCAGGATATAATTATATTTATATGTACTAAGTGAGAACCGGTTTTTAATTATTTATAGGTAGGAATATAGTAAACAAATTAGATATTCTATCTAGATCTAGATTAGGATTTATAAATACAGGGTGTCTAAATACCGCGGTACAGTATCTCGGAAACTATAAGAGGTAGTGATTAGATTAAATGAGACAAAAGTTACCTTTAATAATTTATAGGGGACAATCTAGTTGCATAGATTTAGTCCGAAATTATCGATCGTGAATATTTCTTAAGGGACTCTAAATTTAAAAAAAATATTTCAAATAAATTTAGTAGTCTCCTGTTAAAGGAAACTTTTGTCTCATTTAACCAAATCTCCATCTTTTATAGTTTCCAAATCTCCATACTGTACCCTGGTTGTTATTTATGAACATATAGTGCTAAACATATGTGATATATTTAATAATAATACCGAACATTATAATGGTTTCAAAATTATCTATATCTATATATGTACATATTATTATAAAAGTCAACGTCTCTCCGTCTGTCTGTCCGTTATGGCGCTTATCGAGGACCACTTATCTGATGTACGTGTATTTTTGTTTTTTAATTTATATACATATATGTTCTCTGGCCAGACTTTAGGATATATTTTGTTACGATAGGTAACATAAGAAATAAGCAGTGACGATAATAGTAAATCAAGTCGGAAAAAATCTTAAATATTTCGGCTCCTATGCGATATAGGGGATTGTTTTTTCCCCAAAAACCCCCACCCCCGTAGTATTTTTCCCGCCATATCTAATGAAACTAATTGAAACCCTCCATACGGACAGGGGGTGAAATATTAACTTCCGTGCGAAACCGCAGCGAATCCGCTAGTTTTACAATAATTTTAACGATATAAATTAATATTTTCTTTTTTTTTTTTGATCATAATTAAAATTCATTGATTTTTTCTGGATTTTCCAAGTATGAGGTAATCCTACATTTTCAAATTTGTAAACACAAGTCAAGGTGGTACTATTTTCGAATAGTTACTTTCAAATATGAATATATGAATACACAAGTATGTTTGTATTAAATATACAAACATACGTCTAAAATTCTAAAATTGTAAGATACAAAATTGGTTTCAAAAATAACTAACAACTTTTTTGTTTAATCAACTCACGAAGAATTTGGCATATCAATAAATATATAGATGACTAAATAAAATATTTAATACATATATTAATTGCAAAAAAATTAAACACGTTAAAAATAAAAATCAAGGCTGAATTCCAATTAAACCAACAAACAAGAGCAATTAAGTTAATCTGCTATAACATATTCACTTTTCTCAGTCTTTTACAATCAAAAACTGATATTCAAATTGCAAAAGCGGACTATTAACATATCAGACACGTATATATTTTAATTTCGATAAAACCTAACGCCCATAGAAGTACCTACCTACATAAAAAAATTGAATCTGGTTTGCGGTTCCAGCTACTAGAAATTTTTTAAAACTATCCGTTAAAATCGGTATTTGGTTTCACGTATAAAATTAAACTATACAATTTTATTTTTCAAAAAAAGGAATAATAATAAAACGCCTTTTATAATTTCCAACAAAACTTAAATGGGCACCTTGTATTATCTTTAAAAATGTAATACATATTTTTAGTATGTTAATGTTTGTCGTATTCTTAAACTACTTATAACAAATGAAAAAAAGGAGGTAGAAATTAAGGAAGCTTTTGTTTTAATTTAAATGCTAATATCAGAAATGGTAATCCAGTTATTCGATATTTACTAACTGCAGTTAACAACTTAATTGTTATGGAAACAATTGATTGAAAAATGTTTTACAATTAGATATTTTATTTAGTATTTATTAAATACAAACACACAATCCAACCATTTGACCTCTTCTTAATACCACTCTCGTAATAAATTAACATAATATGTTAATTTTTGTAATATTAAAAAACGCGGATTTTCCAATCTCATTTTTTTTGCCGTCAGTCAAACTACATTTCGACAACTCGGAACTAGTTTTAATAATATCGAAAATTTGGTATCACTGTTATTATCACGTCTAAACTAAAATGCTGCCCTACCACAAAAAACCCTGACCAATCCACTAACTGATTTTAAGCTTTACACGCATTAAAAAATCAGGTTTACTTTTTTTTTCCTTACCACACTAACAAATTATGTAATACATGCGTGACAATAACAATAAAAATATTTAATTTTTAGTAGTTATTCAACAGAGCAACACGTGTGTTTTTTTCATTCATTCGTTGATTTATTTGAATATAAATATTAATACCAACATAATAAAAACATACGATTATGTTTCTAATCGTGTATTCGTGTGCATTTGTCTTTTAACTTAAAGTGAGAAAACTTGGACAGTTTTTATACCTTGAAGATAAAAAAGCAACATTTAATAAAAAAAAAATTCATTTGTAAGTAAATTATAAATTATTTTTATTTTATTTTTCACTTCAATAACTTGATATAGATCTCAGTTATTATTTGTTATGAGTTATAATTTATGCAAGGGCGTTAAAAGATAAAAACCAGTAAATATATGTATATTACTTTTGTTTCATATGAACCATTGCTTCAAAACGCTTAACTATAAGCTTTAAGACATCTATAGTGATTTTTGGTAACGAAGTATAAATCCCGTTTGACTAAATTGACGGTAATAACAACGCGACTTGCACCCAAAAGCCAAGAATCAATCTATTTGTTTGCTGTTTAATGTTCTTGTAAAAAAATAATCGACGATAATTGATTAATTACAAATTTTATAAAAAAAGTTGAGGTGATATACAAAATAAAGTAATATTGACTTTAGTCAGTAGTCAGTTGAATATCAATTAAGTATTCTTGGTCGAGTCATTGATCACGTTCACGACTGACCAAAAACAGTGAACAACGAGCTTTGATTGGTTGATTCATGGAATTTCTGGTGGAATGTACCAGAAATTTAAAGAATGTCATTTTTTAAGCGTGTAAGAAAGTGAGAAAGAAGTAACCAGAAAGAGATAGAAACTAGTGTTCTGGCAGAAACGCTCAACATTAAGTGAACATAAAAGTTATTTGGTTAGCCTGGTCACTAGTTTCTATCTCTTTCTAGTTACTTCTTTCTCATTTCCTTACAAGCTTAAAAAATGATATTTTTTTAATTTCTGGTACATTCCACCAATCAAAACTCGTTGTTCCGTTTTTCGGTCAGACGTGAACGCTCCCATTTAGATCAGCTATGACCAACCCGCGGGCCACATGTAACCCAGTTGAGGCTTTTATGCAGCCCTTCTATAATAAAACTACAAAAAATAAAACTGTATGTATTGTTTAAATATGGCTTAGTATATAATATTTATTAAAATTTACAGTTGAGTTTCCCGCCAACTTTTATCCAACAAAATCACTACACATATAAGAAAATGAACAAATTGAACTGTGTCTAAAGTGAAATGATTTTAATGGAATGATATGTATAAACAATGATACTTTTTTTGAAAATTCCGACAACGCTGTATTTCTCCTAAGCAACGCAATATGGGTGACCACCGACACTCTCCTGATGCTGCTCATCCTCGGCGGGAACATCCTCACCATTCTCGCAATGAAGTTCAACCGCGGACTATCGGGCGTCGCCTCGAACCAGTTCATCTTGAACCTTGCTATCTCGGACTTCCTAGTCGGTCTCTCTCTACCGTACCACCTCGCGTTTTACACGGGGAATTCCCTGGGAACGCAAAAATTCACCTGCTTACTATGTTTCTGTCTGATATCGATAGCATGCTGTTTATCGATACACAGTTTGATCGCAGTGGCCTTGGACAGGTACTTAGCTATCGAGTACCCACTTCAATATGGGGTGTTCATGACAGAGAACATGACAAGGATGATGATTCTTGGCAGCTGGACAATATCGGTGTTGTATGGGACTATGCCCATTTATTGGAACACTTGGTCCAAATGTACGCCGTGTAGATTACACTACATTATTCCGGCTTGGTATATCAAGTTTGTGATGACACCATCATTCAGTGTGGTATGGGTCGGATTGATCGTGTTTTATTTTCGTATTTGGCGTGTCGCTGTCAACCATACAAAACGTATGAAAACGTCTGCATGTAATGGAGCAAGAAATAATGACTGGAAGTCCATACAGGTAAATTATGATATTGTTAAATCACTTAACCACTTAACTGGCTTGGGTTTTTCAGTTTAAATGATAAAACTACCAAATGTGAATTCTTTAGCAAATTACACCAAATATCGTTTCCGGGGTTTTCTGGAGTCTTTGATTTCATTTCAGACGTAATTTTTCTGAAGATAAAAGTGAAATTTGGAATTTTACAAAAAAATTATTTTTGACATTCAAAGTGAAAATTGAGGTTTATTGGTGATAAAATCATACCGCATTTCGCAAATTTGAAGAAAATTATTGCAAAAAAATATTTTAGATATTTTTTTCATTAGAAATTAGTTGCTATGACAATTTAGAGACACCATTTTGTAACCGCCATATCGAATTTCATAAATCTAATATCAGAAATTGTCAGTTATTTAAAAATATACATATATGATACATTGCCAGTTTTGTCACGAAAATTCCAAAAATAAAGTAACTTTTCTTGAAATTTTTTTATATGTAAACAAACACAATAATATTGAATTAATAAATTCATGTGTACGCAAGATAAAGACAGTATTAAAAAAATGAGTAATGACTCATTTCAATTACAGTACTACAAAAAATCTTAACTCGAATAAATCTGCATTGTCAGCGCGCCAGGTAATTAGTAAAATTATATTCTAATTAGACTTGTCGTAATGTGTAAACGATATACACTTCATAATAATGAAGGAGAGAGAAAAGAAAATTAAAACATGTTGTATATAATACAGGATGTACATTTATAAAAATAACGTTGAAAAGAGTGATTCTGCAATTTTATTTGGTTTATGGTAGAAGCAAGTACGTGCGCGTTAAAATGAATAATCTGACTTTTACTCTCAAAAAGTGTATGGCAATTCTTGTAGGGGGGTTCGTATTAAATACGAAAAACATAAAGTTGAGAGTGAAACCACACTATAAAGGTTATAACTCCTTATTTATTTAAACTTATGCGTTACTCCATTTTTGGGCAATAAATAATTTTTTGTGTTATTTTTAACATAATTATCGATAATTTTAGTATATTTCTCATCAATAAAATATATTGATGCTCAAACTTTTTTAAAAATTTTATTTATACTCATTAAATACTGCAGACTTTCTTCTTTTTCGACGCTTTTTTTTAATCCGTTTGAAAATGTCAATTAATTTAGTTTCAACATCTTTTCGCGGGACAACCTGTACAATTTTTTTGTTGCTGAATGGCGGAAAAGTAATAAAAATAAGGAAAATAGTTTCAAAACATATGTATAATGTGCCAACCTACCAATATATCAAAATGCTGAATATTAATGAATGCATAATCCATTTACTTAATAAAATATGATAAAAACAGTTATTAAAATATGTATTAAGTTTGTTTGTCCTTGAAATTGGTTTATAATTTTAACATTCTAACGTAAGTTAATACGATTTAATCATTTTTTACTATACTTTCTAAATAAAGTCGTTATATATTTTGAAAACAAATTATTGAAAATCTAATCTATAATTTTAAATCATTTTAAAAACTTTGAAATAAATCATTAAATTTATTAACAAAAAAGTGTTATTCAAAAAATTAAATATATTTCTGTCATATTGACGATAAATATAGGTTTATGTATATAAAAAAATAGTAAGAACAAAAAAGTTTCGATTGAAGTAATTAATCAACTTCGTTATTTTAAAAAGCAGCACGTATTAAATAAGCCTTTCAGAAAACAATACGACTATCTCCCAGAAACTGTCGAAAAATCGATCATTTAGAAAATGTAGTTAAATGTGAGATAAAAATATATAATATAATTTTATTAGTAAATATATTTAAACCCCGAAAATATGGAGTCTTAAATTTAAATCTATTTTCTTGAAATGTTACAACCGTATAATTTAAAACTCAGTCCTAAAATATAATAATATGTATAAATATATTTTAATGTATAATTTTCAGCTGGTTCTGTTAGTTCTCGGCAGCTTTTCAATAACGTGGATCCCGTACTTGGCCATCATGTTCATCCAAGCGTTCGGCATCACAGTCAAGGACCCCCACGAGATCATCTACAAGACTACTTTCTCAATGGCCATGGCCAACTCGGGAATCAATCCAATAGTATACGCGTGGAAAAATTATCGCTTCCGGAAAGCTTTTATTAGGTAAGATGAGCAAAACATTGCTATGCAAATTATCAGTGGTGCTATCTATTGATGCGGATTGTTATATCATGTGATTCATATCATATACATCTACACGTAGTTATTGATAACGTTGGTCAACTTCATTTTGCGACCGAAACCTGAAATCGGCGTACTGAAACCGAATCAATCCTGAAATTTCTCAATTTATTATAAACGAGTTTGGACAATTTTTCTAAAATTTTTGTTCGCAGTAGCAAATAGCACTATCTTTCCCCAAAAGTGAACTTTTACTTTTCACTATACGATTTTTTTCACCAAGATATACGAACTAGTATATCTTGGTGAAAAAATATAATATGTTCGAACTAGAACATATTATATTTTTACAAATAATCAAAATGGACTATACTACACGCAAATATAACAAAATCTTCAAACTAGTGTATTTAGGCGAAAGTAAAATCGTACAATCAAAGAAAAGATCATTTTTAAGGAAAAATAGTATTATTTGTTGCTGTGAACGAAAACTTAAGAAAAAATTGTCTAATTGGTAAATATATTCATAAATATTTCCAAGATCGTTTTTTGGCACTTTTAGGTTAGGATGTCTCAATAACCTGAGCTAATTAAAAAATTTGGGAATCGAATTCAGTTTCAGCACGCCAAAAACCTTCGGAATCCCTTATTTAGGTTTCGGCCCCAAGAATGATGACCAATGTAATTGATTCGTTATTTTTGAACAAATCCATTTAGTAACGAACGGACTAGTCAGTATCTTGAAAAAAATTCATTAAATAAATACATTCTTTTAGTCATTAGACTTTCAAGTGAACGATTAACTAGAAACGAATATTTTTACTGTATTAACTCAAGTGACTTGAGTCACTTACTCATTTTTACCATGTCTTATATGTCGACGAACAACTCAAAAGGTTTTGGAAACAGTTCCGTTTCATATTGATTTTACTATTACGTGTTTATTATCTTGACGTAAGTACATTATTGTACATGGTTTCTTAGATTATCACTTGTTTATCGTGGTCATATTTCGATATCATGTTGTAAGTATATAATTATAATTTTTTATTAACATATTTTTTAAATTTTAATTACTATTTAAGTAACAAATAACAAAAAACGAAGTAAGTTGTAAACACGTTAAAATTTAGTTTCATACTCGGAATATATTTGTAAAAGTTAAACCAGTCGATAAAATTATTCTTATGTTATGAAAAATAACATAATTTGTCAATTAAGGTAGCCTACGGTTAGACAAAATTAATGCTGATCTCAAGAACTGAAGATAAAAAAAAAATGAATATATCGCTAATTTGAACAGCATGATTTAAATTAACAGTCGTATTCAGATTTCCAAAATGTGTAAAAAGTAACAAAGTGACCTTATTTCCGACCCTGTTAAACTCCATAAAAAATATTTATACCTTTCATCATAAGTATATAGGACAAAATACCATAAAAAATGTTCTTTGTTTCATATATCTAAGTACAACCGTTATCGAAAAAAAACTGGTTCTTCGAGGGTGGGACATCCTGTATAAAGAAGGGTTAATAATAATAATAATTCATTTCCTACACTGAAATATTTATAGACGGAGAACTGACGATATATTTACTTAAGATTTTTCAGCAGTCAAAAATGGGTAGACATACACTAAATAGATAGTCTGGCCATCCTAGCGATACCGTGTATGGCACCCCTAGCTCGCAAAGAGGGTGGAAAATAAAGACAATATTAGAGAAAAGTTTAAACACAAATTATACGAACAAACATTTTACACAAAAAGTATATTATCATTTTTCGCGTATTCCTAAAAAGAAATGCGATGCCCAGATTGTTACTATGATCTCATTATTACAATCCTACATATCGTAATGCATTTTACACTTTTTTAAATGGTTCTGTACTTCTTTGTGTAAAATGTTTGTTATTATAACTTTTGTTTGATTTTTTTTTATTATTGTCTTTCGTTTCTAAATTATAAGCGACCCCACCCTATGAGAGCTAGGGGTTGCCGTACGCAGCCTCGCCCAGTTGCCAGATACTTTATTACGAGTTTAATGAGGATATACTCATTTTTATGACTGCGTCGTCAACTTTTCGTTTATTTTGTTAAATAGTTATAGTGTATATTATTTATTTATTTTTGTCTAGATTACTCCACTGTCGAAGCCCTGAGAAAATCACGTACAACCCAACGTTGCGTAACAACAAGCGCGAGCTGAATAGCTCTCAGCAGCATGCATCTGCTCATAAAAAAGAAACCCGCAGAACTGGCAGCATGATCACGATACGCGAGAGCATCGACAGCGGCCACGAGTCCCCTCTAGAGTTCAACAAAAAGTATATCGTTCCCGATCAGGTAAAAATGCTAAGAGTCTGTTATTAAAACTAAAACCTAGAGTCACTCCAGGAAGAATTTCGACAGTGTCGCCATTTTTAGCCAAGCCGGTGGTGACACAATTTATTAAAAATTCATTTATGTATTATATTTCGCAAGTATAAAAAAAAAACATTAAAATTGAACATAATGTAATAACATGAAGTATATTTACGCGACTCAAAATAAAAGTTCGAAAAAAAAAAAATTATAAAACACACACTAGCTGACTAATGTTTATTAACTAAAAATATAAAGATATAGATACCTATTAAGTTACATTTGAAAATTAATGCAGTCTAAGAAGTTACTATAGTGTGCGTAAAATAGCTGTGTGAGTTTTTCTACTTTTATAGCTAATCCTAAAAGCAAAAATACTTGCGCAGTACAATTCTCATCGGGCCACCAGTATTTTAAAATATGATTTTAAGATATATTTTTCTAATGGTGGGAAGGGGTTCGCCGGAAAAATCTTATAATTCTAAGGGTATAAACTATAGATAGAGATACCTATCGTTTGTGAAATATGGCATTATTATTATTACTTTATCTGTCTTAAAATAACCATAACAATTTGTATGTTTCCAGAATCAAAACAACGAGAACAAGGATATCCAAACAAGCAACAATAAAATATTCAGAATGCAGTCACGAGACAGTGGCGTAGTCTGCAATGACTTTACCCCACAACAAAACGGTATCGACAATCGCAGTTACGAAGAAAACGCGAACGGAATTTTCATTGTGCATTTATAATGTGTACACTTTTTAGTTAATTAAATAATTGAATACTAAATAAACAGTTCCTTGAACTAAAAAAAACTAGTGATAAACAATTATTAATAGTATTTACGTATTTTATGTGTACTATAATCATAAATTTTTATTTTATTTAAAAGTTAACTGTTCAAGTAGCATTACTAGTAATTTAAAATAGGTGCTTAAGTGAAATAAATATAATACGTTCAGTCAATTAATAAAAAAATACCGATATGAGATCTGAATTAAAAGTGACTAACTACAAAATAAACATGAAAATCAAATTAAAGAACGTTTATATCGACATTTTAAAACACTTGCAGTTAGTCGCTTTAGCTTCTGGACGACTCGTTTTGCTCAAATATTTGTGTTTATTTTATATAACAATGTACATACGTAATATATGGTAATAAAGAAATAGTCGAAACTTGGTTGAAAAATAAATGATCATTTCAAATTAAAAAAAAAGTAATATCTATAATCAGAGCTGTCACAAGTACTCAATGAAAGTACTTGAAGTATCAAGTAATTTTTAGCTATTTACAAATATACTTGAAGTAAGTACTTCAAATACTTTACTTGTTAAAATCAAGTGCTAAAATAAATATACAATATAATCAAAATAAATAAATAGTTTGAAGTATTAAATATACTTCAAAACTATTAATAAATGCAAAGTAGTTGTTACCTACTTTAAGAACTTTACTTGTTAAATTCAAGTATTACGTTCAAAAAATACTTCAAGTATCAAAGTACTTTTTCAAGTATTTTATTAAGTACTAACAGATCTGCCTATATTACAATTTCTTACATTGCTACTAATATTAGACATTGAAATTCAGAATTATTTTGCTACAAAACACAGATAATTTCCACATATAGAATTAATGAACAAAATAAATTATTTTAGACAAAAATACAGGCACATTCATATACAATTTCATTAAAATTATATGATGTAATATAAAAAAATGATTTAAAAAATTATAATAAGAACCAAATATTAACAAACCAAAGATAAAATAAATATACAGTTAGAACTGTAGTGAAAATTATACGGCGCCCATTAAAAGAAAATATTTTGCATTACAAAAAGAGTTAAAAAAATTTATTTTAGGCCCATTTCTAGGTCTCAATATTTTTTGTATACGATGCTTTATTTTCAGGCGTCCCATGTTTCAAATCACTACAGTTCTGCATTCAGTGATACAATATTTTAGTTATTAGTTTTAAATATACCGAGTGTTTTTCAAATACTGAGACCGATATAACAATGCAATTTAAAATTAAATGTTAAGTAACACGTAAGAAACCAATGTGACTAACTGCATAAAAAAAAGTAGAGCGTCGATAGTCTGAAACAATTGGACCGAAAATGTTTTTTAAAAACCATAAACAAATCTAAATTCGTAATTTGAAGAATGTTTCAGTAAAAAAGTGCTAAAAATTTTAAAAACCGATAACTATAGCAGGGATTTTCAAACTTTATGGACCGGGACTCATTTTTAAAAATGGAAACTTTTCGCGTCCCATTCGACTTGCGAGCGAAACGAAAAAAGGTCGCTTTATGTTTTAGTTAAATACATTTAATTTTGAATGAAACACTTTTGTGTAATTGGATGTAATTTAAAATTTATTTCTCAGACAAATAATTATGAGTATGTGAAGTGTGCGCCTGTTTTCTGTTTTTATTAATTACGTCCTTAATGTTCCCATCTATATTAGCCTCTTTTAAACGCAACGATTTAGATAACTGAAGTTTATTTCTACATTTATTTTTAATCACTGTTATGAAGGAAAATGCAATTTCACACAAGTATTAGGTTGTAAAAAGAATCTGCACTTTTACAACTGCGGTAGAAAAGGTTGGATGTGAATTTTCCCCTGATAACAAAAACATTTAAATGACTTTTTAACGTTTAATAAAAATAGACAAATATGAATTAGAAATTTTTATGTGAACATCAAAAATTTCTCCATTGTGCATTTCTTGGTCTGTAATATATTTAAATTTTTCTCGCGACCCACCAAAACTCGGTCTGCAACCCATATTTTGAGAACCTCTGAACTATAGGGTTACTTTGGTTTCTGATTAGTTCAAGTATATTATAAGATAAAATATATTTTAGATATATTTATAATTATATTTCTAGCTGAATATTCATATTCTTACATAAGTTCATTAATATAAAATAGTCATTACATTATTTGAAGAACACTACAATTGATATAAATAAAGACTGTTTAACATAAAAACAAACGTTTGTATACTTTTATAATCTGGTTAATAAATATTATAAGTATTGTAATGTTTTAATTCAGAAATCATACCATGACTTGACTTTTCTTTTAAAATATCCAACATGCAAGCTATTAATTATAGAATAATTACATTTTAATTAAAACAAAACAGTAATTACATTGTATAAAATTTTTCTAATTGTATTATTGTAAGTAATGCATTACTAAATACTTAAATGCAGAAAAGTAACATTTTTTGTTTTTGATATTTAAAAATAAAAAACGGCCAAGTGCGTATTGGGCATGCACATGATAGTTCCGTAGGCATTTTCACTACTATATATTTATAAAAGAGTTATTCCAAAATGTTTCATAAACTATTTCTGCTATAATGTTCGTTATCATATTCATTGAAAATACTAATTAAATAAAAATACATTATGAAATTTTCTCTGATAACCACATTGAAAAGCAAATATATTGTGACTGAAGGGTTAAAATCAAAAGGTCATCTGACATTTTTTGTTGCATTTTAGAAGTCCTATCTAAAGACACCTCACTCAATGGGGTAAGTGAAAAAAATATGTGAGTACACTTTTCAGTCTATGGGAGAGGGATCCAAAATTTTTTTTAAAGCGTTCGTTATAATTTTCAGTGAAAGTACTAATTAAAAGCTGTATTCTGAATTCTTTTCAGATTGCTTACATCAATAGTTTAGAAAATAGAGAGGGGGACGCTCTGAGAACAACTTTGAACGCAAATAAATCGTGACTAAAGAGTAAAATCAAAAGGTCATTTAACATTTTTTGTAGCATTTTAAGAGATCTATCTAAAGACACCCCACTCAATGAGATAAGTATATAAAATTTCATCTTAATCAGTATAAAATTTATATAGACTATGAGAAGCAAAAGTAAAACAAAATTTCAAAATTCTAGGTCAACTTGATACCTGTAGCTGGTCCTGAAAAAAGGGTTTCGATGGACAGCCAGACGGACAACAAAGTGATCTTATACGGGTTCCATTTTTTTTATTTTGAAATACGGAACCCTAAAAACGCGTTTTTATTATTTTTAATTAAAACTAAGGTAGACTGATCAAACAAATAGTCAATTTTCAATGTATTGCGAAAATTTCAGTCCCGGGGAGTATCTACCGATTCAAAAGTTACCAATCATATACTTTTAGAACTTTAATTTTCCATTTCTAGATATTCATGAAAAATAAAACGATACAACTTTGTTGTAAATATTTAAAGATATTCATAGCAGAAAAAAGTACGTATAAAATGTCATCATTGACGTATATAAATATTTGAAAAGGAATATATCTTATAAACGTACACCTACTAAATTAAATTGTAAAAAATAACTAATTAAAAGTTATGTTCCTTACATAGAAGAAACCAGAAGATATGATATTGATTATTTTAATTAAAATACAAGTGTTTTCGCATTAAATGACAATTTTAAATTGCCAATTAGGAAAGGGGGGAGGATGACTGTTCCTGAACTTTCTAGCAGTGTAATTATTTACATTATTATTTATTATTTTAGTTGAAAAATAAGGTCAAGTTCTACTTTTTAGCTCTATGGAACTTTCCCTGAGATTTCTTATTATATGTTTAGCTAAAATTACAAGTAGGCTATACCTATTATTTACGAGATGTTGTCCGGTTACAGACGAAAAAGAAAAAACATCAGCCAAGTAAATGCACAGTGCTTCCTCGTGCTAAATTCACCAAAAGTAGTTAATTATTCAATAATTTAAAAAAACCGAAAGTGTTTATATAAATTACTTGGAATTGGTTAACCATTTAATTTTTATACAATTTTACTATATAAAAAAATTAATATTTTGGCATATCACCCTTCTCCCTTACTCACGATTTTGAAATGGGACTAGGATAGGAGCTATATTTAAAAAAAAACTGGAGTCTCCTCGATCGCGCCAAGCTGACATATTAACAATTCAACTTATTTGTTAAATTTTCAATTTAAATTTCTTAATAATAGCCGAAGGCGCACTCGAAGGTCTTCGGGCATTAGATAGTCTTAAAGATAATGGTGTAAGCTATATTTAAAAAAAACTGTAGTCTCCTCGATCGCGCCAAGCTGACATATCAACTATTCAACTTATTTGTTAAATTTTAAATTTAAATTTCTTAATAATAGCCGAAGGCGCACTCGAAGGTCTTCGGGCATTAGATAGTCTTAAAGATAATGGTGTAAGCTATATTTAAAAAAAAACTGGAGTCTGCTCGATCGCGCCAAGCTGACATATTAACTATTCAACTTATTTGTCAAAATGACATTTAAAACGTCAAAGTGACATTTAAAACGCCAAAATGACATTTAAAACGTCAAAATGACATTTAATATATCCAATCAATTATCAATTTAGAAAAACAAAACACGAATTTTTAAAATAAATTGAGATAAATCTTTGTAAGGGAATATTTTACAACAAACGTAGTAGACCCATATTATAGGAAATTTAATGCTCTACAAAAAATATTCTATAAAATTTTCTCGTAAAATGTGTCGTTCTTGAGATATCTTGAAAAAAGAAATATTTTGGGGTGTTACCCCTCTCCCTTACACACGATTTTGAAATGGGACAAGGATTCAGGGGACAGACGGACGGACGGACGGACACACGGACAGACAGACAGACACGGAACGAAAAGTGTTTGTCTTGACGTGAAACGGATAAATCAATTTAAAATTTTGAAATTGGAGAACTTTTTTTTTGTCTCAATCTGAAACGATCACATAGCTTCTCGTATCTTCGATATTGCGAGGAAGCAATTAAATATATAAATGAATTGATAAATAAATTACTGATTTTAACTAGCATTTTTTTATGGAGGAAGTACATCAAAATTTAATGAATAAACTAACAATTATTAAAGTGAAGAAGCATTATAATCCAAACAAATTAGATTTTTTAGAAGAAAAAATTAATTAAAATTTCATATATTGTTCATGGACTCTTAGTAGGATTACGAACAAGAGCCCGAAAAGTTCCCACCTAATTCGTGGATGGAAGATATCCTTTCACGTAAAAAAACTACCCCCGGAGTGGACTTTATTTCAGTTTTACATACAATTCGGCTAATCCCAAATTTACTCTCGCAATTTATAGTTTTAAGAACTCAGCGAAAAATCGTGCTAACACATTTTTTTACCGTAAATATTTCCATAACATATAGTAGATACTTTAAATAAGGCTTTTTATGATCTTTTTTTAACTATTTACAAAAGTTTGGTTGATTCTTGATTTTTTTTCCAGGAAATTTCACGAATCGTGGGAAAAAAGAGAATTATATATTTTTCTTTTTTTATTATCGAACCTTGCTGCTCACTGAGAAATACTCAATTTAACATTAATCGAGGTGCAACATATCTAATATGTTTGAATAAAATGAATATTTGAATAAAATTATATTTTACAAAGGAAGTGAGATAAAAAAACTGAAAACAAATAATTGATCCCCAACACGTAAGCAATGGACGTCAGTATCAACCAAGTTAATATACAGGTGTCCCAACTTGAGACGATCAAACCTATTTTCAACAAAATGACCTGGGTTTTTGAAGCTGGATCACCCTGCATTTCAAGAAATCAAATTAATGTAATGAATTTTATAATAGCAAAAAGATCATTGACGTAAAATAATAATTTAAAAAAACAAACATTGAAGTTGAATTTTCTAAAAATAATTTCCGATAATGGATATACACCAGGGATGTGTAAATATTATTTTCTAATAGACCGAATTGTAATTTTATTTTATTTTACTTTACTATCTAGCAGTGTTGATTGCGCTAAAAAGGTATACTAAGATTTTTTTAATGGAATAAACTTAGATTTGGTGCACTAAATCTAGAAACTCAAGAATTATGATCCTAAATACAAAAAAAAAATCATTAAGTATTTCGGGGCCGCACGGTGAAATACAATATAATTTTTAGAGGTGTAACGGAATTCCGACCGGAAAATAAAATACATTAAATTATAAAAATAGTGTTTTTTTTACATATTCTGTAATTTTTACAGCTTCGTAAAATTATAGCTATCATTTCGTTAAATTATTTGTATAGTATACGTTCTTTTCAATCAAATCTAATAACATTTCTATTGTCAATAATAATATAATATAATAATAGTGACGTTAAAATATTCACTTTAATTCTACATCGTTCCGGCCGAAATTCCGATACACCTCTAATAATTTTGTAATATAAAAATTGAATTTTGTCTCCATCGCAAAATATATCTATTAAAGAATTCACACTATTGGCTATACAATCAGCTAAACCTTCTGTTTCTGGACACATAACATTCTATGTTTACCTACCATCGTTCTATTGCTAAACGTACTATGGCGAAAAACGTACTAACGAAGTTCCACTGTAATATAATTACAGAAAAAAGTATTTTTTTAATACACATAAGTGCCTTATTTACGCGGGCATTAAAAACTATTAACTGCGTCAGTAGATTTTTTAAAAATAATTCTAAAATTTTACATCCCTTACCTGCAATCCAATTTTACCTTGAAAAGACTATACAAAAAAAAGTAGGTAACTCGTTTATACAAACCAAGCCAAAGGAAACAATTTCCATGATAATCGCAGTAGTACGGAACCACATTTTCTATCCGTTGCATCTTTAAAAGACCACGCGGCATTTTATGAATATTTTAAAAAATCAGAAATAATAAAAATATTCAATTTTACTATTTGTGATTCATTCTGAGCCAAGATCAACACAACCAGTGAAATATTATTGAATATGTAAAGGATATAACTAATAATAAGGTAATTAATATGGAGAATATATTTCATAGCGTTATTCTAAAATTGATAGGGTGAATGTCTACTATAATCTTTTTTACACTTATTTTTACATTTTTATTATTTAAAAATTAGTTTTATTTTTAAAGTCCAATTCCTAAAAGTTTAATTCATATTAATTGAAAACAAATCCATATGTTTTGCATCAGTGGCGCACTAGGGGGGAGGAGAGTCGGTACGTCCCGAGTACAGGAGGGGGTGCTAATCGAGGTAGAAAAGCTTGATGGGGATAAAAATAAGGTCGTTTAATACTAATTGCACCTACGAATTTTTTTGGGAGAAATGAGGTGCATAACTAACATTTCTTCGCCACTGCTTTGTATAAATAATAAATAAAACAAAAACAGTAAAAATAGTTTTAGTTAATTTCGTATAATCAATATTTACTTTTATTTTTCGTGAGATCATTATTTAAAGTTAAAAGAAGTACGTATAATCTCCTTCATAACATCTATTACTTTTAGATAGTAATAAAATAATTAAAACAACTAGTGCACGAGTACGATTAACCCTATTTTATAATAATGCATATCGGAAATTTCAAAATCTGGATTTTTTGAATTTCTGGTACATTCAACCAGAAATTCCATAAATCAGCCAATCAAAAGTCGCCAGTCACTAACCGGTAACTAACCGCTTATGTCGTGAATCCAATCATTTTGATTTGTATGTTTCACAAAAAAAGTTAATAATTTTATAGTATGAGTATATTCACAAACGTAAGAAAAAATACGGTGGATGAGATGAATATTACTATACTTCATTATGCTTTATATACATTTTTTAAATTTTATAATTATTATGGGAACCGTTTTTTTAAACCTTTTATTAACCCAAACTTCTTAATTCATATACTATATTATTTTTTTACAGAAGCCAAAAATATGGATCCATACCAAAAATAAATAATCATACAACACCAAAAACCAGAGACACTAATTTAAAATTATATAAGAACTTATTAATCAACTTATACAATGAAGGACACGCCATACATATGTGTGGATACAATCCTTATGGTCATTGTCGTATTTGGCAACGTTCTTACAATCCTGGCAATCAAACTTGACCGTAGATTATCGAAGATAACGTCAAACCTTTTTATTGCTAACCTAGCGGTTTCCGATCTACTAGTAGGGCTTGGAATACCCTACCACTTGGTATACTATAGTGGAAACGGGTTATCCGAAGTAAAGCTAACATGTCTGATCTGTTTTACTCTGATTACAATGGCATGCAGTCTCTCTTTTCATAGCTTGTTTGCAATAGCAATCGATAGGTAAATATAATTTATATTTTTTATAAATTTATTTAAAAATATAGAATACTAACAAACCTGCCCGCGGTTTCGCCCGCGTTGTATAATTTTTTTAAGTTGACAGCGCAAATAATATTATTTTAAAACAGGGGATTATTTTTTTATTTGTTTTGCTTTTTATTCATTATGTATACAAAATCTTAAATATCTCGGCTCCCATGTAATATAGAGGGTTGTTTTCCCTCCTAAAATCCCCTCCCCACAGTATTTTTTTCCGCCGGTGCAAATGAAACTAATTATAATCTTCCATACGTGACAGTAGATGAAATATTAAATTATTATTTTTATTTTTATTCATTACCTCTACAAAATCATAAATAACTCGGATCTTAGTTACAAATCGCAAAAAAAATCAACCCCATGTCTACCGCCGCCATTAGAGGTAGACTGTCGAAATTTTTATTTTAATAGAAGACTATTTTGCCCGAATTTATCTTAATATCATGAACAGTTATGTAGATACGAATACGTAAAAATATCAATTTAAAAAAAATTTATTATAAGTTTCAAGTAAATCCGATCAAAAAAATATTTTTTCCTCTACAAACTTCTACACCCCTTTTACCCCGTAGCGTGGGTGCTTTTACATCATACAAGGAAGATATCCTTGAAATTTCAAGTTTCTAGGTGCAGGAGTTTCAGCTCGGTGATGATGAATCAGTCAGTCAGGACAAGTTACGATATGGTTAATATTTTTATATAGATTATGGATTGATTGATATATGACCTTAGATGTATTAGCTAAAGCAACGTAGAATTGCTATAGTTAAACTTTTTTAGAGGTACTGAATCGATTTCAAAATGTAACGACACCAAAGTGATGGGGGAAAAGAGCAAACGAAATAATTATCGAAAGCTCTTGCAAAAATTTCAAAAAAGTACACATAAGAAAGGTTATACTACTATCACTAAAAAATGAATTCAAGTCGATATTTTTTATTTATGTAAATATTAAAACTTCTGAGATTTAATTTGATTTATTTCCTGTAACACTCCAATAGGAGAACCTAAAGTTTCATTTAATCAAGAATTTGTAAACAAAAAATATAATATTAAAAAAGACCTTATCTTTGACACGAAGTAACATCAGTAACATTTCGCAAATAATCAATTGATCTTTTACATTCCAGGTACATTGCTATCGCATATCCACTAAAATACGACACTATCATGACAAAAAAAACAGCGTTCATAATGATCATTTACAGCTGGGTAATATCAATACTCCACGGTGTTCTTCCTACATACTGGAACATCTGGAAACCTCATCAAACGTGTCAACTGCATCACCTCCTACCTACATGGTATATCGTACAAATAATGACACCTTTCATAATCTTACTTTGGATTTGTATGATTCTATTCTACTTTAGAATATGGAAGATAGCATCTGAACATATTAAGAGGTTAAATAATACAAACAATAACTCGTCAAAGGCAATTAAAACTGATTCAAAATCATTACAGGTAGATATTTATTTTAATTTTTTAATAACCAGTGAACTAACAATAGAGAATTTTATATAACTTTAATCTAAAACATTTTGTTCTAATGCGCAACGTTTCAAAAATAATTCTAAAAATTCAAAAATTGACATCAGTAAATATCCGTTTTCGGTTTAGTGATGGTTTTCAAAAAAAAAGGTGCACATCTAGAGTATACAAGAACCTTAAGTTTAAAATTTTGTTCGTAAGTCTCGCCGTTTTGGCTGTAGGGCGTTCACAGACACACCCACATACACAGACGTCATTGAGATACGTTAATTCCGTTAAAATCTCGAGTTCGAATTTTTTCATATCACTATACTTTATTATACAGTACATTTCCTTGTATGTATAAAAAAATAAAAATAGGAACAAAGGAAGTTGGAACTGCCATCAACTGTTTCCAAATGAATAACATTTTTAGCTACACAGTTACGGTGAGTTACGCTGTAACTAGATACAAAATACATTGTTTAAAAAAATTATTTATAAACATAGCACGTAATTATGATCCAAAACCAGTTTCCAATTGTTCATTATTTAATTAAACAACACGACATTTCCTAGAAAAATAAAAATATTGTATTCGAGTAAATTTGTGTTACTAAGCCACTTCTATTTGCAGCTCATCACATTAATATGTGGCAGTTTTTCGTTGACTTGGATGCCCTACCTGTCCGTAATGTTCATACAAGCATTCGGCGTCGACATCGACGACACGAATAATATTATTTACAAAACGACATATTCCCTAGCAATGGCCAACTCTGGAATAAACCCGATCATATACGCATGGAAAAATATACGTTTCCGAAACGCATTTAAAAAGTAAAAAAATGTTTTTTTAAATTTAGCATATAGCAAAAAAGTTATGATGAGGCTATTCATTAGTCGATTTGGCTAATAATATCGAAAATGGTGACACTTACCTGCGCAAGGGGTTGAATTTCGAAAAATCATTTCTTAGTGGGTGCTTATGTCATAAAAAGAAAACACCCTTGAAATTTAACGTTTCTAGGTCCAGGGGTTTCGGCTCGGCGATGATGAATCAGTCAATCAATAAGACATTCAGTCAGTCAGTCAGGATATATTTATTATATGTATATTATATGTTAAAAAGATAGATCAATAAATGTTCGCTGTGTTAGTCGAAACGGCTAACAGTAGCCGTCTAGGGTTAAGAATCACCAATTCCACTATTTTCAAAATAGTGTGAGATAACAAACTACTGTAAAAATAACTTAATTAAAAAAATACATATCATATTCATTCAAATTCACCATTTTCTATCTATCGAATCTATGTATATTAATATAATTTTATATTTATTTTAATAGGCTACTCCATTGCCAAAGTTTTGAAAAAGATCAATATGAATTAAATGGATTAAAATGTAATCGAACAACAAAAATACTAGACAGATTCGCGCAGAATGCGGACATGGTAGGTACCGGAGGTCCGGTCGCATATCCGCTAGATGTTTACAATCAAGACAGTGGCATACATGAGGAACATCAAGAAGAAGGAGAAAAGAACATGGCGAACGGAGATGTTATTCACAAAAATATGGCGAATGGAGATGCCGTACACGAAGATATAAAAATACACATGTAATATCTGAAATAATATTCTTAATGTGAAATATAGTTGCTGTGTAATGAAGAAATCACATTAGGGATTCTGAGACACATAAAACAATACAAATCTAAATACTATTAGTACGTATCAAACAAAAATTAATATAGCCTTTTCTACATGAAAATAAATACATGTACAATATCCTATAAAATAGTACTTACATATAATATACATATATATCTTTTAAAAAGATGAGAATATAAAGTAATGGCACCAGTCTTGGATCATAACCCAGTGTTGGATTCTTGTTTAATTTAATGTACTTAATTAGAAATATTTGTTGATATTTGATTACTGCGATTACTAAATCATAATCTATAGATACTTATCTGTAAAACAGCTTAGTTTGATGACAATCGGCTAATGAGTGTCAAAATAGTGGACATTTAATTATTAATTATTATATATAGCATCTGCTTTAGATTGTTTACAATTTAACGATTCTTTATTTTATAACTTTTGTGTCGTAGTGCTTATTATTTTGTAATCATTAACAAGTAGTCCATCACTGGGTACCCATTACTAGTTTTATTTTATCCATTACTGGAAAAAAATCATAAACAAAATTAAAGGTGACGTTAAAATAATTATATTTGCGGACTTTGGTAATTAAATTGATTTAATAAAGAGGTGCTTGCTTTATTAGTAATATGAGTGAGAATTACAAGAAAATTAAAATAAGTATAGTATACCTTACTCTTAAAACGGCCTAGACTGAGGCCAGTACCTTACATTAAAAGAGCTGTCAGAAAAGGACAACATCCAGTTGACAAAAATAATGATCATAATCATCATTATTTTTTTTTAATTTCGGGGTTAAGATTACCATGTATTATTTAATATTAATATTAAATAAATGTATACTATGTATTATTTTATGAGACGTTTTAAGCCCGAATAAAAAATAGCGTGGATAATTTTTTTTGTTAAGCATTGCACACATGTTTCTATCGCTACAGCTAGAACACAACTGCACCGGCACTGAGAATGCCAGTGTGCGGAAAAACGGCCTTAAGCTGCAATTAAAGCCCAAACTATTTTTTATCCACACAATTTTTGGTCCCTTATTATTGTTCTATTTGCATACCTATTTATTTGTATTAATATGTATTGTATGATTAAATGTTCTTTTTAAAGTTAATAATTTTATTTTTTTAATTTTGACATAACAAGCTATTTAAGTTTTTATTATATTAGATTATTTTGCGATATCTTTAACCGATCGTTCCTTGGACCCAAATGTAGGGTGTGGGTTTTTGATACGAGACTAACAGTAAATACTGCATTTATAAGCAGCCTAACAAGACAAAAATTTGAAGCCTGTAAAATCATTTGAATTTAATAAATATAATACGACAATTGAAAAGGTACAATATCGCGAAAATTTCTGCTGTGCTTCAATTACATAAACTTAGTTGTTTTTATATCAATCGATATATCTCTGCATATTGTATTTCCTGACTATAAATAAAAAAAAAACCCGTAATTCCACTTTTACAGATTACTGCCTCAGGAGGCACATTGTCAAATGATAAATGGTGCGTTTATATTCTTTTGGAAATGTTTGTGAAGTCACGTAAATAACGCCCATATCACATACTGATGTAATCAAGAACGACGACGTCGCTTATTATTTCAAATATGCCGCATCTTCTTCTTTTTATTATCAGTGTAAGAAATTGAAAACTCATTTGCACAAAATAGTTTCCTCATACGCCTCCTGTTTGGTGAATATAGCATTTTCAAATTATAATTCACACAACTTAGTAATTATCTTAAACCGATATCCAAAGAGCAAGTGGAGCAATTATTTACGATACTAGATCTGCTTTTCAATCATTTTAACGATAAGGAGATTGGCTACGTAACCAAAATAGTTAAATCGATCTCAAATTTATACAGGAACAGCGCATTGGACCCGGTGTTATCCGGGGATATAAATTTAATCAGTAATAAACCTGTTAAACATTGTGCTAGAATGACAGACTATTACGTCTCTCTGTCTGTCTGTCCGTCCGTTCGGGCGCTTATCACTCGAGAATCACTCATCCGATTTATGTGTTTTTTTTTTAATTCATAGATATGTTCTCTGGTCAGGTATTAGTATATATTTTGTTACGTTAAATAACATAAGGAATAAGAAGTGACAATAATAGTAAATCAAGTCAGAAAAAATTGTAAATATCTCGGCTCCTATGCGAGATAGTGATATTTTTCCAACCGGATCTAATTAAACTTATTATAACCCTCCGTATGCGTTTAATATAAATCAACATTTAATAATAATCTTCACTGCAACGTGTAAACAAATGTCAGTTGAGTTACATCTGCGAATATTAAAATAAAATTATTTTTCACAATTTATAAATGAAGTCAGATAAAGAAAACTTAATACAAAACTGGTCTTCATCACGTAAGCAATGTAGGGTGAAGTGGGGTAAATGCAAACCTAATCGCTGATATTGTATATTCTATATCTTGTTAATTTTTACTACATAGCTTTATAGTGCCCCTTTTGCTGGGGTAGATTGGCCTATGAAACTATTGTAACTGATGCATATTTATTTTTGAATTATACTTTCTAAATATTTTTATCACAAATAAAAACAAACCGGCAGGAGTGTATTATATATTCAAGAGCATTAGGGGTGGTAGAAATAAAATTCTTAAGGCGGTGGGGTTGGACGCAGTTTTCGCTGTTGCCAAAACTACGACCTGTGTCTTTCTCACTTGCACTCATGTAGGTATTTGTCATTTTCTTGTTATTTTACAATACCAGCGCTGTTTCCATGTTATTTAGTTTCTTATATTGTTTTTTCAATAATAGTATAGTCGAAATATGTAATTCTTATTTAAATATCCTTAATTTTCAAATCAATCTTACTGTTTTTTAAATTGATTTTTATCATTTTGCTATCCTTTAACATTCTATTTTCATCAACCGCCATTTAACACCATGTATTACAACTGAACTTTAAAATTTATTTTCTAAAAACGAGTTGATCAAAAAATCTGAAATTTCAGTATTTCATTCATTTTTACTGTTAAAACAATTGTAAGAAATGTCAACTTACTCCTACTGGTTTGACGTAACTACCCAAACTCATTTTATTTTAATAAGATTGATAGGATCTTTTTGAGATATTTTAACTGGTTGGAAGGAATAAAGTATTTAAAGTTTTCAAGAGAAATTATCCCACTTCACCCTACAGAAATATTAACCAAGTCAATATATTTAAAATAATTAATATAATTATAAAACTAATCTTATTTATAGATAGATTTTAGCAAAAAGACCATTGGCGCAAAATGATAATTAAAAAAAAAACTACATTAAAATAGAATTTTCTAAAAATAATTTTCGACAATTGCTCTACAACAGGGATGTGTACATTTTGCTTCCTATATAATAGGTCGTAGTATTCGCTATTTGCTATCTATCGGATAAAAATTGAACCTTTCTGAAGGGCCCAAACAACGATTTGAATTCAAATTAAGATTTATAATTTTAATATTATTTACCGTTCTATATAAATATAGGTACTATTAAAAACGTCATTGAGAGTAAAGTGTGCACAGCAAACATAAATATTTATAATTAATAGGTTTAAATTTTTCACCCATATCTCTTTGACAGCTGAATTTGTTACAACAGATGAAAACATAATGTTTTATTGGATGAATTATTGTCACAATTTGGTACAGTACAACGTTATAATTATTCTTTTATTCTTGATTGCATTTTAATAATTTTATTTGTTTATTTACATAATTTTTACATTATATTTAAAATTTTCATTTCATAAGTGGTAGAGTGGTCACTGATATGACCATAGCGAATATAAAAAAGTAATTTTACTTACTCTTTCTTTCAATAATCTAGCAGTACTGATTGTCAAACAGGGTACCGTATAATCTGGATATCGTTCCTTCAGACTATCAGCTGTTTGATCAACTTATTACAACACATTAAGGGACCGTCGATTCATCTCGAACAAAATACTGAAGGAAATGATGCATGCGTGGCACTTTTTTTTTGTAAAATTACGTTGAAAAGCAAACTACGTTAAAAAAATAATTGAAATAAAGTTTTTTAACAGCATTGCGGATAATTATTGAATCACCCTCTAATGCAGTAGTTCCCAAACTTTTTCGACTCCTGACGCCCTTTGTGAACTAAGGCTTCCCATGGACCCTTCCCTAAGTCAAAGCATGAAATGAAAAAGTCAAAAAAGCCCCTAGTAATTAATAATAATAAATAATCATTTCAGAATTTTTAAACATAAACAAAATTTCGTTTAAAATTGGATTTATTGAAAAAACTTTCCAGACAAAAGTTGTTTCTTTTTTTCTGTAAAATACAAATATGTAAAAAGAAAAATAAGTTTCCATTTAATAAAATGTAATTACTCTTAAACGTTCACCCAAGATCAAAATTTTTACATCCATTGATTTTCCCCATCCTAACCCTAAAAGTGTTGTATCCAACATTTTCCCTGAAAACCCATATTTTTAATAGAGCAAAAAAAAATAAAAAATAAAAAAGTACGCATTAATAATTAATATTAACTTGTCCAGATTCTAATTGTCATTGTACACCCTTGATTTAAAACCCGACTTTACCTTGAAAAGAATTTATGTAAAAAAATTAACTCGTTTATATACAAACCAAGCCATTTGAAATAATTTTATGATACACGGTAGTTCGAATCCACATTTTCTATATGTAGCATATTGATAACACCACGCGCCATATTACGTACATTTCTTGACAAAAATAAAAAATAATTAAAATATTCAAATTTACTGTTTGTGATTCATTCTGAGCCAAGATTAACATAACCAGTGAATATTATTGAATATACGAAGGAAATTAACTAAGGTAATTATTAATTATATTATTATAGAGTGAGGCTGCAAGAATTTTCAGTCTTGTCTCGGTCTCGAAACGAGATCGAGTTTAGATTGGCTTAAATTCGGACGAGACAAGATCGAGACGATACCACTTGAATTTTGGGATCGTTTAAAATTTTGACGAGACGAAATCGAGACGGTAATTAATTTATAGGTTTCGTCGGGAGTCTCTGTTTTAAAGCAACCCCACAAAAAAGGACTTTTAAAGGACTCTTAACCGGACGATGTTTTAATTACGTATTTTTGGGTGTTGAAAACTAATTTTACAATAAAAAAGCTCGCTAACCCCCAAAATATTTTGCTATCGTCAAAAAATAGAAAATTAATATCAATTTTAAGAGTTTTCACGGGCCCTGACTTTAGATCAGAATTTTCTTTTCAATTAGTGCGGTTTTTTTGACCAAGTTATGAAGAAAAGAAAAGTAAAAAGTGTCGTTTTTGCTTTAATCGCAAATTAGTAAATAAAAAATGGTCATACAGCGATATAGAAAATTTTATCAAAAAAATTGACCACAGCCCTTGAAGGCTTTCAAAATTGAAATAAATTTTCTATTTTGTTCGAATTTTTTTTACAATAGTTGGGATCAGCATATTTATTGTGCAAAAAGTTTAAGAACTGAACTTAAAATTTTCTAATTCATGGTTTACTATTGATATATTTTTTATTTTTCAGAAAAATATGAACACATACCAAAAATAAACAATCGTACAATAACTAAAACCAAAACTTATTATCCTTAAACTATACACTGACTTATGAATCAACCTATACAATGAAGGACATACCATACATATGTGTGGACACAATTCTTATGGTCATTGTCGTATGTGGCAACGTTCTTACAATCCTCGCAATAATATTGGACCGCAGGTTATCGAAGATAACGTCAAACCTTTTTATTGCTAACTTAGCTGTTTCCGATCTACTAGTAGGGCTTGGACTGCCCTATCACATGGTATTCTTCAGTGAGGACGGGCTGACCGAAATAAAGCTCACTTGTTTGGTCTGTTTCACTTTGATTACGATGGCATGCGTTCTCTCTTTTCATAGCTTGTTTGCAATAGCAATTGATAGGTAAATGTTACACATATCTTTATTTTAAGAGAAGGGTACTACCTTGTGAGCGCAAAACGAAGGGTAATTTTCTCGATTGTGTTAAAAGAAATGTAACAAAATTTATTTGAAAATTTTGTTTATACGTTATTGTACATTGTACCTTCCGATCAAAAAGTACTCGGAATTTGTCAATATTCCAACGCTTTTTCCAATCTTTAAAACACTTTTCATAGGCCGATTTTGGAATCGCCTTCAGTTCCTTCTGTGAATTTTCCTACCACTCGTATGCTTGTGTTTTCGACCTTGTTGAGTCTCCGTAGGCTACCGTTAACATTTTCAACGCTTCCGCACATGATATTTTGTTAGAAACACAAAATTTCACACTCTTTGCTCAATTAAATTCGACATAGTGAAATTCGCAGAGTATCTACACCAAACAATGATTTGTTTACAAAGCTATTACGCACATACTATCTGACAAATTGTGCTTAAAAGTGACATGTAAACAACTGACAGATGTACTAACCTAGAAAAGAAATTATTTTGACAATATTTCAAGCGCGGTTCGTTTAAATGAGAAATTCCGAGTACTTTTTGATCAGAAGGTACATACACATATATTAAATTTTTAATTTATTATTATGCAGCTACCACAATGAAATCCAAATTTTTCTGACCTTTCTGAGCGTATTCCTATAGGTCGCAATTTTTTATTTCGTATATAGGATTTCCCCAAAATATTGATTTAAAAAAATAGCGTCGTTTTGAAAGAAAACTTTTATTTTTACGAAAAAAAATTCTACGCCGTTCACTAGAAAACGTTATTGTGAAGCTACAGCTGTAATTTCAAGTCAATCCGTTAAAAACTGAAGGTGCTAGGAGTACGGTCAGCTCAAAAAATCTGGTATGAGAGAAAAACACTATTTATGTTAGAAAGCCGTACTCGAGCGCACTCGAATTACCCGCAAACGGCGCTGACTTCATTCGGAAAATTGACTTTTTAAACCTTTTAAAAAATTTTCCCACATGTACATCATTCTTAAATAGTTAAGGGATCATTTAAACCAATCATAAAGAAGTGGTAATTCTTTTTTTTTACAAAGTAGTACCCCCCCCCCCCCTTAAGTCATTAATTCATTTCTGTTCTGTGGATTAGTCAGTTTAGTTTCTGAAAAATACGATAGTAAATTTTAAACGTTTTGCAAAATAAATTAATCTTTGATATTCCGCAGGTACATTGCTATCGCCTATCCACTAAAATATGACACCATCATGACAAAGAAAACTGCGTCTATCATGATTATCTACAGTTGGGGAATGGCAGTATTCCACGGTATTCTTCCGATATTCTGGAACATTTGGGAACCCCACAAGTCATGCAAATTGCACCACCTCCTACCTACGTGGTACATCGTACAAATAATGACACCTTTTATAATCTTACTTTGGATTTGTTTGATTCTTTTCTACTTTAGAATATGGAAGATAGCGTCTGAACACATTAAGAGGTTAAACAGTACAAACAATAACTCGTCAAAAGCCATCAAAACTGATTCAAAATCATTACAGGTAGGTATCTATTTTACTGTTTTTATATCCAGTGAGCTCAAAAATATAGGAACCTTACATTAGGGAAGTTTATGGATACATAACGAGTTTATATTTTACAACGATTTTTAATGATGAACACAGATCGACAAAAAATACTTTTGTTCTGTTGCCTCTACTTCAATAAGTGATTTCAGCGTGCTAAAAACAAATCCGTTGCCCAAATTGCTCCATCACGTCAGGTTTTTGAGAGAACCTAGCCTAAAAGTTTCGAAATAACGATTTTGGCAATCTTAAAAAATTTAATAACAAATAGGTAACTTTTAACAAGTTTTCGTTCACGGTAAGAAATAGTATTATCTTTTTTCTATAAAATGAATTCTTACTTTTTGCTGTACGATTTTTTGTTCACCGAAATATACTAGTTTGAAGATATTGTTATATTTAATGTAGTAAAATCCATTGTCACTTGTGTCTATTATTAAAATATAAAATTTTCAAACTAGCACATCTCAGTGAACAAAAATCGCACAGTAAAAAAAAAGTAAAAATTTATTTTAATGATAAAATATAGTACCTGCTATTATATATATTTCACTACCGTGAACAAAAAGGTTGAGAACCCCTGCGTTAGTAAAAACACTCGGTTATGAACTGTTACTCTTTTCTGTTTATCCAAACGAAGAACATTTTTAGCTACACAGTTACACTTCAATCTGATACAAAATACATCATTTATAAACAAACAAAAAATAGTATACCTACAATTATGTTTTGAAACCAGTTTTCAATTGTCCATTATTTAAAAAACACGACATTTCCTAGATTTATAAATTTTTTATTCAAGAAAATTTGTTACTAAACTACTTTTGTTTTACAGCTCATCACGTTAATATGTGGCAGTTTTTCGGTGACTTGGATGCCGTACCTGTTTGTAATGTTCATACAAGCATTCGGCGTCAATATCGACGACAAGAATGACATTATTTATAAGACAACATATTCCCTAGCAATGGCCAATTCTGGAATAAATCCGATCATATACGCATGGAAAAATTTACGTTTCCGAAATGCTTTTAAAAAGTAAATGAACATTTTTTTAAATTCTACATCGGTAGTCCGCGGACTCCCGGCGGTTCGCGATGACATCTCAAAGGTCCTTTTAAGGTGAACAAAATTATTCAAAAGCGTAACAAGTTTATTTTACTGTTATACAGGTGATTTACAACGCGTGTAAAAAACTTATAATTAATTTATTATAACTTCAACTTGATACCTCTAGACGTTCCTAAGAAAAAGGGTCTTGACTGACGAACAGCCAGACGGACAACAAAGTGATCCTATAAGAGTTCCCTTTTTTATTTTGAGGTACGGAACCCTTAAAACGGTTTCTTCGAACGCAATGATAATAAAGTTTTGATACACAGAAAAATATACCTGCTTCCAAACTTTTTGACGGTAGTTTAAATATACAGTCAACAAAAAATAAAACCAAATATTTCTGTAGGTACCTATTTCAGTAAAAATAATATTATATTTTTATATATTTTAAATAATATTACTGTTACTTTTGCTTGGACACTACTATTCAGTATGATTTAACCCCTTATCATTTTTTAGGAAAAAAGTAGTAAACAAAATTTTTTTCAAACCAAAATGAACCTAAATGTTTTATTTAATAAAAAAAAATTATATGTAAAAAATCAAGATTTTATAAAAAAAAAAAATTTTTAATTATAAGATCTAAACAATTAAAATTGAACTAATAATATATAAAGATAAAATAAGTAACAATAATAATTTTTGTCTAAAAATTATTGTTATTTTTAAATTATATTTCATGTCCAAGTTCAGCAGGTACATGAACGTTATTTTCTTGCGCGCAAAAATTAATCATTCCCGAACTGAGCTCGAGTCTGGTCATTTTCGCCAGTTTAGTATGCTCGTGCTGAGCTCAGGTCTGGGCGTTAAGGGGTTAATAGAAATTTACTTCAATACACATCAAAACATTTTACCGTATTATGAAATTTCAAATAGGAATACTAATCCTCCAAAAGGCTATGAACCGCTGGTTAAAATGCATATTTAGTTGAAGAAATCACAACTTAGCTAATATTTAATTTAAATAAATTTTGATTCCTCTATATACATTTCAAATTCACCTCTTGGATCGACAAGGCATGGGTAAAATGTATGCTTATTAAAATAATAATATTAATAATTTTACAGGCTATTCCGCTGCCAGAATCCAGAGAAAGACGCACACGAGTTCAACGCGTTAAAATATAATCGAACAACAAAAGTAATAGAAAGATTCGCTCAAACGGCAGACATGGTAGGTGCCGGGGGTCCGGTGGCATATCCGTTAGACGTTTACAATCAAGATAGCGGCATACACGAGAATCAAGAAGAAGAAGAAAAAGAAGAAGAAAAGGGAAGAAAGAACATAGCGGACGAAGACAATATTTATAAAAATCCCGATCATAGAAATATGGGAAATGGAAATGCTATTTGGAAGAATATCGTTAATGCAGATGGCATTCACGAAGACATAAAAATGCACATATAAAAAACTTATTTAATGTTTCCATGTTCAATTTTTAATATGGAACATGAAAATACAGTTGTGCAACAAAAAAATATTCGATTGTAACATTAGGCATTAGGTATATATAAAATTTGTAAGCTTGCAAACACTTTCAAATGAAGTTTCAAACCTATCTGACAGTTCCCTTGAAAGGCCATAGCCGAATAAAAATGGGTAATCTGCCACCGCTCGGATCGGGACCGTTTTTTTAACCTGATTAGTTATCCATGTGAGTAAAATCTGGGTAAATTTTCAGCTCAAAATATTCAGCCGTTTTATAGTTATAATTATTTTTCAAATGCCAACTGTGTTATAATAAGTTGAAGTATCACTGCTCTAAATTCCATAACTAATCCATATATACTATCACAGAATTAGTACCCCATTTGAAAGTGCTTACAAAGTTGCAAATTTGTTGTCTCCTTTATAATACTGGACACTAGAGAAGTTAAGTTTGTTACTATGTTCTGATAGATCTATTTATGCACTATTTATGCAAAACTAATTTGCTTGGGAGCTAACGCTATCTGCAAGAAGTCAAATTGTTATGAATTTGCTCGGGATTCTAGAGCAGTGGTAATAAATGTATAATAATGTAAATTCTATGCATTTTATGAGGTACACTTAGCAGCACTTATTTCAAGTCACTGATTTCTACTTCACGCGCATGCGTCAAGGTCATCATATGTACGAGTTCATTACTTTTACATTTGTAAGTGTTTTTTTATTTAATACCATAGCGTTAGCTAGAAGCTAATTTGTTTTTGCACTCAAACAAATTGTTTATAATATTGGTCATTAATGTGCTGCCAATGAACGTTTTGATTATTGCAGTATTCATACTTGTAAACATTAAATAAAATTGAAAATCTAAATTTTCTATTTATAAAAAAAATTGATTCTACACGAATATAAAATATAAATGAACAAATAGCTGCCTCTTATTCTTTAGATATATTTTGTATTATACAGAATGATTTACAACTAGCGTAAAAAAAATTAACAGTTATTTTAATCAAAAAACTTCATATGAACATGTATCCAGAAATTCTTCGTAACGGAGCTACAGCCTTACAAAAATTTGGCCAAAATTTGTGTTTATTTAATATCTAATACCTCCGCCGATTTTTATCAAGTATTTTTTTATTCATTAATTTTTTACGAGTATAGTTCCTGTAGAAGATTATATTACATAAAATACACAAAAATATACTTTGTCCATTTGTCATAGGATTAACCGTTTCAAGAAATATCGAAAAAAAGATAGTACTGCAGAATTTTACTTAATACGGATGCTTGAAATTACACAAAATAAGCTTATATTCTTGTTCTATGATTAAAAATAAGATTTTTAAGTTTTGGCGAAAATTATAGATCAGCTCTCTTGGATTTTTTTCCCAGTTAGGTACATGGATATTTCGTAAAAATGAACTGGACTGTAAGGAAATAGAGAAAAGTTGACACCAATTAAATGATTTAAGTATCCTTTAGAGAAAAAGTATTGTAGCAAATGAGGTTTTACTAAAATTATTGTTTATACCGTATGTATTATAAATGTAAATTCTTTGTAATTTTCTAATTGTTAAGCTTTAATATATTTATTGTAAACTTAATTTATGTACGTTTCTTACCCTAGAGTGTATTCAACCAATACAATGAATAAATAGAACTTGAAAATCTTTTTAAAAAAATCATAATTTATTAGTCACTATCTGTTACCCGCGACTTAGTTCGCATGGAATTTACGTTAGGTAATACAGATTTATGTTATGATAATCGATAAAAAAGGTTTTTAGTTTCACATTTGCATGCTAGATGTCGACGTCAAAAAAATATAACCTATCGCGCATACAAATCTCACACACCCATTTTTTTAACTAATCGATTTTCAGGATACAAAATAGACTATTCTTCCTCAGGAACAATAGTCTACTATTTCCCTGCCAAAATTCATCAAAATCGGTTCAACGGTTTAGCAGTAAAAAGGTAACAAACAGGCAGAGAGACAGAGGGTCAGATACACTTTCGCATTTATAATATTAGTATGAATTCAAAAGTTTCAATATCACAAGAAATCATGCTGTGCATTAATTATATCTTGATTGTTTTATATCAATTGATACATAATTTCACATAAATAAAAAACCTGTAGTTCCACTTATACATATTACTGTCTCCGGAGGCACATTATTAATTGATAAATGGTGCGTTGATATTCTTCAGGAAACGTTTGTGCTGTCACGTAAACAAATGCTCATATTACGTACTGACGTAATCGAAAACGTCACTTATTACACTTAAGGGGGGAGAATCCATTTAGGCAACCGAAAATAAGTGAATGTTAAAGATTTTTTGTGTCGAAACTATTAATTCTACATTATTAAAATTTTATGTGCATATCATTCTAGTTTTTAATTTTCAAAAACATTTTTTTTAATATTTAAAAATGGCGGCAGTACGACACTTGCTTCAGAGACAGTTGCCGCCTGAATGTTCCACGGCGCGTAATCTAGTGGCTTGTACATTGATCGGAAACATCATAAACAACAAGTATTCGATTTTTAAGACTCACACACTCTATGTGAACCGAAAAAATTCAAACCAAAGTGAAAATTCTACAAATGGTACATATTTGAAAAAAACGTTCCGATTTTTCATGAAATTACTATATTTGTTAATAGTCCAGGAACATTAGGTTTTCTCTGGGGAAAAATTCGCAATAAGCTGAATTTTTGTATACACCTTCATTTTGTCTTTATAAATAAGGTACCAAAAGTCCCCAACAATCCCATGCGAGCATACTTTTTTACAGCCCACAAAAGGTGCTAACAATTAGTTTTAAGTTAATATCTCTGTATCTATTGGTTCTATGACTAAAATAGTTATTATCAAATATAAAGTTTAGAAAATTACCTACAATAAAGACCTTACAACTTTTTTCATACAAGTAATCGTTTTCGCTTATTAACAGGGTGTTCTAGTCTAAAAATGTGAAAATATCAAAAAATTTTTTTTGCATATTATCAATAAAAAGGGTTTCAAAAATATGTGTTCGAAACTCTATACCTCAATTCCAAAAACTGACGGAGTTACAGCGATTTGAAGATGATGCATAGCATTGAATAGCCAGCTATGTATAAACTTTGAACGCGTTTTTCTCGATACTGAAAACTGAAAATGGCTGCCATAATATCACAAGATCTACTGAACCGACTGACTTCAAATTTTCTGTGTATATACCTTCAGTACACATGTTAGTGCCACCGTTAGCAGAATTGAGTCAAAAACATTTTTCTTTATTGTATAGATAGAGAAAGATTATAAACATAAAAAAATAAAAATGAATAGTCACTTTTCAAAATGCCGCCATTTTTTTATTTTAATTGTACCAATTATTTTTTTTGCAACCCGCTATAGCCCAACTTATATATATAAAGAAAATTATTGGTTTTGTTGGCCACTGACATAATTACGATAAAAATTACCTACATACAAATCATTTTTATTTTTTTTATGTTTTTAATCTTTCGCTATCTATACAATGAAAAAAAATATTTTTGACTCAATTCTACTAAGGGTGGTAATAACATGTGTACTGAATGTACACAGCAAATTTGAAGTCAATCGATTCAGTAGATCTTGTGATATTATGGCAGCCATTTTCAATTTTCAGTTTCGAGAAAAACGCGTTCAATGTTTATACATAGCTGGTTATTCAATGCTACGCATCATCTTCAAATCGCTGTAACTCTGTCAGTTTTTGGTATTGAGGTTTAGGGTTTTGAATACATATTTTTGAAACCCTGTTTATTGATAAAATGCAAAAAAAAATTTTTGATATTTTCACATTTTTATACTAGAGTACCCTCTTAATAAGCGAAATGATTACTTGTACGAAAAAAGTTGTAAGGTCTTTATTGTAGGTAATTTTCTAAACTTTATATTTGATAATAACTATTTTAGTCATAGAACCAATAGATACAGAGATATTAACTTAAAACTAATTGTTAGCACCTTTTGTGGGCTGTAAAAAAGTATGCTCGCATGGGATTGTTGGGGACTTTTGGTACCTTATTTATAAAGACAAAATGAAGGTGTATACAAAAATTCAGCTTATTGCGAATTTTCCCCCAGACACAGCTATTTTTCGTCTAAATGTACTGGACTATAATGAAAAAGTTGAGTTTTTTAAATAAATTAAATCAATTTTTCGGGATACAAAAGTAGCCTATGTCCTTCCTCAGGATACAAGCTATTTTCCCGCCAAATTTCATCAAGATTGGTTCAAAGGTTTATTCAATAAAACAGACAGACAGATATACTTTCTCATTTATAATATTAGTATGGATATATCTATCCACGCACATCAGCCTATTATTCGTAGTTATTATGTTTTTTTCTTATTAATTAAATCACAAATGTCATATTGATATTTGAAACTTTTGAACCACACTTTGTGCTATTCTTACTACAATCTTAAGCTTAGACCAAGGACGTCTACATTTTTTTTACGAAGGAATGACTTGCATGTAAATAAAAAATGCAATTTATGTATTTTATTTTAATTTAAGTATCATATAAGTCATAATATTTTTTATTTTTTTAACAAATAAATGTTTATTTAAAAAGGTACCAACCCATGTACATATTGAATTTGTAAGTAGTACTTTTAAAGAAAATATGATTTTTTTTATAAAAAAAGTGGGTGTGTGTTCTTATGTACACGCTTTAGAAATTATACTTCTTTTGAAAAACAACTGCTGAGACTATACCTTTTCAACTTCAAATTGAGACTAATCAATTTCAAATTGGGAATAATCAATTTCAAATTGAGACTAAACAATTTCATATTGGGAATAATCAATTTCAAATTGAGATTAAACATTTTCAAATTGGAAACAATCAACTTCACTTTGAAATTGATTATTCCCAATTTGAAATTGTTTAGTCTCAATTTGAAAATGATTATTCCCAATATGAAATTGATTATTCCCAATTTGAATTTGATTATTCCCAATTTGAAATTGATTAGTCTCAATTTGAAGTTGAAAAGGTATAGTAGTGAAATCTAGAAATCAATTGTAAAACTAATAACTTAAAAACACCTATGTTACGACTGACATAACAGAAATCTGTATTATTTACACTAGTGAATATATATATAAGATATATGCACACCTAACCTAACCTAACTTCATCATGTTATCTTCGTTGCATCATGCGCGCGCATTTCGTTACATTACTAAAATTTCACCCTGAACACGCCTAAAGAAATATAGTAAGATACTATAACTTCAAAAACACTGTTGATTCTGATATATAAATAATTCAGAAGCCAAAACGATTAACTTTAACACTTGTCAAATAGTCAAGATGTTGCGTTGCAGTAAGATGAGAAACAAAAGTTTTTCAAATTTAAATTTAGAAAGTATTGGATACTTGTTTTTTTTTATAAAAAGAAATACTTATTAGCGATAGCAGATCGATAATAATTGAATTAGTTACTTTATATAGTGCCTCATAATAATATACAAATAATTTACAAAAACAGATGGCTCCAAGACCCTATTTAGGTCTTGTAAGGTCTAACTATATTTTGTATTCTAATATTTGAGCCTAATGCGGACCTCACCAGATAAAAATAGGGTTTATTATATGGTAACTCCTATTTCTTAAACATATGTATACGTATTTGAACTAGGATTTTCCTCTTTATTAATTTAAATTTAAATTGGAACCTGAGACCCAATTTAAGCTTTATTAGTTCCAAGTAAACTTTTTTACACATAAACTTTGTTATATAGAGTTGATTATATTGTTTCCCCTTTGTCGCGAATATAGTCCAGGACTCAAAAAACCCCGTCGCACGCGCAAATCGACTTTTATTTTAGAAAAGAAATGTAAATGTTAGTGAAATATTCATTAAAATCCTTCACCCCACCCTTTAATTATTCATTTTTGTATGTAAATTTCATATTTATGTAAAATAAAAATTATATTAAAAAAACTTTTGTTTTACTAAAACATTAATCCTCAATATACTACACACAAATACCAACTTCATGCAAAATTGACATCATGAAAAGAAAATGTAAAAAAAAAAATTAGACCACTTTTATTTTTATCAGAAAATGTGCACATTTTTAGAAATAAGTTTTCGCGATATAGTCGCGTCCAAAAGGTTAAAAGGTTTTTCAAGAACATAAATTATTAGTACCACTTAGTACATTATGGATCCAAACTTTTATTTTCATCGATGAATAGGGAAAACTTGACTAGATTACTCGTAAAATATAAATATATAATTTTTATATAATGCAGGTAAAATATGAACAAATACTGGGTTTTCCAAAGTGCTCATTCATAATTTTTATAATTGGTAACTTGATACTAATTATATCAATATTTTCAAAAAAATAAATAAACTGTTAAAACTTTCCAGTAGTACCACATTTTATCCAGTAACAATAAGAGCAAAATCATTTCTTACTAAATGACCTTGCAAACGAAACTTGTTTAAAAACCATGCAGCCAAAAATAAAAATACATATACATTATACATACATAATTATTGTTTAAAGTTAAACTTTTTTTTATAATTTAAATTTTTTGGTCACATTATTAAATATTATACATCTTCTTTTTATATGTCTAATCAACAATACCGAAGTAAGTAATTACGAATCATACAGGATGTCCCACGGGAAGGTGTTGAATCTTATCAGCTGTCATTTTCAAACGGATGTAGTTATTTAAAAAACAAAAATTGCGTTGAAAATAGAGCATTTTATTTGGACCATGGTAGAAGCAAGTACGTGCGCGTCAAAATAAATAATCTGACTTTTAGACCCTTTACACACTAGCGACTTTTAGTAGCGCGATAATCGAGCTACTAAAAATTGCCAGTGTGTAAGGGGTCTTACTCACTTGATTCTTTTTGAGAGGAGTGTTCTTGTAGGGGGTTTCATATTAAATACGGAAAACTTAAAGTTAAGAGTGAAACCATACTAAAAAAGTTATAACTAATTATGCGGTTACGCCATTTCTTTTATGAGCAATATATCCACATTGAAATAATTTTTTTTTGTTATTTTTAACAGAATTATCAATAATTGTAGCATATTTTTCATCAATAGAATAAACTGATGCACAAACATTTTATTAAATGTTATTTATGCCTATTAAAACTGCAGTTTCTTCTTTTCAACGGTATTTTGTTGACAACTGATTAGTTTCAACACCTTCCCGTAGGACATCCTGTACATTAAAAACAAAAGTACAAACCGTTCGCAAGAACTGGACTTTACCCCCACTCTCCAATTTATTAATACCGTGGATGTGAAGCCAATCAAACGTACTTTTTGCAGTAAGGAACTATTTATATTTAATATATCATCAGTTGTATAGTAACAAGATTTTTAAATTACAATAATTACAAATGTTTATTTTCGTAAATATTCGATATGTCGATATCCTTCAGTTTTGCAGAATCATCAGATAATGATTGAAGAGAAACATTTAATGTATACTTAAATGTGTACAAAATTAAATAAAATTCAGTGATAAAATATAAAACCAAAGTTATATAAACTATACATTTAAAAAACAACTAAAATGATATCAGTATTGATAGAGGTAACAAATCAAACAACAACAAATGTGTTCATGACAAATTACAAAATATGGATAACAGTAAATGTGATATTATCTGTGATTGTGTTATCCGGCAACGTTCTCACTATACTGGCTGTACTAATAGATCATAATTTACCTAAAAATCTACCAAGCAAGTTTATTTTGAATTTGGCAATATCTGATATAATAATAGGTATAGCACTTCTATACGATGCAGGGTTTTATATATTCGATGTATTGAAGCAATACCAGAGCACATGCCTACTACGATATTCATTATTTTGTTCTGCAAGTTGTCTATCAGTCCACAGTTTAGCAATGATTGCTATAGATCGATACGTAGCAACAATGTACCCCCTACATTACAAGACGTACATGACACAGAAAGTGGCAAACGTGCTTTTCGTTAGTGGATGGTTCTTGGGTATTGTAGATGGCATATGCTCAGCATTTGCCCATGACTGGACTAAATCACCTGACTGTGAAAAAAATCAAATGGTTTTTCATATTTATGTGTACACAATTCAACTGCCATTGTTCAGTTTTTGTTGGATGTTTCTACTGAGTTTATATATTCGTATCTGGATTGAAATTGAAAGGCACATGAAACAAATTGAAATTAAGTCAATTAACTATGTAAACGTTAACGATAGAAAAGCTGTCAAGGTAATATAAAATAAATCAATATAAATACAGTAGGGTCTCTTTTTATGCTGTAAATACGTTCAACAGCAAATTGTGTATAAAAAATGACATTTCTTACATAGTAAAATTGGGGATAAGTTCCATATTTTTTTAAAACCGCGTTAAACCAAATCAATCAATTAAAATAGGCCTAAAAACGCGTAAAAAAGTTCCTTAAAATTTACGAAAATAAAAATGTCTAAAAAAAAGAAAATTATTTCGAAAATCTGAAAGAAATTAATTTAAAACTTAAAATAAAATGAGTATGTTTTTCAATTTTCTTTATTTAATTTTATTGAAAAGTAACAATATTTGTTTATATTATCAGAATTATCGTCACTATCTGAAAATACAACTCGGCACCGTTTATGAACAGGTGCGAAATCTTGTTTAACGAATACTTGAATAATAACAAAACATTTACATATTTTAATTCCTTGAATTGTCAGCTTTAATTAGATACCCCACTCGCCGAAACGGTGAATCCCTGAATTTACATGAAAATCGCACCGTGTAACTTTAAATTCGCGTAAAAAAAACCCTACTGTACTTTAATATAATTTTAGAACGTATAATTTTACTAATAATATAATATCATTAAAAAAATGTATTTTGCCCCCAATTCTTGAAAGAGAAGAAATATCGAAGAAATACGTACAACTGACTCACCCGATATAAAATATGTATTTACATATGTAAAAATAAAAATCTTGTTTTGTTTTTAAGCGCAGATGCTGATAATGGTCGTTGGCTGTTTCACCGTTATGTGGCTACCGTACATGTTGGTAGTATTGCAACAAACATTCAACCCTGTGATGAAAGAAATCGACGTTTTTCTCTATAGGATAAGTTTCCTAATCGCAATGTCTAACTCAGCTGTGAACCCAATTATATATGCTTGGCGCAGTTTGCGTTTCAGAGACGCGTTTTTAAGGTACATAACTATTCAGAAATCAAAGCGATTAACTCCACAAAATATATAATTAGTCCAGTCGTAAAAAGATTAAGTTAGAAAAAAATAACGAAGTACATTTTTTTTTATTTAGTAATCTAATTCTACGTGAAAAAAACACGAATCTTTCATTAAAACTTTTTTTGAACAAACGAAACATTACAAGTTATCTAACAAAATAATTCGAGATTATGAACTTTCAAGATTTTTTTTACTCAGAAATCATTAACTTGAGAAAAAAGCACAAGATACAAAAAAAATGTTTATTTTGGTCTAATAAAACTTGGAGAATTATTCTACATTTTTTTTAATTTGTAACACTTTAAATGCTCCAGCCTGTATACATATTCACATTGAAAAGTTGTTCAAAATTTAAAATAAAATTTTCTAAAAAACTTATTTTGGATTTTGTTTTTTACTGGGTAGTAGTGGGTAGGGCCCGCAATGGGAAAATTGCCTTTAATTTTCCTCCGTTGAGTACAAAAATAATAGGATTACGCAATTTTAATTTACAATCCACTGATATTCAAAAATTAATTTGTAGGTTGCTGAATTTAAAAATAAAAATAGTGCGTTTGAGTTCACATACACATACATATGTGAAATCAGTCAAAATTTGGAAAACAAAAAGCACAACAACTCATTTAGAAGAATTTAGAATTAAGAATGAAATATTTTAATAACATAATTTTATACCTATCTGATATTTTAAGAACTGAAAAAAGTGATATGTACCAAGTTAAAAAATAAATAAGTACTTTAAAAATTGTATTTATTACTTTACAGGAGGACTGCTCCTTGATTTAATTGCTTAATTTAAATAAAATACCCCTCCTCACTTCTTTTAATCAATAATTGACACTATAATAGTAAGCTAAGTTTGTCATCTAAAGGCCTCTATACAACACCCAATCTGCAGGGCCGATTTGTTGGGAGGAAGAGTGGGGGTACTGCAGATTGGGACGTGTATAGGCAAATCGGGTCGACTTTTCACGAAATAATCGGCCTGATTTGTCTATACACGACCCAATCTGCAGTACCCCCACTCTTCCTCCCGACAAATTGGCCCTGCAGATTGGGTGGTGTATAGAGGCCTTTACGCACTAAAATAAAAACGAAGTTGATTAAAATCCTAATACAAAAAACAATTGAAATTTTTCGTACGTCAAAAATTTAAAAAAATTAAAACGTATTTGAAACATGATTTTGGATTTGAAAACATTTACACCACTACATTACAAACAATGTACTTCATTTATAAGGAAATCAAAGTATTTTATATCAAGTGAACAATACCGTATATGAATCAAGTAGATGTGTAAAATTTTCTTCTATTATAATGAAATTTGAAATTTATAATTTTTATATATAATCTACCTATAGTAGGTAGGTATAGGTATCTTATAACCATTTAATTTTTATACAATTTTACTAAAAAATATTAGTTCGAAATTTTTCTTAAAACGCACTTAATTATTTTTTCGTATATTTTTAATTTTTTGACAATTTTAATCTAAATCTAAATTTATGCAAACGTCAAAATGACATTTAAAACGCCAAAATGACATTTAAAACGTCAAAATGACATGTCCAAGCAAATATCAATTTTAAAAAACAAAACAAGAATTTTTAAAATAAATTGAGATAAATCATTGTAAGGGAATATTTTACAACAAACGTTGTAAACCCATATTATAGAAAATGTAATGCTCTACAAAAAATATTCTATAAAATTTTCACCCAACATGTGTCGTTCTTTAGATATCTTGAAAAAATAAATATTTTGGGATGTCAGTCCTCCCCCTTAAACACGATTTTGATGATTTTGAAATGGGGCCGTCCTCAAGTCATACCCAACCATCCGACCAAGTTTCAACAATATCGGTTCAGTGGTTCATAAGTTATGCGTGTGATAAGGATTCAGGGGACAGACGGATACACGGACACACGGACGGACATACTTGACGTGAAACGGAAAGATCAATTTTAAATTTTGAAATCGGAGAACATTTTTTTTTGTCTCAATCTGAAACGATCACAAAGCTTCTCGTATCTTCGATATTGCGAGAAAGCAAAATTAATAATGAAATATACGAAGGTAATAGATAAATAGATATGATACGCATCAAAAAAAATTACGATTACCATTTTCTAATAAAATTTTATAAATTAACCATGTTCACAACGATCTTTTGCCCATTTTGTAAAATATTAAAAATAATAGTAATATAATATAATTAATATACGTACGAGGGTCGCAGCCAAAATCTGAGACCCGAGCAAATTTAAGTATCTAAATATGGCATAATTTGGGGTTGGGGCGCTAAGCCCCTAGTTGACATACTAATAAGCGTGTGTGGCGTAACACATGTACAGTGCTCCAAATGAATTTTAAAATTCATTAATAGTATTGTTTTTATTTTCTGACGTCTGAAATGGGTGTGGTTTACAACTGACAACCGACAGCTGTCAATGTCAGTAGATTTTATTAATTGAAAGATCAGGACCGTATCAAACAAATTTTGAATTTTTATTTTCTAATTAAATTGTATAAATAAAAATAAAAATGTTAGTATTTGTTATATGTATATTACAAAGTAAAGAATCCATAAATTTGTATTTAATAAATAAGTCAGGGACGTATTTAAAATATTTAAAATTAATTAAATTGTGTAAACAATAATCTTTTGCCCTTTTTGTAAAACATAAAAAATAATGGCAGGGGTATAATATAATATATAGATACATATAGGGTGACCACCGGTTTTCACCCGGAGTATCAGGGTATGTATACCGTTTCTCCGGGCTCCGGGTTTTGTTATAATTTCTTCGGGTTTTGAAATAATAATGACAACGAAAAAAAAAAAGCTCATCAAAAATATTAGGGAGTACAAAAATGAGGATTAGGGTATGAACATTTTTAGGTGTTAACGAAAAAAAATAAAAAAAGGTCTTCATTTACATCTAAGGGTTTACAAAAACTAAATTTGAGTATCTAAATGAGGCGCAAAGCCCCTAATATTAAAATAAATACAAAAATTGATATCTTACGTCAGTATTAAAAATAAGTAAGAAAAAATAAGTAAGAATAATGTAAATATTATTTAAAATCATAATTTAGCTTATTAGTAATAAAATAGTTTTCTTAAATTGATATGGAAATAAAAAACAGCCAGTTTGGAATATAAGAAGTAAAAAAATCAAAACCTAACCAAACGCTTTCTGCAAAGACTAGTAGATATTTTATTTTATCTTGTTATATTTTTTTCCGTGGGAAAAATAAAATATATAACAAAAAAATATAAATAAATAAATGATAATATCACTAAAGCCCACGAAACAGTCGCTAATTACATTAAATACAGCCCTTAAAAAATAAAATTCAAATCCAACACACAATTAAATATAAATAATAATTTTCTATCGTTTTTACAAAAAAAAAACATCATTTTCTACACCCTACATATTCTCAATCACAGTGAAAATGAATGTTCAACCTCTAATATAAGCTAAAATATATATATAATTGTAAAAATTAAGCAGATAACTAAAATTGCTTTACACTTATATAATCACCAATTGGACTATTTTTAAGTAATCGATATCTAACAATGATATTTGTAGAAACATAATAATAGTTACACAAAATCACTCACCTCAATGCCCGTAAGGCCAAGAGCTGCTTTGATATTCTGCGTCATCCGGAACGGAACACGTTCAGGAACTCTGAGCGTTTTCCCTTTCTCGAAACACACGTTGTAGTCGATGTGCACCACCTCGCCGCTGGCTAAATCCACGAGCATGTTATCCAAATGTCTGTCGCCCAAGCCGATAATGTAGCCGATAATACTCATGACTGCAACTGAATGGGAGTAATTACGAACAACTTGCCACCAGCTGCTTGTGTTTATTGAATGACACCATAGTTCCTTGGCTAGTAGATCGTCTGGTGTTTCTGACATAAGTTCAGTTAAAACCTAAATAAAAAAATTTTGTACAGATTCTATAATCAAAATTAATTCATATTCAAATTACCTGAGTCAGTACAGTTACAGGCCATTCTTTACGATTATCCAAATTTTTCACATTGTGTTCTTTCAGTAACGGTTTTAACTTATTATAAAATAATTCCGAAGGTCTTAAAACAACAGTAGCCTCGCAGCTATTATTCTGCTTCAAATTAGCTTTCAATGGTTCACGTTGTTGCCACCGTTTATACAAAGAAAATACAGGAATAACACCATCAACCCAACTTATAAGTCCGGATCTTGGCCCCAAAGGAATTACTGAATAATGTCGAGCTCTGTACATATTCTGGTTTGTATTATTTAAACTCTTTGCAAGCATTGTGTTGGCTATGCTCAAGAATTGCATTATACGTTCATCAAGATGCAGGTCCTCTAAACCTTTGAATAAATATGTGTAAGTTCTACCGTCAGACCCGTGGAATATTAACTTCTTGGGCTTAGTTTTTGTTGGTAATATTGAAACATGATTATCAAACGCTCGTATAGTAATTATTTTCTTTGAATTGTTTGCCAAACCTGGCATCGCAATCAATGTGTTACGCATATTAGCTAAAGTAGGGCTGATATCAGACATTTTTAGATTGTAAGAAGCTCTTTTGTGTGCTCGTTGGTGAAGTTTACTTTGCAGCACACGTAACGGTTGCCAAGATTCTTTAGTTTTTTCTGGATTAATTGGATTTTTTAATTTATCCAAAACATCGTTTACAATTTCACCAAATCTTTCTTGGAATAATTTTTCGTTAGGTGTTTCGGGATCTACAGAAGTAATAGCATTCAACTGCTCCAAAATAAATATAATTGGCTTTATCATTATTCTATGTTTTTCAATTATAAGTTGCGACTTTTCATCTTTTGACAGGTTTGCATTGTTATTAACTTTTTGTATTTCTTGTTCAAGTTGTGTAAAACGTCTTGCAATTTCACTGTTATGCTGTAACAATGTTCCAAGCCACAATTCATCCCAGAGTAATGTTATTCTACGGAGTTCTTTAACCAGTAACTGCACTTGCATAATTGCCTCGGGTGCTTGTTTACTTAATGTTTCAACCATAGACATCAAACATGCATTTAAACCAGTTGTTTCTTCTTTGTTTTCTATATCAGTTTCATATTTTTCATCAGATTGGTCTCCGGCATTAGTTTGTGATAAATAATCTTTGGGTAGAGCGATCTCTGCAAGTTTTAATTTACACCCTCCATCGGCTGCTCCAACAACTGCTGGGAATGTAATTAAATGAGGAGCATCTTCGGCAACTCTGCACAGAAGATCAGATACCCGATGTCTGACATACGCTTCTGGATGATTTAATCTTGAAAAGAGCTGTGCAATTATTACTTTCCATGGTCTCGTAGGTGTACTGGATAACCCTGCTTCCAAAACTGATTGAAGTTCCAATGCATGTTTTACAATCAGACGTAATAATCTAAGTGTTGCGATTGTTGTATTACAGTCATTAGAGACGTCTGATTCTGGACTACTGTACAATTGTAAATATTTAAAATATGACTCTGCAGAAATTTCATATAATGAATAAACACGCTTCTGTGCTTGTCTCCAAATTTCTACAAGTAAATTTAAATGTTCAGGATAAGCATTACTCAAAACTTCAACGCTTCGTAACTGAGTTTCTATCATTTCTGATGTTTTTATTTCATTTGATTCTATATCATCATCGTCAGTAACAGCCCGCGTCTGCGAAAGAATATGGTACACACATTGTAAATCTTCAACTGATGTTCCTATTGGCATGAGATTTTGTATAGCCAATCTATCATTATCTGAGAGCTGCCCTCCTGACTCTGAACTATAATCAACTAATTTATGGCCCCATCTGTAACACCACGAGCCAAAACAAAACCACGCCTTTGCTAAACTTGGACACTGATTAACTGCAAACTGATACAACTTTCCTACCGCCATATCTAGTCTAGGTATAATATCAGTATTATTGTTTTCTACTAAACCAATTTCAGGCAATATCAAAACTAATCGGCCCAACGGACTGTTCAACTCATTTATGAGAGAATGGTTTGAATCACTCTGGATCCACTTGCCAAGTGTAAGTAATAATTTTGTTCCTTTCTCTCTCAAATCGTAGCTACTGTCTGGTAAGATCAATCTTTGCGAGATGCTGAACGATGCAACGGCACATAGATTTAAAGCCAGTTCTTTGTTATCATTATTTACATGTAATAATTTTGCAGTTTCTATTACAGCTCTAGTATTATTTACAGTCCATAAATTTACATCTAAATTGCTATTTTCAATCAAACATTGGCCAATATTTTCTAATGAGCGCCACTGATAACCGTGTATTTCGGAGAGTAATGTTAAATCCTTTTTTAAATGAAAATATTTTTGCACTTGTTTTCTAGCAAGATTTAAATTACCTTCTTTTCTAGAAATTTTTGCAAGATCTAATCTCATATTTGACAATTCATTTTCAGTATCTGTAAACCGTACATGAGAAAAATACTCTGACCACCAAACAATTTTTGAAAATATCGAAGTTTTGAACATATACTTTTCATTTTCAATATCGTAATTTTTTAATAATGAACAATAGTTTCCATTATTTAGAAGTTCTTTTAAGTCTGAAACTACATAATTCATCAATAATAATTGTTCCATATTTTCATTTGATTTACTTTTTAATTCATCTTGAATATTTGAATGAATGATTTCAACAGTCTCATCCAGTTTTGTTCTTAATTTTTCATTATCAATTTCTGGTTTAACAATATCAATAGCAACACTAAACAAATTTGTATGAATATCTTCGTATAAACTATAAACACTCCAATCACATTCATTCTTATAACGACTTGAATCTAAATTCCATTTTGCTAACTCGTCAGTAAAAATAAAATCATTTTCTTCAAAATTCACTAAGCATTTTGCGTAATCGTTTGAAAATCTGTTCACAGAATATTTACACACAGGACTACCATTCTGATTATGTTCAGAGATAATTGCATGTTCTTTTTCTTTCCATTTCTCCAAATCCAACCAACTACTAACGTTTTTATAGCATTCCGTTATTCGATCAGTCAGAAATGAAATAATTTGATTTTGTGGTTCATTTTTATTTTTTTCTGTAATTTCATCAACACTGGGCATTTTAATTTCATTTTCTAGAATACTTTCATAAGATAAAGCTGCATTTTCATATTTTCTACTTGCTTCTTCAGCAACTGATTTCAACCACGGAAATTTACATTTAGCTTCATTATTACACCAAGAATATAAACCTTGTATACTTTCTGGGTCATTTAAATTCAGATACGCCCATGTCAAACATAAAATTGCTCTTTCAAATTCATCACCCTTTAAATTGTTAGCTGTAACAAGGTCTTTAAGTAACGCTTGACCGTGTCTCAAAACAATAGCATTTTTTCCAGTGTGCAATGCCACCATAATAATAGCTGTTCTTATTCTACTTAACCATTCTCTACAAGTACTAGCATTTGTATGAAAAAATGTACGTACTGGTTTGCTTGGTTGAGACATCGCTGAAGCGCATCCTTCCGAAGCATTATAAATCACTTTTTCTAGATGTTCCATAAACTCTAATAAACTACGAGCTCGCTTTAGCTCTCCGATACGCATTGATACTTCCCTTCCACCACACTCTGTTTTTACTTCTACATTTCCAGTAGATTCTCGTGCAAGTTTCTTAATAGCACCTTCAATGCTTGTAAATGTATCAGTTGGTTTTCCTAATGGAGTCCGTAATTTATTATTAACACAAAACTGTGCAGCTTCCCAAGTTATCCAAAACAGAAGCAGCGTTTCAGAATTTAATGCTAATTCTCCAAAAGCAGGGACATATTCTTCACACTCGGTAGTTTCTATTGGCCAGCTACAATTGAAAATATTTTCTAACCAAGTAGTTTCATGTTTAGCGCCAAACAGTAAATATGCCATGAACTTTCTGAAATTCTGGTTTTGTATTTCACCAAATGTACCACGATTAATATGTAAATGTTGTGCCAGTAATATCGTATCACTGTTATACTTTGATAATTGATTGTGGAAATTTTTCTTTATGCTACTCATACTATATGTTTTCATAAGTTCAGTTATTGATAAATTCCAGGGTACTTTTCTGATTAAATCTGTATAAATTTGTTTTATTTTTTCATCAATTGAACATGCATGTAAAGCACACAGAGACAAAACAGATATCAAAAACTTGTTTGGCCACTTGATATTATTTTTAGAAATAATATTTTCTACTATCTCATGAATGCAAATTAATATATCATAATTTGACTCATAACCTGACTCCACTATAGCCTCTAGAAAATCCATAAATTGTACTTTCTGATATAATTTACTGTGGTATGCTTCTGACAGATGAATTATCTCCTTTGACCAAATCAAAATTAAATTTTTAGTTTCTACTGATGTTTTAATATTTAACGCTTTTGTTAAAACACCCAAGATAATAGTCAAATGTCCAGAAGTAGGTGAGCTGGTGGCACCTTCTCCGAGATTTAAATTTAACGGAAGTCCAAGAATATCGCAAACATTGGCACGGACATTGAACACAAGATTACTGCTTGTAACAAAATGACTGTACCTCTTACAATGAGAGTACAGTAAATAAAATATAGCATACTGCAAATTCGGAGCTCTTAAAGATAGTTCAGCATCACAAGGACAAATCTTGACTGCTAAAAGCTCTAATATACTTGGTTTAAGAGCCCACATACCAATTATTGAACTGCTAGCATTGGCTAAATCAGATAAACATCTTAATAAGAAAAGTGTAACTATTTCTGCTTCAGAATGTTCATAAGTCAATTCAGAAAGAGGATTCTGATTGCATAAATCATTAACAGATGGAATTAGTATTGAAATCGATCTTTCTAAATCGCCTAGTATATAACGGTATGCTTCTTGCAATAAAGGTATATTTTTCAAATTCAAGAGACTGTGATAAATCGAAACAACACCATTTTGAACTTTGATGGAGTGTGAAGAACGAAGTTTTAGTATTTCAGATTGTGGTCCGAGAAGTTTCTGGATAAGCTCAGTGGGAAGATTAGCTGACACTTCTTTTACTGTCCGAGATATTAATAACAACATAGACACTACAGTGGCATCACTAAATTCTTGAGTAAGAGATAGTTCACAATCTATTAAATTGTACAGAAAATCATTTGCCTGTGTAGATTTCTGTTGCATATATCCGAGAAGAATGTATGCAGATTCATTTGCAGCTACAATCAAATTCTCTGGTAAATACTTTTCCAATGTTTTATTTGCTGTCGATGTAATATTGATGAAGCAGTCAGTTAAAAACTGATGTGAAATACATGAACTAGTAGCTGGGTTCAAACAATGGTCGAGACATTTTAGTATAGTATTGATAACTCTAGTTAATGCTGTCACTTGATTTAGTGAAGTCTCGACTTTAGACGACATGTATTCCAAAGGCGTAGATGAGCCGGAAGAACTAGAAGTCAAAGCTTCACTAAACGAAACTAAATCTTCTAAAAATTGTGCCAGAAGTTGTATTGAAAATCCAATATTCGATTGCCAATGTACACCAAGACGTTGCAAGCTTTTTGAAGCATAATCAGCCATTTCAGGAGAATGGTTGCTTTCTATTAGCCAACCGACTAAAATATCCACAACATCACGAAAGTGTGTTGACATTTCAGGATAGCATTCGGTAATTGCAAGTACAACATCAATTAACACCATAAATAACTCAGGTTTCTCTGCATATTCTACTTGGTTGATTACATTGTTTACAGCAAAAGAACTAAATTCAAATAACTTACTTGATTTTTGTTCAAGAGCGTACGTTTCTAATAAAGATTTCATTAGTAATATTTTTGTATCATCATCTCTACATTTACTAAATTCTTTTGTTAAACGTGTAAGAAAATATTTAAAATCGTTTTCCATTATATATCCAATTCGTCCTAGAGCTCTCGCTGCCAACTGTTTAGTTTCGTCACAAGGGCCAAATACCATGATATCTATGATTGAATCTGCAAGAATGTCAAATGCTCGCCGAATATACTTAGCATTATCAGGTAACATTAAAGTGTCAAGAAGTTTATGACAAATTGCAATTGATTTTTCTTGATCTGACTCAATACTTAATTTACGCAACATCTTTGATATTCTAGGATCTTCGGGTAAGTTGTGGTACCCAAAATCATTTTTTATCTTATCATCGTAATAAGGTTTTGGGTGATGAGACGTATTTGAATTTTCTGAAGTTGCACCTTTCAACGGTTCTTGAAATTTTCGCCCAAATAACTTTTCTCTGCCATCAAAGTAATCACGATCCCTCCGAGAATTGTAAATATTTTTCCCACGCCCACTGGAGGGTCTTCGGTCATAGTGATCACTATGGCCTGGGCGAAATTCCAATAAGCCCCTGGTTTTTCCTCTGGGTGAAAAAACCATGACTCTGGCATTATTTCCACTGTTATTAGATTCTTTAGCATTTTCAATTGTTTCACAACGCACACGTGGGTTAGAATAACGATTTACTTTTTCTTCAATTGTATCTTCAACTTTGCTCTCACGAAAATCGCGTGAGCTTCTTGAAGCTTTAAGCTTGTTGGAAGTATTATTAGATATCATTACCTTCTTCTTACATTACGATGGATCGACTTATAACGCGACCACCTTATTAACAAAACAAACAGACTAATAGAAAATAGGAAAATCATATAGTGTTGATTTTTTCACATATAGTTAAAATTACGACCGAATTCGCATTTTCACAATATTGCAAATAGTAAGAAATACTATTGAAGATAGATACAAAAACAAAAATGATGATTTTTTGATAAATAACAGTGTAGCCAACAAGCAAAATTCATTCCGTAATTAAAAAAATATTAATATGTTAATAAAAAAGGAAAGGGCTATTATAATTTCATTTGTGTAACACGTTGAGATAACTGATTCAAAATATTAAATATTTTGACAGCTGAAGAGAATATAAAATATAAATTTGAACGGAAACAGAAAATAATCATTTTTTTTATGTTTAATCTTATCAGAAGCCACGTAACGTTTATAAATTTATTTTACTTAATAAATGATATCAATATGATGCAATATTCATTATAAATGTTTATTTTTTGGTTTTGTTATAATATAATAATTATAGTCTTGTTATACATAAATGATTTCAGTATGTTCCTATAGCTAAACGTAAGTCAAATCATAATATAAAAAATAAATAAACAAAATTTAAAAAAATTAAAATTTCCAGGAAATTACAGATTTGGAATCACAGCACAATCACAGCCTGTGATCACAGCCAGGAATGGAACCATAGAATAGAGATAGGATATTACTGAAGTGATAACTCGTGTCCTGCGAAATAGCTTGCTCCGCTTGCTCGAACGCATCGAACGTACCGCAGGTATCGCACCTCCAAGGTTCTCTTCGTCTAACGAGCTCTGATTGGCTGGATGTTAACTGACAGATCGTAACCTCTCTGCCAGGGCCTAGTCATTTGAATAGGACGCCATTTGCATTCTTTCTAAAATTAATATGCGTCCAGAGATGGCACCACTGGCGGTTTTAAATTTAAGAATTTTATTTTTGACACGGATAACAAATTTTGTTTTATAATATTTATATGACATATGTTCTGTGTACGACATTCATATTTTCATGATTATTGCAATGTATTTTGGTGAATTGTTGAAAATTTCACAGTTAATTTCCTAATTATTTGAAGTTAATGCAGTGAATCATTACTAAGAAGGTAAGTTTAACTTAAAATATGTTTGTTTAAAAAAAATTGATAAAATCTGATATTTCTTGATTCTATTGAAAATTCTATGAATAACATATGAGAAAATATGAAAAAATCTATAATGTATTGAAATATTGCAATTTCAATACAATAAAATTAAATGATTACAATAATAATTATAGAAGTACCTATTTTAATCATTTTTTTAATAATAATTATATACTTGTAATTAAAATTATACGATTTATAAATATGCCGTTTTTATGAAAAATACTTATGTATTCGTGTTTTTTTTTTCAGAATTCAGATGTCCAGGAAATACATATTTCAACTATATATCTACAAGAAATGAGTTGTTACAATTATGCCCATGCATAGTATGATTGGACATTTCACATTAAAAATACACCATTTAAGTCCTAGTCAAAGTGATACTTTAGTTCCACTTAACCTTAAAACTCTACACAAAAATGAATATTGTGAACATTTTTGATAAAATTATTGATGGCAATGATGCAGATATCATAAGTATAATAGTTTATGGCATTTCAAGCCAAGTTTATTATAGATATAACTAACCATTTTCATAATATGTCAAAATTAAACTTTTTAAAACTGTTTCGTTTAACAAAGCCTCCAGTGTTAGATTTGATAGCTCGTTTGTAAAATAGACTCGAATATTTATATGACGTGTTAGTAGTATTTCTTAAAACTAATATAAAAAATAATAAAAATTAGAATACTTTGAAATTTCATATATTTAATATATTTTAAATACAAAAAAGGCAATATTTTATCTTCCTGCGTGAAATTCACTCCACTCTTTTATTGCTTTTGATATATTCGTGTATTACTGAATATTTTTTGGATAACAATTACAGTACAAATCAAATCCACAATTCATTATTCAAAATTATATTGACATAAACCAAGGTGTAACTACCTTGGATACAAACAAATTATAAACTTGCATCATAGCAACGTACATCAAAAATCAAAATTCCCCAGAATTTTGTTCTTTAAGTGACACTTGGTTAACTATATGATAAGATAGACCTGTGAGATCGAAGTAAAATTTAGGTTCAACTTAAGACTAAGGAACAGAAATAAGTTTGAGCGGTGAGACCGGGCATTACTTAATCAAAAAATGGATCTACAAAAATTATTGCTAATAATCAAATTTATACTATACGAATTAAAGTTGTAAAATCACGATATATAAATATTCAGTCGTAATACCAGACAGCAGTGAGAATCAAACTGAATTTTAATTATTGTGATTTAATTATGTTATAGATATTGTTTTCTTTTACTTTATTTCATTTACCTTACGAATAAACTAACAATAATTTCTCTGCTAATATGTAGATTTATATCACTACATATTATAACGGTTCATAACTTTTTTTTCAAATTTTATTATTGTTGTAATTATATTATAGTAATGTATTTACATTATCAATATTTTAGACTTTAAAAATCATTATTGGCAAAGAAATATATTAAATATTGTTTCAATTAAATATTAAATAACGCGTGTCATCAATATAGATATATATGTAACATCAAAATAAAAAGTCTAACAGGCAACAGCTACCAAAATCATGTTATTGTTATACAAATTATTGATAAAATCATATATTAATAATAAGATAAATTGTTTTTATTCTGTGCTATATTTCAAAATAAAATAATTGATATTTTAATAATTTATGTTATAATTAAGATTTTTTTTCAGGAAATTTTAATATTTGCTATTAATATCATTGTTTTCATGTATTTATAACTAATTATGATTTTATGTTCAAGATACCAAGTATTTATACTTAAAAAATACATGAGAACAATTTTATTACTTAAAATGAAAAATTCTGTAAATAAATAAATAGATTTGTATTTCCCGCCGCCAATTTTAGTTGTCATAAAAAACACTAGATGGACAATATTACAGTTATTAAAATTAGATGGCCCTTCTTTGTTTTTATGTTCCGAGATATTAATATGCGTCACGAGAGGCGCTGTGTGACCACATTTTTTAACATTATATGTCCCTTCTACTTGTATAATGTTCTGTGCTCTCTGCGTCACCGTACTCATATTTATTGTTGTGTACGTAATTGTCAGAAAAATAAATAATAACAAATAATAAAATATGTTTCTATCACATAATCTAATAATTAAATTTTAAACTTAATATTTACCTACTCCTTTCGTTCAATATAAAAATGGACAAATTCTTTGAAGAGAGAATGATAAGTTTCAACATAGATTTAATATTTTTGGAAAATATATTTATGGCTAAAGATCTTTTGTGAGTTTTTTCAGTATATATAATAAACCTATATTCTTCATACATTTATTAAAACTAAATATTTTTTATTTTTAGCAAAATCATTGAAGTTCAAAAAAAGCTAAACTACGAACTTCAAATTAACAAAAGTCGTAATAATTTTAATAATTTTATTACATTTGAAAATAATCTCTTGGATATGTTAAGAATTCAACCTTTAGATTCGAAATGGAATTCAATGAAAGAAAAAACTCAATTTTCTGTAGCTAATCGAATAGTTGGTTTATTGAAAGAAGCAGTTCAATATTATAAAGACTATGTAGGTTATGCTACAAGTATAATTACTGATATGATTTATATACACAACAAGAATCCATGGACATTAGCTGCCTCTTGGCATTGTGTACAAAACAATAATTTAACCGAAGCAAAAACTTTGATTTTAGAAGCTTTAAAACTGCTTCCGGGCAACGAAGCACTTTATATTAAAGCACTTGAAATTGAGTTGAAATATGCAGATAAATTCATTGTACAAAATAACTCATTAACTGATTTATATTTATTTACTGCAAATATATTCTTTGAAGGTGCTTTAAAACATATTTCTGATACTTCAAAAAAAGATTTTATAATAAATATTTTAAATGTATGTGATATTTATAAAAACGTTATTCAATTTGAGAGAAACGTTGTTTGTAAATTAGCTATATATAGCCGACGTGAAGAATTCTTTAATTTAATAAGTCAACGTGAATTAAATGGTAAACATCATACTCCTGATACTATTATAATTGTAACTAATGAAAAAGAGAAAATATTAAACTGCTTAAAGTCTTATGACCAAGCAGTAGAACGGAAACCAAGTGGTGAAATGTGGTTGTATTATTTGAAAACTGTCATGAATTTAACTTCTCTTAGCAATATGGTCAAGTACAGAGTGTTAAAAAGAGCTTATGATGCTAATAAGAACTGTAATAAATTGTTCATGGGTGAAGAGCATTACATAATGTTAACAGATTTCGCACCAAGCGATGATGAAAATATATTAGCTGATGCAACAAAAAATATACCACATTCTACGAATTTATGGTTAAAAAGAATGTGTTTTTATATAAAAAAACAAAATGAAGATATGTTTGAAAGGATATTTAGGGAAGGCATAGAGGCTTTAAAGGAAAATTGTTTTAAGTTATGGAGACTAAGAATTGATTATTACATGAATCCAAAGTCAATAGAAGATACGGGAACACGCATCATGCTTAAAGTAAAATCTATTTATAAGGAAGCATTCCGCACCCAGCCAGATTGTATTGCAAATCCATTAAAAATAAATTTTCTTGAATGGATTGCAGTACGATCAGGTCTTAAAACCGCTTTAATAGTTTATTTAGAAATGACACAAAACTTGGAAGGCAGTTGTTTAGAATTGCATGATAAAATGTTTGAATTAGAATCAATGACTGTTGAACCATCTGTAGACATATTGAGAGCAATTTTACAACATTGCTGTGATCAGTTTGGTGCAAATAACTGTAGCGTGTGGGTTAAACTAATGAAATTTGAAGAAAAACAAAAAAAAAATGTCCATGCTATTTATGAAAAAGCTTTAAACTGTTTAGATCCAAGTCAGATACCTACTCTTGAAAAGGAATATGATCTTATTAAACAAGATGATTCTTTATCTATTATTATCATTACTGAGATGTAGATTGGTAAAATGGGCAATGTATCAGTACTTTATCCGGGATTAATAATGGCGATGTCAAAAAAACAATTAAATTTATTTTTAGATATATTAAAATATTATTCTCTACGACCTAAGGTTTTTAAATTTATTTTTTATTTGTGACAGTAAGAAAGCAATTACTAATAGTTCATCGTCGTCCATGTTATCTTTTTCACTAACACTGAACTGAGCAAATTAAAACCTAACGCAATCAACCGTACGTGTGCGGGGCTTGTCAGGTTCCCTGATCCGGTAACCGCGTCAGGGAACCTGATACGAAAACCGGACGTGTGCGGCCACCCTTATTGATGTTACAAAATAATATAGTTGGCACATTTATTATATGTATATCTGTAATTGTTATAATGTAGTGCGAAATTTGGGCAATTAGGCTTAAGTTCCATTCACAATTGACTTAGTGCAGTGCCGTTGCAGTGCAGAAGTTTGGAACCAATGGATCCATTATATCATTCACATAAGATTAGTGCAGATGGCAGTAGTGGGTGGTAGTGGCAGAAGCTTGCAATCTCCAAACTTTCGCTCCGCACGCGTTGCAACGCCATTACAACGACCAATCATATCACGATTAATATTAATTGTATTGTTTTGAAAATTATAAAATTTGAAATTATATGAAAAGCATTTTATTTTAAAAACCATTTTGAAAATACCTATTTTCCATTTTATATTTTAAATGTTTGTCTAAAAACTATTTTGCATTTGAAATAAAATGATTAAATATTTTGCATTTTTATTTCAAATGCATTGTGACAAGACCCCCAGAGGTCCGCTGAACTTTTGGCAGGAGTCCATGCAGGGCCGGATTAAGCAAGCGCGGGGCCCGTAGCAAATGTTATAAAAAGGCCCTTGGATGTGGTGTCGGGGGGGGGGGGGGGGAACTCGGGTAGTAAATCGATAGCTTCACCCACTCCCCTCGAAAAAAATCAGTAGGATTTTTTTGCACATTAAGCGGGCGTCACCCCCTGTGAATTTTTAATGACATGAAAATATCAGAGAGATATATAAAATATAAGATATAGATACATCCCAAACGCCACCGTATCTATTTCACTATTTTAAAGAAATATTACACCATTTTTTTCGGGATACATCTATCTCTTTTTCTAATAAGAATTAAATACCTAAATTATTAAATAAGGACAAGTATATCCCAAATCATTTCCCATCTATTTCTTTTGACACGGCTCTGTTTTCGAATCAGATGCGCGGTCCATGCTTTATGTCTATGAGTAAATAGGCTTTATTTTTTAACAAATAAGACAGGTGTCACCCCTTCAGGTTGTCACCCGGATCGGACCGCCCCACCCCCCTACCCACACCCTAACTACGCCGCTGACTGACTTGATTTATGCCCGGTATTATAAAGGACCTAACAAAATTTGTTAGCTAGCAATTACATTCAAATGGGGTATTAATTCTGTACTAGTATTTATGGATTAGTTATGGAATTTAGAGCAGTGACACTTCAACTAATTGTAACACAGTTGGCATCTTTGACCGTACAAAATAATTTTCATAACATCACCACTGTTTTAATACCGTTTGTATTTACCTTCAACGCGTGCGCGAAACTTGTCAAAGTCATCAACAAACTCCAAAAGAACTGTCATATAAGTTTGATATCTCAGTTGAAAGTGTTTGTTATCTAACAAATTTGTTAGGTCCTTTATGATACCGGACATTTTTAGAATACATATACAATCCTTAAAAAAATTGATAAGTTAATAAAAAATTAAGGGATATTTTTTTGAACCCTTTTAACCCTTAGCAAAGAACGGAAAGCGATGATAAAATTTGTTGAAATTTTTATTCAAAAATTAGAAAACACAAACTTTTAAATGTGCTTTGGAACACGCAAATTAAATGAATTTTCGCGGATATATAACTGTTTGAAAATTTGAATTTTTTGTTTTGCTTTTTTTTTAACTATCCTTTAATTTTTTTGAGGAGTGTACCTATAATAAAACACAACTTTTACAAACAAAATTTTCTTGATTTGATTTGAGCAAATTTAGAAAAATCGATAAAAAAAATCAAAGATCGGAGATTCAAAAATCGATTTTTCGATTAACTCGAATCGAGATCGGAAACTCTAAATTTAAAAACCATTGGACAGTAAGTGATAAGTCCAATAAGAGATATTTTTCCGCAAAGTCGCGGGGCTCCCAGAGACGCGGGGCCCGTAGCATTTGCTACTCTTGCTACGTTGTTAATCCGGCCCTGAGTCCATGAAACATATTTGGCATAAATTAAAGTACTTTTACATTTCTATTTACCAATGATTAATTAGTATTTAACGACCTTCTTTGTTTTTCTGTCAGGAGGGGTCTCTGAAAAATTTTTGTTTAAACGAGGGTCTCTAGACCTCATAAGTTTGAAAACCGCTGATCTAAACTAACCTGCGATGCCTGCGATGCTTGCGATATATACATACTGCAATATGCTGCATTATCAGTGGATAATACTGGTACATTTGTGCTATCAAGTTTTTTTTGACACAAAATGCAGTTTTATGGTAGCGGTATGACGCATTCGAAAACATTTTGTAAATTTTAAATATTAAATGAATATATAAAGCGTGTACTTATATTATAATAAAAACCAAACATGTTACTGAATAAATATTGTTATATTAGTGGTAACTGATCGTTAGATTCGCAGAATAATAACAAATCGGTTTTATTTAAAGCATATTGTGTACAAAAATCCTTCAATAAAAGTAGTAGGTAGGTATTCATAACATACATTTAATTAATATCATTAATATCTTTGTTATGTATATGTTTTTATTTGCTTTAGTACTTATATTTTTTGGTTATAATATCATTATTTGACCAAGTAAAACGAATAACTATTATTACTAAAATATATTCTGGAAACGTTCCCTAATGTCTTTCCAGGTAACTAATTTATTTCACCCAAGTAGGAATTAATGATTCAATAGGAAATCAAACCTTATATGTACATTGCTGTAAGCACTTCTGTACATACATAATTAGTACTTAAGGTAATTCATTTTATCTAAACATTAATGCATATTGTACTTGCTTTGCTTAATAGAAATATATGTAAAAATAATAGTGTAGCCCAGTTTTTTATTTAATTATATAATAAATAAATAAAATTGTTTAGAAAATGTTAATGAACTTAAATAGCGTAGGTAAGCAATAAAAACAATTAATTTTTTCTATGGGTTTACAAAATATATAGAAGTTAAAACATTCAGGAATCACTGATAGATGTAGGTATAATCATTTTATTTAAATAAAAAGTACAAATACAATCCGTATTAGTTTTGTACTCATATATTTTGATATGATATAATATTGGAGCAAATGTATAAAAAATATATATTTTAAAGACAATATATAATTTAATTATTATATGGCTCATTTAATAATAAATAGTAGGTATTTTATATTAATTTTTGTAAAATTAATCTTGAAAAGATAGAAGGAATTACATTTTTTAACTATTTTATAGTTTTTTTTTGCTATCGTCTTTAAATTCTACTTTGTTTTGATCAATTTGTGCTCTTTAACCTTTTGATCATACAAGGTTGTTTCATAGACAGAAATTTTAATATTAATTGATTTTATAATGTTTTCACTTTATTTAGTACATGTTATTATATATAATAATTTTTAATGTTATATAATTATATAACATTATAGTTCTTCATTAAATTATAATTTAATGAAGAACTATAATAATAAATATTAAATAGATATTTTTGATAATTTTTAAGTGAGATATTGTTTATTATAAAATATTTTTGTACAGATAAATATAGAAACTTACAATTAGTCATTATCAATACTAATTACCAGGGTACAGTATGTGGATCTCTGAAACTGTAATAGATAGAGATTAGGTTAAATGAGACAAATTTTTCATCTGTTAACTACCGCGATTTTAATTTTTGTATTAACTGCTATTTATTTATTTTTATTATGATTTAGCCATGCCTAACAGTGGCCCAGTTTATCAACCAACAACTATGACATATGATCAACAAACACCTGACAGTGATATCTCATCATGGACTCGACCCATAAGCCATTTATCACAAAACATGTCGGACCAGACAGTAAAAGCGAGATTGATTCAGTGGCTCATCTTACTACTAGGATTGTTTCTGGTTGTTACTGGTTTGGTAATGATGGTCGATAGTATTATTGACTATACAAATAGTCAGCGTGAATCTAACGAAGGACAGCCAGGTATCGAGGGGCCTGGAAGCGTAGCTGATCTCGTCTTAGCAGTTCTCGGAGGAGTATTTTTAGTTGTTGGAATTATGCTGTTAGGTGAATAAACAATTACATTTTGTTAGTTTTTGGCATTATTAGTGAGATTAACATCTTCTGAAATTCTTTTAGGTTTTTATATTCGAATGTGTAGACATTATAAATACTGCACTACTTTGTGTGGTAAAGAGTTTGGCGTGAGCTCATCTCGGGACAACGGTGTAGCGGCTTGCGGTGCATTAAATCCGTCCACAGATTTGTTAGTCAATGCACAATATGTTCCTGTATCTGAAGTCGCGTATCAACCACCGGCAGCTTTGGCAGCTGAGGAACGAAGGCAGCTAATGGTAGATGGTAAAGAAAGGTGAATAATATTTTTTATTGTCATTATATTTTAATTAATGTGATATTTATATAATATTAACTGGATTGCCCGGTGTAGACCGTGTAATCATTTTATATATAGCTTTATAATTAAAACAATTGTGCCAGCAGATCCTCTCGTATTAATGTGTTAATATTCCTCCTAAAGGGATAAATTAATCCGATTAATAGTTTTTATGTAATTCAGATACAAATGTATAGAATTTAATTATAGCACATAGGAATATTCAAATATTTTCTCTTGTTAATATTACAGTAAATTATAAATACATTCTTTCTTATAAATTTGAAACTTGATAAAAATTTACCATCAGTTTGAAATTTTGGACTTATCCATTAAGATAACACAAGCTGACAAAAAAAACTTTTGTTCTGTTGTCTCTGAAACCGAATCCATTACCCAAATTGCTTCATGAATCACATAAGGTTTTTGAGATAAATTAACGTAATGTCCGATATCATAAAGGACCTAACAAATTTGTTAGCTAGCAAGCACTTTCAACTGAGATATCAAATTTATATGACAGTTCTTTTGGAGTTTGTTGATGACTTTGACAAGTTTCGCGCACGCGTTGTAGGTAAATACAAACGGTATTAAAACAGTGGTGATGTTATGAAAATTATTTTGTACGGTCAAAGATGCCAACTGTGTTACAATTAGTTGAAGTGTCACTGCTCTAAATTCCATAACTAATCCATAGATACTAGTACAGAATTAATACCCCATTTGAATGTAATTGCTAGCTAGCAAATTTTGTTAGGTCCTTTATAATACCGGACATAAAAGTGCCAAAATGACGATTTTGGCAAGCTTTAAGAATTTATTAAAATATCATATCTTTAAACTAACATATATCAGGGGAAAAAATCATATAGTAAAAAGTAAAAAATCATTTTAAAGAGGAAAGATAGTACTATTTCTTACCATGAATAAAAATTTTAGAAAAAAATTACCTACTGGTAATAAATTTTTTAACATTGCCAAAATTGTCATTTTGGTACTTTTAGGTTAGGTTATCTCAAAAACCAGACATGATGGAGCAATTTGGGCAACGGATTCGATTTCAGCATGCCAAAAACCTTCAAAATCACCTATTCAAGTAGAGGCAACAAAATGATGTCGGGCTGTGTAATTATCAAAATGCAGAAAATGACGTGTCTTGAATTGTTTTGCAATTTATTATGTTTAAATTATTAAAGTAATATGAGTATTTCTTGTCTTTTGATGAAAGGGAGGATTCCCTGTAGATGAATCACACGTTGAACATGTTCAAGCACATGCAACAACGAGTAATAAAGATTGGATATCATCGAGAACATCATTTTAAAATGGAAAAACTTTATAATCAGATGTGGTAACCCTGTTTAAGGTACACATCACTAGAAAATCTTTCTAGGGAATTATTTGTTCTGGATTTGGAATTTAAAGAAATTACTGAAATCAACGATATTTTATATTTTGTTGATATTTTCCATATAACAAAACAAATTGTGAAACTATTAAGCACACATTCAGAGATCTATATATAATTTGTTATACTATAATATTATTGCTAAACAATGAAGGTATAGTAGTTTCCCAACTACTGTACATAATAATTTACATTTTGATATTAGTATGTCGTCGATAGTAGCGACCCCTTCAGTGGTAAAAATCGAAACTAACATAATCGGGTCAATTGTCATCTAACTTAACTTAACCGATGTTTAGTAAACAATTAAATCAGTTATTATAGGTATATGTTTAACAATTTTTATTAACAAAACCATCAATTTGATTCATCTCAAACTTGAAACATGTCTTTATTTATCATTGAACAACTTTTAATTTTTTTGATATTAAATATGGTTTCTATATGTCCTCGATCATCGTACCGCACAGAGTCTCTTATTCGCTGGCTAGCATAATATCTATCTTCGATGTCATCTAAAACAAAAAATTAAAATAGCATTTTACATTTATGTTACTTGAAAAATAAGATTTCCCCCTTAATATTACTTGTAAGGATGTCCGTTGAAATTGAAATATTAACAGGGCACCCCATCAATCTGTTCTCTGTGACCAAAAAATAAGGCAGCCACAAACTCCGCATTGAATTTAACATGTATTTTAAATAGCAATTGTCACTTTTTTTTTAAATACCATTTTTTCCTGTATACTATGACTTTTTCTGGTATCTGGCAAATTTTTAAAGAAAACTAGTTTTTTTTTTTAATTTCGTCCCCGTAGAAAATATTTTTTAAAACGAAAAATTGATTTTCTGTGAAAATGGAATTTAAAAATAAATTTTGAAAAAACGAAATCTTCTTTAAAAATTTGCCAGCTACCAAAAAAAGGCATAATATACAGGAAACAATGGTAAAGAAAGGGGGAAAAGTGATATTTTTAGAAAAAACATGAAAATTGCTATTTAAAATACATGTTAAATTTAAAGTGCATTGAGCATAGTTTAAATATTAATTGTCGATGCTGAATTTGTGGCTACCTTATTTTTTGGTCACACTATTGTACACTAAATATAAATATAGCTATTGTAGGAGCTGAACATATTATAGTTTAATTTATTAATATATATAAGTTTCTGGAGTGTTTGCTTTAAACTTAAAAATTCCGAGCCTTATAATATTTAAAAATACAAGATATAACAATTTTTATATTATTTTACAGTATTACAGCTGAAGAACCAGATATGATGCTTGAATCAGACCCGAGAATTGTACTGAAACCTCAGTCTAAAATTGAAGAAGTGGCTTAATTATAATTTTATAGCAAAACATCACATTCCTCTCGGCATATATTTTTATTTATTTAAAATTGTGCTTTAATATGATAAGTATTATTTGACACAACAGTCTGGTCTATTTATATTTTTTATTTATATATATTTATATGCTTGATGGTGTCATATTAGACAGAGTTTGTTTTTCAACATTCTTCCAGTACATTCTATATTAATATTTTTGTATTGAAACATTATCTTTTTATTGACTAAGATAACAAATCTTTGATACTTTTGTTAGAAAAAGTATTTTAAGATAGAATTATTTGAATGTAAGTTAAATTAATTTTTTATTTCACTAATAGATCGTAATTTGATTTTACTGTTAATTAGTATTTATTGTGAAAAGAATGACACATTTTAATGATAAAATGATTTTATTACATAACTTAAAAACACAAATGACATATTTTTTGTAAAAAAAAATGTATTAATAATAATTAGTATGTTAAATGCTTTATAATGTTGAATGCTTTTGAATACTAAATATATTTATATCGAATCTACAGAAATCTCTTCAACAATGTAGCAGCAGAAGAACAATTATTGTTAGTATTAAAATATTAAATTTAGATTTATATTCCGGGTATGAATTGATTTCTGAATTTTGTAATATATATTTATGTAATTCATAAGAACTGGGGTTGTGAAAATATACTTAATATAATATTAAATAATGGATACAGTTATTAATTATTTAATATAAGGATAATGTTCGGTATTATAAAGGAGTTAACAAATTTGCTAGCTAGCAAGCACTTTCAAATAAGACTTTTAACCTATGTAACAGTTCTTTTTTAGTTTCATGAAGTATTTGACAATTTTCGCACAGCGTGGTATGTAAACATCAACGGTATTAAAAAAGTGGTGATATGAATTATTTTGTATGGTCAGAGTTGCCAACTGTGTTACAATAAGTTGAAGTATCACTGCTCTAAATTCTATAGCTAATCCATAGATACTATCACAGAATTAATACCCCATTTGAAAGTGCTTGCTAGCTAGCAAATTTGTTAGCTCCTTTATAATACCGGACATAAATGAAATTGAAATTAATCAAATAATTATATATTTAATAAGGTGTTTGAAAATAAAGTAATCTCTCAATTATCAAGATTACATTTTTCTAAGGAAATGCTGCTCTAATTGAATACAATAATCAATATGAAATTGACTTGCAAATCAGTTTTCTTTTAAAAAAATATGTATGTATGCATGCAAAAGTAATGGTACACCTCTAGGATCAATTTTGTTTAACAATGATTTTGAGAAGATCATTGGTTATCTTTCTCTGGGGCACAGCTGCAGTTAAACTATTATTTAAAAAAAGTAATAAAACATAGGTACAGACATAGACATAGAGAATGGACAGTGCATTCTGTATTAACTCAATGGTGTAACATCTGTTCAAAAAGGGAGAGAGAGAGATGCAGTGTAGTTTGGAATATATCTACCTCTTTTTCTAAGAATCTGATTGGTAGCTTACTATAGTTCAGGGTAGTATTTCTGTCAGATATATTTTTGTATATCTATCTTGTGATTTTTGTGCAATAAGTTTTTGATTAGAAAAGTAAATAATATAAACAGTAAACATATAAACATATAAACTATAATGATTCATATTTCGTCGAGGAAAAAAATAAAATAAAAAATCAATTGATCTGATAGAAATTTGCAAAATTATGAACGGATATTCCGGGAAAATAACATTTTTGCTACCAAAAATATTAAATATACAGGATGATTCAGCACTGTCGTGTCAAACTTGAAATAAATTTTTTTATAACGTTAATTATTTTAACCTCTTTATATACATATAGTATAATAATATCATATATTAATCAACAGTAGATTAATATATTATGATAATATCTATGAATATTTTTAATGTTCGGGACTAAGAATGAAATAGTTACACTCCTGTTTAAAAAAAGGACAAGTATATTCCAAACCTGTTTCTATTTCTTTCTTTTGACACGGCTCTGCTCTCGGGTTAGATGCCTGGTCCATTCTCTATTTCTATGGGTACAGAGCTTTTTTGTAATGTAAAGTGGTGGAATGACATTCCGGCACCTTTTTTTCGTGCATAGGAAAATATGCTTTAAATTTAATTTAAATGATATTTGAATATAATTTTCTTTAGTAAATAAGCTTGACAAGAAGAATTAGAAAAAAAAGCCCTGCATAGATATATTTGTATATGATTTTTAACTACATATTTCAATTTTAACAGGTTGACTGCCAAGAATAAATCACAAAAAATGTCTCAGATGCCAAGTAGAAAATAATTATTAAAATCGTATTCTCAATTAGTTCTATTGTTTTTTTTTTAATTTATCAAAATCGACAAAAATTTATATATATATATATGCTCTAAATGTTCGATATGCCATTGCGATCGTATACAACCGCCATGGCAGCCAACCTATTAAGCAAAATTTGCTGCAAACTGTTCAGTTACTTTTGCATGTGATAGTACGATAATCAAGTAATTTTATTTTTGTTTTCGTGTCGTAGTATTTATAATCATATTGATTGAGGGATTGCTGTATTAAATAATTGTTGTTAACCAGTTCTTATAAACTAAGGTAAATTGAATTGTTGTGTATTCAGAGATCATAAAGCATTAAAATCCCATTATTTGTATTATATTGGGTAATTTACATCCATTATTAGCATTTATGTATTTTAGAGATGAAAATATAATGACAAATAAAAAAAAAATGAAGAGAAAGAAGTTTTTATACAAAATAAAAATAAATCTGATGTAGATTTAAAATTAAACAAATAAATATATGTTAAATATTTTTTATTTTTGTCAATATATTACTTATCTTCGTAATTTAATGTAGAATTTATTTCTGTGTTTTTTATTGCACTATTTTTGGATCTTTAATAAAACTAAAATGAATCTCAAATATTCACTTTGATAAAAATATTTTTGAAATAGAATCTCGATTTTGAGATATATTTTTATGTGAACTCTAATATAATGACTTAATATTTTGAACTGCTGTTATAATTTATAACTTAAATGATTTCTGTGATCTAAAGAATTTCTCGATTAAAAATTTGTACAACTTAATTTTGTATTTTATTTTTTATTGTATAAAATATTCAATAAAGTATAAAATAAAATGTGTTATTATTTTAAATGAATAGTTAATAGGTATCTTTTAAGGAAACGCATTAAGTAAGCCATTATTAAGTTAATTTATTCAATGTTATTATACATAATTTAACAGAACACCACATCTACTCATTCATAAAATTGAATTGATAAAAATTACAATTTATGTATGTATGTACTACAACTGACGTCATTAACATGGCGCTCAAGCTTCTTTGCGTTTATTCTGTACGCAGTGCTATATGTTTTTTGCAATTCTTTTTCACTATTGGTCATATTTCATATACATTTATCTTTTATGCCCGGTATCATAAAGGACCTAACAAATTTGTTAGCTAACAAACGCTTTCAACTGAGATATCAAACTTATATGACAGTTCTTTTGGAGTTTGTTGATGACTTTGACAAGTTTCGCGCACGCGTTGTAGGTAAATACAAACGGTATTAAAACAGTGGTGATGTTATGAAAATTATTTTGTACGGTCAAAGATGCCAACTGTGTTACAATTAGTTGAAGTGGCACTGCTCTAAATTCCATAACTAATCCATAGATACTAGTACAGAATTAATACCCCATTTGAATGTAATTGCTAGCTAACAAATTTTGTTAGGTCTTTTATAATACCGGGCATTAGCCAATCAGAATCATGGAATCAGCACATGCCAGTAGGTGTTACCGCGAACTGAACGCACTCTTTCCATGTTTTGTGTGACTTGTGTCATACAAATGAAGAATATGTTGTGTTGTCTTTGAGAAGCGGGTGCTTACTCTTTTGTTCCCTTATTTTGTTTTTGGGAATAGTTTTACGTATTTCTATTTAGAAATAGTAAATAACTGATATTATTTGTAATGTTTAGAAGGTGTGACACGAAAAACAACGGGTTTTAAATATAGTTTCCCTTCTATATATATTTGTATATATTTTAACATTGACAGCTGTCACGGTACGCTACAAAATGAGGTAAACATTTAGTATATTTATTCTATTTATTTAAATGTCTATGCCAGAAACAGAACCCACAGACCAACAGTCTAAATATACTTTAAAAATAAATATTAAGACATTTTATAAGTTACCATTTTATAGGTTCTATTAATTTTTAAATGTTTTAGTGGCACACACAATTCTTATCAATCAATTAACGGTTCTGGTCCTAATCACAAAAGAACAATGAATCCTGTAATGAGATATAATCATTCGCAACCATCAGCTGTCAACATGCAACACGATGATTTGATAAAGTACATTTATGAATCGTGGGATAAGGTGTATAGAGAATACCACCACAGGAGTACTGGCAACGGTAGGAACGGACCGACTGTCAATGTAGAGTATTTCCAAGAGAGAGAATCGAATCCATTACCAAAAGATTTCCGACCTTTTGATCTGGATGCTTGGTGGGGTAAAAAGCCTGTACAAAATATCACTGCCAGCCATCAAATGGCCCATCATTCTTCATAGATAATAAGTTATTTATTGAAAACGGTAACAGAAAAGATGAATACCTCTCATTTTACTCTATGATTATTATTATTTAATATATTAAATGATATTGGAGAAATATTGAAGAGTGAGAAACATTTTTACATGCATTCATTTTCATGGAAGTGGATAATCATGATTCATGATAAGACACTGTCTTTTCTGTCATTTTATTTCAAATAATTTTTATATTATTGACATAGGGGTAACATGACGTGTATAGTAAAAATTTTGGCAATCATTTTTTAATGACAATGCCCATCGAGATTTGAAGATTCACAAATTAAATTTAGCATAATGTTTTATTATTTATTGAGATTAATTAATAACTTATTTATGTAATCTCTACTATAAAATCATTTTATATTTGAAGAAAATAAGTAGCATTGAATTATTTTAAAATCTGTAGTTAATATGAGTAGAAAATTACACATTTGTATTATATTTACATGATTTTATTGTAATATAGGTATTTAATATAATTTATGAAAATATCTAGACCGATGATAATAATTATGATAATTATAAATAATTTAAACAACTAGTAAGGTTAATAACATATTTTTGAATCTGCATGCCTAATGAAATGTAAAAGATCAGATTGTTTTTACTGATATATCAAGTTATCGGAAAAGTCATGACGTATTTTTTACTCTGTTTTTATTTATGAAACGAAAAGAGATCAAGCAATGATATATTGTCTGTTTTTTTTTTTTTGATAACCTTTGATCATTTTACAGTGAGCTTCATAATTTCTAGTTCATAGAAGGACCAGTCTAAATTGCCAGAAAACTAAATAAGGTGCTAACATAGTCAACTGTCAAATAACATAACAATAAGCGCCATATGTTGCCAAAAATGCATCATGACTTTTCCAACAACGTAATAGTATGCTAAAATTTATTCAGAACTTAATTAATATGAAGTTTGATCATCATCTGCTGCTAGAAGTTCTTTTAATATAGGTTTGGCCAATCTGCAGGCCGCATGCGGCCCGCCGTGTCTTTATATGTAGCCCGTGGCCACATACAAAAAAATGATGTTTTTTTTAAGTATCGTGTGTTTCAGAATGTCTGAAACTTATTTTAATTTCCCATTGTTTTCTTTTAAAATAACATGAAATATTGTTTTATTTTATTAAATTTTTTTTATAATACAAAATAAATGGAAGTATTTTTGATCGAATGAGATGAATAACAACTCTTTATTTGTGACAGGGAACAAAATATTGATTTTTTTTCCGCTATTTATTATACAAAATCATAAAAATCAAGGCTTCTATGCGAGATAGTTCATTTTTTTACCCTACACCTCTACACAACTTTTTTTTGCTAATATATTTATGGGTTGAGGGATGAAAATCTATTGACGTTTTTATATTATTGCTCTCGATTATTAGTTCCAGAGATATAAGTTTTCCAAAGGTGACATATTTTTTTGCATTTGTGCTCTCGACTGCTTTTGATATTCAGGAATGGTCAAGCTTTAAGATTAACTTGCACGTGTTTTAATTAACAATCAAATTATAACTAAAAATAGTATAATTTTATCTTACTTTAGTTATTTTTTGTGAATATGGAAAAATCCTGATCTGATGGATTATAAACACAATTATATACATTGAAATACTCAATAATATTTATTTATTATTATTTGTTCGTCACTCCACGAATATCTTAACTGCAAATTTTTTAAATTAAAAAACTCACATGTCAATCGTAAAGCTTAACCATTCTTGAGTACCTACCTACTTGAATTTTTTTTTGTTTGGATGAAAATTGAAGTAGCGAACGATTTTTGTCCAGTATAATGGGACAAAACCACTGTGTGCCAGGGAAAATGTAGTTGTACTTAAAAAATGAAAGTAATTAAAAAAAATCAGTAAGTACGAAATTTTCTGTAAAATTGTTTTTATTTATGTGCAGCCCTCGAAAAATTTTAGGTCGTCAATGCGGCCCGTGAAGCAATTTGGGTTGGCCAGGCCTGTTTTAATATATATTTGAATCATGAAAAACAATATTTGAGAATTTTATTGATGAACATTAACTACAGATAATAAATTTTACCTCGATTTTGAGGTAGTGAATACTTATTTTAGATTATTATTTTTATATTTCTTATAAATTTTTTAAGTGAATGTCAATTATTATGCAGTTTTTGAACTGAAATTTTAAATTGATACGAGAAATTATTTATTTACAATTCTGCATCTATTTATTTTATACAAGATTATAATTGATGCACAGATTTTGTTTGAATGATAACAATGGAGTATATTATATAATATATGTATTTAAAAAATTTATAAGATGTTTTAATATTTATTATTTATTGTTTACTATAACTGGATAAGTATTGCAAAAGTTTAGGCAAACAATGTACATATAAGAATAATTTTATATACCTGACTAGTATTATACATCAAAGAATTAAAAGTATTCTTGTTTTATATGAAACTGAATTTCAAAAACATGTAAAATTTAGTTTAAAATAAACTGCATATGATTACAAAGTCATTCTATTAAATCAAATATAACTGATTTAATATTGATAATAAATATATATAAATTATGTCCGGTGTTATAAAGAATTTGCTGGAGACTAAAAGTAAATTAGCTTTTTACTATCTGTGAGGTGTCAAAACGTAATGAATTTACTTAGGATTTTAGAGCAGTAGTTATAAATGTATAATCATGTAAATGTTATGCATTTTATGAGGTGCACTTGTCAGCACTTATTTAAAGTTGCTGATTTCTATTTAATGCCCATGCGTCATAGTCATCATATATATTATTTCATTCGCTACATCTGTGAGTGGTTGTCATTTTATTTAATACCTAACTGATAGCGTTATCCAAAGGCTAGTTAGCTTTTGTTCTGGAGCAAATTGTTTATAATACTGGGCATAGTATTTTATGAAATTAATTACAAAAGCAATAATGTTTTATACTATTTATATTGTTGTTGTTTTTGTGTCTTTTTGAAATAATCTGTAAGCAATATAATGTGTACAAAAAGTTTTATTAAGAAATTGTGTAATGCATGTTTAAGTTTTATTCAATGTAATGATTGTAATATGTATTATAACTTGCAATACTTATCGTGATTTACTGTCAGTTTTTTATATCAAAGAAAGGTCTTTGTTATGGTGCATGTCAGTATTATGAAATAAATTATTGTTTAAGTACAAATATTTCTTTTATTTTTATAGTAACAAAATATAATTACTACCCTGAAATTAACTACCTTCTGCGGCCAGTGGTCACTACAAAACTTTTATATACAGGATGGGGCATTTAAAGTGTTAAAAATGTTTGGTTGTGAATGGGTAATCGAATAGTAATATTTGTTATTTCAGCGGTTTGCTGCAAAAAAGTCGCTTAGAAATGAAGTAGTAGAAATATATACAGGCTAAGACATGGTGGAATCAATAGCTAGTACCTAGACTTACATTTTCATATAATTTTTTAAAATTTGGTTGCGTAGAACATTTTTAAATCGCAAAAAAGTTGATTTTTTGCGTTTTTATAAATTTCTTATTTTTCATCTTAAACTCGTTTTATTTTTTCCCCTTTTAAGTTGCGAGATATTGAAGGTCTAATGTCACGAAAAACAGTTATTCGCAAATATCTCGCTTCCTATGGCTCGGAGGTCAATGGGGGTTATTATATAAATGGTGTTTTCTTAAGAAAAAAGGTTCTCTCCATTCTTTTTAAAAAACAACCGTTTTCGTGGTAGAGCGTGGAGAAACTATATTCGCATACGGTATGACGCACTCTATGGTATTTGTCTATTTGTATATGATTATTTGCACGTGAAAAAATTACAGGAAAAAAATTAAAGAGTAGACAATTCTTACTTTACTAACTTAACTAAAAAGCGATACTTATCTTGAAATGGCTATTTGTTTATAAAGATGAATTTTTGGAGGTATATTTATATCAACTTTTTGTCTTATTTTTTCTCATAGAACAAGAATATCAATTTATTTGGTGTAATTTGAAGCATCCGTATTAAGTAAAATTCTGCATGCTTCCTTTTGCATTGATAATTCTCGAAAACGGTTTATCCTATGACAAATGAAAAGTTTGGCACGAGAGTGCTGAATCACTCTGTATAAGCTCATACTTTTGATAGAAATATTTTAGATTAGGGGTGTACAAAGTTTTCATGCCGTGCCCCCCTTTTTGCTCAAAATTTAATCTTGGGCCCCAACATGACTGCTAAATTTTTTTTCAGTAATTGAAAATTAAGATCATTTTTATAAATAAAACTTTTCTTAGCCCCTAATTCATTTTTTAGTTCATGTATCACTAATCACTATAAAATATAACAATAAGAATGCAGTCATTAAAAATACCTATACATAAAAAAGCCTATCTAATTTAAGAAAACGATGAAAAAATAAATTTACGTGGGGCATAATAGCCTTTGGTGTGGGAGGTAGAATGTTTTATCATGCAAAGCTGCCGTTCTTCTATTCCAACAAGTATAATAACATTATGCAAATTGCGGGGTGTTCCCCCGGGAAAATAAAACGGGTAACAATGCCCCGTGTACTTTGTCCGTGTTGTGCTATATGATTCCGCTACAAAATCCGGTATAAACTTATCGGTGTATTTATTGAAATTGAGATTTTTACGTTGATTTGTGTATTCGTATCAGTGTCAAAGATGGGATAAATATTTATTAACTCGGCCAGGAGTGGTAGAATTTTTTTTGCTTCTGTTATAAACTATGGTTGCTGTTATAATCTGATAAATGGTTCGGTTTTTAATGGGTTTTATTTAAAAATATTGTAAATTGGTTTCAGTGGCGTAGAAGGGGGGGGGGATCAAGGGGATCAATCCCCCCCCCCCATGAGTACGAAAATTATAAGTTGATCAAAAGAATTATAATACTACACGAATTTAGTTGCCAGATTTATAAAATGCTCCGGCGGAGCAGTCTCGGACCGAGGGGGGGGAGGGTAATATTTAGGTTGCAGAATTATTTTTTTTAAAATTTTTTCACATACAAATAAATTAATCTACTAATTATATACTTCTATGTATATCAGTGGCGAAGCGTCCGTGGAAGCAGGGGAAACGGTGCTTCCCTTACTTTATGGGTAAATTAATACAAATCTGTTTTTTCAGTTAATAAGTAATTTAAAAATATTATTAAAATATTCGTCTTTATGCGCAACTCAAACATTTTAATCAAAAATAGCATTTAATATTAATTTACATGTTCAGTTATAAAACTATAATAACTCTACGTCTTATTTTCTTGTATTTTAGTCGATATTTGTATGACGAGTTGAAGTTCACTGCAGGAAATTTAACTAAAAAATTTCGAATTTTTGATTTCGTTAAAAGTGTGTTTGTATAGAAAATGACGTGAAAAGTTGAAATTTTCAAACCGCAGGTCTGTATCTCAAACCGTTCTCGAGATATAGCCTCTCAAAGTTTTAGTTTTTTCAAATTTTTGGAGAAAAAAGGCCATAACTTTTGAACGCGTAGTCGGAATTGATTTTAGTTGACGGATTTGGAATCAGCGTGTCAAAATCTATATAATGACATGTACAATAACTTAAAACTCGAAAAAAAAAAATTCACGCAAATTGAAAAAATTTAAAGGGGTATACCTTAAAAAAATGTCGATTTTTGGCCAAAATTTTTTTGTCGGATTTTAAAGTATTATACATGTTATTATATAGATTTTGATACGCTGATTTCAAATCCGTCAACTAAAATCAATTCCGACCACGCGTTCAAAAGTTATGGCCTTTTTTCTCCAAAAATTTGAAAAAACTAAAACTTTGAGAGGCTATATCTCGAGAACGGTTTGAGATACAGACCTGCGGTTTGAAAATTTCAACTTTTCACGTCATTTTCTATACAATAAACATACTTTTAACGAAATCAAAAATTCGAAATTTTTTAGTGAAATTTCCTACAGTGAACTTCAACTCGTCATACAAATATCGACTAAAATACAAGGAAATAAGACGTAGAATCATTTAGTCACTATATAAATATTTATATAAGAATTTAAAAAAGTAAAAGGTGTTTCATAACTAGTTTTTTTTTGTTAATAGAAGGGGGAGGATTGACAAAATATGCTTCCCTTATTAAAAATTTCACGCCTCGCCACTGTTCTATATAAATTTATTAAATAGAACGAAATCTATTAAAGTTTATAAATATTAGTTATAATATATACGTGATGTGTTTCAATGATGACATTTTTTTAAACTCTTCTAGTATGAACAAAATCAACTTTTTTTAAAATGCAATATTTAGTACGAAAAGAGTCTAATAGAATTCTATGTCTGTCTGTCTGCCCGTTAATGCGCTTCTTACTCGAGAACCACTTATCCGATTTACGTGTTTTTTTTAAATGATAGATACATATGTTCTTTATCCAGTGTCTATAAAATGTATTCACAACACGTGGTTTACTCGCTAGCTAGTTGGCTACTGAGCGAGTGTAAAGTTTTGTGTGTCATCATCACTATCTTATAAGCTAAACTCGCTCAATGTAATAGACCCTTTATTAACGAATTTTTATTAAGATAATAATATCGTAGATTGCCGTGAAAATAAAACAGTAAAAGCTCGTCTTTCTCACCTCATATTCGTGGACTCAATTTTCTTGATAAAGTGTCAGTGGCGTGAAATGTAGATAGATGAATGAGGCTTTTATTTACTTTATTTCTTGAGCGTTCAAATGAGGATGTTAATAACATTAACGCTAAAAGTTTCTGTGGAGATAGTGTGTTGAATTATACCGTTCACTTAAATAATGTCTTTGTTTTTGTAATCATATTCCGATGTCCTCTTTTTTGTTTTTATAATATTTGTTTATCGTTTCATAATTTATTTATATTCAATCGTTTGCTTTGTTATAAATATAAATTTATTTTCAATGAGCAACGAATGAGAGAAGTGAAAGGGCTAAGGTGGCTCTCATGTGTGGAGGGCTATTAAACATTTTAAGAATTGCATTTTAAAATATACAAATTAAAGTTTATATACTATATAGAAGTACGTATTATTTATTTATAAATAGATATAGAAAAACAAATCGTGGGTACGACCTTTTAGTTCCACACAACTAACTTCCCAGCATGGAATGACTATCAATACTTGAATACTGATTATTTATTGTTTATACGCATTGGACCCGGTATTACCACAAATATACATACATCTAAATCTCCCTAGTAAAACACTCTAAACTGGAATTAAATCCGTTTAATAGTTACTGAGAAAATCGTACACAGATAGTTATAACATTTAATAGATAAGATGTTATTTGATAAAAACCCTATACAAATATTTGATAATTCAATGTATCGATTGCCACCAATAATCAATATATAATATAATAATAAATAATAATATATAATATAATAATTTTTGTTGTAGTCTTTTTGTTCAAACAAAAACGGCTTCACCGAATTTGATGAAATTTCTTTCAGTTCATATTAACATCAAGACGCTTCGATTGGAACTCCAACAAAGTCAATATAATTTTTTATTTGTGAGATTTCGTGCTGAAAAAAATGACCGCACACATACGTACGTACGTACACACACACACACATACGCCTTTTTGAAAATAAAATAAACATACATAACGTACTGTAATGACTTTGAAACATAAAAATATGTTGACATTCTTAAATTCGATTTTCTGACCCATTACAATAATTTCCCCATACTGGGAAGTTAATAAAATATTAATATTAATTAACACTTACCTAACCTAACTTAACTGGGCTGTAATAACAGTAATAGTAAAGTTTTTTTCTTAATATATATTTTATACCTTACATAGCTCATACTAAACGCGAGGGTGGATCTGGAACAAAAAGTCTCAAACATTTTTTGGATTATATAATAAAACAAATAAAATATATTTACAGATATGGTATCTTACATTCGAAAAATCTGCACAACAATATGAAAGACAAATATACGAACAAATGAAAACAACGGTAGCAAAAATAATATTGGATTTGTTGTCGTACATAAACAAAGGCATATAATCCGAAAAGACCGTTCTAAAGATCCGGTAGCCCAGTTAAATAATCCACCAAGGTAGAATACAGTCAAATATATTATTTATAAAATGAAAAGACAATAGCTTAGAAGGACATGATATTGTGTATGGGTGGTTCCAGCAAATAGTGGAACTCTTTAAGACTTTACCCTTCTGATCTCTATTCTTAATTGACCGGTTTGTAAATATTAAATTTTTCTCAATTGCTTCCTTCAAAATACGATGGTTTTATTTTCGTTTTTAATTTCCCAACAGGAAGTTATTGTTATCGGTCCAAAAATCGTAATTAAATTTTTTTAACATATTTAATGTATCAAGGTCAATATAGTATATTTACACATTTTTCAAAAAGATATGTGTTGTGTGCGTGCGTGTGTGTATGTACGTATCTCGCAAATAAAAAATGCTATTGACTTTGTTGGAGTACCAATCGAAGCGTCTTGTCGTTAATATGATCTGAAAGTTTTATCGAATTCGGCGTAGCCGTTTTTTTTGTTAGAATAAACAGACTGCAAAAAAGTAGATTTCAGAATTTATTGAAAAAGAATATCAGATTTAATTAATAATAATAATAAAATTATTAAATCAATTTAAAAAATAATCCAGATGTGTATTTAGTGATATTTTGGACCCCTACAGTTAAAATATCTAAGTAATCAGTATTCAAGTATTGATAGTCATATCATGTTGAGAAGCTGGTTGTGTGGACCTTAAGGGTCGCACCCCACGGCTCTGGATATACAGTGCCCGGCATAAGTCAGTTAACCGATTTGCATACAGAACAAAAAGAAAAGAAGAGCATACAGAAACATGGTTTATTGATTGGTAATTTACGCAGGTATAGAGTTAATAGACAGATATTCGTTCTTATTTAGTGTACTTTATACGGGCTGCCATGGCGACATAACCACAGCGCAAGCGTACTGACTTATGCCGGGGCCTGTAGATAAATGTTTAGTACAAATAAACATCAATCCGAATTGTAAGATATAAAAACAAAACTAAAAAACACGACACTTCTGATCCAGAGCAATTTCCGAAACGCCGAATGTAAATTGCGAGAGGAAAGTGAAAAAGGAAAAACTGTAGGAAATCAACCGACTACGATTGCAGTAGAAATGAAATCGGAAAAAGATACGGTGCCATCATCTTCGATAAAATTGCGAACTAGAATGTCATTTTAAAGTACGTACGTCATCAGAAACATGTGGTGACAAAATATGAATGTGCAAGAGAGAGATAGTGATGTTCAGAGAACATGTTTAAATAGGAGATAAGCCTGTTTTTGATCGTTTCAGGATTGATGGTGTTATACATACATGTTTTTGATCACTGCGATTTTCATAAATGCTGAAATTATGCGATATCGGTAATTAAATTTCATAGGTAGGTACCAGGGCCGGTCACAGGGGTAGGGAGGTACAGTGTTTGTAAGGTATCCTGTCACCGGCTTCAGTTGTAGAAAAAATTTATAAAAGAAATATTTTTCACTGCGATATTTAGGAATGTTGAATAATTGAATTTATTTTGTATTTTTTGACCTAATTGCATCTAAAATCGAACGTTTTTTTTTTGCTACCATAGATAAGATAGATAATAATTTGTAATCACATTATATTTGCAATAATATTTTTTAAGTATCAAACAAACTACGGACTACCTATAAAAAATTTGAAAAATTTATCGATGTGGCTAATATTTTTATAGCAATTCAACAACTCATTTCATTATGTAATTTTTTTTATTGTCATATTATTTTAAAACACTACGCAGAGTCCCCCAAAAATACTTATTCTTTATGAAGAAAAAGCCTAATCTGGCAATATTAGTATTTAACAAAAAAAATGTAAATTTATAGAGTATTTAATCGAAAAATCAAAATTTTACATTTTGCTGGTTAGGTTATTTTTAATCATTGTTCAAATAATCGATAGTGGCGATTCTACTTTTTAACGACATTGTTCACTTATTTTTTACAAACATAAAATGTACCATAAAAAATGAGTTGAACCCCTGTAAAAATTGGTTATATTATTACTTATTATTGATTATATTTTACGAAAATTTATATTTATAAAAAGTAATCGTGTCTGTACAATGTATTTATTGTAGGTACTACTATAAGTAAATTATTATGATGAAATTGTTAAACATTATACGGATGGAATTTTCATGTCGAAACTGTAAGCCCGTATATTCTTTTTGTCTGTGTAGATTTTTCTTTTAACTTGAATAGACCCTTGGGGAAATTGTATACGAGTCGGAAAGGTTCAAATTTCATACTTTATACTGTATCAGGGATTCGTAAATTCGATATTGAGGTTTCTGAACGTAATTTTTTATTTGATTTTTCTATTCTGCCAGGGGTTGCATTATTTATCAAAACATTGATTTAGATATAAAAAAATTTTTGTGGAGTACTTTTCACATTTTTTTGTTTATTTTGTCTAATAACATTTATACAAAATATAATTTTTTTTTAACATTTATAATTTCATAGATTTTTAAGAGAAAAAAAACTCTTATCACTATTTTTTTGAGAATTATAGTCATATGAATTCATCCACAGGAAGTTAAGAGAAATTTAAAAAAATATTATAAATCTAAGTCATTAACAAAAGGAGGGAGGCATTCTTTGTTATACTCGTAATTGTCATTATATATTTAAATTGAGTCAAATCACAGAACATTAAAAAAATATAAATATTTTTCATAATAAGAACAACTTGATTTAAAAAACTTTCAATTTTTTTAAAATTCGATTTGACCTATAGAACATAAAAAAAATATTTGTATGGATGAATTCGTATGACTATAAATATTTCTCTCTCTTTTCAAGAAAATATATATTACTCTTGCCGTAGGGGGGAGGGGGGTACAAAGAAACGATAAAAAATAGTTTTGGAAAATGTAAATTATACGAGTATGTAGGTCAAATTAATTTCGAGCCCCCATTTATGCAGGCAGATTCGTGTCGATATGGTACGTATATGTATAATCTATTAGGTACACATACTAAATATATTTACAGTGCAGCCCTTAATAACTATAAATGTATACACAACTCCAACCTAAGACTAATAAACGCGAAAGCAATAATTCTCGTAGAGAATTACTATCGCAAATTGATAAAGCACATAAAGCTGTGTGCTGTAGTTGATGAGGCAGAATGGGTAAATAAACAACAGTGCGGACCCAGCGCATTGATAATATGAACAAATGACCCATCTCCTAAATCCAAGATTCTGTATTAAAACTGTTGCTGCTTCTCTGTGCAAACATGAGATGCCCCGTTTAATGATAAACAGGGCAAATATTAACACTAATAGTGTAGTGTTTAAATAGAGGAAAGTAGGGTAAGTCAACGATGTTTAGAAAAACATATGTCAGGTGAATGCACAGTGCTTCCTTGTGTTAAATTCACCAAAGGTAGTTAATTATTAAATTTTTCTACTATGCAAACGTCAAAATGGCATTTAAAACGTCATAATAACATTTAATATGTCAAAGTAAATATATAACGATTATAAAAATAAATGACTATTTTAAAAAAAAAATCGAGATAAATCATTGTAAGGGAATATTTTACTACATTTACTCTACAAAAAAATGTTCATGCTCTTGTTCGCCATTCTTGAGATATATTGAAAAAAATAAATATTTTGGGATGTCACCCCTCCCCTTTACATACGATTTTGATAATTTTGAAATGAGACTATCCTTAAGCCAGACCCAACCAACCAATCAAGTTTCATTAATATCGGTTCAGTGGTTTATAAGTTATGCGTGTGACAAGGATTCGGGGGAAAGATAGACTGACAGACGTGAAACGAAAAGTTTTTGTATTGACCTGAAACGGAAAAATAAAGTTAAAATTTTGAAATTTTTTTCCTCATTTTAAAACGATCACAAAGCTTTTCGTATGTTCGATATGGTGAGGAAGCAAAAATATTGAATCGATTTACAATATTTAAGGATTTTATCAGTAATTTAAAAAATATTTAAATAAAGCTTTACAAAATCATCGTTTCCACTTTTTTCAAACTGAATACTGATTAACTAAATTTATTTTTTTAACTTCGCAAACATTTACCGATTGAGTGGTTTTTTTCAAAGTTTGCTCTAGTTTTTCCTTGAAAACCATTTAATTCATTAGAACTAAATGGGGTAGAAGGAATTTTAAAACGTACGAACTTCTAACCAACTATTTAATGTATGTATGTTGTAATATTTTTTTGTTGTAAATATTTTCTCATGCATAGTCATTTAAATCTTTGTAATAAACATATACAAACTGAAGTAATGCATTTATTTCCAATTTTAGTCTATATTTGTCCGTATTTGCAGTTTATTTTAATAAAACATATGATTAATTTAGATGGCATAATGATCTTTCATTTCTTTTTATAAAACAATAATGAGCATTTGATTCTGATACGAAAACATAGTTGTTACAAAAGGAAGAGATAGAGTAACGCATTTTAATGTACATATATATATATAAAATTGTCAAATATCAACCATTCTTTTTTCCAAAACTTACTTGAGTTGAATTTAATATTGACTCGAGTGTTTTGGCTGACGAAACATCAACTAACAAACATATTTAAATTTTTCATGGTAATTGTGATTTTTATAATAAGTTATGTCTTTGTTATGAATTGTTTTATAATGTGCTCATAGAATTTTTTAAATAGAGTTTTGGTAAACGTATTCCAGGGCTAGGAAGTCGTTTGAAAATAACATAAAATTAACTGTCTAAAAGTTGCTAAGTATAAACTACAACTTTTTTTTAATGTATTTAAATTATATAACCTTTAACTTTTATATTTATCCATTTATAGTAAATATTTTTTATAGATAATAAGACACAAGACATAAGGCATATGAGTAGCTATATATAGAATCTTGGTATCAACAACAGAAAATTTAAATATTATATATTTCACAGCACAAAATTTTGTAGTTTTCAAAAAGTTTGCTTTATAAATTTGTTCTATAAAATTTTATATTCAAATTGTCTCAGCAATGGAATTATTTTATATCACATAGAAAATATCATTACCCCAGATGCAAAATACATAAGACACGTTCTTGTGAAAAACATCCTAGATGGCTGTACGTTTCCTTAAACTCGCTCTGAAAACAAAAAAGACCGTTTCCATGGCAACATGGCAACGGATAGTTGGTGCGACTGTACTCAATCACCATTTTCTATAAAGGTTTTTGAAACTTGATCTATATCAATATGTTGTAAGTTGTGAGGTTCGATTGTACAAAAAAAACTAATTTATTTTTCCAACTAACGATAAAAATTCTCATCGGTGATTTTTCTTTTTCTAACTCTTGAAGGATATTTTATTACGCTGCTTGTAATTTTATTTCTTTACTTTAATATAGTGCCATAATCGAATGAAAATCTATCAACTCTGTAAGAGTTTTATTATTTGTTTTATAAATATGTATATTATTTTACTAAAAATATTAATCTTGTACATCCGTGTATATATGTCAAATAAAATTTATATTTATTAAAAATTTTAAAAAATAGTTTACTAAAGTGGAATTTTTATATTTTTAGAGAAACATAAAATGAACAGTTATTTAAATTATTAGTTCCAGCTTGTATATTAATCTATATAGTTATCATTTTGAAATATTCTCAAGTGTTTATCACTGACAATGAGTGTTCATTCTTGGAGAAAAAACATAAACAAAATCAAAGGTTATAATTAAAAAAAATATATATTTGTGGACTTTGGTAATTAAATTGATTTAATAAAGAGGAACTTATTTTATTAGTAACATGAGTTTATGCGAATTACAAAAAGTAGTTCATCAGTACTAAAAAACAAAATACCTTGATCTTAAAGTGTATAAGACTGGTGCCAGTATTTTACGTATTAATAATTGAAGAAAAATCAAAGTTGCTTAGATGTAAGTATATTGTTAATTATTAGCACTGCAATAAAACTAACGACTGAAGACTTGGGAAAAACAATTACGTTTTATCGGTGTTTTTAGAATGAAAGAAAAACTAACATAACTTATTTTATTAGTAACATGAGTTTATGCGAATTACAAAAAGTAGTTTATCAGTACTAAAAAACAATATACCTTGATCTTAAAGCGTATAAGACTGGTGCCAGTATTTTACGTATTAATAATATAATTGAAGAAAAATCAAAGTTGCTTAGATGTAAGTATATTGTTAATTATTAGCACTGCAATAAAACTAACGACTGAAGACTTGGGAAAAACAATTACGTTTTATCGGTGTTTTTAGAATGAAAGAAAAACTAACATAACGTCCTTGCGGTGCTTACAGTTTTATAGTGTCTGTTTAAATGTGTTGTGGTTGTGATTATTACACAACTGTGTTTTTGGAAGATGTTATTGTGATATTTACTTCTATACTTTTGTCGTCTCAATTAATGAATTTAATTAAATTTCATTTTTAATCGGAATTTTATTCCCTTGTTTTATTCAAGTCATTACAAAGCGAAAACGGCCAGTTATATGTTGTAAGATCACATCAAATAATCCATATTTTGTAAATAGACTTACATGTAGTTGTGGATACCTATATCTATATACAGTTACTTTTCAATTTATTGGTAAATAAATGAAATAGGTATACGTTGATTAACTTATTTTTTAAATTCAAATAATTAGAAAGGGTATACCTTGAAGTTAATAATTATAAAATAAAAATCATTTGTTTCGTAATTTTGAATAATTCGTTTCTCTTCCTCGCAATAATATTATTATATACGCGAAAAAAAGTGTAAAGCGTTTTTAGACGTTTTTCTGCGCGACAGTGTTCTTATAGAATGCATTGAAGCATTCAATGCGATGTCATTGTTTTGAAAAATAACAATTCCTTTTAACAGTCATTTCAGTTCAGTGTTTTGTAAAATTAATAAAAATAATATTGAAATATTCAAAGATCATAGACATAAATTTTTTGACTTGCCAGTAATATAGTAAGGTTAAATGGAGCACTGTACCCATCTAGACTAGATAAAGGTCATTTGACATTAGTGTATAATTGTATAATCATGATAGTATATAGTATATAGTAGTATAGTACTTCATATTTAAAAATGCATAGGGTTTATTGCACTTTTGTCAAAGACACGATGTTGCTGTTTTGTTTTTTCAGTCTAAATACGGCATAAGGTTATCGTAATTACTCGACTAGTATGGGGTAGTTAATACGTTTGGAATTGTCCCATTTAATTCACTCATTACGCCACGAATTCGAAAAAACATTATTTTGTTTTAAAGTTAGGATCATATCATAAATAATACGTGTGAATCAAATACTGTTTGACCGAGGTTTACTTCAGCAATCATATTTATTAATTTATAATTGAATCAAGCTTTCTTTGTACTATGAGCCTGATCTGCACTGAACTTTAACGGCACGGTACTAGACGAAGGACAAACTTTTCGAGGTGACAAATACATATGAGTTAAATTTTGAATTATAAAGATATTTCAAACATTTCAATAAAATAATAAAAATATTTTTTCGAAAGGTATTTTGAACTGATGTTTTCTCAAAACATACGTTTTTTAGAACACTTAATATTTAAGGGGGGGTCGTCTCCTACCCCCTCCCCCGTTACTAGAGAAGAACATTAACTTTCCTTTTATAATACACTGAAACCATTGAATTCGCGACTACCCCGCGTTCGTGATTACCCCACTCTCCCCTACCTAATCATAATTCAACACGTTACAACTCGAAAAACGCGGTTAATCTAAAACTTCAATGAAATTGTATAAAATTAAATATTATATTATATTATATATACCAAAAACAAGGAAGTGTGAATAGCGAAGTAAATTTTAAATCTGGTTTATTGAAACCGAGAAGCTAACCGAATTGTGGCGTCCGTGTTCTCATTGTTTTCATATTTACAAAATAATATGCTAATTTTACAATCTGGCACACAAACCTACAAGACATAGTTGGTTGCACATTTTTCGCCTCGTGTAGATATGCATGTATAATGTTTATACAATATATACATATATTGTTATACATTATACCAGTGCACACAAACTGGGGATAAAGTAGGGTATGAAATGATAGTTAATGATAATTATCATGTGGTTCAGTAAAAATATTCATAAATTGGAACATATTATGTAAAGTTTTTAAGAAACTGATAAGCGTAGTCGTAGTGCTACGGTAGTTTGGCAGGGGGTTTAAGGGATACAAATTTTTTTTGTGAATGGCATCAAAACGGCTAACTTTATTGCAAAATATTTCATTTGTATTTTAAAGCTCTTTATTAGACCTTTAATTTGTTTGTCATTTTATTCCAGTACAATAAAAATAGAGCATGATATGTATTATACCCGTTACAAACTGACCTGTTTATTCGCGAAGCATGATAACTGAGTTTTTGTCACGGTGCCAGTTTAAATAGCGCTACTATTACACCGATTCATCAATTTTAGAAAATTTTATATTTTCCAGATCTAAATTAAACGTTCTTTACGTTAGTATCAGTAAAATTACAATAACTCGAAAATTGCAAAAGTTTGCAATATTTATGAAAAATGTTCTTTACGAGATTTGTTGGAAATTTTTAAAATTTAATTATTATTCAAATTTTGAATAATCAAAGATGTATGCACATCCGTCCGCGCAGATAAAGAAAATGTTAGATACCTATCTTAGGATATTTATAACTCAAAGAATAATTAAGAAAAAACATCCATTCGGGAAACCATAGGTTACAATATTTTCTTCACGAATTTCTTTAGAATTTTATGTTTTTGTAAAATAACTTAAGATATAAGTTCTTATATGTTCTAAATATATAATTTCGCATACGAATTTAATTTAAAGGTAGAATTTGAATTCTATTTCAAATAAATCATTAAGGTACTGGCACCAGTCTTGGCCGCATTAATACTGGTTTTTGGGATTGATAAGCTTCTATTTTTTGTAATTATCATGAACTCATCTTATATGTAGATAAAACAAGTACTTCTTTATTAAATCAATTTAATTACCAAAGTCCGCAAATATAGTTTGTTTTTTAAATTATAACCTTTTATTTTTTATGTTTTTTCTCCAGTAATGGACAAAGTAAAACCAGCAATGGACACTTGCTAATGATTACAAAATGATAAGTACTACTATGCAAAAGTTATAAAATAAAGAATCGTAGATGCTATGATAATATAATTTTCTTATTAAACTAATAATTAGTTTAAATGTTGACACCTATCTGCCGATAGTTATCAAATTAAGCTGTTTTACAGTTATTTGTCTATAGAGTATGATTTAGTAATGGCAGTAATCAAATATTAACAAATATATTTAATCTAGTATGTTTAATTAAATAAGTGACCCACACTGGGGTATCACCCAAGACTGGTGCCAGTACCTTATAGAACAAATTGTTTACATATTTGTAAAATGATGCGTATGACAAGGTAGGTATTATTTCTTGAAAATTTGTACAATAATCAATTTTTTTTATAATTATTTTATTTAATTATTTTTTATCGATATTTAAAACGATATCCGATAGATAATATTAATTATGTACAAATAAAATCAGTTAATTTTAATTGATTGTTGTTTTTTAGTTTACCGATTAATTTAATTGTAAATAATGTATTTTAATTAATATCCGTTCTATAAAAATGTGTGAAAAGATAATTTAAAGTAGTTTTTTTCGTTAATTCAAACAAAACATTACAATGAAATTATTTATTGGCATTTTTTTCTATAAATTATAGAATCCTCGGAATAGTTTTTAAATACATGTAAAAAATTGTCTCCTTTTGGAATCGCAAACAACTTGTTGATATTTATTAACTATAGCTATTAATTTTGACTCACATTAGTTTAATTCTTCATTGATTTTGGCATTAATGATTTCAAACTATGATTAATTTTGATCCTAAACCTGATTACGGTTAGCTAACGGACAATTTATTAACCGTGATTATTACCGCTTTTTGCAATCTCCCATAAATCAGATTTTATGCAAACTAAAACTGTATAAATGAATAGGTATGTTTGAAAAATCTAAATTAAACCTTTTCATACTATATTCATTTGTTTACTCTTTCGTAATTGTAAAATGCTAATAAAGAGATTAAAAATGAAAATGTTACAAGCAGACAAAGAAAATTAAAAAAATCAATTGATCAATGAATTACGAATTATTGTTTCAATTATCATTTTCGTTGTACAGTATCATTTTGGTAATGTATGTATGTATGAATATGGAGGCACTCAATTATCAAAATATAATATAATAATTCCTAAAGTTGCAAATAAGTACCTAAATAAAAAACATCTTTGTATCTCCTATTAAATTGCAGATGTTTGTTCTTTTACATAGAAGTATCGACCTTTTGACCATTTGCTAAGAAGACTGTATGACAAGGTAAAGTTAATAAGAATTTCCTAAGGAAGAATAATGGTTTTGTTTAAAAATGTTGTAATATTATAATGACTAGGGGTGTACCGGGATTCCGGTCCGTCCAGAATTAACGATTTTATTCCAGTTTCGGTTCCGACCGGATTTTCCGGAATGTTTAAATTTTATTATTGCTTTCTACTAAGAAATTCATAAATAATATACATTATTTTTGTTTAAAAAATCAAACATAAATGTAATAATTATGATATAGGTATATAACATTTTATTAGCAAAAATTTTAATTGAAAAAAAAACATTTCATAACACAAATGTAGCTTTTTAACATTTTGTGCAGTAAAAGTATGATTGTAATTAATTATAACATTGCTTGACCTTAAAAGTAAGAATTTTTTTATAATAATATATTAACAAAAATGCCATTATATGTGTATTACGGACATTGACAGGTTGAATGATATCAGGAAGAACAAACTTGAACAGTTGATCAAGAAAAAAAGTTCATATGAACAAAATAAACATGTGTCCGGAAATTCTTCGAGAGGGAGCTACAGGCTCTCAAATATTTTGTCTTAATTTAGTTTTTATTTAATATTTTGAGAACCCATTGTGAAACAGTTATGAAATTTTATAATCGGTTTAGTATTAAACACGTATTAATACTAAACTGATCATAAAAAGAAAGATCGAGTGAAAATTTTGAAATAGGAGTACAATATTTCTTTAAAAAATGATCGCAAAGCTTTTTGTATTTTCGATAATAAAACAACCCATAACAAAAATACAACGCATTTTTTACATTATTGAATAAAAATCACAATTGCCATGGAAAACTAAAATATTTTTGTTCGTTGAGGTGTCATACAGAATTACAACAATCACTCGAGTGCAATATTAAAAAGTCAAGTAAGCTTTGGAAAAAAGAATGGTTGATGTTTAAAATTTTTATGTTTATTAAAATTCGTTGCCTATTTTATTAATGTATAACAGCAATGATAGTTTTAGGGAGGGAGGTTGGGCGACTGATCGGGGTGCCAGTTCAGAAGGGGCGGCGGATGGTCACATGGAGAAAAACTTAGATTGAATTCTATTAGATTTTTTATGAAAAAAAATAAAGAACAAAAAAACTAGATTTAACTCAAAGGGCCCACTAGCCGGACTGGCCTCATACATCCCTGGTCTAAATAATCATTGATTGATACTGGAAATCGATAACACATATAATACTAAACCGGGTATCAAATTTAAGTACTGTATCACAATGGGTTCTGAAAATATTAAATAAAAACTAATTTGAGACAAAATCTTTGAGAGTTTGTAGCTCCCTCAGGAAGAGTTTCCGGGTACATGTTTCTTTGAATTTTTTAGTTTGAAATTTTTTTCTTTCTAAACTGTTCAAATTTGTTCCACCTGCATGATATGACTCTCCTTGTATATCAAAGATTTTCGAAAATTTCCATTAGCTATGGTGTAAAAATAAGATTTGTTCTAAATTTTTAATAATACTGTAGTCCTACATATGTTTTCTTCAAAAACATTTCCTGTCTTAGAAAATAACTTCTCCGAATAGACTGATGAATACTATCTGAACTTAGCTAATAGTATTAAGATAAAGCAGTATTGTTTATGATACATGCACTATAATAGTAATAAAAAAAAATTTACATCAGTGCTTTAATTTCGAGTAGTAAGATTTGTATAAAACAAGCAAAGGAGAAATGTTAGTTTAAAATATTTTACGACGAGACCAGCTAAGTTATTTACAATTTTATAATTTTTAATTCTCTTCTGTTAAATATTTAAGTTACGGTTGAATTTTGATTAAAATTTTAGGACCACTGTTTACCATATATCTAAGGATAAATCCTAGTCGGCTGTGGAACTAGGTCGGCATGAATGTTGGCGTTGAGGGGCGAGACGAGAGGGGAGTGCAATAGCAGGAATCTACGTTTCGCCAGTGCATTCCAGATTTACAAACCAGAAAAGGATATAACTAATCCCTAGCTATTTAAAATGAATACAGTGAACCCATTATTACCGGCCGACAGATGATTAGGGTCGTATCCTGGATGTATGTTCCAACCACTGTTCGCACTGTTCTTTCTGGTTATTTATTTTTTAGTACGTGTTATTGTGAGATGATAAATAACGCAGTATTTAGCAGTTTTGGTTTAAAGACAAAAGCGACTATAAAAATAAAAATTCGCAAAAGTTGATGTTTTTATATCATGTTTATTAATGGGGTTAGTCTATCGATTTGCTAATTTTGGTATCAAAACACTCGAATAGTTAAATTCTTTTCAGAAATAAGGTACTGGCAACAGTCATGTACTTTTGTTTAATTAAATGTACTAAATTATAAATATTTGTTGATATTTGATCACTACTATTACTGAATCATAGATAGACACTAACCATGAAACAAATTTTATGGTTAGGGGATTTTTATTGGATAAGTCATAACCACAGTTTTTGTCTTTTGTTTTTTTGTAGACACGTATTTGTAAAACAGCTTAATTTGATGACAATCGGCACATGAGTGTCAAAATGGTGGACATTTAAACTAATTTATTAGTGTAACCTATTTATTAATTATTATATTGTCACTGCTTTACATTGTCTCAAATTTTACGATTCTTTATTTTATAACTTTTATGTCGTAGTATTTATCATTTTGTAATCATTAGTAAGTGTCCATCAATGGGTGCCCAATACTGTTTTACTTTATCCATTATCGGAGAAAAAACATGAACAAAATAAAAGGCTATAACTAAAAAAAGTATATTTGCAGACTTTGGTAATTAAATTGATTTAAAAAAAGAGATACTTGTTTTATTAGTAACATGAGTTTGCGAGAATTACAAAAAGAAACCCATTAATCGCAAAAAATTTACTCTAAAAGCGACCAGGACTGGTGCCAGTACCTTAAACGATAATTTATTGGACTCTATAATGTATAATTACTTGCTAAACTAATTAGTTATATATATATCCTTAACCATCAGGTCACTATAATTTGTAAGAGAGAAATATAGAAAGTGTAGAGTAAAAAAATAAATAAAGGTAAATGCAGTTGAAAATTTTAATTAACCATGTAAATGAAAGGATTATTGTATATAATTTGATTTATATTTTTGTACAATTTTAGTAATGGTACAATTAAAGGGGCGGCTCTTGATCTTGTTTCCTGTTTGGCGATATAGTATATTCTAAAACTATTTGATACATGCTACATACTACATACATACTCACATATAATATACGCCATTAGAGCGAAGCATAGTCTTTTTTCCAAACCGTACAAATCAGGCGACACACAAACAAACAAAAAATGCTGATCTCCGCAGTACACTCAAAGTTTTTAACGTTCTTTCAGCGTAGTATCTGATAATTTTACATCCCTCGAGACGGCTAATGGAAACATCAAAGCAGTTTAATCTTTTTTACCATTTTTGCACGAAGATAAGTATTAAGTTCTTTTTATTAGACTTTCTTTGAGATTTAATTACGATCTAAATACTAGGCGTCACGCAAATTTACACATTTAAAGTGTATTTTTATACCAATAAAATAAATTTAATTAATTTATAATGCTCTGCTTTTATTTAATTTTTAATGAAAGTTGTAGTACAAGAGCTGATGACATATTTTTCTACCCTATCTGAGCATTAGGCAGACTTACAGAAATCGTTTATTCATGTGTTGTACATCATGGGAAAAATAGTCCCAAACCCCACAATCGAGGATAAAGGGGTTTAATTCCTTAGTGAACATGTAAAGAAAAAGTGCATTTTTGCATTTGTGAGCACTAATAAAATCACTACAGGGAGTTGTTAGTTTATGAAAAGTTAATGGGCAGACGCGTAAGGTGGGGATAAGGAGCAGGCAGACGCACTCAAAGATGCAATTTTTTTTTGAAAATTGCCCCATTTGAGCATTGATGAATTTAGGAGGGATGGCAGTTTTTGATCTGTAGATGACCGGAAAAACAAAGGCAGACGCGCTCAAACATGAAATTTTTTAAATGAAAACTGTCTCATTTGAGCATTGTTGAATTTTTTGAAGGATGATACGTTTTGATCTATAGTTGACCGAAAAAACACAGGCAGACGCGTAGTGTGGGGATAAAAGATGGGCAGACGCAATTGAAAGTGTTATCCTATTTTTTTAACTGGGTTGTTTTGTACACATTAGTTCTTTGAAAACACATTTGTTTCCCCCAACTAACACGAAAAGGAAAAATTTCATTAATATGAAAATCTAAAAAAAATATTAAACGTGTAAAAAAGTAGGTACTGAATTTTTTTATTATTATATTTTGATTATATTCTTCTTATTCTGTGTAATAAACAAAAAACAAAACAAAACTAAATAAAACAGAACTCTTTGGGATTTGAACTCAGGACCTTGGGACTTTGAGTTTTGTAAATTTATAAATTTCAGCAAAACGGTACTATATATCAATAAAACTACAAGGGACATAATTTCTTCTTATTTTTGATGATTCTAAAACATTTCTATAAAATGTGCAAATAGAAATTAATAAAAAAATTAAAAAGAAAGTTATTTAAACCCTTCTATTGGCGTAACCAGGATTTTTTTAGGGGAGGGACAACATTTTTATAGGGGGGCATTGGTATATATCATTTATATTTAACATATTTATTATATCGTTATATATAGTAGAACCCCATTTGACTCCTCCGTAGCGACAACACTGGTTACTGGTCACTGGTTACGCCACTGATCCCTTCGTGACTTTTGGCTCACTCTATTTGTATGTATATAAAGACAAATTACGAATTATCATTTTCTAATAAACTGTATATAAAAATATTACTTCATCTGGATACTTTTTCGGTATTTATTAAAATCTTCGATAGTCACCTGTGAATTTAGCACGAGGAAATACTGTACTGTTGTGAGAAGAGAAATTATTTGTAGATTACGAGATTTGGTTATAGTTAACAATATAAAGTTGCTAATGGCGAACATGATATTTAGTTACTGTTAATAAATCCCGTGTTGGAGCTATATCGTTGTATTGTTACGAAATATCTAATTTATAACATTTATTAAATTTGTTAATTATACATCACGTATACAATACATCTATTTCCTACAATTAATCCTTTTTATCAGTGTATGCATTCACTTGACAGATGTTTTCAGATCAGTATAAAAACATTAAAAAATAAATAAATATATGTATGTATATATAAGTCCTTTGTACGGAGAAAAGATTAACGAAAATATAAAACAGGGAAAAATCAAAAGAAAATAAATTTTCATAAGTAAAGAAAACCAGTGCAATCAGTTCAACAAGTAAATGACACAGATGTTAAATCGTAAAAGAAAAAGGAAACCAATAAATCAAAATTCTTTATGAATTTATAACTAAAAGTATTCTACGTACATATAGCCGAATGATGAATGACTTTTATAAATGAGTAATACTGTATAGTTCTAAAAACGGGTACTCGGATTTCATAAATCATGAAAAATCTTACAAATGTAACGGAAAACAAATGCTTAGCCTACTGAGATAGTTTCTTTTATTGCTTTCTTTAATTCTTATATTATTTTCACATTAATGTTGGAACTAAAAACTTAATCAGAAATCATTTTGAATTTAAGAATTTTCTACTGACTAAAAAATTTAAGGCGGTGATTTATGATCTTCGATTTGGCTAACATTCCGTCAAACATTCACGGTTAACTTAGAAGATATAAACCAGGAATCATATTAGGGAGGTTACAGAACTTTTCACACACGAGATTTCGGAAATATCAATGTTTGAAACTGCATATTTATTTTATTTTGTTAATTTTTAATACAAATCATAATAATAATTGAAAAAAAAATTATTTGAAAGAATATTTAGTAATTAATTATTCATTGAAATTTTATAAAAAAAATAAAATAACTTTTTTTTAGATGAAATACAAAAAATGCTATTTAATTTATGTGTGAAGAACACATATGAAAAAGACGTGATACACGTGATATTGTTTTATACATTTTTCTTTCTTAAAAGAATTATATTTTGCATACGGAATTAAAAAAGTAATATTTTCGTAAATTTTAATAAGAAATGTGCTGTTTTATAAAGCTGTATATAAATATTAATTAAAACCAAGACAAACACAGATACAAGGGTATTAAATTGAATACCACTGACACTAATTAAATTACATTCTAAAATATTAAGTCCTCTGAATTTATTTATATATATATATATATATATATATATATATATATATATATATATATATATATATATATATATATTTAAAAAATGTACGACAAACTTTTAAATACATGTTATTGAAAATTGAATTATAAATTTCGTTTTATACAAAGTTTTTCTGTTATATTTTTGTAAATTTTATTATATACTATTTGTATATCTATTAAAATGCATTAAGCTTACTTTGTACTGTGGGCGTGATCTACACTGTACGTTAACGGTCCGATAATATAAATAGGCTAAACTTACAGTACAGTACAGAGATAACATTACCTAGCTTTCCACTTATAACACACTGAAACCACTGAATTCGTGATTACCCCACTCTTCCCTATATTTCATTACATAAGAATAAATAAAAAATGTTTTTTATATAAAAAAACACGAGAAATTTTTCTCAGTTAAGGTCTCTGTCACTTGTATTATACGAGATTAGACCAGCTTAATTTTTTACTGATTACTTTTTTTAGATGGCTTCAATTTTCACGATACAAGATAGAGACTGTCACTTGTAAAAATTTAACACCGAGACGACATTTAATTCTTCTATGCAGCCGTATTTAAAAATCGGTTTTAAATGAATTTTTTTCAGTGGACAAAAATGACGCAAGAAACAGATTTTTTTTTTAAATTTGTTCATTTTCGAGATCATCAGAATCTGTGGTTTCTGGATTGAAACTTATAGAGATATGCATTGGGCATATTAATTTTTTATGAAAATCATTACTTTTTTTACACTCAAAGTAAAAATTTTAATTAAATATTAAGTATAAAAGTGTATTTTTTTATAATTTAACTAAAAGTAAGATATGATAATTAATACCTAGTTTATATAGAAATTTTGACACCAGTTATGAAGTTGAGAAAGCTATATTATTATTTCCAAGTGTAAATCGTTCGCTCCACTTTAGCATATTTACAAAATGGTGTGTTTGAGTAGGTAAGCTGAGGTTATGTTTGTTTAAAGCACCCCTAAGGGTCATATCGTTAATATTCGATTAATTTGCAGTGACGTAGCAATATTGCCTTCGTAAACAAAAATAGTCTAATTATATTATCTAAATATCGGCCGTCAAGTATGAAATTTGTAAAAAAAAAACAAAGTTTGTTAATGTTTTATAAATACAAGGAATAGTTTTATTCATCAAAGTATGTACCCATATGGTAAATACACTTTTGCCATTTCAGCGGTATATAGCTTGTTCAATCCGGTGGTGTAAAAGCCTGATAACAGGTAAATGCCTGTTTTACATCATTGTCGGAATAAAATTTTGTTTCCTATTAAAAAGTTATCCAAATACCGAAAGTATTGGTAGTCAGATCTGGTGAGTATAGTGAATGATGGAGAACTTCCAACTTCAATTTCTGTAGTTTTGCTACTGTCATTTGTGCATTATGCGGTCTACCGCTGTCGTGCAATATAATAGAAGTTGATCGGTTAACTAATCTAGGTTGTTTTTCTGCAAGTTTTTGGATCATTTGATCCAGTTAGTTGCAGTATATCAGGTTTTATTAAATCATAATAGATCACATCTGCGCCATAAACACACACCATCAGATTTTAATGAATATTGTGCTTTGGGTTGTGTTTTAGTGGCTTGTCCTTTTCCATTTATTGTGCTGAACGTTTACTGTTATCGTATTGGATCCATTTCTCATCACAAGTTACAATTCGAATCAAAAATGAATATTTTTTAAATTCCGATAATGCTGTAAAATAAGCCTAAGATTTCATTGATTCTCGATTACTAGGCTTTTACACTACCAAGCTGAACAAGCTACCGCTGAAATCACAAAAGTATATTGACCATATTTCGATGTACGAAATTATTTCTTGTATTTATAAAACATTAACATTTTTTCTACAAATTTAATACTTGACAACCTTAAAGTTGGTAAATCATGTGAAAGGAAATCTGTGCAAAGTTTGTGTTAATGATTCGCACAGTTCAATTTGTAGCAATTATTTGAGCATTTTTTTGCATTTTTTTCCCTGCCACTGGAAAACCACGACTGGATTTTATTATTTGAATTGGTAAAGTTGGCTGGTACGTGCCTACTGAATACCTCAGGTGATTTTCTCTTCCCTCTTCCCTTTAACGAGAATTGCCTTGCCCGAAATGAATTCAAGGAGCGTCAAATCGGATTGACAGTCAAGCTTCATAGCCTACATAAATTGCAAACTTGTTGTTAACTTTTATGAGCGATAATAATGACTTGTTTTATAGGATTTTTACTTCCTCATGAATATAAATAATGGTTGGAGAAGGTATTATGTTAATATTTATTATTATTTTGTGAATTGAATATTGAATAGTGTTTATAATTTTTTAAATATTTTTTTACCCACGTATACATCAAATGCTTCACAGAATAAAAAATATTCTGTCTGCGCAATAACATCTTTAAGCGATTTTTTTTGATAGTCAAAAAGTAAAAAAAAACATCTGCCAAGTAAATGCACAGTGCTTCCTCGTACTAAATTCACCACAGTTAGTTTCATCGAACAGTTTTATCGATAAAGTATTCAGATCAACTGGCATTGGTTAACCATTTCATTTGTATGCAATTTTATTAGAAAATATTAATCCGATATACGGTACGAAAAGTGTTTATCTTGACCTGAAACGGAAAGATCAATTGAAAATTTTATAATCAGAGAACAACATTTTTTTTAAACGATCACAAAGTATCTCGTATCTTCGATATGGCAAGAAAACAATATTAATTATTGTGTAATCATTAGGCACTGCAATTGTCATAAATTATTTTTTGGGATATATTTTATTCTGAATAAAAAAAATAACACCATGTATGTAACTCAAACTCAGGTTGCGAGATGTATTATAATTTTTAATTTTTATAAATAAAATATCATTTACTACTTTGCATTTATTTTCATTGAGAAAATTCCGAAATAAATATATATCATCAATCCGATAATTACTACCTGAGTAACGATATTTCTTTCGATTTTGAAAGGGCCGCATTTTGATATCTGTAAGGAAATTACGCTAACGAACTTATCCGAGATATTTATAATTATAATTAAGATTTTTCAAGTATCAAAAAAATCAAAAGAAATCCTATATATACCTATAGTTTTAAATGGACCCCATACTGATGAAGATATACAAATAGATTCTTAACTTCCATCATGAGAGTTTTTACATTTTGGAAATTCGTTATAACACGTATTTTATATAATCAGTATAAGGTCGTTATAAATATATAGACTAATTAATCTCTTTTGTGCGACGACACAATTAATATTAATTATATCTGGATTTGATTCGATTGCAACTATGGTGATTGCGACCTACAATAGCGGGGTTCGATCTGGGTCAGGCAGTGTAGATAGGTCAAGGATGGAATATTCCATACTCCATACTCCATACTCCAGACAATAGAGATTGCACTGAAGGTGATGTGATTGAAGCAGTGATGTATAAAAAATAAAACTGCAGCAAGTACTAAGGATGAAATTTATTTCGTTCGTTCTGACTCGAAACAAAAACATTTATAAGATACTGGCACCAGTCTTGAACGCTTTAAGAGTAAAGTATGTTGTTTTTAGGGATTGATGGGCTACTTTTTTTATAATTCTCATGAACTCATGTTATTAGGAAAACAACTAACGCTTTATTAAATCAATTTAATTACCAAAATCCGCAAATATATTTTGTATTTTAAATTATAGCCTTTTATTTTATTCATGTTGTTTCTCCAGTAATGAACAACATAAAATTATCAATTACCATCAAATCACGTTGTAAGACAGTTAAATGTATCTATATATATATAGATTAATATCCAGTAATGACAGTAATCAAATATTAAAAAATAAATTTAATACAGTACATTTAATTTAAAAATGTTCAACATTGGGGTATTGTTCAAGACTGGTGCTACTACCTTAATGGTTTTTATTTAACAAATTGTTAATTATATATTGTTGTTTATATAATATTTTATAGTAAACTCTCGCTATAATAAAATCAATTAAATAAATTCTTTAAAATATTTATTTTTGATTACTTCGAAATTTCGTTACAAAGGCAGTTTACTGTACAGTAGGGGTTCTTTTTACGCGGTAGAAACGTTCCACAGAAATCTGCATTTAAAAAATCGCATAAAAAAGTAAAAAATGTTCTATAAATAAATCAAATCAATCAATTAAATTAGACCGAAAATCCCGTAAACAAATTGTAAACTATGTAGGTATGTATAATTAATAAATAAATATTTTTATAATTATTTTATTCAATTTAATTTTCTTTTAATTGAATGTTGTTTTTTTAGGATATTGATTAATTAAATAGGAAATAATACATTTTAATTAATATCCGTACTATAAAAACCCGTGAAAAATAATTTAAAGTAGTTGTTGTTTTTCGTTAATTCAAACAAAATATTACAATGAAATTATTTATTGGCATTTTTTGTTTTTTAATTTTATCCATACAAGATGGATACATGCAAAGTAAGTTTGAATTTTTTATTATTTATTAGAAGAACGCTATCTTCACTTGTCTATGTTCAACATTAATTATATACAAGAAATTGTGTTATTGCAGTAAATTATCGCTACTGTGAATTAACTAATGTAATTTATTTTAATTTATCACAAATAAAATCGGCCAAGACATACACGACTCTATTAGCCACTTACAGGTGCATTTTTGATTAAGAAAAAAATAAAGAGTCAAATTTTACAAATTGAGATTTCCATTTTGATATTCCACATGCCTAGATATGAAAATTAAAAAAAAATCTCAAAAATTTGAAATGATATTGTTGACTTTACTATTTGTCGTTTGTAGTGTCACCAAACCCCTGTTACTAATTTTTTCAGATTTTTTTGAGCCAGTAGTTACCGAGTTAGAGGAGGGGACAAAATAAATTACTGCTTGGAGCCCCCTGCAGGCACCATTTTTGAGATAGAAAAAATAAGAAAGAGGGTAAAATTCCACTAGTTTGGTTATACATTTTGACGCTCCACATACCTTAGTATGAAAGAAAACAATTTGTTTGTTAAGCTTTAGCTCTTTAACACCACACTGATTTTTTTTTCAAATCTTTGTAATATCTTTGTCTAGAGGGCATCATTTTACATGTTTAGTCAACATTTCAAGTTTATAGCTTATATATTTTACGAGATATTTTGCTTTGGCTGAAAAAGACGGACAGACGAACGACAATGTGAGATTAACAGGGTTTCGAGAAACTCAAAAAATGATCTTCCTTCAAATGCTTATTTAAAAAAAAATATTCAAACTTCTTCTCTATTTTACAAAATTATTGTAATTAAAACATTAATATTTTTCTTCAATTCTTTAAAATAGTTTAAAATATCCATATTATATAATAATGCAATATAGTAATACTAATAAATATATATTTTGCATTTGATTACCAACAATATATAAGTGAAAACAATACACAAGAGCCACTACACGTGGGGGGGGGGTCTGACTGGATTTTAGTATAAACCTAAAAACGCTAATTCAGAAAAAAAAAATATGAAAAAAAAGTTCTCAGGGGGCCCGCCAAAAACTTCCAGTATGGGGGCTCGTGAAAGGATGTAGGGGGCATGTAAAACACATTTGAAATGTTTAATATGTTTTTTATCCAATGTTTCAGAATCAACTTACAAATTGATTATGGAACTAAAAACATGGTTTGAAGCGTACCAAAGTTGTGATCTTCAAGGAGGTCATTTGGCTATAATTAATTCTGATGATGAACAAAGTGAAGTTCTCAACTTTTTGAAGTTGCAATCAGCAAGGGGTGTCTATATTGGTTTCCATATGTTCTTTGGCGGAGACCCGGTTGATATTTTAGGTAAACAAAATGTTTATTTGTATAATACTATACTCTGTTTCATTTATGTTCGGAGTGGTTGTCGGGGTTTTTGACGGTACGAATCGTTAATCGTACCGTCAAATACCCCGGCAATAACTGCAAACTTAAATGAAACTAGTTTCAATTCTTTCTTCAACTAATTTCAACGTTAAATTAAAATATTGTAACCACACTGTCAGTGGCGTAGATAAAAGTTATCGCCATGTTCTATACATCAATAACTGCAAACTTAAATAAAACAGAGTATAACTAGTTTCAATTCTTTCTTTAACTAATTTCAACGTTAAATTAAAATATTGTAACCACACTGTCAGTGGCGTAGATAAAAGTTATCGCCATGTTCTATACATTAAAATCTACCAATTAAAAAAAAAATTTTGTCATTTTTTCTAGCGCCACATCTACACGAAATTGTCTGACGACTGGACTAAATATTCTTTAAATAAATATTTGTAATAGGTTATTTTAATTTGAACCTTCTTAATCTTTTTAGGAAATGTATTAGAATATAAGAGTTGGTATCCATCGTATCCTCTTATTGATTTTAACGCATATGGTTGCGGTTTGGTTTATACTACAAATGCTCTTATATATAACCATGTTTGTCAAACCAAGCTAAACTACCTCTGTGAATTCCCGGACAAAATTGAAGGTAAGTATTGAAATTAATAATCCTTTAATATTTGATACATAACACTACATACATTCACTTAAGAAAAATAGTGATAGTTTTCCCATTGGTGACATAACATAAGATTGTTTAATACCAATAATAATAATGATGCAATAATGATGCCCGGCATTATAAAGAATTTACTTGAGTGCGAATTCAAATTAGCTCCCAACTAACGCTATCTGCTAGGTATTAAATATAAATGACAACCACTCACAGATGTGGCCAATGAAATCGTACATATAATGACTTTGACGCGTATTAAGTAGAAATTAGCGACTTAAAATAAGTGTTGCCAAGTGTACCTCATAAAATGTATGGCATTTACATTACTTTACATTTATTACCACTGCTTTAAAATATCGAGCAATTTCACAACAATTTGACTCCCAGTAGATAGCGTTAGCTGGAAGCAAATTTGCGTGCAAATTCTTTATAATACCGGGCATGAGTTTGTTAGTTGCACAAATAACGCATGCAGCTGCTAGAGATATAATTAAATAGAGTCAAATCTTCTTATTGTTACAATTTATTTTGCTGTCGCTTTGTAATACTTTCCAGTAGAAGAAGCAACACACACCAATAAAATATAAGCTTCGAAGCATACGCAGTGATCTTGAAATTAATTGGTTATTATATCGGCCAAATTTTTGTGAATATCATCTGGGCTTATTGATGTAATTGTAATTTCTTAATTGTTTCATAGTTGTGAAATCACCAGACGTTAATGAAGCTACATATTTAGTAATAAATAAAAATGTGACTTGGACAGTGGCGAAAAGAACGTGCAGCAATAAAGGTGGTCGTCTTGTTATCATTAACAGCGAGCAGGAATTACAACAGGTTCTTAAACTTATAAATGCAAAACACATCGAATGGTTCTGGGCTGGGTACCATGATATGTTCATGAACGATGAAATTATCCTTGACAATGGTAAGTTCATAATATATTTACAAACTGATTTGGCGATACATAGATTAAATAAATATTAAGCGGGTTTTAACACAAGTTTTAATGTTTTAAAGTTATAAAAATTACACAAAATGACATTGTTTTGTTTTTGTATAAAAGCATCGTAGTTTTTTTTATATATATGTATAATAACTTTTGAAAAGAAAAAGCTCAAAACTTTTTTGCATAGAAAAAAAACAAAAATCCGCTTAATTTTATTAATTGTTTCGTCTAATTTTCTATAGTAAGAAAGATTTAAATGATCGTTATAAATGCTAATAATTTACTGTAACAAATACGCAATCATATATTATTTAACATTCAAGGTGATGTGGCAGAAGATCAACATTTAAGATGGAATATTCCATGCGACAATCGCCAAGGATATGGAGCAGTTTACAAAACAGGAAAAACAAAATTGCTGAGTGCAGATGCGAAGCATCCATTTGTATGTGAAATAAGTACACGGCACTGTATAGAACAACTCCAAGATCAATCAACTGAACAGCAATAATTATTACAGTGAAATTGAACAATTCTAATAAAATAAGTACTATTTTAATTCGCAAACACTAACAAAAAGTCTGTATGTAAATTTATATAACATGCATTGAGATTATTTTGAGTTAAAATAGTAGTTATTTTATTAGAATTATTCTTTATGGGTATTGTTTTTTGAGTATTTGTAAAAAAAGTTATGAGTACTTATTTAAATTTATTTCTAAACGCTATAAAATATATTATTGTATCAACCATATGAACATGTCTTTATACATAGGTACATATATAAATATTATATATATATATAATAAACCTGCTTATTTGAAACAATTGTGTTTATTTTGGTTATATGAAGAATTGATTTAAATAGCAGCCATACAAAAGCTAAAGCAAGCAAGTATAAGAACCATATAATTTATGTACTATTCAATTTTTATTTATTTATATGTATATTTTGATAGCTTCTTTGTAAATAAATTAAAAAAAATATCGTTGAATGTTTGGCTCATGGATTTATTACTGGAAAAACGAATTTATCTTTGTTCTCCGAACGGATGTTTTTTATTATTAGACATAGAGTATTTATATACTTAAAAGTATTAGCATTGTCTTAAAAGTTTTGATAGGTATGACCGATACGGTTATACATATTTTTTCATATAGTCACATATAAATTAAAAATATTTTAAAAGTTAATATGTCACAGGTAAGTTAGTAAGTAATTTGTATTTTTTTCATAATAATATAATGACAATAACCTTCAACATTGAACTATGTAGGTATGTAGTACTACTAGCTGTGCTCGCGGCTTCGCTCGCGTAGACTACGGAATTATTGTTTAGGATTAGGTTATTCCAATGTTATTAGAATTTCAAGTATTATCTTATTATATTATCTTACAACATACTCACTTATTTTAATAAAAGGCTATGTTGTGGATCTCTTCATTGTAATTTATCATATCAAAATTAAAACAGCTATAATTTTTTTTCCATATCCCCAATTTATGAGAACTTTTGCACATATCTAAAATAATATAAGTACTATATATGTGCAAATTTTTATGACACTCTGATTTTGTTCCAATCTAATATCCGTATTGTGAAGATATAATCAAATATCTTGAAGATTCATATTTAAAACTATTAAAACATACAATAATATTCAATCGAGGGGCTACAAATTATACCTCAGTACATTGGTATCATAATATGTTATTAAAAGTCTTATTTGAAGTATTGGAAATATTAATTACCTTTTTTTTCATTAATTTTCTATACCAATATATTCTTATGAAAAGCTAATTTTCATAGCATGCTATTTATATGATTTTATATATTAATTTTTTTTTTACTATTTAAAAAAGAAATATCTAATAAAAATTTACACTTTGAATGTTGCACATTACATAAAAAATTGTAAAATTTTATTCTTTACAACTTTTATACAGGACATATATTTTTGATTAAACGTTTTCGGATTCACTGCGACTTTTCAATAATTTATGTAGGTACGTTGGAAGAAATTTTGAATTAAAGTTGTAAAGTAAATATTTTTGACAATTTGTTTTAATGTTTTCTGGAAATAAATCATTAATTATAACACAAATTGTAAAATATGTTTATACAATTGATAAATATTATTATTTAATTAATAAATTAATTTAATTATTTCTTACAGTTAAATCTATATCCGATTGATAATATTAATTATGTATAAATTAAATCAGTTAGTTTTTTTAGGATATCGATTAATTAAATAGGAAATAATATATTTTAATTAATATTCGTTACTATAAAAACATGTGAAAAGATAATTTAATGTAGGTAGTTGTTGTTTTTCGTTAATTCAAACAAAATATTACAATGCAATTATTTATTGGCATTTTTTGTTTTTTAATTTTATCCATACAAGATGGATACACGCAAAGTAAGTTTGAATGTTTTATTATTTATTAGAAAAACACAATGTCCAACATTAAACTTGTCTATGTCCAACATTAGATACTTACAAAAAATCGTGTTATTGCAGTTAATTATCGTTATTGTAAATTAACTAATTATTGAAATTGAAACATTTTTTTCTTTAATTCTTTATAATAAATACACTGCATTGTATAAACATTTATACAATGCAATGTAAGTAATACTTATAAATATATTTATTCAATTTTATTACCAACAAAATACTTATAATATAAGAGAAAACAATACACATTTGAAATGTTTATTTAATATTTTTTATCCAATGTTTAGAATCAACTTACAAATTGATTTTTGAAGCAAAAACATGGTTTGAAGCGTACCAAAGTTGTAATCTTCAAGGAGGTCATTTGGCTATAATCAATTCTGTTGATGAGCAAATTGAAGTTACCAATTTTATGAAGCCATTGACAATAAATCAAGCCAAGAGTGTCCACATTGGTTTTCATATGTTGTTTGGCGGAGATACTGTTGATATTTTAGGTTATATAAATATTTGTAATTGGTTATTTTTATATTAATATATTTTTTTTAGGAAATGAATTACAACAAAAGAATTGGTGGCCAGGGTATCCTATTAGTAATTTTATCACAAATGCTTGTGGTTTGACTTGGACTCATAATGCTCTTATATATGAGGGAAATTGTCTATCCAAGATAAACTACCTTTGTGAATTTCCGGACAACATTGAAGGTTTGTTTCCCCAATATTGTCATAACACTCATAACAAAATTGTTTAATACCAATAATAATAGCGTAAGATTGTCATAATTATAACTCATGGAATAATAATTAAATACTACTATCTATTTACTGATACAATTTATTTTGCTGTCGTTTTGTAATAAGTTCCAGAACATAAATAGTGATTTTGAAATGAATTGATCATTATATCGGCCAAAGTTTCGTGAATACATCAGGGTTTAATAGATGTAATTGTTATTTCTTATTTGTTTCGTAGTTATAAAATCACCAGACGTTAATGAAGCTACATATTTAGTAATAAATAAAAATGTGACTTGGCCAGAGGCGAGAAGAACGTGCAGAAATAAAGGTGGTCGTCTTGTTATCATTAACAGCGAGCAAGAATTACAACACGTTCTTAAACTTATAAAAGCAAAAAATATCGAATGGTTCTGGGTTGGGTACCACAATATGTTCATTGACGAGGAAATTATTCTTGAAAATGGTATGTTAATAATAATATATGTTATTTGTCATTGCCCTTTTGAGAGGGCAATGTAGGACGGACTTTTTTCAGAGGAGGGAGGATGCCAAATAAAGTTTTTTTTTTTTTTGGAACGGTGGTGGTGCTAGGTAGATTTTTTTTGGGGGTGGACATTTTAAATATTATTTATTTTAATTAAAATATTATAATTTTATATTGTTTACTAATAATTTTTGCGTTTAAAAATAACAAATATTAAAAAACGGACGTTAATCTGCGGGACAATGGATTAAAATGCGGGACGAATGATATCTCAGTAAACTAAATCTTAAATAGTTGATGCAGATTTTAATAATAATAATAATATATAAATTACTTAAAGAATTTGCGTAATGTTTATTATATGTACAAATGTTCTTTATCATCTCATTAACAAATCTGCGGAAATATTTCTATTTTATAATTAATGATTTTCGTAATTGCACTATGGTATATCGGCATTATTTGTCAAATAAAGTTTGACCGCCATGTGTGGAGGACCAATTTGAGATATTCACAAACATAACAAATATGTGCCACGTCTACATCACCAATACGCATTTTGATGTTTGTAATTTGTACTTTTTGATGTTTAAAAAAACAATTTTTAGAAAAGCTGGACAATAATGAATCAGAACTGGAAAACACATGTAAATCTTTGTCAAGCTTCCACTTGATAGATGAATTTGTAAAAGAGTCTAAATGGGTGATTTTTAAATGTTTTTGATTTTTTTTAAAACACCTTCAAAATGTATTTTTGAACGGTTGCTTGCAAATATTTTTAATGATTTGATTGTTGCCTATTTCTTAAAGAAAATAAAAACCTGTTTAATTTCTTTTCTACTACTAGAAGATTTAAATGTTCATTATAAATACTAATAATTTACTGTAATAAATTATACACATTCATATATCATTTAACATTCAAGGTGATGTGGTAGAAGATCAGCATTTAAGATGGACTATTCCATGCGACAATCGTCAAGGATATGGAGCAGTTTACAAGACAGGAAAATCGAAACTGTTGAGTGCAAATGCAAACCATCCATTTGTATGTGAAATAAGTACACTGCACTGCATTGAAGAGCCCCAAGACCAATCAACTGAAGAGTAATAATTATTACTGTTCAATTGAACAATTCTAATAAAATAAGTTCTATTTTATTCACAAGCACTTACAAAAAATTGTATGTATATTTCTATAACATTTATTGAGATTATTATAATAATCTCAATGCTTGTTATATAAATATACATACCTACATACTTTTTGTTTGTGTTGGTGAGTTAAAATAGTACTTATTTTATTAGAATTATTCTTTATTAGTATTGTTTTTTAAATTTTTTTATAAGTATATACTAATTAATTATTTTTAAACGCTAAAAATATATTATTTTATCAATTATATGTACATTTGTTCATGCTTTTAGACATTACATAATATGTACACATTATATAAATAATAAATCTGCTTGATTGAAACTATTTTGTTTATTTTGGTTATATGAAGAATTGATTTAAATAGTAGTCATTATTTATATACTGTTCAATATTTAATTTATTTACATATTTTGATAGCTTCTTTGCAAATTTGCAACATATTATTATTAACAAAAATAAACTGTAGAATTGTTTACTTATGGATTTAATTAACTTTGTTGTCTGAATGGAAGATTTTTATTTTTAGTATGAAGTATTTACATTTTCTTGACGGTTCTGTTATGTAAGTTTATGTCATACACATTTGTATTCATATAGTCACATATAAATTAAAAATATTAAAAAAGTTAATAGACCACAGGCTAAGTGGAAGGGGTGAGAGGAGAGGGATTCACAAAAAAATCGTTGTGATCAATGAAGTTTGAAAAAATACACATCAACCTTTAACCTTTGCTTTTTGCTTTGCTTTTTCTGGGTTGCTGAATAAGAATTTGTTAGTTAGCAGCTATCAAGTAATCGATTTTTCGTAGAATTTTAAAAATTAACATTGTTTATATTTAGCAATATTTTTTGCTCAATCGGGCTTTAAAGATTAAAAAAAGCGTTACTCAAAAATTACAGCCTGTACACTGATTTGAACCAAAAAAGTCACTTATGCCCCATTTTGCGCCGCCCCACCTGGCCTGGCACCCCGGGCGGTTACCCTGGTTTCCCCCCCCCACTTAAAGCCGGCGCTGACTACATACCCACATATTTTAATTAACGACTACGCTATCTAAAAACTTTATGAAGTTGAATGAAAATAAGTAATTTTTGTAGCAGAAATCGAGATATTACAATATAAAACAAATACTCTTATTTACATTGTTATTATTATCTAACGCATTTTGTAAATTCAAGTTTTGTTGTCTGAATAAATGTTTATAGGCGACTTAAAATTATACTTTCAAATTTACATGTATTCGTAAAAACTATATTTTAGCGACCCTATAAAACGAACAAGATGTAGCATATTTTATACATTTTATGTATCTACAGTTGTAAAAGAGAAGATACATAAAACGTTGCTTCTAACAATCAGCATTAGTAATGCGAATACAACTCTATTTTTGTCGTATACTTCTAAATAAATAAAATTAGAAGTCATATTGAGAGCAATCAATACCTACTATAGTACAATTAAATTAGATTTTTAAATGGAATTAGGGGAGATACACAATGAAACGAATACTTGAGATTGAAGACGTTTTTTTTATTGAAACTACAAACATTATAGAAAAAAAAACAATTACATTATACATATACATATCTCTAATTAATTAACTTTCTTTAACTTAATCTCTTTTTAGCACAAAAATAATAGACAAAATTTAAATGGCATTGAAAAGGACAGTGGGTGTGATGAAATAGAAAGGGGTACATTAAATATAATTTAATTCAAATTAAACAAATTTTTTCAATTCTAAAATTTTGTTTCGTTAAGTCTAATTGTTTATTTAAATACAATTATTACAAAATAAGTTTCTCAGTAACATGAGCCTATTTATTGCATTAGTCATATTTACCAGTCAACATTACTATTTAATTTATACATGTCCGTTTCAATGCACGAACATTTGTTCGATTCAATGCGTAAATACAGTATTTTTTTAAGTACAGTCCCTAGAGTTACAATTTAAAGTAAAAACAAGTTTTGAACTCATTAGTAGCTTCTCTATAGATAAATTTTTATTAACTTTTGAATACCAATATTACATTTTCAATCGTCATTACCGGCTCTCAACTACAATCTTTCATTTTTAATATTTCATTAAGGGCATCATTTGCCATCGATTGGCGTAAAATAATCGAGGCGAATATTAATTTAATTTGTCATCTTTAGGAAATGTCTAATATAAGTGGACTACTAAATAGTATTGTAACATTTTCTATTTACAATAAAAACATTTATACATATTTAAAATTTTTATATAATAATTATGTACAAATATTATTTCAATAATAAATCAATATCTAATGGAGCCTATAGGGACCCCAATTTGAAATTAACAAATTAAGTTTTTTGTAAAAAGTTCTGATTTAAAAAAAATCAAGAGAGTTTGAGAAAACACGGTTTACTTTCCCAACATTGTGGGGGTGAGGATAAAAAGAGTTTAAATACATATAGGTTTATTTTATTTTAATTTATAATTTATTATTCAAACCTTTGTTATTAAAGTTCAAGGTAGTTGTAGATTATCGTGTAAATCTAATTGTGATAATAAACTACATTACAAACTTTGTTCAACTGTCTGCATTGAAGTCGTATCTAACAAAAGTTATCTTCATTGTGTCATAGAAAACTACACAATTACTATGTTCTTGCAATCAAAGCTTTACAAAATTACTTAATTTAAACAAATTCAATCGAGAAAGCTGTTATTTAGTTGAGAGAGCATATTCTTTTTTTTTTTCATTTTTTCATGTTTGCATAATATAAAATTACAGTAAAAATTTGATTATAGGTATTAATTCTTTACTAGTCCATTTGTCAAATTATGTAGCGATTACGAAGCTTTATTTGATATACATTAAAACAATCGCTTTTTGTCAATAAACACATGTCCGCAAATGAGCCGTTCAGCAGTAGAGTAAAAGAAAGGACTCCGCGAGAAAGTAATTTTTGTCTATTTGTAGAATTTTTGAGTGAAAATTATAGTTCAAAGTATGCTAGTCAAAGGTTGTAATGGATGGAACCTACGAAAATCCATAATTTCTGTTCTAGGGTGTACCCAAATATTCTATGTTTATGTATATTTTAATGTTTATCTCCTAAAAGATAAACATTAAAAAAAAATGCAAACGTGCTTCGAATTAGTCAATGAATTAGAACATTTCGTGACATTTTTTAGTTCTTTTGGTTTTTATATTATCTGGCTAAATTGCAAATTTTTTTAATAGTTAAACCTTTATGACAATAGGGTCCGTTGAACTTTTTTCGAGGATCCGTGAAACATGTTTGGCATAAATTATATTATTTTTACATTTCTATTTACCAGTGATTAATTAATATCTAACGACCATCTTTGTTCAAAGGTTCAAGTTTAAGAACCGCTGCTTTAGGAGATAAACATAAAAATATACATAAACATGGAATATTAGGGTACCCCCTATATAGAACAGAAATTATGGATTATCGTAGGTTGCACCCATTACAACTTTTGATAAGCATACTTTGAACTATAATTTTCACAAAAAATTTCTACAAAAAGGCAACATTCATTTCATTTTTGCGGGATCTTTTCTTTTGCTCTACTGCTGAAATGGCTCGTTTGCGGACATGGGTTATTGTTTTAATGTTTTCGATAACTCTTGAAAGTTTGTCGGTATGTTTACGGGACAGCCTGTATAATACAGACTTGTATATAGTCCAGCCAATGAAGCAGAAAAAATGCTCAAAATGGGAAATTCTCCGGAACAGCAATTTTATGGTTGATTCTTATAGATTTTGAGCCGCTGAACACGGAAAAAATAACGCGCCCGCGTGAGGAGTGGGGCTTCACCCCTAAAAATGGGGTTAAAGGGTGAACATCAAGTTTTTTTCCCGTTTTTTCGATTTATTTCAAAAACTAAATCGACGACGGAGTTATATTATGGTTGATATTTGTAGCTGATACTCAAATGAATCAATTGAGACCAGTTAGATAAAATTTAACCAAAAAACACCCTTTCCAGAGGGTGAAAAATCCGTAAAATTGTTAATTTTCGGTCCTCATCAGTAAAAATTGAATAACTCTGGGGCACACTATCGCATAGACTCGTATATTGGCTTAAATTCTTCCTAAAACTCCAAAGAACTGAGATCAACCATAATATAGACAAATATGAATAGATTTACGAACGATATTAGCCAATATTTAACGGTGTGTCACAAAATATTTTTAAAAATTTGTGTTGCACTAAAAATCAAGTAAAAAATTCAGGAATCAATATTTTTTTACCAAATTGCATTTGTAGCTTCTATTTATACCTACAATCAAGGCTGCATAAGAAAAAAAGTTTTTCATGCACATAAATGCATTTACAAGGTGGTCCCCACAGGTGTTATCAAATTGGCTGTATCTTAGCTCCTAGTTACCTGATTTCAATTTTCTTTTGTTTATTATAAAGTTCTTATTGAGAAGATTTTTATGGATAATATTTATTGTTCTCTAAACATTGAGGGTTCTCTGCAACTTTCGAAAATCTAAAAATTTCACTTTTTTGGAACTTTATTGCTGAATAACATATTTTTTTAAATTGTGGGCAACCCTCAACACTTAGAGAAAAATAAATAGTATCAAAAAAAATCGTATCAATAAGAACTTTACAATAAACAAAAGAAAATTGAAATCGGATAACTAGGAGCTGAGATACAGGCACTTAGATAACACCGGTGGGGGCTATCTTTGATAGCTACCATTTTGTGCCCTGTATGGATTTTCATGTAGCTTCCTATCTAAAAATCTCCCTTTTGACTCTATCTATGACCATTGAATGTGGCATATTCCAATCAAAAAGTTTATCGCTATTTTACATACCAGTCGTACTATAGCTATTTATTACGTTTTCTTACATTTTATTACGAAAAATGCATTTTGTGAATTTTTATATGAGTTGATAAGAGAGAATATACAAGTGTTAGGTTGTTATGAATCAATATACGCAAATTAAATAAATTTTTAGAGTTTATTTCTCGAAAATACCTTTTTTAATTTGTTTTATTACAAAATGCGATTTGGTGCACTTTGATATGCATTTTAAATGCATTTACGTGCATGAAAAACTTTGTTTCTTATGCAGCCTACAAGTGCAATTTGGTAAAAAAATATTGATTCCTGATTTTTTTACTTGGTTTTTAGTGCAACACAATTTTTTTTAAATATTTTGTGACACACCCTTAAATGTTGGCTAATATCGTTGGTAAATCTATTCATATTTGGCTATATTATGGTTGATCTCAGTTCTTTGGAGTTTTAGGAAGAATTTAAGCCAATATACGAGTCTGTGCGATGATGTGCCCCAGAGTTATTCAATTTTTACTGATGAGGACCGAAAATTAACAATTTTACGGATTTTTCACCCTCTGGAAAGGGTGTTTTTTGGTTAAATTTTATCTAACTGGTCTCAATTGATTCATTTGAGTATCAGCTACAAATATCAACCATAATATAACCCCGTCGTCGATTTAGTTTTTGAAATAAATCGAAAAACGGGGAAAAAACTTGATGTTCACCCTTTAACCCCATTTTTAGGGGTGAAGCCACACTCCTCACGCAGGCACGTTATTTTTTTCGTATTCAGCGGCTCAAAATCTATAAGAATCAACCATAAAATTGCTGTTCCGGAAAATTTCCCATCAAATTGCTTCATTCACTGGACACGATGTAGATTAATTATAAATAATATGAAATATAAGATAATAAACAGTAAATGTTATTTATAGACGAATGTAAAACTTCTTCGGTTTGTATTATGACCTAATTATTTATTAAAATACTACCTTATTTCAGGATGTTCGGACGTGGTTGATGTGGAGTATTGGTTTACAAGATACTGTTAGTAATAGCAGCGCTATATCGACTACGACCAATAAGCTAATATTTTAATATTAAACGCCAGTCGTGATCGCCTTTGTTAATAGGGTATACAGGGTGGGGCATTTAAAATGTTACATATTTTTTATCGTAGAACCATCGTATATTTGAAAAAATATTTCAACCAAAAAATGTTTGGTTATGAAGGTGTAATCGAGTAGTAATATTTATTTATTGTCAACATAACTTTTTTAAATAAGAATCTATAGTTTTTATTTAGTAATCTTATTTATTATATTGTAAAAATACGAATCTTTCATTGGAATTTTTTTTTTGAACAACTTAATCTTTCCAAGATATCTAACAAAATAATTCAAGATTTTGGACTTTCAAGAATTTTTACTCATCAACCATAACAAAAACAAAAAAAATACGAAATGTTAAAAAAAATCTAGAATAATTCTCCAAGTTCTATTAGACCAAAATAAACATTTTTTTTGTATTTTGTACTTTTTTCTGTATTAATGATTTTATGAATAAAATATTCTTGAATGTTCAAAATCTTGAAATTATTTTGTTAGATATCTTACAATAATTATATAATATGTAGTGTACATTATAATTAACTGTTGTTATTTTTAATTATTATTATTTAATGATTTCATAAATCATATTCATGTTAGAAGTTATCTATGAATAAGTAATAAATTATGAATGAAAATAAAATAAATGATTTTCATTATTTATTATAACACGAACCAGGATTGGCTTAAATAGATAAAACGAACAAACAGAAAATTTGTGAAGAGCTTTTGCCTTCTTGAACTTGGATATTTGTACCGTTATATATATAAAATGAGGCAAGTTTAATACAGTTTATTTATTTAATGTCCGGTATTATAAAGGAGCTAGCAAAATTTACTAGCTAGCAATTACTTTCAAATGGGGTATTAATTCTGTAATAGTATCTATGGATTAGCTATGGAATTTAGAGCAGTGACACTTCAACTAATTGTAACACAGTTGGCATCTTTGACCGTACTAAATAATTTTCATAACATAACATATAACACGTGCGCGAAACTCGTCAAATTCATCAACAAACTCCAAAAGAACTGTCATATAAGTTTGATATCTTAGTTGAAAGTGCTTGCTAGCTAGCAAATTTGCTAGCTCCTTTATAATACCGGACATAAAACTAGCTGTTACCCGCGGCTTCATTCGCATAAAATTTAGGTTAGTGAAAACAATACGATGAAGTTAGGTTAGGTAAATAATACAGATTTTTGTATGATAATCGAAATCAGGTTTTTAGTTTCGCATTTGCACGATAAATGTCATTAAACTAATCTAACCTATCGCGCCTTACAAATAAATATTTTTTTGGGATATAGTGTAGGTATGTACTTTATCAGAATGCAAGGTATCTTCTTGCCAAATTTCATAAAAATCGGTTCAGGGGTTTAGCCGTGAAATGGTAACAAATAGATATACATACTTTACTTTCACTTATATAAAAGTTGAGTTAAGCAATATTTTTTTTTAATTCTACATTTCGGCCCTGACTAAGAAATCCTGATAATAATATATCATATATTTTGGATATTTATAATAAAAACAATAAATTGACCTTACTTTTGTATTGGTGGTTCACTATATTATTTTCGTTTGTATAAAATAAATTCTACAACAATGAATAAATTTTTAATGTTTTTTGTATGCATGATATTATATATAAAATATGTTGACTTACAAGGTAAGTGTAAGTACATGTGTGTCATTTTTACTGAGATTTCGTTAGTTTTGAAATACACGGTTTAATTTAGTAGTATCTTAAAAAAGTATACTTATTTTTTTTTAGAATCAAAGTACGAATGGTTTCTTGATTATGGGCTTGGTTCTTGGTTTGTCGCATTCAAGGCGTGTAGAAATAAAGGAGGACACTTGGCAGTAATTAAATCAGAAGCAGAATTTATTGAAATAAAAGAATTATTTTGGAGTAAAATGTGGAATAATAAAGCTTATATTGGAGTCCACAAGTTGTTTCAAAATGATAAAGTTGATATATTTGGTATTTTATTTTATCTTTCTTCGAACATGTATTTCTATTATATTTTTGTAGCCAGATTATTATATTTATATTTTAATAGGAAATCAATTAGAGTGGATACATAATATATTATTTAATCATAAATACGGTTGTATTAGCAATGATGAACTGTACGGTGAAAATACAAATGAATATAATATAATATACAACTATATATGCGAGTTCCCAGATGAAAGTAAGTTTTCTTATGAATCGTATCATAACTCATAATACAATAACTAAATCGCAAATAATTTTAAAGGATAAATAAGTTTTTGAAGTTATACTTCTTTAGGCGCACCGCGACACATTTTTGCTGGGCATTGAAAAGCATTTATGCGTCATGATGTTCGGATGTAACGTTTCGGAAATCTTCGCAAATACATAACGTTATCTTTCTCTCAGTGGCCTACACTACCGTATGTTTATCTCTGTCAGATTCACTCGATGTGTATTATATACTCTCTGTTCCGAAATACTGTTTCGATTTGATGTTATTACTATTTTTGACTAGAAAAAATCAAATACCTTTAAAAAAATGATTTTGTTAGAAAATAATAATTACCTATATTATATAAAAAATGTGTTTAATTAACAACATATAAACATAATTTATTTTCAATAATTATTAACGTTGAATACAAATCGGAACAGTATTTTGGAACAGAGGGATAGTATTTTTGGTAGCTTGCACGTTTATACACGAATAATTATTCGTGTTATGAATAGCAGTACATTTTGTTAAACCTTATATTTATGTTTTATGTTTATGTTAATGGTTTTTGAAGTGATTATTAGAATTATTAGTTTGGATATATATAATATAAACAGATATTTAATTATGGCGAAATAAATATTTTCTATTTTCAAATACATATGTTTACTTCCGCAACTAAGATTTTAATGTGAAAGAAATATTCAACTCATAAAATATATTTAAAATAAACTATTTATACTTGCTTTAAATAAAATATATTTGAAACAAACAAAAAATTGTGTAATCAAATATTGATTGTGTTTTTAAATATTTTAGATTAATTTTTATACTTGTATTTCAATCACGCCAAATAAGTATAACTTCCAACGCGAGTACATACAAAGTACACACACCCATTAAAAAAAAAACTAATCATACCATTCATTGAAAAAATATTCCATTTTTGTAAGCATACTTACCATTATAGATATATTATACAAACATATTTTTCAAATACATAAATTAAATTATTATTTCAATTTAAATAAAAATTTAAAACAACATTTTACTTACTCATAAAAATGTATACTTTATTACTTATTCTTATAGATACCTACTTTTGTAATAATGATTTTTTTAGGTACTCCTGAACTTGAAACCACTGAGTCTTATTATCTGATTAATAGAAATAAAGTGACTTGGCCAGAAGCTAGAAGTTATTGTAGAAATAGAGGAGGACATCTTATTATAATTAACAACGAAGAAGAATTAAATTACGTAACTGAAATTATCAAAAACGAAAACATCTTATTATTTTGGGCAGGATATCATAATATGTTCCACAATGATGAAATTATTCTAGAAAATGGTAATTATATATTAATGTATCCTTGTGTACTTCTAAAGATGTTGGTAATAAGACAAACGATCTCTGACAAATGTAGCTTAATATAAACTAACTTTTCGAGCTATTTTCCACGTTGTCGTACTTTAACTGATAGAAATGAACAATATTGTTATTATTTTCAGGAGACTTTCCGCAAAGTCAGTACTTAAAATGGATTATTCCATGCGAGACACAACAAAAATATGGAGCTCTTAATTACACAGGAGAAACAATACTAGAAGATCCTGAAGAAAAGCATGCGTTTGTTTGTGAAATAAAATATAAATATGCTAGAAAATATAATAATTATGGAAGAAATTATCAATTAGTATAAAATTTATCAATAGATAATGTTATTGTTATACGAGTTGTTCTAATTATGTAACTAATTCTATAAAAACAGACATTGACAAAGAAAATTAATGTTACAAGATATATTTTTATTATATTATATTTTAATATTAGATATATTGTATTTTTTTTAATTCCATCGAACTTCTTATAATTTGTTATACGTAATTATCATTGCAGCCATTTGATATTATAAAAACTCAATGTTGTATTAAAGTATTCTTAATGTTTAATATACAAAAATAAATGGTATAAGCAAAAATTTAAAGTTATTTTTTGTTGTATGTTGATTTTTGTTACAATGTGTAATAAAACCAACCTGATACTAAAAAAAGAAAAAATGACAAAAATATTTTTTTTCTTTTTATTACAATAAAATTCTTGAGCAGGTCTATTAAATATGTATAAATATCTAGTGGTCCGCCTTCGGGATCACCGATATTGTATTTGTTTTTATGAACGTTGATACAGTTAATACAATCTAATACCGTGTGTACTTCTATACTGTTAGCCCGAAAAAAATTGAACCCTTATTTTGGTTGAAGTTTGGAAAAGTCCCTGCCTTCCTTAGGAGTTGAATTTAGGAAATCTTTCGCATGCATGTCGGCTTATAGCGACCCTGATAACACAAACATAACGTTGTATGTAAATAAAAATGTTACAAAACTGGGTTATGATTACGTACATTTGATTTTTTCCACATTCTATAAAAAAATATCATTTTGCTTACTACATTAACTTTAATGGATACATAATTTTTTGGAATTTGAATTGTAAAAACCTAATAATTACATTAATTTTAGTTTACTTATATGATAAAAGTGTATAGTCATTTAATTTTTGGATGGGTTAGTTTTCCGATCCATATTTATCATATTTACTATATATTATAGATTGTATAGTCAATAGATTGGGCATTTCTATGATGCAGTATTTTATCATATCTGCGAAAAAAATTTTAGGTTCACTTAATGCTGGAAAACTAGGACCAAAATAGCAATTGTTTGGTTTTTGAGTGGTATTTACTTTAGACACGTTTATGGTTTGTTGATTTAAATTAAATTAATAAGAATAATAAAAAAAAGTTTGTATGTAACTATCTATTTTTCTTAATTAAATACTTAATTATTTTATATTTATTTCAGAAACTAATCTATGAAAAAGTAATAAATTAAAATTTGTTATCGTAATTTATTTATATAAAAACAAGGATCGGCTGAGGCATAAGAAACAAAATGTGAAAATAAATTAATTGGGTTTCATCTTAAAGACGTGAGTTCACCATGAGATATTTCATGATATATTCCACATTCATGTATTTTTTTTTAATATTGTAAATAGTAATTAAATAAAATTTAAATTATGTTAATTTTCAGTAAAATAAATAAATCTTTTCAGTTTTTTATTTTTAAATTTACCAGTTCAACCCTGACAATGAGATTTTGATAGTTGTAACATAATATGTAAATATATTCAGATAATAACTACATAAAAATTAATAGATCTTCCTTTTATCTATTTATTGTATTATTTTCGTTTTCTTAAAATATTTCCTACAACAATGAATACGTTACAAATGTTTTTTATGTACATGATATTCTTTATAAAATATGCAGACTTACAAAGTAAGTACTTACATACCTTTTTTCTAATGTTTTATTAAGTACAATAATTTTATTAATTTTCTATTATGTTGTTAATTAATATCAAAGCACGAATAGTTCAAGTATTCAAGAATAAATGTAACATGAAAGATGATCGGTCTAATAATTGTAATTACATAATTGCCAATCTTTCATAATACAAACTATAAATATTTTATTATTTATTTTGTTGTTATTTAGAATCAAAGTACGAATGGTTTGAAGGAACTAATTCTTGGTTTGATGCATTCAATGCATGCAGAAATAAAGGACGACATTTGGCAGTAATTAAATCAGAAGAAGAATATAATGAAATAAAACAATTATTGGGACGTACATTTTTAAGTCACGGTACAAAAGGAGCTTATATTGGATTCCACAAGATTTTTCAAAATGAAATTATTGATATATTTGGTATTTTATTTTTATCTTGTTGCATGTGAATATTTTATTAATAATTTATTAACCGACTTCAAAAAAATTAGGACGTTCTCAATTCAATCGATATATATTTTTTATGTATATTCGAGCATAACTCTGATAAATATGCACCGATGTGGACGTTTTTTTGTTTGTTTGAAAGAATATACTTCCTGTACTTTTTTGGGCCGAGCGTGTTTTTTTTGTCAAAAAATTGAAACTATTTATTGTTTGTAGAACATATGATACATAAAATATTAATTTTCAAACATTAGGCTACAATTTTTTGTAGGAATAAAAATCGATTCCCATAAAAAATAGCAATGCGCTTGATTTTTTGAATGTATATGGCAAAACTGATGCCCCCTTTGAAATCCTACATGTTTTATTTGAATCATTTTTTTGTAAATTAAATAGTTCTAGAGTGTATTGTTTAAAATGGCTCACCTGTATTTGATAGAAGTATAATATTATATATTTTAACAGGAAATCAATTAGAATGGAAAAAAATTGATGACGATTGTATTAATTATAATAATGTTTCTTCCGAGCCCGAGGATTGTAGAGGCCATTACGTTTGTGAGTTTCTAGATGAATGTAAGTTTTATGTCCGGTATTATAAAGGAGTTAACAAATTTGCAAGCTTATAAGCACTTTCAAATAGGGTATTAATTCTGTGGTAGTATCTATAGATTAGTTATGGAATTTAAAGCGGTGTTACTTCAACTTATTATGTTGGCGACTCTGACCGTACAGAATAATTTTCATATCATCACTGTTTTAATACCGTTGGTGTTTATTTACCACGCGTGCGCGAAACTTGTCAAACACTTCATAAAACTTCAAAGAAATTGTCAGGTAGGTTTGAAACCTCATTTGAAAGTGCTTGCAAGTTTGCAAATTTTGTTAGCTCGTTTGTAATATCGGACATTAATAAAGTAAATTAATGGGAGGGCCGGAACCCGCGGGCCGTACTTTGGTGACAGATGGCGTAGAACATTAAAAATCCATTTAATTAAATGTATTATGCTTGGTTCTGTTAATAATATGACAATCAGTTAAAGAAGCATTTAGTTAAACTTAATAATACTGGGCACTGATTATGTAATTTTATTGATACTTTCTCAACCGATCATTATTTTAGATATTCCTGAACTTGAAACCACTGAATCTTATTACCTGATCAATAGAAATAAAGTGACTTGGCCAGAAGCTAGAAGTTATTGTAGAAATAGAGGAGGACATCTCATTATAATTAACAGTGAAGAAGAACTAAACGATTTTACTAAAATGATTAAAAACTATAACAATGCATGGTTTTGGGCAGGATATCATAATATGTTCTACAGTGATGAAATTATTCTTGAAAATGGTAAGTAATATAATTATTAATTAATCTTTCGGAAAAAAAAATATCAGTCATAACCTTAACAATCTGAAGGTGCTAGTTCACGATGAGGTTTTAATCTCATGAGACAAATTCCGCCGTACCTCTGTGGGGGTTCCACGAGTCAAAATACAAATTCGAAAAAAATTATAAAGCACTCACACTAGTTGATTAGTGTTTATTAACTAAAAAATTAAAATATACATTTAGTTATATTTGAAAATTAATGTATTCTAAGAAGTTAAAATACAATATTTTATCTTTACATAAAGTACCTATAATTAACATTGATTTACTTTGAATATTATTTCAAGATATATATTGCTAAGGGTGGGAAGGGGTTCGCCGAATGAACATTATGGTTCTAAGGATTCCGTAAGTCGGCAAAGTTTGAAGACAACTGCCCTACAGCAATGGTGTCAAACTCTATAAATAATAATAATATAAATATATAATATAAATCAAAAAATACGATTTCAATTTTAATATTTGCTTATATTTTATTGCTCAAAAAATAAATGACCATAGATAAATATATATGTATATCACGAAACAACAAGGAAAATCACATGAGTTAAATATCTGAAATATATGATTATTATTTTTTTTCAGGAGGCTTTCCAACAAGTCAATATTTAAAATGGATTATTCCGTGTAAACATAAACAAAAATATGGAGCTCTTTATTACACAGGAGAAACAAAACTAGAAGATCCTGAAGTAAAACATGCATTTGTATGTGAAATCAAATATAAATATGTTAGTTTTGATAGTTCTGGAAGAGATCATCAAGTTTTATAAAATTAATAAATGTTATATGTTACTGTCGAAGTAATTAACTTTAAAAATCAAGCAACGGTGATGCAAGCTGGTTTTCTGAAAGTACCAGCTTTTAATAAAAAAACGATAAAAAGTAAATTAATTTGACTCCCCTTGAAAATCTTTTTTTCAGTTTTATTAACATTTATGTCTAGAGGGCATCACTTTACATGTTCAGTCAAAATTTTATGTTTCTAGCTTATATAATTTACGAATTATTTTGCTTTGATTTAAAAGTACCTATGGACGGACGACAAAGTGGGATTAATAGGATTTCTTTGAAACCCTAAAAATACACTATATGTGCGTAATCTAACTGCATACGAGGCTCATGGCACTTTGTATTTATCAGCTGATTTTAATGTAATTAGTATAATTATTAATCAATGTTTTTTTTTAACTAGAATTGTCATTGTACTTAGTTGAAAAATGATGTCAACACATAATTCTATCTTAGAATCTACATAATGAATAATATTGCTTATCAATAATATAGAATATATTTAAGTATAAAATTATCGATCGAGCGCTACAATTGATTTCAAATTACAATATCCAAACAAATGAAACGGAAATGGGAACAGTGAGGACAGGAAACGATCACATTTTGCTCGGTTGGCTTTGCCCACAACTCAGTCGTATGGTTTTGATGGCTTATTGATCGCTTCTATTTATCAGGTCACGTTATGGAATTATTATGTTCTTCATATCGATTCATGATTTTAATGAAATTTAAAATGCATTTTTCTAATATTGATTAAATCCAATTATATATAAAACCATTGGTATAACCAAGACATTTAATAGATAAGAATATGGCCATGGACTGTACTACTTAAAAAATAGGAGGAGGGGGAATACCTAAGGGAAAAATCATATAAATGTAAACCTGAGTAAGAAATCGATATGTATTGTGTATTTATAATATTATCCATTAGTTAACATTAAAAAAAACTTGCGTGGATAATCACGAACAGTGAGATAATTAAACCTAATTGGTACAAAAGTCGCAGCAAAAGCCTTTAGATGTACTTTAAGCACAGTTATTATGTGTCCATAAATTGCACTTAAATAGCACATTACTTAGTCTTCAACAAGAGGATCTTGATATTTTTTATTGTACGAAAAAAAATAGTTATTTTCTTTATTAACATCTTCGTTTCTTCTTCCTTTTTTCTTGGTATTTCATCAGTCTACATATTTCATTTGGTTATTTTCTTTAAAATTACAGCGGTTTCCTCTAGTTTTAGTTTTTTTCATCAGTCTTTTTTTACAACATTCATACATATCAGTTTTATTTTAATAAAGAATTAGGTACATGAAATATGATATAAATTTGGAATAAGCTTATTTTTGTGCTATCGGTAAGTAAAGGGAGAACATTAGCTTTCCTCTTCCAACACACTTAAACCATTGAATTCGCAAATACCCCACGTTCATGATTACATCACTCTCTCCTAACTATATTTTTTTTTACAAAGGAACCTTTTCAAGCGGCATATTCGTATCATGTTTAAATTTTGTATATAGTTAGAGAAGGTCAAGGTAAGTAAGAAAAATATACTCTTAGCGGCGGTAAAACGGTTTAAGGAGGTGAAATACCCCTATGAAAATGTGCAAAATAAATCATATATTTCAAATAACTCTGAAACTAAAGATGATTTTTAAAAATTTATAATACAAAATTTTATTTTTCGAATGGTAACAGTCGAAATTTGAAAAAGTGAAACCGGTAACTTCCACCTCCCATCCACCATATTATTTATTTAAGATTTTTTTTCTATTAAATAAATTTAATTACAGTAATCAGTAATAATTCAATTGTGTAAGACATATTTAAATGTATTGGTTTATTGTCAAAATTCAAAATTTAATCTGATTTGAAGCTGGGTTGAATTCAAACAAAAAAAAATTGGATTATGCAATAATCAAACGTAACTGATGACAATTTTAACCAGCTGTTTCCTAGACTATCTTGCGCTAAAAAAAACTTACCGGCTTTACTTTTTCGAATTTTATCATAAAAATTTTGTAATATGGATTTTTTGAAATCTTCATTAGTTTCAGAGTTATTTGAAATATATGATTATTTTGAAAATCTTCATAGGAGTATTTCATCCCTTTAAATCGTTTTACCGCAGTTAAGATCATATTTTTCTTACTTACCCTGACCCCCTCTAACTATATACAAAATTTAAATTTGATATGCCACTTGAAAAGGTTGTTAGTTAAAATGTTATATTTATATTATATTTATTTGAGAAACTAATCTATGAAAAAGTAATAAATTGCAAATTGTTATCATAATTTATTTATATAAAAACAAGGATTGGCTTAGGTAAAATAAACAAAATGTAAAAACAAATTGATTGTATTTCATCTTAAAGATGCGAGTCAATAATATTTTTGACTTGCATATATGTTGTCAATATTGTAAATAGTAATTAAATAAAATTTAAATTCTTTTAATTTTCAAAGAAATTTTTCTTTTCAGTATATCTTATTTTTTTTAAAATTTACTAGTCTAACCCTGACAATGAGATTCTGATAAATGTAACATAATATGTAAATATACCCATATAATAACTGTATATAAAAATGTTTTGTATTATTTTCGTTTTCTTAAACATTTCCTACAACAATGAATACGTTGCAAATGTTTTTTATGTGCATGATATTGTTTATAAAATATGTAGACTTACAAAGTAAGTACGTCTTTTTTGTTCTAATGTTTGATTAAGTACTTATGAAAAGTATCACTCAATAATTTTATTATTTGATGTTATTTAGAATTAAAGTTCATATATATAATAAAAGATGACCGGTCTAAGTATTGTAATTACATAATTGCCAATTTTACATGTTACAAATTATAGGTATTTTATTATTTATTATGTTTTTATTTAGAATCATAGTACGGATGGTTTGATACATTTAATGTATGTAGAAATAAAGGAGAGTATTTGCCAGTAATTAAATCAGAAGAAGAATATAATAAAATAAACTAATTATTAAGACGTAAATAATTAAGTCTCGGTACAAAAGGAGCTTATAGTGATGAATACAATTATTGATATAATTGGTATTATATTTTTAACTTGTTGCGTGTAAATATTGTATAATTTAAATCATTTATTTTCTTTGTATTTTTACAGCCAATTTTTTGAACCAACAAAAATTTCACAAAACAAACAAATATGTTTTTATAATATTTTAGTAAGTACCACATTAGAAGTATTATCAAAAAAAGTAATTGTTCTGAAAGAAATGGAAGTATTGTAATACCGTCAAAAAATCGTTGTTTACACCAGCTTCTGTCTACTTCTAAGCTCATAACGGCACTGTAAAAAGAGATAGAGCATGGATTAAACACGCTCCATCACTTTCACGTCTTAACGACCATATTAAAATACGGACCGCGCTATTCAATTCTACATGTCTATTTTGTCTCTGTACAATACTTAATTAGTAATGTGCAATGAGACGAGGTTTTTAGGGAAACTAATTTTAACAGTGCCTATGATGCTTTTCATATTAATTTAAAAGTGAATAAAAATGTATACAAGATTCAGACAACCAAAGTAAAGCATCATATCACTAAAAACAACCAAATTACAAGTTACCCTTATGAAATTTTCTTACAGGTCAATTAATGGAAGTAAAACCTTTCAGTACTCAGGTAGCCTACAAGAATGTCTCGGAAGCGTGTAACCACGATTACGAATGCGCAAAAGAGTTGATTTGTGAAGAAAGAGGCGAAGTTAAAATATGCATTGCACCCGGGGGTGGCGTTAAAAAATATAACCAAGTGTGTCTTAGCAGTAGTGAATGCGATATCACCAAAGGCCTGTGCTGTGTGTTGCAGCGTCAACATAGACGTGGCACTAGAAAGGTGAGTTTTGCTCGTTTATAGCAGTGCCACACAGACAACCTTTTACTTTAAAAATAAAAATTTGTTGAATTATTTTTCAGTTTTATCGGACACAATTAAAAAATAATATAAATAACTTACATTTTTACAGGCTTGTTCTTATTTTCAAGATCAAGGAATCTGTATTGGAGAAGTAGCTATGGATCAAATCTGGAGTAAACCAAAAAATCTCACTTCCGGTGAAAAAAGGATACCGTGAATAAAATAAAATCAAACAGTTATTGCAAAAAACCGCATTTTTTTCGATTTTTATGGATGAAAATATCATGAAAAACTTTGGTTGTTAATAATAAATAAAAAATAATATTCAATATACTTTTCTGGTTGATATAATAATAAGTTTTTTTATTTAAAATATGAAAAACTTACCTAGGAGTGGTCGAAAAAAGCCTATAACCAGTCGACAATTAGTGTTAGTATCTAATAAATAAACGAAGTGATTGGTTTTTATATTGTATTTAACTCTGAAAACTAATTTTATTTATATTTTGCGATTTTAAAATGCCAAGTACGTACTGTCAATATAACAATATTTGAAACATGAAGAGGCTTATAGAACATGTCTGATATTTCAAACTGATGCTGTAATATTTTACGACACATTGTTTTCTACAGCAGACTCAAAGATTAATCTTTAAAAATACCGTTCGATATTTCAGGCGTTGTGAAAAAATATACGCTATTTTTTACCAGTCTAAAATATAAATATATATAAACACATCAATATATCATCGAAAGCTTGAGTTTGAAAAAAGTTATTTGCGAATATTAGTAATATAGGATTGTCAATAAATGATGACAGAAAAATCAACGCGGAGTGGTACGCTTTCTAAATTAAATAACTTACGTAGAACGCATATTTGTTGTACATTTCATTTATATAAGGTATTATAAACGAGATAACAAAATTTAAAAATTTGTAAGCTATTTCAAATGGGGTAGCAAACTTATCTGACAATTCCTTTGAAGTTTTATGAAGTGTTTGACAAGTTTCGCAAACGCGTGGTAAATAAACACCAACGGCATTAAAACAGTGGTGATATTATGAAAATTATTTTGGACGGTCAGAATCGCCAACTGTGTTATAATAAGTTGAAGTATCACTGCTCTAATTTCAAAATAAGTCCATAAATACTATCGCAAGCTAGCAAAATTTGTTAGTTACTTTATAATACCAGACATAAATGTATTTCTTCATTTTTACATTTTTATACCTATGTACTTAAAATGTACTGTACAATAAAGTAGGTTTAGTAATCATAAGAAAATTCGAACTTGAGATTTGAATACGGAATTTCGTATTCTGAGGGTTCCTAAATCACGAACGAACATTATCTCAATGACGTCTGTGTGTCTAAAAAATTTCTACAGTTGTATTTCTGTATACTGAACAGATATTTACATTTGTTAATTTTGGAATTTTGTAATAGAAAAGGTTGTAGAGGATAATATTATTTATAATCTATGTTCTTTTCATTATGTGAGATTTTTTTTAAGAAAAAGGTGCGATAGAATTTTGACACCTGTTAGCAGTTAGCTGCTATATTTTCTGAACTTGTACTTACGAGAATGTGTATACTCACGAGGTTTGTATTTTTGTGAATTATTTAAGGAGGTATTTTCAACTAACTCTACATTGAGGCGAACCTAAGGTGTCAGTCTCAAGACTACAGGAACGTGTGTAAAATATAAGATTCAGAATCATTTTTTTAGTTGTGTAGGCATATACAGGCTGTCTTATTTTTACCATTAACTGGTATTGTAAATTTTACAAACGCAACTGTATCGTGGGGTATTTTATTATTATTATTATTATTATTTTACTAAATTATCTTCTACGAGAGATTCCAATAATGTTACAATTTTTTAGATATTTTTAGGTACCTACAAAATTAACTTTAGGGAAGTTTTTAACAAAAATATTTTTTCTTTCTTATCTAAAAAAAATCAATTGGTATCGTGAAATACAAGTACCTCTGTCCCTTAAGGTGTTAAAACGTCGAACGTCCGGTCATTGAGATGACGACTGCACGTGATTCAAAGACCCTCAAAATGTGAAATTCCGTTAAAATCTCGATTCCTGTATGTAATAACATTTCATGTATATCTATGTATAAAAAAGAAAAAATAATTTGTAGAACAATTTTAAGCATCCTCATAATAATAGAATATAAGAAGGTGGCATGATTTTTTTTAAATAAATGTTCACTTATTTAATTTCAATAAATACTACGAAAAAAAATCTAAAAATAAAATTTCTGAATTAAATTATTCAGTTGTAAACGATCATATTTATGTATTAAAAATCCGCCTCTGGCTGTAAAACTTTCTCGTAAAAACAATCAATATAATGTACCCATTATTCATTAAAGTTTGTAATATCACCAGAACGATATTAAAAATATAAATTACACCAAACGTTTTATTATTATTTCTGAAAATCTCTTGTTTATTCATTGTGTCTGCAAAACAGAAATTATAAGTGAAAATTATATTACGGTTTTCATCTTAGAACACTTAACTTAATGTAAAATAAGGTTTATACAACGTTGTGGTGAAATTTTATAGAAAACAAAGGGTATTTTAAAATATACATTTACACATATTAAATAAAAACAAAGTGAAATTAAAAAGATTTATTTAAAAGATAAAACAGTCAAGTGCGTGTTAGAGTTCTGTAGCAATTCTCACTAACATTTTCTACTTGTAATACGTATCAAGAGCTATTTCAAATTGGCGAAAGATGTAATAATGTATAAAAGTCTACGAGTTGTGTGACGATTTATCAATATAAATTGGCACCAGTTATGGCCGCTATAAGAGCTTCTTTTTTGTAATTCTCATGAAATCATATAACTAATAACACAAGTAATTCTTTATTTAATTAATTTAATTATCAAAGTTTGCAAATATAGTTTTTTTTTAATTATAGCCTTTTATTTTATTTATGTTTTTTCTCCAGTAATGGATAAAGTGAAACCATTAATGTGATGGACACTTACTAATAATTACAAAATGATAAGTACTACGACACAAAAGATATAAAAGAAAGAATCGTCAAAGAAACAATGTAAAGCATTTATTATGAATTATGATAATATACATAATACTTAAAAAATAAATTATACTAATAATTATTATAATTAGTTTAAATATCCACCATTTTGACACCTATTGGCCGATTGTCATCAAATCACGCTGTAAGATAGTTAAATGTAAATAGATTAATATTTAGAAACGGTAGTATTCAAATATCAACAAATATTTCTAATTCAGTACATTTAATTAAAAAATAGCTATTACTGGAGTCATATCCAAACTCTCGTGAAAAATAAACAATTATAGTAATATAAACATATAGGTATGCTATTACCAAATAAGGTACTCGCACCAGTCTTGAACAATACCCCAGTGCTGAACATTTTTAAATTAAATGTACTACTATGTACATAAATTATAAATATTTTTTTGATATTTGATTACTGCTATTACTGGATATTAATCTATATATGTATATTTAATTGCCTTACAACGTGATTTTATGTCAATTGATCATTTTGTTTAAAAATAGTTAATAAATAAACTTCGCGGTTCGGCAGACTATCAAGCAAAATGTATTTTTTTATGTAAATAATTAGTGAAGTGAGAAAATCTAATGATTCTTTATTTTATAAATTTTATGTCGTAGTACTTATGATTTTGTAATGTTCTCAAGTGTTCATCACTGAGTGTTAATTACTGGTTTTACGTTGTTCATTACTGGAGAAAAAAACATAAACAATAATTTAAAAAATCTATATTGGCGGACTGTGGTAATTAAAATAATTTAATAAAGAGGTATTTGTTTTATTAGTAACATGAGTTCATAAAAATTACAAAAAAGTAGCCCATAAATCCCCAAAAATAGTATTACTTACTCTTAAAGCGTTGAAGACTGGTGCGCGTATCTTATATAAATATTAATTTATAAATTTGAAAATCAATATTTTTCCGAGAAAACAACACGGAAAGAAAACAAATTCAAAACAAAATCTTGAATTATAAATAGCACACTTTCGAGTTTCTAATTTATCATAATACACCAGCGTAGCATTGGGAGAGAAGTAAAATAAATGCAAACAAGTTATGATAGGGGGATCGCGCAACACTCGTAAATATCACCGCGTTATGTTGGCAGTCTTGCATCGGTTAGACGTGTATAGTAAATTGGATTGCTTATTCCGCGCATTTAAAAGTGTGTATTTATATTTTTGAAAGTGTAAGTATGCAATAAAGTTTGTCGTCTTTAAATTTATAATCGTAATTGATTAAAATGTGGAAAAGTGATTTTAAGAAATATTCTTGATTATTAAAACATTATTATTATACAGTTTACATAATAATCAAATAAATATTTGATTATTTTTATTTAAAATTTAAACTAAGATAATTTTAAATTAAACGTAAAAGCATGCAACAAATATATTTTTCTTACGGTTATAAATGAGATCACTTAACATGATTTGATGTTACGGAAAATAAACATGAAAATTGCTTACAAAATTAATTATTATAAACCTTCGGAAATGTGTTTTCGCATGTATTATTTCTAGCCAAAATATTGTAAGCCGAGCTACTTAGTGAATAATAAACAGATCTATAAGAATGATAATGTTTCTAGGTTAACTAATATCAATTTTACATCATCACAAAAAAAGGTTTTGTGCTCTTAAACGGAATATATTTTTCATACGTATTTTTGGGCGCAGTAAAAAAAAATAGAAAATTTAAATAAATTTTTTATCAAATCTAATGAAAGGCTTTTGTAGATTAGACTTATTTTAATTTGATTTTTTTGTATAGTTGTACGACAATATTAACTGAGTTATGATTTTCAGCTTTTAAAATTTGCCTTTGGATTTTTTTAATTAATATGTATCCTAGTTATAGGGATTTAACGTTAAAAATGAGGTTTATGCTTTAATCGCAATTAACTCGGTCAAAAATGGTCGTGCAATTATATAAAAATAGGAAATTGAAGAGAAAAGTCTAGAAAAGTCATTGGAGACAAAAAATTGATGTAAATTTTATTTTTTTTGACGATATGCCCAAAAATACGCAAGAAATACGCAGTTAACTATGAATACGATGAAAAATTATAGTAAAATGCACAATAAATTAATTTTTATTGCAATATAAATATTTATTTTTGCAATTTGACATTCATTTTAAATTTGTCATTTTGATCTGTCAACTTTAAGATTAGTTGTATTTAGAGTATGTGGTATTTTAAACTAACTAATTTCTATATTTTTATTTCAATTATGCTACATTTAATTTCACAGTTTCGTCGACCACTGGTTAAGAAACGCTGATCTAGATTATTTGGGTGATTTTGAGAATGTCTACTACTTAACCATCTCAAGGTATTGTATAGCTTTCTTGGTATTTCTGCTATGTCCACTAACATTAAGAAATAATTTCACAAAATATAATACAATTTTTATTCTTTAGTGATTAATTTGTATTACTGATATTTTTTATAGTAACTTTTATAATACCTGTTAGCAATATTAAATCTATATAAAACAACGTACGTTTACTTACCTTTATTTTGTTTGTTGTAACAGAAAACTTACTCACATTCGGGAAAGAATTCGTGTTTCTATTTTTCCCATGGTGGTTTTTCTACGAGTAATCAACCTATTTCTTTTATGTCTCCTGGTATACTTGTGGCTAGTTTTTGCAGGAGATCCTCTTTCTCTTATATTTTAATTTATTATTAGAACTTCTGCAATAAAATAAACTATAGTAGATTACTCTGTAAAGAGCACTTTTTCTATTTACTAAAGAATGATATATAAAGTTAATACAATAAACTGGTCTTCTAAATACACTACACATATATAGGTTGTCCTATTTTAAAGCCCTCATCAAATAAAAATGCTAGTAAAAAAGTTTTCAGTCAAAAGTTGTCACATTTCAAGGACGAGGTAGAATTATCTAATTAATTTCTTAATAGGTTTAGTTAGAGGGTTACAATGTCATTTTTTTAAATAGAAACCAATATTTTTTTTACAGTTTCCTATTTTACATGAAATAAGAAATTTTTGTTCGAAACATTTTTTCAGAAAATTTCATTTTTTTAAATATCTAACTAGCAAAATTAGTAGAAACTTTTGGATTTTAATAAATTTTTACTCGGAAACTAAAACTTTTTAAGAGAAGTGCTTAAAATCTATGTTGTTTCAAAATAATGTTGCAGATGTGATATCAGAAGAAATAGTTTAAAGTGTATTGAGTAATTTTTTATTAGTGTAGAATCACCCATATATAAAAAGCTTATATAAGCAAAGAGGGGGAACCTAATGCCAATTCTTACAAAGAGAAGAGGGTGAATCAAAAATTTCGAAAATCATTATTTCGTAATTAATGGACATTCCCTAAGGTCTTTTATAGTTTTAAGTATCACTTAAAACTAACCAACACTTAACTATTAAGACGTAAATGAACATAAAAATTGTATATATTCACAAATCAAGAAACTGTGCTACTTTTATTGAATTTTATTTTACTAAATCCTGCAATGGAATATGTAAATATTATATTTCTATGTATATCTTAATTTCTAATAAATATTTCTATAGAGTATGAGAAAGCTTCAATTATTATTAGTCAAGTTCTCGATCTAAACTTGTCAAATTAAACATTTACAAACGGCCAAGTGTGTCTGGGGACAGGAAATTGAGCGGAATCTATTTCAATATCGAGTGCATTACAGAATCGTATAGCTGAATTTTTGGCCCTGGCCCTGTATAATATTTTTTATATTAAAGAGTCGATTTTCAATATTTTTTTCTGTGAGTATTGAGATGATGAAGTCACGATTTTACACACAATTGATATATAGTTTTGTTGAGTTTTGTTTGTATTGAAAAATATTGATAAACAATTATGTAAGTTATTATTATATAAAAAGTGTCCGCCACTGCATGGCCAATCGGTGTAAGTGATTATGGCAACTAGGGTGATTTGAAATAGAAATTAAAATAATATAATTGTAATATACTAATAAAACTTCAGCATGACCGGATACTTTTTGAAATTTTGAAAATTACGAAAATGGCAAACTGTAGAAAAAAATTTTTTTTTGACAAAAAAAAACATTAAAATAATTTGTTATTAACAAATGGATAAACATATCAAAAAATCATATGTTATGTTATGTTATACGGAGGAAAATATTATAAACTATGCTCTATTTAAATTTGAAGTGAATCGGATAAATAAATTTTGAGATACGACTTTCAACGTTTTATAAAACAGTTTCAAGATAAGCGCAAAAGTAATGGAGTTCTATTACACTTTACTATTTATACTTGACGATGCGATACTTCACAAAAAATGTCATAACTCGATCAATTTTAGGAATTTTATGTAAAATCGTCGGTGTAAATTAAAGTTAAGGATCCTAGGCTATAAAATTATGGAATAAAAAAATCGAATTTTTGAAATTTCAAGCATATAAAGTTCCTTACGGTACTGGTATGTTGGGTGCAACGCGGTAGCTTTGGGTTCGTTTATAAAATCCACTCGCATCGAGTGAACAGAATCGATAAAACATGCAAATTTAATTCGACTCTGTTTACACGAGATCATGTTATTAGATGTACATACCTAGTTCGTAGTTCTTCTACTATCAAAAAAAGCGCATAAGCGTGGATTAGAATTCTTGTTCAAAGTTTGGAGATTGTTTTTCGTCGCGATTTTACATAGAGATGCGTAAATGTTCGTGTACTTTTTCTTGCTTTCTCTTTAGAATAGCTGGAAGGAGAAATACCTTATTTAAGTTCTTGAAATTTAAAGGCCGTGTGTTTTTTAAATCGTTATCAAAGTTCGATGCAAAAATCTGACAATAATCCAAAATGTAGCTTTAAATTAGTACAGTAACAAAAACAGTTTATAAAATATTTTGAAATAACTTATTTTTAAATCGTTATACGAACATATTATACAATTTAATAGAAATTATTACATCTTTCGTCATTCGTCACTTAGAGATACGTATTATCAACTGAGAATGGCTACGGAACCCTATAATGTGCATGCTCAACACGCACTTGGCTGTTTTATTATATTTATAAAATCTACATGTGATTAATTTTTTTGTAATGCAGATATTTGTTTTGTGTACTTAAAATACAAAATACATATTGATGAAAATTTCAAGTAGTAGGTACTATTTGATTATCGGGATTATTGTTACACAATATATATTTAATAATATCGTATGGTTGGTTTATTATTAACAATGTTAATTCCAGCTTTATTTAATACACCAGATCACATACATATTCATAGATTATTATCAGAATTTCAAATGAGTATAAAAATTTTAAAATTGCATGAGCATTTAATGAAGATCTCATACTTTGCTACAGAATCCATAAAAATCTGTGAAGTATGCAATAAAATGCTAGAATTAAATGCATTTAAGTACATCTGTGGAAATGTATAAAAAGAAATATGTAACTGAAAATCCATTACTTACAGATATCTACTGACTGAAATTGAATTTTATTTGTATAAAAAGATTGATTATTAAGTCACGTACTGTAAAAATGCACATACATCATTGATAAATGTAAAATAGAATTAAAAAGTCTATATAAGAGAAATAGAAAATAAAAACCTGATTGTGAGTGGCGCGATATCATATCATTAAAATTGATACCAACGTAAAATTTTTTTGATGAATACAATATGTGATGCCTTTTTTACTCTTTAGGGTTATGGCCTACAAAAATCAAGGGTATTTTTCCCTGACCTACGCCCTAAACATATTTGACGCATGCCACATCAAAAACGCCCCAATTCTCAGAATTTTCGAAGATAAAAAAGTTGTAGGTAGCACCAAAATGAATCCACTCACGAAGTTTCAGAGGAGTATTTTTTATTTCAAAATTTAAATCCGGGAACGAGGACTATATTCCTTTCATATCTCATCGCAATTCTTACAACATTTACAATTGTTACAAAAGTCCTATATTCTATTTGAAAGTCAGATATGTCGGATCATATAAGAAATAGAGAAAAATGATAAGGCCAGATAAGCCCCGCGCAAGGTTGACGACCTTGGCGCTTGACATCAAGCTACTGTGAAATGATAGGGTGGCGGTGGGGTAGGGAGAGATACTGCTGATATGGAGGTGGTGGTTGTCTGTAGTAGGTATTACGTTGAACTTGCGCATCTATGTTGCGCGAAATATTTGTCGAAAGAGGATGATCTACACGAATTTATTTAAATTCTATAAAAACTTTGATATTAAATAAAAAATTCTCTAGATTAGATTTTTTTACACACACTCTCTAAAACTAAATCAGTGAATAGTCACTGATTATCAGTGCATCTGCATCACTGGTTGATCAGTAAAAACTGGTATATATAGCACTGATTTTCGGTGGCTTTTACGATCACTGAAGGAATCAGTGGAAGTTTCACTGATTTAGTTTAAGAGAGTATATTTTTACGTATCCGGAAAGTTGTTGTCCTTTTATATGTTAAACAAAAAAATTCAAATTCGAACTTTCTATTGCAGAAATATTTGGTATCGTTGTTGCCAACTTCGATTGACGCAAATTGATAATATAATACAAGCAAAAGTATAGTAGTACTGAAAAATTTTAAATTTTTTATTAAAATATCTATTTGTCCTTCCCTCAATCCATTTAAACTTTCCAAAACTCTTTGTGCGTGTCTGTTAAATACGAGAAAACGTAGAAGGCTGAGATTTTATATTTAAAAAGTTCTGTATAAGTCTAGGAAGAAAACGTCTTATTCGTATATTGTAAATAAATGTTGTTAAGCTTTGATGAGTTCATCTTAGTATTTAAAAAAATTAAATTACTTTACGTAAAGGAATGATTTATCTGGTAACATAAAAAACTATATGATTTATATTTAATTTTGCTATTCTTGTATTCGTAGTAGCGATTTTGAAAGGACGTCTGTTGATAAGAAAGTATCGTTCATTTATATAACCAATCAATGAATTGTCGCGTAACTCAATTTTCGGAGAAGAATGTCCACAAGAGAAATGAAGAAAATTGTGTTGAAGATGGATGGTAGTTTAAAATAAATCTCATTATTGAGAGTAAAAATTGAATAATGGAAGTATTTTTTACTCAACTGATTTTTAGAAAGTGGATTTAGAAGAGAAAACACAACGAATTGAATTTCAAGTGATTGGGTAATTTACTAATAACGTTTCGTATTTGTGGACGTATAAGTCAAGATTTTAAATTTAAGAAATGAATTGGATCTAAATGCAGAGTAAAAATTCATAACCAAAAAACACAAAAAAATGTTTGCTTAAAGTAATAATAAATACATTCTCCATAAGTAGTATAGTACGGAACACTTATCGCATTTGACTATTTAAAAAAAATAGAATCTGCAAGTAAGTATACAAACATTCAAAAATGTCGGTTCATATATAAATTAATATCATAATGAATAAATGAAATTACCGACGTGATTTATTTATAAAATAGGGGAGAGTGGGGTAATCACGAAGGCGGGATAGTCGCGAATTCACTGATTTTAATATGTTAGAAGAGGAAAGCTATTGTTCTCTCTGCAGTTACCGATAGTTGGGTCAGTGTATATCACACTCACAGTACAAAGTAAGCTTAGTTCCATTGTAATATCATATTTCATCTATTTTTTTAGTAAAATAGAAGTTACGTAATAACTGATATGTAATTTATATAAATGTTATTAAATTATGCCCAAGTAAGTCTCGATCAAATAGTATTTGATGTCACCTGTGTTGTTTATTATATGTTAAATCTGTTTATTTGTTTCAAGCTCGTGGAGTAAAGACGAACATATTAAATGGACCAATTCCAAACGTTGTAAAAAATACCTATGAAAACTAAAACCAGAAAAAGTGCGAGGAATCGCAATCATTTTAAAGAAAAAAAGAAGAAAATAAAGAAGACAAAACGAAGATGTTGATAAAGAAAACAACTATTTTTGTTATTATAATGAAAAATATCAAGATCCTCATGTTCAAGACTAGATAATGTGTTTCAAGTACAATTTATGGGTTCAAGATAAGTGTACCAATGGTCAAAGTATATTCAGAGGTTTTTGCTGCGAACTTTGTACTAATTAGGATAAATTATACCACTGTTCGTGTCTACTCCATGCTAGTCGGGTAATTACAAACACATATAGAGTTTTGTTTTTGTCTTTAATTATAATTTTGTTTTTATATTTCATTAAAATTGATACTGAAAATGAATTATTAAAAGATTATTTAATAATAATACACAATACACCTATTGGTTTCTTACTCAAGTTTTAATTTATTTGATTTCTCCCTTAGGTGTTCTTAACTACTCTACTCTCCCCTACCTACATACTAAATTTTGAAACGTAAATAAACCTTGAGACATACTTGTAAATATTTATACGTACTTTACCTACATATGAACATATCTAAATGTATAATGTATATAGTATGTACATTTGTAATATAAAATCACTTTTATTAATATAAATAATTTTTCAATATAAACTGTGATGAGGTTGAGAACACAAATATAACAGAAGAACGTTGAAATATACAAATGAAAAAAATTGTAATACAGTAGATCGTGCTTGGAAAAATGTACATATTTATTACACAAACAATGTATGTACATATTTATGCATGTACATTTTGTACATACGATATAACCAGCTTGTGATATAAACAATATTTATACAATTTATATTGCACTCTATCGCTGATATAATATTTTCAAGTAATGTAAACATTTTGAATTTGTATGTAGTACAATATGTAAGTGCATAAAAGATTTTATTTTAATTATGTTACTGCTATAAAAGTTTTAAATACAGTATGGTCTCTTTTTTCGCGGATTTGAAGTTACGTGGTGCCATTTTCATGAAAATTCAGGGATTCCTTGACGATTCAAGGAATTTAAATATGTAAACGTTTTGTTATTATTAAAATATTCGTTTAACAAAATTTTGCACCTGTTCAAAAACGATGTCGAGTTGTATTTCAGATAGTGACGATCATTCTGAAGAAAATAAAAAAAAATACATAAATAAAATTCAAAAACAAATATATTTTATTTTAAGTTTTGCATCAATTTCTTTCAGATTTTCAAACTAATTTTCTTCGTGTTTTTTAAGACAAATTTATTTTCATGAACTTCCAGAATTTTTTTAACGCGATTTTCGGCCTATTTAATGGCACCGACATCAGTTATGGCGGTGTGTTGAAAAATACTCTTAACGCTGTAATTTACTGTGATAGCGAGATAGATATAGTAAATTTTTGGTATTGTGAAATTAGTGAATACCTATGACCTATATAAAAGTTAATGTTTAGTGCAATTATTGTAAAATTATCAATTTAATGTAAGTGTAATATAATTAAAAAAGAAATGTGGGTATATGTACTCTATTTTTTGTAGTTCATATCATTAAAATTTCACCCAAATGCAAAAGCTCGTTTAATGACTCGTATATTTTAAAAAATAAAGCAAGAGAAGTAAAATTTAATGAGTAAAATAATCCGCTTTGATTTCTAGATATGTTCATGTAAATTCCTACATTGAATGACATGCTAGTGACTTAAGTGTTATTGATCGATGTTTTAAATTGTTCTACGACGCTTTTATTTGAGTTCACCAATCACAGTTGGCGTCGTTCAGGAATCTAACAAAAAACTCATGTAAATATTTGTCTGCTAGTATATGTTTTGGAATGCAATTCGCTAGAGTAGAAACTGTCGTAGAGAAATAACGGTTTTTACTGCATATATTTCCAATATATGTGTTCGTATCAGTGGTGGATTTTAGGTGAAATGCTATTTTATAAGATATTTATAAATATCGATGATCTTAGGTCCTGGCATGATAACTGATAGTCTGGTCATTTTCTGATAAACATTTATTCCGATTAAGTTTTATGTGGTGAATTCCACTGTGACAGATAAAAACCGATTTTTATGAATATTTTAAAGTATACAAATTCAAAAATATGTACATAAAAAAGTTTAAATTTCGAAAATTGCCTGAATTACAGTCAACCCATTAATATTAAACTAATTATAAGTAAATATGGAGACTATAAAGTTCTATTTCAGAAAATGTAAACTTTTAAATGGGTTACTGAAGAAATTTAATATATAATGCTCATTTTAACAATTTTCATAAAAACATTTTTTTAGGACGAAAATAGAACACACTTCCAAGCAGGGTGTGCAATAATTTAATAATATAGATACTTTTCATTTAGTGTGTTTAACAAATAAGTACATTTTCGAAAATCAAACATGAAATATTGTACAAGGATCTATATGTTTTCGTTAGTCGTATTACATTAAAAGCACGTATTTTACTTTAGAAAATACGAAAATATTTGCCAGAATTTATTTGTTTCCAGATTTTTATTTTCATCGTACGTATTTGTCTTAGAAAATAAAACTATATTGGCACTAATTTGAGTGGGCAATTCGTCTGATACGAAACTTGAAATAATTTTCGGCAGCAATACAGCAAAATAATATAATATTAAATACATTTTTAAATGTCATTCAAAAGACCCGTATGTGCGTGAGCCCGGTCGACAAATGCCGACTTACCCGTATATTCTGTGTGTGTGCCTGTGAGTGAATGTTTAGCGTCCGTGTTATGAAATACATTTCATACAATTTATTGTAGGAAGTATTATGTATGTAGTATAATATAGATATGAGGTATTTTTTTTATAGAATATATGTTAAAAGTTACAAATGTGTGTATGAATAAAAAAAAAACGGATACAAATTATGAATAAAAAGATATAATCGAGAAAACAGTTCAAAATGGGGACTCAATCTTCGTCGCAACGTATTATTTTTAACCCTAGAGGGTAATCTTATCTACGCGAAGGTTTTTCATTAATCGATTCGACTAACATCACTTAGTATCCGCATTAATTATACATGTAATTATTATTGTATATTTGATTTGTTTTTGTATACCTTTTCTAATGCCTTCTTGTCGGAATTAAAGGTCACAAAATGGAATATTTATAAGTTTAAGCATTAATGAACCCATTTATCCAATAATTTGCGTTATATGAATTAGCTCTTGGGACTGGCCTATACCTATTTTATACCCAGTATTATTAAGAATTTGCTTGGCTGCAAATGTAAATTAGCTCCCAATTAACGCTATTTGATAGGTGTCAAATTGTTATGAAATTGCTCGATATTTTAAAGTAGTGGTAATAAATGCATAGTAATGTAAATGCTATGCATTTTATAAGGTAAACTTGGCAACACTTATTTTATGTCGCTGATTTCTACTTAATACGCATGCGTCATTGTATGTTTGATTTAATTAGCTACATCTGTCAGTGGTTGTAATTTATATTTAATACCTAGTAGATAGAGTTAGCTGGGAGCTAATTTGCATTTTCAGCCAAGCAAATTCTTTATAATACCGGGCATAGAGGAATATAAATGAAAAACTTAGTTTTTGTAACTTTTTTATTAAAAGTTTGAACTATATTTTTTGTTTATTTCATTTTATATTCTATAAAAAAATCGCGTACATACATGAAACATACTGTTTCGTATAATAAGATTATCATATTTTATATTCACATTCGATGTACTTTATTCTTATGATTTGTGACTGTGATATGAAGTTTTTGCTGGTTAAATACAAACCGTTGTCACACGTTCTTAAAAACTAAACCATAAATCAACGCCTTTTTACAGGCGGCACAAGTTTGTCTCGACACTCCATAAATAAAACTGCGTTTTAAAAGTGTTTGGAATTTGACATATACAAAGTTTATGTAATCCCATATCCCGTGCACACAATACCTTCCCAAATCTTATGTAGATAAAGCGCAGGACCTTCGAACAATATCGTCTACCAACATACAATATTTTCTCGTTCATGTGTGGATTTATCAGCTGTTTCATCGACTCACTGGCGTTTGCTGCAACATGTTTGCTTTGACAAGTTCGGGCAGGGCTAGCCATTGTTCTAATATTCATTTCTTAAGGGGTTACATACCTCCGGCGTTTAAAAAAACGTTTTTATTTTTAATTTTTTTTACTATTCTATATACTTTTATGAACATTTAAAAAAATTACTCGAGTTATAAAGATAAATGTGGTCACACAATTGATAAAAACATGCAAACATTCTTGCGATGCAGGCAACGAAAGAAGCTCAAAAAGCCCGCAGATTACAAAAAAAATCAGGATAAGGAAGGCATACGGTAACGTAAGTTAACCACAAAAATTTATTACACAAAATTCATTATTCCCTCTACGAAAGTCTTTTGTAAAAGGCGAATGTCATATTTGTTTTGGATCTGGGAGGGAGGGGGTAGAAGGCTGTGTGTAGAGTCATAGAATTTTTTAAACGGTATAAATTAATTGAAAATACACTTAGTGATAGTTAAAAGGTTATTATTTTTTAACAGTGTTATGCACTAATATATCAACCCATAGAAAGCTCACTTCGAGGTATCAAGTTTATTGGTGCGTGCAATGAAAAAAACATTTGTGATTTTATGACATTTATTTTTATTGAAGAAAAGTAATTAATAATTTAAATAAATTTTTTGAAATGTTAAAATTATATTTTTGTAGGTTGATATATTAGTGTGATTAGTGCATAACACATCCCATCTAAATATGGCCGATACGTCATTAAAATCAAATTATACGCGGAGCTATCGAATATCGTTTATAGTTTTACGGCCTATTTTTCATTGTGACCCTGACCAAACAAACACTGGGATCTTGTTTCGCACAGAAGTCACGGACGGCGTGTGTAGTTTTCGTGTCCCAGAAGTGATCTCATCTCTATCCCATCCGAACCCCCCATAATACATGCGGTGCGCGCGTGCTCATTCGCTTAACTACAGGTGATTTAGAAAGCGATACAACATACAATGTGTTATGACGTTCTTAACACGAATATACTTGATTGTTCATGAAAACTTGTACATTGTGTTTTGATAGGGCTATGGGATGGAAAGAGGGTGAAAAATGATTGTTATAAAATCTCAGATCTGTATAGTTTTTCTTAGGTATATTGCACATTATCATAGGACAAACTCGATATCATTTTGTAACAAATGAGATAAAATTTGAAACAGTAAAATTGAAATTATTATAATAATGCGCTAAACGTATATTTCAGTGTTTTTTTGTGAACGTAGCTTCGGCAAGCTACTTTTACATTTACATTTACTTTGCTTAAAAAATTTTTTACGAGAAATAAGATTTTGCAATTAAAAAACATAGGTTTTTACTAAAATGAAATAGTTGAACTCGATGGGTCGTTTCAAAGTTATTCTAAGATCTCGTGAATATTACTATCTAATAGTGATTTTTAAAACTAACTCAAAATTTCCTTCTTTTTTCGAGGACCATACTTTTTTCTCAGCCTGTATATTGTTCATACTTATTTTCCTAATTACAATAACGATACAAGAAAAATAAAAATAATCTTTTCACAGATTATATTTATCATAATATGAACAAATCACGTCAAAATCAATTGATTATAAAAATATCATATAGTTTATCATTTAAATTAAAAATTTCAACAGATGTTACTATTATTAGTTAAAAAAATACTACTATATTTTTACATCTAATATCAATATTTTAATAACATTTTTAAATTCATATTTAATAAAAAAAAATGTTCATTGAATTCTATACTCTGTGTATAGTATACAATATAATAACAAATACAATGGTTATATTTAGATCTTTAAATTAATTAATATAACTCTAACGTGAACATAAATCAGAAAAAATTCCATAAGCGTTTGTTTTCTCGTCGGATTTAAAAAAATACGATTCGTGTTTATAAATAAATGTGAGCTATTTTTGTAATTTTATTCCTTTTAGAAGAAAAGATAGTGTTTGAATATTATATGGTCGTAAATTTCTATGTGAATGTATTTTGTTTACATTTTATTATGACAAAAATACGTTTATTTTTTAGTTTTCCTGTCTATGTATACAATATGGTATGAATTTTATTAAAATGTATTGTAGTTTGAATTGAATTGTATAGAATGTTTATACAAAAAATAAATTAAATTTAAGGATCTGCATTTTAAAAAGTAGGGGAGATACGCAATGAAACGGACATTTCAGATTGAAGAAATTTTTTTTATTGAAATTACAAATATTATATAAAAAACTACGTTTTACATATCTCCAATTAATTTAGTTTCTTAAACTTGATCTCTTTCTATCATTAAAATAATAGAAAATAATTAAATGAAATATATAAAAACAGTCATTTCTGTATATTTCATGACATTATTCGTATTGAAAAAAACAGTCTAATATAATTTAATTTAAATTAATTTTTTTTAAATTATATATAATTTGAAATCTATAATCATTTATAATCTAGTATTTGTATTATTAACTAAGTACGCAGTCCTTTAACACGAGCCTATTTATTGCATTTAAGACATTTTAGCTAGTCAACATTACTATTTAAATAAACGTCCAATTCAATGCATAAGTAACATTATTTGACAAACTTCATCTAAACAGAAATTTGAAAAGTAACTGATCATTAATGTTTGACTCAAATATATGCAATATTATACAAAACATCAAAAATTACAACGAAAATGTATATTGTCAATACAAACATAACACATGGAACTAGGTAAATGCCACCTTTATGGTGTAGTCTATAGAGCTTAGTGATACTTAAGTACTAACAACAAAATTTAAATTTATATATAGATAGATTCTATGGAATTTTTATATAAAGGAATTATTTTTTTCAGATTAGAAATGAGAAGTAAAAAATCTCGATAGTGTACAAGGGTACATTCACCTTAAAAAAGTTTGGGAACTGTTTATCTAAATCAATGCTTTCATAAATGCAATATGCAAAATGTTTTACGTCATATTAATTATACATTAATTAGTCATGTTTTCTTAGAAACCGTGATGCAAACACAATTAACTTTTCATAACATAAACGTTACTCGAGTACGTACATATAAACATATCAACATTTACACAGTAGACATTAAAAAAACGTGCAAAAGAACATTCTAATATATCGCGTTTGCAAGGCATCACGGCTACGGGAAGATTAGAATTGTTTTACTGCCTTAGGTGTATTTGTCTTGTATGTATGTATGTGTGTAATGGCACGTGGTACTAAAAGTTTAACACTATCAATGCGGATGGATATTGAATCATCGTTATTAGAAATACTGTCACACTGAAAATGTGTTTTTTCATGAACCCACGTATGTATCTTGTGCTGAAATCGAACAAAGCTAGTTTTAGATGGTGAGAAGAATGGCAGCATTGAGTGTGTTAATAGTTTTGTCACGGCTTTCGTTAGACGTAGTCATATACCACATACTCTCTTATGGTCGTTAAATTTTTATTGGGGATTTTGTAAATCAACAAGAAATGTTTTCAGTATTAGGTATGATCGGTCGGATAGTAACAGAATTGAGTGCATTAATTTTTATTTATTTATTTTTTATTTGAACATACAATATCGGTAAAATTTTTTGATCATTCAGCGTTACGATTTCGACTGGCTTTTTTTATTAGAAATTAAAACAAATTTGAGGAATTTTTAACGCAAAATTTGAGATTTATACGGCTGTACGCAAGTCGAGAATCAAGTAAGTTTCGTCTAGTGAAAATTGAAGCCATCTCGTCCCGGTCTCGTGTGAAATTTATTATACAAATATTTTTTTTATTTTGTTAAATTATTTGATATCAATCTATTAAATTAAAATAATAAAATTTCAAACTTTCTCGTCTCTGTCTCGTTTTGTCCGAATTGAAGGAAATTTTGTCTCGGTGTGCAGCCCTATAGAGATTTATGTAGTGATCTTGAAATAAATCTTGGCTTCTGTATATAAGCGTATCATTTCCGTTGAAATTTCGATAAATGTAACACATTATAGTGGACATCTTCAAGACTATTGAAAATTTTTGATAAAACATTGTTCGAGATAATGAGCAACGATACAAATAAATATTAACTACATATTATTTATAATATACAGTTTTTAGGTACGTAGACAGACTTTGATGTCATGAGGGTAACAGAGTGAAAGAAAATTTAATGTAGGACATTTTTTATGAAGATATTTACAAAAGTAATGAAGAAACTGTTCTTTAATTAATGGAGTTAACATTAAAAAATTTGGTAAATTATAAATAATATTTTGTTTGAAATGTAAAATTTCAAGACATCAATGAAACGGTAAAAATTAAGTATATTTATCTCTTTCTTTTTGTTTAACAAAGATTGAAATTAATATATTCATACGATTTTAAATAAACAAAACTGTTACGCTCCAGGCAAAGCATTCCTAGTGTCTGGTTTACGTTTTTTGCTCATTAAAAATATATATGTAACATACATATTTTAATATTGCTTTGAATAGTAAATTTTTTACCGTTCAATATAAATGTGAACTTTAAACTACTGGGATTTGACATTTAATTAAGAATTATTAAGAATAAATACAAAAAATGGTTTTCAAACGATTTTTTTATATTTTCTGCTCCGGTATAAACATTAAAAGCTGACTTAATGGTATTAGCAACTCAACATTTTAATCATAATCAGATAATAAATTACTCTAGATATATCAATTCAAATAAATAACCGTTGAAAATACCACAAAATTTATAGTGCAGCTGTACCTGTCTCCATTAATACCTACATCAAAACGTGTTATGTTATTACACATGACAAATGTGATACGAGTTAATATAATGCTAATAATGTTGTTTAAAAATGTTAATTGTAAAGGTTACAATCAAAATGTTCTCAAACATTTTTTGTTGCATTTAAGGATACCTATCTAATGACATCCCATTCACTTTTAAGTCTGTGGGAGGGAGGTAAAATTTTTTTTTTCAAATATCTCATTTCTGTTTTTGGGTCATCGATCTACGTCCTTATACCAAATTTCATCTTATAAGGTATATAAATGAGAGAATGGGAGGGCTATGTCATACAGACAGACAGACGGACAGAGTGAAACTTTAAGGGTTCCTAGTTTTTTACGGAACCCTAAAAAAGGGGTTTCGCTTCACCCTATTTTATATTTTTATTATAAATTATCAATTGTAAATTTTTATTAATAAGAGTCTGTCTTAAATCAATTATCACAAAAAAATAAACTAAGCAACGAGCGACGTATAGACTCAAAATATCGTTACTATCTTCATTTTGTAGACAGAATGTCTACAGATTTATGTATGTAGAGGAAGTATGTTATTTTTCTTAAAAATAGTCATGAAAAGTTCCGAGTAAACATTTTTGATTAAGTACCTACTTCAATCGTGAAGTAGATACTGTTCAAAAAAGAAAATATAAAAATAAATGGTAATTGTAAATTGTTGCATCCGATACTTCTGAATACGTATCTTTGAATTTAGAATGGACCGGATAATGCTACTGTAAACACAAAATGACAAATGTGAAATGTTTAACACAAAAGCCAATAATGTTGTAAACACGATGGAATTTTGTTAGACTGCAAAAACTGCACATGTGGCCATTGTATAAATACGCAGATATTACCATAACTCACGTACTAGCTGTAGCTCTTAATAACAATTCCTCTTGAAAAGGGAGAAGCACGACACAAAAAGAACGGTACGATTGGAGCATATATTGCATACAAATTCATCTTACGCATTTTCACAAAAAATGTATATCAATATGTTTGTGCATTCGGGCGGTGCTGATTTGGTATTTTTATAATAATATATAGTATATGCTTTGCGAAGGGAAATTTAAATTTTACTTTGACACTGATATAATATACGGTTTGAATATACGTATTCACATGAAAGGGGAATATTTGTGTATATATTGTTTTATGTTATTATATTAGTTGATTTATGTATAGTTGTTTTTAAAATATTGAAAAAATCATCTGCCAAGTGGTTGCACACTTCTCGTGTTAAATTCACCAATAGTAGAGTAAACGTATGCACAATGTACATACGTGCGTGTCATTTTTTTCCTGCACGAAATCTCGCAAATAAAATGTGATATTCGCTTTGTTTGGGTACCAATCGAAGCGTCTTGACGTGATTATGATCTGAACGAATACGGTTCAACCATTTTTTTGTTAAAATAAAAAGACTGTAAAAAGTAGATTTCAGAATTTCTTGAGAATTTAATAATAATATATTTTATATAATTAATTTTGGTATAATAATATTTAAATTATTTAATCAATTAAAAAAAAAGTCCAGATGCGTTTTAAGTGATATATTAGGCCCCTACTGTTAAAATGACATATTTCCATAAACCATATGGAAACCTTCGATATAATTTAATAAAAATAAAATAAAATAAAATAACATGTAAATAAAATGTATTGAGTGATATTTTAGACCCCTATTGTTAAAATATCATATTCATATAAACTATAAAGAAACAATAAATAATAATCAGTATTCAAATATTGATAGTCATACCAGGTTGGGAAGTGGTTGTGTGGACCTCAAATGTCGCACCGCATAGCTTGTTTAATTTATAATACAATTCATATTGATTACAATACTGCGAATTATACAATTTTCTTATATTTGAAGATAAAAATATCTATTTTATATGAAATATAAAGAAATGATTTCCTTATTTTATTAAAAATCATGTTTTCGAAAATGTTGATTGACTATTGACAAAGTTTCCAGTTATTCAAAAGTGATTTGAAAATAAACAGTAGGTAACGAACACTTTTGTGTACGAAGAAGAAAAAAAAATACACTACCATGTCTGCAAAGAAAGATTCATGTGAAATATGAAAAGAGCGAAAATTGATTTCCCATGTGAAATATATTAATAAATGCATCAGTTGTTAAAAGTTCTGCCATTATATCTATACTATGATGGAAATTCGCATGAAAAATGATCACGATTTATGCTATTTTATATATAAGTAATTGCTATACTTTTTAAAACAAATATTTCCGTTCTTTAGATTATAATAGATTTTCAATTATTAATCTTTTTACTTTTTATGTGATTTATTTGTCGTTTTTTTAAGCAGATTTATTTTATCATATGAACTATGTATTAACAAATTTTATTTTGAAGTAGTGGGTCTCAGATTTTATTTTATTTTATTCGCCGTAAACTCTTAAGTGTCCCTTAAATAATCAGAAATAACATGGCTTAGCCATAAAATGTAAAACACTTAAACTTTTTCAAATGTATTAATTAATTAATAAGGTTGTCAACTTTGTTAATTAATTTTTTAAAGGAAGTTTAAAAAGGAGATAGTTTTCATATATTTGTTCAAATTAATAACAAATAATACATTTATTATAGTACGTTAATCCGGCTGTTATAATTTTACAAGATTAAATAATATTCAATTTCAACAAACAAAATTGTCACTTGATGTATGTCTGATATAAATAAATATGTTCCACATTTTAAAATGCAAACTTCCCAATTTTATCTTGATTAAAGAAGTAACGTAATTTAACAGAACTCAAGATAAACATTCAATCATTGTTTTTGCAAAAAGTCACATTTGAACAAAATAATGAAAATTCCTTATAATTATGACAGCGCTACAAGACGATAAATGTTGATTGAAAAACTAACTATAAAAAGTAATTGTTAAGTTTTAATACAAATTGAATGCAATCAATAGAAAAAGTAATTTAAGTAATTATAAATAAATTCTCAAACGTGAATTATTTATAAAATAAAAACTAATTCGCACTTAAAATTCCATACACACAAAACGGCATTGTAAGAAGTCCTAATTACCAACAGTGCCATTAGGATATCCTTAAATTATTCACCAGGTGTGCTTCACAAAAGCAATTAATGCACTTAAGTCTCTCTTGGTACACATTAAATGTTGAGAAGCACTGCATTGCATGCAGTGTAATGTCTTATTCAGAGTAATTTGGTTATAAATAGGTGTACTGTCTTGTTCATACGTGTTATTAAACTCACGTATATGGAGGTATAACATAAAATACTAGATCAGTGGTTCTTAACCTTTTATGAATTGTGGAACAGAGACAAAATATGTTTGTATAAGAGTCATACTAAAACAATTATTAAAGACTACATTCGGAATGAGAATACATTTTTTTATCTTAACACCATTTCATCAGGTCGTTATTATACGGGGTGTCTATAAATGTTTTGATCCATTTTTGATGTAAACGTAATTAATTTCTGTTTTTACGTAAATAACGTCTAGTGTTTCACGGCAAATACTGGAGGGAGGGGGGGGGGGGCGAGGCATTTAATAAATCTTGATGTAACACGCAGCGATCATTTTCTTATTTTTAGAGACAATGTGCTAGATAAATGTAGTATTAATAGCATAATAGAATATACCTATCTGGAAATATGTAGTTATATTTAAAATAAATTCCGTTCTGTTTGAACTATATTCCAAATCAATCAATTACAGTCTATTTTGTAGACAACTGACCTATTTATCTACTTCAACCCTTATCCTAAGCTGGTACCGCAGTTAGTATTTAATGATCAGGGCCGCACAAATCAGATTTGAAAGAGGAGCATTTTATATAGTCATTTGGGTAATTCTTTTGTTAGTCAACAGTTACATTTTTAAAAGAAGTTGAAAGAGACAAAAAATGCTTTAGTTTAAGCAAGGATTCTTACAGAATATTTAAAACAATTTTTTATAAAAAAATTAAGTATAATTTAAAAAAATTAAAAATTGACATATTTTTTAAGAATTCTTGAAACCCTCAACCTATTAAGAAGTAAATAAGATAATTTTACTTTCGAAATGTGAGAATTTTTGTCTGAACAAATTTTTGCTAGCGTCTTTATCTGAAGAGTGGAGGTTTTAAAATGGGACACCCTGCATATTGGGTGAGTTATTTAAAGTTTAATAAACGTATATATTAAAATAGAGAAACATTGTTTAGACAATAGTTTCTTGATTCTGAAGAGGACATTAAATGCCCGACATAATTTTTTTAGCATAATTAATAAAATGGTAGGAGGTTTTTTTATCGAAAAATTAAAGTCGGACTCGTAAACTCAGATACCTTAAAAAATATAAGTTTAAATTGAAAAAATAAAAGTTGATATTGAAATGGTCTTGCAAATGACTTTGAAGTAAATAAAAGATAGTGGCATCTATTATCCGCCTTATAACCAAGTAACTTTTGTCTGAATAATTTTTCTCTAAATCGCGTTGTTTTTAACCGACTTCAAAAATGGATGAAGTTCTCAATTCAATCGATATTTGGACGTTTTTTTTTAATGATTATACTCCCGAGGTGGTCTTATTTAAATTCCGTCAGAATCTAACCTTGGAATTTTTAGATATGCCACTCAAAAGGGAAAAAATAAAAAACTTAAAAAAATACAAATCTGAAAAGCAAATAATAATTAAATTTAACAGTTTTTGAAGAAGGTGCCAAGCCAATAAAACACTTAAAAAAAGAATTGAAACCGACTTTTAAATTAAATTATTATATATAGGGTCAATCCATATGAAATGGTCCAAAATTAAATTAAATGGTTGCTTGGCCATTCTAAAAAAAATTGATTTTTTGTGTGTAATTACCCTAACATGTTGGTAGTTCGAAACGACCATTATTTTAATTTTATTGTTTTTTGTTTTCGCGTGAAGGCCATATTTGTTCTACAGGTCGCAGCATTTTTTGTACTTTAAAGGGTTCGCGGAAACTAAAATATTTCAGCTTCTACCAAACCTTTCAACACGGGACTAAAAGCAAATTGTTCAGAATAAAACGGGCTACAAGATTACTTCTAGACATTTTCACCTAAATGTTATCCTAAAGGGTGAAATTTTAGCCTTAATTCTTAGTTCTATTTTTGAAAAAATCCCATTTTCAAGGGGATGTTTTTGCAAGAAGGGGAAAAGTTAACAAGTCAAATTATTTTTTACAAATAGGTGGGTACTAGTTGTATTCACACACCAAAGTTCAACTCTGAGACTAGCCCCCCTTTATTTTAAAAAATTCTCAAAATTTGAAAATTCGAGAAAATGGTACTTTTCAAAGCTTAATAACTCTGGTGGGGGACCAGATAAAAATCGGAAATTTTAGCCCATAATAGTACTATATAATGGTATTATGTACCAAAAATTTTGAGATTGAGATTTGACTACAAGCAGTGGTATTGCAACCACAATATTCAATAGGAGTTCATATGTTAATACAGTGTCAACATTAATATAATATCTATTACTATCTTTTTTTCCTTTTGGGAATAGAAGAATGCTTGAATGAAGAAAAAAATTGTATTTTTTCTGAATGTTTTTAAAATCTCATTTTTTATTTTCTGTCACTTCCGGTTGAACCGGAAATGATGTCAACTTTTGTTTTTCAAAGGTTACAGTCTATACATATTTTATTTTTAGATAGAAAATTAGGTTAGCTTTAAAAATGTATAACACATATAATAACTTAAAGTAACTCATAACAAAGATATAACATGTTTTAATTATTATTGAAACTAAATCACAACATGTATACGCTCATTGAAACATGCATTTTTGTGGTTGCAATACCACTACTTGTAGTCAAATCTCAATCTCAAAATTTTTGGTACATAATACCATTATGTAGTACTATTATGGGCTAAAATTTCAGATTTTTATCTGGTCCCCCACCAGAGTTATTTAGCATTGAAAAGTGCCATTTTCTCGAATTTTCAAATTTTGAGTTTTTTTTTAAATAAAGGGGGGCAAGTCTCAGAGTTGAACTTTGGTGTGTGAATACAACTAGTACCCACCTATTTGTAAAAAATAATTTGACTTGTTAACTTTTCCCCTTCTTACAAAAACATCCCCTTGAAAATGGGATTTTTTCAAAAATAGAACTAAGAATTAAGGCTGAAATTTCACCCTTTAGGATAACATTAAGGTGAAAATGTCTAGAAGTAATCTTGTAGCCCGTTTTATTCTGAACAATTTGCTTTTAGTCCCGTGTTGAAAGGTTTGATAGAAGCTGAGATATTTTAGTTTCCGCGAACCCTTTAAAGTACAAAAAATGCTGCGACCTGTATAACAAATATGGCCGTCACGCGAAAACAAAAAACAATAAAATTAAAATAATAGTCGTTTAGAACTACCAACATGTTAGGGTAATTACACACAAAAAATCAATTTTTTTTAGAATGATCGAGCAACCAGTGCTGGACCAGTTCATATGGATTGACCCAAATGACTTTGAAGTAAATAAAAGATAGTGGCATCTATTATCCGCCTTATAACCAAGTAACTTTTGTCTGAATAATTTTTCTCTAAATCGCGTTGTTTTTAACCGACTTCAAAAATGGATGAAGTTCTCAATTCAATCGATATTTGGACGTTTTTTTTTAATGAGTATACTCCCGAGGTGGTCCCATTTAAATTCCGTCAGAATCTAACCTTGGAATTTTTAGATATGCCACTCAAAAGGGAAAAAATAAAAAACTTGAAAAAATACAAATCTGAAAAGCAAATAATAATTAAATTTAACAGTTTTTGAAGAAGGTGCCAAGCCAATAAAACACTTAAAAAAAGAATTGAAAACCGACTTTTAAATTAAATTATTATATATACATTTAAGTGTTTTTAGGTTTTTTTAAGTCGGTTTTATTTTTTTGAAGTTTTTTGTCTTAAGCTTGTAACAATTTACATAACCCACTCGGTATATGTATGTATGTTAGTGTGTTTACAATACTCAGCACCTTAACCATCTGATGTTGACGTGTGACAATTGTCGTTTTTTTTACTTTCCTCACCGATTCGAACGTTTCAATCCTATGAAGCTTTTGTCAACATCTCGTAACCAATTTATAAAAATCTACAGGTTGTTTACGTTTACGCGGTCTATTCAATGGGAACCTACATTACCGATGACGAATAGCGGTGTTTTTAAATTCTTATTCTGTTTACATAGGATTGCATTATATGAAAAAGGTTTTTGTAAGATTTTATCACGTTTTATGTACATATAAATAGTACCTTAACAATGTTATAAAAGTGATTTTTAAGAATAAAGTGATTATTGTAAATAGATAAGAAAAGTTGAAAAATACATTATACTAGCACATTGGACTGGGTGTTACCCAGAGATATTAATTTAATTAAACATTAAGTAATCATGCCCACCCAACATGCCCATCTAACATGCCCACCCAACATGCTCACCCAATATGCACACTCAACCTGCTTACAACACATGGTTCACCGCGAATTGTTTTTTCCGACTTCATGAAATTCACACAAAATATTCACAAATTATACACTTAAACTTTACCTATCCAATAGTGAAAGTAGTTACTGAGAAACACCAGATCCTATCTTAGAATTTGTATGAAAAAATAATAATAAATAAATAGGTTAGCAACAACCATAATCAATTTCGATATTTTACCTTTCATGGATGTGAAATGTTTCTTTATATTTTAATTTTCAATCAATATATTTTAAAATATTTAGTTGTTAACATGTGTCAAAAATCATCCAATTGTTCTACAAAATATTTGAAAGAGGCTTGCTAAATAAAATAAAATATTGAAACCGTAAATTCTTATAAATTATAGAATTCTTTATTCCATGGCTACTATATTTTTATTTAAACGACAGTTGTATACTATTTGATAAAGATTTGTTTAGTCTTTTGATGTTAAATCTTAGGTTTTCATAAAATATTAATAGCCACGATACTGCTCAGAAAAATTATCTAACTATTGATGAAAACCGCATTGCAATCAGTTCAGTAATTCTATAAGGCTCATACAAACGACCATTCATTTTTATATAACTGATATAATAAACAAATAGAAAATACGAAACAAAAAATAATAATAAATGTAATAAATAATGAGGTGAGTTCCAAAAACTCGTTCGTCTCATTTTAAAAGAAATTGAGATTTCAGTGGATTTTGAAAGAATTTTTGGCATTCTTTCATATTACCAAATGTCAGTTTTCAAATCCACTGTCATATTTATTTCTTTTAAAATGGAATGAACGAGTTTTGGAATACCTCCTCAATTGTACTATAGTATACTAGTTTACTAGTAACTACCAATCATCAGCTGAAATAGAAGTCATTTAATGAATAAGAAGAAAATAAAAATAAACTAAAACGTTAGTAAAGAAAAGGAAAAAATAATGAAAAAATAAATAAATGACTGTCACCACCACAATAAATAGACAAAGGAACATGAACAAGGGAAACTAGAAAGTGTTGCAGAATGCTATAAACTGGACAGATGTGTGTATATAAATTACAATAAACTGTTTCCTTTTTCCAATATATTTTGTATCGAACGTTTAACTTTAGATATCTAACTATTTGTAAAAACGTCGACGCAATTATTTCAATCGTATTATATCGTACTACTAAAAAACAGTGTGGTCACTTAAGGCAGAATTGCGGTGTAACGCTTAAAATTTTAAGCTTATTTCAGGATTTTTTTTCGTAACAAAATAAAATAAATTTTTGTCAGTCTTTTTGTATGTTTTTATTTGCATCTTAAATTATACAATAAAAAACTGCTCAGCTCTTTTAAGTGATAACGTGATTATATGTACTCTATGACACTTCAGAGATTTCAAGAAAAACAAGTTAGGTTAATAATAAAGATTTTTACACGTCAACGCGTTTTGGAATGACACATTTGTCCAGTGTCATATTTGACGTATTTTATTCTAGCCTACGATTTTGTCCTGCAGCGCGTAAAAATGTTTACACAAAAATTTTGTTCTGTTCAATAATTAGGAAGGAGAGAGTGGGATAGTTACGAATTCCTAAGGGAGAAATCAATTAAATTAAAACATAAGTAAGAAACCAATATAACACGAACATTAGTTTTTATCTTATAACACACTGAAACCACTGGATTCGCGATTACTCCACTCTCCCCTACAAACAATGCTACCAAATATATAGATATAACATAACATAATCACGTTGGCAACTGGGTGATTCATCTGGTAAATAAGAAAGTTATGTCATGGTAGATTAAAAAATATCTTGCTATTCACTCGGTATATTTACAATTACCAAGGATCAATAAACCTAAAACAAATAACACCTACCAGTTTTAATATTCTGTACATCCACACACGGTCGCGTACCATTTAATGCAATTAAAACTGAAAACCAAATTACCATCAGCGCATGCGCGTCTTTATTAAAACAGTAGGTTTTATTCTCAACATAATCCGGGCGCATTCCATTGCTGCTGCATTCCGGACGATACCGGAGCGCGTCAGCGCATGAAATAGTTCACGTGATAAACGTCAAGGTGGTGGCGCTACTGTAATGCAACATGCCACTAAACTCTCAAATATTGCGTTTGTACTTGGTATCTTTCTTGTATTTACTTTATACGTACACACATACATATATGTACCTGGTTTAGAGCAGTGGCTGTTAACTTTATTTTCATAATAACATGAAGAAAGTTTGATATTTAAGGATGTATGGGAATAAATCTGAAAAATTACGAAATATACTCTTTAAATTAATTATTACCATAATTATTAAAAAATTAAAATATTATTTAATAATTAAAATTAACCCTTAATTTTTTCTAAACTTTGAAAGCGTATATAAGGTGCGAAAATTTAACGAAAAATTCAATAAATACATTACATTGGAAAGCTTGTTATTTTCTCTTGAAATACGTTTTTTTTTCATTCCCGTACGATTTTTTTGACCGCGTTATTTAATGTCATAGTAAAATATATAAGTAAATATCCTTTAATTAAATCAAACATTTGACAGCTGTGGACATAAAAAAAAATCGCAGCAACCTGTAATTTTGCATACCTTTTAGGGATACTATTAACTAAAAAACACGTTAGCAAAATGGCGGACAGATAATTAAAAAATTAGAAAATACCGTATTTACATGTTTTAAAAACGAAAATGGGAAACATTGTTTTTTTTTTGTATAAAATAAGCATTTTAAAGTGGACATTTTAAGCTTCTAATGATATTAAGCCAATTTATTGTAAGATCCGTATTTCAGGGTATACAGGAGTTTAAAGTCAAAAGTGTTACTTTTACTTTGACAGTAAATAACGCAGTTAAAAAATTTTACTGGATAAAAAAAAAACGGTATTCAAGAGAAAAGAACAAACTTTTGAACGCTTTCTTAAATAATAAAAAGTAAGCTAACACCATATGCATCTCAAAGGAACATGTTCATCATATCCTTTATGAATGTGTACCAATAATGCTGTTTCTCCAAGACAATACACCGTCTCACAAGGTTCACGTTACGACGGATAAATTGAAGGAATTGCGCTATGAATTGGTTCCGCATCCACCGTATTCTCCTGACCAGCGACTACTATATTTTTCCGAAATTGAAAATGTGGCTCTCTGGCAAAATATTATATTCTAATGAAGAGATAGAGTTGGAAACAGACACTTATTTTGAGGGACTTGATGCGAACCACTATAAGACTGATATCGAAATGTTAGGGACCGTTGGAAGAAATGCATTAATCTAGATGGAGATTATGTCGAAGAATAAAAGAGTTTTTTTTCATTATTAGGCCAAAGACTTTTCAGCCCATGTAGTATTATGCGAATGTACGTAAATATTAATGAAATTCATGAATATTTGTTTTACCATTGTACAACTTAATAAAATTTATTGAGGGTAGTACCTGAATAGACTGAAATGACGAACCCTTTTCACACAGCTGTCTGATTTATTGGCATCTTTCTTATATTTACTTTGTAGGAAGACACATACGTTCATACATATGTTGCAGAATAGTAGTTATAAATAGTTGATGAGATGAGAATTGTCGGTTTTGGAAGTTTTATTGTACGAACTCTTTGTTACTTTAGATTTATAAAATATGATAAACATTTTGAATACAATGATATGGTTATACATTTTTGATGAACGAATATTTAATTTTTGTAATTTAACACTTTGTCATTTTTATATATGAACGATTTATTGGTATTAACTCCAGATGGTTACTGTTAGTAGTTTCGACAACACAGCAATTATTTTTTGCTCTATCTTTCTAACTAGTTAATGTGTCACGTTGATTCCTTGTGCCAACTCAGTCATCGGCAAGTAGTTTGAAGGGACAACTGTGTTACGCGAGCAAGTGTCACCATTTTCGGTATACGAAGTTCTAATTAGTCGAATCGATTTTTAGATTTGTCTAATTGTTTTAGACGTGTCTCAGGCGAGCTCTTGCAGGTGCGTCCAATCGAGCCACTGCTGACCGCTGCCCAAACCAGTATTTAACGACTGCACATGCTTTTCTACTGCAATATGTGACGAAACGTTGGCCGATAACACGACCAAATCCAGAAGCCAAGATCCATATCAAGATCACCGCGGAAGCCCAAGACTTGAATAATTTTTGTTGAATTAACTTTTTGAATATAAAAATGTTTAAATTTTCTGAAACATTTTTTTTATTATCGTAACACTCGAAACAAAAATTTATATATAAGTATATAAGGCTCTATTTAGAGGAAGTTGATAAATCATATTTCTTATAGAAATTACCCAAAATAGCTTTTCCTATTTCCTATGTGGCCGTCGGCAAAAAGTGTTAGACAGTTTAATTTATTGCTTTTGTTTAATATAAATGATACTTATTACCATAATAATTATAACTTTGATTTAGTACAACGCAAACGGGTCAATATAAACTATAACTTTATTTTATGTTTACTGATATGTTCATAAAACATTTATTTATGAGATAAATTATGTTCAAATGTGTGTAAGAATATAATGTTTGTATTATACGACATTTTTAAAATCCATATTAAAATTATAACTGTTAATGTGCGTCTGCTGTCTGTCGGTCTGTTTGTTACCTTTTCATGGCTAAACCACTGAACCGATCTTGATAAAATTTGGCAAAGAGAGAACCTATATCCTGAGGAAAGATATAGGGTGCTTTATTATAACATTAGTGTTTGAATTAAGAATTGGTAGCATAATTTAAAAATTAAATTATACATAAAATATAGAATTAATTTTATGCTTTTAAAAAGTCTTCTACCAAAAGTAAATAATCGTTAAGAATCTTTTTTCATTTTTAATGATTAACTTAATATAGGTACTAGTAAAAGTTTTGAAAGAAATTCTTTAAAACTGCCAATAATCGAGGATTGCGAAAGTTGTACTTTCAAATAAAAGCACATGAAAAGTGGTTCGTAAAAAACATAAAGAAAACAAGATTGAAGTAGATTTATTTAATAATTTTGAATTTGAATTGGCATTGATGAAATAAATTTTAAAAAACAACATAGGTTGGCTCATTTTATGTGTCGACTCCTGACAACTTTTTATAGTGAGATATATCAAACAAAAAATAATGTGCACGGTTTGGAAAGGAACGCCGATGTACTGGCGTAAATTGCTGGTAAGTGATGATTTCAAGGTATCTGAAGATCAAATTAATTTTTTTTAAACGGGAACGATCTATTTTTAACATAGATTTATATTTTACGTGAAAAAATAATTAAGTTAAGTCTGCAATAATTTTTTTAAAATTCAGTTTTCGAATAACCACAACAACCTTACCTCTTGACACACTAATTTCGAGAGATTAATTTGAATACCAGATATACACTATGAGAAGGTAGTCAATCGGATTTTGTACATTTTATTAGAAAATACGAATTGCATTTATTTCTGTTTGACTCATTCCAGAAATGCAAAAAATAGTTTATTAACATCAATGATCAACACTACAACTAAACTGTTGTTTAATGTTTCCATTTTTGTATACATTAGGGTTTCTTTTTACGCGGATTTGAAGTTACGCGGTGGGATTTTCATGTAAATTAAGGGATTCCCCGTTTCGGTGAGTGGAGTATCTAATTAAAGCTGAAAATTCAAGGAATTTAAATATGTAAATGTTATAATTTTAATGTTCGTTTAACAAAATTTCGCATCAGTTCATAAACGATTGTTGTACGATAATTTTGTAGTGACGATAATTCTGATGATAAATATAAAAAATGTTATTTTTCAATAAAATTAAATTTAAAAAAAAATTTGAAAAATAAACTTATTAAAGTCATATATCAATTTATTTCAGATTTTCAAACTAATTTTCTTTGTGTTTTTTAGACATTCATAAGTTTTTTATGTGATTATCGGCTTATTTTAATTGATTGATTGATTGGTTGAACGTGCTCCTAATTTTACAATGTAAGCAATATCTTTTTTAAGCGATTTTTTCCACGCGATTTTCGGTGAAACGTATCTATCGCGAAAAAGAGACTACTATATTTTTTGGTTTAACTACATTAATATCACAACTACCTACCTTTGATTTTTCTTTTCATTTTTATATTTATTTAAAAAATATAAATTTTCCTAGATACGAATTTGACCTACTTCAATTATAATATAATCCAAACTAATTCTGTGGAAGTCCCATCAAAATCAGTCTAGTAGTTTTCATGTCAAATTGGTACAAACAAACAGATTATACGGATATATACATTAGTATTATTTTTTTAAGTTGACAGTGAAACCTCGTTAGGACGCTTTTTTAGGTCCCGGCATTCTTCCATAAGACACCATGTTAAAATATTATGTTAGTATGTTTTTCTTGTTAGTACGTGTTTTCCCCCCAGTCTCTTCAAAAACGTATTAAGGAGGTTCCACTGTAACTACTTTAGTTTATTTTATTTGTATGTATCAAAGCACTCTAAATATAATTGTTAATTAAGTGTAGTTTTTGTAATCGAGTAAAACAAATCCGTTAACATGTTTAGAGTGATAAACAGACTGGATTCTATTCACTATGCTTATTTATGCAATTTAATTAAGAGGATTCGAACATTCAGTGTGGAGTTAGAATATCCATATATAATTCGCAAACTGTATCGATAGAGCTTGGAGATAGCACGAGAAAAAATACACAAATAGATTTTTGCGTATTTACATTCTAACAGAGAATTTTAAATGCGGTGTCTTTTGTAATTTCAATTTCTTAGAATTGGTTTTTCAAAATGAATAACAAATTTGATTCTGTTTTGTAAAATTGTACAATTCCAGAAATTTGATGAAAAAAGTATATGTAGTATGTGTATTGTGTTTATAAATATATATAAAGCTAGGGTTGTTAAAAACTTACTTTTTAATATTTAACGTATTATTACTAATTAATATTAATTCTTTGCTTACTAAGCAAAAAAAAAAAATGGCAAAAAATAAAAATGACGAGACTGAATTAATCAATTTTAATTTTAAAAAGTATAAATTATTTAGGGGGAGTTGGGGAGGGTTCATACATTTTTAATAAAATATAAATTTTCTGTAAAAAAACATTGAACAATAAAAATAAAAGTTATTTTCATTGGAATAATATATAAAAATAATATAATAAATATAACAACTGTCATATCTATTATTATGTACAAAAACAGAAATTATATCTATCCACAATAATGTATGATTTTATATTGAGTATTCGATGAAATGATAGAATTTTAAAAAAGATAACCTTTTTAAAAAATAACTTGCAAATAGTTTTCCAAAAAGCAACATTATCATTACTTTAACAACTGCATGTGTAGCAGTAAATAAAAGATGGAAAAATCCAATTATTCCGTCTAGCCATTTCATAACCGTATTTAAACCGCACGTATTCACCGTAAGGCTCCCGGCTCTCGTTGCGGCCGCTAAATTCAACAAACTTGAATCAAAGTGCGCTCTCTCTTTATCTTCGACGCGTTTCACGTCTTTGTGGCGACAGCAGTGGCAATGTCAGACCCGACTATCGGTGCGAGTTATATAAACCAGTGGTTTACTATCTATAGTGCTCCGGCACATCCACCATTTACGACAAAACTAATGCTTTTATACATGAGTTATGTCTGTACAATGTAAACATGTAGTACGTATTTTGGTATTTTTGAATCTATTTGTTGTTTTACACATAAATGTAATTCATTTTGATATTTTTAGAATTTTCGTCTCTTTGTTTGTTCAGACCTGGTACTAAAACTACCGAACCGATTTTGATAGGGTTATGCTAAATACAGTAGTTATCGTGAACGAAAGAAAATTCTACATCCGCACAGACACACTGATACACGTACAGCCGCCATACGGAAATTAACTTTTCTTTAAGTTGTGAAGTTAGTACAATCAGAATTTGTCATTTTCTCGGACACGATTTTTCGATGGTATTACAATACTTCCATTTCTTTCAGAACATGGAAGTAAAATTACATATACTGATTTTTTTCAGTAACCATATATGTTTCTTTTAAAATTATTTAACATCTATGTCAGCAGGGTCTTCTCCTCTCCCGACAGCTCTTCGGGGCATACGTATTATTTCTACAAATAAACAATATAGATTTATCACAAAATACGTAGTTTGGGGCGTTAACACGATAAAAAAAATCCTTTATTTATTAAAGAATATTATGTTAAGTGTATTTTTAATGTGAATTGTTAAACAAATAAATAATATCCTCAATTTTTTGCACATTGTTGAGACCAGTCTAATCTAATAAATAAAATTAATAATGTATTTGCCGGCAGTGAACTTTCCAGGCGGTGAACTGTGGACGGTGAACTTACCGGACACTCTTTTAAAGCTGTCTTATGGTTTCTGGTTTTCTTATACCCGTAATGTATAAATGTATATATTATTAAATATGAGCAATATGTATAAATGTAGTATGTATGTAATTACAATTACGTAATATAAGCACAATTATGTACCATCGGCATCATAATTCGTCTACCACCTTAAAGTATATATTCGCTTACAACAAATTCAAAAATATTAAGACAAACAACATCGGTTATCTTTTTATAGGGTGGAGCTTATATAATTACATCATTTTAAATAAAAACATAAATATACGTCTGTTTCATTAATTAAATTTATAACAAGTTTAACATATTTAAATACTAAAATTCGCAATATCAAATATTTATTGCCTCAAAATTTACTAGCACAGTTTTCAATAGATAACATAATAATTTAATCGTACAAATATATATGAATACTACAAACGAAGAGTACTTTTTTATCTAGCAAATAAGTTTCAAAATATCTGTCTTTGTTTGGTATATGCAGAAATGATGGAAGAAGTCTAATAAGTTTGTGATAAGCGAATTTCAATGAAAACTGGACGACCTCATATGGAGAGAGACATTGAGTCATACTTTTGTTCATCACATATTGAAATTGAACATATTCTATCGATATATAAAATGAAAGAAATATAAAATATCTAGTTCAGCTTTTGTTAACTTTGTTGACATATTATGCGCAGAGAATTTTATTTAGCTGATACATTTTCCTTTATAAATAATTTTTGTAAAGAAGTAGATTAATATGGTATATATTTAAAAAATGAGTTTTATTTCAAGCAAAACTATAGAAAAGTCTTTTACTTACTTACTACTAACTTAATCTTCATTACAGTTAGTAGTAAGTAAAAAAACTTCAACACCCTCTGAGCTACAGGATGTTTAAAAAGCTCCTTCAGAGTAGTACTTACAAACAAAAATTATCTCATACGTCCAAAGTAACGTAACTAGAGCAACCACAATGAGTCAGTTTTAAAGGTAATTAACTAACATATTTTTCAGTATTATTGTTATTACTAGTCTTGTTTCCAATTCAATGTTATTGCTCATCAAAGTAAAAAAATATAATTTTTTTAAAATTTTTTATGAACATGACATTTAAAGTACCTACAATAGATTGTATTTTTTTATCATTATTTTGGTATGTCATAATGTTACCTACAAATTCACCATACAAGGTTCTGATCTGGGTTTTACAGTTTTCCAGTTATAAATTTATCTAAATTAATCAGTATTTATCGCCAAAGTGACTATTTTGCTACCTACTCTATTAAATGAAACATACATACATAATTACGCTTTGAGCACCTGTTGTACTTTTAAAATTATGTAAATTACCATTAGCAATAAAATAATGTAATTATAATTATTATTAATAGGGTAGGTAGTGAAATAGTCATTTTGGGGATTAATTTAGATAAAGGGCATAGGGGGATAAGCATATAAAAATTGCCCGCGAAAGATATTGGATTGAAATTTTCAGGATATGTTGATACTATTAAAATACTAAAATCCTGAAAATTTCAGCTCCGAACCTCAACTGGTTTTCGGAAAAAAAACGTGAAAAAAAAAATTTCTTCGGATTGGATAAACCGATTTTGATAAAAAAATTGTATGTTTCAGAGGCCTACAGAAGCTTCTAAAAAAAAATAAATAAAGCAATATTTATTGGTGCTAATCCTGGATTTTTTTTTTTAACTAAGATGCTTTTCGAACACAATTATGAAATCTTTTTTTTTAAAGCTCATGTACCTCTAAATAACATATAATTTATTCAGATTTTTCGAAGGGTTAAAAAAAATGAAAACCATTTTTTTTGTTAAAAAATTCACTTCTTAATTATTATTTTCTATTCGTAATCTTCTTAATATCATTTTTTTCGGTAAATGTATCACTTTTAATCAATTCAAACATCGAAGAATATTGGAAAAAAAATTTTGTTTGTTTCATTTTCGATTTTCAATGTAAAAATATTAATACTAATTTTAATGAAGTATTAACTTTTTTATTAGTACATTTAAAACTAAATTATTGATGTTATGATAGTTATTGATAATTTTATTGACAGAAAATTAAAAAGGAATCTGCTCCTAAAATATCTGTATACAAAACCGGACTACCCTTGTTACGAAAAAAGAATCCCGAAATAAGCTTAAAATTTTAGGCGTAACACCGCAATACTGTCGTAAAGTGTGTTCATACTGCCTTGTTATAATTTCTACATAATGTTTGTTAATGCTTCCACTGATTTAGAACCACTGACAGCAACAATGGCAGAAAGTTACGGATACAGTGATGTATTTGCCATTAGCCACAACAGAGATAGTGGTTGTGTGTTTTTTATTTATTCTCTTTTCTTAACGTATGGATATATTTGTCGAAGCTACGTGTAGGATATGGGATAACTATCTTAGATCACTTGAATGGAAGATTTATGGTATTGACAGTAGCTTTAGGATACTAAAAGTTGACCGTATTTTACGTCATCAAAATAATGCATTTAGGTCTCTGGGAATAGGTCGTAGTTTAGTGTCAGTTCTTGATGTATAGTGAAATGTCTACGGTTATTATTATCTATTTCTTAAAACAATTTTTGTCTACTACGTATCCGTTTCAAAAATAATTAAAAAATTGATAAGACTTAACATAGTGATTATTTTCAAAAATAGGTGATGTAAATCTACAGTATACAAGAACTTTAAATTAATATTTTTATATTTTTAAGTTTTGCTTTTTGGCTGTAGAACGTTCACAAATAGACACAAACACAAATGTCATTGAGATAATGGTTGTACGTGATTCAGGGACCCTCAAAATGTGTAATTCCGTTAAAATCTCGATTCATGGTTGCTATAATTTTTTTACACATTATAAAAAAGTAAAAAGCTGTAGCTTTTTGGAGTGTTACTTTTGAGTTTTACGAGTATCTATATTTTTGTATATCATAGTCATTTTTGTACTTAATTGTACTTACGTGTTTGTATGCAAACTTTAAATTTATTTGAATATTTTTGTGCGTTAGTTCATTATTTTTTTGGTAGAGTGGAATTTGAGAGAAAAATGAGTGCATTTGCTGAAATAACAGCTTAATATCCAAAATTATCTTTGAAATTTAAATCAACATATTTTCATTTCGGGTTATATAGGTCAGCGAATTATCTCGTCTAACACGCTTAGAAATTACAATTAGGTACTGACTTTCAACAATTTTTGTATAATTAATATAAATCTCCTTAAAAAAAACTAAAAAAATGATGTAAGCTTCATTGGATTAAAATAAACATTTTTTAGATCAATAGTTTTTGGGATAAAAAATGTTAACTTTAAAAATAGCGAAAAACTCATATTTTTATGATTTTTTTTGCTTGAAACAAATTGCTAACTAAAATAATCAGCTTAGCTTACTTTAATCTTTAACTAACATTTTTTTCATTTTGATTATTACTGTTATTAAATTTGAAAACTTTATTAGAGTCGAGTTTGATCTCCGCATACATTCAAACAAATGCTGTAGCTAGCCAATTTATGACGGATTGAACGAGCATTTTTCAATAAAATATTGAGTTGTTATTTCCTAAATAATAAAATAATGTGTTTTTTTTTTGAGAAAAGTGTACCTATATAATTTTTGAATCAAATTGTTAAAAACTATGTATATATAAGTACGATGAAATTAAAATACTTAAAAATTAAAAAAATTTACATTTTTTGGAAGGTTTTTTTTGAAAGTAATAATATATTTAGAACTAATATAATACTTCTCATTTATTCCAAACAACTCAAAAAAAAAATCAAATAAATTATGTGTTTTTAAGACGACATAAAATCGGAATCAAAAATATCTACATAAAATTTAAAGTTTCTATGGCTTATACCCAGGAGTCAAGAATAACCTTAGGGTTGTTTTCAGAAATAAAAAAATCATAATAATATTTTTTTGCTAAAAGAATTCTACCTGATAACATGAACAAAAAAATACTTATTTATATATTCATTCTCAGAAATACTATATACCTATATTGCCTACAAAGCGTGCGCCACTGGGTGTCTATTTTATTTTGTGTGTTACTACGCTTAGCTCCACATACGCTTCCCTAAACTTAACGGAAGGACCAGGCTTTCTTGTGTCGTCATTGTTGTCTAACAGCCTCGAGCTTTATATTTATTGACTTTGTGCTTTTTGTATTTCGGACCTTACTCTTATAATCTTGTTACGATGACAATTGTGTTTTAGGGATAATTACAATTACACTTTGGATCACTCTTAATGAAGTACCTATACGTTTATTTGGTGATAGTTTTTAATTGAATTGGTTGCTTAATAGATTTTTATTATCCATTTAATAATGAAACCATATTGTTATGCCCGTTTCACTAATCTATTGTACCATTCTGTTTTTGCTAACAGCTTGATACCCATCTGTTAAATAGCAAATGCTGGGTTCTAATTGGTCCATTTAGAGTTGTTAGAAATAACAAACTTAAATGAAAATTAGGCTTATGTATTAAGTTGAACTAAAAATATATCTAAAAATTAGAAAGTAAAAATCTAAATGTTATTCACTTCACGAAATAAATAGTTAATATGAAAAATGGAGAAAATGTATAGGTGAGTAAATGAATAAAATAATAATAAATAAATTAGAAATTTGATAATTAAGATATCATTACAATTATAATTTGACATACTACCTCTCATTTCTAATAGATCCAAATTAACTAATCAGGTTCCAGTATTTGCTATTTAATCCTTTAGACGCGAAAGTCGATTGTATTTTTTCCGTTCGGCGCGAAAATCGACTATAGTCCACGACCCGATAAAATACCGTTGCAAGCGGATATCGACTTTTATTTTAGAAACGAATGTTTTTAGAAAAAAAAACTGCAAATGTAAGTGAAATATTAAGTAAAATCCTTTACCCCACCCTTTGTTTAATCATTTTTGTATGTAAATTTTATATTTATGAATTATAAAAATTATATTAAAAAAATGTTTTGTTTACTAAAACATTCATACTCAATATATTACACACGAATATCATTATATATATTTCATGCGAAAAAAACATGGTTGCGTCCAAAGATTTAACAGATGAAAAAAAAAATTATAATCGATGTTTAATTTAAAATAATTGTAAACTAATGTTCAAAACGAAAAATATTGTATACTAAAAGTACACGAAAATCCTTTTAATTTTTTTAAATCCAACAAACAGAAGACAACAGAATAATTTAAACATGAATTGAATCAATGCAAATAGAATAAACAATATGTCTCGAGAACAAGTTGGCATTTAAGTAATTCGAATGTCTAGAAATAAATCTTGTATTCAATTCTGTAAATGTAATTCTATTTATTTGAAATATTGAAAAGTGACAGGAACGTTTTTAATTTATGTTGAGTTATTATATCAATTGAAATGAATCGTTTAGAAGCCAAAGCGATTAATTATTTTGCTTCCTCGCCATATTCGAAAGAACAAGGGAAGCAATGTAATCATTTATCAATGAGGAAAAAAATATGTTCTCTAATTTAAAAATTTTAAGTTAATCTCTCCGTTTCAGGTCAATACAAACATTTTTCACTCAATGTCTATGTGTCTGTATGTGTGTCTGCCCCCTGAATCCTTGTCATATTTATAACTCTGCATGAACAAATGAGTTTCATTAATATCACATTTGTTTTGAATATATCAAAAATGACGCATGTTACGAGATAATTTTATAGAATCTTTTTTGTAGAGCAATCAATTTTATATAAAAAGCTCTATAAAACTTTTGTAATTAAATATTACTCGACGTAGATATACCTCCATTTACTTCCTAAAAAATTGTCAATTATTTTTCAATCGCTGCTTTTTTAAATTAAGATTTAGGTTGAAATTGTTAAAAAACCAAATATATCAGGCACGTATTAAAAAAATCTAATTAATATTTTCAAATAGAATAGTTTGAAAATAAAATGGTTGCTATTTGCACTCGGTATTTTTGAGATTATTCTTATTTAGATATCTCTATCTCGGGATATTAACATGATAAATATAATTTAAGTAGGTATACGTAAGAAACATTGGTTGATTTTTTAATGAAGTTCCATTGTTTCTAGAATTGCTATAATAGTACCTATCTTATATAATAGTATCTATATATACAATAATGAAAAATTTATTGGGAAAAATTATGTGTAATATCATTAACTTTTGTGAAAATAAAGCTCTTTTTTTGGTCATATAAAACTGAACTTTTCATATAAAAGAAATTACACTGTATGGAAAAAATGTTTTACATGGGTCAGGAGAGTTCGCACCACTTGATATCAAATATGTACATACGTATGAATTTTTTATAAGGCACATATCCCTTCATCAAGAGAGATGTTTTAAAAAATATCTCACCTAAAAAATTGTTTGTTAACTAATTTAAATGAAACAATCATATATATGAATAGATGGTCCTTTTTTTAAATATAATTAAAAAACCAAAAGAATTAATTCATAAAAATATTTTTATGTTTTTTGTATGATACTTTTATAAATATTTACTTTGTATAACAAAAATTATTAAAAAATACTATGGCCTGGTCAAGTTACCTACTTGTTTCTTTCTATTAGCATGAAAGTCTCGTGGACACTGTCAGTTTTTTAAATATCATTGGTCATGAATGTTTTTCTAATGAGATTTAAAAATAATTAGAACCTACATGATAAAAACAAATCAGTGGTAACAATATCATAGTTATTAGCATTATGAGTTCAGAAAAAAATGATTGGTTTAATTTATAAATATCTGGGCTCCACTTTATTATACGTAATACTGACAAATTAATAAAAGAAATAATGAAAAAATATAGAATAATAATGAATAGGACGTAAACTATAGAAAATAATATTCTCTACATGTGTCAAATAATTTTTAACGACTATTATAGAAGGATTAAGGGTTAATTTTTGTCTGGGAAGATAGCCACCTACATTTTAAAACGTACATTGTTTAATCTCTGTAATATGAATAAGAAAGTCTCATGAAACTCATGGTAGATATTTCTTCTCTGTTATGACCCAATTGAAATGAAATGATTTTTTTTCAAAAATTTTTTTTTTGTTTTGAAAGAAATGAATAGAACATAAAATATAGATAATAATATTACCTACAGTATTTAATTCTAATTCGCACTGTTTCAAAAAAATTTTTAAAAATTTAAAAATCGACATCAGTAAGCATCCGTATCCGATTGAAAGATCGTTAAATAAAATGTTCTTTACCCGATGTTAGAATAATTAGTTATACCTGTGAAAAAAACATTGGAAAATTTTTGACAGTGGCTTTTCCCTTTAACATTTTTTTCTAAAACTCGAGCTCTTCGGTTTTTAATTTATTCAATATTTTTTCTCAGACTGTATATTATCTACATGAAATATCACCTAAAACAATCAAAAATAGTTCTAAAGTTATCAAATACACTCTATAACAAATCATTGACTGAATATGATTTACAACCATACACCAAGCAATAACAACATACTATTTCAAAGCGTAATCTTTCCTCTCCCTTCCTCCTGACTACATATACACCAAAGGTTGCAGCTGCCAAGCGTGTACTTACATTTCTATATACTCGATCAAAATCCTCGACCTATTTACGACTGAGCGAATGATTAATAGAGTGAATCCAACACCTTATAAATTGAACGTCTTTATCGTTGACGGTTTCAATATCAAATGTTAGTAACCACATTTCCTCCGGTAAGATATTAAAATATATTTTGCTCTAACCCGGTTGCCGGACTCTGGAATAAGAAATGATGTTCGTCACATTGTGTGGGAGCTTTCGTTAATGGATTCACTCACTTAACCTTGTCGTTCCTCGTAGGGTGTCGATATTGGTTTTTGAAACAGCTTCTTCTCTTGCGATATCGTCTCGTATCTTAGGTAGCTTATACGTTCATACCGAAGATAATATTGAGTTTTATTCAGTATTTTTAATATACGTAAGTACTCAGGCTCGTGTCAGTTCATCGTAATGTTTGTAAGTTTTTATTTTATGCGTGTATATTATATAGTAATGAAAGTACGTGCAAGCAGGGCTGGAATTCTTAAAAAAGGTCCCAGGTGCAAGTATTTTTGGGAGCATCTATGTGATTTTATGAAGTTAAACTTCTTTATGGGCACTTAATCGATTTAGAAATGATTCAGACAGATAACGTGAGTGAAATATCAATTTCTTATTTTTTCATAGATAGCAGGAAATGTAATTTTTTATATAGTACAAATCCAACGTTTAGCAGAATGCCAGCCCTAGAGTTTTATTTTTTTTAAATATATCTAGAAATGAAAACTTTTTTGGACAGATGGAAGTACAGAACTTCTTCTTTGTTATATTTAAAAGATAGAATAAGCTTTGCTATCATTTTTTTAAACAGTGTGCTGAAATAAAACAAAACAAAATTTCGGGTTGAACTCTCCGGTCTATTCTTAAAAATCGTCAAGAAATCGAGAAAAATGATTTTTATGATTCCAAATTTAAATATATTTTTAGGAAAAATATTTAATTTCGAATTAATTTTCCGCCTATTAAGCTATCCTGTTTATCACGCGTTTCTGATCCGATCCGCTCAAAGACGTTATAACGAAGTTATATTGCTCGAGATAACGAACAAAATAACGAGCGTTGTATTCAGATACTAGAATATTATAAACAATCTACAAAAATATAATTATGATCTAAAAAATTTTCTAGGAAGAAAAATGCGTCATGCACCATCAGGGGGTCGGCGTAGCACCACCTAGTGTGTCGGACTTTAATAATATGTATACAAAGTATACATATCGATGTTAAAGCGTGTTACTAAATGTACACAGTTACTAGTCAATATATTCATTAAGACATTGTCCTAACCAAGGACAAATATTTTCATACAGTTCGTTGCGGTAAGGATTGAGTTCGCGTTTTAAATTAAAATAACCCCCAGCTTCGCCACAGGAGATTAGGGCCCGCAGAGATTGTCCGAACCAAGGATAATTAATTTACTAATTATATTAGTATGTGCATATAGTCACTAGTAAGTGTAAATATTTAATGAATTGATACATATCCAGAGTGTCTATAAAGTGTCGATCTATTATGGTGAAAGCGTAATTAATTATCATTTTTATTCTAGGTATTAATAATTAGTTGAGGAATGTTAACATTAGTGCAAAGAATAGTTATAATTGGGGAACGTTTAAGAAGATTGTCGTATAAAAACCTGATCTAACAAGAACGAATTTTTGGCTTCTTGTGAACAAATTTCAGAGAACATAACATGTGCTACGAGTACACTAACTTGAAGAAGTTTATACTCCTTAAAAAAAGAAAAATACCCATGCTTCAGATCTTCTCAAAATTGGTGAGATAATACTCGCAACGTTCACTTTTGAGACGATAATAGGTACAAACTTTCAAATATTTCCAAAACCCTTTATCCGATTAGCACCAAAATCAATAGATCTAGAGTACTCACTGAGACAAACATTTTTCTCAAAAAATTTAAATCGGTGCATTTTTCAGTAGTTATTGTGAACGAAAGAAAAATCTACATCTAGACACACACAAAAACACACGGACACATATACACATGCACAGCCGCCATGCGGAAATCAACTTTTCTTTACGCTTTAAAGGTAGTACAATTAGAATCTGCTCTTATCTCAGACACGATTTTTCGACGGTATTATACGAGGTATGGAATATTATAGGATATTATAGGGTAGTATGAAAGATAAAAAGCAATTATCAATACATGTTTTTACTTTTAATTTCCTTATTTTAAAATAAACTATTTTATATGAAAAATGAAACCCTTAAATTAATAAACTTTAATTTAGCGCAAAACTGAACAACGCATTCTTTGATATTTATTTGAAATAATCTTGAACTTTATAAGAGAGATCTTAAACAACATTCTCCGTAGAGAGAACTTCCTGAAACACAGAATTAATGATAGAGTAGTCCTTGTTCGGGCAGATAAATTATCCTAGAGTGATTTAACTGAACGTTGTTTGAGAATTTGTTGCTTTTGAACAGATTATTTTTTTTATCCCTGTTGACTTCGTCTTCAGAATAATGTATACATTTTTTTAAAGTTTTATATTTATTTTATCTTTGGAAGACTGCAACTTTAAGTTGATAGTAAAAGTATCCAATATACTTTTTCAGTTTTTTATATAAAAAGTAGTATTATGGTACGATTAATAATAATAAAAAAAATTATTTACAAAATTTGTTTGTTAATAAAAGTTATATTCAGGTGCATTGTAATATAATATATTTTAATCATCGAAAATTTTCATCATTAACATTAAATATAATAGTAAAGATAATCTGTGCTTAGATGTCATACGATATTAAAGCCACAATCGTTTAAGAAAGTTTGTTTTTTCATGTAATTTTATATACAATATTTTCATTAATAAATTTAATAATAATAATAATATTATGAACAATAATAATTGAGTATACAGCATTAAGAATTCAATTTATTTTCAAATGAATAAAATGTAACTATAGCTGTGTTTTCTACAATATGTAATAATTATCAATTTCAGTTATATTTTGTTCAGTTGAGGTTAAAAAGTAAATTTTTTTTATAATATGTCAAAGTTTTCAATATCGTACTTTGCACTGTTGCCTAAATAGTACCTAAAAGATGGTCATTCAAATATTCCTGTGAATTTTTTTCCTATTGAAAGACCTTTGAAATGGAACACTTATTTTTATATGTGGCTAAATAGCCATTGAAGAGGTAAAAACCACCCTCAAAATTTTAATTTTAAATACTAATAAATATATGTCTATTAATTCATGTTGCATTGGAACCAAATGCAATTAAATTCAAAATTTCAGATTAGTTTTTCTGCAAACATGAAACAATGTAAATTTTGTCAATAATCTATAAATTTATTCTGCTAAAATGAAAAAACAAGAAAATGGTACGATATTAGCAATCTTCCCCTAAGTTTTAATTAGTTATTATACAACATGCAAAAAGGTTGATAAATTTTTAATTTTTTTAATAAACAATTTAATAACAAAAATGTTCATAAACACTACTGAATGTAAGCTTAATGCAATGTTGAATAGAGTTTGTTAATAATTTCGTAGAATGAAATTAAAGTTACCTTTTTTAATTGGATTAGTACATGTTGTACAGATACATGTTATACAAAAAAAACTTTTCCACGTACAAGTTTAGATGTGAAGAGATTTTTCATTTTTTATTTACCCTTTCGTTCTTGTGTTAAATTATGATGGACGTAAATTTTTGCTTGGAATTTAAAAAAAAACTGTACTTGTGTATTTTTAATTTAATTATTTTTATATTTTTTGTTATTGTTTGAGGAGCGGTAGCAATTTTTGAATGTTTATAATTAAAATCGTAAATTTAAAAGTTCAGTGGATGACATTTCAATGATTCTGAGAAAATTAATATTAATATTATTATTTTATAATTTAAATAAATTTATTAAAAATATTATGCAAGATATATCATCATTTCCAAGTATGTTAATTTTTGCTGATATTTGTATATTGAATAAAATATAACAATTAATAATAGTCAATAATTAATTAACAATGCTCTACCTGGTAACAATAATATTTATTACCAATTGTGAATAGATATTTTTAATATGCCTAGTTTTAGTAAACGAATAATTTATAGCATTAATAATAGTATCTCACATATGTTATATATATTATATATATATTATATATGTACATCTAAGTTGTACCTATAAAAAAATATTATTTTTATTCACAAAATTTCTCATGAGAAAAAATGACATTTGGTTCTGCCAAATATAATGCAATTGTAACCAACAATTCATTCAGTGATCATCATAGAAATCTTTAAGAATACAACAAATTGTTGGAAAAACACTTCTTTACGCTCTATTTACTTCAAGAAGTTTTTATTAAACTTGTTGATTATAAAATGTACACTTTGTGGGATTTGTAAAATTCTTTAGAAATTCCAATATAGTTGTTAACGAAAACTCGACAAGTAGTGAACTATAAATTAATAAATAAAATCAAAATTTGCCAATATTAACATTTATAGTAGGGTCTCTTTTTACGTGGATTTTTCCCCGATTAATATTAACAAAATATTATGGAAATCATCAAAATCAACTTTTTGTTGTAAATATCTCTCTAACACATTGTCATATGCCTACAAGGTCTCTAAAAAGTTTAATACATTAAAAAAAAAAAAACCCAGCTAACCTACGTAAACTTCACGCCCAATGTTTAAGGAATAATATCAGGAACCACACGTTATCAAAATGTACACTTGGTAGGTACTTGTTATTAAACTGTTATCCCTGCTGACTGTAATACAATACCAGTTTCGTAATCTGGCTTCACAAATAGTTATATGTTTGTATTATGTATATATTTTTATGCGTCAACTAGAAAATCCAAGCTCAGTTGTCTGGAAAGTTGTAAATAGTTTGAATCAAGAAAATTAACTTTTTTTTGTGTACATTTTCTTTTAAAAGTTTTTTTTTCTGTTATATAAACTAAGACTTTTCGATGAACAGATGTTAGTGGAAAAATCATGTTTGTACTTTTGTAATTGACGTCGTACTAATAAACTTTCAAGGTGTCTTGTTTGGTTAAAAAAAACCTAATACTTGAGTAGTTTTTACTGATTGAAGCAGTTTATTGATAAATTAAGAAGAGTAAATAAAATTATATCGGATGCCTCTGTAAATTTTTTTCTGTATAAACGTACCTATTTATATGCATAGAACATTAAATTCTTTTTTAGCATTAATAATAATTATAGATAAAACAGTCATATCTCAGAAACAACTAAATGAAGATTGGTATTTTTAGTTTAGGTTGATTGATAAATTTGTCATTTTGATAAAGAATGTTTTTATTTTTTATTTTTAACCAACTTCAAAAAAAGGAGAAGTTTCTCAATTTCGCTGTATCTATTTTGTATGTATATATTAAGTAAACACTTGAGATGGTTTCATATAAATTTTATCAGAATCCGACTAAGACCTTCGAAAATACGCCACTTAAAGGGGTAAAATAAAAATAAAATTTATCAAAATTTATTAATTAAATTGAACAATTTTTGAAGTCGGTGCCAATAAAAAACTTTTAAAAACTGTTCAATTAAATTATTATATACTTTTCAGTGCTTTTAGGTTTTTTTAAGTCGGTTTCATTGTTTTCTTAAAAATTGATGTATTTATTTGTTAATGAAATTGTAATTAATTGACATCGTCTTGATAACTATTAGATTTATTTTTCAGAAACATGTAGTTATGGGTTATTACGACATTAAGTAAAGATAACGTAATTAGAATGCGAATTAAAAATGAAGACTTTTAAAATGGCTTGTATGTGAAGCAGACACCATGTGATTTAAATTGGTTATTAGTGGGTAGATCCAACTATCGCTGGTTCAAACAAAAAGTTTGCGACAATATGACCACTGGCCCGTCGAAGTAATTTTCAATTTAGTGATGTTAACCTTTCACAGTGAAGGGTAACTTCAAAGTGGACATGATTGTACATTTTGTTTGTAAACTCCCATCCTTTATTTATAAAGCAGTAATTAAACAGCAAAATCTATACATTATTATATTTACTTTTTTAGAAATTAAAAAACACAGTTTGCGTATTCTGGATTCTGGAATAATCTTGATTATTATAAAAGGAAAAATGAAATCAAATGGAATTTTATGTAAATTCTGAATTTATTATAACCATTTCAGATTAATGAAAAAATGTATAGATATTTGATAAATTTTGCGCTAACTGAATTAAAAGATTCTAATTACTAACAATAGGGCAATTAGAAAGAAATACTTTTAGAAGCATATTTATAGAAATGTTAAATGATACATAATTATAAAATGCTAAATGACATTTTAAGCTATTCAATTTGTTTTTTAAAAAGCCTTTGACAAAATTATACATATTTTGAAGATTTGTAACTGAGTGTATGCCGTGTTTCATTTATCCTTGGATAACACCATCTAAAACTACTGTATCTTAATATTTTTATCAACTGGGACTTTTATAATAATAATAATAAAAATAAATGTAATACTGGATGTTTAAAAAAGGACGAAACCCTTAAGATAAGGGAGTTGAACAAAGTTTAGATATATAATTTGTGTATTTTTTGTGTGTATTTCAGAAAGTCGAAAAAAAAAACAATCGTCAAAGACGTATCTTCGCGTGCGCTGCATAAATAATAAGCGATAAGTGAAAACAATATTTTAAAGATTTATTAGAGATTAAATTTATATCCCCGGATAGCACCAGGTCCAATGCGCTAGTTATAAATAAAGTGAATTCGTGCGGTTTTTTTAAGATATTTGAAAATTTTCAAAAGTTGGACTATTTAAAAATCCCGCTGGGACGCATAAAAAATATACAATAATATACATGCTAGAAGAAGATTTAATCGTATTGGATTTTGAATGACTCAAATAATACTAAACATTATTAATAACAGAAGAAAACTCTTAATTTTAATAAACGATATAATAAACATTTTCAAAGTTGATTTAAATGTGGTCAAAAACTCAAGTTCTTGGTGTTTAGGGTCATTAAACAAAAGGCCATAACTGAAGAGGAGATGTCAACAATACAAACCTGAATAATATATTTCTGTCATACGCTTGACGTGTTCCTTCGTGCAGAAAAATAAAATTATCTTCGTCTCGTAAAACAGATGATAAGTTTTCAGAAATGCGGTGTATTATAAAGAAAAAACTTTAACGCTTTAACGCTAGATTTCATTCAAAATTATTCTCAATTTATTGTGGTGACATATTGTAATAGAAAAACTCATGTTTTGTGTCGGAATGATTAATTGCTAACATACACATTGTTGCGGATCTTTTTATTTACATGCATTTGTTGTTTTAATATATATTTAATTAATGTAAATTAAAGGCTTTCGCAGTGGTTCATATATTTGTATTTTATGGTTTTTTTCCCAAAAATGTTTTATATAAATATTATTGAATTTTCTGTCTCAAATGCGAAAGACGAGGGTAATCGGACATTTTTTCATTATACATATATAGTTTATTACAAAATACTTGTAAAATGAACCATTATAAAGGGTGACCCATTTTAAGTGGTCACCCCTTTTTTATAGCGAGGTTCTATCGAAAAATATTTTAACGGTTTGGAGGGAGACATCGATGTTATGTGTTAATTTTTCTTTAGGTGGTGGTTTCAACGTTATTTGAAGGTCAATTCTTTTAAATAAGAACTCCATATTTTAAATGCAGATTCTATTACTACATGAAAAACTATGTAAGTTTTGACAGAAATATTTTTTCCTAAAAATTGCAACCTGCACAGTAAATTCTGTTTTCAAAAAATCATAGCATTTTATTTCGAACACACGAGATAATAAAACTGAATACCGTCAACATTATGTAGTATTACTCGATGTGCACTACGAGGAGTTGCATATCAATTTTCTCTGAAAACTTACTTAAAGTAAAAAACAATTCAAATATGAATAAATATTAGAATTAATTTTTTTCACTGGGGAAAAATTCGTAATAAGCTGAATTTTAGTATACACCTTCATTTTGTCTTTATAAATAAGGTACCAAAAGTCCCCAAAAAATGTGAGCATACTTTTTTACAGCCCACAAAAGGTGCTAACAATTAGTTTTAAGTAAATATCTCTGTATCTATTGGTTCTATGACTAAAATAGTTATTATCAAATATAAAGTTTAGAAAATTACCTACAATAAAGATCTTACAACTTTTTTCGAACAAGTAAATTGAAGTAAATTAAATAGTTAATATCTCAGCTTGGCGCGATCCTACAGACTCAATTTTTTTTAAAATGTAGCTTACACTATTATCTTTAAGAGTATCACACACCCAAAGACCCTCGCGACCTCCTTCTCTTTTTAAAAACAAATTAAAACTCATAAACTAACAAAGAAGTAAATTGAATAGTTAATATCTCAGCTTGGCGCGATCCTACAGACTCAAATTTTTCAAGTATAAAATCAGCTACGATGATTTTGATTTGTTTGTATATATGTATATTTAATTTATTTTTAGTCGACAAATAAAGACATTTAAACACTCATCGGCCTTTTTTCAGGGTAAAAATCTGCACAATCTGATCGGCAACCTCCTGATAGTGTATATTAGGTAATACTGATGCCGACTGTATTTAGTTTTTTTATATATTATTCGAATATACAAATATTTATTTTATTTGTATCTAATAACCCAAAAGTTACATTTCAAGTGTAACTTTATCAAGTTTTCTTAGTCGAGCGGCGCCGCGGTGTACACATAAATATACACATTTGAATATATTGAAGGTATGTGTACACATAATATACTCACTTAATTACGTAAACATACATATGTATAAATATGCAAGCGCGCATATATGTATGTATGTATATGTACATTCCCGAAGGCTCCAGTATAAATTATATTTTATCTTTGAAAAACAAGTCACTTCAGTATCTTACCAAACATCCTGTTAGTTCAAACAGATTTCATTTAATTCTCATATGCATATCATTGTATAATCTAGCAATTATGTACTTATTTTAGAATTAGGTAAATATTATGCGTATGTATACAATAAGTCTATTGTATAGTATGACTTGTATCAAAATAAACTTGTATAAGATAAAGACACCAGTTATGACCGCTATAAGAGCAAGTTTTCGGTTTTTTGGATTAATGGGCTTGTTTTGTATAATTCTCATTAACTCATGTTACTAATAAAACAAGTAACTCTTTATTTAATCAATTTAATTACCAAATATAGTTTTTTTTTAATTATAGCCATTTATTTTGTTCATGTTTTTTCTCCAGTAATGGAAAATGTAAAACCAGTAATGAGCACGTAGTGATGGAAATTTGCTAATGATTACAAAATGATAAGTACCTACTACGATACAAAAAATATAAAAGAAAGAATCGTCAAATTTGAAACAATGTAAAGCAACTGCTATGATAATATAATAATTAATAAATAAATTACACTAATAATTAGTACAAATGTCCACCATTGTGACTAATTGGAAGATTTTCATCAAATCACGCTGTAAGAGAGTTAAATGTATATAGATTAATATTCAGAAATGGTAGTAATCAAATATCAACACTTATTTCTAATTAAATACATTTAATTAAAAATTTCCCATTACTGGGGTCTTTGCCAAGACTGGTGTCACTACCTTATGTCTGTAATAAAATTCGTTTCAATGATATTTTTTAAACATGTATCCCTAGTATAATAAAAATAAATAATAAAAGCAATATTCCATATTTTTTATGCACCCAGAATACAATCAATTTTGTTGTTATTATTAACTGACCTGGTCGGTACAAGACTTTTTTATACATCATTGTATTATATATATATATTAAATCTGTAATTGTTAACACGTTCCGTTAAGAAAATGAAATAAATTACATTTTATTTACAAATAATAATAAATAAGTAAATTATAAATAAACAGTATATCTTTAAAGAGGTACATTCTTTCGAAAAAAAAAATGAATAGAAAATAAATTATAGTGATACCGTAAAAAAGAATGATAACAAACGAAAAAACTATGCTATGATAAAATAATTTATTTTTCCAATGTTAAATGAATCCTAAAACATCTATATATATATAATAGGTACACTTTATTTTAAAACAACTTGACCGTTAAAATTACCTTGACACTTCTGATCCAGAAAACTCAAGTATGTGAAAATACACAGTCAGTAATCGATGTAATACAGTATCTGAAAAATTGGATGAGACACTCAAATAATAAACTAGTGACCTTAAAGAACGTACCAAGGTTTTTTATATCATTAATCTTTGTAACAATTTTTTATCTTTTCTTTTCGTCTTGTATTATGTTCTTCTCTGACATTTTTTTATTTAATTTTTATGAGAGTTATATTTGAGGTTACACTTCTTAGAAAAATAGTCGTTCTAATATATTATGTTATATTTATTCATATTTCACAAAGAATAATTTATTACATAAGAGTTTTTGTGTTTTTTTAGTTTTGTTTATGGAAAAAATATTTTCACCGGAAATTTTATTTGATTTATTTTATTTTTGAATGTGACTGACTGGATAAAAAGTATAGGGAAAATATTAGAAAAAAATCTGTCAAACGATGGCACAGTGCTTTCTCGTACTAAATTCACCAGATTGTTAGTAAAGTATAAACAATATCGACAAACTATTCTGAACAAACTATTTTTATTATTTATTTTTTATACAATGTTTTATTAGAAATATAAATATTTGTGTACATGGTGTCCCACGGAACAGCTGCCATTTTAAAATGGTTGCAGTTATTAAAAAAAAAATTGCGTTGTAAAGAGGAGAGTTTGCAATTTTATTCGGGCTATGGTAGTGCGTGCGCGTCAAATGAATAATTTGACTTTTTGTTTTGAAAAGTGATTCTTTTCGAGAGGGAAAATTTATGGCAGTAGGGAGGTTTGTATTAAATACAGAAAACATAAAGTTAAGAGTGAAACCATACAAGTTATAATTTATTATTTATTTAAACTTATGCGTTACGTTACTCCATTTTTTTAAATCCACTTTAAAATAATTTTTTGTGTTATTTTTAACAGAATTATCGATAATTTTAGTATATTTTTCATCAATAAAATAAATTGATGCACAGACATTTTATTAAATTTTATTTATACCCATTAAAAACTGCATACGCTATTTTTGTTTATTCAATAACAGCGTCCGATTGAAAAAAGTTGATTCGTTTTAACACCTTCTCGTGAGACACCCTGTATATTTTTACTATATTTAGCTTTTCAACCATTTCAATCAAAAACTACATTTTTCTGCTAACACATTGTACATATATTATTTAATACAAAAAATATCATAATTCTTCATACTAATGTAAAAAGCTACCTATTTAATTTTTGTCTGTAATTTGAATTATAACAGATTAAAGCAAATGTCAAAGAGAACCTCTGTCATATACAGATGATAATTTATTTAATAAATTTGCACTGTTATTTTAATTCTTCGTAAAACAGATTTCATGCAAGAGATTTAACAACAGTGTGTCCTTTTCAAATCGCGTTTCAGAGTGCTTTTAATTTAATGTAATGCTGTGCTTTGTTTGTCGATTAATAAATGGTTTTTAAATGAATTGTCTGGTTTGTAATTGCAATGATGGATTGGTAAAGTTAGTCTTGTAGGATTAACTCTTATTAATTATTTTTTTAAATTTATGTGTAATTTTGTATATATAGCACACACCGATTTTGTTAATTTTAATATAAATCAAACTTCAAATTTTAAGTTTAAAACTACTTCAAACGCCAGGGTGAATCAACAAAACATAATTTTGTTTTATGAATACAGTAGGGTTACTTTTTACGCGGTAGATACGTTCTGCAGCAAATCGCGTATAATACATTTCTTACATTGTAAAATTAGGGATACATACCATAATTTTTTAAACCGCGTTTAACCAAATCAATCAATTAAAATAGACCGAAAATCGCGTGTAAAAGTTTCTGAAAATAAGATAGTCTAAAAATATACAAAAAAATTAATTCAAAAATCTTGAATTTTATTTATATAATATTATTAAAAAGTAACAATATTATATTATATTTTTTCATCAGAATTATCGTTACTATATGAAAATACAACTCGACATCGTTTGTAAACAAGTGAAATTTCCAGTTAAACGAAGGTTTTAATAACAACAAAATGTTTACATATTTAAATTCCTTGAATTGTCAATTTTCATTTGATATCCCACTCACCGAAACGGGTAATCCCTGAATGCATGAAAATCACACCACGTAACTTTAAATCCACGTAAAAAGGGTCTTTTTTTACTGTATTGATTTTGAGGAGTGGGAAAGAGGCGAAAAAAAAATCGATAATGTATTTTAATTTAAAATTTTTCAACGTCTAAAAACACGCTACCTGAAATGTTACCATAATATCTTCATCACGTTTCCAAAATCTGACTACGTGCTCGAAAAATTAATATCACGATCTATGTAATACATATTTTACAACATACAATTTGTTAAAACATACGTACGGCATATTTATCGGTAAAAGTACTATATATGTATTAAAAAATCCTTTCAACGCATCTAATACGTCTTACATGAGACACCCTCCACAACTTTTATTCCAGCTGACGAAATTTCATTTGAACTACACCAAACGCGTTAATATGATTTCGGTTTTTTAAATCACAACTTGAAATAATTTTGTTATTGATGCTACTGATTTTTTTTTTAATTTCAAATATTCATAAGATACAAAATGAACGGGTAATTTTTAACCCACAGTTTCATCGCAATTGGATAAATACTTTCATAGAAATTAAGATTTGAAATTTAATTTTAGGATTTAGTAGTGCTGCAAATATGGTATCATCCGCGTATGAGTAATGTGCAATGTGATCGTAAAAGTGTATATCAAGATTGAGGTTAGGGTTAAACGTGATATGAATGACGACACATCACATTCAGAAAATAGTCAACCGTCATAAAACGTAATTGAATTTGAAATTGAGCTACTGGTTACAACTACCTCGTTCTTAGAAAAATAAAATCTCTCCGTTTCTGATTAACGAATTAAAATGTCTGCTGAATTATTTTGTCTGGGTTGAATCATTTCGATCCATTATTTTAATTACGTACTTGACTGTGAATTTGTTTATTTATAAAGATTGGACTACTTGAGTGTTAATTTCTATTTAGAAAATGAATTGATTTAATATATGGGAATCCTTTTCAAGATACATATAAATTAATTATCTTCATTCATATATGTATATGTTTGTGTAGAGAAAAGTGTCTGTCAAACTTTTTTTACCTTACGACACACTGGGCGGGGAGGATTTATTTCGCAGCACAACAAATAAAAATTCCAACAAAATTTAAATATATTTTACTAGTATGAATAAAAATAGATATATTATTATTATAATTAAATAATAAATTTAATATAAACTTAAATTATTATTTTAGAAATATAACTTGTTTTCGTTTAAGCTAAAATTACAAAGTATAGCCAAACTGATTGGTAAGTTTGATAACAATTTCAAATAAAGGTATAAATCGTTGATAATATTGATTTTTTATTTTAGATATATCTCTAAAAATATAGAAAATATATAGGATTTTAAAAAAGGGGACGGTATTTGGCGACTATACCTTACTATTTCTTACCGCGAACGAAAACTTGAAAAAACACCACCTTGTTAATTTGTTTTTAAGACTTTTAGGTTAAGCTATCTTGAATACCTGATATGATAAAGCAATTTGGCGCTAAAAACCTTCGAAATCACCTATTCAAATGATGTCGGACTGTGCTATTAAATGAAGTAATTGACTGAATGTATTACTTTGAGAATAACGCAACCGAAGAAGAAAAAGAAGTATAATAATAGCAGTAATATAAATATTTGTATAAACTTTTATAAACTTTTCATTATACTTGTAGAAAAATCTTCATACAACATTAAAATGTATTTATTCATTAATAATGTATACAAATCCATCCACATGTGGATGATAAAGTATGATTTGAAAAAATATACGACTATTTACAGAGACGGCAACATGCCAAATCAATTTGTATCTTGTTTATCTTTCAGTATCTCGAAGAATATAAAGCTTTGTGTATTTTTTAAAGTTTTCTATAAAATTCACTCAGGTCCACTCGTTCGGAAAGGTTTTGCTCATTCTGACAGTTTATTTATGGTTTATCGTGTTAGTCATTGTTTATTTATTAAAATGAAGTCCTTATTTATTAGCATTACCTTATATTAATGATTTTGATTTTATGTTTTTGTATTATAACTAACTAACTAATTACAATAATGTAAACATATGTACAGTAATCCCTCCATTTACGCGGTTAATTTGTTCCATGAAAACAGCGCGAAAAAAAACGCATAAATGGAGCTATAAAATTAATCCGCTTAAATAAAAGGATTACTGTATGTGTCGGAACTATTCACCAGTAAATATGACTAACTCCATACAAATTTCGGATTTTTTTATTATTAGGTATATTATAATTATAGTTGTAATTATATATTAACGCTGCCTAAACCGTTAAATATTCAACAATATAATGAAGTAAAGAATTGTGTAGAATAAAAATATCTAAAATAAACTCCGCGATATCATATATCTAACTTTTTATATAAAATAAATAATATAATAAAATAAACAGTTTACAATCAAAAATAAAACAAATAAATAAATAAATTATAGAAACGCTAGTGTAACTAAAAATATTTAATATAGTTTTATTATTTATTGCCCAATGACCAATAATTTAAATAAAATAAATAAATAAAATCATACGTTTTAATATGAAAAGATAATAAAAATGATATTTATTATTGCCTGAGGTATAAATATGATTTTTAAGTGTAATATAGGTACTAGAAAATTTTTAATTGAAACCCTATAAATTAAAAAAAATGTTAATAAAGAAATATTAATTATTTCAACAACTTTTTAGAAAATTAAAATTAAATCTTTGCACGAAACTCCATCTAATTATTATCATTTAAAAATATTACATTTCTTAAAGAGAAAAAAATACATCAAAATGTTAATTAATTAAAAAAGACTTTCTTCCTTATCGAACATTACTTTAAAATGTCTTTCTTTTTATTAAAAATATATATTAAATATACTTTAGCCTTTATACTGCCACTTTTAAATGTTTGATATTAATTAACAATTAACATAAATATTTAATGGTCTACATTGAAATTATAATAAGTGTGTTTATAATTAAGCCTGGCTTTGAAATGTGGGATATACAAAATTGAAAATATAATATGGTATTGATTTTCAACTCCTGACCTACATAGGATATAATATACGAGGAAAGCACTTGTTTTGATCAGATATGTCTACATAAAATAAATTTTTTTGTACGTACTTGAAAGTTTGAACCATTTTATGTACTAACAGTGATTTTTGTGAACTAGATAAGTATATAATAGTTTAATTAAAAACCTCATTCATTTTACGTAAAAACTACATTGTGTTGGGAGAATCATGAAAATATTTTTATATTACTTTTTATTTTCTGGAATTGAAGCTCTGAATATTCTTTAATCTTTTAACTAGAAGACAAACCAAAACTTTCGCAAGCCGCGAGACACATCTGTTGTCAATAAGCTACATATTTGATTAATTTTACTGATACGGTTTTCGCTTATTAACTATTTTATATTTGCGTTTGGACAGTCAGTTTTGTTTATTATTTTCAGTAGTTGAACGGTTGAAAAGAAATATATATATAACTAAGCTCTGGTTTCGACTCATGAATATTAATACTCTATTATTTACGATCTCACAATCGGAAACGAACGAAAACATTTTTTATATTTTTATTTTATTTTAATTGCATTTTATTAAATGTCTTATTTGTTTGTTTATTATTTTATTGAAAGTTTATTAAATTCCACTGATTAAAAGATTTGAATATAATTTGTTTTAAAGTGCATTTAATGTGATTTGATCTTACAATTAGGTTGTTAGGGAGAAAGGAGAAAATGTTTTATTTTATTTAACTTGTCTGTTGAATAACCCAAAAATACTCACATCTACAAATACTTAATCCGCATAAAAATCAACTTTACTCTTGAGCTGTCAGGCTAGTCTAATGCCTGCTGATATTAAGCGTCAAATATACCTACAATTTGAAAATATATTATATAAAAGGTGTCTTCGTCTTGAGAGGGTTGTGATAATATAACAAAAATCCAGCCGGCTTCCCCCAAGCGTGTATTTATTTTTGTTTAATTATTTTATATTTCTTAAGTATATACGCGCTCGCTCTATGCTAGATGTAAATGTAAACAAAAATGTACAGTTGACGAATACTAATTATAGTTAGGTTTGTATCAAATGAATTTGTATCAGTTTTACTACGGATAATTATGTCTAACCTATTTGTAAAAGTAAGAAAAGGTATCTATTTGTTTCATTTTTAGATATCAATAATTCTATTTTTAATTATTGCAACCTACACAATATTTTCAGCATTTAAATGTAGAACATATCACCAGTTTGCTTTTATTAAAATACTATTTAATTGTTATACGTATATTTTGACTCTTGTATGGTACTGAAATGATTTTAATATTTTATTTTGCTTTAATTATATTTTTAAACCGGTGAGTTATTTTTTTATTTTGTTTAATTTAACAAAAATAATAGTGAATGTTAATACAGCCACACAAAATTAGGTAAATAATTGTTTTTATCTTTTGAGGCGCTGAATCCAAATTTGAGGTCAAAATAGTACCTTATCCAATTTATTTTGAAAATAACCTCAAAAAACCAATTATAAAATTAGGTTTTTCGAGGTTATTTTCAAAATGAATCAGATAAGGTGCTACATTGAACTCAAATTCGAGTTCAGCGCTTCAAAATACATATAACGGTCCACGAAAAAGCTTTCTTTTGTGTGACTGTGTAATCTATCAGGTATATACATGAATTATAACCATAATGATTGACCCCAAATATAAAAAATATTTGGATTAAAAACATTTTTTAGATGTATTTTTGGAGATAGTAAAAACTTGACTACATATTGGAATGTTCAAACATCTTTTTGTAAAGATCACGGTTATAATTTTGAAAAATTATTACCAAGAGAGATTAAAGTGAATACAGAAGACAAGTTCCATGGAGATAAAATAATTAACATTCGTAATCCTGGTATGTTTTTTAGATACGTGTGTATGTGTATCTAAAACTTCATTCATTACCTATTAACGAAATTTTGTAAAAATAGGCCAATTTCCACGTGCTGTTCAAGATAAAAATGGTACAGCGTATTGTGTTAATTATTGTATCCCATCAGAAGCAAACATATGTTTTCACATGGATACGTTTTATAATGATATTGAAAGAATTATTCCGGAAAATTATACTGGTACAATTCATATTATATTTATGGAAAATTATTCATATTCTATAGTTACAGTAGGTTTTATAGTGTGAACTCGATTGGACAGAGTACATTCCATAATATGAACCCCACTCAGAGTTGCTTAATACAGTGAAACTTCGTTATAACGGTCTTGAGCGGATCGGATCAAAAACGCGTTATAAATGGGATAACGCAATAGCCCGGAATTAATTTATATTATAATATAAAAGAATAAATGACATTTGTTAGGTAGAGCCTTTTCTAAATCTTTTTATTTCAACACTTATTATTTATTATTTTAGATTTTATATTTATTTTCGTCTCACTTTCGTAAAATTGCCATTTTTTCCGCTAAGAGAGTTTGGAATAGTAAAGAATTTTGACAAAAACTGTTAACAAACATTTGCGCGTTGTAAACAGTATCTATGAGCGTTAAAAACGAGAATATTTGAATATTAATTTATGTGACGGGGTCGGGACCCTGGCAAAAGCGTGTAATACACGGGATACGTTAAATCGAAGTTTTACTGAATATGTACCGCTGTCATTTATAATAGAACTGATTGTGCCGGCGCGGTTCACAATATAGAAGTCTACTGTATTACGTGAACCTTCCCCTTTAATTCCATGTATTAGGCCCCCAATATGTCTGAACCTGCTAAGATTGGCTTATCAGCGAACTCCTATCCCGTCTTGTATCCCTGTGAAACAACCCTACCAAAAAATTTAAAAAAACCTGCAAACATATATGATTAACTAATATCAATGAACTTCATCTTTATCATCAACAAATTATGTTCTAAAATAAGAATTCATTATAATAATTTACCACTCGACACTAAAAATATACCTATGGGCTTTAATTTATTTATTTAAAGTTGAAAATTTTATATAAAATATAACTGAATACAATTTATTTATATATTTATTGTACAACTGATGAAATTTGGGGTTGTGGCCCTTAGTATATTTATAAATAATAATTTACGTTTCTTTGTGATTATGTTAGGATTAGCCGTAATTAGTTTTGAAGATTGGGATCCACTTTTTGCTTCCAATAAATGGGGAGATGCTCAATTGTATAGACGAATGACATTTGCAGCAGAAGAAAATTATAATAAAGGTGTTTCGCAAGAAAATTTAGAAGAACTTGTATATAATAGTCACCTTCAAATATATTATAATTTCTCTAATTCAAATAATTACTTTTTAGGCTGAGAGAAGATTTAACGAACAAGCAAAACTGTTTTTTGAAGAGACTTTAAAAATAGGAAAAAAATATAAACCGTATGCAAAATGGGGATATTATAATTATCCTAAATGTACAAATATGAATAATAATTATACAGATACGTGTTCTCAAGATATATTAAACGATAATGACAAGTAAGTGAAAAATAACCTAAAAAAATAGAGAAATTCAAAATCTCAAAATTCGAAAAATAGATCTTTTTAAACTCTTTTATACTACGAGTACAATGAGTACATATAAAGTTAAAACAGTAGAGAACTATGGAATCACTTCGGTGTCCGTCCGTCCGTCTGTCACAGGCAATTTTTCTGAAACTATTCGATGTAAAAATTTGAAATTTATCACAGTGTGGTGGCCCAATTATAGACGTGAAATATAAAAAGTTGAATTTTGATTCTGGGGATTAATTTTAAGGGGTAAATTGGGAAATATAAATTTTTCAAAAGGACACCGTGTAGGATATCAAAAAATGAAAACTTATTGAAACACGAATTAAACAATATATATACAAGATATGATATATTTTTTTATGCATTTTTTAAAACATTTTTCGGTAAATACGCCTAAAAACATTTATAAAAACTGTCGTAATCAAAAGTCATTACATTGAACGGGGTAGGTCGTTTTGTTTTGCGATTCGTAAGTACTGCAATTTTTTTCGATGCAATTACATTGTCATTGAACGAAAGAAAATTCTACATACGGACAGACACCATTGGGAAAATAACATTTTATTACGTTTTCAATTTGTACATATTTTCGAAAACGATTTTCACCTTATTACAATATTTCTATTTCATTCAAAACATCGAAGTGAAAATGTATATATGTATAATGCACACATATATAGAAAATTTATAAAAACTTTAGTTGGTCAATTTAACATGGATATTAAAATTATAGGTTAATGTGGTTATTCAATACTAGTGGTGCTCTATTTCCTACTATTAAGTTTCAATTAGCTGAACTTAGAAAAAACTACTATGGCTACACTAGACAGTTGATAAACGGACGACTTCAAGAAATGAAAAGGCTAGCAGAAAAAACAGAAAGAAAACCTGAAATATATCTATATTTATCTCTGAAATTTGTCGATAAAAAACGATATTTAGATGAGGTTATTAAAAGTTTAATTTAATTATTTATTCTCAAATAATATAATTCTTTTTGGTATAAGCAAAAAAAAGAAAAGTGGGTACTTGTGTACTTATGAACGTATATAAGAAGTTATTCTTCTTTGACGTAGTGACATCTAGCGTGAAAATGCAAAGCTAAAAACCTGTTTTACCGACTAACATAATAGAAATTGGTATTATCTACATCTAATCTAACTTAACGGTGTTGAATTGTTTCTGTTTCATGGTGCCTGTGCATCAATGCATGCATCGCGAATTTCATTTCCGTTGTATTACTAAAATTTTACCCTTAACGCGCTTAAAGAAGTATTACTTCAAAAGTTATTATTTTACAAAATATTTTCTATATCAGTGTTTACCAAAGTTAGAATAACCATGTGTTCCTTTTGAGAGTTAAGTGTTACCGGCGTTTAATTTATAAAAAAATGTGTTACATATTGTAAAAAATATATTATTCGTTCGAAACGCCGCGTACCCCTTGAAACCTCTTCGTATACCACTAGGGGTACGCGTACCACATTTTGGTAAACACTGTAATCTATATTAATGTTATGACCACCGGATGACTTGAACATCTAATTTTTGAGATGCCATTTGTATAGACTAATAAATACTAACCGACCACTTCTCCTACACGACCGTTACTTAAGCGACCAGTATTATATAGTATAAATTTTTTAAATATAATTGTTCTGTACAAAAATTTATTCTACGAGTGACTGTTTTTTTAAACCACTGCTGGTGGGTTTAACAGACTTAAGTCATGGTGATTTTTTTTTGATACTAATCAATAAAAAATTATTTATTAAAATATAGTTGTTTTTTAATCTAGGGTGATATAAGATTAGCTATCCATATAATAAGAGAAATGGATATCGCAGATGGAGTAATAATGTCGTTAAACGAAGATGAACTGGACAGTAAAAATAAATGTAAACGTTTTTATGGAAAAATGGTAGATTTTGTGAATAGACTAAATTCTACATTGAATATACCAAATATGAATATTACAAATCCTACAAAATAATCTAAACGATTTAATTTGTTTCATTGAAGAAGAAAATTTTAAGCTGTATTCAGATCAGTAAATAAAGTATACAAAAATTGTTGGAACTTATTTATTAATTTATTTATCTACAGCGGGTACAATATATGTAATAGTTCAGTAAAATTACGAAGAATATATCCGGGACTCCTTGCAACTCGATTTTTTTTCGCCAAAATTATTTAAAATACCAGGATTAACATCAAAAGTCCGCAAAAGTCTTAAATGTTATTTAGCGCCAAAATATATACAAATTCCATTTACTCGAAATCTAATGCAGTAATTGAGAAGTAAATAAAGACTAATAGGGGCCCCGCTGAATCCAAAACTAATGTCAGAATTTCAATATTTAAAATGGCGGACTCAAAAATTATACATAGTTAATGATGATTAATAATTTTATTATACGAATTTGTCAGTAATTGAATATTATTTTAAAATAGAAAAATATACATAGTGTTCTATTTAAAAAAATATATTAAAAAAACAAAAAAGTATTTCTGAACAAACAAAAAACTTGTAGCAACTCTTTAACTGAATGAGATGTCGACGCCAGCGCTCATGCATACTTTTATATGAACTACTACTGGCCGTTTCTTCTAGAATACATTTGCTTCTTCTTCAGATATTTAGGGGGCCCATATTGCCCTCAGGTGTCCATAATACCACCCTTGCCTCTATATAAACTAAGCTCTGGTATCGACTCATGAATATTTATACTTTTTCTATTATTTACGATCTCACAACCGGAAACGAACGAAAATTTTTTTTAATTTTATTTTAAATGAATTTTATTAAATGACTTATTTGTTTGTTTATTATTTTATTGAAAGTTTATTAAAATCTGCCGATTAAAAGATTTGAATATAATTTGTTTTAAAGTGCATTTAATGTGATTTTATCTTACAATTAGGTTGTTAGGGAGAAAAGAGAAAATGTTTTATTTTATTTTACTTGTCCCTGTTGAATAACCCAAAAATACCCACATCTACAAATACTTAATCCGCATAAAAATCAACTATACCCACAATTTGAAAATATATTATATACAAGTTGTATTCGTCTTGAGAGGGTTGTGATAATATAACAAAAATCCAGCCGGTTTCCCCCAAGCGTGTGTTTATTTTTGTTTAATTATTTTATATTTTTTAAGTATATACATATATACGCGCTCGATCTATGCTAGATGTAAATGTAAACAAAAATGTACAGTTGACGAATACTAATTATAGTTAGGTTTGTATCAAATGTATTTGTATGAGTTTTACTACGGATAATTATGTCTAACCTATTTGTAAAAGTAAGAAAAGTTATCTATTTGTTTCATTTTTAGATATCAATAATTGTATTTTTAATTATTGCAACCTACACAATATTTTCAGCATTTAAATGTAGAACATACAACCAGTTTGCTTTTATGAAAATACTTTTTAATTGTTATTACGTATATTAGTGCTTATTTTATATAAATATAAATTTTGACTCTTGTGTGGAACTGAAATGATTTTAATATTTTATTTTGCTTTAATTATATTTTTAAACCGGTGAGATATTTTTTATTTTGTTTAATTTAACAAAAATAATAGTGAATGATAATATAGCCACACAAAATTAGGTAAATAACTGTTTTTATCTTTTGAGGCGCTGAATCCAAATTTGAGGTTGAAATGGTACCTTATCCGATTTATTTTAAAAATTACCTCGAAAAACCAAATATAAAAATTAGGTTTTCGAGGTTATTTTCAAAATGAATCGGATAAGGTGCTATTTTGAACTCAAGTTCAAGTTCAGCGCTTAAAAATACATAGATATATAACGGTCCTCGAAAAAGCTCTTTACCTTTCTTTTGTGTGGCTGTGTAATCTATCAGGTATATACATGAATTATAACCATAATGATTGACCCCAAATATAAAAAATATTTGGATTAAAAACATTTTTTAGATGTATTTTTGGAGATAGTAAAAACTTGACTACATATTGGAATGTTCAAACATCTTTTTGTAAAGATCACGGTTATAATTTTGAAGAATTATTACCAAGAGAGATTAAAGTGAATACAGAAGACAAGTTCCATGGAGATAAAATAATTAACATTCGTAATCCTGGTATGTTTTTTTAGATACGTGTGTATCTAAATCTTCATACATTACCTATTAACGAAATTTTGTAAATATAGGCGAATTTCCACGTGCTGTTCAAGATAAAAATGGTACAGCGTATTGTGTTAATTATTGTATCCCATCAGAAGCAAACCTATATTTTCACATAGATGCGTTTTATAATGATATTGCAAGAATTATTCCGGAAAATTATACTGGTACAATTCATATTATATTTATGGAAAATTATTCATATTCTATAGTTACAGTAGGTTTTATACCGTGAACTCGATTGGACACAGTACATTCCATAATATGAAGCCCAACTCAGAGTTGCTTAATACAGTGAAACTTCGTTATAACGGTCTTAAGCGGATTGGACCAAAAACGCGTTATAAATGGGATAGCGCAATAGCCCGGAATTAATTTATAAAAGATATATTTTTCTAAAAAATATGTTCAAATGAAGAATCATAGTTGTATTATAATATAAAAGAATAAATTAATTTGTTAGGTAGAGTCTTTCCTAAATCTTTTTATTTCAACATTTGGTTTCGTCACATTTTCATAAAATCACCATTTTTTCCACTAAAGAGAGTTTAGAATAGTCAACACTTCCACAACAAATGTTGCCAAGTTGAATTGAATTTTGACAAAAAGTGTAACCAAACATTTGCGCGTTATAAACGGTATCTATGAGCATTAAAAACGAGAATATTTGAATATTAATTTACGTGACGGGGTCGGGACCCTGGCAAAAGCGTGTAATACACGGGATACGTTAAATCGAAGTTTTACTGTATATGTACCACTGTCATTTATAATAGAACTGGTTGTGCCGGCGCGGTTCACAATATAGAAGTCTACTGTATTACGTGAACCTTTAATTTCATGTATTAGGCCCCCAATATGTTTGAACCTTCTATGATTGGCCCATCAGCGAACTCACATTCCGTCTTGTATCCCTGCGAAACAACCCTATACCAAAAAATTAAAAAAAACTGCAAAAATATATGATTAACTAATATCACTGAACTTCATCTTTATCATCAACAAATTATGTTCTAAAATAAGAATTCATAATAATAATTTACCACTCGACACTAAAAACATTCCTACCTAAGGGCTTTATAATTTATTTAACTTAAAAGTTGAAAATTTTATATAAAATTTAACTGAATAAAATTTATCTATATATGTATTTATTGTACAACTGATAAAATTTGGGTTTGTGGCGTTTTTGAGGTCAGAAAAAGGGCCTTTTCGTATATTTATAAATAATAATTTAACGTTTCTTTGTGATTTTGTTATGTGTAAGGATTGGCCGTAATTAGTTTTGAAGATTGGGATCCACTTTTTGCTTCCAATAAATGGGGAGATGCACAATTGTATAGACGAATGACATTTGCAGCAGAAGATGATTATCATAAAGGTGTTTGGCAAGAAAATTTAGAAGAACTTGTATATAATAGTCACCTTCAAATGTATTATAATTTCTCTAATTCAAATAATTACTTTTTAGGCTGAGAGAAGATTTAACGAACATGCAAAACAGTTTTTTAAAGAGACTTTAAAAATAGGAAAAAAACATAGACCGTATGCAAAATGGGGATATTATAATTATCCTAAATGTACAAATATGAATAATAACTATACAGACACGTGTTCTCCAGATATATTAAACGATAATGACAAGTAAGTAAAAAATAACTTAAAAAAATAGAGAAATTCAAAATCTCAAAATTCGAAAAATCGATCTTTTTAAACTCTTTTATACTACAAGTACAATGAGTACATATAAAGTTAAAACAGTAGAGAACTATACATGACTTGACCTGGTCATTATTCATTTAATTTTATAGAATTACTTCAGTGTTCGTCCATCCGTCTGTCACAGGCAATTTTTTCTGAAATTATTCGATGTCAAAATTTGTAACTTATCACAGTGTGGTGGCTCAATTATAGACGTGAAGTTGAATTTTGATTATGGGGATTAATTTTAAGGGGTATATTGGGAAATATTTCATTCGAAACATTGAATTTAAAATACATATAATGCACACATACATACATAGAAAGTTTACAAAAACTTTAGTTGGTCAATTTAACATGGATATTGAAAATTATAGGTTAATGTGGTTATTCAATACTAGTGATGCTCTATTTCCTACTATTAAGTTCCAATTAGCTGAACTTAGAAAAAACTATTATGGCTACCCTAGACAGTTGATAAACGGACTACTTCAAGAAATGAAAAGGCTAGCAGAAAAAGCAGAAAGAAAACCTGAAATATATCCATATTTATCTCTGAAATTTGTCGATAAAAAACGATATTTAGATGAGGTTATTAAACGTTTATTTCCATTATTTATTCCCAAATAATATGATTTTTTTGGTATAAGCAAAAAAAAAGACGTGTGTACTTATGTACGCATATAAGAAGTTATTCTTCTTTGACGTAGTGACATCTAGCGTGCAAATGCAAAGCTAAAAACCTGTTTTACCGACTATCATAACAGAAATCTGTATTATCTACATCTAACATAACTTAATGGTGTTAAATTGTTTCTGTTGCATGGTGCCCGTGCATCAATGCACCTAAAGAAATATTACTTCAAAAATTATTATTTTACAAAATATTTTCTATATCAGTGTTTACCAAAGCTAGAATAACCATGTGTTCATTTTGAGAGTTAAGTGGTACCGGCGTTTATTTTATAAAAAAATGTGTTACATATCGTAAAAAAGATATTATTCGTTCGAAACGCCGCGTACCCCTTGAAACCTCTTCGTATACCCCTAGGGGTACGCGTACCACATTTTGGTAAACACTGTAATCTATATTAATGTAATGACCACCAGATAACTTTAACATCTAATTTTTGAGATGCCATTTGTATAGACTTATAAATACTATCCGACCACTTCTCCTACACGACCGTTACTTAAGCGACCAGTATTTTATAGTATAATTTTTTTAAATATAATTGTTCTGTACAAACATTTATTCTGCGAGTGACTGTTTTTTTAACCACAGCTGGTGGGTTCGACATACTTAAGTCATGGTGAATTTTTTTTTGACACTAATCAATAAAAAATTATTTATTAAAATATAGTTGTTTTTTAATTTAGGGTGTTATAAGATTAGCTATCCATATAATAAGAGAAATGGATATCGCAGATGGAGTAATAATGTCGTTAAACGAAGATGAACTGGACAATGAAAAGAAATGTAAACGTTTTTATGGAAAAATGGTAGATTTTGTGAATAGACTAAATTCTACATTGAACATACCAAATATGAATATTACAAATCCTACAAAATAATTTTAAACGATTTAATTTGTTTCATTGTAATCAGATCAGTAAATAAAGTATACAAAAATTATTGGGACTTATTTATTAATTTATTTATCTACAGCAGGTACAATAAAAATAATAGTTCAGTCAAATTACAAAGAATATACCCGGGACTCCTTGCAACTCGATTTTTTTTCGCCAAAATTATTTAAAATACCAGGATTAACATCAAAATATATATACAAATTCCATTTACTCGAAATCTAATGCAGTAATTGAGAAGTAAATAAAGACTAAATGGGGCCCCGCTGAATCCAAAACTAAAGTCAGAATTTCAATATTCAAAATGGCGGACTCAAAAATTATACATAGTTAATGATGATTAATAATTTTATTATACGAATTTGTCAGTAATTGAATGTTATTTTAAGATAGAAAAATTAAGTGTTCCATTTAAAAAAATATATTTAAAAAAACAAAAAACTATTTCTGAAGCCAGTTCAGGAGGTATTTCTAATCTTTCCATTTTTTCCTTAATAAAACCTAATTTTACTGCACACGTGTCAATTTTATGTAAATAAATATTTACCGTTACAAAACAATTAATTTTGCCTTACTATTTATTTTTTTGTCATTCTATAACCCCCAGTACTCTTCCCTACATTAATTTTGACCTCATTAATTACTTAATGTACGTTATAAACTATTATTATTATTATTATTTTTATTTTCATGCATTTGATCTAACATATCCTTTTTACTCCACTTTCCCCTAAACGCAACAACTTAGGACCTCGGGACTCATTGAATTCTTTAATGAAAAATACTATTGGATACATTTCCGAAATAAAATTTCATCTATGTAATAATTAAGTTTTATTTAAAATCTAATTTGCCTGTACTAATTTATTAACAAATCATAATATTATCTATATTTTTTTTGTATTGATTATTTTAAAATTAGGACAAAAACTTAGACCGCATGCCAAATGGAGATACTATAACTATCCTAAATGCTTAAATGCAATATATGATTAGAGATATTTAGAAAGTTGTCAACAAAGTACGTTAGACGGTAATGACAAGTTAGTGAAAAATAACTATAAAAATCTAGAAAAATTTGCTAAAATACATTTTCAGGTACAAATTAATTTAATTATTGGGAAGATTTGGAATACTGATCAGTCTGATTACCTAAAAAAACAACTCATAACTTATGTTAGTTTTACAGTAAAACTTCGATATAACGCTCCCGTGTATTACGCGATTTTGCCATAGTCCCGACTTCGACATGTTAATTAATATATAAACATTCCCGTTTTTAACGCTCACAGATCTTGTTTATAACGCACAAAAAATACCTTTTGTTTTGACAACGAAAACCTTTTGTCAAAATTCTTTAAAACAACTTCACAACATTTGTTGTGCACGTGTTGACCATTCCAAGTTCTCTTTAGCGAAAATAAAAAGTGTTGAAACAAAGATTCAGCGAAGAATCATGGATTTCCGGGTTCAACTCTCCGTTCTATTCTTAAAAATCGTCAAGAAATCGAGAAAAATGCTTCAAGTACATAATCTACCTAACGTATGTAATTTCATTTTTATATTATAATAAAATTATGATTCTACATTTAAACATATTATTAAGATTTATATTGTAATTTAGTTAGTTATTCAATGCTAGTGATGCTCTAATTCCTGCTGTTAATTATCAATATACTCATCATTTTAATAAATATACACTAATACACAGGGTACGTGCTTTCGATGGTAGCGGGACGACTTGAAAAAACAAAAAAGATTTTACAAAAAATTGAAAAAAAACCTAAAGCTTATATTTTTTTATATATGAAATATATTGACAAGGATGAATACGTTCACGATGTGAGTTTACGTTTATTTAAATTGATGATTTTTCAATGTTATGACTATGATGTATACTGAATAGTTTGTAACATGAAAGAGCATTGTAATTTATAAAATCGTTAAAATATGGATGCAAATATGCACTATATAATATGTAATATGTCTTTTGCAATACATTGCCTAAATAGTTAAATATTGAAATAAAGAACTGTGTAGAAAAAAAAGATCTAAAATAATTCAATTAATATATTTTTCAATATTCTAGACAATAATTCCGTGCTTTGAAGTCATACGAAAAAAAAACCTTACACACAGTTAATTGACTGTTGGTGGGAAAGAAGCTGATGACCTTGATTGATCTTGAGAAGGTGTCCATAAGGACCATTTTAAGGCTAACCTTGTTTTTTTTAAATGGAAATTGATGTTTTTTATATGAATTTTATTTTTTGAAACAAAACAAGCAACTTTTATTTGAAACGCTTTTTTATTCGATCTCAATATTTGTACGTTTTCAATGTTATGTGTTTTTACACCTAGATAGATTTGTTTAATTTTTTTATGAGTAGTAAATTAAAATCTATCTATTAAAATATTTTAATTTTTTATTTTCAAGAATGGTTTTTAATTTTTTGTAACAATCATTAAAAAGGTATGTAATTATGGCAAACCTATTTGTATAATTGATAATAGATACCTAATTCTTAATTTTTAAGATATCATAATGACATTTTTAATTATGACAATAATGAATATAGTTTATTATTATTAAAAAAACTATGTATTTGAAAGTAATAAGTATTGTTTATTTCATTTAAATATCTATAGATCTTCTTGTATGACATTAAAATGATATTAATATATTATTTTATTTTGTTTTCATTATTTAACAGGTGAGTTTTTTTATTATGTTTAATAACATGAAAATAACAATGCATGCATAATAATATCTAATATGTACAAACATTTTAGATTTATTTATGGAAGCAGTAGAAACCTTACTATTTATTGGAATGTTCCGACACAATTGTGTCAACAGTACGGTTATGATTTTGAACAATTATTAATTCCATACACTTTTACAATAAATAGATGTGATAAGTTCGAAGGAGACAAAATAGTTAGACTCCGAAATCCTGGTATGATTTTTCCAGATATTTGTGAGTACTTACATTACCTAATTTAATAAATTGTAGGCCGATTTCCTCATGCTACACAACATAAAAATGGTACATTATATTGCGTTAATAAGTGTATCCCTCAAGGAGAAAACTTATCTCTGCACTTGGATATATTTTCTAGGGAAATTAAAAGAAAAATTCCGAATTCAAATTTTAATGGTAGAGTTTATACTTTGTTATTAAACATCATACATACATGGATCTTGGCTTCTGGGTGTAAGTCGTGTCGGTTTGGTCGTGTTATCGGCCAACGTTTCGTCACACATTGCAGTGGACATCTTCAGGGCTCTTCTAACAGTGCACTTTTAGAAGAGCCCTGTGTGACGAATCGTTGGCCGATAACACGACCAAACCAACGCGGCTTACGGCCAGAAGACAAGATCCATATCAAGATCACCGCGGAAGCCTCAAGACCTGTATCATTCATACATATTAATAAATCAGAATATTATGCATATTTATTTGTATTGATTATTTATTATTTTGTTATATTGAAGGATTGGCTGTGATTCAATTTGAACATTGGGAACCACTTTTTAAATTCAATAATTGGGGACATACACAATGGCATAGAGATATGGCACTTTCATTAGAAAAATGGTATTATCAATATTCTGAGCCAGATAGCCTACAATTGGATAAACTTGTAAGTAATATATATCTAACTTCAAATATGTTATAATTTCTTTAATTGGAATAATTTACATTCCAGGCTGAGAATAGATTTAATACGCATGCAAAAATTTTTTTTGAAGAGACTTTAAAATTAGGACAAAAACTTAGACCACATGCCAAATGGGGTTACTATAACTATCCTAAATGCTTAAATGCAATATATGATAAGAGATATTTAGAAAGTTGTCAACAAAGTACGTTAGACGGTAATGACAAGTAAGTGAAAAATAATTATAAAAATTTCGAAAATTTGCTTAGCTATTTTTTTAGAAAAAATAAATAAAAAAATATTAAATATTTCACCTAAAAAAATTCAATTTTAATGACAAAATGCATCATATATTTTGGGTAAAATATATGTATATACTTCCTTATAGGTTAATGTGGTTATTCAATGCTAGTGATGCTCTATTTCCTGCTGTTAACTATCAATTTGGTTATATACCGAAATTTCAAGAGTATATAAATTCGATGATAGCGGGACGACTTCGAGAAACAAAAAGACTTTTACAAAAAATTGAAAAAAAACCCAAAGTTTATCTATATTTATCTATGAAATTTATTCACAAAGATAACTACGTTCACGAGGTTGTAAATTTACGTTTATTTTAATTGGTGATTTTCAAATGTTATGACTGTGATGTATAGTTTATAACATGAGAGATGACCAACTAAGTAATGTAATTACATTGCTGAATCGCTCATCTTCCATATTCGAACTAAAATATGTAGTATAATTAAAAATATATATTTTATGAGCATTTCCAGTATGTCACCGATTTTGCTCCCAATTTTTTTTCTCAAAGTACATATAAAAAAAACACGTTTCCCAAAATTATTCATGGACATTAAAAAATATTTCCATCAAAATATTTATATTTATAATTTTACTTTAGTCATATAAAATTTCCACGTTTATAATTTTCTGAATCCAAAATAAAATAAGAATTACAGATGGAAATCTATTAATAAAGTATTTATATTTCAGGAGATTTTACATAGATCTTTAGAGAAAATACAAGACATGGATGTTGCAGATGGGATTATAATGTCGTTAAAAGAAAAAGACCTAAATCGGGAAGATAAATGTAGACTTTTCTATACATTTATATTGCCACCGTTTTTAAATCGTCTAAAATATTTTGGGATTACACCGAAAAACAATACTGCAAAATTATAGATATTGTTGTAATTAATAGTACAATATCGTGTCTGGTACTCGCTACAAAATCCTGCAAATGTTACATGTATGAGTACATTTCACCTGCAGTTCATAAATTATAATATAATAACATATGTAAACTTTCTATAAAACATTTTTAATATAACTATTGAAAAACATTTTTTTACTGTAAGTAAAGTTACAACTATAACGCACTAAAATATATTGAATTGAATGCAAAAATAAAAATTATAGATGGTCATACTATGTAGTGGTAAGAAGAAACATAGTATGTAGTAAGTAAGAAAATTTATATTTAATAATTATTTATTAAATATGTAGGTACTTTACTATACTTATTCCTAGAAATAAGGTATATATCATTGGGAAATATATTGCAAATTAATGCTTATTTATATGTAGTTACTATTTGTTGATGACGAAGATGTAATTCTTATATGAATTTATCTTATGTGTTAGTAAAATAAATTACTAAACAAACAAAATCAATTAATATTACTATTTATTATTATAAACAGTGGGTATATTTAATCAATACATACAAATATCTTAGAACTTTGAAGTCATAGGAACAAAAACGTTTCGCACAGTTGATTGGTTGTTGGGAAGACAGAAGCTGATGACTTATGTCCGGTATCATAAAGGACCTAACAAATTTGTTAGCTAACAAACACTTTCAACTGAGATATCAAACTTATATGACAGTTCTTTTGGAGTTTGTTGATGACTTTGACAAGTTTCGCGCACGCGTTGTAGGTAAATACAAACGGTATTAAAACAGTGGTGATGTTATGAAAATTATTTGGACGGTCAAAGATGCCAACTGTGTTACAATTAGTTGAAGTGTCACTGCTCTAAATTCCATAACTAATCCATAGATACTAGCACAGAATTAATACCCCATTTGAATGTAATTGCTAGCTAACAAATTTTGTTAGGTCCTTTATAATAGACTGACCTTGAGAACAGAGCCGGCCTTAGCAAGTCTAACGCCCTGGTCGAGATTTATTTTTCCGCCCTCTATCCCCAAAAATGTCAATTAAAATTGATAAATTAACAACTAAGTTGAAGAGTAAAAATATATATAAAAAATATATATATAGCTTGCACTATTAACTATAAAACTATCAAATGCCCTAAGACCGTCGAGACCCCCTTCCCCTATTATTAACAAATCAAAATTGATAAATTAATATATAAGTTGAATAGTTAATATATCAGCTTGGTGCGATCCTACAGACTCAAACTTTTTTTTTAAATATATCTTACACCATTAACTTTAAGACTATCAAATGCCCTAAGACCGTCGAGACCCCGTTATTTTATTATTATATTATAGTCTGTATACTGATTTGAACCAAAAAGTCACTTATTCCCCATTGTGCGCCACCAAGCCTGGCGCCCCGGGCGGTCGCCCTGGTTCGTCCCCCTCCCTAAAGCCGACGCTGCTTGAGAAGGTGTTCATAGGGACCATTTTAAGGTCAACCTTTGTTTTTTTAATGGACAGTTAAGTTTGTGTATGGATTTAATTTCTTGAAACAAAACAAGTAACTTTTATTTGAAACGTTTCTTTATTCGATCTCAATTTTTACATCCATAGACGCATTTTATATTTTCAATTTTATGTGTAGGTATGTATTTTACTAATGGCACGTAGATAGATTTGTTCCATTTATTTTATGGAAAGTTAATTAAAATTTATCGATTAAATTACCTTAATTTTTATTTGCAATAATAGTTTCAAAATTTTAATGATTATGTAACAATGGTAATCCTATTTCTTTAATTGATAATAGGTACCTAATTGTTTAATTTTCAAGATACCATATTGATATTTTTAATTATCACAAATTTAACATTATTTCTAGCCTATTATAAATGATGAACCCAGTTCATTATTATAAAAAAAACTTTTAAAGTTATAAGTAGTGTTTATTTAATTTAAATATCAATAGCTCTTCTTGTATGGTGTTAAAATGATATTGGTATTTTACTTTGTTTTAATTTCATTATTTAACAGGTTAGTTTTTTAAATTATGTTTGATAACATGAAAATTACAATGAATGTTAATCTATTAAAAATTTCAATAACAATAATTCACTTCAAAGTATAAAAAAAATATTTTAGTCAATTTATTATTATGGTAAATTACAGGAGTTAATTATTAATACTTATGCTGAATAAAATATAAAAAAAACTGTATTTGTATTATGATATAAATGTGAAATACTTGTACTTCAAGTACTTTACTTGTTCAATTCAAGTATTAAGTTCAAAAAGTATTTTTGTAATGTAAATATAACATTCTGTATGGGGGTTCTTCTTGCATTTTTGTTAATGCAATATCCTGTAATCAACTTGCAATTAGTAAATTTATTCAACTTTTTTGATTTTGTGTAAACTAATTTGTACTTACTTATATATAATACAAAAAGAAAAATATAATCTTTCATAAAAATTACATGGCTGATTATGCAAAGTAGAATACTAGCAAATTGCGATAGCTCATTACCTATTGGTAATGATATGTACATATATTGGAAACAAGCCTTAAGCAAATATGTATATATGTACATATGTATATAATTATCTCACAGAACAGAAGGTATCAACGTTGCACCTACATGTTTCAATAAATCACTACATGATCAACTGCTCTCATGTTAACATATATGTACACGTAGCTATGTTTGTTCAATTATACTACAGTTTAGAGTTCTGGGTAAACAGGACTGACTTCAGAAATTGTTGTATTTAAACAAATGATTAAACCCTATCCATGCGTGATTGAATTAAATTGTAATCGTTAAATTAGGTTGGCATTATTATTACAGAAAAGAAGAAATTAAATTTATTAATTTTTGACGAGTGATCCAAATTATTTTTTTTAATTGTCATTGATTTTTTTTGCTTTAAATTTCAATAGTATAAACGTGTTTCTTGTACTTTATTATTAGTTTTTTAACAAAAACAAATAATAATAATTCACTTACTTAAAGGGGAAAGTCACTGTGACGGGTCAAAAAATTGTCATTGTTTGGGAATTATTTTAACATGTATGTTATTTTAGGATCAAGAAAAATAAATGAATTTAACATATTTTTATTATATTATAGTAGGTTGCCCCAAAAATTCAGAAATTCTAAAATTTCACCCGCACAGATTAATCAGTTATTTTGTTAAAAATAAATTTGTATAGTTTATAATATACAATAAATATACAATAATAACTATATATAACTAATAAAACTAATGTTGTATTAGTTTTTATGGAAATATAATTAAAATTCATCGATGAAAGTATTCAAAGGTTACAAAGCTATTTTAATTTAATTCTACCAAGAGTAATTATGTTAAATCAATTTGTAAAATTGATAATAGGTAGTACCTACATTTTTCACTTAAAGATATCATTTTTAATTATTGCAGCCTACACATTTTTCCAGTATAAAAATGGTTTAACTAATTTACTGTCACGAAAAAACTGTTCGAATGTTAATAGGAGTGTTTATTTTATAATAATATAATTTCTGACTCTTCTTGTGTAGTATTAAAATGATTTTAATATTTTATTTCCTTTTCTTTTCATTATTTAACGGGTCAGCTATTTGTTATTGAGTTTAATATCATTAAAAATGACAATGCATACTAATCTATTAACGATGTATGGCAGGTACAGCCTGAATCAAAAATAATGTAAATCTAGATACAATAAACGATTAAAATCAAATTATGAATTGTTTACTTTAAATGCTTGTAGAAATGTCAAATTATACACTACATAAACAATATTAGTACAAAAAAAAAAAACAATATTAGTACTTTTTTTGCATTTTAACTGTTATTTTAGCCAAAAAATGAGCATTTTTGATTATTTATAAAATGTCATTTAAATTCAATTGTCAGTTATAAAAAATCTCAAGTATTTTATTATTATAAATGACTCGAGAAATTAAAATATTATTAAATAACAATATAAATATTAATATTAGTAGTTCATATGCTTACATATACATATGAAAAAATATGTATTAAAACAAATCATTACATTTGAGGTCACTATTTTTTTAAAAATATTTTTCGATAATAAATTTTTTTCGCAATTTAGTTACTCAATATGTATACAATTTCTTATGAAGCTTGTTACTTAATATGTGAGTGACGAGTTGTGAAAATTGCAGATCTTTCTCGGTGATTTAACTATGTAATGTGTTTCATTGGAATTTAACGCCAATAAACTATTCTGCCATAAGAGCCCATGTTAATTTAAAAAAAATGATAACTTTCAAATTATCTGGTAAAACCTGAATTTTTGTGTGGGGACTTTAAATTTATTAAGGAATAACTTATCCGGATTTCAACTATTTCTCGGCGAAATTAGAGATTTACAAATATTAATTGAACTCAAAGGATCAAAAACATTTTGATTAATTAGTAATAATGATAAACTAATAAAACAAACCCATTTTATAGATGTATTTTTGGAGACAGTGAAAAACTGACTTTATATTGGAACGTTCCAACGCATTTATGTCGAAAGTATGGTTATGATTTTGAAAACTTGTTAGTTCCAAATAAGTTTAAAGTGAATACAGAAGATAAGTTCCAAGGAGATAAAATAGTTGTATTCCGTGATCCTGGTACATCATTTTTAGCTACCTTCTTGTGATAAACTACAATAAGGGAACAGTGGCGAATGTGGCGCATCAAAGAATATTATTAAATAGAAATTAAATTAAATATTATTACGATAATAATAAATTAAATATGTACATTTTTATCTATTATTGCAAATTTTTTCAATGATTCCATATTCTTTATAATAAAATTAGGTATGTAGTATTTTAAATGGTTAGAAGTTACTTTTGTCCAAACAAATTCATATTTTTTATATAGTAGAACGATTTTTCTTCATCAAATTTTGATTCGTAAATCATAGATGAAAATGTTGTAATACTTTATTCTTCATTTAAAAAATGATGGAATTGCAAATGTTTTTTGTGTTCAATCCCATCTGACACTTAAATAAAGAGAATTCAATAATTTTCTAAATTATAACTTTATTTATTTATCTTTTTCTGGATGTGTCACATTAGCCACTTCGCCGCATTAGCCGCCGTTCCCCTCCATTTAATGAAATTTTGAAAAAATTTTTAGGCCTATTTCCACAGACTAAACAACATAAAAATGGGGTACATTATTGTGTTAATAATTGTCTCCCACATCAAGGATCAAATTTATCTCTTCACTTGGATAAATTTTATAAGGATATGGAAAAAATAATTCCGGATCGAAATTATAATGGTACAATTTATATATATTTAAAATTAATATATAATTGTAAACTATACATAATTAATAATATAAACGTATTTCTTTGATTATTTTCTTATGTAAAAGGATTGGCTGTAATTATGTTTGACGGTTGGGATCCACTTTTTGCTAACAATAACTGGGGAGATAAAAAATGGCATAAAACAATTGCTCTTACATTAGAAGATGCTCATAATCCTGGAGTTACGAAAGAAGAATTAGATAAATTGGTACAAAAATAAAAAAATCACCTTCAAATATGTATATTATATGTAGTTTCATTAATTGAAATGATTTACTCTATTTAGGCTGAGGAAAAATTTGATTCGTATGCTAAATTGTTTATTGAAAAGACTTTAAATTTCGGTCAAGAATATAGACCGCATGCCAAATGGGGATATTATAACTATCCTAAATGTTCAAATGAGGATAATGATAATAGTACAAAATGTTCTCAATTAATATCAAACGGTAATGACAAGTAAGTGAAAAAAAAGATATTTTAGGGAAGGTCGGGGATAACAATAATAACATATAAGAATTTAATGAAGATGAAAGTAAGTACATGCTCTCGATTCACAGGATCATCGTCAGGCTAAAAATATAATAAATAACAATTAAATACAATCATATAATGTAAAAACATTGATATTTTAATATAAAAATTCGGAAATACATATACCTTTAAGAAGGAATAAGATTTGAGAAAGATGTCGTAATTTGTATTTGTTCGTTCAATTATGAATTATTGTTTGTGATTGTGTGTGATGGTTATTTATATAGTTAGAAAATAATATACAGTGTAAAGACTTCTCGAATCTCGACGAAGCGATAGAGACAGAATTCCTTATTTCCTTTATTCTTCAGAACAGTGTCGCAGGACAATAGTGACGTCGATACTGAGATAAGAAAATTTATTTATCCTGTATACGCTTTAAAAAAATTACTTACTGTCTTCAATTTTTTTCGCATTTTATTGAAGACGCGTCCACATTTTTATATATTCATGTAGCTACAGAAAAAAAATTGCATTTATTTTTATCTTCAATAAATTCTAACGTTTAGATAATTAAGTTGTTTTTTATTATTTATATTTTACTTTTTTATAGGTTATTATGGTTATTCGATGCTAGTAATGCTCTATTTCCGACTTTAAACTACCAATTATCTCAGGCTGTAACCAAAAGAGTATATTTGTATCCTATACCGAAGTTAGAAGCACAACTTCAAGAAACAAAAAGACTAGTACATAAAACTGAAAGAAAACCCAAAGTATATCCATACTTATCTCTGAAATTTATTGATGACGAATTATACTTGAGCCAGGTTGTAAATTTACATTTATTTATTTATTAGTGATTTCTATATATAAAATGTTTCATTTTCTTATGGTATAAGCAATAGTTTAAATATAACTCTGATTTAAAAAAAATCAGTTTTGAATATCATCTGAAAGTAACTGCAATGACTTTTAACATATAAATAAAATAAAATCGACCTCAAAAAAAACTCTAAAAACACTGAAAAGTATACTTAATAATTAAAATTAGGTTTAATTTTCCTGTAATCACATCAAATTTTTACATTCAAAAATTGTTTGAATTAAAATTAAAACTAAAAATAATGGTAAATACTAATAAACTTGTTTATTTTAGATCGATTTAGATAGAGCTTTAAGTAAAATAAGAGAAATGGATGTTGCAGATGGAGTTATAATGTGGTTAAAAGAAGAAGACCTAGATAGTGAAAAAAAATGTGAAATTTTCTATAATTTAACATCGGAATATTATTTACCACGTCTGAAACTTATAGGAGTTATACCCAGTGGCGGTGTTGAGAAGGTTGGGGCTCATGGTGGAATTGTAATTATTGGTCCCCCTATCCCCAAAAGAATCTGAATATTATAGAGTAAAAGGAATACAAATGTATTAAATAATATGTAAAATGCATAAATATGGTTTACATTCTGTACTTTACTGCGAACTTTGTATTAAATTATACATAAGTATTGTGTTTGCCATATAACGCATGAAGTTGACTACACAACTATAAAACCTATTGAAATTTTTCTATATTTAACCCATATTTTATCTACACAGACTCTTTTCATTATGTAATTATTTCTTATTTGTTTTTTGCATTTTGTAACTACATTTTACAGGAATATAAATGAAAAACACAGCTTTTGTATTGTTTTTTAATTAAAATTTACAAAAATCCTATAAGATCTCAGTTAAAGTTAAAGTCCATTATAATGAATGATTTAAAAAAAAAATTTAGGAAGAAACAAAAAAAAAACGATATTCTTATTTTTTTCTAAATAAAAATACTTTACCTAAACTTACTTGAACTAAAATTTGAAATTTTTTAAATTCATATTAGCATATAACAAAAAAGTTGCGAAAGAGTATTCATTAGTCGATTCTAATGAATATATGTTATATACTAATAAGAACTTCGTATATCGAAAATGATGACACTTACCTGCGTGAAATAGTTTTCAACTCACCTCAAAAAACTTGCCGGCGAGTGAATTGACGAGGAATCAAAGCGATACTTAACTAGTTAAAAAGATACAGTAAAAACTGTGTTAGTCGAAACGACTAACAGTAGCCATCTAAAGTTAAACCACATAATAAAAAAAGTCATATGAAAAATTATAATATCTGTCATATTGTGACGTACGGAAAATATAAATTCTTCAATTATTATTAAAATTTTAGAAACAGTATCATAGTTACTGGGGTTAGGGTGTGAAGCACAAATATTCTTCAATTTATAAGTTTTAGAAAGCCCTGAAGATGTCCACTGCTATGTGTGACGAAACGTTGACCGATAACACGATCAAATCGATGCGGCTTATATCCAGAAGCCAAGATCCATATCAAGATCACTCTTAGATTTAATAATTAATTGTTGAGTTTTTCTTTAAAAATTCAGTGATATTTATTTCATGTAAATTTACAGTATTAAACAAATGTATTATATTAATAGTAATTGTAATTGGCCTCTGAATGGTTAAAATCCTACATATTTCTATCAGTTTATATGATCATATATTTTTTGTTGTTCTAGAAATCTGAATAAACACTTTATTTTAACAAAAACGTTTTAAGCAATCATTCCGATTAATTTGCACACACACTCTAAATATCCCAAATCCATTTTTAATGTCGAATCTACCACTACTCTAACACATACATATACATATATTATGTATGTTCACATTACTGTCTTACATCTGTTTCAACTCAACAACGCAGAAACTTACTCTGCATTTAATGCTCGTGTGATAAAAATCACCAAAAAACGTAAATAAATGGAAATCTATACATGACAGAATTCTCACCGCCTGCCCGTGCAATGAAACAATAGTGCACACACATCAATAATACCTCGTGCAAACTCTTCTGTGTCACGGAGTAGTACAATAGGGCTGTCTGTCATACCTGTCACATGTAAACAGTGTGTGAGGTGTTAACAATGACTGGATTGGCGGTGATTGTGGTGATTGGATATAGATAGAAGGTGTTTGTGGTTTTTGGTTAATGCAGGTGCCATAAACGCTAGCTGATGTAATATCAGGGGAAGAAAACTGAAACATTTTCTATAAAGGATGAATTTTTTACTTTGACCTGATTGAACTTGGAAAAACAGCAAAAGTTATAAAAATAAATTTTAATTTTTTTTGCACTTTTCCTTTAAAGTTGATTGTTTCAGAGTGAAAAATTAGTGAGAATCTAAAATCTCAAATTATTTTATTAAATACATGTCCTGAGGTTTCCGTACTAATCTTGATATGAATCTTAATTATATTATTATAATCTATTAGCTGCTACCCGCGACTTAATTCGCGTGGACTTTAGATTAGTGAAAATACATTAAGTTCGGTTAGGTAAATAATACAGATTTTGATAATCGATAAAACAAGTCAAATGTCACACACCTATTTTTTTATCTAATAAATTTTTCAGGATACAAAGTAGCATATGTCCTTCCTCAGGACGCAAGCTATCTCCCAGCCAAATTTCACCAAGATCGGTTCAACAGTTTAACCGCGAAAAGGTAAAAAAACAGACATACACACTTTTGTAGTATTGTATTTGTAGTATGGATTTAAAGAAAAACATCACAGATTTCGCTTGGTTTTTTTAAAGTAGTACACCTTTCTATAAATAGATTTGGTCAATAAGATAGACTTTATTATTATTAAATTGAAAGTCATATCTTTAGAGCATTTTATGTGTTTTAATTTACTGGCAAAAGCCAGTCTTAATTTATCATTTATAAATATACAATAATAACTATATATAACTAATATAACTAATGATACCTATATGTTTTATTGTTTTTTATGGAAATATAATTAAAATCTATCGATAAAAGTATTCAATGATTACAAAGCTATTTTAATTTAATTCTACCAAGAGTAATTATGTTCAATCAATTTGTAAAATTGATAATAGGTACCTACATTTTTCATTTGAAGATATCATTTTTAATTATTGCAGCCTACACATTATTTCCAGTATATAAATGGTTTAACTAATTTACTAACACAAAAAACTGTTCTAATGTTAATAGGAGTGTTTATTTTTTAATAATATAAATTCTGACTCTTCTTGAATGGTATTAAAATGATTTTAATATGTTATTTTGTTTTCTTTTCATTATTTAACGGGTAAGTTATTTTTTATTGAGTTTAATATCATTAATAATTACAATGAATACTCATCTATTAAGAATGTATGGCAGGTACAGCCTGAGTCAAAAATAATGTAAATCTAGATGCAATGAACGATCAAAATCAAATTATGAATTGTTTACTTTAAATGCTTGTAGGAATGTTAAATTCGTTTACACACTACAGAAACAATATTTGTACTTATATTTAAAATATTATTTTGTGAATGTCATTTAAATTCATGTCAGAAATAAAAAAGTATTTTTTTTTATAAGTGACTTCAGAAGTTAAAATATTATTTAATAACACTATTTTTCATTAATAATATTTTTTTTCTCGCAATTTAGTTACTGAATATACACTCACGGAAAAAATTAAAGGGCTACCTAAATTTATCGAAAAAAATTGCTCACTTTCAAAGTAGGGCCAATAGGTCAAATATGATCTTTTATTTTACTTATATGGTATGAAAATTAAGAGAAATTTTATCTTCTTTTCGAATTCAGGGGTATTTTTGTGTTATTAAAAACCAGTTTTACGTCAACTGCTTGTGGTCATAAAAAAACATTCAACAACATATGAAAGACTCTTGATTTCGACAATTAAATTAATTTTCATTTAATTTTCACCGCTTATTAGTTTAAAGTACCTAACTGATTTTTTTGTCCACAAGTAGTTGTCTAAAAAAATTTATAGATATGTTATAGGTATTACTGATATTGCATAATTTTTCTGTTATTGAAAATGACTTTTATTATTATGTGTGTGTGATTCTATAAAAATTACAATTTTTAGGATTTTATTCGCAGTAGTTGCAAAATATATATATTTTTTAATTTAAAAAAACTATATTTTAACTTATTTAACAGATTTTGGCATATGTTCACAAGAAAGTAGATAAAAAAGTCTACAATTAAAAAAAAATTTACTCTACGATGTTTTCTCATTTAATGGCGAGCTTTTCCATTTTAAAAAAAATGGCCGATTGTGGGCATAAAAATCAAATTTTATTTTTGAAAATTTCACCATAATATAAAAATACATATTACCTCTTATTTTCGTAAAAATCCCTTGATTGTTACGTTTATTATTGCATTATTAGTGAAAAAAAAAAGTTTTTATTTTATTTTTATTTTTGAGCTTAGGATGTATTTGGAAAGTAAGGCTGCCTTTACAGTTCTATAGTCAATGAACTTGCGAGTATTTTAGTTTTTCTTTTTTTTATTATATATAGATATTTCAAAAACAGTGTAGCGATACACTCGAAATGTCTCAAAAATGCACTATTATGCAATTTTCTCGGGACGCACATGGCCGATTTTCCTAATTTTTTCGATTTTCAATTCATCTTCGAACATATAAAGAGAAAATTCAAAAAAATCTAACATCCCGAATGCATCACTTCAAAATGCTAATTTCCCTCTATTATTTAGATTTATTAAGGAATAAAGATTACCTGCCATACATCCTTAAGTAAAAGAATTTTACAAATATTAATTGAACTAAAAGGATCAAAAACATTTTGATTAATTAGTAATAATGGTAAACTAATAAAACAAACCCATTTTATAGATGTATTTTTGGAGACAGTGAAAACCTTACTTTATATTGGAACGTTCCAACGTATTTATGTCGAAAGTATGGTTATAATTTTGAAAAATTGTTAGTTCCAAATAAGTTTAAAGTGAATACCGAAGATAAGTTCCAAGGAGACAAAATTGTTGTATTCCGTGATCCTGGTACATTATTTTTAGCTACCTTCTTGTGATTAACTACAATTAGGGAACAGCGGCGAATGTGGCGCATCAAAGAATATTATTAAATAGAAATTAAATTAAATATTATTAATAATAAATTAAATATATTACTAATTTACCATTTTATATTTTTTCAATGATTCGATATTTAATATAGTAGAACCAATTTTTTTTTCATCAAATTTTGATCCGTAAATCATAGATGAAAATGTCGTAATACTTTATTCTTCGTTTAAAAAATAAAAAAATTATGGAATTGCAAATGTTTTTGTAGTCAATCGCATCTGATACTTAAATATAGACAATTCAATAATTTTCTAATATAACTTTATTTATTACTGTTTTTATGAGTGCTCCACATTAGTCGCTGCGCCGCGTTAGGCCATTATCCGTCGTTCTCCTACTAATTAATGAAATTTTTAAAAAAATTTTAGGCCTATTTCCACAGGCTAAACAACATAAAAATGGGGTACATTATTGTGTTAATAATTGTATCCCACATAAAGGATCAAATATGTCTCTCCACTTGGATAAATTTTATAAGGATATTGAAGAAATAATTCCGGATCAAAATTATAATGGTACAATTTATATATATTTAAAATTAATATAAAATTGTTAACTATATATAATTAATATTATTAACGTATTTCTTTGATTATTTTCTTATGTAAAAGGATTGGCTGTAATTAGGTTTGACGGTTGGGATCCACTTTTTGCTAACAATAACTGGGGACATAAAAAATGGCATAAAAACATTACTCTTACATTAGAAGATGCTTATAATCCTGGAGTTACGAAAGAAGAATTAGATAAATTGGTACAAAATAAAAAAATCACCTTCAAATATGTATATTATATGTAGTTTCATTAATTGAAATGATTTACTCTATTTAGGCTGAGGAAAAATTTGATTCGTATGCTAAATTGTTTATTGAAAAGACTTTAAATTTCGGTCAAGAATATAGACCGCATGCCAAATGGGGATATTATAATTATCCTAAATGTTTAAACGAGGATAAAGATAATAGTACAAAATGTTCTCAGATAATATTAAACGGTAATGACAAGTAAGTGAAAAATAAAATATAAAAAAAAGATATTTTAGGGAAGGTCGGAGATAACAATAATAACAAATTTAGGTATAATTATTTTAATTGAAAATTTAATATATTAATTAAATAATTACCTTTTAATATTATATAAGTGATGTCAAATATATAAAATAAAAATCATATAATGTATTTTCATATAACGTAAAACCTATTAGAAGGAATAGGATTTGAGAAAGATGTCGTTTTTTAATTAATTATTTTTTGTGATTGTGTGTGATAAATACAAATAAGTAATTACAATCCAAAAATTTCTTCGTATTTAATCGAATATATATTCATATAGCTACGAAAAAAAAATTTGCATTAACTTTTATCTTCAATAAATTCTAATATCATTTGTATTTTACTTTTTTTATAGATTATTGTGGTTATTCAATGCTAGTGATGCTCTATTTCCGACTTTAAACTACCAATTATCTCAGGTTGTAATAAACAAAGTATATGAGTATCCTATACCGTTGTTAGAAGCACAACTTCAAGAAACAAAAAGACTAGTACAAAAAACTGAAAGAAAACCCAAAGTATATCCATACTTATCTCTGAAATTTATTGATGACGAACTATACTTGAACAAGGTTGTAAATTTACATTTATTTATTTATTGGTGACTCCTAAATAAGTAATATGATTCATTTTCTTGAGGTATAAGCAATAGTTTAAAAATAACTGATTTTTAAATATTTTCCAGTTTTAAATATCATCTGAAAGTAATGTGTAATTATATGTTATAAGTAATGACTTTTAACATATAAACAACAAAAATCGACATAAAAAAATCTAAAAACACTGATAAATATACCTAATAATAAAATTTGACACTTTTTAAAGACTTAATTTTAATTACCTCGGTAGTATAAAAAATCGTCCAAATAGGTGAATGTTTGATATCTCGAATATTGGTACATAATAATTATATATAGACAATTTCAGAATCAACCCCCTTTCGGGTCGGTTAAAAATCAAACTTTTCTTAAACAACCAGTGTTTGATAGAATTAATTACGGCATTTTAAATATATGTAGGTATATTTTACGCAAAGAGACTACATCTGTAGTGACCGTTTTATGTTGTATCGAAATTGGAAAAATGAAACAGTTATTGAATCAACACTATCTGTCTGTCATTTACAGCCTTCTAACTACTACTAAATGTGTGCATCTAGGTTATAAAATGCATTTTTCGAGTAATGGTTAGTCTCGGCTGGCGCCTCGATAAACAAACATTCACATATTTACATCCTAGTTACACAAATAACTATTTCGACAAAATATAATTTTCCTGTAATCACATCAAATTTCCACATTAATAAATTGTTTGAATTCAAATGGTAATTACTAATAAACTTTTTTATTTTAGATCGATTTAGATAGTGCTTTAAGTAAAATAAGAGAAATGGATGTTGCAGATGGAGTTATAATGTGGTTAAAAGAAGAAGACCTAGATAGTGAAGAAAATTGTAAAACTTTCTATAATTTAACATCGGAATATTATTTACCACGTCTGAAACTTATTAGGGTTATACCCAGTGGCGGTCCAAAAATGTCTTAATATTAGTTAAAATTATCTACACAAAGTACAAAAGACATAGAGTAAAAGATACAAATATAAGATTAAAATTTTGTATTAAATACACAATTATTCTTAAATTTATTGTTTACCCATACTTGTAGTTTTGTGCTGAAATAAAATAAATAAATAAATTGTCGAAAAAAATTAGTGCAATTTCTTGTTAATTTATATCTCCACACTAAAAAGAATACAAATGTATTAAATAATATAAAAATGTTTTTTTTAACTGTGAATTATATATTGAATTACAAATAGTACAAGCCTTAATGTGTTTGAGATATAACGGATGAAGTTGACTACAGAACTAAAAAACCTATTGAAATTTTTCGTGCGTCGAATATTTGAAAATCTATATTTAACCCTAGAAGGTTTATCATATTTTATCTACGCAGACTCATTTCGTTATGTAATTATTAAATTTGATTTTTTTCGCATTTTTTGCAACTAGGTACATTTTGGAGAAATATAAATGGAAAACACAGTTTTTGTATTTTTTTTATTAAATGTTACAAAAATCAATCTTATTCTACTTTACCTGAGATCCTAGTGAACGCTTTTAAAAATCTTCTGTGGAAGGAGCAAAAATAAAACTATATTAATATTTTTTACTTAATAAACATAGGTACTTAACTTAAACTTACTTTAACTATTTTTTTTTTATTTGAACTTTTTTTAATACATATTAGTATATAACAAAAAAGTTGCGAAGAAGCTATTCATTAGTCGATTCGACTAATAAGAACTTCGTATATCGAAAATGGTGACACTTACCCGCGTGATATAGTCAACTCACCTCACACTAATACGCAAGGCTCGACTCGCACTTGCTGGCTGGTTTGGTTGAATATATCAGTTTTGCTTATCTTGGTGAAAATAAATTCGTACATACCAGAAAATAAATGATAAAATGTTCGTTTTCATTGTAACCCCATTTTGTAGTGCCTATGATAACTGTCTGTCAAGATTTAGTTTGATGAAATACTCACGAGGAGAACGTAAGAAGTGCCACGCTCCGATTTACCTGAAACTTCGCTCGGTGGAAGAGGGGTCAAAATAAGCGAACACGTGTCTCGGCTTATCCGTAGATACTCAAACGTTTCCGAGAAAATGACGGTCAAAGTTTTCAACTATGTGCCTTTTAGCGCGCATCGAGTTCAACGGAAGCAGCGTCTCGGTTTCACACTTTTGCGTTCGGGGTTCAAAACTCGATATAATTTTTTTTTTGTCATCAATCCATGTCCGTAGGAGATTACTTCACGAGTGTTTCTTGTCAAGTTACAGGATACAGGGCGTAATAATAATAATATAATTGTAAAATTAAAACTGGGTTTCATAATGAGTTTTATGTATTTATGATATTATATAATATTTGTGTGAATGGTTTTTAGGGATTACAATCTTTTTAAATTCTCATATTCCTGCTTCGGTTGAACTCGATGCGCGCTAAAAGGCACGTAGTCGAAAACTTTGACCGTCATTTTCTCGGTATGATCATATATATTTTGTTTTTCCAGAAATCTGAATAAACACTTTATTTTAACAAAAACGTTTTAAGCAATCATTCCGATTAATTTGCACGCACACTCTAAATATCCCAAATCCATTTTTAATGTCGAATCTACCACTACTCTAACACATACATATACATATATTATGTATGTTCAAATTACTGTCTTACATCTGTTTCAACTCAACAACGTAGAAACTTACTCTGCATTTAAAGCTCGTGTGATAAAAATCACCAACAAAACGTAAATACGTGGAAATCTATGCATGACAGAATTTTCACCGCCTGCCCGTGCAATAAAACAATAGTGCACACACACACACACACATAATACCTCATGCAAACTCTTCTGTGTCACGGAGTAGTACAATAGGGCTGTCTGTCATACCTGTCACATGTAAGCAGTGTGTGAGGTGTTAACAATGGCTGGATTGGCGGTGATTGTGATGCTTGGATATAGATAGAAGGTGTTTGTGGTTTTTGGTTAGTGCAGGTGCTATAAACGCTATTACATTGTATACATTTTCTATAAAGGATTAATATTTTACTTGGAAACCGTTAACTTTAGAGGAAAAATGCAAAATACAAAAATTGTTTATTTTGACCTGATTGAACTAAAAAAATTATTTTAGGATTTTTTTAATTTTTTTTTAAGAATTAGAAGTTAAGCCGCGTCGATTTGGTCGTGTTTTGTCACACATTGCAGTGGACGACCAAATCGACGCAACTTACACCCAGAAGCCAAGATCCATATTTTGTTAAATGTTAATGAAAAATGAAGTCGTACTAAAAATTACTGTGGTAAAAAATATTAGTTTCCATTTGGAAAAGAAAATATTGACCTTATTTGACTCTGAAGATGTCCACCAAATTAAAAATTAATAATGTCATTTTAGTTCCCGCTCAAAACTAGTAGTTTTTTTTAGTATAAATTCATTGATAATTGCCTAAAAAATATAATAAAATAAAATAAGGTATACTGGCACCGGTCATGGAGAACACTAGTTTAATTAAATGTACTAAATTAGAAATATTTGTTGATATTTGATAACTACCATTACTGAATCATAATCTAGACACTTAACTGCAAAACAGCTTAATTTGATGACAACCAGCCAATAAATACATCCTAATTAACAAATAACAATTTTTAGTTTCTTTTTTTAGTCAAATTAGTCAAGTTTGTGTAACAGTAATAAAATTGGTTGTAAATATATATTATAAAGATATATTTATATAAACTTTTTAGTTAATTTTAATTATAGAATAGGAATATAATTTTATTTTTTGTAATTGGAAGCATCCGTATTAAGTTAAATTCTGCAGTAGTATCTTTATTATCGGTTAATCCTATAACAAATTAGCAAAGTATATATCTGTGTATTTTGTGCCATATGATCTTATCAATGAACTGTTCAATTTTGTTCCACCTGATATGACTCACTTTGTATTCAATACACAGCCATTTATTATAGAATTTGAAACATCGAGCTCTCAGTATTATGCTTATTTAAGAACATTTTAAAAATAAATTTCTATAAGTAAGTAGTTGCAAAATTCCCTGAAGAATTCTTATAATAACTCACAAGTCAGTAGAAACAACATACATAGAGTAATATGATATATAGTTTTGTTTAGAAGACAGCTAGTTGTCAGCACAACATTATTTCACAAAAAGACGACAGTTGTATGGAAGTAGTTATAATAACGTAGATATAGCTCGTACTTCACTTGTATTATAGTAATTAGTGTAAGAAACTCATGGTACGGTAAAGAATCATGTCAATTATTATAAACAGTTTTTGATTTTTAATATCCACTAATAATTATATTTAGATCAATGGCCTTTTTAATTATTTGTATTTTTGTGTTCTTTAACTGATTGTGAGTAATTATATAATTTACGGGTAGAAACATTGATTTGGGCCGATAAATACTTGTTTTTTACATAACAAAAACAGTATTTTTTTAATCTAAGAATATACTCTTAATCAAGCTATAATTGTTTGCTTTAAAGAGAAACAATATATTCTGAATTGATTTCTTCTTATTGATATTTTTTACAAATGGAAACTATTTTTTTCTGTGCTTTTTATTATATACCTAGTTATAAACAATGACTAATTAATGTTCATATATTTATGTTAATAAATTTTTTGCTTAAACAAATTTTCTTGATCAACTGTTAAAGTATGAGACGCTAGTCCTGAATCATCATTAAAACTAAATATGAATTCCAATTGGTAGAAATAATTACCGACTTATAAGGCTTATTGATTTCGATTTCAATCTATCAACACTTCACGTCAATATTAATATATCTAACATCACATAAACACATGTATACATTTCACATATGTATGTGTGTGTTCATACATACATACATACATAATATGTATGTTGTATCTAATTTAAATCGAACGGTTCAGTAAACGTGTCTGTGTGTCTGTATCTATAATAAGAGCAATCAAGCTGTTAATTAATAGGAAAGAGTTGCTGTACTACACTGTTTAGCTTTATTTGCATACGCTATCAGTTTTAGTATAATGCGCCAGTATCATTAATTAATAACGTTAAGGAATATATAAAGAGAATTAATTAATATTCAAATAATATACGTCATATTATCTTGCAGTGTAAATTTGATTCTCCAGTTTCATGTCACTGTTTGGTTCTCAGAAATTCAATTGCGAAATATGAAATGTTATAGATATGGTGTAACTAAATCTGTGGGTATTTATACAGTAAATGTCAATTATATTGAATGTAATTTGATCTTTCTTATAATTATCGATAATTAGTACGAAACATTTTTAAAACATTTTATATGATGTTTTTTTATAGATATTTTACATTTGAAATCTGTTCATATTTTTAAAACATAAAGTTACAATTATTGGAAGGAATATTTTTTTAAATGTCTTTTCTTTAGAAAATATAACTTTAAACTGATAAAAAATCAATTTTTTTCACTGTATTGTTCATAGAACTCACTGAAGTAGCTTAAATATTTTAACATTTGTACATACATGAATCATATTATCTAAAATATCAGTATGGAGTACTGGACCAAAATTGGTCAGTTCATCTATTTATGTTTATATTTCATACTTCGCCGGCTATTAGTTAGGTAGTTTATACAATGCCTAGAAAAAGTGTATAGTTAAATTCATTTCATAGATTGGTTGGTGATTTTAGGTATTCTATAGAATTATCGGTAACATATATAAAAAATAATAAATTTTTCGTGAGTTGATTCCAAAAATATAGAATTCCCAAATATAGTTTTTGTGAGTTTAACAATTGAAGTTCTAGTATTTAATAAAAAATATGCAGTAAGAGATATAATTAAAAGTAACTGATACGATTACAAAATTGTAAACAATAGTAAGTAAACTGAGTTTGATATAGGTACAACGAATGGATGACATTGGGAATGATGTTCCATCCCTATTGATATTTACAGAGAATTATTATAGATGTTACAAATGGTCATACATTATGCGTGTAGTGTTTGCAAAAGCGTCCCACGATACTAAATCTGTCACTTTTATTGCTGCCCAGTTGTACTCGACGGAAACATAGTAATGATTTATGTATAAACAAAAATAGTATGGAAAACAATCAATATTCACAACTTTAAAACATCTAAACACAAAAGTGTTTTACTTCGTGGACTCTAGGGATCCATAAACTATGTCTAAAGTCTCCTATAGACCGAAGCGAAACATTCGCAGTGGCTGCGAATAATTCGTGCCGCAAAAATGAAGTACATGGCGGATTATATACTCGTACGTGTTCAGACCGACGCACAGTAAGTTTAAATGACAAAATTTTGCGCGAAAAAGCTTCAAGCTAATTTTCAACCAATTTCAATGCAGTCGATGTTATTTGAAAGCTAAGTAGTTGTAGTTTATGAAAATTATCGCAACAGTCACGTTTTTTTCCGCGCCGCAACCGCTGCGAATATTTGCGTCGATCTGTGGGAGCCTTAAAGGTGAGCTCGAAGTAAAGTTACTTGTACAAGAAAATCAAAAAAATTAAATTAGTTTATTTATTTATGTATCAATCATCTTTAAGTGTGGTGAATTGACGCTTTATGAGATATTTGTCCCAAATCGGTGTCTAGGATTTATACTAATTTTAAAAATTATTGATAACTTAAAGAAACTAATAGATTGATTTATTCTTTGAAATCTCAGAAGTGCTAGAAATAAAAAATTAAAACACATACTTACCATTTAACTCATATTCTAGCTTAAATTATAATGCCGTGTTTAGTTAAAAAAAAATAAAAAAATAAAAACGATTTAAAAAAAATTTTTGAAGCCGGTTTTCTTTTTTTTCAATCTTAAATTTTTTTTATTGGCTTGGCACGACTTCAAAAACTGTTGATTTTAATTATCATATACTTTTTAGTCTTTTTAGGGATTCTTTTGAAGTCGATTTTATTTTTATTAATATCGTTGAAATTTAAATATAGTCATCTTATAGCTCTATTTAATAAAAATAATACTTAAAAAAAATCTTGATAACAAAATCCTTTAAGACTTTATACAGGAAAAGCATTCTTAACCATGCTACTTTATATTCTAACCATTTTTGTACATCAAAATCTCATTATTTTCCTTTGCATTTAGTTTATATCTACTCGTTGTCATCTTAAGTTAGTGTAATGTTAATTGTAAATTAACATCGTTTGCAGAGACAAATAAGTAAGAAGTAACGTCTTATAGGAACCCTTTTTGAAGACATTACGGTTAAAACATCATCAAACATATTTTAACATTTTGTACAGAATTCTTACTTAACAGCGAGCTTATTTACATATAAGGTACTGGCACCAGTCTTGAACACTTTAAGGCTACTTTTTTTAATTCTCGTGAACTAATGTTACTAACAAAACAACTACTTCTTTGATTTATTAAATTTAATTACCAAAGTTCACAAATAGAGTTTGTTTTTTAAATGATAACCTTTTATTTTGTTTATATTTTTTCACCAGTAATAAACAACGTAAAACCAGTAATAAACTCCTAGTGATGAACACTTGAGTAAAAACACTTGAGTAAAAGTTATAAAATAAGGAATCGTAAAATATATTTACTCACTTCACTAATTATTTTCATAAGGAAATACACTTTTTTTGATAGTCTGCCTATCCGCGATTTTTATTTCTCCACTATTTTTAAACAAAATGATCAGTTGTCATCAAATCACGCTCAAAGACAGTTAAATGTATAGAGATTAGTATCCAGTAATGACAATAATCAAATATCAACAAATATTTATCATTTAGTACATTTATGTAATCTAAAAATATTATAATGATTTTTAAATGGGATCGTCCTCAAGCCCAAACCAACCACCAATCAAGTTTTATTAATGTAGTTCATGAGTTATGCGTGTGTCAAATATTCAAGGGACAGATAGACACGAAACGAAAAGTGTTTGTCGTGACCTAAAACGGAAAGATCAAATTAAAATTTTGAAATCGGAGAACATTTTTTTCGATATTGCGAGGAAGCAATATACTAAATATACCTACATATTTTTTCATAGGTTATAAATAATGATAAACTAAAGAACCTTTAAATTGTTGAGAATACATTACTAAAGTTCTATTTTAGCATCTAATAGCATAATTAATTGTTACATAACATTGGCGTGGTAAAATTAACAACTCATAAATCCATTGTACGCGACAAGACTGTGGCATATAGCACACGTACTACGGTTTAGATGAAATATAAAGTAAATATAGTTATAAAATGTAAAGACGAGATTGAAGTAGCGATAAGAAGTGGTTAGTAGAAGCAAATATTGTTTTTCGAAAATCAATATGGATAGTACATGTGATTGAATTTAATTACAAAACCGAAACTGATAATTTATATAATTTTGATGCATTTCTAGTAAAAAACATCTGCCAAGTAAATACACTTTCCTTCACCAATGGTAGTTAATTATTGAAGAATTTAAATTAAAACCGAAAAAGTATTCAGATAAATTGCCTGGCATTGGTTATGTAACCATTTAATTTTTATATAATTTAACTAAAAAATATTAGTACGAAATTTTTCTTAAAACGCACCTGATTATTTTTTCGTATATTTTTAATTTTTTGATAATTTTAAAACAATCACAGAGCTTCTCGTATCTTTGATATGGTGAGGAAGCAATTCAGCATTAATAGCTTAAAACTATAAGCTTGAAAGAACTACATACTAATCAAATGTGAGGAGCTTACTAAGTTTGTGATAAGCAAATTTAAATGAAAACTGGATGATCACTTCTGCATTTCACTGTACGTATGTATAATACATATTTTAAACCTTTATACAGAATATTTACCTACCTTTATACAACATTTCCCCCTACAAAAATAATGATACTTTTGATATTTGTATTTTTAATTTAGTACTAAATTATAATGCTTACCGGCAATGACCTAAATAAAGTATATTATGTACTCCGAGCGATGAGAAAATAAGATAAGATGTTAAAAAAGAAAAAAATGTTTTTATACAAATTAACGATTGCGATAAAAAAGTCCCTGTACGTATATTTTTCAAATTCAAATAATAATATTATGCTAAAAATAAATCTCTTAAAAGTAAACAAAATTTATTTTAAAATAAATATTTACGTGTTTATATTTTTGATAACATCACGAGAGGAATAAAAGTTTGATTGTAATGGATACATTAAATGTGATATACATAAAATGTACCATAATTTACATTCTAAACACGAAAGTACGAAAATAGGTATTTGAAATTATATTGATGTAATAAAAAATGAATGGGTATATTTAATATAAATTTTATATTGCAAATATTTTTATAATGTATATCTACATACGAGTATATGTATACTAGATTTTAGTTTTATGTAGATATATTATGACTATTGAAGCTTGATGTGTAATATTAAAGTGTTTCTATCCTTAAAAATTTTAATTGGTAAGTTTGCACTCTGATTTGTAATAAATTATTAACATTTTGTTATGCGCTGTGTTATAATTGATATATATTTTAAAATAGGAACCTATATTTTGTATTTAATAACCCTTATTCTACGTGAAAAAAAACACGAATCTTTCACTGAAAACTTATTTTTGAACAACCTAAACTTTCCAAGATAGGTATCTAAAAGTATATTAACATTAATTATTATATTATATTTATTGTTGGTATTATAAAAGAGTTTTGGAAAAAATATTGTGTGCACCTCGGGCGTAAAATGTGTTTTTTGCACTCAAGTAACAAAAATTCACTCTCGTGCGAAAAACTGTCATTTTACGCCCTGGTCACACAAATAATTATTTATTAATTTTTATTAGTAATTATAACAATACTATTTCTTTTTTGTATTGCACGCCATAATTGACCCAATATTTCAACAATCAATAATATCAACCCACAAACGGACCCCATAGAATATATGTAGTTAATATAGCGCAGTAATTTTCACCCGTTTCCGCATTTTATTAGCACTCGTAAACCAATCGAGATTAAGGGTAAACAACAATAAACAACAGCTGATTACAGAAGATAGATATTCAGAGCAATAATAGCTCGTGTATTCATATTTAGTGTAAGTACCTACATATATAACTCTTGTTTTCAATATATACAAACGTTATGTAATACATTCGGTACTTGTCAAGAGATTACTGTTAGTACGTATTGAAGAGAGCATCACTTGAGTTTGTGTTTCGTTCTACAGAAACTGTTACGTTCATTGTAATTTAATTGGTTGTGAGTATTGAGTATTGCGAAATGCTAACGCTTTAAGTGGGTCTTATAATGCATAATTTAGTGTATTGTTTGTTTCCTTGTTACACTGAAAATATGTTTGGTTATAAATAAAAATACGGATTGAATAAAGCATACATAGTCTAGGAAAAATTTATCCAACAAGGAACAAATTTGTAACAGGTTAAATTTTTGCGTACAACTTACAAGGGAACCTTTTCATGTGATAAATTCATATCGAGTTAAAACTTGTTATATAGTTAGAGGGAGTTAGGGGTAGTAAGAAAAAAATTATTTTAACTGCAGTAAAACGGACTAAGTATAGGTGAAATAGGTACCCCTTAGGAAATTTGTAAAATAATCGTATATTTTAAATAAGTAAAATAACTAAAATTGACTTAAAAAAATAATAAAAAAATTTCAGCAATCATTTTTAATATTATTTCTTAGCCAAAGTTTTTCCGATCTTCAATATTTTTATGTCTATTCATTTAGAATGCGCTGAATATATAACAATATATAAATAAAGATAAAATCTGTGTTTGTTGGAGAACTAATTTTATTTATCGTTTAACTAAATGTTGGTTTCAAATAATATTTTAACTTGAAGTCAGGGATGATTAATTTTCGCCAAGGATTAATTTATAACCTTTGAAAGATCTTATGATTATGCACATTAGTCTATCTTCTTTTTGCGTTTTACTACAAATTTAAGGGTTGGTATTCTATAACAGGCGTGTGCAGAACCCTGATAAGATAGTTCTGGCCTTCATTAATTTTTTAATTTTTATGCAAATTGAAAAATCCCACAGCACAGAAATGTTTCTTTGATAAAACCAGTTTATATTTTGATAAATGACCGAATAATTTTATTAAAAGCATAAAATATTTGGTTCACTATTTATCATATTTATTAAAATTGAGGATTGCCTGTATACGATGAAACATCTTATGTTAGTTTAATTTAACTATCATAGTTTTATCCTACAAAATTATTTTTTTCAGTGCAACTTTATTGGTATTTTAAATTTTTTGCTGAATTTTGTATGTATCGTTAGATTATAGTAACTTGTTCTTGATCTATTAGTTTTTTACTTTCTTTTTGTGTTAAGCAATTACTTTAATTTCACAATTACTTGTATGTATATTTATTACTGACTTACCAGCATGTTTTTTAAAGCTGACGATTTAGTGACGCTTTGGTAAAAAATCTTATCGTTTTGATGTTTTCGGTGGTTTGATTAATAAGGCGTTTGTATTTAAGAGGGTTTTATAGTTACGTCAAACTAGTAGGAATAAATTTAAATTTCTTTGTTTAAACACTCAAAATGAATGAAGTACTGAAATTTCAGATATTTTGACCAACTCATTTTTAAGAAAATACATTTTAAAGTTGGCAGTTGATAAAAATAGAATGTTAAAAGATAGAAAAATGACAAAAATCAATTTAATAATCAGGATTGATTTAAAAATTAATAATATTCTAAAGTATCTAAAGTAGGTATACATTTATGTAATTATTTAAACAAGAATTGCACACTTCGACCATATTGTTATTAAAAAAACAATATTTGTATGAAACTTGGAAAATATGTGAAATGAAGTATAAATATTTGAAACTAATGCGTAACATGGCTATTGTAAAATGACAAATACATTAGTGCAAGTGAGACAGATACAGGTAGTAGTTTTGGCAACAGCAAACAGTGGGTTCTATCCAACCGCTTACCCTGCAAAAGTAAATCCGCAACCTCCTTAATAATAAATATTAATAAAAATAATCTTATAAACTAAAATATATACACCTTAACCACAAGAAAAAATGTTTCGACTTAATGAGAAGTCCTCGTCTGGAGCCTATTACTTCCAGAATAGATCGACAGTTAATAACCTAACCGAAACTTTTAGCAGTTCATTCTTATTAAATATATTCAGACGCTTAACTTACTAATTAAACTATAAATATGTTAACATTGTTTTGGATTTATTTTATTACCTATATACATATTATATAATTATATAAATTTTGATTTGCTGATTTCAAATATCCCAAGAAAATTAAAATCCGATAACAGGTTCAAAGATAACTTTTTCAGCATGAGGATCTTAGTACCTATTAGAGATACTTTAGTTAAATGAGATTAATTATTTTTTGTAATTTAATTTAATTTATTTTTAATTTAATTAAAACTTGTTTCTTAAACACAGTGATTATACATATATTATCAGTATTTAATCTATAATTAACCTTAATTAGAAAAATAAAATAAAATAAAATTTAATATGGTGGAGGAGCTGGGTAGTCTAATATATTGGCTACAATATTTTAGGTCTCTACAATGAGCTGAAGAATGTCCTTATACGTAAATATAATATCCAAAATTCTAATTTGAAACAAAAAATAAATGCCAGTAAAATGAATCATTTTATTAACATTTTGAACTGCATTATCTATTGATAGAAAAAAGGTAAATATCAACACGTAAAAAGTCAAACTGAATTTAGAAATCAATGAAGCACGAGTTTCCGTTAACTTAATTTTGACTTCTTCTTATCTAAAAAGTATAAAACGTACTTCATAATGATCCTATAACGATAGTTAATCCTTCACTTACCATTTATACAACACCGTGCAAGAGTTTCGTCGTTTCCCGAACTCTGCGAGCGCAGGGCGCGGCGTGTCTTTCCGCCACCTATCGGCGCAGTCGGTAACTGCTATCGGCCCGACCTAGCACACGCGATCAGACTTAGTCTGTCGCCGCGAAACGCAGCAAAAATATTCCGACCGCGCCGTTATTGTCGCAAATGTGTGTTTGTTAATTCTGTGCATACGTTAATTTTTTTTCCGCGTATTTTTTTTAAATTTTTAGTTGTGTTTGATTTGTTTCAGTGATGTTTGATTTTTGAATACAGTGTTTTTGAAAGTAAGCCTTACTTTTTAATTGTTGTGCTTTAGATGTTTATCAAAGTGTCGTTTGGATTTTTTTCTCTTGCTGAATATTTAAATTTTTGGAATTGGTATGATAATTGAATTAAAATTTCATGAATTATTAATGACGCTGATATAATCTTTTATCGTATGAATTTGTAATTAAATCGATATTAGAAATTTAAATTGGGAAAAGTTTTTTGAATTGATTTTAGTTAGATTTTGTTGTTGTTGTTGTTGTTGTTGTGGTTGTTATGATATCATTTTTTTAACTATTCATTTGTGTATGTAACTCTATTCAATATACTGTTTTAGTTTTATATTTGTTTTATAAACAATTACAACTGAATAAAGTTAATTATTTAATTTAGAAGTATAGAAACTATAATTATTTTAAAATGTGTAATATATAATTCAAAATTTTATTTTAAAATTACATTTTTCAGGTTTGGTCATTTTATTTCCAAACGACGTTTGTACTGTTTTTAAATTTATTTACATAGGGAATTTATTAAATAATTATAGCTCGATCTAAAATAAGATAACAACAAATTAATATATATATTTATTGATAAATAAAAATATGTTTTATTAAATATTTACATCAGAAAACTTTAATATTATTTTGTCGTTTGTAAAATTAGAACACATAAATGATCAATGTATTTGTTTTAAAATAAAATAAATAATACAGTTTTTTTTTAATTAGCATATGAAAACTTTATTTTTATGTTGTCGACAAAATAATAATAAACAATATTTGCAAAAACCAGTCATAACCAACCATTCTTTCTTTTGTGCGATCGTTCGTCTCAATTTAAAAATAAACGAATTTCATCTATATTTTGTTTTAAAAATATTTAACACCTAAATATAAATGTTTGTACTTTTCGGTTAAATGATTAATAAGTTAAAAATATACATTTACATATTAGAATAAACGCTATAATATTAATTGTTTTAATTCACCCTTTGACGTTAAAATAACATATGTTTATCCAACCAAATTTAAATTACTATATTTAAACAAGGGAAGGGTGTAAAACGGCCATTAATAAAAATTATAAATTGTTATGGTATCAATTTAAATGATTGAAATAATTAATGATGATAAATAATTTGGTTTATTCATACGGAATTATTTTTATTACTATTAATAAAGTACTTTATGAATTTGCAATTAGCACATTAAAATCATGTCTATATATTTACGTAAAGGGTTTATATATATTGAATTAATTAGTTATTTAATATAAATGTGCATAATTAATCAACATTTATTTATATGTTTATCTGTACTGCAGGTATTAATTAATATATCTTTCTATTTAAATATATGAATGAACTATTTAGGAATCAATTGATCTAATATACTATACTTACTTTATTATATTTATAATCAAACTATCCAAATGATTTATTTATGTATATACCTATATTATAAAACGCAATGTCTCTCTGTCTGTCTGTTCGGGTACTTAACACTCTAGGATCACTTATCCGATATTTTCTCTGGTCAGGTTTTAGTATATATTTTGTTACCTTAGGTAACATAAGGAATTAGTAGTTACAATAATAGTAAATCAAACCGGAAAAAATCTTAAATATCTCGGCTCCTATGCGAGGAAGGGGTTATTTTCCCCCTAAATACTCCACCTCCGTAGTATTTTTTCACTGGATCCAATGAAACTAATTTTAAACTTCCATACGTGATAGGGGGTGAAATATTAACTCCCGTGCGAAGCCGGGGCGAGTCCGCTAGTATTTTATATACACCGTGTGTCCCAGATAACCTTTTCAGCATTTAGATCTCAGTATTTGGTTAAATAAGATGAATTATTTGAAAGGGAAGGGTGAGTATCATCATTTCAAAAAATCAAAATAATTCTTTGTGGTTTAGGCGATACATAAAAAAAATCAAATTTCATTGAATGACTATGTTTTTTTCAAATGAGATAGGTACTTTTTGTTTGGAGTATCTTACATTTGAACGTAATTTTAGGTATACATATATATTGTTGAACAAAAGTCACATTAGCAACAATAAAAATAATAAATTAATATTTAAAAATAATAAATTATAACAAAATATGTTCTTACTGCTTTTTTTCTTCTGTATAAGGCTTTCATGGCTGTTGTTCATAAGAGCTTTTTTTCGGTATGAAACACTTTTGAAGAAGACTACAACATGAGAGTCGAAATGTCAAGTAATATCATATGACAACGTGGACAACAACCTGAAAAGTTAGCACTTATGTTCTTACTGCCTACTGCTATTCGAAAATAAGTATTACAAGTGATATATCGTTGAAAATGACATAGTCAACTTTGTGCTCCATATGAAAAATTATTCTTTTTTTTGTAACTAGAAAACAAAAAATGATTCTTAAAATATCAATCAATTTTTCATAAGAAAGTGACTTTAAAAACTGTAAACAATAATTACCTATCTATGCACTTTAACAAAAAATGTATCTATTTAATTTTTGGATACCGCCTAAGCCACATAGAATTTTTTTAAATTTAGTATGTAGTAATACTCACCCCTTCCATACAAATAATTAACCATTTTAACTATATATGTGTCTCTCGTAGATACTAATGCTGGAAAAGTAATCTGGGACATCCGATATATGTATGTAAATTCTTAGATTTTCTTTAATGTTTTGTTATGAAGTTAATCATTTCGGTATCTGAATAATAAAATCCCAATACGTATTTATAACTTAAGAGAACAAACGTAACATTCAATTTCAATTTTTGACTGAAGAGCTATTTATTACTTTTGACACTAAATTATTTTTAGATGTGTCAAAAAAAATCTCAACTGAAAGTAAAAACAAAAATTGAAAAGCGTGTTTTAGTAACGTATCAATAAATTGATTTTTATTAAATCATTGTCAAACATTTTCGGCATCTTAATCTTTCGGAAGATGCATCATAGTTTTGAAACTAAAAAACAAGTCAGATATGTTGACTTTCAGTACACAATTTGAAAGAGCTCTCTACTATGATCAAGATTAATCGAGACGTTTCAAGGTTTTGATTTATGTCGTAACATTTTAACATACTCTACTTCTTTTTCTAACTCCCTTGAGTAACATTCAAAAGGAACATGAATGCATGTAGTGAATTACAATACCGGACTAAAAATATAATATCGGTATAACGGTATTTTTTGTATTCAAACCGGTATTTCATTTTAAAAAAATCAGTCAAATTTTTATTTATATGTAGTTCGTAAGATAAAATTAAAGAGAATATAAGTATAAAATAACTAATTTGGATTTTTTAATTAACAAACAAAACATAACAACAAAGATTAGTAGTTACCTATCTACTGTAAAATGAAAATACCATTTAAAAACAAACACAATTTTTCGAACCTGGAAAGCATGAAAAATATTATATTTAAATTGCATATTATTATAATTATTAAATATTGCTTAGAGAGGTAATTATTTTTAAAAACATCTTCTAAGTAAATGCACAGTGCTATCTCGTGCTAAAGGTAGTTAATTATTGAACAATGCCATTGGTTAACCATTTAATTTTTATACAATTTTATTAAAAATATTAATTCAATAATTTCCTTAATACGCTTCTGATTAAATTTTTGTATATTTTGACCATTTCAATTTAAATCAAATTTTGTTCTGCTATGCAAATGTCAAAATAACATTTAATATGTCAAAGTAAATAGTTGTTTAAAAAACAAATGACGATTTTTTAAAGCAAATTGGTATAATTCTTTGTAAGGGAATATTTTACAACAAAGGTTGTGGTGACTTATATTTTAGGAAACTGAATGCTCTACAAAAAATATTCTATACAATTTTCACGTCAAATCCATCCAGAAAACCAAGTTCAGTGGTTCATGAGTTATTCGTGTGACAAGGATTCAGGGGACATACATACACAGACAGATGAACAGACACATAGACAGATAGAGACGGAGAGATCAATTTAAAATTTTAAAATTGGAGAACATTTTTTTTTCTCATTTTAAAACGATCACAAAGCTTCTCGTATCTTCGATATAGCGAGGAAGCAATACTTCAATTTTTATGTATTTTAAAAATATATTGTCTGAATTCATAAACTATTGGTTCTTCCATACACATAATATGTGTTCATTAAGAAGCTTTTGACTTTATATTCATACCTATATAATTATTAAGATACTCATATTATTATTTACAATTAAATGGATTGAACAATAATGTAACTTACGTATGTACATGTAACAGACCACTGACTTATATGGAACCGTTTCTGCTTGATAAAATAGGTATATTCTCAAACAAATGTCATGTCGTTGTAAATTGAGTAGTTAGTTTGGGTCAATGAATTAGAAAACCACTTTATGTATTATGTAATAGTATATTTATACATGTATTTACAGTTAAATATTAAATACTAATAATAATTTGTTCGAATCAAGGTGTATGTGTAATTAAATTAAAATATTATAATTGTGAATTAAGATTTGAAAAATAATTTTGCTTCCTCGCAATATCGAAGATACGAGAAGCTTTGTGATCGTTTAAGATTGAGGCAAAAAAAAAAAAATATTAATATTGTATAACATTTTTAAGAACTATATACATATATTACTATAGTTATAATAATAGCCCGGGAAAATAGATTAGAGTATTAGACCTACGTTTATCAAATTCACAAAAATGTTTATCTTTGTAAATTAGAACAATTCTACTTAGATCTATGTAGATATACGTAGATCAAAAATTTCACTCGGCCATCTTTTTGTTTTTAGATCTACTTTGATCTGTTTTACGTAGATATGTCTCTTTTTTTGTAATTTATTTTTGTCTTCTAGCTCCTCTTGAACTTTTTAGACAGTTTTTATACTTTATTGTTATTTTTCTATTATTATTATTATTATTTTATTTTTTTTTATTTTTTATTTTATTTTTTTTATTAGATATGTCTCTCTATTTTTTTCCGAGTATATCTAATAAAGTCTAACTGTAAGTAGATCTCCTTGGACTTCTGTAGATCTATTCCAAAATTTAGATATACATAGATCTAATCTATCTGTCCCGGAGACCCTCCAAAATATAACGAAAAAATCAATAAAATACTTAACATTGACTCAAAAGGTATTATTTAATTTATGGAATGACCCAACAAAGAACATATTAAAATTGTTAAAAAGATATACGTCTTATCTTTGAAATGTTCATGTGGAATGATTAACAACATCGTTCACATTGTTTTGTAAAAGCAAAGCTACCTTATTTAACAAACACACTCTACGTATGTTCTCTTGTAATTACGAAAATAACTTGACGTAATTTATTTTTGCAGCTTAAATTAAAAAAAATCTTGTAATCAAGCATTTAATTTTGTTTACTCTTTACTTTTTGTTTTTATTTGTTACATTTTATTTTTACTTACATTTTCCGAAAGAAATGGAATTAATACCGTCAAAAATTCGTGTTCAAGTTAAGGGGAGATTCTGATTGTACTAACTGCAAAACTTTGTTCACATAGTGTCTGGATATATTATAGACTGTTCTTTTGTTCTCTAACTAAAAATGCAACAATTTGATTTTTTTAACGTTTGTCTCGGTGAGAACTGCAGACTTATTGATTTTAGTGTAAATTATATATTAAATTCAATTTTTTAATATTAAATGACGTTTAAATTATTGCTCTAAAAAATATTTTATGCAAAATTTATCCAGAATAACATGTTTTATAGTTTTATGAAATAAAAAAAAACATACCATTTCTTTAGTAAAAAAAAGTTTCCTACCCAGCGCGCGAAGCGAGCGAAGGTTTATAATTTAGGATGCCATATTCCTCTTCATATTAAAAAAGAGATAAAAGAGATATTTCTTATTTTAACTTTTTTGATATTATCAATAGTTACAGAAATAAATGCTTGGTCCTATAATAGCTATATACTCTGTATAGTATAATGTATAGTTTACATTTTATTCTTAACAGAATATTTATTCATTTAGGTCTTTTAGGTTGTCTTATATTAAAACTAATAAAAAAAACATACGAGAAGAAGATGAAGAAGAAAAAGAAGTAAAGACAATGCTGTATGTTCTAATAAACATAAATGAAAAGAAATTTCTTAGCACTCTACGATCTAAATTTAGTCCCGTAGATTCATTTACGTTTAATGTATTTTATATTAAAATTAATACGAGCGCTCTTTACACTTTTCTCTTTCTGAAAATTATAACCACATTTTAAAAGGATGTTTAACATTCCCTATACAGTACCGCTTATAAATATTCCAATGATAGAATATTTAAATTATACTTTAATTAAGGTTGCAGGTTAAAGGTTGATAACATTTTTCTTTTTGAACTCTAGTGTTTCACTGGGGGGGGGGGTATTTCAGGAACTTGATGTAACGTTTTCAGGGTGATCTAAAATAAGCTTGTCCAACACGCGGCTCGCGAGTATCATTGGTGCGGCCCGCATCGGATAATTAAAAAAAATAATCTTATAATAATAAAATAATGAATATAACACATAACACAACGCTAAAATGATTCTACGATTTAAAAAATAAAATACAATGTTTTTAGAATTAAAAAAAACTACAGGTACCTTAAGATCATAATTGGTTGGCAGATTTAACTTTCAAAACTTAAAAAATAAAATAGATTCAAAAAAAACAGAAACATTGAAATGTATACCTTATAATTTAACAGTGTTTGAAGTCGGTTTGCTTTTCTTTTTATTAAAAAGTTTTTTATTGACTTGGTACCGATTTAAAAAACTGTTAAATTTAATTATTATGTATATTTATCAGTGTTTTTAGTTTTTTTAGTCGATTTTATTGACTGCAATCTATTTTAAATTTATTAATAATTAGGAGATTTTATAGACAAACAAACACGCGGCGATCATTTAGCTAGCGTAAAACAATCAGTATATCTCAACCCTCAGAGCAGCTAGCAGGCTGGTTATGTTTTCAAGTTATAGATCTCGTTTATATCTACCAGGTACAAGTACAAATCAACAAATTTAACCAGTATTAGTGAGTGAAAAACTTTATATAATAAAAAAATCAGAATGTCAACTAAAACACGCGTAAACGCCAGCTTGAAATATTAAAGATGCAGACCATTGGAAAGATCGTCTCAGCAGCTATCGGAAAATATACCATCATGAGTCTGAGTTTTATTTAATTCCACTGCCACAATCGACGTGACCATAGATTTGGAACGTAGTCACTTCAATTCCTCGACTGTGCATCCTGACACAGTCATACACATTTTTTTATATTTCTGTGAATAAGGGTATTTTTTTACGAAATATTTTATAGTATTCTATAAGAAAAATGACAAAGTCTTAGATGTTCTGGGTAAAAGAGAATAAGACAAGAAAGAGAGAAAATTTATTGTTGTCACAATTAAGCCAAATAGAAAAAAATACTAAAAATAAGTATTTGAAACGTCAAGGAGTAAAACCAAACCGTCAACATGGTGGACGAGTTGCGGTAAAAAATACTGTTGTTCGAAAGTAAATACACAAAAATGTATGTATGTTAATATGTTAATGAAAACATTTAATACCGTGGATGAGAGACTGGCTAGGCACTATTGCGATGCCCAATAACTGAAATTAAAAAATATATTTTTTTATGTAATCTAAATAAATTGTTTTCCATTTCCAATTAAAAAATTTAAATTACAATTTTTCGTTTGAATTTTAGCTTTAGTTTTTAAATTAGTTTTTATTTATATTATAATTTGAAAAAATATATAGAATAATCTTTGGAGTGAGAAATTTTGCGAAAAAGGAAATAAAAATAATTTATAAGCCAGATCCAGCTGAATTTATAAATGATTATATAATATATTTTAAAATATAGGTATGCATACATTTTAAATTTTTTTGCTTTTAATGGACATATTTTATTTTATAGGATCATTTGAACAGAAAATTGAGAAAAATAATTTAAACAAAATACTTTATTTGAATACGTGTCCGGAAATTTTTCATGAGAGAGATACATCTATCCAAAGATTTTACCCCAAATTAGGTTTTATTTAATTTCTTGTGATACAGTTACGAAATAAAAAATAAGATAAGTGATCATTAACAAATTAAAATTAATGAATTAAAAAATAAGTTGAATAATTAATATTTCAGCTTGGCGCGATCCTACAGTCTCCAACTTTATTTTTAAATATAGCTTACATCATTAACTTTAAGACTATCGAATGTCCTTAGACCGTCGAGATCCCTTTCTCCTATTATTAACAAATTTAAATTGATAAATTTACAAATAAGTTGAATAAATAATATTTAAGCTTGGCGCGATCCTATAAACTCCATCTTTTTTTAAAATATATTTTTGCTGTTCAAGTTTGGCACGACACAGCTGAATCATCCTGTATATTTAATAGCATTCAAACAAAACCTTTTCATTAAAATTTGTCTTTTTATTTGAAATCAAAATATATTTGTAGATATATTATTATTTTAAATAATTTTTGCTTTTATATTACAAAAAGAATGTAAAAATGTAAATTACTTAAAGAACTCTTTTTATGTTGTTACTTTTTCATGTTTTTATTATACTTGGTAGAAGTAGGTTAATTTAAAGTTAAATTATTCTTCTCCCTATTTTCATTCTTTTTTGCGGTTTCTTTATTTATATTTTTTGTGTACATTATTTTATAGTTTTTAATAAATATATATATAAGCTAATTTCTAAGTGTCTAGGTTCCTAATAATAATAATGTCTCAAATTATATTATTGTCATAATTAAAAATTACTTAAAATATTGTAGTGATAGTCGAAATCAATAGAATTTTATGATACTTTAAAAAATGATTCATAAATATATCTTAAATGGATAAAAAAATTAAAACATTTTCGGAAAAACGACATAAATGCCATAAGGACGCTGTACTGATACACATTTTCATTATTATGTACCATATGTGTGATATTTGATAATAATTTTAAAAAATGTCAAATTCATTATAAGTGATGAATTAGCAACATTAAAAAATAAATGTGTATAAACAATTATGACATTTCGAGTTGAACAAATCAGATAACAGTTAATCCATGTGCATGGATGTTGTCACGTTTAATTGTTTTAATTATTACATAAGGTACTGGCATCATTCTTGGATCATACCCCAATATTGGACTTTTTTTTAAATTAAATGTACCTTCTAAATTACAAATATTTGTTGATATTTGATAACTGCCATTACTGAATCATAATCTGTAGATATTTAATTGTAAAACAGCTTAATTTGAAGATAATCGGTCAATGGGTGTCAAAATGATGAACATTTGAACTAATTATTACTGTAATCTATTTATTAATTATTAGGTATATTATCATAGTATCTGCTTCACATTGTTTCAAATCTTACGATTATTTATTTTTTAAATTTTGTGTAATAATACTTATTATTTTGTAATCATTAGCAAGTTTCTATGACTGGGTCCTCATTACTGGTTTTAAAGCCTATCAATCCTAAAAAACAGTATACATTTCTCTTAAATCGGCCAAGACTAGTGCTAGTACCTTATTTTGTTATATATTTTAGCATGTAAATATCTTATAATATTATTTATATTCTAAATATGAGTTTTTATTTTTATGATGTTATCAGCCTCTACGAATGGATTTTTCAAAATTTAACTAAGTGGGGTAGAGAAGTATTTTTTTATATTAAAACGTTTGTCTGCAAAACATTCTCCTGTTAATAAAAAAATGTGAATTGCAATTTTTCAAACTTCAACCCTAGATAAGGGTAAAAAAATTGTTCCAAAAAGTTTCTCCTTTACGTTTTCTTTGACATGGACTGTTCAGTACAACATTCAAATAATTTTTTATAAACGTTAAAATTATTTAATATGTTGACTAATAAAATTTGATTTGAGAATTGCTCAAAGAAAATAAAACAAATTGATCATTATTTCATTCCGTTCTAAATATTTTTTATCTCCAATTAAACTTTTATAATATGATTATAAAAACACTGATTTTCTCAATTTTTTTTGCTCTAATAGTCGTTATAAACAATCATTAAAAAAAGTTAATCATTTTAATAAAAAATTTCCAATTCATTTGTATGAACGTTTATGAAATTTATATGATCTGATATCATTTGTACTGTTAGTCTGGAACATTTTTTACCCCTATCTGGACTGAACATCGAAAAGAATAGTATTTTCCCTGTTATCTACCTTTAAAATATAGGCTGGCACAAAAGAAGCGAACTGATTCTAAAAAATCATTTTTTCTTTATTTTTTTTTCTTTCTTTTTCTTTTTAGACCTTATAAAGAAGATCTAGGAAATTAATTATTGAAAGATACACATTTTTATAAGCAGAATATATAGACAAACTTATCAATGAAAATATCTGAACACCTTTAGGAGTTGAAATCTTTACTTATTGTTAGTATTTATGTTGTAAAAGTAAGACACCTCTATAATTTCATTTTTCTTAGTCCACGGGGTTCGAGCTGGGTATTGATGAGTCACTCATTAGGGCTCTATTATATAGAGATATAAAATGTACGACATTTACATTGCCATACACGTTACATTTAACTGTTATTTTTATTGTGTAAAATTTACCAAACTTTCAATGCATTCTGTGCAACGTATCACCAACAGAAAACTTCATATTATGGTGGACGGAAGTGAATACGCCATTTAATCGACTGTGCGCGTACTATTGTTATCGCCTCAGATGTGAAATAACGTCATTCCGCTAAATTGAGCGTTTTTTCTGTATTTGTCATCGTCTTCTAAAGGTTAAATATATTTATAAGGCAGTGCTGCCTAACCTTTGACCTATCTTGAGGTCTTGAAGTATATTTCAACTAAAATATCTCCAGTCAAATGTATTTGATATTATGGATGCTCCGGGTAAATGTTATTTTTTTAGAGAGGAAGGGGATTATGTGAGAGATTTCAGAAAAATATGTATTTTTTTTGTTTTAATATACTACAACTGCAAGTTTACTAAAGTTTTTTGTTAATTTAAATACTTTTGTCCAATCATAATTAAATTTTGCTATTTGTCAAGGTTTCAGATATTCAAAATATCCTTATTAATATATTTTTATACTATCGCATAGACTTATATAAAATAAAATTTACGCCACTATTTTTGATCAATGTTTTTTTTTTCGTTCAATTAGGATTTTTAAACTAAGATCTCTAAAAAAGTGTTTAAAAAAGAGTTGCTTTTAAAAAAATTGTTAAAATTTATCTATAGTACTAACCCTTTTATAACAAATATGCAACACCTGTTTGATAACACAGCCATATAAAAAAGGTAAAAATGGAGAGAAACTTTTAGTATTTTGAGGCGCTGAATCTGAATTAAAGGTCAAAATAGTACCTTATCCGATTCATTTTGTACATTACCTCGAGAAACCTAATTTTCGAAAATGAATATTAGATGCTATTTTGACCTCAAATTCGAATTTACTTTTGTGTGGCTGTGTAATCAATGTTTAAACGAGATTTATATTAAATAACAATTTCAGTAAACCTTTGAAGCTCACTTGAACGTTATTAACTAATTAACTATAATATAATTAAAAATACTTTCATTTAACACTTATTATTAACTTTTTTTAATTCATTTATTTGTATATTGTATAAACATTTTTTATGACTATTTTGTTACACTTACTAACCCATTTTATTTGAAGACCAAAATAAAATATTATAAAATATATTCACATTCAATGTAGATAAGAATTAAAACTTATAAATTAAATATTTATCATATTTGCATATCATCTTAAAAAAATAAATATGAGAGAAAAGAGGTTGAGATTATACATAAACACATTTATATACAAAAGAACAAATGCACGCATGTAAAAAATAAAACAAAAAAATATCAAAAACAAATAATTCCGCTGCAGGATATTGTTACAGTAACATTAATTGTACTTTCACAAACACACTTTACTTATCCAGACGTTTGTAGTACACAATTTAAAATTTGTGTGTCTGGGGGTGTTAGAGATGCAGTGGTGGTACAAGCAAAAATTCAAATTTTATAATTCAACAATCTTATACAAACTATTTAAAAAAATGCATTCATACAGTCGGGGAACCAAAAGGGGGGCATGGCCTTTGTAATGTTGTAACTGACGTGGGGTCAGATGGTTATACCATATAATATATAATATATACTCTTTAAAACTTAATTAATAGCTATTTCATTAATTGAATAAGTCATTTTAAATTTCATTAAAAGAATAGTGATTTTGAATCGAAAGTGGTGCCAATGCGGCATTTATTCTTACTTCGATTTATCAATGCATACGAATCATCTGCTTTAAATTAGTTATTAACAATAAATCAGGTATTTGTATTTATACAAAACTTGAAAAATCTATCCAAAAATAATTTTGAGCGTCTTTGCAATTAACATTTTTCATTAATTTTGATTCTTTCATAAATTATCCTAAGATAATTGACATATTCATAACTGACATTTATGATTAAGAGATTATTGACATACGTGATGATTTTCTATTTATCTATGCTTATTAAATAATGAATGAGTTTTTTTAGATTGCTCCAGTTCTTGACATCAAAAATAAATAGGTATCTACTTTATATTCTGTCATAGAATATAACTGTTTATTAATTCAAGTAGTAAATATTCACTAATTCGTAGTGGTATACTTTTAACTATTTCAATTACTGAATATTCACTATGAATTAGTGATTTCTAACTTATTCAGGTTTAGAGATTAGGTGAAATACATACAAACATGTTACATATATGTTAATGACCCTATATAATAATAATTTACTCCCCTTAAATAAAACTGGTTACGCCAATGCATCTATGTCTTCATTTACAGTTTGTTATTATGTACTTTTTTACAACCATATATTCTGAAATACATATGTTTATAGCATAACATAAGAAAGAATAGTAAAGTTATTTTTTGAATTTTTTTAAATTTTGATGGAAATATCCATTCTGACCGTTTTCGTCACGATATACATATGCGTGTCTGTCTGTCGGTCAATCGGTCTGTAGATGTTCTAAATCAAAAATATTTAAGTTCTTGATTTAGTGTGACATTTTGTATATTTAGGATCAATATATTCGTCTGGGAAGTCTGGAAAGAAAATACTTCTGTGTGCATGGCGTGAAAAAAACTCGTCACAGAACAATACTACTGCTAATCAAGCAGATTGCGCTGTTGTCGCGTTATCGGTGTTAACTATGTATGTATATGTATATATATTTAAATATACCTATTTTGTAGGGGTTTTTTTTAGGTCAAAATATTAATTAAAGAACTAAACCAATGTTCAAATCATTTTAATTAATAGCGCTTATTTTAATTTTCAACATTTTTGTCTTCATCAGAAATTAATAATTATCCCTATAAGAAATCATAAACATAAGTAAGTAACATAAGCAAATGAACAAGATATTCATAGATATAAACATATTTTTTTTACTTACAATTTAAACAGTAATTAGTGTGACCATATGTATGTAGTAAAAGATGCATATTACATCAAAAAAATTTTTTTTAAATATTAAAAAGTACCCATTCTTGTACAAAAGACTAAAAATATGTAAATGTGATATCCAACAGATAAAACAATATATAAAAACAATTTCTTTAAAACATTAAAACTTAAAAATTTAGTTTAAAAACGTTAAAAATAAATAAAATTCGTATCACATTGTATCACATGTTGAAAAGTATTTATACTAAGATAAAACTTAATTAAACAAGAACCATCAATTGTTTTTACTTAAAACTAGTTACAAATTTATTATACAAACATGAAAAAAGAAATAAAATTACTAGTGTTTCAATGAAAGAAAAGCACTAGTATTACAAACTTAATTATATTTATTACATCTATGGAAAACAAAAATCTTATCTATGTTAAATGTCAATTTTAAGTACAAGGTAACCTAGAAAGAATTTTTTAAAAATTTTAAAAAGAGAGAAAAAAAGGGAACAAAAACCAACAAAATCAAACTAAAACATATACCTAATCAAACAAAAATGAAAAAAGTTAAAATTAATAGAAAAACCAAAAAATGGCATACAATACAAGCAAAAAGCAACGTGGAAAGAAGAAGAAAGAGGAAAAAAGAAAATTTATTTAATTAAATTTAGATATGATTCTTTGAGGTGATTAAGATTTTCTCTAGAGTTAAGACATTTAGGTTCTTTTAAGATATGTAACGATTCACTAAGTAATCTTTTTTTTAAAATAGGCTGAAAATCTAAAATTTCAACATCACCATATTCAACTTCGTGACCAGTCTGTTGTATATGGGTACGAAGTGCAGTAACTTCATTTTTAGCATATTTATGACTGTTGATTCTCTTTTGCAAGTATTGTTTAGATTGCCCTAAGTAAGAATAATCACAAGAACATTTAAGTTTATAAATAACGTTAGAACATTTCATCTTATCAGTTTTATTTTTTAATTTAGAAAAAAAAATTTTTGTAGTATACTTATTTTTGTTTATCATTTTTATATTATGTCCAGAAACAACTCTTTTCATTTTTTCAGATAAAATAGGTATATACGGGAATGAAAAATATATTTGATCATCATAAGAGTAATTGGAATTTTCTGCAACAGCCAAACTTTTACTATTTTTATTATGTCCATAAAGTATACTTTTGAGTCTATTATTTATAGTGTTTTTAAGAAAATTAATGGGATAACCATTTAATAAGAAAATATTGTAAACTTTGTTGAGTATTTGACTTCTATATTTAAAATTAGTGAATTTAATTGCCCGGTCTAAAATAGCAGTAATAACATTACGTTTATGTTCAATAGAGGAATTAGAATTGTAGTTCAAATATCTAGCAGACCAGGTAGGTTTAGTATACCATATGGTTTCAACTTTATTATGTTTGTTAACCAAAATTTTTATATCTAAAAAACTAATTTCTCTATTTTGATTTTCAAGTTCATAAGAAAATTGTAATCTATCATGAAAAGAATTAAAGCTATTGCATAAAGTTTCAATTTTATCCGAAGGTATTGCTGTAATGATGTCATCAACATATCTTTTAAAAAAAGGAATCTCATAATCTACATTTTTCAAAACAGACTCTTGTAGTTCGTTCATAATAATGTATATATATATACAAAATAAATAAAATATTTGGATTTTTGTTTATATGTATGTATTTTATAAGATATTCATTATTTCAAAAAAATGTTTTAATTGACCAATTTTACATTTTTTCTTCCCGAACAGTTGGGTCAGATTCGCATATCATAGCTCAGGGATTACATTCTTTTGAGAGGCAGGACTCAAAGATTTGCTCTTGGGATGTCGGTGTTTTTGATGTACATATACTTTATTGAAACTACTCTGAATTTACATATCATCGAAATAATATACATATTTTAAAACGTAAAACAAAAGGTTTTGTGACAATAGTTTCAGTGTGCTACCACGTTAAACAAAAGACGTTCTTATTTATATACCAGGTGTAGTCTCAAGTTATTTCCGGTATACTTTGTGTATTACAGAATTACCTATTTTACATTTTCACGTATTTGTGTTGGTAAATATTAATTTATTATAATTAATATTAATATTAATTTTATTATTAAGTATATATTATCAGTAGATATCTGCGCCACTGTTGGTTGAAACACTTTATGATACTAAAATCTGATTTGCATTGACATAGCGAGTGTCATACGTGTACATATGTGTATATACAGTTGTGTAATTCTTATCGAAAAATTGATTTTTGTTTTGCATTCACAAAAAATAAATGGAACGAAAAATTCTGGTACAGCATTTCGTTTAGAATTAAAAATAACTAAATTGTGGTTTCAAATATTATTATTATTTACAATCAATTTGTTAACCCTGCACTGACAAATACAATTTTAGTTAAAATTAACAAATATGTTTTCTTGAAAATATTTGATTTGAAATTACTATCTTATAATTATAAAGAAATAAATTCATTTAAGATACGTATTTAGTCCACCGATAACTAGATTAAATAAATATTTCGCCTGTTACTTATGATTGTTTATGCGAATCATTTACCAAACAATTTTGTTAAAAATATTGAAGATTTGGTTCACTTGAAAATTAATTTTACTGATTTGGTCAAATATTTCCAATAGGTAGATTCGGTTAATTTAACCAAATTGCCCATATGTGACCAAATATTTTTTTCGTGCGTTTTACACACAAATATGGCCGCTTTAAACATGTAGGCAGGCTATAGGCCTATCATAGAAGGGTTTCTACCATATTATATACCTAAAGGAGTTATTAAATATTAATGTAAAATGTGATTAAACATCAATTGAAAATGATTTAATAATGTTAACTTTTACTCATATTTATAAATTACCAAAAATAAAATGAACCGCCATTGGGTACACTGGTAGAAACGTTGACTTGGGCCTAGAAATCCTTGTTTTATACATAACGAATACAATCTTTCTTAATATAATAAATATACTCTTAATGTAACTTTATTATTGTTGGACGAAATATTAATATTGAAGTTGGATAAAGAATATATTTCTTATTATTATTTATTTGTTTTCGTTACATATAAAACAAGGATCAAAAGTCAGTCAAATTTTTTCAACTGTACACAGCCAGTATATAATTCAAATGCACTAAAATAACTATGTCATCATTTTTCTTTTATTAATGCAGTTTATATTATAAATTCGACTGAACAACTGGTTATGTGAGATTAATGAAACAAGGTAGAGTTATATTCTTACATAGGACATTGATACAAAAATAAACGTAATAATGTATGTACAATGTAAGCTCCGGCAATGTTAGCGTAAATAAGAGAGTATTTTCACATAATCTGTTGACGCGTTTAATTTAAAACAAACAGTATTCTATTTTATTTAAATGGAAAATTACGTTTTCAGTTGTGTATGCAGTACATTTCTACAAACTCGATTTTGCACAATAAATCTCAACGGTTTTTACCCAAAGTGACTGTTATTTTAAAAGCAAGCTTATATAAATAATGTTCTCGTTTTTAAGTAGACAATATATTAATGTCAAGCTTAGTGCACATTTTAAATGCTTAGATTTGATGTAAATACATATATTTTATTCTAATTAATTGTGATATTTTTGTTAACTACTCTCTCTAAAACTGAATAAATGTAAAATCAGTAATTTATAGTGAATATTCACTAATTGAAATAATTTATTGAATTAGTGAATATTCACTACTTGAATTAGTTCTTAAGCTATGACACAATCTAAAGTTTTATTTTATTTATTTTTGATGTCAAAAACTGGAGCGATTTAAAAAAAACTTATTCATTATTTAATAAACATAAATAAATAGAAAATGACATGACAATAATCTCTTAATCATTCATAACCTTACTTCAATATCAATTATGAATAAGTCAATTATCATAAGAAAATTTATGAAAGAATCAAAATTAATGAAAAACGTTACTGCAAATATACTTAAAAATATTTTTGAATAGATTTAAAATTTATATAAATAAACTAACCTTATTTATTGTTAATAACCCACTCAAAGCAGCTAATTTGTATATGTTGATAAAGAAATAAGAATAAATGCCGTAATGGCGCCACTTTCGATTCGAAATCCCTATCCTTTTAGTAAAATAACTATTAAATTATAATTCTGACATTAAGGAGGATGGGTGTTTAATGGGTGCGAGTTCTATATTTGTAAGTTTTGAAATTTTCAGATTTTGCATTTATTTTCGACTGGATAAAATAAGTTGACGTATTTTTTTTTAAATTGCGAATCAACGTTTGAAAAATTCTGCACAGCCTACAAAATTTTACTTACTTCTAGGAATTCACATAAAATAAATCAATTCAAGTCGACATTATTTCTTTTATATTTATAAAAAAAGATCAATGACTATGAGAATTTCATACATTTTGTTGATAATAAGAAAAATGTATTAAAAGTTGACGATATTCAATAATTTATAAAAAAAATCAATAGTCCTAATTTTGTTTTTAATGCAATTAACAATATAAATTTATTAAACCCTTACTAAAAAATAAACATTATATAATATAACATAAGAAATATTATATATTCATAATATTGCGCTTATGCAACTTTGATACTAAATAAGTTTAATTAAAAATATAATTTTATTACGAACATTTTTTTATTGTTTCATAAATAATAATATTTCAGTAAAGTATGAATTTTTTCAAACGCAAAAACAACGAATAAACCTTAAATTTAAAATAGAATTTCTTAATAATCCTATAATATTTTTTATAACCCTGCACTTTGAATAGTAAATGAAGTTATTTGATATTTTTAGGTATAATATTTTTTAATAATACTGAAGAAATTTCGATCTTAATGCAGACACAAAAAACCACTAGAAAAAGTTTTTAAATTTGTGTCATTAGTCTATCACAAAACTAAAAGAATTGGAAAGAAGTCGTTAGTTTTTTCTTGGGTCACAAAACACATTACTTTTGTCCGTGCTATTTTGGTAGTAGAACAATCGTTAAAGTTCGTTTGAAACTTGGTTATTTGACAAATATAAGTATAAATCATACATGTATTTGTAACTATTTAGTACATATCATAAATCATTTATCTATATTTATAAGTATAATATTGATATTAAATATTTGTATTAATGCTAACATAAATAACGTCTATATAAATGCGTATAATTTTCTATAGAATATATATTACCTATATATGACAATTTTATTTTATATAATTGTGAGAAAACTATTTTCATCTGTGGTTTAAAGGCCCACGATTATTTTTCACCTCATATCATTACCATATTGCAATTTGCCGAAATTATACCTAATTATACATTTTCTATTGAAGACTTGAAAATATCAAATCATTGCAAGAATTATTGAATAAAAAAATGATATAAATGTACAAAAACTGAAGTGATAGTTGCATCTCGTGAATATTGAAGGCATCTTGTTTATCCGAGACCGAGACCAAGAAAAAGCTCGATCTCGTGTGAAATTCTTGATTATATATAATGAATTTTAAATATTTTACATTAATTTATTTAAAGGTCAATATCAAAAATATTTTTTTACTAATTGTTGATAACCTTTGAAACCGAGACTCTCGACGAGACACATAATTAAAGTTAATATCGTTTCGGTTCGTTTTGTTCTAACTAAAGACGGAAAAAGACTCTTAAAAATACATTTCATATACATAGTGCATACTTTTTTAAGAGCTACCTATCTGAAATATGAAATAAATAAACAATTAAATATTTCTGTAAATTAATAATTCTATTAGGATATACACTTTACATATGGATGGTCTTTATTTATGCAATGCGTCTATATATGTGTTAATATTAATCTCGTATATTGCTAAATTTTCTTCGGTAAAGCACATAAATGTTTTCATATTTTGTAAGTGAAGACTGTAAACTACGAACTATTTAAGGATCATAAAATATTTATGTACGTCTTAATATCAATATTCATCTGAGAAGAAAACCAATTTTGCAGACGATCCTACTCTTGATCAATTTTGTTATTTAATGTTATTGTATTATTATCTATAATTAATGTTTCATTAAAAAAAATAATGAAATTATCGTTTGAAAAAATTATATTTGAAATTGATCTTAACAAAAAAAATATTACATTACAATTTCTAGAAAACGTTATTTTCTTTAATTTATGTTTAATTAATTTGTTCTTACAATTAACCAGAAAGATTTGATTTCTATAATTTAATACGCTTACTGTTCACTCGCAGTGTAATAAAGCCTAAGATCCTGGGGGGGGGGGCAAAATAGAGAAAAATAGCTTAATGAGGCGTAAAAAACTTACATGAGGACTAAAAAAAAGTCTTCACAAACTCCAGGAGGGCTCAGATTCAGTTTGTTTTGTTTGAGGGGGTGGAAAAATTGACATACAACGAAAAAGTCTTCAATAATATCAGGAGGGGGGGGTGTTTTATTCGATTTTCGTCGGGGGCGATACGCTTCTGGTCCCGTGGTACCAATGTCAGCTTTTGTCATAATCATCTCTTGATTATTTAATTGTATCGTTCTTCTTGTAAATGAGTTATAAATATTAAATACAGAACAATTTAGAATGGTAGGTATGGATATGAAGTCAAATACCTAATTCATTTCCATTTTGCTCCCATGTGACGAATTATCAACAGGTAGTTTGGAATGTGCCTACGTTTAATTAACATTAATTATCCAATTACGAAAATACAATACCGTTTAGCTGTTTACGGTTATTTTATTATATATATATAGGATGAGCGTTTTAAACTGATAGTTGTAAATTACAGCATTTAATGAATAATGTGTTAAGGATAAAAGTATTAGGGTAAAAAGTGGGAAAATAACATTGTGTTTTGTGTTTAACTTTGAGATTAGGAAGTAATGGGACGGACAGGAAAAAGACACCTGGTCTCATAAATTTTGGACATTTTAATTTTTGCAGTTTGAAATGCTTATGATTAAAGAACAGATTTATAGAAAAGTGTGTATTTGTTTAGTATATTAAAATGATTCATGACATGTTCAAAAATAGATTTTCTTTCGAGATAAATTTAATCTTACATATAAAATTGCAATCTTCTGCGATTTGTCGTATTTGAGTTACATCGTCTACAGATCGACATATAGACATCATGACGAAAATAGTCAGAATGGATTCAGGGAACGGTGTAGTTATTGTTTTTGTTTGAAATACCGCCGTCGTTATTTTTATCACGTAAATGAGTCCGAATGCGGTCATAAGTAAAATGTCGTTTTCGAGGAAGTATATTTAATGTGTAGATTACAAAGAACATATAACTTTTTTGTTTGTCTAAATTTTTTTAGGGATTGAATATAGTCTACATACTTTGTACTTGTGTAATTTAGACGATGTCCCAAAAAATAGTGTAGATAACGCGTTTACTTTTTGCCATTTGCTTTTTGTTTTCGTTATTTCTTATTTTTTACGAACGTAAAAACAAGTGAATATTCATATTTAAAAAACTTTAATAAGAAAATTAAAGTTGCTATTGCGTAGAGAATATATAATATAGTGTTATTTTTGTTTCAATTAAATTAATCAATATTTATTGGCGAAATTGTGGAAATACGAAATTAATTGGTTTTTATTACAATATTTGAAGTTTTTCACTAATTAAAACTGGTAAAATGTTTTGGTTTGTACTTGTACCTTGTAGATCTAATCGAAATCTATAACTTGAAATCAAAACTAGCGTGATAGTTGCTCTGAGTGTCGAACTATACTGATTGTGAGTTTACGCTACTGCGCAAAATGATCGCTGCGTGTTTAACCCCCCTATAAGTTTGATATCTCATTTGAAAGTGCTTGCTAGCTCCTTTATAATATCGGACACAAGTCTCTTAAATAACCCCCACCAGTATCTAGCGTGAAACACTAGACATTATTCACGTCAAAATAATACACCATTATTATATTTACCCCACTTAACCCTATGCGAAAGTTCAGTCAATATGAAACAAAACGAAAGATATAAAATATAGCAAATGAATTTACTTCAATTAAATAAATTATTTACAAAGGATTGCATATACTCTTATACCTTGTAAGATCAAAAACAAATCAATTGTAGTATTGCTGTATCCAACAGAGATACGTATACGACAAAAACAAGGATAGATACAATACTGATGGTAAATATAAAATCTGTTAGAGAACATGTCACTACTTGTGTTCATCATTAATCAGCTTATTGTGAAACAAAGGAAAATCTTTAATGTAGATTTTCATGTGGATTCACAATGTTATAGAACTGTTTTCTTCCAAGCAATGAGTTTTTATTTATTATTTTTGGAAGAACATACATTTTCTTTGTTACACGTTCGCTGAAATAAAGTGGATGTTATATATTTTATTTTTTTATTTATATTTGTCTATTTTATTAACGGTGTAGGTATATTACGTTCAGAGATGAGTTTCTAGAGAGATTTGTTCAAGAAAATAATGTTACAACTGGTTGCTTGTATGAAATTTATGAAACTAAAAAAGGCGTTATAAACGGTTTGTTATAATATATTATTTTCCTTTTTTGTGTTAACTATAAGGAAAATGAGTCTTTTAGTACACTTTAATTTCCTTATTTGCTCTATTCATATGAATATTTAATTATGTTATGTGTTTTTGGCAGACTTCAAAATGGCTTCAAGTAATTAATATTTTAAAACGTTAAACAGTTTAAGACGTTTCAACAAAGTAAATTTGTTTTTGGCTCCACCAAATAAAATTAGTAGCTTCTCAATTATTTAAATCTTAATTCACGTGATTATTTTGTTTGTAATCAATGAGAAACACTGTTATACAAACAAAAACATGCTTTTTTATCAATACAAATGTTAAAATAAATAACGAATTTTAGTCGTTTGAGTATTAAAGTTTTCAACATTGAAATTAATGTAAAAGTCGAGTGTTTTCAGTGATAAAATAATTAAGAGACCCGTCTACTAAACACAGATTAAAATAAGAGTTAATATAAATGAATTTATATAATAGGAAATATTCTAAAAAATATAATTGTAAATTGAAATTAATTATTTATTACATCGGTTTTGTATGCACGATATTCATAAATAAAATTAAACTATTTAACAAAACTTCTTAAGATCACTGTGATTGATAGTTTCAGATCACTGTGTTAATAAAACACATTAATTCTTAGAGTATTTTGTAGAATATAAATTTAATTTCCGAACTTCAGTTTTGAAATACATTTTTGATTAGTTCAAATTATTTCAATAAATTTAAAAAATAGTTTAATCGACAAAACAAAATTAAAAAGTAATTATGTTGTAATTGGCAAAATGCCCTATAGCGTATGCGAGTTATCCAGTGGTTGACTGTCCAGCTTCCGGTAATAACAGATTATAAACGGTGCCATTAGGCCAGAAATTCTAATTGCATTGCTTACAGGTCTTGTATTTCACTGTTTCACACAAATATATATACATATGTATATATGTATCATTACGTACAAACATTTAAGGTATTAGAATATCCTTTTCGGCTTCGCAACCCTTTTTAGGTTTCCGTAGAAAACAAGAAAACCTTATAGTTTCGCCATGTCCGTCCTCAAAAATTTTAAGCCGATTAAGATGAATTTTGGTATACGGACGAAGACTGATAACACAAAAACAGAAATGATAAGATTTTTGAAAAAAAACTTTTTTTTGGACCCCTTTTCCTTAGACAGAAAAGTGAACTCACATTTTTTTTCACTTACCACAATGAGTGGGATGTCATTAGATAGGTCTTTTAAAATGAAACAAAAAATGTTAAATGACTTTTTGATTTTAACCTTTCAGTGATGATTTATTGGCATTTAAATGTCGTTATTAGAGCGTCCCCCCCACCCTAATTTCTAACTAACTATTCAAAAATCTGAAAAAAATTCAGAACGTAGCTTTTAATTAGTACTTCCACAAAAAATTATAACGAACACTGTCAAAATTATTTTGGACCCCTCCCATAGACTGAAAATTGTACTCAAATTTTTTTTCACTTACCCCATTGAGTAGGGTATCTTTAGATAGGTCTCTTAAAATGCAACAAAAAATGTTTTACCTTTTGATTTTAACCCTTCAGTCACGATATATTTGCAAATGTCGTTATCAGAGCGTTCCCTCCCTCCTTCTACTTTCTAAACTATCGATTCAAAAAATCTATAAAAAATCCAGAATGTAGGTTTTAGTTAGTACTTTCAATGAAAATTATAACGAACACTGGGTTTTTTAGGGAGGGGTAAACAATTTATGGGGGGCCATTGATATATATAATAATATACATATATTATATAGTACAACCATCTGGTCTCTTACTGGTTACACCACTGTGATGGGGGGAGGGGGTTTGAACCCCCACTGATTACAACACTGTACTTACAAGCATCTGTTCCGCACATTAAAATGACTTAATTTTATGTAGTTTATATGCTTTTACTGACAATAAGATGTATGTATGTTTTATATAAAAAATCTGCAGCAACTGAAAATCATTTATTAGCATAGCATATGCTCGAATTTATTAGGTAGAAAATAATTTATGACAGTTTAAAAGCTATATTCCGGTTCTCGTAATAATACTTACTTTAAAATAATAACTTAAAACAGCTGTACTTGTAGATTGCATGTTAAAACTCGGTAGTTTATAACAATGTAATCGAAAATGACAGTAATCATAAACCGGGTGACAAACACATCGAAGAGTTAGTGGTAATGTACGACCCACAGCGAATTCCGTCAACCTCTATTGTGGTGACGCCAAACGCTCGAGCACCGCAAGAAAAGCGGCAATTCAATTAAATGTAAACTACATACGTCAGATTTTCCTTTAAAAGAATATCCTAAATATTTTAAGCTTCCCGACTGTAGCGGTTTTACTAAAAATCACATATAAATACGAATTACTAATACATTCTGATACTCCACACGCCTATATAGTTTTTTTTAGACAGGTTTTGGAGCCATTTTTGAGTTAGGAAAAAACAACACAGGGTCGAATTCTTTGGTTAGCTCTTTAGCGCCCCCCCCCTCTTGAAATTTTTTTTTCAACATTTTAAAAAATATTTGTCTAGAGGGTATCAATTTACATGTTCAGTAAAAATTTCAAGTTTCTAGCTTATATAGTTAACGAGATATTTTGCTTTAACTGAAAAGTACGGGCGAACGGAAGATACAATGAGATTAATAGGTTTCTACAAATAAGTTTCCCCACTTTAGAGGTCTTTGAAAGATATCCACTATAATTCGTGATAAAATATTAGCCGAATTAATATTTAATGTATTAATTAACTTATATTATAAAAACATTTATTTTCGTCATTTTGGTTTCAAAACGTCTGATTCCATATAAAATATTTCTTCATATATATGTTATATCAATGTGATTAACGTGATTTTATGGTTTTTATTTGACCACCCACTGGCTTGAGCTTTTTTTTTATTGACAATGACATATCTACTCTGAAATACGTAGGCGTTTGTAGGTCAGCTATTGTTAACCACATACTTCGTAATCCTTGTCGGTCTCTGCATGACGTGATTGCAGTAAAAGATTGGTTACTGATATTATTGAATTAAAATTTATGATCCTATTAGTGGGAATTTTGTTTCAGTCGCGGAAAACTGAATACAAAATAATTATTTATCCTTATGTAAATGATACTTTTAATTACACGTTCGTGTCAAAATAAAACTAGTCCATTAAAAGTTAATAGTATATGTGTTAAGAATATATTTTCGCATCAAATCTTGATTAATCCAGTAGAGAAACGTGATTCACATAGAGATGAAACTAAGCATGATTAATCCATGATCGTTGATCATTTTCAACGAGTTGAGTTTATCTTTTTTTTAATGAAAATGGGACGTTGTGTTGCAAAAAAACTTTTATATCAAAACATGATTGAAAATATCTTTGTGAAATAACGATAATTTATGTAAAAAAACAAAAGAATTTTAAAGCTGTTTTTTATATAAATAATCAACGTATGCACAAAAATTAAAAAAAAAATAGTAAAAAACACATTTATGCAGAATTTGTTGTTCAAAACACAAAATTAATTTAAAAAATATATCAAAAAGTACGTCCGTACCCATTGAAAAACAATCGCGTACCTTTTGGGTACGTGTACCACACTTTGATAAACACTGGCCTTAATTAATTTGATGAGTCGATATTTATATAATCGAAATAATCTATTATAATACACAGTTATATACAGGCTGATTTACAACTAGTGTAAAAAATTAACAGTAGTTTTAGGATGTAATTTTGAGCAAAAAACTTTATTTGAACCTGTGTCCGGAAATTCTTCGTGAGGGAGCTACAGTCTTTTGCCCAAAATGTGTTTATTTAATATCTAGAGAACTCATTGTGATACAGTTATGAAATTTGACTCAAGGCTTAGTATTAATAAGTGTTATCGATTTCTAGTATCATATAATAATTATTTAGATCAGAGGTGTATGGGGCCAGTGGGCCCACCAATTTTTTCATGTATTTTTTTGTTCTTTATTTTTTTCCTGAGTTGGGTACTTGTAGAATATTATATGATACAAAATACACAAATATATACTTTGTTAATTTTTCATAAGATCAACCGTTTTCGAAAAATATCGAAAAAAAGAAAGTACTGCAGAATTTTAGTTAATGCGGATGCTTCGAATTACAATAAGTAAGTTTATATTCTTGTTCTATAATTTAAAATAGGATAAAAAGTTAATATAAATATAGTTCCTAATACTGATCATCATAGAGTTATTATTAACATGATTAAAAAACGAAACTATTAATGGTTTTTTGTTGTTAAAAATGCAGTTTTGGAGGTATATATAAATATATTAACTTTTCATCTTATTTTTAATTAAAGAACAAGAATATTAACTCTTTTTGCATAATTTGAAGCATCCGTATTAAGTAAAATTCTGCAATATTTTCTTTTTTTCAATATTTCTCGAAACCGGTTGATCCTGTGACAAATGATAGTATATTTTTATGTATTTTGCGTCTTATAATCTTCTACAAGTACTCAACTCAAGAAAAAATTTAAGAACAAAAAAATACTTGATAAAAATCGGCGGGCCCACTGGCCCCATACACCCCTGGTTTACATTATTATTTTTTGATACTGGAAATCGATAACACTTGTTAATACCAAACCCTGTATCGAATTTCATAACGGTACCACAATGCGTTCTCCAGATATTAAATAAACACTAATTTTGGACATACCATTTTTTGTTTGAAATTAAATCCTCGATCTGTTAATTTTTTTTACACTAGTTGTAAATCACCCTGTATATTATATTCACATTACCAAATGAATTATGTTTTGCACTAACGTATCAACCCACACAAAGCTCATTTCGAAATATCAACGTTTTTGATGCGCGCAAACAATATATTACATTTACATTAAAAAAACTAAAAATAATTTTTTGCAAAAACTGATTTTGTTAAATTATAATTAATTTTTATAAGTATAAAATTGTAAACTTTATTTTGAATGAAATTGCATTCATAACTCAAAAATGGTATTTGTGTGGGTTGATACGATACATTAGTGTGTAATATAGTTCACATAGGTATACTCGTATATCTAAATATATCATTTTAATCTCATAATTAAATGAAACCAACTTTGTTAACGTTACATTAATTTGGACAAATATTTTTAGATCGTTCTTTGTATACACACTTTTTGTTCTTTAGTAAAAAGTATGTATTCCGGTTGAATGTAATTTTCTATTTTCATGTTTATTTAAAATACAAATTAATTTTATTCACAGAATTAAAATAAACACTGTTATTATCACATAGTGTTATTTTGTTTCTTTGTGAATAATTTCACATGTGTGGATTTAGGTGTTATAAAATTATTTAATTACCTTTTATCATTGTTTCGTTTTAGTATTCGCTGTTTCAAAATAGAATAGTTTATTTAAAATATTTTAATTATATGCTAAAAAGATACAGGGATTTGAACTCGAGAAAAACATATTACAGTACAATTTCAATATAACGCTCTCGTTTATTTCGCTAACCCGTGTATTACGCGCTTTTACCATGGTCACTTAACGCTCACAGATTCGGTTTATAACGCGCAAAAATTTGTTAATACCTTTTGTGTTGACAACGGAAACCTTTTGTAAAAATTCTTCAAATCAACTTCGCAAAATTTGTTATACACGTGTTGACCATTCCAAACTCTCTATAAAGTATTGAAGCAAAAAGATTTAGCAAGACTCTTGGAATTTTGTTCTATTCTTAATAATCGTGAAGAAATCGAGAAAATTGCTTCCAGTATATAATCTACAATCTTCTTTTATGTTAAAATAATACTAAATATAATTCTACATTTAAATATATTTTTATAGGAAAAATATTTATTTTATAATTCATTTTTCACTTATTGCACTGTCCCATTATAACGCGTTTTTGATCCGATCCGCTCAAGAACTGCGAACTGTAATTTGCAGAAATATTTTTATTTTATTTTATAAAATTCGTAATAATTTTATGTATGTATAATTGATAAAAATGTTTATACACGTATGTAGTATTTCTCTTTTCTCGATATTTTTGGAAAAGTTTTGAGAAAATTTTTATGAAATTAAAAACAAATGTGTATTGTTCAAGATTAAAAAAAGTTATACAATTTTATTTTTTAATAAATTAATAAGAACCAAAAAATGCATGCCTTTAAAATAATAATCTTATTCATCAAAATTTATTAATAATTTCTAATTTTTTATGAATAACCAAATTCTAGCCAATTTTAATATTCTTCTTTTTAACATTAATTTTTATTTTTTATGTTACATTTCCGTTTTTATAAACATAGTCCATAATGAAACTTAAAAATGATATTTATATAACATTTGATGAGTATTAATTAATATTGTGTAAAAACAATATATCTAATACAAAAGTATTCACATTTTACATCAATTTCTCGAGAAACACAAAATTTGTTATTTTCTCGAAAAGAAACCTTTTATTTTATATGTATTATTTTTTCATTAATATTTCAAACTTAATTTTGTAATGTTCATAAAAACTTATAAAATGACAACTTAAATAAATTAACAGTGAGCTTTTTAGTAAAAAAACTGCTACCTAAAAATTATTACCTTACAATTATTCTCAACTAACGAAGAGAAATAAAACTAAATTGCCGTATCGTTAAGCTTCCTGTTTCCACCTACACACATTTGTCCGATGTGTGTGTGTGTGTTTGCGTTTAGTGTATTTTCTTTGTTTTCTGTTCTAAAAGTACATACGTGTTTATGTCCAGTTATATTAGAAAAAAACACCGTTGAAATAACCCGGCCTGAGGGTGGTTTTACACTGAATTATTTCAGTTTATACTAGAGTTTGTAAATCAAACGGCAAAGAAAGTAACTACGATGTTTTTCACTAATTTATTTGTGTTAAAAGTTTTTTGTCTTAATACCTTTAGTAGTGGTACCAAGTCTCACAAACTCAATAAATTTTATTTGTTTAGTTTTTAATTTGTAGAGAATGTTATACGTGTTTTTATCAGTAATGTTTGTTTTCTGTGGATTTATGGTTTTTATAAAAATATTGCTTATGTAAATAATAATTATTTAAACCTGTGGTCCCTTCGATTTTTATCTAGTATTTTTGTTCTTAGCTTTTTTCCCGGATTTAGCACTTTTATAACATTATATGATACAAAATACACAAAAATATACTTTACTGATTTATCATAGGATTAACCGTTTAAGAGAATACGGTAGTAAATATAGTACTGCAGAATTTCACATAATAAGGATGCTTCAAATTACAAAAAATAAGATTATATTCTTTTCATTAAAAATTTGTGTGTCTCAAAAACGAGAAATGGTAAAAAGTAAAATTGATATTTATATAAGATAAGCCTCGTAAAAAACATAACCGGAAACTATTTTTGTATTTTTCGATTTGGGAATTGACTCGTAATAGAAAAAAATGTTTTAAATAAAAGTTGTTGTTCTATTCATCACATGCAATAAATAGTTATTTTCTTTATCAACTTCTTTTTAACTTGGTACATCATCAGTCATCTTCTTTTGGTTATTTTCTTTAAAATTATTGCGATTCTTCACATTTTTTTTAGTTTTTATTTTCATCAGTTTTTTTTACAACGTTCGGAATTGCCCAGTTTAATTCCTTCGAGCTTGAAAAAATAAACATAATTTTTTTGAACTTAGGATCATATAATAAACAATACGGGCGACATCAAATACTGTTTGATCGAGGCTTACTTGAACATTACTTAATTACAATTATATTAATTATATGTCAGTTATTACTGTGAGCGTGATCTACACTGAACGTTAACTGTCCGATACTAGACGTAGGCCCAACTGTCAGTAAGTGTAGAGAGAACATTAGTTTTCCTCTTATAACACACTGAAACCACTTAATTCGCGATTACCCCATTCTCCCCTACATATTAAAAATTATGCACGCTTAAATAGTACCCTTTAGAAACGTCGATAAACACTTTTATATGGAATCAAATGTTTCAGTGCAGAGACACCCTAAACTACCATTACAATAGAAATGGGTTTTGAAGGCTCCTTATATAAAGGTCGCTGTTACGGGGGTCTTTGTAAGAACGTCTCATCTCTGTTGACTGTTTTTATCCGTGTCAGTCTCGCACGACAATGGAAATATGCGATATCTAAGTGTTATTTGTATATACAAAGGCTGCACTACGCAATGTCGGTCATGTCAAAGCAAAGACAAACGTTCTATTGTGTTCTCAGACGAGGGAATGTTTTATGTGACTTTTTACACATTCTCATTTAGTTGTGTTGTGATATATTGCATTATGCAGGGGTGTAGGTGAATTGTAAATTGTAAACTATACAGGCTAAGTCTAGACACTCATCAAAAGAGATTTTTTGTGTTAAAAATAGACGAAATGATCAAAAAAACATTTTAATGCTTACAATCTCGAATGTTTTGTTTGAGCGTCACGGGACTTAAATATAAACAGTAAAAAACGAATATTTCTGGCTTACTGGCAAAATATAGAAAAAATAAATAGAACATAAATAATAGATAAAAATATTCTCTACAACTATATATTATCTAAATTCTAAAACATTTTTTTCTACTATGCACCGTTTGAAAAATAATTTTAAAAATTCTAAAATTGAAAAGAGTGAATCCATTTTCGTTTTTTTTTTAAATATGATGTTTTCTTCCAAGAAGAAAATTAAGTCTAACAATAAGTTTTAAATTTCACCTTTGTATATTTTGTCGTTTTTGAGTTACAACGTCTACATAGAGATAGATCCCCAAACATCAGGGCAATTTTTAGAATGGAATCAGGGAATGTCAAGGAATACAAGATAGGTAATTTTTTTTTTTAGTCAGAATGGAATTAGGAAATGTCAAAATGGATATTTTCATAAAAATCTTAAATTCGAAAAACAGATTCAATACTTATACTATACTAGCTGCTACCTGCGCCTTCGTCTGCGTAGAATACAGGATAGGTAATACAGATTTCTGTTATAATAATCGATAAAACAAGTTTTTAGTTTCGCATTCGCACGCTAGATGTCACCAAACTAACCTAACCTATCACGCGTACAACTCTCTGCCAAATTTTATCAAGATTGGTTCAGCGGTTTGGCCGTGAAAAGATTACAAACAGACAGAGACATTTTTGCATTTATAATATTAATATGCATGTATTTCATACATATGGCTGTATATGAAAGTAAAAGCGAGATTAATGATTACCAAACTGTTTATTTTTTTGTATTTACAACGAAGTGGTACATCTATGTGGTAAACAATGAATAAGTATTTAAAATAACATTGAGTGAAAGCTTAACAAAGTTAAAAAAATATATTTTCCATTTTTCTGCATTGATTCTTTGTTATCCAGCTTTTCGAAGAATCGATTGAATTTAAATTTTAAAGAAATGTTAAAATAAATGAGATTATTTTTTACTTGGTTAAGTTGTAGCTAATGTGATCTGAACTTATAAAATTAATTTTTCTCAAAATTTTCCGTTTGCAATCTCATTAAAATTTTACAGGGTTGTATGCAAAAAATTTAGATCTATGAGTTGAATACCATAGCAACGTAACTAATAGCAGCAAATTGTTTTGAAGATAAACATAACATGGGAAATAATTTCTCTAAAAACTTTTACAAAAACATTTTTTTAATACCTAATCAATTTTAAATAATATAAGCAATATTCCATATTTATTATTCAACCTGTCTGTATATATGTATACTATTTTAATTATTTAATTATAATAATAATTTAAAATTCCAGTTCCAGTACACCCCTAGTTACAATCTCTAAATACTTTTCCAATTATAGTTCTACAATTATTTTTATTGAAGATGTGACATTTTTTTAAATAGGAAAAATACACTTAATTTTTTTGTTGCTAATTATTATTGTCTTTGCAATTTCAGTTTCTGAAATATCTGGATAATTATTTTTCGGTGTAGAGTGAAATTAAAATTTTTATAATTGTAAACTATTTCAGAATATGAAAAAAATATATCTAATGATTTTGTTTTAATCTGAAGTGGTTCATAAACGATGTACTCAGTTATAAAAACAAATGTGAAAATAATTGTTTTGGTTTCCGAACAATTCAATTTTTACATAAAATTAAATTCACGCCTAAACTGTTTTACAAAAAATAAATGTCGGGAAATAAAAAAATATGTTTATTATTTAATACCACAATTAATCCTGTCGCTTTATTGTATTAAAAATGTGAACAAAGAATAATTCAAATAATAAACATATTTATGGCTGTCTACAATCTACAATGTTACTGAACACCACAGGGGAACGTGGTTTGAAAACGGAAATTTGAATTTTAGATGCGGCATAAAATTTTATTGTTGTAGGTACTAAGATGATGAGAACATTTTTAAGTTTAGATTAAAGTTGTAAAAATAGAGGTGATTTAAAACACCATATAATGTAATAGAGAGACCAAAAAAAAAATCTTCGTTGATAAAAAATTTTGGTCCGTCACGTGGTACTAAAATTATAAGTGTTTCTTTGTGTGTGCGTGTGTGTTTTAATACAGTATGTCCCACAGGATGCTGTTGAAACTAATCAGCTCTCATGTTCAAATGGATACAGTTATTGAAAAGAAATTCTGCAGTTTTCAATGGATATAAATAAAATTTAATAAAATGTTTGTGCATCAATTTATTTTATTGATGAAAAATATTCTAAAATTATTGATACTTTTGTTAATAATTATTACAATGCGGATTTATTGCCCAAAAATGGAGTGACGTATCGCATAAATTTAAATAAATAATAAGTTATAAGTTTTTTAGTGTTAACTTTATGTTTTGCGTATTCAATACGAAACCTCCTACAAGATCTGCCATACACATTTACTTTCAAAAAGAAGCACTTAGAGAGTAAATGTCAGATTATTCTTTTAAGGCACACGTATTTACTTGCTTCTACCATATCTCTAATAAAATTGCAGACTCTTCTCTTTTCAAAGTAATTTTTTTTTTTTAATAACTAACTGCACACATTTGAAAATAACAGCTGATTAGTTCAACACCTGTCCGTGGGACTGTATATCGCCATAGCTGCGTTTATAGTGGACCATTTTAAGAAATATTCAATGTTCATTAGAAATTATTAATTAAATTAATTCATTTATTTGTTATAATTTATGTGACATTAGCGTTATAACCATTCAAAAACTATTTACTTTCTTAAACTGAATCAGTGAGAATTCCACTGATTCTTTCAGTAAACGTAAAAGTTACTGAAAATCAGTAGTCTATACCAGTTCTCACTGATTTACTGATTTGTTCAGTGACTATCTACTGATTAGCGGTGCCCTACTTTGCACTATTTCATAGTGCAGAGTAGGGCATAGTCACTGATCATCAGTGACTATTCACTGATTCAGGTTAAGAGAGTGACTAGTTCTAATTTTGTCGATATATTATTTAAATTTTATTTATTAGTGTAGCTTTACATAAAATTAAAATCATTCAATGTTAAAAAAAACTCAATAATTAATTGCAGTATATTTTTGTACTTAATACAAAATTTCCAGTTATGTACATATTGTATCATTACACATTGTATCTAGTACTATCAATTGAGAAAACTGTAACTTTGTACTATTTTTTCGGGTATAACCCCTATTTGTTTTAGTGTAGGCAAATAATCATTCGATGTTAAATTATAGAAACGTTCACATTTTTGTTTACTGTCTAGATCTTCATCGTTTAACCACATTATAACTCCATCTGCAACATTCATTTCTAGTATTTTCCTAAAAACTCTATCTATATCGATCTAAAAAAAAACATTATTATAATTACCTTTCATCAGTATTTGCCATTTTTTATTTGAGTTCAGAAAATTTGGAATATGAAAATTCTTTTCGAATATCCAAAAGTTTATTTCCATCAAAAGAAATAAGGAAAAACTTATCCAAACCGACCAGCTATAGTTATTAACCCTTTGCATTTGGATGTCGCTGTATCGGCGACACTAAGAGTCGATCCAGACTATCGAGCCGGTGTCGATCCGGTCTCGCTTCAATCAAATCTTATGATATTTGCATTAACGAACTGCTCTCAGGCCGGTCTCGGTACAATCCATGCCAAGTTCGAACACACTCCAGTAAAATATTATTTGCACTATGCTGTATCGGAGCAAGATTGGACCGATACTTATAGTGTGAATGATTTCATTGTTTATTGTTTATTTATATTTAATTGGAGTGGGACCGGACCGAGGCCGACTCGATAGTCTGGATCGACCCTGAATAAACACGTATGACCTCGGATGCCGCCAATAAGATGACACTAAATAATCATTTCATGGTTCGGAACAAGACATCTTAACACGAACAACCATACTGGAACTTGTTAGCAAGTCCACTAAACATCTTTTAAACCTCGATTATGGAAGTGGTACGAAAATTTATTAAAATGCCAAGAATAGTTCCATCAAATACTGGTCATTTAGGAAAAGTTTCACTTTATGTGTTAATTTAACATATATGTCAAAGTTAAAAAGCTGTATGTTGATCACAGCATGGTTATTTAAAAAATGCTTTTATATTTTATTTACAGCACAAAGAATTAAAATTATATAATCGTAAATTTACAACCTTGTTTAAGTATTGATCCTTATCAACATATTTCAGAGATAAATATGGATATACTTTGGGCTTTCTTTCAGTTTCTTGTACTAGCCGTTTTGTTTCTTGAAGTCGTGCTTCTATCGACAATATAGGGTACTCGTATACGTTATTTTTTGTTGCATGTGAATATTGAAAGTTAAAAGTCGGAAATAGAGCATCACTAGTATTAAATAACCACAATAAACTATAAAGAAAGAATATATGCGATTATCAGTATCCATGAGAATTAAACTATCCATTAAAAAAAATAAAAATAAGCTGTTTTCCTTAGGTGAATGCTATTTTCGACCCTTAAATTACATTGTTATTTATAGGGAACGTCCATAAGCCACAAAACGCTTTTTTAGAATTTTCATACCAACCTTTCTCCTTGTAACGCCATGTAGATAAAAACCTTATTACCCCCCCCCCCAAGTTTAAAGTTACGTAACGCAGTAGGTACTTTATTTATATTACAATATGTTTTTAAGCATGAAGTAAACATTAAAATAAATGTCGGTTAATCGTCGAACAATGTTTTTATTTCATTTGTATGAATGAATGTTAAATAACATTTGAAAACGACCCCCTGCCCCCTATGTAATGCTTTGTAACAATAAAGCTGTACCCCCCTCCCTCTATAAGCGATATGTGTTTTATGGACGTTCCCAATTTACTATTTTTTTTTCACTTACTTGTCATTACCGTTTGTTATATTTTGAGGACATGTATCTGCATAGTTATTATCGTTATTTGTACATTTAGGATAGTTATAATATCCCCATTTGGCACCCGGTCTAAGTTTTTGTCCTAATTTTATAGTCTCATAAAAAAACTTTCTAGCCAGTGTGTTAAATCTTCTCTCAGCCTAAAAAGTAAATCATTTTAATTAAAGAAATTATAATGTATTTACTTTAAAGGTTACTATATATTATTTACAAGTTCCTCGAATGTTTCTTTCACTGTATGTTTATGATACCATTTTTCTATTGCAATTGCCATATCTCTATGCCACTGTGTATGATTCCAATTATTTAAAGCAAAAAGTGGATCCCAATCTTCAAATTGAATCACAGCCAATCCTTACATATAACAAAATAATCAAAGATTTAATTGTTAATTACACAGGCCGACAAAAAATACTTTTGTTCTGTTGTCTCTACTTCAATAAATGATTTCGAGGGTTTTTGGCTTGCTGAAACCGAATTAAAATTTCTCCATCACTAACCTAAAATAAATTTGGTAATGTTTTAGAATTTATTACCAAGTAGATAATTATTTTCTAAAGTTTTCGTGCACGATAAAAAGTACTACTATCTTTCCTCTTTAAAATGAATTTTTACTTTTTACTATTCGGTTTTTTTTCACCGAAATATACTAGTTTGAAGATATTGTTATATTTGATGTAGTCAAATCCATTGTGTCACTTGTGTCTACACTATTAATAAAAATATAATATCTTCAAACTAGCATATCTCGACGAAAAAAAATCGTACAGTAAAAAGTAATATTTCTTACCGTGAACGAAAACTTTAGAAAAAAAAATACTTGGTAATAAATTCATAACTATTGTCAAAATTGTCATTTTGACACTTTTATGTTAGGTTATCTCAAAAACCTGACTTGGTAGTGCAATTTGGTCAACGAATTCAGTTTCAGCACCCCAAAAACCACTAAAAACATCTATTCAAGTAGAAACCGCAGTATGATATCGGCCTGTATTATTAATTATAGGTATTATGATTTATAAATATGTATATGTATGGTGTTTAATAAATACCATTAAAATTTTTATTCGGAATTGCTCTTTCAATATCTCTAAAAAAATCACCCAAGTGGAGAGATAGGTTTGCTTCATGAGGAATACACTTATTAAAACAATAGAATGTACCATTCTTATATTGTTTAGCACGTGGAAACAGACCTAAAATTTACCAAAATTTTCATAAGTAAGTAATGTAAGTATTCACAATTTTAAAAAAGAAAACATACCAGGATCACGTAATACAACTATTTTATCTCCTTGGAACGTATCGCGTATGTTTACTTTAAACGTATTTGGTACTAATAATTTTTCAAAATCATAACTATGTTCTTGACACAAATAAGTTGGAACATTCCAATATAACGTAAGAGTTTTATTATCTCCTGAAATACATCTATAAATTGTTTTTGTTTTAGTAATTTATCATAATTACTAAGCGAATAAAATATATTTGTCATGATGTAAGGTTAATTATCATTGTTATTTTGGTGTTATCTTTACATATTAAAAAACGCAACGTCTGTTAGTTCGCTTATCAATCGAGAAATACTTAACCGATTTACGAGTTTTTTTTTAATTCATAGATATATTCTTTGTCCAAGTTATAGTATATATTTTGTTACGTTACGTAATATAAGGAATAAGCAGTGACGATAATAGTGAAACAAGTAGGAAAAAAAGTTTGCCACTAGCGCGTTCTTTTATAATACACTGCATAAATCGTTAAATAGTGAGCAATATAATGTAGTAAAAAATAGTGCTGAGCAAAAAGTTCTAAAATGAACTCCTCGATACCATATATCTAACTTTTATATTTAAACGAGCGAAGCTGCGGACACAGTTAGTGCAAAATGAAAATAACTCACCTGTTGAGTAATGATATCAAAACAAAATAAAATATTAAATTCATTTTAATACCATAAGAGAAAATCCAAATTTTTTATTTACATAAAAAAAACACTAATAATAACATTCAAATAGTGTTTTTATAATAGCAAACTTAGCAAACCATTAATATCCTAGAATTAATGTGTAGGTTGAAATAGTTAAAATATTCATTAATGATACCTTAAAAATATTAGGAACCTATTATCAATTTTATAAATATTTAAAATAATGTATAAACGAGTATGTTAAACATAATTACCCTTGGTTAGATTGTTACAGAATCATTAATTTTACATTGCTAATGGCGACTACATATATTAGAATATTTATATCGATATATTTTACCTACCTTTTAGTAAAAAAACAAATTAACATATGTGTATCATTATAGGCCTAATTTCTCAAAGTACAGTTATTTGATATATTTCTTGCTTGTACATCATTATTTATCACATAACAATAAATTCAAAATTAACTCAAAAGCTCCAAAGCCGTGTACCCAATAATAACTCCATGAAATGTAAAAAAAAAATATTTTTACTTTTTATTTATCAGTTTGTACCTATATATATATTTAATAAACTTTTGTTTTTAGTTTTGAAATGGCATGAATATAGAAAATGTTACAATTTATTGTACGATAGAACGATTTACTGTTCTAGTGATTTGACATTTATCGGCTATCACTTTAACTTTATTTACAACTCTAAAAGCAGTATAAAAAACCAATACAATCAAATTAGCAGACAAATGTAGCGTGTTACAATAATGCTCCAGGAAAAGTCGCATTCAGTCACAATCAATATTGATTAAAACAAATGTCTATCAAGATTAAATGTAATTATTGCAGATATTAGCAAAAATAAATAAAAATTTTAATTCTAATTTGTTAACGAAATGAACAGAGTTTCGAATCGATATTTGTTTTTGTACCGGTTCGTCCGCCGCGTCGTAAAGGTTCCTCTCACATTAAAAATAAACTTACATGCTAATAATTTGTCTCTACTAATATTACAAAGGAAAGGTTAATCCGATTAGTAGTTATTGCGTGATAAAGAAACAAACAAACAGATCAAACAGATGGACTACGTTTGCTTTTATATATTATAGTGATTAAGAATTAGTTTCGACGATGCGATATTAATTAATAATTAAAATTTAAATTATTATACATAACTGCCAATTTATAATTCGTTAATTGGTATGTATTATCGATGATAGCGTCGCTTTCAGTGGTGAAAATTGTAACCAAAAAAATCGGGTCAATTGTCATTTAACCTAACTAAACCGATATTTAATAAAAAATTTAAATCAGTGATTATATATATATATATATACGTTTGACAATAAGAATATTAAAAAAAAAATTATAAAGAAAATAAGTATAATTCTTCAAAACAATTTTAATTAAACACGTTTTTTAAACTAACAACTGACCTTCCAATTCATTAAATTATTTTCTACCTTAAAGTAATTTTACTTATTTATATAATGTATAAATTGTCTATAAATAATCTGTAGGATGAATGACTCCCCATATTATAAGAAATTAGATTTAATACTTTATCAATTGAATTACTTGGTTATACCCAGACGACAAAAATTTGTGCGATTTTATATCTTATTTATGATTTTTTTTCATATTTTGTACAGTCATACTATTATCTCATCGTGGTTTTTTGTATTGTACCAAGAATTTTCTTCATATAATATATAATCGTATTTAGACGCAACGTTTTTGGTAATCCTAATACTATTTTACTTTTATATAAAATTTCCTTATTGTGAATATCAAAGTAAAATGAATGTAAAATTTAATTTATTTAACATGAACAAAATCTTTAAGTAAACGCTTTGATACCGTGCGGATTATTATATTACAATACATAGATAGAAACTTTTTGCGTCATATTTGTTTTTTATTAAATAAAGTTTCAAATTACTTACATTCTTCTAAAGAATTTAATAAATATGTGTTTAATAGAATCATATTATAGTCTGGACGTATTGGAAATATACATACATTTAAATAAAATGTAATAAGCCTAGTTACCAAAGGTTTTAATAAAAAAAAAACATTCTCAGCAAATTAAGCTAGAAGTGGCTGAAAAATGAGTTGTAAGATATGTGGACATTGTCAGTTACAGGTTAAGTTAATAAAAGCTTTGTAAAAATATGATTGAAATTGGTCTCTAGGTTCAAACCTTTTATATTAATGAAGAGGAAAATCCTGATACCATTTTGAATATGCTTAATAAATAAGAGTTCCAATTTTATAAAACCTATTTTTCATGCTGAACTCGTTTCTACAAAACCAAAATGGGCTCTGGACCAAATAATTTTAAAAATCTCATCATGAGAATAACATCGAACATGCTAATAATCAACATCGAAAGAAATAAAAACTAACAAAGATAGATAATGCAAAATACATGCATTGAATCGTACACCTCTTTATTATGCAAATAAATTATATTACATTATTCTTGCTGATGTAAAATTTTATGTGATGAATACATAATAAGAAATTTACATGAATCTACTATTTTTTAAAACAAACTAGTTGTAAACTAATAAAAAAGTATAAGCATTCTATGTTCACGTTCTTTCATATACCTAGTTTTCAAATCTAGGACATCTATATTTAAAATTATTATAATAACAGTGTATAAATTTTTAAATATATGCAATTATTTAATGTTTTTATCCATACTTATATTATAAATGCGGAAGTAACTCTATTTGTTTGTTACCTTTTTACGGTAAAATCACTGAACCGATCTTGATGAAATTTGGCAAGGTGATAGTTTGCATCTTGAGGAAGGACATAGGCTACTACTATGCAGTAATGAGCTTCCTAGGCTATGCGATTTAACAAAATCGACTTTGATCGACTTTTTGGTGCAAATAGTGGGGTTGAATAAAACTCAGACTGAAATGTATAATATAGTTATTTCTTATGATTTGTACGAACTTAAAAACAATTAATTAATATTTACAACCAAAATTGTGGAAAGACGAAATTTACTTTTTATTTTTTACTAAATTTAAAAAACTTTAATAGAAAAATTAAAAACGTATAGAATATATTCTTATTTATTTAAATAAGATGCGAAATCGTAGAAATACGAAATTTAATTTTTATTTTTATATTCAATTTAAAAAAAATTAAAAACGTTAGGTCATAGAGAATATATTCTAATATACTGTTTTTTTCAATTCAATTAATCAATAATTACAAGCGCAATCGTGGACATACAAAATTTTTTAATTTTTTTTTGTTTTTATAATATGAAGTTTTTCACTTATTAATACTGGTTAAATGTTTTGATTTTTACATGTATCATGTAGATCTAATCGAGATCTATAACTTGAAACTAAAATCAGTATAGTAGCTGCTCTGAGTGTCAACTATTATACTGATTGTAATTTTAAGCTAGCGCACAAAATGATCGCAGCGCGTTTATCCCTCCTCCCCACTGTACTGCATTTCTGCGAAGGTGATTCTCTGTTTAATAAGTACGGAACTATACGCCGGTTAGAAAGGTACTAAAATATTCCCAGTCGGACATTTAGTTTCTGAGATATTCAATGGTTTTAGATCATCATGAAAACATCGAGTTTCTGAAAATATAGTATCTGGCTGGCGTGAAACGTTTACACGTTTTCCACGTCAAAAATAAAACCGATTACGGCATATAACTAAAAACTAAGATTTCATTACAACAACGGTAGTTGCAAGTTCATAGAAAATTGCTACAATATTAATAGTAGCGTCGAATTATATTTTTTCGTGAAATCTCTTAGTAGTGAAATTTTTTTGACTAAATCGTTTGATTTTGGGTTCAAGAATATGTGTGTAAGTTTTCCGGATTCTCAGTGCTCCGGAATAGGGTCAAAAATGCCTTTGTTTGTAACAAATTAAGATTTTTTGACGATAGTTCGGCTAATATTTTGAATAATTTTTTTTAAAAAACATATGATGATGCGCTATGGAAATACAAATAAAATGACACTGGGTAGATGTTAAAAGGTCATTCCGTTCACCCGTAAAAAAATAAAAACCGCAGAAAACACGATATTTTTAAAGTTAAGATAAAAAAATAAATAAAACTCTTAATTTTTTAAAAATATCTTCAAAAGATAGCTTTTAACGGTATAAACTGATATGCAACATCTCATCTCATAGTTTTTGTTAAAACGGCCACAATAAATAAATTACGAAAATTTTTGATGGTCAAATTCATTGGGTGCAAATACTGTAGGGCCAAAAATATTTTTTTTAAATGAAGGTTTGAGAGAGTACTATCAAAATTTAAAAAAGTTATTTTTTTCAATTACTCCTTGACTTTTTTTTTGCTATTTGTTTATAAATTGTAATAAACAAATATCAGTTTAACCCCTTAATATTGCTTGAAAATTTTTTTATTTTCTTTCACTTAATAGCATTTGACAAGATCAACAGTACCGAAAAAAAACATAAATAAATATTGATTCCTCAATGAGTTATTCATTTTTTTACTTTTTTGCCAATTGTTAATAAACAAATTAACATTTTGACTTGAATCTTGAGTAAGTAGCTTCCTAAAGCATATGTCTATCTCATATGTCAAGAAAAATTTGTTTACAGTGATTTTACCAAATGTAATAACGATTTAACTGTACGCCTTTAATTTTCTCGTTTCATTTGTGGTCACATGACTCCTATGGTTAATATGTTTAACAATTAGTAAAAAATGAATAACTTGGCCAATTTTTGACGTAGAGAGATGTATTTTTTTTTAAACCCGGTTATTTTTTTCCGTAGAATTCAAATATGCAATGATATCTGTATATAAATGCTTCTAATTTGTTATAAACAATAAAAATACAATTATTTATTTATTAATTTAAATTTAACTGCATTTGTTTCCAAGGCAACATGAATTGTAGACTTATTTATTAGTATTTACAATTCAAATTTTGAGGGTGGTTTTCAGAGAGTCAAAGAGTAATTGAAAAAATAACTTTTTTAAATTTTGATAATACTCTCTCAAACCTTCATTTAAAAAAATATATTTTTGGCCCTACAGTATTTGCACCCAATGAATTTGACCTTCAAAAATTTTTATAATTTATTTATTGTGGCCGTTTTAACAAAAACTATGAGATGAGATATTGCATATCAGTTTATACCGTTAAAAGCTATCTTTTGAAGATATTTTTAAAAAATTAAGAGTTTTATTTATTTTTTTATCTTAACTTTAAAAATATCGTGTTTTCCGCGGTTTTTATTTTTTTACGGGTGAACGGAATGACCTTTTAACCTCTACCTAGTGTCATTTTATTTGTATTTTCGTAGCGCATCATCACATATTTAAAAAAAAAATTATTCAAAATATTAGCCGAACTATCGTCAAAAAACCTTAATTTGTTATAAACAAAGGCATTTTTGACCCTGTTCCGGGGCACTGAGAATCCGGAAAACTTACACACATATTCTTGAACCCAAAATCAAGCGATTTAGTCAAAAAAATTTCACTACTAAGAGATTTCACGAAACAGCCGTTTTTCAGATAAATCGACGCTACTATAAGCTTGTTGTAATTATATAGCTGCTCCGCCAACGCCTACTCCTAAGCTCAAAATTACATGGCTTGAATTGAATTTTGAAGTGGATTTAAACTTAATATTGTAGTAATTTTCTACGACTCGACGATTATGATTGTCGTGATAAAAATTTATTTTTAGCTTGTGGGTTTTTCGCACTTGTCGGAGTGAGGGGTTAATTTTTTTTTAAGTTATTGTTTCTATTGTCGTCCTCACGACTCGAAGAAATCAAAAAAGTTTGTTTCATTACAAAATTCGTCAAATATCAAGGAACAATGATATGATCGGTCTATTAGCACATTCCTTTCTTCAATCGCTTTGCTCCCTTGCAAACAGTCATACATAGACAAAATACATATACACAGACATGGATAGTCGATCATACCAAAGAGGAAAGGAGATGATTCAATTAACATGGAATCACATTACGAGTAGTGAAGTAAAAAAGTTATATATTATAATTTATTTTCTATTTTATTTTATAGATTTTATAACTATTGAAAGGGTACTAGGGTAAATATATAAATCAAGATTCTAACAAATGTGCATAAAAGGGTAATTAGGGTAAGATGCATCGTCAGGAGATGTGCAGAACTTATAATTAGTTAGCACTAGTTTGCACTATAACAAACTTTTCACTTATGTTTGTTAATAGTCTGACGTACCTACATAAGCAGTCAAACAAATAACGATTTATAATTCAATAAAAAATTTTGTTATCGAGAATGGTTTGGTCGAAATTATTTTCTTTATATAGATATAAGTTTTACAAAAATTTATCGAATAAGTATTTATGAAATCAACTTTACTGTTTAATCTAGAAAGCTGATATATGACATCATTTTTTTATTATTCATAGATATTATGTTCTTTGTCCAGGTTTAAGTATATATTTTATTACCTTAGGTAACATAAGGAATAAGCAGTGAGGATAATTGTAAATCAATTATCATCACCAAATATTGAGCAATATAATGTAGTAAAGAATTGTGTAGAGTAAAAAGTTCTAAAATGAACTCCCCGATGAGTTAAATGGCAGACAAAATACTCCACATGAATAACTGAAGGGCAATTATATGGAACAATTGAACCGAAAAAAAAAACATTTTGGAAAGTACAAACAACATCTAATGGCGATTATCCTAATAATCCTATAATTATATATCTTCATATAAATTAATTTTAGGTTCTCACGTTTTCTAATTGAGAAAGTTCCATCAAAATCCGGTCACTTATTTTTGTTTCAAGTTGAAATAAAAAGGCAGACAAGGAAAAATTCTAAAAACTGTCAAAATATCGCTTATAAGATGATGTAGGACTATATAAAAAAAATCATTGTACAGACACAGTTTTTTAGACGTATATTGTATTTGTATTACGTATTGATAAAAACATAATAATTTTTGGTTATTTTCTTGTGGTTTTTTCTTACAATTTACAAAAACTGAACATAATTATTCATTTTTAGACATGAAAGGGTTACAAAAGACACCTCTGACATGTAATTATCTTTGTATTTTAATTACATGGAACAAATCTCACGTCAGATAAATTGTAAATGAGTATTAACGTAGAGTTGTCGTTAACGGCGTTGCAAAAGAAATAACGCACCGGTAGAATTAGGACAAACTCATTATGAAGTTTTTAGCATATTAACATTTCTCTATTCATCTTAATTGATTCGCGTAACTCCTTTGTACAACCAAAGTGGAAAGGTGTGTTAATATTTAATTGTTTTAAAGATACAATAAAACTTACCTATTTAAATATAGATAATATAAAATTCAACCTAATTTCAGGTTCTAATGATAGGGGAGAGTGGGATAGTTACAAACACTTAAGGAAAAAATAAAATAAATTAAAACGTTAGTATGAAATCAGTAGATTTATTGTGCATTACTATTATGTAGTTCATTATAAAAATGAATTTTCATTATCCATTTTAATAAAATATAACATTAAAGAAAAACAAAACCTTAGGTGTTTATGATTACTCGACTAGCATAAGATAATCACGAACATTGAGATAATTAAACCTAATTGGTACAAGAGTCCCAGTGAAAGCCTCTGGATGTACTTTGACCACTGATTCACTTATCATAAATTGCACTTGTAGAACATTATCCAGTTTTCAACAGAATGATTTTGATTTTTTTCATTACAATAACAAAAATAGTTATTTTCTTTATTAACATCATCGTTTCTTCTTTTTTACTTGATACTTCATCAGTTTTCTTAATTTTATTTTCTTTAAAATTGCTGCGATCCCTCGCACTTTTTCTAGTTTTAGTTGTCATCAGTCTTTTTTTTACAACGTTCGGGATTATTCGTTTGTCATTATCCCACGTGTTTGACAAAAATAAACATACTTCTTTGAGGCTAGGATCATATAATAAACAAATGAGTGACATCAAATACTGTTTGGTCGAGGCTTACTTGAACATTTATATTAATTACAGATCAGTTATTACATGACTTTTATTCTTTAAGTTACTTTGTACTGTAAGCGCGATCTACACTGAACGTTAACGGTCCGATCACAGACATAGATACCAGTAAAATATTGACCTTCTAAAATTGGCGTACGGTCTCTCAGACTTCGGGAGTTTTATTATTAATAATTTTGTATAATTTTTTTATTTTATTCATTACCTATACAAAATCGTAAATATCTCGGATCTTAGTTAAAAATTGCAAAACCACCGCAGTAAGCTATTACTAATATAAAATAATAGTGTTCAGCAAAGTGTCTCCCAATTGATCTTAAAAGTCCAAACGTTACGAATTTACCAGTTTAAATAAATACGCAGTTTGTATTTGAACTCAGCTTTTCCATCTGCCGAATTACTTTAATCTCAGAAAGCAACGTCAATATATACATGTATAGTTTAGAATAAACTCTTTTGATTTGGTAATTGTATTGTTTTTACGACTTTTTCCATTAGCTAAAACTACATAAACAACGAAATAAGATGATTATTATTATCAGTAAATCTTCAGTAAAAACACATTTCACAAGAGTTAATGTTGTAAGTCAATTCGACAGTATATATTTTTTATTATGTACTATGTTCGGGCATATATATAAGTAGAAAGTGACTAGGACCAAGATCTTTTTTTATATATAACGAAAACAATATTTTCTTAATATAAGAATATATTCTTAATCCAAGTTTTTTATTGTTTTAATCCGACAATCTTGCTTAAAATAGAAACAATAATTTTCTGGATTAAGAGCATTTTCTTATATTAAGAAAATATTGTTTTCGTTATATACAAAACAAGGATTTCTTTATCCGTGTCAACTTTTCTACCCTTGCACTCCGACAAATATACACCAATTTGGAAAAAAATTGGTTTGTTTGAAAATAAATATAAACCACTGAATTCGCAATTACCTCGCGTTCGTGATAACCCCACTCTCCCCTACAGTCAATTTAGATAAAATTATTTTTTATAATTTATACAAACCTTTGCTAAGTTCTTACAGCACGTTATTCCTACCTAATATTATTTATAACCAATACTATACTCGTATATATACATATATAGTAAACAAATTCAATGGAAAACACTTATTTTATATAAAATCATTCTACTGTAATCTTCTTCTTATATTTCCTTTCAAATATATAAATGCCCATAAGTCACGTTTTCATTGTTACTATATTTGATAAAAATTTTAAACATCTACAATTCTAAGAATTGTTTTTTTAAATTACTATATTTATCTTTACAGCTTATCTACTCCAAAATATAATAAGTACAAATTTTATTTAAACATGGAGAAAAGTATTCTTTAATAGCATGACTTCTTTTACAAAATTGGAAAGCTTCGATGTACAAATGATAATCCTATATAGCAGTAGTTAATTTCAGTTATGATCTAATATAATAATATTATATAATGCAACTGTATACATTAGATATCTTCAAAATTCTTTGAAAACCGAGTCTTATTAAAAATCATGAAAAAGAACATTTTATTTTTATTTTAAGTTTTTTTTTATATTGTTTTTAATCATTATATAATATTTTTTTAAATTGTGATATATGATCTATGATTAGTGTATACCTACATATAACATTGATACCAAAGCTTTTTTTTAGTGAAATATTTAACATAAACATTGCCTGTCTCGATTGTTATTACTGTTTACAAAATTAACCATTTTTCGCGACTGTTTTGTGATGTTAATTGTCATTTATTCATTGCCACAGTTATCAATTATGATATAGGTATAAAGAAAGAAGTTCTGAATGACTGATTCATAAACACCCAACCCAATCTCCTGGACCTAGAAACGTGAATTTTCATGGGTTTTATTTTTTATGACGAAAGCACTCATAAAGAAGAAATTTTTTGAAAGCTTACTCATATATCTATTCTATTAACTCTTTGAACTCGAGTGGCCGGTATACCAGTCTGTTGCTCAGGAACTCAGACTCATGCTGCTGGTTGGATCAAGACTTTTGGATTATTCTGCATCCGTTGACTTCTGTCGATAATATTTTTAATTCTTTTGTATGTTTTCATAACATTCATGTACCCGAATGACTGGTATACCGGCCTGTTGCTCAGGAGCTCAGGGTTCAAAGGGTTAAAATTAAAATTCACGATTTCTCAAAGTTCACTCATGATAGGGGGAAATATAGTTCCAGATTAACAGAACAAATAGCATTACAATTTTTAATTATATAAATGTTCATAAGAATGAGTACAATGGGAGTGAAGCTATTACTATTAAATACATTCAGTCATTGCCATTAATCATTTTATTTATGTTTTATATATTCATACTTATATAATTTACAAAATATAAATGTAATATATGTAAATCAATTTTTATTTGTGAACAAAAAGTTCCTTGTTTTTTTTTTTAATATCAAAATAACTTTAAATTTAAGTACCTATTCTACAAACAAGAGGATGGTGTTAAGAAATTTATGTAAACATGAAAATAATAAACCAAGAAAGGTCGTAGAATTTCATATAAAATTAAATAAACACATTCGTAGAAACAGAATCTGTAAATAATTGAGCACACGTTGATAAAATTTATCAACGTCAAACACAATTAAATTTAGTTTAGAATAGAGGAAATGAACACTATGTAGAAATCCGTACTTTTGTATTATGTATATCCACCTTGACATTCCTTGGAAACATCTCTTCGAAATCTCGTGATTTATTCTGAAAACGTTCACTTTGATTTTTATGTTTACTATGACAAATGCTTTTATACAGGATGGTATATTTAATTTGTGGCAAACAAATATATCAAGAACTAAGGTGTGGAGATTTCAAGGCCATTTTGAGGTTAACTTAATTTTTTTAAATGGAAACCGAATTCTTTTTTTGCAGAAAGAAGAAAAATGGAAAACAAAAGGCATAATTCATTGCTTTTGTGCGGGGTCCTTTCTTTTCCTCTACTGCTAAAACGGCTCTTTTACGGACAAAAAACGATTGTTTTAAGTTTACAAAGCATTCTATATATGTATTGTTAACTACAACCAAATCTCGTTATCTATAAATAATTAATTTATTATGAACATTTAAAAAAAATATTAATTAAAAAATTATTTATTATTTATTATTAAAAAGAAAATTTATAAAATATTAAGATTTTTCAATGCAAAAAATTTTCAAATGCTAATTTTAATAAAATAAAATACGTTAAAATTCAGATTTAAAAAAATCAGACAAAAGTTGATTCCATTTTTTTTTAATACGAATCTGCAAAAAAAGAATTAGATTTCCATTAAAAAAATTAAGTTGAACTCAAAATGACCTTGAAACCTCCACTCGACATTGGTTTTCACCCTTCTAACCCTGACTTTTTCCGGACTAACAATCAGTTGAGGTTTAATATTAAAATTAAACAAATTAAAATCAAATATTTTTAAATTTTCAATTACAAAATTCTTAATCATAAGTCAGTTCTGATAATCAAGTTAATTGGCAGACCTATATGATAACAATGGCAAGTTAATAGTTTATTCATACATTATGGTGATAACCCAAACAATAATTAGTTTGTGTAATTGACTTGCACGCACTCCACAACTTTGTAACATCTTTGGTACTCAATCCATATTATAATTGATAACTTAATCTAATTAAGATAGTTATGTATTAACTTTACGTACTTAACCCTCGAACATGAATACCCTATTAAAACTTTACTTATAATAATTGTACTGCTGACTAACAAGTATGTAACTTTGTAATAACTTTAAAAAATGCTAACAATGATTTTGATTGCGAAAATTTATATATTTTAAGACAATAACTTTGTTGGAAATGAGTTACTATTTTAAGGTGGTTTTTGGATATTTTTGTAAAGTTTTGTACTGAAATTGGAATCAGTATTATGTCTATCTGTCTCTTAAAACCTTCTAATTTCTTAACCGTTTTACCTCCAGGGCTGATATTTGGCAACTACATAGTAAACTAGCTGCTCCCCGCGACTTTGTTAGCGTGGAATTTTGGTTAATGAAAACAACACCATGAATCAATGATGTTAGGTTAGACAAATAATATTTATGTATAATTGTCGATAAAACAGGCTTTTAGTTTCGCATTTGTACGATAAATATCACTAACCTAACCTATCGCACGTACAAATGGCACACACCCATTTTTTTATTTAATAAATAATTGCTTCGTCTGCAAAATTTCATCAAGTTCGGTTCAGCGGCTTAGCCGTGAAAAGGTAACAAACAGACAGATAGATACAAACACACTTTTGCATTTATAATATTAGTATCTATGGTGAACCAATAGACTATATCAAATGAAAGCTGACAATTCAATGAATTTAATTATGTAAATAACATTTTGATATTGTTAAAATCTTTAACAAATTTTTAAAAATAAATTCTAAAAACATTTCGTTTCCTTTCATGACTTTTTCATGTTCGAAATATTACTCATGCTCAATAAAAATGTACTAACGCACAGTCACGCACGATTGTGAAACTTTGACTCACGACCACGTATACTTACGAGCCAAGATTTCAAAATCGCTCATGCTCACATCGAGTCACTACGTGATTCGAAAAATTTCATGGCCCATGTCCAAATGCATTTCAGTTATTTAAATTTCAGGCGAAAATTCTTGTCGAATCTAGATAAAAAAAATATACATATCAAATTCATTATCGTTTAAAGAATAAAATTTTATTGAAGGTTGAATCATTTTCATGACAAAATAATGAAGAAAGTAATAATAATATTTTTTTGTATAGCAGTTTTAATAAAAATAACTATAGCCATAGAAAATATGCTGGTTGTAATTTAAACTTGAAAACTTACGGTAAGCGAACATACTAAAAAGATTAAATCAAGTGAAAGAACCATAATTTGCTCTTCGGTATTTTATGTATAGAAGGAGCATGTCTTCTTTTGCTTATTTTCTTTCGCAGATTATATAATATATATAAATGTACATCAACAATAACATAAATATATATGTATATACAATATACAGTATCTTTTATGAGACCATAATAATTTAGTAATCATCTTAATTTGGGTCAGTCAAAGAATTACATCCTTTTGAAATGGACAAATTGATTTCAGTCAATAAGTAATTTATGTCTTCGTAATTTTATATCAAATCATATACGCTGAAACTTTCTAAGCATTGAGGGTTTTCTCTTGAGAATTTTCCTTGATTTTTCAGTTCCTGAATTCTGATAAAAATAACTTGAGATTTTTTTTATTATTTAACTTATTTTCAAGTTCATATAAATCTAATCTAATTAGAATTTTTTTTATATACAAATGGAATTAATTTTGTCTCAATTATTCTAGCAACAATCGGTTAAAAATAATGCCCTTAACAAAAAATCATATTTCAAGGCTATATCCTCGCAAAAAATAAAAAAAAATTAATAAAAATTGAGTGCCGTTTATGCTTAAACCGTCAATGCAGCAAAAACGATGTAAGATAGACAAAAAATGAATATGAACAGTTTTATAAACAATTTTAATATTCCTATTTTTCTATAAAAGAAAGTCACATTCGGTAATTGATCTTTTTTTGGCCCCTCCAGCTTCATTTATATTTACATTATACACTTTAATAATAGAATATATATTACTTTTTTGGTAGGAATAATTAAAAATGCATTATTGCTTTTACAGCATCGTATTATTTTTAATATATTAATATATTCGAAAATACCTTAAATATAGAGATGTGTATTAAATTCTCAAGTTTAGACTGGGATTAAAATTCAGAAAGAACATCTAATGAAAAAACTATCTTTAACCAAAATTTGAATATACAAATTGACCTCTACTGAACATTTGCTTACTTTACTCAGGTTCCAACCTTTAACTTGTTGAAATTTACATTTAAAGTAGAACCACTAAAGTTTTATAATATATTTCAAATTCAATTAAAAATATCTTCCCAAAGGTATCTTTGTGCTAACAAAATAACTGTTGAATGTTGGATATTTAAATATATACATTATGTTTATAATTAGTAACGTTAAAATAACAGAAACAGGTGAATAATAGGATAATATTGATTCTATATAATATTGTTCGATTCAATAAAAGGTTAAATTGTATGTAGCTAATAATTCCGATGTTACATAAATAAATAAATACATTAGCTTACAATAAAACATCTATGATTAATATATCTATACTATGGAAATATTATTTTATGTAGAATTTACCGGTGGCTTCGCCCACGCAGAGGTAATAAATAGGTTACTAAAACTATTAATCTATAATTTATGTAGTACAGTAAATAATAAGGCAATCGTGCATTTTTGGTAGGCAGCATTTTTTTAGGGGGTTTCATAGGGGGGTCATCTGTGAGTCTAAAACTCAGATTCTGGGAATCGGAATGATGTTGTTTTCAGCCATCTTGAAAATTAGGGTGCAATAAGTTTTTTTATTTATCTCCGTAATCGTAAAAAAAATGACAAAAAATTTGAATTAAGCATTTTTGTAGCTAATCGAATTATCTGTAACTTTTTAGCGTAACATAAATAATAAAAATTTTAAAAATTTAAAAATTAATAATTATGATGTTTTGAGATCAATTATTTTTGCCAAAATTATTGTACTTGATAGATTAGCATCCTTCTTTATTAATCATTATTCTAAACCCTTTAATAAAAAGTAACTCATCTGTTACATAAGGAAATTAAACAAAATAAAATATTATCATTTTATTATCATATAAAGATAATCAAAATTTATATTTTTATTTTACACTATTTATAATATTTAAACAGGTTTTTATAATAGCGAGGTTGGTAAAGTATTTATATACTGGAAATAATGTGTTGGCTGCAATAATTATAAATGTAATTAATTATTTTCTTAATTGAAAAAAGTATGTACCTATTATCAATTTTGCAAATAGGTTTGGTCTAGTTACTCTGACCCAATAATTAAATGTATATTTTGAAACCATTAATGCTATATAACTATATTAAAATACATTAATAATTAACTTTCATAAAATATTAATAATACCTATATAGGTGACATTAGTAAAATTTGTATAAAATTGAAAACATATGTGTGAAAAGATATAAACGACTGATAACATCAAAAGCATAAAATACAATATTTTGAATGTAAATTTATTTTGACGGATTACTATTTTTTGCGCAATAAAATATTTAGGTAGAGGGTTATCACCTTTAGATTTTTTTGAGAAATATCTGTTTTAAATAGTAAGTAAAGACCCCCCTCCTCTCAATTTGCAAAAAGTAGTATTTAGTCAAAATATATTTAAATAATTATAACCTGTGGGTACCCACATTGTTTAAACTTGATTGATGTTTAGTTGTACTTGAAATATTTTATATTGAATAACAAAGACTTATTCAATGAAAAATTAAGCTCACTAATAACCCACGATGCAGTAAGGCCTAGAATAGAACTGTAAACGTAAGTCAAAGTAAAACATTCGTAAAATTTCGTGACTGCTTGAGTACATTTTTATCGTGCGTGAGTTCCTGAGTATGTATATTTTGAAGATCATTATTCAGATAATAAAGCAAATTGTTGTAATTACATTTTATATCCCCGGATGATTTATTTTATTTAAAAAACTTCCTACACGTTACTTCAATCAAATAAAAACTAACATCAATGGTAAAATTGTTGGTAGCGTGTTCGATTGTAAAGAAAAAAAGAAGCTATTCGGGTTTTGAATACGGAAGCTTGGATGAGAGTCCTGAGCGTTGACCGCTAGCCCATATGTATCATTGTTTCAGTGCAGTAGTTTATGAATTATATAGAATGGTAAATTCCTACCCACAAATTCTCAGAAACGGGGACGAGTTGGCACCCAAGTCAAGCGAGGATAAAATAGTATCTGTCTCAACTATAACCATGCAGAGTCTACCCGTAACTCGATGCAGTTCTGTACCGTCCCCTTGTCAATTCAATTTGGTTTTAACTTTTATTAGTATTTTTAAATCTAGCTTGAATTTAAAAAAATACGATAGCACGATTTACTGTTTTAGTCATTTGATATTTATATGCTATCATTTTAACTGTATTTACAACTTTAAAAGCGGTATTAAAAAACCAACACAATCAAATTAGCAGCCAAATGTAGCGTGTTACAATAATGCTTCGGGAGAGGTCGCATTCAGTCACAATCAATGTTGGTCAAAACAAATGTCTATCAAGATTAAATTTAATTACTACAGGAATTAGGAAAAATAAATATAAATTTAAATTCTAATTTGTTAACGAAGGGACTCGAAATATCCATTTTATATCCCCCTGTTTACTGATTTAAAAAAATCATGATAGCAGGGCTTTGGTGGTATTATCAACGACAAATAGCAACCCATGATGCATATATCACCAGTATTTTGACTGCTAACTGCATATTTGTTTTGTTTCTTATAGGAGAGAAAAAGTATTGAAAGAGTTAGTATTATGCACCCATTAAAAAAATATATTTTTTAGGTGGGGATAACATAAACAATTTTTTTTTGATTTCCTGGAACTCACAGTATGTATCTACACAAAATTATTATGAAGTGAAATAAATAAAAAAACTGTCAGTTAGCAGATATTATCAGAAGTCTGGCGATATACATATGTATTCGCGCATGCCTTGGCCGTTTTTTTTTATCTCGGTAGTGGAAACGGTTGGTCGATCTGACACAATGACATCTATGAAGAGCTCAATTCTGATCCAACGTTCCGTTAACGTGATTGGCTCATTATATTTTGTATACATTCACTAATCTTAAAAAAATGGGATATATTATGTGATTTATATTAGACTGGGGATTTAATTACATGTTTTACTTAATAACAAAAGAATTACGTAATTAAAGAGTGCTTTAATTTGCTTAATTTGACCCAACGTTCCCACTGACATCAGGATTTTTCACGCTTCCCCTGCCGGGTTATTCACCACAATATTGCCGTACATCATTTTGATTTATTTCTAATAGATATGGCAAAATCTACACATATACAAAGTTGATTTATAAGAAGTACCTACTCATCCTCAAATCTATATCTCGCAAGGATATATTAAAATCATCATATATATTAAACTACCAGGGTGTTACAAATAGTATTATTATATTTTATAGTCTTCAAAATTCAAATGTAAATCCAAAACCATAACAGATGTATAAAATACGTATCATTAATCAATCCATTCCAAATTTTGAACACAACTGCGGTTAGTATAATACAACATTATAATCGAAGAGTAACCTTACGGTCAGACGCATCTCTGCCCACAAAGCGGATTATATCTTACTGAGATCGTGTTGTGCAAACTTGAACAACTGTTTATAATACAGATTGAGATGTTGCTAACTTCGCACCATTTCACTATGGGCCAGGAGACCCTGTTCTATGGCCAAAAGTCCAGATGTTATCCGTTTTAATTAAAATTCATTTTATAAGGTTTTTTTTGGACGCTGATTTCAAATTTTTAATAAAAATTAAAAAATTCAAAATGGCGGAACCAATATGGCGACTAATATATTTCAAAAGTTCTCCAATTTAAATAAAATTCATTTTGTAAGGTTTTATTGGGACGCTGATTTCAAATTTTTTATGAAAATTTAAAAATTCAAAATGGCGGATCCAATATGGCGACCAAGATATTTCAAAAGTTATCCGATTTTAATAAAATTCATTTTATAAGGTTATATTGGGACGCAAATTTCAATTTTTTATAAAATTTAAAAAATCAAAATGGCGGATCCAATATGGCGACCAAGATATTTCAAAAGTTATCCAATTTAAATAAAATTAATTTTATAAGGGTAAGCACGCGGTGTAAAAAAATAAGAATCTAAATACAAGTAATCTCCTTACAACAATCCATAACAAAGTTTCGCTGTAACACTATGAATGAAACTAATTGCAACCCTTCATCCGTGAAAAGGGATGAAATATATATTTTTTTTTTTATTACGTATAAATAATTGTAAATATCTTAGATCTTAGTTAAAAATTGCATAAACTCACCCACTGACTACCCGGGCCATTAGGGGTTGAGTGTCCATTTTTTTTTTTATTGAAGACTATTTTGTCCAAATTCACCTGTATAACTAAAGAAACTATGCAGATAAACATATCAAAAACCCACCCTCGTCCACCTTTTACGCTATTAGGGGTTGAAATTTTAATTTTAATTGAATATTATTTTGTCCGAATTTACCTTAATATCGTAAAAAATATGTAAATAAATATATCATAATTTTGAAAATTAAACACCAATACCCCCCTCCCCCCCTCCCATCTCTTAGGGGTTGAATTTTCGAAAATGCTATTTGTCTTGTACAATATGTGTGCAATGTTTCATTCGAGTGAATACAAACAAATTTTTTTCGACATATCAAGTTTTCCACCCCCTTGCACCCCTTAGTAGTTTAATTTTGGGAAATACTTATGTAAATACTAGTTTCATTATTTGTATTATAGAGTATTCATTTTAAGTTTCAAGTAAATCCAACCAAAAAATATTTTCCCATTCAAAATTTTACACCCCTTTTTACCCCCGTAGGGGTTGAATTTAGAAAAATATTTTCTTAATGGGTGTTTAGATCATAAAAGGAAGACACCCCTCAAATTTCACGGTCCAGAGAAAGTTTGTACACTCGTAGTACTATATTCGTTTATACAATGTGAAATAAATATGTACATTGTACATATCATTCTTGTACGTTTAGAAGAGTTTCACAGTCAAGCAAATGAAAACGGGCAAAAAGGGGCAGATCTAGGCTGAAGTGCACATCCTAGAGAAGACATCTGTGGGTCTCATTACTTAATACAAGGCGGTATCTTTCGGTATTCGCAATCGGCAGCAGGTGCTTTGCTGAAAAATCTTGTTTTTTTATACTAAAAATGTGGTTTTACTTCAGTAAAACTGAAAATAACGCATTCATGTGACATTTAAAATAATTTTTGAACTTCCACGAACGAAATAATCCAAATATACGGCTTGAAATTTATGACTTTACAATAAATATTACATTTTACAAGCGACAGTAACATAATTTTTTTTTATACATTTTTCAACTTTGCGCCCCTGTCACTTGAACAAGAATTGATTAATCAATATGTAATTGTCATCATAACTACTTCAATTAATACCGAATTCAGTGGTCTAATTCGTTTTCTCAAATTCGAAAGTAGACTTTTGGCCACAGAACAGGGTATCCTGGCCCATAGTGCATTTGTGTACCGCTGTCTAGTCCGCAGTAACCACAGCGTTTCTGCCTCTCTCACTCAATGTGGGAGCGGTCTTTCTGTGTTTTGTAAACAAATGCTAATACCTGATATTATAGTAATGGTTCGAGTAATGCGTACTATTAATACGGTATTAGTACCACCCGGAATGCTATCGGTTAGTTTCAGATGAAAACTAGTTTTTGTACAAGTTTGCGTAACTTAGTTTGCACACCAGGCTGCTTTCAATTAATGATTTTCAATTATAGTAAGAAAAAATATCTTTCAAGTCCCTAAGGAGCGTCTATTAATTACATAATGATGATTTTTTAAATTTTCGAGCCCCTCTCTCACTTGTAAGTGTTCGTAAGCTTTGTTGATCCATCGTTATTTTGTGACAGATTTCCTATTTTTTATTTAACGATATATTATCAAGTATTTTTACTGTACATATGTTATACTAGCTATGCCCGTGGCTTCAGTCGCATAGAAATTAAAGTTAAATATATGGTATCGCGGAGTTCATTTAAAATCTTTTTTCATACAATTCTTTACTACATTATATTGTTCAATATTTAACGGTTTAGGCAGCGTATTGCAAAACAGCGCACTGGCGGCAAACAGACCATAAACAAAATTAAACAAAAATATTATGTATTTAAACATACATATTTAAAAAACAATAACATTAAACGTAAAAAGCCACTTACTTTGTTACTCCACATTTAATCGGCTTCAGTATGTCACAATTTTGGTATAATTTTTTCGCGTACATGTTACTTCAACACGTCAAAAACACGACATTCACTGTCACATCTGAACTGGCACATACTTATATCTCTAAGCTCAAAGGCCTCTATCAAATGCACTTTAAGTTATAGTCGTCTCTTTTCCACATCGGAAGATATTAGGAAAGTCTCACAACATTTTGCCCTACGTAAATGTTATATTTACAAATATATCATATTTTCATGGACCATATACATATGTATATGACACAAGAATGTATGGTGTACATATAAATGCATGCACGTAAATAAATTCAAATAAGAAGCAGATGCGCTATCGGTTATTGATTTATACTTGCCATTTTATGAATAATGGAATATCAATTCAATATTACGAAAGCGCGCGCCAGAAATGCGGTCATTTTGGTAGAACTGACATGTAATATTTTCCTATCGTTCATCTTGATGTCTTTTCATATCAGATAGAAAAGATTTCTAGAAAAGATTTCGGCAGGATTCTGGATGGCTATGCCAAGGATCTGACAAAAGGTTTTATCTTATAAATATATGACAAAACGAATTAATGATTCTTCATTTTTTACATATTTCTACGTGTGTATTTCAAATATTGATTTATGGTTGTCAAAAGAAGCTAAAATGGCATTTTTGTGGATTGAACTATATGTTTTAAGGGTTCACATTGAACATTGTTTCTATGAAAAAAATACATTTAATTATCGTTTTTGTGTACAATAAGTGTGTATCTCCTGTTTTCCAAATGAAAAGCGGATGTTAACTTGCGAATTTTGAAATTTTTTATTTCGATTTGAAACAAATATTACTGGACCGATTTTGAAGGGACTTTCACTGATTAAAATCCAATGACTCTAGAATTAGTTTAAGGTATAACTATTAATTTATAACAGGCCTATATTAAGGAAAATTTACAGTTAATATTTAAATAATTATATTAAAGAGTGTGGAGCTTATGATTTTAGAGGAGCTTGTCATGCAGGCATTTTAAATTCAATGATAAGTGAAGTATATGTATATCTTTATCATATAAATTTAATTTTTCTATATATTTTCCAATAAATTGTGAAACATTTATTTGTTTCTTAAACTAAACTTTCTAAAATATATTTGATATGTGTCTTAGACCATACGCCACGGTGTGGTGAAAAAATGAACTTTTTTTACTGTGTCAGCTGTCAGTTGTTTTTGATTTAATTATTTACTAAACACTGGTTAAGTTAGGTTAGAAAACAATTGACCCGATTGCGTTAGTTTCGATTTTTACCACTGAACGCGTCACTACCATCGCATATCATTTGTTTTGTGTAGTTGCGTTGTTTTATTAACTGCTGATACATTTGATATAAAAGAAATATTATTAATGAACTATAATTATGTACGTACAAAAATATCTAACAATAAACCTGGTTGGATAACCGCTAATAAACTATTCACATTAAACATTAGCACTCAAATGAGAGCTTATCAAATTTAATGGACATTTACAAAAAATGCGATATGCAAATAATGTTGAAAATTTCTTTAAAGGCTGGGTAATTATCTTTATTACTCCCTTGAATACACCTTTCTATTTTAAAATAAAGACCCTCAAGATCCAAGTTGTAACAGAAATACATTTCTATGTTTAATATAACGTATACATATATTATATATTATATAAAAAATGCATGTGAGTATTGAATAGAGCAATTTAAATATTAAATTGATATAATATTGAATGTATCATACGACATCTAATATACTCAGAAAAAGGTTAAATGATAAAAAGAAGTACAGCATATATGTATTCTGCATTCGAAATAAAATTGAATAACTTATAATAAAAAGTAATGGTGTGCTTTTTGACACAACATTTCGTTTTCAATATGCCATATTTTTTTATTCAACGTCTAAATATAATTCTTTTATATTTTTTAAATATTTCATAGGAATAATATGTTTATGATACCTATACATATAAATTTTCTCAACACCGAAAAGTTTAAATTTGAATGATAACATGAAAATATATTTACCTAATTAAAGTAAACACAAACAAAGTCTCAACTTTTACACATTAATTATGATAATAAAGTTAAATTACCCTGAAGTTTCTCATACGAGGACAGCGAATTATATTAAAAACTATTTCTACATACATATTAACATATTATATTTATTGGATATTTTTTATAATATTTATAATTATTTAAGTCGTCTATTTAAGGACACAATATAAGAAACTAAGGGTACAGTAGCAACTGTTGCAAGTCGCAATGAATACCATAAAATTGCGTCGATTACCACTTACTATATTTGTTATTATTCATTATTATACAAAATCGTTAATATCTCAGATCCTATGCGTGATAGGGGAATGATTTTTCCCCTAAATACTCTACATCCCAGTAGGATTTTTCCACAAATCGAATGAGATAGATTAAAACCTTTCATCTGTAACAGAGGGCGAAATATTGATTATTTTTTTTAATTTTACGTTATTTATTAGTTATACAAAATCATATGTAAATATCTGGACTCCTATGCGAAATAGATAGTGGATTTTCCCCCTAGAAGCCCTACACCCACGTAAAAAGTTTCCTGTCGGATCGAATGAGGCCAATTACATCTTATCTGTAACAGAAGGAGAAAAAAATGTCCAATGCATTTAGTAGATGTCTACTATTATTATAAATGATAACTTTTTTTTTTATATAAAAACAAGTTTTTTTACAAATTCATTTCAAGAAAGTATAGTAATTGTAGAAGTACTATTTACTATTTAATTTTACTTGTTAAAAGTTAAAATTAAGCAGGTATTATGAAAAAGTACTTGAAGTACCAACGAAAAAAAAAACAATCCGTTTATCTTTGAAAACACCAACGTCATCTGTACATTGACCCTTGAGATAACAGATGCGAATTGCACCGGTTGGCGTTTGCACTGTTTCTTAAAAGTTCCAGTGTACAGACTGAGAGTTAAAATTGCTTGAAGTATTGACAGCTCTAGGTGAGAGATACCTTTGTTTACGAAAACACGATTAATTCAAATAACCCATTGAACAACATGATCTGTGTTTTACAAGTTACACCGTTACAAACAAAAGTTAAAAGACATTGTACGTTAAGTCCTAGACATGGGTCTTTAATACTGGTTAATTCTCAAAGTAATTTAAACCATCTGTTAAATGGGCGTCATTATCTCTCCTGCAATCCAGCTCAGTTTGACAGCATTAAATCGCACTGGCATAAAACTTAGTTATAGCTATGTATAGGAAATTTAAATCGCATAAATTAATTCTAAATGTTACGCCCCCGTGTCTTTTGTGTGGTTATAACTTTTCATATAAACTTTCTGGTTATAATATAGCGGAAGAGAAAAAAACGAGCAGAATTTTGATGAAGGAATAATAATTATCTACATCGTTTAATATTTTATGTTTGTGAGAAGATTAAAGTTATTCTTGTACTACTGAATAACTTAGGGCTTCTGGATTTGATTATTTTCCCCACGTTTCTGCAATTTACTTGAGAAGATACGACTCCAAACTTGAAATAATAAAAATATTAATCACAAGATAGATATTGTAATATGAAATTGAAACGTATTCGAGTCGTCCAGAATCCAAAATTAATAACTACACTTTTTTTAAGGCAAAATAATTGTTGATTTAAAATTTTCGATTTTTTAAAACATATTTTGAAAGTAAAATACATTGAGAGTATACTTTGAAAATTGTAGATCGAAATTCAAAGTATTTATGAAATTATAGCATATAGAAGACAACGAGGCGTGTTAGTGTAACATATGTTATCAAATCTTTAAGGGCGTTTTTTTCGAAACCCCTTTTTTTCGGCAGGTCGGAAGTAGAAACGAAATGCTAATCAACCGATCGGGCAATAATTTTATCACGTTGTTCTAATAGTTATCGTATTATCTAAAATGATTTATTTTTATTAATACTTTTTTTTTCTTAATATTCAACGAAAAAAAGTCCGCCATTACATTTTTTTTAATAATCCGTTTGAAAATGACAGCTGATTGGTTTCAATAACTGTCCATGGGATATCCTGTAATAAAATTGACAAAGTTAATTTCCTAAAAGTACCTATATTAAAATAATAACAATATTAAAATTTTATTTTCAGGTCCCCACCCAACGTGAACCAAAAAAAAACTAACAAAATCAAAAAGACCAAACACGTTTAAATTGCACCGCCATGACCATATACATATTAACTTAATTAAACTATCAAGTCGGCCAAACAAGACATGTTCAAACAACGAACATTTATAATCAAAGTTGTCGGGATCAAGTGATCTTCACAAAGCCAAAAACAAACACACGCACACAGAACAATGAGCAAGGCAATCGAGTTCTGTTTTGTGTTAGTGATCGTATTAACCGTGGGCAGTGTTGAGGGGCAGCGGGGCGTCACTCGCGAGAGGGGCGGCGGCGTCAAGATTGGCGGAGGAGCCGGCAGAAATACCACACTGATGCAGATCGGTAGAGGGTCCGGCATTAAGATAGGCGCTGGAGGTACGTCGATACTTGGTGCGGGGAATAGTCGTATAACGACCACGTCGACGACGCCGGATCCTATAACGTCGTTACCGCCCGGTAAGTGTGATTCTGTTGTTTTGTTTGTGTGCTTGGGTTGTATGAAGATGGTGTGTTGAAATGGAATTAACAGTTGGAAGATAACCATTGCAAAATTATGTGTGATATTGTAAGGTACATCGATGCGAATTGGATCAAATTTCTGAGACCGTTTTCAGTTATTTTTTTTTATTGTGCACTTAAAATATACGCCACTAGAGTTATATTGCGCAATAAATAACGATGCAAGCGGAATGATTTTGAATGCAAGAAGGCATTTTACATGTACGCCAGTTATATTTCGCTCTCAATTTTAGGGCAGTCGTTAATTATTTCATTATGAAATGACAAATTTTGTGTTTTATTACTTTGCTATTGACGAAAAATTGATCCAACTTGCCTCGGTCTACTGTATTTCAATTTTTACTATTATTTATAGGGTGAACATATATGTTGTGTCATGTTAGAGGCATTTTACATTTTTTTTAAATGTTCTCAAATTTTATAACTCACTTTTCACCCACTTTTAACTATCGCATTGATTTAAAATTGTGTACACGTGTATCAGTCCGGTGACAATGCAATATAGTAAATCTAATATTGTTCTAAGTTCAATATGACGGATGTTCCAAGATAGCGAATTACCTTTTTCGTCACAACCCCTTGATATGAATATCAAATGAAAGGGTTTGACGAGCTTTACCTGTTAGTATGTTAATTAGTTGGTCAATCAGTAACTCAAAATTTTAAAATAAAAATTAACAAAAAATGTTTTTTAAAAGCAAACTTTTATTACAAAAAACACTAAAGATTAAAAAATAAAATTATTAGCTATCACAAAATTTTCAGGTTTGTATGACTAAAGTTAATAAAAGCGTGGGGCGCTCATGGAGGTAAATGTATAGCTTTTGTTAAAGAAAAAATTAATTATGACATTCAAAAAGAGAAAGCCCCACGCTTTAATAGATTTTAATCATACAAACCTGAAAATTATTTTTTTAATTTTGAGTGCATTTTGAATAAAAGCTTGTTTTTAAAAACATTTTTTTATTTATTATAACTGATAAAATACATCTTCGCTAAGCATTATATCAATATTTGTAATTTGTCTTTTGTGAAATTGTTACAATGTGAAGATTTAGTTTTCGCATGGGCTACAGAATACTATAGCACAATAAATGTATTAAATATTCATAGGAACTGAATAGCCATTGCTATCAGAAACAGTTATGTATTGTACTATAGTCTATAATTTATGCATACGTACGAAATACCCGCACAACTAAAATTAGTTTAACAAACTGTATTTAAAACATGTCCAGATAATTTATCGCTACAACAGTTTTAGCCAGTGGTATGCAAACAAATGTAAGTAGGAAGGTAACCTTATATTTACTTTGGGAGTAAATAAATATTATTCTATATTTTAATGTTTAAAAAGTTTTATATTTATTTTCATTTTAAGTCTGGCATAAATATAGGGGAGATACGCAATAAAATGGTCAATGTCTGTTCCATTGAAACTATCCGAACGAATGAGTTCAAATTTTGTTGTTAGTGCCATATGTTATGTTTGTATTGACAATTTAAGTTTTCGTCGTAAAAAACTAAAAAAATAGTTTTTTGAAATAGATTCCAAAAGTGTGATATTACACTTATTGTATTTTTGATATTTTGTTTAATATCTTAGAGTCAAATATTAATGGTTAGTTACTTTCTAAATCTTATTTCTGAGTACAATAGATAAAGAATGTCAAATAATTTGAAAGTTTACTTACGCATTGAATTGGATGAATGTTTGTGTACTGAAACAGACGTTTATTTAAATAGCAATGTTCATTGTAAAAATTAAATAGTTATGTTGATTGGCTAAATGTCTTAAATGCATTAATTAAATAGGCTCATGTTATTTTGTAATAAATGTAACTAAATAAATAATTAGACTTGATTAAACAAAATTTTAGAATTAAGTGCTAGAGTACTTAGTAATAATACAAATACTAGTTTTTTAAACGACTTTAGATCTCAAAATATATCAAATGAAAATTTTGTTTAGTTTAAATTACCCCGGTTCATTTCATCACACCCACTGTTCTTTTCAATGCGAATGGTGACATAAAACGAACAAAAATGACTTTTTTTTAAAACATGTTATTTAATTTTGCATGTAAGAAAAGATTCAGAGATATGTACAACATAGTTGATTTTTTTTTATAATGTTTGTAATTGCATCAGTCTCAAATGTCCGTTTAATTCCGTATCTCCCCTATTAATACATAAGTTGGAAGGCGAAGGTTTATGAATAAAATGAAAGTTAAACTTTAAGTCCTTGTTTTATTTTATTTCCTGAAAATTTGGAAAAGTTGAATTTCTCGACTTTGTCTGGCACTTCTCATATATTATCATATCTATTATGTGTTTCGTTATTTACATAAAAATTTGAAAGTTTGTAAAAAATATTGCAACATTGTATCGTCATTTCCTAAATTCAAATTTAAAGTACCTACCTTTTTATAATGACAGGCTCTGAAAAAACTTGAATAAAGTGTTGTGTTACAAGGTAAACTTTTGAACATGATGTTTGTATAGTATATTTTTGAAGAGAAAATATGACGAAAAAACATATGGTAGCTCAAATAGTTAAAGTAGAAATTTTATGTTTTTGTGCAGATATTTTACAGCATTTTTAAACATTGTTTAGTTAATATTAAATCACTAAGTAAGCTTAGTAAGCCAATTTCGAATAAGATACAGTGGAATCTATCTAAATAAATAAACATTATTAAATAAAACTGGCTGTCTATAAAACATTAACATATTGTACCGACTATCATAACAGAAATCTGTACTATCTACACCTAACCTAACTTCATGTTGTTGTTTTTCTTACATAGTGCATCGTTGCATGCAACGCATTTCGTTGCCGTTACAGCACCAAAATTTTACACTGAACGCGCCTAAATATAACTTGAAAAACTTATAATTTAATAAGTATTTGTCGACTGCTGGTGAAAACTGTTTTACGTGACTTAGGTCTTTATGTGTTTCAATGGAAATGCATTTTCACCCACAAGTGACACCGGCGTGACATGGGTATGTTATATAACCGTGGCAATGCAGACATCTGTAGAGTATGTGTTTACAAGTAAACTCCCAGCTAGCTCGGACGTGAATACAGAAACTAACTCTTTAGAAACGTGATATGGTTTAGACATGTCATTTGCAATAGTTGGCGAGGTCATATTATTAACTGGTGTTGTATGTTTTGGTATCTTGTCGAGTTGTTTGCAATTTATTTCAAAAACAGGCCCCAAAAGCAATGCGTTTTGTACTTATTTGTAATAATCTTCAAATCTGCGTTGTATTTGTGGATTTTGGTAATCAAATAGATTTAATAAAGAGGTAGTTGTTTTATTAGTAACATAAGTTCATGAGAATTACAAAAAAAACAGTCTATCAATAAATAATTCGGGCAAGACATACACGAGTGTATGCCATAAGGGTACCGAAGTACGTACTACGTGAAATGTTTGGAATCACTTACAGGTGCATTTTTAAGTTAAAGTTAAAATATAAAAAAGTGTCAAGATCCACTAATTGAGATCTATATTTTGACATACCACATGCCTAGATATCAAAATAAAAAATTCTATGACGCCCCTCCCTATAATTCCAAAATTTAAAATTATATTGTTGATTTTAGTATTTGTCGTTGGTAGTCCCACCAAAACCTCGTTACCAAATTTTTTTCAGATTTTTTTAAGAAATACTCCTGCTATGATTGGCCCAACAACATCTTCCAACTTCATCTTGTGTCCTTGTGCTTCTTAACACACATACACATGCTCAAACACACTTATAACACATTTTCCAAGAAAAAAAAAACACGAAGGAGCTGTCTGAAAAGGCTAAGCTAGCAAACAAGAATAATATATGAACAAAAAGAAAAATTCTAAATTTACCATAAATTTAACCATAAAAGAAGTTAAAAGAAATTTTAATTGATTAAAAATTATTACGACTTTTCTTTCTTTATTTAAGATAATATTTTCTCTAACATTAAATTACGAGTATGTACTTATATTATCGTTTTAACATTTTCAATCCGTGTGCTTGAGTCTTACTTAATATCAAATTATTTTAATGAATTGCTAAGCCCTTAAAGTAAAATACATTCATATATACATAAAATACTTATTACTATAGGGAACCCTCGAGGTTAACTGCCTCTAAATATTGAAATGAACTTTATACAGTCGACTTGTTGAAAACTGTTGATTAAGAATACTTCAACTCTTGAATTACAAGTTTGTATGATTTGTACGTTCAATAAGTATCAACGTTAATCTTTGGAAAATGGAATAAGACTAGCTGACACAATACAAAGTAATGCATGCTTATGCTAGATTGGCTCGTGAGAAGTTCATTTAATGGTTAGAGGCAGTTAAACTTGAGTACAGTCTTCTACTTTCATATCTTCAGGGTTGTGTTTTTTTGTAACAGCCTCTATTTTTATTCACACAATTTTTACATGACGAGTGTAAGTTATTTTTTACTTTATATACCAATATTTTTAACTCACTGCGAACAAAATAATTGATTGTATAAAAGGATAAAACAACTAAAAAATTAGTCCTCCTATTTTGTCCGCTTGTTTTTCGGACATTGGTGTTTTTTTTATGTTCTTTAATGAAAAAGCTTTAATTACTTTCATCAAAATGATATGAAATTACAAAATATCTAAAAGTCAAGTATTTAATATGGTTATTTTATATTTTACTAGATATTTTCAAAACTTATTATGTACAAAAATTGGATTTAGAATATATCATATATTGCATGTAACATTTGGTAAAAAAAACAAGAAAATTAAATAACTGAAAGCAATATGAGTTTGTTACAATATATGAACAAAATATGAAACAAACCAGACGTGTACTTTTGAACAAAAAATAAACAGAGTAAAACAGAATACAATGTTATTGAAGACAAAAATACAGAAATGTCACATACGAATATGCACATAAATACATGGTTCTATGAAAGTTCACTTCTAATAATACATCAAATAAAATAATCGCTGATAACTCACCGACTGGAAGATTTATTGAAAATGTAATGTGTTTCATAAATATTTCATTACACATTTTAAATTATACGAGTATTATTACAATTGATTTTGTTATTTTAATATTGGAAATATAATAATAATAATAATATTAATAAATTTTATTTGTTATGTCCGACCATTGGTTAGGTATATGAAACACCAAAAAAATGGAGTAAAAGTGAAACAAGCTTGCAATAAAAAAATTAATTTGTTTATAGGAGAATTATAAAAACTGACATCATTATTAAAGATTTGTTAAAGCGACCTGAAAATATGAATCGCCTAATAATTGATGTGTCATCCCTGTTAGTCGATGTCAAAACGTGTGAATTAAATTTTAATTCTTTGCACATAACTTTCTGTATAGCTCAAATATTAATTAAAGTTACAATTTCACATTGATATGCCACAAAGAAGATAAATCAAAGTTGCCTTTGTAGCTTTTCTTTTAATTTTTCGAGAAATATTTTTCATTAGAGGCCTGTTTCACTTTTTCCCAAATTAGAGGTTAAAATCAAACACACTTTTTTCATTTTTAAAGTCCGTGTTGTATCGTACAGTTCAAATGATGTAAGTATTTCAAATGGTTATTCATAAGCGCATCTAGTAGAAAAAATTAAAGTATGAATTTGTATCGTTAACTGTCAAAAAACATGAAAGATTTGTATTTTGTTTCACTTTTACCCCAGTTGACCCTACATATAATATATTAACTTCCCAACAGGAAGTTATTGTAATCGATCCGAAAATCGAAATCAAAAATTTTAATATATTTTTATGTTTCAAGATCACTAAAGTGTTTTTGCACTATTTTCAGAAAGATGTGTATATGCGTGCATTCGTGCGTGCATTCGAGCGTTCATTCGTTTGTTCGTCTGTTCGTTCATTCGTACGTACGTGCGTGCGTGCATGTAATTTTTTTCCGCGTGAAATATCGCAAATAAAAAATACTATTGACTTCGTTCGGATGCCAATCAAAGCGTCTTGACGTGAATATAATCTGAAAGAAAGAACGTCGAATTCGGTCCAGCCTGAAAACTGCAAGAAAATGTAGATTTCAGAATTTCTTGAAAAATATTTATCAGATCCAATTTATTTTGATTGCAATCGATACTTTGAAATCTTTGATATAATAATAATTAAATTAATAATTAATTAAATAAAATCAAAGGTCGCACCTCACGGCTTGTTTTGTACATTTTGTATATTTACTATTCCACATCAACGTAGCTACTTGTAAAACATTTTTTTATTATAAATATTATTTAATTGTACGATAAATGGGGTATACATTTTTGATTGTAACGTTCTCTTCAACTTTTATTATACATTTTTTTCTGTTATGAATTTATTATTATTTCTTTAATATTTTTTTTAAATTTGTAATAGTACCTATGTAAATATTTATTTTCAGTTGTAATAAATATAATGATTAATATTTACAGTACTAAAAGTACATTTTTATATGAAAATTTCTTGATTAAAAAACATAAATGTTCAGAGAGTTTATAATCATTTTTCTGTAAATATGTATATTTGTATATAAAATATGTACTGTACAATTGTGTAAGTACATACATATTGACTTATACACCACCAATTCTAACACAACGTAATGTATTACTCGTATGTAGTCTGATATTGTTTGAGAACATACACAAATCGCTTTTAGAAAATTTGATTGCAAAACCTGACAGAAAATATGATACATGTAAAATTGTGTTACAGGCATACGTTACGCAATACTTGTTTACTTCTCTTATTAATGAAAATGTGGATTTGAATACTAAAACAGTTGCGTGAACAGATCTGTGTGGTACTTTAATTTAGTTTATGGTAATTAAGAAAGGTAAATATCTTGTTTAAAATGAGTAACTTTAGATTAACAAATGCGTGTGAGTGTATGAATATTATTATGTATTTATGCATGATCTGTATTCATTTTAACCCTCCAGTAGTGACGTCTTGTTTATCAAGTTCGTTAACTCTGCCGTAAACTGACATCACGGCTAGCTACAGCATTTATTTGACTGTACGCGGTGAGCAAGCTCGACTCTTATAAAGTTTTCACCCGCTATATGCAGTTAAGAAACCAAAATGATTTACTTCAAAACAGTCTTCAAAATCGAAATATTGATTTTTGAACTACAATTAAAATAAATTAATTATAATGTAAAATTAATTATTTCTCAAAATAATACTTTCTTTAGTACAAATTTAAAAAAACTATAATACACTAACGACGATCAATATGTATTATCTTTTTATCATCTTCTGACACTGATATCAATTTCCAATTACATCGCATAAAATAACATTACAATAGCTATAAATTTTAAAAGGCTTCCAGGATGTCTGCACATTTACAAACTACACCTACACGTATATACAATATTTGGTGATAGATTTTCTAAATTTGAAAACGGATTGTACAAATATGTATTTTGTACGTGATTTATGTGCAGCCCTGTTCATTATACAAGGGGTTACGTAAAGGTGAGAGAGGTGTAGGTAGATACATTCACTCGTACCTGTTACATAACATCATATTGTTCGACAAAAACAGAGTTTTGATGTCAACGTTGCATGTGCTACAATTAATTCAGACATTTTATATAAAACCTAGCCAATAAATAGAGTGATTCAGCTAAAAAAGTTTATATAAACAATTTTTTTGAAATGGGATCGTCCTCTGGCGAGATTCAACCAATCAACCAAGTTTCATTAATATCGAATATCGGTTTAGCGGTTCATGAGTTATGCGTGTGACAAAGAAATAGGGGACAGACACACATACAAACAGACAGGCTCGTAACAAAAACTGTTTGTTTTGGTTGAAACGGAAATATCAAGTTAAAATTTTAAAATTGGCGAACAATTTTTTTTCTCATTTAAAAACTACCACAAAACTTCTTGTATTTTCGATATGTCGAAGAAACAATAAAACAATGACTTTTTTACATTTAACAATATTTTCACGTTGAAATCATAGTACCTACACATGAAATAATTATTGGAATTTCCAGCATATTGTTCATAAATTCAATCACATTAAACATATCAATTACTAATTTATCGAATTCGTTTTGTATTCCCGTGCAATGTTTTAAAAGCTTACCCTCTGTTTGATGTTAGTAGGTATGTTAATGTTGTTTTAAAAAACATCACAGTTATTTGTTTGAACGATTAAAACACTGTTTTTTGACCTGTATACCGAATTTACTTTATTTTAACAATTGTATACAGTTATCCTGAAGTCAAAACAGGTAGGGAAGATTTGATATTAATTATTCTATTAGAGTTAACTAATAAATTTTGAAGAGGCTCTAACATAGTTGTCGGCAAGGGTAACCTGCGGCTTTTTATAGATATTAAAAATATCAACTCGTTCTAGGGTTTCGTGCTTCAAAATAAAAAAAAATCATTTACACGGGTGTATACAATAAGGTTTCCAAAGTACGTACCTACTACGTGAACTGTTTGTAGCCATAGGTGTATTTTTGAGTTAGAAAAAATATGGTCATATTCTACTAATTGAGATCTACATTTCGACACCACACATGCCTTGATATAAAAAAAAATTCTATGACACCCCACCCTATTATTCCAAAATTTAAAATGATATTGTATTATTAGTATTTGTCGTTGGTAGTCCCACCAAAACCTCCTCGATACCAATTTTTTTTCAGATTTTTTGAACCAGTAGTTACTGAAATAGAGGGGGGGAAGCAAAATAAAATACTGCTTTTAGCTCCCTGGTGGTGCCATTTTTGACAAATTGAGATTATAGGATCACTTTGTTATTGGTCTGTCTGTCCGTCAAAACCCTTCTTCTCAGGAATGGCTATAGCAGGTCTGGTTAATCCAAATTGCTCCACGAGCCGCATTGACGACTTAAAATTTTTCGAGGGCCGCGCATAAATAAAAATAATTGTAAAATTTCTTCTCCAAATTTGTTTGATATTTGACTTTACAACGAATTTCGTACTTTACGATCATAAATTCTGATTTCATCTTATTTATAAAAAATATTGTAATTTTGTTCCAATTGGCTTCGGAAATTAAATAAACAAAAGTTTTTTATTTATTACATAGAATCAAATCCTCAAAACAAAAATACAGATTCCTGTTTAAAAAAAGTAAAAATCCATGTTACCATTAAAAAAAACATAAAACACCCACAAACAAAAAAAATTCAAGATTTCGCCCTCTCTAAGCCGAGTAACTTTTGTCTGAAAAGTTTTTCTGTAATTTATAACAAAGTACATTATCTTCAGACAGGACATAACTTTGAACATACAGAATTTCAACGATGCAGTTCAGTTTTAAAATTAACTATGATAATATTGACGTAGTAAAAACAGATAATGTTGTAAAATCCAAGAGTGCTGATACATTTTAAATAAATTTAATCAGCATTGTTCTTTTTACTAAATTTTCCACTAAGTGCACATAGACAAAGCTTTTAAGTGTATGCAGTTCCACGTGCCTCCATGCTAACCACTTTAATCTATGAACGATCACTATATATGTGAGTTCAAATAAAACTTTTGTCTTGATCAAAGTTTATATCTTCGAAATAAGTGAGTTGTTGCAAACAAATAGTTTTAAAGATGGATAATTTGTTCCGAGCTTTTATTTTCTCTTGGCATTACTTTGGTACGAACTTTCATTTGTTCTGTGAAGATGTAAAGATAAAAACAAGTAATATTTCTTATCATGTACTCTATTTAAAAACCATTAAAACTCAATTTTTATCGATTTTCTAATTTTAACTGGAATAAATGATAATGAATCGGTTTGGCCATACATTTTATCTAAATTTTAGTTGACACATCAACGCCCACCTTCTTAAGAGTCGCAAAATTATATCAATTCATGCAATCCTAGTTTAAAATATTATATATGTATACTGGATGTAATAAAACATTGTATATTAAAATTTATACGAACAAAAAAAAAAATACAAAAAAAATTCTACGTTCATCGCGTATTTTAAACAATGTTGATTACGTTAATAAAACTTTGCATGAATATTTGAATTGTAATAAATGCATTAGATGAGAACAAACAAAGAGATAAAATGAAATGTGTCTGACACAATGTAATATTTGCAGCTCGTAACTCCTCTATTAAACTTTTAATTAATGAAATATCTTCTCAGCGAATATTTTAATAATACTCTGAACTATAAAAATAGGACATCTATTACAAAATATTTTATTGATTGTTGACATCAGAGGACTAAAATTCTATATATTAGGGGCCATCCATAAAATACTTCACGTAAAATTCACACATTTTTTACCAATACCTATTTTTTCAACCAGAACCCCCTAAATGAATGGTTAATTATTTTTATGAACAAAGAAAATTGTCAAAGATGATCATTAAAAACAACATCCTTTATATCGCGACTGAAAAATAAAATCTATAGAATAAAAAAGAGGAATAAAATTAATGTAGGTATTTCAAACATCACGCTTGTTCAGAATCCCTTCCCACTCCTTGTCACATATCATCATGCTAGACAAATCCCCCCCCCCTTCAGCACTACCTTTTTGCGTACGTATTTTATAGACGGCCCCTAATGTGTTTTTTATTTTATTTCGAACCTCGCTCCTCAAAATGATGAGATAAATAAAAGCAAAGCTTTAGAAAATAATATTTTCTAGAACAATTTCTTATGTATATAAAGTTAGCAGGGTACTTTTAGCAGGATCAAAAAAAAAGTATTTGTCATTTTGTCACTTTTTTGTCGCTATTTTGTCCCGCTAGAATTAATTTTGTACCTTGAGCCGTTTTCAAAAAACTAAGACCCTGCTAACTTTAATCTAAAGTTAGCAGGGTTCGCGATATCTCAGCCACTATTAAAGCTGGAGTAAAAATTTTTGTGTCCGAATTTGTTACTTGGGCAGTTCTTTCGGCTCCCATTTTTTTTTTTTTTTTTTTTTTTTTTTTTTTTTTTTTTTTTTTTTTTTTTTTTTTTTTTTTTTTTGCGTTAGAAATGTAAGTAGGTACATGAAGGTTATAGCCAATGCATCCAGTACACATTTATGAGTTAATTCTGATGATAATTAGTGGCTAATTACAACTAAACTAAAATTGAAGAATATTCTATCTATTTTACATAAAAACTACATAAAAATTATATGATTCCGGAAACAAATTATTTCAGGCTCTCGACTATTTAATTAATAAGGTCTAAAAAAGACAATGACACTCATTTGAGTAGGGTCTACTGAGAGTAACAAATTAAAAGTTCGTTTTAATATTTAAAATTGACGAATATTCTATCTATTTTTCATATAATCCTACAAAAATATAATATGATTCCGGAAACATTTTATTTTCTGCTCTCGACTATTGAAATAAGGTCTAAAAAAGACAATGACACTCATTTGATTAGGGTCTGCTGAGAGTAACAAATTAAAAATTTGAATTAATATTTAAAATTGACGAATATTCTATCTATTTTTCAAATAAACCTACAAAAAAATAATATGATTCTGGAAACAAATTATTTAATACTCTCGACTATTTAAATAAGGTCTAAAAAAGACAATGACACTCATTTGAGTAGGGTCTGCTGAGAGTAACAAATTAAAAGTTCGTTTTAATATTTAAAATTGACGAATATTCTATCTATTTTTCATATAATCCTACAAAAAAATAATATGATTCTGGAAACAAATTATTTAAGGCTCTCAATTATTTAAATAAGGTCTAAAAAAGATAATGACACACATTTGAGTAGGGTCTGCTGAGAGTAACAAATTAAAAGTTCGTTTTAATATTTAAAATTGACGAATATTCTATCTATTTTTCATATAATCCTACAAAAAAATAATATGATTCTGGAAACAAATTATTTAAGGCTCTCAATTACTTAAATAAGGTCTAAAAAAGATAATGACACACATTTGAGTAGGGTCTGCTGAGAGCAACAAAATAAATGTTCGTTTTAATATTTAAAATTGACGAAAATTCTATCTATTTTACATAAAACCTCCATAAAAATAATATGATTCAGGAAACAAATTATTTAAGGCTCTCAACTATTAAAATAAGGTCTAAAAAAGACAATGACACTCATTTGATTAGGGTTTGCTGAGAGTAACAAATTAAAAGATCGTTTTAATATTTAAAATTGACGAAAATTCTATCTATTTTACATAAAACCTCCATAAAAATAATATGATTCTGGAAACAAATTATTTAAGGCCCTCGACTATTGAAATAAGGTCTAAAAAAGACAATGACACTCATTTGTGTAGGGTCTGCTGAGAGTAACAAATTAAAAGTTCGTTTTAATATTTAAAATTGACGAAAATTCTATCTATTTTACATAAAACCTCCATAAAAATAATATGATTCAGGAAACAAATTATGTAAGGACCTCGACTAGTGAAATAAGGTCTAAAAAAGACAATGACACTCATTTGATTAGGGTCTGCTGAGAGTAACAAATTAAAAGTTCGTTTTAATATTTAAAATTGACGAATATTCTATCTATTTAACATAAAACCTCCATAAAAATAATATGATTCCGGAAACAAATTATGTAAGGACCTCGACTATTGAAATAAGGTCTAAAAAAGACAATGACACACATTTGAGTAGGGTCTGCTGAGAGTAACAAATTAAAAGTTCGTTTTAATATTTAAAATTGACGAATATTTTATCTATTTAACATAAAACCTCCATAAAAATAATATGATTCCGGAAACAAATTATTTCCTACTCTCAACTATTTAAATAAGGTCTAAAAAAGACAATGACACTCATTTAAGTAGGGTCTGCAGAGAGAAACAAATTAAAAGTTCGTTTTAATATTTAAAATTGAAGAATATTCAATCTATTCTACATAAAACCTCCATAAAAATATTATGATGTCTTATGTCTTTTTTAAACTTTATTTCAATAGTTGAGAGCCTTATAAAAATTTGTTTCCGGTATCAAAATATTTTTATGGAGGTTTTATATAACATAGATAAAATATTCGTCAAGTATAAATATGAAAAACGAACTTTTAATTTGTTACTCTCAGCAGACCCTAATCAAATGAGTGTCATTGTCTTTTTTAGACCTTATTTTAATAGTTGAGAGCCTTAAATAATTTGTTTCCTGAATCATATTATTTTTATGGAGGTTTTATGTAAAATAGATAGAATTTTCGTCAATTTTAAATATTAAAACGAACTTTTAATTTGTTACTCTCAGCAGACCCTAATCAAATGAGTGTCATTGTCTTTTTTAGACCTTATTTCAATAGTCGAGGGCCTTAAATAAATTGTTTCCTGAATCATATTATTTTTATGGAGGTTTTATGTAAAATAGATAGAATTTTCGTCAATTTTAAATATTAAAACGAACTTTTAATTTGTTACTCTCAGCAGACCCTACACAAATGAGTGTCATTGTCTTTTTTAGACCTTATTTTAATAGTCGAGGGCCTTAAATAATTTGTTTCCAGAATCATATTATTTTTATGGAGGTTTTATGTAAAATAGATAGAATATTCGTCAATTTTAAATATTAAAACGAACTTTTAATTTGTTACTCTCAGCAGACCCTAATCAAATGAGTGTCATTGTCTTTTTTAGACCTTATTTAAATAGTCGTGAGCCTTAAATAATTTGTTTCCAGAATCATATTATTTTTATGGAGGTTTTATGTAAAATAGATAGAATTTTCGTCAATTTTAAATATTAAAACGAACTTTTAATTTGTTACTCTCAGCAGACCCTACTCAAATGAGTGTCATTGTCTTTTTTAGACTTTGTTTCAATAGTCGAGAGCCTTAAATAATTTGTTTCCGGAATCATATTATTTTTTTGTAGGTTTAAATGAAAAATTGATAGAATATTCGTCAATTTTAAATATTACTTCGAACTTTTAATTTGTAACTCTCAGCAGACTCTACTCAAACGACGGTCATTGTCTTTTTTAGACCTAATTTCAATAGTCGAGAGCAGAAAATAAAATGTTTCCGGAATCAAATTATTTTTATGAAGGTTTTATGTAAAATAGATAGAATATTCTGCAATTTTAAATATTAAAACGAACTTTTAATTTGTTACTCTCAGCAGACCCTACTCAAATGAGTGTCATTGTCTTTTTTAGACCTTATTTAAATAGTTGAGAGCAGGAAATAATTTATTTCCGGAATCAAAATATTTTTATGGAGGTTTTATATAACATAGATAAAATATTCGTCAAGTATAAATATGAAAAACGAACTTTTAATTTGTTAGTCTCAGCAGACCCTACACAAATGTGTGTCATTGTCTTTTTTAGACCTTATTTCAATAGTCGAGGTCCTTACATAATTTGTTTCCAGAATCATATTATTTTTATGGAGGTTTTATGTTAAATAGATAGAATTTTCGTCAATTTTAAATATTAAAACGAACTTTTAATTTGTTACTCTCAGCAGACCCTACTCAAATGTGTGTCATTATCTTTTTTAGACCTTATTTAAATAATTGAGAGCCTTAAATAATTTGTTTCCAGAATCATATTATTTTTTTGTAGGATTATATGAAAAATAGATAGAATATTCGTCAATTTTAAATATTAAAAAGAACTTTTAATTTGTTACTCTCAGCAGACCCTACTCAAATGAGTGTCATTGTCTTTTTTAGACCTTATTTAAATAGTCGAGAGTATTACATAATTTGTTTCCAGAATCATATTATTTTTGTGTAGGTTTATTTGAAAAATAGATAGAATATTCGTCAATTTTAAATATTAATTCGAACTTTTAATTTGTTACTCTCAGCAGACCCTAATCAAATGAGTGACATTGTCTTTTTTAGACCTTATTTCAATAGTCGAGAGCAGAAAATAAAATGTTTCCGGAATCATATTATTTTTATGGAGGTTTTATGTAAAATAGATAGAATATTCTGCAATTTTAAATATTAAAACGAACTTTTAATTTGTTACTCTCAGCAGACCCTACTCAAATGAGTGTCATTGTCTTTTTTAGACCTTATTTAAATAGTTGAGAGCAGGAAATAATTTATTTCCGGAATCAAAATATTTTTATGGAGGTTTTATATAACATAGATAAAATATTCGTCAAGTATAATTATGAAAAACGAACTTTTAATTTGTAAGTCTCAGCAGACCCTACACAAATGAGTGTCATTGTCTTTTTTAGACCTCATTTCAATAGTCGAGAGCCTTAAATAATTTGTTTCCAGAATCATATTATTTTTATGGAGGTTTTATGTAAAATAGATAGAATTTTCGTCAATTTTAAATATTAAAACGAACTTTTAATTTGTTACTCTCAGCAGACCCTAATCAAATGAGTGTCATTGTCTTTTTTAGACCTTATTTTAATAGTTGAGAGCCTTAAATAATTTGTTTCCTGAATCATATTATTTTTATGGAGGTTTTATGTAAAATAGATAGAATTTTCGTCAATTTTAAATATTAAAACGAACTTTTAATTTGTTACTCTCAGCAGACCCTACTCAAATGTGTGTCATTATCTTTTTTAGACCTTATTTAAATAATTGAGAGCCTTAAATAATTTGTTTCCAGAATCATATTATTTTTTTGTAGGATTATATGAAAAATAGATAGAATATTCGTCAATTTTAAATATTAAAAAGAACTTTTAATTTGTTACTCTCAGCAGACCCTACTCAAATGAGTGTCATTGTCTTTTTTAGACCTTATTTAAATAGTCGAGAGTATTAAATAATTTGTTTCCAGAATCATATTATTTTTGTGTAGGTTTATTTGAAAAATAGATAGAATATTTGTCAATTTTAAATATTAATTCGAACTTTTAATTTGTTACTCTCAGCAGACCCTAATCAAATGAGTGACATTGTCTTTTTTAGACCTTATTTCAATAGTCGAGAGCAGAAAATAAAATGTTTCCGGAATCATATTATTTTTATGGAGGTTTTATGTAAAATAGATAGAATATTCTGCAATTTTAAATATTAAAACGAACTTTTAATTTGTTACTCTCAGCAGACCCTACTCAAATGAGTGTCATTATCTTTTTTAGACCTTATTTAAATAGTTGAGAGCAGGAAATAATTTATTTCCGGAATCAAAATATTTTTATGGAGGTTTTATATAACATAGATAAAATATTCGTCAAGTATAATTATGAAAAACGAACTTTTAATTTGTAAGTCTCAGCAGACCCTACTCAAATGAGTGTCATTGTCTTTTTTAGACCTTATTTCAATAGTCGAGAGCCTTAAATAATTTGTTTCCAGAATCATATTATTTTTATGGAGGTTTTATTTAAAATAGATAGAATTTTCGTCAATTTTAAATATTAAAACGAACTTTTAATTTGTTACTCTCAGCAGACCCTAATCAAATGCGTGTCATTGTCTTTTTTAGACCTTATTTTAATAGTTGAGAGCCTTAAATAATTTGTTTCCTGAATCATATTATTTTTATGGAGGTTTTATGTAAAATAGATAGAATTTTCGTCAATTTTAAATATTAAAACGAACTTTTAATTTGTTACTCTCAGCAGACCCTACTCAAATGTGTGTCATTATCTTTTTTAAACCTTATTTAAATAATTGAGAGCCTTAAATAATTTGTTTCCAGAATCATATTATTTTTTTGTAGGATTATATGAAAAATAGATAGAATATTCGTCAATTTTAAATATTAAAACGAACTTTTAATTTGTTACTCTCAGCAGACCCTAATCAAATGAGTGTCATTGTCTTTTTTAGACCTTATTTTAATAGTTGAGAGCCTTAAATAATTTGTTTCCTGAATCATATTATTTTTATGGAGGTTTTATGTAAAATAGATAGAATTTTCGTCAATTTTAAATATTAAAACGAACTTTTAATTTGTTACTCTCAGCAGACCCTACTCAAATGTGTGTCATTATCTTTTTTAGACCTTATTTAAATAATTGAGAGCCTTAAATAATTTGTTTCCAGAATCATATTATTTTTTTGTAGGATTATATGAAAAATAGATAGAATATTCGTCAATTTTAAATATTTAAAAGAACTTTTAATTTGTTACTCTCAGCAGACCCTACTCAAATGAGTGTCATTGTCTTTTTTAGACCTTATTTAAATAGTCGAGAGTATTAAATAATTTGTTTCCAGAATCATATTATTTTTGTGTAGGTTTATTTGAAAAATAGATAGAATATTTGTCAATTTTAAATATTAATTCGAACTTTTAATTTGTTACTCTCAGCAGACCCTAATCAAATGAGTGACATTGTCTTTTTTAGACCTTATTTCAATAGTCGAGAGCAGAAAATAAAATGTTTCCGGAATCATATTATTTTTATGGAGGTTTTATGTAAAATAGATAGAATATTCTGCAATTTTAAATATTAAAACGAACTTTTAATTTGTTACTCTCAGCAGACCCTACTCAAATGAGTGTCATTGTCTTTTTTAGACCTTATTTAAATAGTTGAGAGCAGGAAATAATTTATTTCCGGAATCAAAATATTTTTATGGAGGTTTTATATAACATAGATAAAATATTCGTCAAGTATAATTATGAAAAACGAACTTTTAATTTGTAAGTCTCAGCAGACCCTACACAAATGAGTGTCATTGTCTTTTTTAGACCTTATTTCAATAGTCGAGAGCCTTAAATAATTTGTTTCCAGAATCATATTATTTTTATGGAGGTTTTATGTAAAATAGATAGAATTTTCGTCAATTTTAAATATTAAAACGAACTTTTAATTTGTTACTCTCAGCAGACCCTAATCAAATGAGTGTCATTGTCTTTTTTAGACCTTATTTTAATAGTTGAGAGCCTTAAATAATTTGTTTCCTGAATCATATTATTTTTATGGAGGTTTTATGTAAAATAGATAGAATTTTCGTCAATTTTAAATATTAAAACGAACTTTTAATTTGTTACTCTCAGCAGACCCTACTCAAATGTGTGTCATTATCTTTTTTAAACCTTATTTAAATAATTGAGAGCCTTAAATAATTTGTTTCCAGAATCATATTATTTTTTTGTAGGATTATATGAAAAATAGATAGAATATTCGTCAATTTTAAATATTAAAACGAACTTTTAATTTGTTACTCTCAGCAGACCCTACTCAAATGAGTGTCATTGTCTTGTTTCCGGAATCATATAATTTTTATGTAGTTTTTATGTAAAATAGATAGAATATTCTTCAATTTAAGTTTAGTTGTAATTAGCTACTAATTATCATCAGAATTAACTCATAAATGTGTACTGGATGCATTGGCTATAACCTTCATGTACCTACTTACATTTCTAACGCAAAAAAAAAAAAAAAAAAAAAAAAAAAAAAAAAAAAAAAAAAAAAAAAAAAAAAAAAAAAAAAATGGGAGCCCAAAGAACTGCCCAAGTAACAAATTCGGACACAAAAATTTTTACTCTAGCTTTAATAGTGGCTGAGATATCGCGAACCCTGCTAACTTTAGATTAAAGTTAGCAGGGTCTTAGTTTTTTGAAAACGGCTCAAGGTACAAAATTAATTCTGGCGGGACAAAATAGCGACAAAAAGGTGACAAAATGACAAATACTTTTTTTTTGATCCTGCTAAAAGTACCCTGCTAACTTTATATACATCAATTTCTTAATCTTTATTGTTTTATTGTGACGTCCTACTTCAGACATATGACGTCGTTGGCCTGTTTTTCAACAGTACTCTATATTTTTATTTATATCATTAGTTAGTACTTTTTTCTTTTGGATTTTAACATCGGTAACATTTATTTCATAATTATATTTTTAAGAAACTCCAAAATAAAAATATATATCTTCTATAAGTTCTATAGACACAGAGATTATTCATATGTGAACAACCTCAGTGACTCCTTAAATAATTATCCCGGTCACCTTGTTCGTTTTCTCCTGTTATGATTGGCTCATCAGCAACTTCCCACTCCATCTTGTGTCGCTGTGCTCCCGATCACACATACACACGTACCAACACTCTTACAATACATTCTCCAAAAAAAAACACATTAAAGAGCTGTCTGAAAAGGATAAGCCAGCAGATAAGAATATATGAAAAAGAAGAAGAACAATTATTTCCAATTAGAAAATTTCACTGTAAGAAATATTTAATGATGTCATATTATTTGATATTGAAAATTATAAGTTGCTTAAATTTCGTAAATCGAAAACATAATGTAATATGAAAAACTCAGCCACTAAAAACAATTTTTCATTATTTTAAAGAAAGTTCAGTGATTTTTTTCCGCTGTATATGGTTGAGGTGCTTGAGAATATTTCTTATAACATGACACAAAAATGTTCGCGATACGAGACGCCGAGGTCATATTATAAACAAAAAATGACAGGAATTTTGTTTATCCTGAAAAGATGAGTTTTTAAAGAATATACAGAGTGCCCAGTTTAATATTGGCACTACTGCTTTTTTACTTTTTATCATGTCAATGGTAAAAAATATATTGATATTGGTCGGGAAGTGACCATTCTCATAAAATGCCTCTAAAATTCGAAAAACACACTTGAAATGTTGGTTTGTCTGTATGTTCGGCAAACTAGCTGAATGATCCCAAAAATGACCATATGGAATTTTTTCTTGTGTTCGTCTGGAATTTTTCTTTTCACAACAATATTATTTTACTAGATATTGAAATAAAGTAATGGAAAATAATGGGGTATTTGTAGGGTGGAAAATATGTTTGCCTCCTTGTTTATTATTGGAAATACAAGAATATTAAATGAGACAAAAGTAAGTACAGAATGGTCTTTTTTTACTCGGATTTGATGTTACACGGTACAATTTTCATGCAAATTTAGGGATTCCCCGTTTCGGCGAGTGGAGTATCAAATTAAAGCTGACAATGCAAGGAATTTAAATTTGTAAATGTTTTGTTATTCTTAAAATCTTCGTTTAACAAGATTTCGCACCAATTTATAAACGGTGACGAGATGTATTTTCAGATAGTGACGATAATTCTGATAAAAAACAAATATTGCCATTTTCCAATAAAATTAAATAAATAAAATTGAAATAAACATATTTTATTTTAAGTTTTACATCAACTTCTTTCGGATTTTAGAACTAGGTTTCTTTTTTTTTTATAATTTTAGTTTCGTGAATTTTCAGAAATTGATTGATTGATTTGGTTTAACGCGGTTTTAGAAAATTATGAAACGTATCGCTATTTTTACAATGTAAGTAATGTCTTTTTAAGCGATTTGTTGTAGAATGTATCTACCGGGTAAAAAAAACCTACTGTAATATTTCAGACTATTTTAAATATTATATTTTTTATTTTTTATCATTTTCGGTTTAACTGAAAGAGCCCCTGCGAACAACGAATTTTTGGCCGATTGTTTGATTGGGTTAGCAGTGATTTATGGAAGTGTGCGCACACCTATCGATTTTTTACATTTTTGAAAAGAAAATTATGTCTGATTAAAAAAAATCATATATCATAAAAGTTTTTAATATATATTTTTTTCACCCGATTTATTATTTAATAGACACCAGTAGAGAAAAGGAGTAGGTATGTTTTTTTTAGTAAACTGCCATTTAATATTATTTCAGTACTCCCCAGACTGTCATCATCATCAATATTAAACTGGGGCTGTGAATATCCAAATGAATCTTTATAAACCTTGTCAGACACTGATAAATTTCTAACCGTCTGACTAAAACGTAAATTTAACTTTTGCTATGCGTGTGAAAAACGACATCGTTATATATATTATCACTATTACTACATTTGCATAATTTAGTTTTTGTATACTATAAGGTAGCATTAAATGTATTATGCGTAATTCAGAGTAAAAATAGGAAGGCATTACTCCAAGAAAGCGAATTTTGAATCTTTATTTGTAAAAATAGAATGATGAAAATATTTAGTTTAAAACTCGAAACTTTCTTACCCGATTATGCGAAGCCAAAGGAAAAGTTATGATTGTAACATTCTATCTATGTATATAGTATGTAAGTTCATACACTGTCAAAAATTTTTTTAGTAATTTTACAAAAATGTGTAGGAAGTTTTTACGCACCACAATTTTCGGAATTATGGAACACAGTTTTGTAAATTTACTATACAATTTATCACAACTCAATTTTAAACTATTACAAATCATCTGTCGCAAAATTACTAATCATTTACTAGACTTATGTTTAGTAATATTACTGTACATTATTCGTAATTTTACTAAGCCAAATGTTTCTAATAATTTTAGTAATTTTACAAAAATGTGTAGGAAGTTTTTACGCACCACAATTTTCGGAATTATGGAACACAGTTTTGTAAATTTACTATACAATTTATCACAACTCAATTTTAAACTATTACAAATCATCTGTCGCAAAATTACTAATCATTTACTAGACTTATGTTTAGTAATATTACTGTACATTATTCGTAATTTTACTAAGCCAAATGTTTCTAATAATTTTAGTAATTTTACAAAAATTTATTGTAATTATACTAGACAATTTATACCAATTTAGTTTAGAAAAATTACAAACTATTTGTTGCAATATTACTAACCTTTATTAAAAAATTGTTTAGTAATATTACAATACAATAGTCGGAATTTTACTAAACAAATTAGATTAAATACATTTAGTAATTTTACAACCATATATCGTAATTTTTCAACCCAACTAATACCAATTTAGTTTCGAAAAATTACAAACTATTTGTTGCAGTATTGAATTTTTACTACCCAACTTACATCAAGTCAATTTGAAAAAAATACAAACCGCTCGTTGCAATATTACTATGCATCGGGATATAACTTGCATAGCTTTATTTCAATATCAGACTGTAATTTTACTGAAAAAAATTGTTAAATCAATGAATGCTACAACAGCGTATTTTAGTGTTAAATATAAAATATTTATTAAATATTAATTTATTAATTATTTAATTAACAATTAAACATATGTCATTAATTATAACAGTGTTATCAATAATTTATATTATGAAAATAATAACATAATTTAATGCTAACACAAATTTTAAATTTTTTTTGAAGATTATTCTGACGTTTTGATTGCCACATAATTAATTGCCAAATCACGAGTAATGTAGGCACGGAGTATCTTTCCAATATTCTTGGTTATATCTACTGTCTTGTTTATTTAGCATAACAATTTGTAAATCTAAAAAAAGAAAATTATTATTCATGTCTTATAAACGAATTATATAAAATAGGGCTTATATAAAAAAATAATAATTTTATTTGTGATTACTTACCAATTTTTTTTTAAAATCAACATCATTTTTAATTTTATCATTAAATTTAATAAAACTTTCTTCATTTTGTAGTGGAAGAATCATGTCAAATTCACTCTCAGAGTTACTGATTTCGTCACTCAAAATGCTTGTTGAATTATGAAGTTTTTCAATGACATTTTCAAGGCTTTGTAATCTGGTTGAATAATTGGTTAATTGACTTCCTAAATTTGACAAACGTTTGCCGATGCTTACAAAACAGCTCGATATGAATTGATGCAGATCTTCTGTAACAAAAAAAATCACGTTTCCAATACACATTAAAGAAAAAAAAAACGATGTATGTTTTTACCTATTGTCATTGGTTGATTTGCACTGGTCTCGAGTTTTTCTTCAGCTTTTTTTTTTTACAATCCTTTTTGGATTTAATATATTGTTTGGATCTAATCCGTTAGTGTTGTCTTCATCACTGGAAAATTCCGTTGAAGTTGACTTAATGTCAGTGTCATCAGATGGGTGACAACTTGGGATTGAAATCGATTTAGAATTCAATTTTTTTCTTTTTGTGTGTTGACTTTTAGGATTAGATGAATCTAACATTAAAAAAAATATATTTGTTGCATATTTATAACAAAAAATTTTACCAAAAAAAATTAAAACTACTTACGAATTTTTATACCAAGATCGTCTGTCCATTTCAATGCTGCTTGACTAAATTGTTTGTTAATGAGCTCTTTATTCTTTGCAACAAATTTGCGCTTCAGAGCCTTCTTATCAGTATCTGCTTTTTTTTTGCAGATTCTTCATTTGCTGTCGAGTATACATATGGTTTTGTTTCTAACTCAACGATTTTATTTTCAGCTTCTTTATAAGTATCTAAAAAATTGATTAATAATATGTCAAAATATTTTTTTTGCTCATCAAAAATTAATAAAATGTAAAAAAATTAATATTGTGGTAAAGAATTTATTTTAAAATAACATATCATTACTTACGAGCACTTCCGCGAATATCCACTAGAAATGTTGGCTATGTAGATTTGGGTGGTTCTAAATTTTTCACCATTTCTTGCAGTTCTTCGCATACATTTGGATCATCAAGCAGGCCTGGCATATATTTGCAATATACCTTATCAGAATCTTTTTCAAAATGAAGCCATGTATATATAATATAATATAATATAAGACGATATTTATGATCCATGTCTATAAAAAACAAAACAAAAAGTGGGTATGTGTACTTATGTACACGCGTTAGAAGTTATACTTATTTGTCGTGAAATTTTAAAACACTTATCAAAATTTGATTACACATTTCAAATATTAAAATCTTAGTTTTGGAAAAAAATTATTTGAAACAAGAAAATATTTCTTTTACCTTAAAATTTTAACTCCAAAAATAAAAATCATTTGTTTAGACAAATGGCTACAGCTTAAAGATGTAAGTAGGTGAAAAAGTTACCTGAATTATAACAGATATATATTCAATAAACGTTAAAAACAATTATTGGATTAAACAACAGAATTATAAAAAATCACTTGTAGCAGCATCAATCTTTACACAACAAATTTTTAATAACGACTGTTCAAAAATCGTATTATTGCTCATACGCAGTAGCTTAGCATCGTGAGAAAATAAAATGTAACAAAATTTACTCCTTCCGCCAGCGCGTTCACATGAAACTATGTTCTATACCAGTATTTCTCAAACTTTTTGAATTGAATCACTCATAATTGTGATTAATAGCGAAATTTAATATCAATAATAATTAATAACAAGTTAATAACTTATCTCGAGTACATCTTTGAACAAAATATTATTTGTATATTTTTCGACATTAACTTAACTAACTAATTGAGTTTACTAAAAATATTTTAAATTAAATTTAATGTGATGAGTGAGCGCGGCTTTGTTTTGATGTTGGTCAGTACTGAAAATACCATTTCGTATAATAGGGCGAGCGGATTACAGCTATTTCGAGTACACTAACCAACCAATCGACGTTCTAGTGGCTAAAAATGATTTTATTAAATTCTTTATATTTTTCTGAGAAAAAACATCTATATACATGATATTTTTTTATGCGGTCCTTCAATAGGTACACACATTTTTTTGTTTAATAAATCTAAATCTGCATTAAAAAATCTGAAAAAATTATGTAAGCTTCATTGGATTAAAATAAACATTTTTTGTCTCATAAACTTTTTTTTTAAAGCTATAGTTTTGAAGATAAAAAATATTTTAACTTTAAAAATAGCGAAAAATTCGTATATTTGTGAATTTTTTTCTCGGTAACTAATTGTTCAATCAGAATAAAACATAAACAAAAAGAATCAGCTTTTCAACTTTAAACTATAATTAGATTTTTTTTCATTTTGATTATTACTGTAATTAAATGTAAAAACTTCATTAGAGCCGAACTCACTCCTTGCGCCGTAAATCGATACCATGGCTGGCTACAATTTTCGTTTAATAGTTGAAATATTTAAATACTGGGATGAAAGTTTCAATAAAAACACTTTAGAATATTTTTATTGCACATTTATTTGTTACAATTATTTTCTTTATTGTTACACTTATCAAAACATCTACAAACTGAACAACATTTTAAATCTAAATCCAAACAAGAGCATGTTTTAGCTGTACAAGGAAATTTTCCGCAACAAGAACAGAAATATTTTTTGTAGATGTTCTGATAAGTATAATATTATAATAAAGAAAATAATCGTGACAAATAAATGTGCAATAAAAATATTCTAAAGTGTTTTTATTGATGCATTCATCCCAGTATTTAAATATTTCAATTATTATTAAATGAATGTTGTAGCCAGCCATGGTATCGATTTACGGCGCAAAGAGTGAGTTCGGCTCTAATGAAGTTTTTACATTTAATTACAGTAATGATCAAAATGAAAAAAAATATAGTTATAGTTCAAAGTTGGCTGATTCTTTTTGTTTTTGATTTATTTTGATTGAACAATTAGTTTCCGAGAAAAAAAATCACAAATATACGAATTTTTCGCTATTTTTAAAGTATAAATATTTTTTATCTTCAAAACAATTGATTTTAAAAAAAAGTTTATGAGACAAAAAATGTTCATTTTAATCCAATGAAGCTTACATAATTTTTTCAGATTTTTTAATGTATATAGATGTTTTTTCTCAGAAAAATATAAAGAATTTAATAAAATCATTTTTAGCCACTAGAACGTCGATTGGTCGGTTATTGTCATTTCTAAGCGAGCTAGACTCGATAATCCGCTCGCCTATAAATAAGTTGGTTGCAAATGGCAAGAGAACTGTCATTGTTAATTCAGCGAATAGTGGACACTGTTTTCACACCAAGTAAAAAAGAATTGTTTGCTTACTAAACTCGGTTTATGTCATCAATTTTTCTGCGACCTTCCTAGGAGTCGCGACCCACACTTTGAGAATCACTGTTCTATACTTGTGTCGGCATGTCAAAAGAAACGCAACAATGATTTTTTCTATGCTGGTCGGGACTTGCAAATTCGAATAAAATTAAAGGTTGTTTTACACCGGCATATGGAGCATTTATAAAGGTTGTTTTAGGCATTTTGACCAGTTTATATATAATTCATAAATAATAATTAGCAAAGATTTACTTACTTTCAAATATAAAAAATGTTGATATGCAGATTTGAACATACCCTATTACACTTACAATTAAATTTTATCACTATTTTTTACCACAGTGAATAATTCGGTTCTTTCACAATTTTTTTTATACACTTGATCGATTCTATGAGGTTTTTTTTATAAAACTAACATATTTCATATTCAGAAACAACATGTATATTAAAACATTTTAATAAAAAAAAAATATTTTTTTATAATCTATACTTCATACTTGCAATTCAAGTATAAATGTTTGCTACTAATTTTACTTAGAACTGCATTCAAATTAAATTTTAAATCTGCATAAGTCACAATTTTATAAAAATGCAAAATAAATATACCAAGTTTTATACTTGAAACTACACAGCAGAATTAGAAGATTACATAAAACTATATGATTGTAAGAGACACTAGTAAAAATATAAACAAATCTAAAGTAATTAAAGTTTTACAATTTTTCAATCACTTTTTGCAATTTGGATTACGTATTTCAGTTAGTCATTTTTTTGATAACTGTAGTAAGATTAGACTACAAATAGGTATAGAAATTTTACAAAATTTTAGACTTGAAATTACAAACAAGAATTGTAAAAATACATAGCGCTCATGACTTGAAAGAAATTTTGTAAAAATACAAACAGAATTTTCAAAAAAAAAGTAATGATTTGTAAATTTCCTGTAATTGTAACTGCAAGTTTCGGTTAGTAATTTTACTATTAATCTTGGTAAAATCAAAATCCGAATATGTGTAGAAATTTTACAAAGTTTTAGACTTGAAATTACAAATAAGAATTGTAAAAATACATAGCGCTCATGACTTGAATGAATTTTTGTAAAAATGCAAACAGAATTTGAAAAAATAAATAATGATTTGTAAATTTCCAATCACTTCTTGAGATTGTAATTGCAAATTTTGGTTAGTAATTTTACAGATAAATGTGGTAAAATTAAATTCCGAATATGTGTAGAAATTTTACAAAGTTTTAGACTTAAAATTACAAACAAGAAATGTAAAAATACATAGCGCTCATGACTTGAATAAATTTTTGTAAAAATGCAAACTGAATTTGAAAAAATAAATAATGATTTGTAAATTTCCAATCACTTCTTGAGATTGTAATTGCAAATTTTGGTTAGTAATTTTACAGATAATTGTGGTAAAATTAAATTCCGAATATGTATGGAAATTTTACAAAACTTTAGATTTAATTCTACAACTTTGAATGGTAAAATTACAACAAGTTTCTGACGAATACAAAAAATTTGTAAAATTGCAACCTGCTTAGTACTCTTGTTATTACAAATTGCAATATTACTACGAATGCGTTTGAAAATTCCAATACAATACGAGAGTTTGTAATTTTACAAAGCAACTGCTTAGTAAAAATGTAGTAAATTTACAAAAATTTTTAACAGTGTATGCACCATCACAGAGCCTTAACTACTTAACCAATTTCAACAAATATATGTCGTCTTAATTGTCCGCGTGCCATAACCTTTTTTAGAAAAATTCAAAATCGGAACCGAGGGACGCTTTATTGTTATATGTATATGGAAATTAAATTTTTCATCAAATTAAAGGGCCTCAAAAATAAATAACAGATATAGGAAAAAAATATATGTAGAACGAAATTTATAATCTAAACTTATACCTAGACTTTACCTTTTCATTATTTCAGATATCTAAATACTTATATTTGATTGCTTGTTCATATTACAACAAACTCTAAAATGTGTATATGTTGATAGCTTATACAAGATCTAAAAAAGACTTAAATAATGTCAATTAAAAAATGTCAACTAAAAAATTATAAACAAGTTGTCTATAAAAGGAAGAGCTTTTACAGAACAGACGTAGTCGGACTTCTTCTTTTCACGTGTTTCTTCCGTACCTTTATGTGACGTTCGACTATGTCTATTATCTGAAACTTCATTCTTTTAATAGCAACTTGTTTATGATTTTAGTTGACTGTTTTAGTGTATTCGAATTTCATTTATTTAAACTTACATTTTTATTAATAGACATTTATTTATGATATATAAAAATGCACACGCATAAAAAGATTTCCTTATATTCAAAAATATATTTTTTCTTCGTCCTGCAACATTGCTTAAAAGAGAAACAAAAATATACATAAGTATGATAGTTGGATTAAGTAAGCAGGGCCTTTAATATATAATCTAATTTATAAAATATTGAATTAAAATTTTTAAAACAACTTTTTTCAATTTTTTTAAATGAATAGAACATTAAATACATATAATAATATTCTCTACAATTTTTAACTGGATAATTTTTCTCTATTTCGCACCTTTTCAAAAATAATTCGAAAAATTTAAAAATTGACATCAGGAGATTTTCTTTCCAGACAAAAATTAATTTTAAGTATAAAAGTTCACCCTTTTACTTGACGTATTTAAGTTATAGCGTCTACAGAAGGACAGACCAATAAAACGACACTCAGAAATCATGGGGAAAATAATCAGAATGGATTCAGGGAAGATCAAACGGGAGAAGTCCATCAAAATCCAGATTTCGAAAAAAAATCGGCCTTACAATACTTAGGTATACTGTATGATTGCATATACATGGGTATAAGAAAGTAAAAATACATTTTTTCAGCCATATACCTTAAACTTAAATCCAGAATACGTCACTGTTTCTTGTCTGATATCCCGATACCAGAAATGGTATTTATCAATGTTATTATCAGAGCTTGACAATTCCGGTCGCTCGATAGCCTGTGGCGGTTAGATACAATATATATTCAGCGGGCGAGTAGGAAATTTTGATTTTTGTGGTAATAAAATAGTTTTAAGAGAAAATAGTACTTAAAAATATATCTTCAATCTGATAGATCATAATATAATCAAATAGGTACTGTTTTATTATTATTATGTGATACTATAATATGTATGTATATGTTATGTATGTTACTATTAAAGACAAATATTTTTTTGAAGCAGGCAGTATCATTTTTGTCTGGCGAGTACGTTCGCCGTGTAATTTGTGGATCACTAGCTAATATAATAACTATCTGATCCTATTAGAAATTATCTTGTACCTAATTTAAATTACTTAGGAGTAATATTTTGTACAAAATTCGATCTAATACTTCATGTGTCAAATCTAATTACAATATTTATATTATAAATGTGAGACACTATCATATTTAACGCTTGAAAAAGAAAATCAATTTTTCAGCACTAATTGAAGCTGACATGGTGTCGTCTCTACCAAGACAAATTAATTTTAAACTTATTATAAGTTTAGCATCTTGTTTGTTTGGGCCATCCAAAAGTAAGACATTTTATAAATTAATGTAACTTATCATTACTATCAGGTAAAGGCTACTATATTTTTAAAGATTTAATATTCAAATATTATAATATAAATTATTAAAATAATATCACTCTAATACATAAGTAAACGTAGACCAAACCTAAAGATATTATTGTTAAAAAACTATTGTGATTTAATAAATTATGAAAATTTGTTATCAACTCAGGAGAGATAATACAATATCATCTTTCCATTATTTTTCATGAGCAGCAAAATTAGTACGTGCTCAAGTCGTAAATAAGTTTATTTTATCTGATTTTGTTACTTCTATATTCCGAAGGAAATGGAAATATGATGATAGGATTGAAAAATCTTGTCCAAAATAAGGCCCGATTCTGATTGCACTATCTTCAAAACGTAAAGTAAAGTTGTTTTTCGCATAACGGTTGTGGGCGTGCCTATATGTGTATATTTTTCTTTCTTCACGACAATTTCTGTAAAATTCATCAATTTGATATTTATATTAAATATTTGTCTCGGAAAGAACTAAAGACCTTTTGGTACCAATCGAAAGCGGTGAGTCATTTTCCATTTTTTTTACTATAAAAATATTTTGTGACATAAATATAGTATAAGATTTTTCTAAATTCAACTTCATAACGTTACAGGCCTAAACACATTTCTTTCTATTGTGAATCGTTTCAATTGTTTAAAGTAATTAATTCATCAGTACAAAAACAATATACGAACAAACAAACTACTAACTATTTACAAAATGTACATACTATAATATCTACGATGTAGAAACGCTTCCTGATATTTATGTTAAAAGCAGTCTACAAATTTTAGCCAGTTATAATTGTGTTTGAAATTTAAGTGGTTCATATTTTACTTTCATCGAAAACTAATTGCAACCAATGTTACAGTGCCAGAATAAGGGGATTCGGGATAAAATATGCTGCCATTTATCATCACGAATTGTAAATAATATATACAAATATTTTTAAAAAATGTAGGTGTGTATTTATCTTTTTAAAGTAAAATTAAAAATGAAAGGAAATTAATTCCAAATTACTTTTTAAATAGTTTTTTTGCACTTTAATTAAATACTTGAATGCACATAGAGTTAACCAAAATTTAATTTTATTAAAACTTGCGCATTGGACCCGGTATTACCCGGGTTAATATCCACAAAATCATAGTGACCTAAAAAAATATTCAACATATTCGCCCAAAATACCCACCCAAAAAATGATTAGTGCATAACATCATAATAATCATAATATAAGATGGAACACAACACAAAAATTAGATAAAATGTATTTTTAAGCCCTCCACTTTCAAGGGCCTTGGTCTTAATCCCATACAGCCCATCCCTGTAATCTACTCTGTGCTGATGTGAAGAAGTTAGTAATAGCCGTTAAATAAACATTTATTTTTCGCTAACACGGATCCGTCAGAACCATAAAATAAAACTGTATTTGTTTCATTTAAATTGGATTTTACTATCTGCTTACAATCGCCAACAATTCACATAAACTATCTTCAATAGCGGTGGTTACAGTGTTGCTACCGTTTCACTAGATTATGATTAATACTTTAAGCCAGTGGTGGCGTTGAAATTTAGTTCTACCTTATGATAGCGACCTATTTGATGTGACCTCACGTTTATGAAATGCTAAATTAATTATAGTTGAATTGGGGGCGAGAATATAAATTAGGTTAGTGCGATCAAATCAATATTAACTAATTATGTTTGGTCTCGTTTAACACAAGTCAATTTATTTGTTTAATAATATGTGATCATTTATTTCGTAAAACTAAAGATACATAAGGACTACAAAAAAGTATGTAATTTTTGCTTATTGTAGAGCAGTGTTTCCTAAAATGTGATAAAAACTGGTTTTAAGTACTTTCTTAAACTGAACTAGCGAAAAATCGCTAATCCATAGGTTAATTTATGAAAGAATCAAAATTAATGAAAAATGTTTATTGTAAATACACTATTTTTGAATAGATTTTTCAAGCTTTGTATAAATAAATTTACCTGATTTATTCTTAATAACTCAATCAAAGCAGTTGATTCGTATACGTACATTTTCAATACGAAATCACTATTCTTTTAGTGAAATTTAAAGTGACTAATCCAATTAGTGAAATAACTACTAATTCAATTTTATAAAGTATGCGGTTGTTTGTTTACAACAATTTAATCCAGATCTATACAAATTAGAGAATTGTTATAATGTCTTCAATCTTACCCAAATTATTTTGTTAATAGTTGGGTAAATCACACGTTCCAAGTTTCAGAAACATTGTATTAAATTGTAAGTATATGTCTATTCCCTTATATTGTAAATTAGAGGAAATTATTACTAACAAATTAATAAAAATATAAATATATTTTTATTTTTTAAATAAAAAATATATGTTATAAATAAATAGTTATTTTCATAATGTAAAACCAAAACGATATTTCCTTTATCACATAAAAAATATATTACTTGAAGTAAATGTTGTTTCTGATTACAAAAATTGTTGGACTATAATTCGACAATATTTTTTATGGTCATTTTTAACTATTGTTGATTTTATTTAAATGAATATTATATACTAGCTGATACCCATGGCTTCGCTCGCGAAACTTCCATCTCGTGGTAGATTTTCCGCTAGATCGAATGACATAAATTATAACCGTCCATACGTGACAGGGGGTGAAATATAGATTTTTTCTTTTGTTTTGCTTTTTATTCATTATACAAAATCGTAAATATCTCGGCTTCTATGCAAGATGCACATTTCCCCTAAAACCCCCATCATAGTGGTATTTTTCACACCAGATTGAATGAAACCAATTACAACCCCCCATGTATGACAGGAGGTGAAATATTACGGATCGTAATTAAAAATTGCAAAAACCCACCCCCTGTCTACCCCCACTATTAGGGGTTGATGTCGAAATTTTTATTTTCATTGAAGATTATTTTTTTCCGAATTTACAATTATAACTTAAGTAGCTATGTAGATAATCATATCAAAAAACTTCCCCTTACAACGCTATTAGGGGTTGAATATCGAAATTTTTATTCTTATTGAATATTATTTTGTCCGAATTTACCTTAATATCATGAACGTATATCATGTAGATAAATATATCAAAATTAAAAAAAAATTAACACCCCCTTATAACCTTTCAAGGGTTGAATTTTGGGAAATTCTGAAATAAATGTTTCATTATTTGCATTGTAGAGTATTTATCATAAGTTTCAAGTAAATCCAACCAAAAAAATATATTTTTCCATACAAACTTTTATTTGCCCTTTTACCCTAGTAGGGGTTTAATTTCGAAAAATCCTTTCTTAGTGGGTGCTGACTTTATAAAAGGAAGCTACTCCTAAAATTTCACGTTTCTAGGTTTAGGGTTTTCGGTTCGGCGATGATGAATTAGTCAGTCAGGACATACATATATGTAGATAAGTAATAGAGCAGATTTCTCACAATATTTTTTTCATATATTAATAAATTGCATGTTATTTATCATATTTTTTCTCTAGTTCCTATATTAACTCAATCAATTTTCATGTCTATAATAAACACAAATAACTAAGACTTAACCAGAATGTTTCAAATTTCGACCACACCACTGAAGAACCCAGCTATAAATAACGAAGAGTAATATTATACATGCATAACATTGTTACATATACACATAAAGTACTTTTCGCTGTTCCATTTTATAATTTTTTATGAAAAATGACTAGCAAAATGTTTGATTAATACGTCAAATATATATCAGTATGTCTAAATGCTCGTTTTTGTCGGTACTGTATATCCGGCAGCCTAAAATATGCGTTTTTTCATCCCGCCAGCCGTCTAGATATTTTATATGTGAATAATATAGGATAATGGAATGTCGAATAAACTTTTGGGAAGGGTTTTACTAGTTTAGTAATTCAGATAGTGCATTTTTTTCTATTATTGAATTGAATGAAGTCAGTATGTGATTTAATTTATTATTTTATACTTACATATTATAAAACGCTACGTCTCTCAGTCGGTATGTCTGTCTGTCCGTTAGTGGGCTTATCACTCGAGAACCACTTATTCGATTAACTTTTTTTTTTAATTCATAGATATGTTCTTTGCCCAGGTTTTAATATATAATATATAAAAAAGTTTGCCGCCATCACGGTGTTTTGCAATACGCTGCCTAGACCATTAAATATTGAACAATAATATGTAGTGAATAATTGTAGCACTTCTGAGATTTCAAGGGACTCGTTGGTGCAGGTTTCATCAAAATCTATTCAGTAGTTATCTAAATTACTTCGGTCAAACACACACACAATTTTTCTCTCAGTATTGGACTCTTGTTTAATTAAATGTATTAAATTATAAATATTTGTTGATATTTAATTAGTGCAATTACTGAATCATAATTTATACACACTAAATTGTAAAACAGCATAATTTGTTGACAGTTGAGTGTCAAAAACATTTAAACTAATTATTAGTGTAATCTATTTATAAATTATTGTATTATCATAAAAAACACACATAACATAATAAAAAGGCTATAATTAAAAAAAAAAAAACTATATTTGCCAACTTGGTAATTAAATTGATTTAATAAAAAGGTAGGTACTTGTTTTATTAGCAACATGACTTCATGAAAATTACAAAAAAGAAGTCCATCAATCCCAAAAAACAGTATACATTGTTTCTAAAGCGGTCAAGACTGGTGCTAGTACCTTATTAGTATAGATAATAAACTGTCAGCAATTAAATATTGTTAATAATCGTGAAGAGTTGCCATACGCGTTCCATTTATATAAGCATGAGAGAAAAACGTTATTTTATTAAAAGAATTTGAACTTTCGTCGGAAATTTAATAAAATAGCTTCTTTGGGTTCACTTGTCCTAAGTTCTCACTTACCTCATACTTCACTTTACAATTAGCTGTCTCTTTTTAGATTAGAATCTACCTAAGTGTGAAATAATTTAAATTTTTTGTATTCATATTATAATTAATTTCTTCTGAAAATTCTTATTTTAAAAGTTTTAATTAACGTTTACTTATAATTTAAATGAAATATAATACAGAAAATAGAAAACATATATTAACTTTATTAATTATAATTAAAATTTTGTTATAAATTTCGTATTTTATTAAAAATATTGACTGCTGAAATTTCAATGTTAAGATACATTTTCACATTGACATGATATATAGATATTATCGACAGTTAGTTATAAGATATTCTAAAGTCAAATTGATCAAATTTGCAAAATAAATTGCAAATGATACTGTTTCTTTTTCAAACATGAGATATTAGGTCGTGTGTAATTTATTTATTAATTATTATATTATTATTTATTATTTATTATTAATTATTATGTTTTACATTGTTTTAAATTTAACGATTCTTTATTTTATAACTTTTGTGTTGTAGTACCTACTTATCATTTTTCAATCATTAGCAAGTGTCCATCACTGGCTACTCATTATTGGTTTTACTTTATCCATTACCTACTGAAGAAAAAAATTTGAACAAAATAAAAGGCTGTAATTAAAAAAAAACTATATTTGCGGACTTTGACAATTAAATTGATTTAATAAAAAGGTACTTCTTTTATTAGTAGATAACATGAGTTTATGAGAGAAAAATAATATAACTGAATTAACTTGAAATTTCTATTCTTGAATTTATGTAAATACAATTAAATAAAATGTATATAGTTATAAACAAAGTTTTATACGAATACTCGTATATTCATACTCGTAAAGTTTCATAAGAAACATATTGACTTTGTTATGATACAAGAATATAAAGCGGTAGTTAGATAAATGTAAGAGAATTGATAAATGACAAGACATTTGTTACTAAATCGTGTATTATGTTCACTTAATGATACCATTGTGTTCGATACATAATTGAAATCTGTGAACCAGAAATCAGCGAACAAATTTAGACAAATGAATTCACCGAAAAATCTTTCAAGAAAACACTTGATGTATTGTTCCTAGTATTTGTATTAGAAATGTAACTGAAAATACATATATCTACCTAAATAAATTGTGATATTGCTCAATGATTTTATTTTGTTATATTTAAGACGTTACATAAGTATTATAACATGTGTTTTCTTATAGCCATTATGAAAAACCATATGAAAAAACCATAGTATGCTACAATTAGTATTCCATGTTATAGCCCCACTTAATTTATTGAAAATTTTGAAAAACGTGTAAGGACAAAAGTGGTTCCTTACATCATGAGAAATATTTTATAACAATTGATCGCGCCAGATTTTTTTATTCCTAATAATTTTGATTCAATCTATATCTGATTTTTAATGTTCATGATTTCTTTCAGATTTTTCTGAGCGATTCTTTTGATGATAAGGATGGGAACAGCAATTTTTAAGCGTTTTTCCCGAAAAATGTTTTAAAAAATGCATAAAAAACATGCTTCAATAAGCTTTCATTTGACACCCTACACGATGCCTTTGATATTTTTTTCCATTTCCCAATTTACCACCTGAAATTAACCCTCAAAATCAAAATTCAACTCTTTGTACTTTACGTCTATAACTGGGCTACCACACTATCTCTGTGCAAAATTTCAAATTTTTACGTCGAATAGTTTCAAAGAACATCGCCTGTGATTCCATAAGTGTTTGTTTGGCACGGAATAAATAAATATTTGAAAAATAACGAATCTTATATATTTGACTTATAATTATAATAATTATAATTATAATTATTAGGGGTGTACCGGAACTGAAATTTTGAGTTCCGGCCGGAACCGGAATTACCGGAATTCATGGAAAAAATCCGGCCGGAATTCCGGCCGGAACCGGAATTTTTTCAAAAAAATTCTGTATGAAATATTAACAAATAAAGAATAGAAATAAAAATATTTTATACATAGGTTACGTTTTATATCAATACAATTAATTATTTTAAATAGTGTAGGAATGAGATACATTACATTCTACAAAATTGTTGTTTCTAATAAAATGTTTATCATACGTTCTTTTCGATTATAAATTATAAAAGGATAAAATCGAAGGTGGTAAATCAGATATTTAGAAATAATTAAATATATCTAAAATGTTACCCATAAATGGGGAACAACTATTATTTTTCCAAAAAAGATAAATATAAAAGATATAATAATTAAATATCATTTTTATTACATATCTTGTATTACTAAAAATTTATTTTATGATAGTTAATTAATGTAATCATTTTAATAAAATATATCTAAAATATAAAGAAGAACAATTGTTTTTGTGTTATGAAATATTTATTTCCGTTAAAAATAAAATATAAAATTATATTAATATTTTTATTTTTTTTTACAAAAATACTGTTATTTGAGAATCTCTTATACCCGGTCTCACTAGTCACTACTTAAACTTATTTCTGTTCCTTATCTAAGTGTTCCTTAGTCTTAAGTTGAACCTAAATTTTACGTCTATCTCACAGGTCTATCTTATTATCAAGGTAATTAAACCTTGGTTTATGTCAATGTAATTAATTTTGGATATAAATTATGCATTGATCATCCAAAAAATATTCAGTAATACATAGAAATGTCACAAGCGATAAAAGAGAGGAGCAAGTTATACGCAAAAAGAGCAATTATTAATACCTATATTAAATATATGAAATTTCAAAGTATTATAATTTTTGTTCTTTTTTATATTAGTTTAAAAAAATACTACTAACATGTCATATAAATATTCAAGTCTATTTTTCAAACGAGTTATAAAAGCATTTACTGGAGGCTTTATTAAACAGTTTTAAAAAGGTTAATTTTGATTTGAAAATGGTTATATCTATAATAAACTTGGCTTGAAATGCCATAAACTAATATACCTATGATATCTGCAGCATTGCCATCAATAATTTTATCAAAAATGTTTACAATATTCATTTTTGTGTACAGTTTTCAGGTTAAGTGGAACTAAAGTATCACTTTGACTAGGACATAAATTTAGGTAATACTTAACGACTTAATTGTGTTCCAATAGTAGAATATAGAAATAAAATTAAAAATTCCGGCGGGGCCGGCCGGAATTTTCTAGTTCCGGCCGGAACCGGAACCGGAATAATTATTGATTTTAATATAAATACTAAATAGTAAAAATTTTGATTCGTCAAAATTACAGACGATCTCGTCTGTCACGTCTCGTGCAAATTTAAAGCAATTTCGTCTCAGTTTCTATCTCACATGAAGACCTACAATTTATAGGTACATAATTCGATAAGTAGTAATTGTAAGTCTTTTGACGCAAAGTTAATATAATGAAAATGAACTTATAATCTGCTTTAGACATTAAAACTGTACTAAAAATACAATACACTCAAGTTACTAATTTTCAAAACTTTCTTTTTTCTGAAATTGTCAAAGCTCTTTCCATACAACTTTGTTTTGCTGACTTTGTAAACTTTGGACGTGACACAGATCAAGTTGCTGTATTTTGTTTCACGTTTTGTTTGTATTTGTTTTGTGTCTATGTACTGGTATACGTCACCGATATATCGTAATGTTTAGAGGAAAAAATAAGTAAATATATATTTACAATAACGGTATTGAATATTTTTATTGTTAATATTTACATTATTTGACATGTTTTATTTTTTGTAAACGAATAAACCAATTTTCTAATTTCGATACTTGAAGTTAATATTTACGTTAATGTTCCGAAAGGCCTAGACACGAAATAAATTAAATTAAGATATAGTTCAATTGGTTGAAACTGAAGTATGTATGATGTAATTATTGACATGTTAATCAAAGTTCTTATGGGCACAAGATCTGAAAATGGCCATTTTTTTCTAAGTGCTCCTTTAACTAATTGTCGTATTATCAACAGAACCAAGCATAATACATTTAATTAAAGGGTTTTTTAATTTTCTGCACTATGTTTTTACAACGCATATTATATATACTTTTAACTTGTAGTTTTTATACTAAAGAAGAATATTTTCAATACAACATCTATTCTCACCTATAATTTGTAATATAATCATATTACAGTTATATTTGATTATTTTTCTTTACATAAAATATTTGGTAGTATTTAGTATTTTGTTGACTTATTTTACACTGTACTACAGTTTATGAAATAAATGATCATGATCATGATGATTGCAGATTGTTGTCGGCTGGATAGTTCCTTTTCCAACAGTTCATTATGAAATAAATATTATTATTATTATTATGTACATTTTTTATTGAATACCTAAATATTGATTTAAATTACGTAAGTAATACACCAAATCTAATTTTGAGAAGTATTTAGCGCTTAAGGAGGATTAAATTGGTTGATAATATCGGGGATAAGAGTTCAAATATTAACTGATGATGTTTGCACATTATTTTTCATTAAACCTGATCTTAATTTTTGTCTATACTGCAGATTATGAAATGAATATACGATTTTAGTGTGTAGAATATGAGAAAAGTTTGCTGATTATTGGCAAGAAAGTTTGATTTTTTCAAATATCCTCAATGTTGTTCTTCTTAATACAACAGCGTTTCCATGTAAAATCGACAATAGACTGGTACTAAATAACCTTTTTTATTTTGTTACAGCTATGGTGGCTAGCAGTTTCGGAAGTCGTAGTCGCGACAGAGACCGCGAAAGAGACGATAGTGGTGGGTCAGGGGTTTCGGGCGTGCAACTTCTGCACATCGGGCTCGTGGTGCCATACAAGTCTTTCGGAGTGCGCGAGTACCATAAAGCGGCCATGTCCGCCAAGTCCACGCTCCAGCGCAAGCTGAACATGTTCAAGCGGTACGACTTCAAGCCGCAGATTGTTATGAAGGAGCTCACACCAAGTCCCACTGGTAAGTTTATTTGTTTAGTTTCTCGGTGATATGGTTTGAAGAATTAAGATTAGTTTGATGGAGCAGTATCATTTCAACGTATAGGTGTACGCCTAGGAATACGCGTCCTAGACGCTAATAAGATGGTTAAGAACCGTTCATTTTTCAAATTTCATTATATCAAAGAGTCGCAAACTCGTTTGAATTATTTAGGTCTATTATCCTAATAGAGAGCAACTTATAAGAAGAAATTGAGTTTAAAGACTATGATAAAAAGTAGAAAGAAATAGTTTTAATCACTATAAATAAATACAAATGAGATCCACAATGAAACGAACATTTCATATATGGACACAATTTTTTTAAATTAAAACTATAAACATTATAATAAAATAAACAGACTCAAAAATAATTAATAGAAAATAGTTGAATAGCATATGTATATAAAAAAGTCATTTTTGTCCGTTTCATGACACTATTCATATTGAAAAAAACAGTGGGTATGATGAAACAGACTGGAGTACATAAGTGGTATATTTAATTTTAAAATTTGGTTTCATCAAGTCTATTTGCTTATTTAATTACATTTATTGCATACGCAGTTCATTAACATGAGCCTATTTAATGCATTTAAGACATTTTAGCCAATCAGCATTATTATTTTAATATACATCCGTTTCAATGCACGAACATCTATCCAATGCAATACGTAAGTAACCTTTAAAATTATTTTATAAACTTAAATTTTTTTTTAGTTTTTTGCGACCATAACTTATATTGTCAATACAAAAGCAAATGCCATATATGTATGTGTTGTAGTCAATGGAGCTTCGTGATACCAACAACTGAAACTGTCCGTTTCATTGTGGATCTTCCCTACTGTTTCTTTTTCGAATCATTTATACACACGATGTGCAAAGATACAATTTTTGTAAATAACTGGTTATAGATTATTTATAAAACGTATATACTTTTATTTCTTAATTCTTCTCGAGGAAAGGGCGATTTTCGGAAATCAAATCACATTTCTGACACATTTGTGAAAATCGTCGTGGCTTCTTTCAAATTTCCGGTCATCATTGCTACGAGTAGATCTCTATAAATAATATTTATCACCGTTGAATAGAATTTTCGACGAGCACAGATATAAGATGGTTAATCTGGGTTATTCGGGTGATAGCTCGTTTTAGATACTAGCTTAGCGATAATTCCGAAGTTGCGATATCTTAACAATTGTTGAAAAAGAAGATTTAGTACGTAAGATATATTACGGAGCATAGGACTTAATGTCTCCATAAGATTTATAAGACATATAAGATCCCTTTTTGCATATTTTTTTGTCTTATATCATGCCATGAAAACGTACATTTTTTTATCGAACGACTTATTGTCGCATATCACACTTGATATATACTGAATAGTGGCATATACATAGTTGGGTCAAGAATATTGTTTTTACATACATTTGTAGATTTAAGGCAGTACTGCGGTGTGACAGCAGAAATTTTAAGCTTATTTCATATATTTAATAAATATTTATTTATTATTATTATTTATAATTTTTATTTGCATCTTAAATTATAAAAAAAATATTTTTTTTAGTATATTTTATAATACTTTGTGTATTTTGGGGCTATTGGACTCCTCGAAAAAAATGTGGGTGGAGCACATCTTCACTTGTAGTGATTTGAAACAAAAAAAATCAAAAGTATTTTTATTTTATAGACTTAGCTCTATCGCATTTTTTAGAATTACATTTATATTAATTAAAAAAATGGTAGACTTGTAAAAAAATCGAGAAAAAAATTAAAAGAAAATATTAATAAAAATAAATAATTTTAGGTAATAGAGGTAATAATAATTAATAATAATAATTAATACGTTGTTCTGCACACTAAAAGTTATAATTACTGTGTAGAAAAACGTATTTAAATTATACCCCGATCAGTTGATTAGAATTTCGTTTCTATTTTCTACCAACCGGAAAAAGTGGTTTCGGGAAAAATACGTTTAAAAATTTAGTAACAGATGTTACACTAACACGACCCGTTCTCTTCATGTGCTTGAACTTTTTCACGGTATACAGTAAAAAAAATTGAAAATTTTATGTCGCTCCACCGCAATACTGCCTCAACAACTACAAGTATCAATTTTAATGTTTAATTCTCGTTGACATGTTAATAAAAAACAAGTCTAATGAGCATAAAAAGGTATGGGATTGAGAATCATATATACCCTGAATATTTGTTTTTGATTGTTATCATAATTAGAATTCGGGATAAATGGTAGCAAAATGTTTTATATTTGTTTCGTATTTTCTGATTTTGTCAGAACAGTAACGGTATTGTATACACATTTTTTTTAATATTAAACAAACTTTTTTTAAAACTTCTCAAATAAATCACATCTTCTGGAACTTCCAGTGTAGAAATAATAAAAAAACTTGCAAGCAGAAATACGCTGATATGAAAATAAACATCACAAATTGACAATCAGAACAAAATATCAAGCATAAAACTGAAAGAGACAAAATACATTTTTGTATTGTTATAAATACAGTAAAATTGATAACAAAGAATAAGAAGAGAACTATAGAAACTCGAGTAACTAATCTCAAAGGTTAAATTTTCTCGAAGGAGTGAAAACATTCAGAAAGAATATGAAACTTGTAAGGATTATGAAACTCTCCGGATTTCCAAAGAAAACTTGACCAAATACGCTTTTACAAAAATGATAATAACATCTGGGTTTCATGAAATCCAACTTTTGTATATAAATGCTTACTAAATATATATTATTCAGTAAAGATGCAAGTTTTATCTCGTTTTTGTTCGAGTTTACTGAAAATTGAAATTCAACACAGAGCGCTCGTATTATAAAAATGAATTTCATTTTTTAAATACAATAAAATCATAAAAATATAATCTAATAAGTTTGAGCACAGGATTTTTAATTATGGATAAATTTATTTCCCAACTTGAAAAAATTGGTAAGTGCATCACAGTTGTAATTGGGACCACCTATATCTGTGAATCTTTCGAAAATTGCCATATCGAATAATCGAAACAAACTGATGAAAATATCTGCAAATCTTTTTTTTTTTAATGAATAAAACATAAATAGATAATAATATTACCTAAAATTTTTAACTTAACCATTTTTCTCTAATTCGCACCGTTGATATCAGTAAACATCTGGATCCGGTTGACAAAAATTAATCTTAAATATAAAATAAAAAATACAATTCAACCTTCTACAGTTTGTCTTACATTACAGCGTTTACAAACAGACATACATATACAACATACATCCTTATAGCGAAAATTAACAAGTATATTACATTTCTACAATAAAAAGTAAGAAAACAATTCTACAGTATTCGTTATAATTTTCTTTGAAAGTACTAATTAAAAGCTACATTCTTGATTTTTTTTACAGATTTTTTGCTTTGATAGTTTAGAAATTAGAAAGGAAGTAAATCAAGTTTCTTTTAATACTCAAATTAATAAATTAAATGATTAAGAATCTCTACATTTTGAGTTTCCTGATATTATTAAAGTCTTAAGAGATAGTACTATTTAAATGTCATTGCTAATATAAGAAGTCAGGAGTTTTAATGATCTTAAAAATATCATATAAAGAAAAATTAATATATTTGTATAAAATTATAATACAATTAATTAATTATTAGCCTTTTTATATTGCCTTAAATGAAACTAATTGTAAGATGATTAAAAAATATATTTTTAATATTTACAAATACACTAAAAGTATTAGTGTTTTCTACGATAAAGACTGTACAATTGTACAAGTATTTTTAATATCTCAATCTTCTGAAAGTTCTATTTGTTCCTTTGGGATTATTTTAATATGGCTGCTGTAACATTTGTTGATAATTCGTTCTTTTTCATAACTTTTATGACAACAACAGTAAATGTTTTTATCGTATCTCTATCTGCTGATTTTTCTGCCCTATATAATTCAATTATTAAATTATGTTTCAAAACTCCTTTTTGCAAAGAAAGTACCTCTTTTTTAATTTAATACATGCTATTTTAGAAGAGAAAGAATGTTTAATATTTTTTAATTTAAATACTTTTTTTAATTAAACTTACAGCGCTCGACATTTAAGTAAATAACTTGAAGCAGAAAATCTAAATGCAAACTTTTAGATGCTAATTATCAACTTTTAATTCAGTAACTGCTAAAACTATGTATAATTAGTTTAACATTTACCTTATATTTCTTTACGTTAGTGAGTAAATAATTAGGGCACCTATATTTTAAATAATATTAAAATTAAACTGTACTGAAATGGTTTATTTATTATGAAACATAATACATAGCTTTACTAAAAAGTAGTCTTTATTGCGAATATATTTTTAATTAAGAGAAAATGAATAGGTTCAAAAATCGTTTAATTTAAAACAAAGGAAAGTTCAGCACTAATTGTATGAATATTTCAATAATTTATTGGAGATTTTTGAGTTCTTAATTTTCATATTGAATGTCGGAGGAGAATAGTTATATATAATAGATTTATTTCTCTACAAGATTTTTATTTTATTTTGTTTAAGGCAGTATTGTGGTATGACGATTCAAAATTTTTTGTATATATTATATTTTGAAAGTAAAATATTATATTGAGAGTATACTGTGAAAGTTGTTGACTGAAACTTAAAGTATTTAAGAAGTTATAGCACATAGAATATCAATGACTAAATCATTAAACGCATTTTTCTCGAAATATATTTTTTCGGTTGATGGGAAGCAGAAACGAAATTCTAATCAACCGATTGGGGTATAATTTTAACACGTTCTGCTCACTAATGGTATCATATTATCTAAAATTATACATTTTTATTAATAATTTCGTCATTTTTTTGTATAATTTAAGATGCATATCAAAATATATAAAAAGACTGAAATCATTATATTTTATTTTGTTACGAAATAAAATGCTGAAATAAGCTTAAAATTTTATACATCACACCGCAATACTGCCTTAAGTTATTTTTTTGTAAAAAATATCGTTTTATAAATAGGTATTTCTTTTTTGAACAATACATTTTTTAGGATTTCGCGTCGTAGCGTGACTTTGTAAATTTTATTTATGTATCGGTTTTAAAAGATTGCCAACAATGGTTTTAGATTCGTTGATGTCTGTAAGATACAAAGTAAACAAAATTTATGATATGTTTAAAAAAATATAGTGATATGGAAGTCTTACTTACAAAATATTTTAAATGAAATAGGTACACAGTTATTACGACTGTTTGAAATTGTCTGGAATTACCTCAGTTATAACTTTGAAATTACACCGCTTAATAAAAAAAATAGGTATACTATTATAAACAAATAGTCAGTAAAATCCGCACCTTTTGAAAAAGAAGTTGTGCATTAGTGTGGACACAAAACGGAAGAAAAGATAGAGAGCTGCGATTCAAAATGAGTACGTCTAGTACAATGGAGACCTACAAATGTATCTGGCATCGTAAATCACTTGGAGGATTTTACATGAAATCTACGTTAACTTGCGAATCGATTGTGTAGAGGAAGATGATTCAGAAGAAATATTGCTCCTCTTTTGTTTATGTGTTATTCAAAGATTTTCTCGGAAATGTGGTCTAGATTGGGTTGTTAAGTAATTAATGATTGACCGTGCAGCTGTTTCCGTTCTTTTAGTATACTCAGTATTACTCAGTTTTCTTTTTGGAGTTTTTTACTTTAAAAATAAATTTAAAAAAAAACATATTTTTTAGGTGACATCAATAAATAGTGTTTGATCGAGGCTTACTTGAGCATTACTTAATCACGTTTATATTAATTACAGGTCAGTTATTACATGGCTTTTATTTTAATAAAAAATAGATCAAATATAGTTTAAAAATGGAACTAAGCTTATATTATATTGTGAGCGTTATCTGCACTGAACGTTAACGGTCCGATACTAGACGTAAGCCCAACTGTCGGTAAGTGACAGATTGATAGATTTCAAGTTGTATGTAATTGTAATGTCCTTGTTAGATATCTCTAGGTCCTATAATGCGGCTAATCATAGATATTTATATTAACTTGTTATCTTATTTTTAATTATAGAACAAGAATATAAGCTTATTTTGTGTAGTTTTCAGCATCCGGATTAAGTAAAATTCTGCAATACTTTCTTTTTATTGACATTTCTCAAAAACGGTTGATCTTATGACAAATACATAGATAAAGTATATTTTTGTGTATTTTATGTCATCGACAAGAACCTAATTCAGGAAAAAATTAAAGAACAAAAAATACTTAATAAAAATCGGTGGGCTCACTGATTCCATATACCCTGGTCTAACTAAATTGTTATTATTTGGTACTGGAAATCGATAACACTTATTAATAATAAACCTGTCATCAGATTTCATAACAGTATCGCAATGGGTTCTCTAGATATTAAATAAACACTAATTTTGGATATAATTTTTGAAAGGCTGTAGCTCCCTCATTTTTTGCTTAAAATAACATCCTCGATCTACTGTTAATTTTTTTACACTTGTTGTAAGTCACTCTGTATATGTATTTGATATTAAGACCCATAAGCCACTATATATTAATTTAAGAAAGTCTGTAATATTTACAGAGCGGCTACTAATACAAGAGTATATTTACACCAGGAAGCTTTTAGCTAAGCTTTTCCAGAGTTCTAAATTGAAAAAGTTTGAACGTTTTATATGTATGCATGTATTCATGTTGTATATGAACTCATGTATAGCACATACGGAAGTCAAAATTGATTTTATTTTTTTATAAACTCTTTATATATTCCATTTCTATTCCTGAAGATATCACAAAAGAGCTGCGATATTCTCTTGCTATGTATTGTACTGAATAGATTGTCAACTTAGCTTGAATTTTACTAGAGAGATTTAGTTATTTTTTTAAGTTTTAATATAGATTTTGACACTTAATATATTATAATAAACAGGTAGGAACAACATAAATATTTTCTATGCTTATTTAATTCTTTAATAATTATTTAATATGTATCACGCAGCAGAAGTTCTTAATTTGGAACACGACTTATTATTGCAAGATTTTTAAGCTTCATTATACATATATGAACTTTACTCAGAATTCCCTTATTTTAAAACATTCGATTCTGCAATATATGCTATATATTAATAAAAATGTTGTGTATTGTATATGTACTACCTATATTAATTATGGGTCTCAAATTAATGAAAATATTATACACAAAACAAACAAAACAACAACCAAAAAATTCATTATGTGTAAAACAAACATTTACTTCTGTAAATACTCCAGACTTTCGATAAAAAATTCAAATTGTTTTGCATCATTCTAAATGTATAATAAAATACTTATAAAAAATATTCACAGAAAAAGCTTGACGCAGTAGCATTAGACAAATAACATTTGCACAGGAATCATAATATTAAATACCATATAAATATAACTTTTATGTAAAATGTTTGTTTGTAGTGGCTTGGTGAATATTCGTATCCGTGTCTGTATCCGCGGATATCCATTAAAAATAAAAGTCTGTACCGGTATCCGTATTTTCCAATACAGATCTTGAACGGATTTCACATAAATGAATTTTAATTATGTTACATTTAAGGTTTCATTCAAATATATTCAAAATTGAGTCGTATGTATAGCATATTAAGTGGGAAAACCACTATGACAAGTCAAAAAATTGTCAATGTTTGGGAATTTTTTTCACAGGTATAACTAATTATTTTAGCGCTAAGTAAAGGACATTTTATTAAGTACATATTCAACTTATTCTTAGCCAATTTTTATTGAATGTAGCTATGGTTGTGCGTAGCTGTTTTTTTTATTTCATTTTTTCACAAAATGGCGACGGTTTGAAATTTTTTTGTAATTTTTAACACTTTTTTTTAAATTCAAGCGGTCTTAAAAAATAGTAAATATCAAAATTTCAAAAATAGACCTCGTGCAGACTTAGCCACTGCTATTACGAAAATTTAGAAAATATTTTTTTTAAATCGGTTCATTAGATTTTCAGGAATCGCTGGGACCAGGTCGAAAAACGTCGTTTCAAGAAAAACATGTTTGTCATAACTGGCCACGTTATCTGATCTCACTAAATTGACTGTAACTCAACTAATAATTTTCGGAATTTTAACTTAATTTTTATTATACTTACATATTTTTGAATGTGTATACTTAAAAAAAAAAAATACATAAAAAACTGTTTTTTTTCGTCACAGTGTTTTTCTCCCTTAAATATAATAAGGGGTATTCCAGTTTCGAATATTAAATTAATAAAAGTTATCTATAAAGAGACTACTCAATTTAACACTCCATCTGCAGGGACCCTGCATATATTGTAATAAGATAATACAATATACAATCTGATGGTTCGAGTTAAAATATTTATCTCCGGTTTGAATTGCTCGATATAAAATATCAGCTTTTCCATAATACGGAAAAAATGTTAATCTGCTGCCAGTATATTCATATCTATCATCAAAATCAGAGTAAAATGGCATTTATTTCAACTCTCTAATTGTAATTTAAATGTTTTTGGAATAATTTCCTAGTACTGCGAAGTGTAATAATTAACCAGAATCGTGGTGAGGCAAATAGTGTTAAAAGTATATTAAAGACCGAGTATACATCATAACTATCCACTTCTACAAAAAACGTTTTTTTAGTACAAATCTTCATGATGGTACCCACTAAATGGGATGCCTATTACAGAGGTTCTATCCGCATACTCTTTGTCACGCCTCAGCTTTTTTACAGTGACAACATATAAGTATAAACAACTAAGTAAATTTTAAAAAACAAATGCTTTAATCATCGTGTATTATAGTAAGAAGCGTGTATTTGTGTATTGTGGACTACTCTGCAATAATTTAAAGAGGCTGAATTTCCATTGTTTTAGATTTTTTACTTTTATTTTGTTTCAATTTAAGAATTATATTTTTGCCTGATCGATCTCGTTAAAAGATTACATTCCAATGAAATAATAAGGGCTGATTTTAAATTATAAACCAGTTTTATTACCTAAAACAAGATTGGTGTTCCATATAAGTATACCAACTTTTTTCTAAATATTTAAGGGTAGGTACACAGTTTTTGTGTGATATTTAAAACTGTGAAATTACTAAGTATAATATTAAGTTGGAAGGGCATGAAAATGAAGAAACTATTATGTTATATGTATATTTATTAATAATATTACTTTCCTTTTTGACGTACCGCTTCTGATTTAATACTAGAGAACACCGTGAACTGCGTCATTGCATTTAATCTTTTAAGTACACATAAATCAACAAACTTTTACCAAGATATTTTTAATTACGAATTGAGATATCAAAGTGTTTCATAACTTTGTTTAAGTATTTACATTAAAAGTCATTGTGCATTCCAATGGTGAAAAGGAACAACTTCTGACAGTTTTAGGTACACATCTTGTTTGCGTTTTATAATTATGTTTTATATTACAGATTGTGCATTTCTTTTCTTTATAAACGAAGCTTGAAGGATATTTTCAAAGAGCACTGCTTCCTTGTTGTATTAAATATAAATACTTTAAAAGTTCTTGAAGATTTTTTTATTGTTGTTCTGAAATATGAGGTTGCTTTTTGTATAATTGTACTATTTTACTACTAACATACATCAGTTATACCTAGTATTATAAAGAATGTGCTCGAGAACAAAGCTTATTTGCTTGAGAGCTAACGCTGTCTGCGAGGATTCAAATCGTAATGGATTTGCTCGGGATTCTAGAACAGTGGTAATAAATGTATAAACATGTAAATGCTATGTATTTTATGAATTACACTTGGAAACACTTATTTTAAGTGTACTAATTTTAAACATGGGTTAAGGTCGTCATCATATATATTTGAGTGTATTGTCATTTATATTCAATTATAGAGATAATAAAACATAGAGAAAGTGAGGCAACCGAAAACGATAACTGTCGCTAGAAAGAGAAAGAAGAAATTGTGGACCTCTATCTATCTTTGTCAAACAATGCATGTTTTTATAGAGATGACGTATCATATTTACAATTTGATTATCTATGTGCTTACATCTGACCATAAAATCTATATCTAACATTTTGTGCACGACTTAATTTGCAGTAAAATTATAGTTTTTAGTGTTTTTTTATTAGCTATAAAAATAAATTTATTAAACTTTTAACATATAAAATTTTGTAAATACGAGTATTACAGTCAAATGTAGAACTGGTCTTCCAGTTTTTATTCATATTCGCTTATTACAAACTTATTGTTAGTAGGCTCCTCCAATTTGATTATTATAATATTTAAATCATTTCTTCACGTACAAAACAAAGACAGATATTTTGAAACTCATTTGCTAGATAAATAAGTACTCTTTGTTTATAGTAGGTACTCATATACATTTGTGCGTTTAAATTATTATGTAATATATTAAACAATTTTATAAGTTTACTTTGTGGCAATAAATATTTGATATTCCGAATTTTATTATTTAAATATGTTAAACTTGATATAAAATTAATTAATGAAATGGACGTATATATCTGTTTTATTTAAAAATATAAAACTATATAAAAAGAAAAAGTTAACCGATAAAGTTTGTCTTTCTATTTTTGAATCTGTTATAAGCGATTCTGGCCTTTACGGTGGCAGACGACTTCTGAAGGCAGTACATATATATTTACAAAACAACAGTTCTTTAATTATACGCCATTATGCAAAGAAAAATTACGAATGCGTCAAAAGACAAAGACACATGTACTCGAAAAATGTTGCTTTCTCTTATTATTTATGATTGGGACCCACTTACATAAAGTACTTTGGCTCATTTTCTATATATTATATTATCTCAATGTATTCAGTGCCTAGCAGATAGCGATAGCCACAAACTAATTAGCTTTTGCACTCAAGCAAATTCTTTATAATACCGGGCATTAGCGATAGGTACATTATACAGTAGGCATTTCAGGCAACTACTTAGGGCCCCAAGATAAGTAGGGAGAGAGGCTGTAGAAATTGTGTTTTATGGTATTGTAATATGTTTTTGAAGACTTGTCACTGACTGTATAATGTGGGATATTATGTATCTCACAATATTATAGTGACTTAATATAACACTTCTTAAAAAAAATAATAATTTACTTTTTTAACAAAAAAAATGAGGCCCCAAACTTTTCTGACTGGCTCCCAACCGTCATAACGTGCTTCTGATTTCAGTAGTTTTGTATTGAAGTAGTTAGTAAAAATAAAGATAAATACACAAATGTGTGGATTTATAAGACAAGAAAAATATTTGATGACCTTTTTGTACATTAAAATAGTTTGATAACAGTTGCGACAAGTGACATATCGTATCAAAACATCGTTTTTTGTCTGAAGTATTCTTTTATAGAGAACTTAACACCTATTTTAATGAGACCATCGTCGGTGTTTCACGTTAAGCGTGTTTACTCGCTTCATAATTCGTGAATAAATAAATAAAAATAAAATAACTTTTTGAGCATTTTCCCTCGTTTTTATTATTATTTTTACAATAAGTAACCACTCTAAAGATGTGATGATGGCCTTATTGAAAATAGTGTAAAACATTTTTATAAGAAACACTTAAAGAGTCTAAATCGATAATTTTACACTATACTCCCCTTTCCCCATCTCAGCTTACACAATACATGTGATTCATAAGTATCTTGTTAATTTCGTACCCTCGTTCATATTACTGTATAGACAATATAGACATACGAACCAAATTAATTTATATTAAATACTAGCTGTTACCCGCGCGACTTCGTTCGCTTAGTGATACAGATTTCTGTTTAGTTTTGATTTTAATTTATCATTTACACGCTAAGAAAGTATAACCTATAATGCGTACAAATGTTATCTAATAATTTTTCTGAATACAAAGTAGCCTATGTCTTTCCTCAGGATGCAAGCTATCTCCCTGCCAAATTTCATCAATATCGGTTTAGCGGTTTAGCTGTGAAAAGGTAACAAACAGACAGACGAGAGATAGATAGAAAGACACTTTCGCATTTATACCTAATATTAATATGTATTTGTTAGTTATTAAAGAACTTTATAATCAGTCTGTATTTGCTTACATTAGTCGAGATTGATAGTGTAAAAGTTTGAACGTCACCAAATTTGAACTTTACGTGATCCGTACATTTAATTCTATGACATGAAAACATTTCGGCTGTCTGCATTGTTCTCAAACATATAATCTAATTTTATTGTTTGAGTCTGGCATATTTACACCAGATCCGATTCTCGGATACAACTTTATGTTTTGCTTTGAATGAAACAGTTAAATTTGACGAGTGTTCTGTTATTTTATTTATACACAACTATTGAAGTTTCTAAAATTTACAAATTCTGTGTTACGTGTACATGTAAATAAATATCAAATGAAATATTTATATTTCTTTAAGAAACTTTGCTTGGATGTTTTCTAGTTGATTTCGTTTTTTGTGAAGGAAAGTTTTGTTGTTTAGGAATGAAATTTGTAATGAAAAATGTTTTAATGTTGTTGTTTTTGTTGTGGCATTTTTATTGTAGACTTATTCTCTTATTTTAAATTTATATCAGAAAACAGTATTATCATTTAAAATACAAAACAAGATTTAAAAAAAAGTCTTTTAAAGATCAACTACTTTCGTAAAAATCTACAAAAAGTGGCGTGTGCCTCACTCACGGTTGAAGTGAAACTTCTTTTGTTTGTAACAATGCGAATTAAATAAATAAAGTAAATGATTATTACATTTATAATCAAAGTATTTTTTTAACAAAAAACTGTACAAAACACGTAGCTTGACACTTGTACGCATTCATCCATCTTTCTCTTATACATTTACTCATCTCTCTTTCGCGCATAACCGACGTAAAGTGACTTGTATGCATGAATTTTTCATCTATCTTTCTATTATATATTTACTCACGCATATGCATGCACATTGTTTTAGCGTTTCATCTTTAAAACGTGTCGAATTTTAAAACTTGTTGAGATCATTCCAATTCACTACTCTCGCTAAAGAAGTTTCACTTCAAAAATACACATAAGTCACATCGGTAACTGAGACTCATATATTAATAATAAGATGAAATACTGTCATCAAATTAGATGAGACCCAATAAATTTTATAATATGTACCTAGTTATTATACAGAGTTATATTTAGTTGATTAATATTCAGAGTGCATATAGCTTTATCAAAGTGGAAGCGATAGAACTACACGATGTAATTTTAAAAACGAAGAAATAGATATGAGGTATCACCAGTGAAGGCGTTAATGGTTCCGGCTTTATTATTAAATTACCTACTTGGAATAATTTTTATAAGATGGTTCAATATTTCTGATTTATCAAATTATAGGATGGGGATGTTTTATGAAAATATAATTATAAGTTTATTTAAAGTGGTTAATATACAATTATCAGAGTTTATAAAAGGCGACAATTATTTTTTAAATATTCTAAATAGTATTTAGTCAATCAAGGGTAGTCTCTACAGAACTTAATTGTCAAGCCTGGATTTGTCATATCAAAGGCAAAATATACTTGCATTCTTATTAATAGAGATATTTAAGGTCTAAATAACATCTTTGTTCTTCCATTTTCCGAAGGAAATTAAGGTATGATGATAGGGTCGATCAATCATTTCCGAGATAAGACCAGATTCGGATTATACTACCTTCAAAACGTAAAGAAAGGTGTCGGTCTTTAGAATTTTCTTTTGTTTACGATGACTTCTATTATAAGAATGCATTATTAATAATTTTGTTTACAAATTGTTTGTCTCATAATGATGACTCAATTTTTGTTAATTTTTATGCCAATTAAATCGGTGGTTTTGGAAAAATGTATAATTTTTCATATTTTTTTATAGATCTATAACAATAATAAGTAAAAATATACTTTTTTAAGGCTGAAAATTAGCACAGAGGTAGTTGTATACCAACCCTTTAAGAAGTACGGTGTAATTTTTTCAAGGGGCGAAAAGAAAGAATAACTTTAAAATTGTGAATTTAATTGAAAAATATTACAAATTTAATTTTAACCGAGTTATTTTAATTTTGTATTTAATTTTTTGTTGTACTACTTATTCTTACGATCTTCTATCGTTTCTATCTTAAAAAGTATACGGCTGATCAAACATATTTTAAGTAAAAGTTTAAAACATTTTTTTTTTTGGCAAGCTACACTGTAATTTTTCATATTATAAATAATATTTTTAAATCATTCTCAAACATGCAAGTCATTTATGGTTCACCTTATCGACATGTTTTTATCATTTTGATTTTACTTCTATATCGAATTTTAGCAAACGAATCAATATCATTTTAAAACTTAATAAAGAACTTGTTTAATTCACGATGTCCTTTAACAATGAAGACATATAGGTATTGTTGTATATAGTTAATAAATGTTTAATATATTGTGGAACATTCATTGGAGCATAGCTTATGACTTCATGCTCCGATTCGCAAAAGCAAAATTACCAAGACTTGAATACAAAATTGACTATTAATGTCTTGGATCGCAGTTGCTTTTGTAGAACTTCAAACTAAATCTGTAGTTCGAAACTCCCACAAACGAATATATTGTATTATTGTACAGATATTTGATTTAAATACTATACGATTTTCTGGTACTTAATATCAACTTGTTTGGCTCCTTTCAATTTTTAAATAGGTTAAGAAAAAACTGTATTTCAGCGCAGCTTTGGTCAAATATAAGAATACCTATGTAATAACTGATTTGATATAATTTATGTATTAGTTCTCGCATATCATATGTACAAGGTTAAAAGTTTGTGTGTGTTAATGGGTCCCTAAAAATATATCTGTACTATCGTTAATATTGCCTGTTATTTTTTGAACATCAAGATGACCAAATATGATATAAAATGATAAAAATATTTAAAACAACAAAAGTCATCCTATCGGTTTGTGTTATTCTTTATCTGATTATGAACCTCATTTCCTTGCAAATCTTTGTGATTTCGAGATTGAATGATTTCTCAAAGCTTTGGTCAAGTATACAGGATAGTTCAATACTGCATCCGGGTTTCTTAGCGCACTTCCCGTAGGAGATAGAAAAAAAAATTGGTACATAATACTATTGGTTTGGAAAGATCAACGTCGTAAAATTATTTTCAATAATACAGGCTCTCCAATTTTTGAGCTATAACAAAAACAAAGATTTTTTTAAATAGAACACCCTGTAACGTTTTAAGTCTTTCAATGTCATTTTTTCAGGATAGACTAAATGGTTTGTCATTCCTGAATATAAATTGTGACTATGCACGAAAAGTTGATTTTTTAAAAATAATTAAAGAATTTGCAAATTCTAAAGCGTAAAAAGTATTTTTTAAATAATTTAAAATATTTTTTTTAATGTTTATAATAATTAAATAATTTTGAAAAAATATCATTAATTTGTAAGTTTTTTGAATTAAAAAAAATGTATTCTATTTATTCTTTAATTTTATATAAAACTCAATAAAATAAGTTGATTTTTTTTTAATTTATTGGTTGTTAATTTTAGATGTTACTTCACAGATCTAATTATTTTATTATATATTCTAATAATTTTTTTTAAATTTCAAAATTATAAGTTTTTTTATAATAACTTTTGTAAAAAATATTCTTACGCTCACGAAACGGGGAGAAAGGTATAAGGGCCCCGAAATGTTGTTTGGCCCGGACCCCATTGAAGCTCTCTCAGGGCTGAACCCGGGTAACACCGGGTCCTATGCGCTAGTAATATATAAAAATGTCATTATTTTTAAAAATAACTTAATCTATATAACAAAATTAAAAGTTTTAACAACGTTATCTTGATAAAAAATTTAATTTTTTATATAACTTTCGTGAAATTTTAATTTCCGGTATACAGATGGCGCTTCTATGAAATTGATATAAATGAAATTTTATTAACAAAATCAATAAAGTATAATGATATACATTGCGAGCCTTTGTCGATGAACCAATAATGAGGTGATTCTTGTTTACAAAGATAAAATACTAAATACTACGATGTAATATCACACCCTTTCATAATAATTTTGTTCACTAAATATACACATTATCATGCTCTAAAATTATGTATAATGGAATCGACTTTAGTTTTATAAAGAGCATATAATATCTGTCAAAAACTTTTGACAGCGTGCTGTGTAGTAACTATGTACTATATTTAAGAAAGTTTATTTTTTATGGTTTCAGAGGTTCAACCCTCAAACTGTTAAAATTATATTTATCAGGGAGGTATCAAAAAGTTTAAATAACTAATTTGAATAACGGTACCATTTCCCGAGTATTTTCAAACCTGAAAAAAGTCACCAGAGGGATGCTTCAGTGGTCCATTTTAGGCCCTAAATTATTTTTACTGTACCAAGTACATAGATAAATGTTTTTGCAGATAACACAAATATAATTTTTGATAGTTTTACAGCGCAACTTTTACTTAATAATAAAATATTTATGCAATTAAAAAGTGCTTTAAATTGCTCCTAATGTATAACGGGTCAATTTGACCCAACGTTCCCAGTAACGTCAAGATTTTTCACTTTCCCACTGCCGGATTAATTATTATTACTATTTTTGAATGAGCGTTTCGGCGGGATTGAACAAAAAGATATTAATTGTAACGTTTTTACGGTAATATTTTGGAGCAATTAAATTCTTATAATAAAGATTTACAATCTGTATATTTTAGGCACCTAAACATTATTTATCAATAATAACAATAACCTTTTTTCCGATAATGTACGATATCATCCATTGAAACTAAAAACAGTAATAATTTAATTGAAAAATTATAAATATCTACAATAATAACTCAATTCATTCGAAACAACTCAATATTATTATCTCAATTTTTTTTTAAACAATTATATTTCATATAAACTTTTAATTTTAATTTTCTTTTTTAATGTATAAAGTGTAACAACATTTTCTTTATTTATTTCATACTATACAATTTACAAAATAAATCCTACCAAAAAAGAAAAACAATTTCGCAAATATATAATAAACAAACACCATTGAGCTGTCGGACTGTCGGAAAAGAAGAAATCCAGCCGACAAGAATTGCATCTTCATCATCATCAATCAAAATATTTTAATTAAAAATAAAGAATAGTTGGTCATTCCAAGGCGTTATAGATTTTATAAAATAACATCTAAATATTCAGGATATTTTAGGATAAAGCTTGATTTTTTAGAATGCTAAAAGCACGATTGTTTTAATGTGTTAGTAACTTTAATTTATTCTCTTTATATTCACATTTGAAATATTTTTAAAAGTATTATATAATTGAACAATGTACTTATTATGTCCTTTGAAAAATATACTTAGCATAAACAGAGAATTAAAAAAATCATTCACAAAATCAGATTTTTAATTAAAATATAAATTACATTCTTCTTTACATTTTTTAGTTTCATATGTACATATGAATATGTATTCGAATATTTATAGAGGAAACTCGGGCTAGATTTATTAATTTATACTAACATATAATAATCACTTCTGTATGGTAAACCAGCTCATTTGAATAGAAACTAGCTGTTTTGAGCAGGCAGCCTAGCCTGGGTGAATGTCGAAATTTCACCTTACATATATTTTGTACATTACATTACATCTGATCTAAATGAAGTTTTTCTTTGACATGGATTATATTTTTCTTTACTTACTATCGGTGTAGACGTTGTTTATATTACCTGTCAACAATATCTTTCTTAAATGAAACAATATGTATTTATTATACATATTATATTATATGTAATGAAAATAATAATTTATAATTGTCATTTTAATATTATTTTTTAATATTGATTACCTAGCCCCACAACGTATTATTGAACAATGAAAACCATTTTGATAATAAAAAATCTTGCTAACACAAAATTTTTTGCCAACTCCAAAAAAAATTTTTTTCTATATTATAATATATTTGCACCTAAACTGCCAAATTAACGGCCATATCAGGGTTAATTTTTATTGTATCGGAATAAAATTAAAATACGAAAAACATTCAATATTCGCCGTTTTTTAGATATTCAAAAAAAAACATTTTCGTTCTCGGCCAACCATTCACCTGCACCCCTCGCTTATCCGTTTCTTAAAGGAAAGGTAAAAATCGACATCTGTACCAATTTTCGTTAGTGAAATTTTAGTTTTATAAATGTATTTTTATTGTACCTATACGACTATGGAAATGAAATATATTTCAGTCAGAACTGTTCTCTTATAAATATTTTTGAAAATTGTATTCATGATGTCAAAGTTTTCGATCAATGCCTGAACGATTAAAATCGATTGAGTAACATGCTACGATGGAAATGTTACTTCTGAAAATAGCTTGAATTATTTTTTTTGCAGTAGTTATAATTGAATTATTCTTAACTCATTAAGAAAACTACTGGAAAACAGTTCCAAACTGGGCTTCTGATGAGGACTTTTTGTGAAATTGAAACACGTATCGAGTGACATTATTTTATTGTGGTTAAGGTGTATATTTTTAGTTTAAATCATTAAGAAAAGTTGTCAAAATGTGGATGATACCTAATTAATTGATAAGTGAACAAAACTGAAAGATGTCCAAACATTTGTTTATAAGAACATATTTTCAACTAGTTTGCATTTTGAAAGCATGCTCGTAGTTCTTTTGTTTGAATCTCCTCTATATTATATAAATTTTATACAAAAATATCTGCATGTAGTCTAGTAAAAAAGAATAACCGTGCGATGAATTTTAAACATCCTTCTACAATGTTACCACAAAGATAGTTGTGTTTTCTTTTGCGTTACATATACAATATACATACATACACCCACAAGTATAAAATTAATTTTTTGCTACAAATTCATATTTTCTTTTAACTGTATACATATTATTATGTATTTCGTACATTAATACTATTCTAATACCTGTATTTAATATAAAAATAAATAATCAACTCCAACATTGCTTTTAAATTACATACTAATTACACAAGCCGACATCATTTTTGTTGTTTCTACTTGAATAGGTGATTTGGCGTATAAAAACCGAATCCGTTGACTTAATTGCTTCATCACGTCAGGTTTTTGAAGTAACTTAAACTAAAAGTGCTAAATGCTGATTTTCGTAATATTTAAGTATTTATTACCAAATAAATTTTCTAAAGCTTTCGTTCGGTAAGAAATAGTATTATCTTTCATTATTAAAATGAATTTTTACTTTTTACTGTACGATTTTTTTCACTGGGAGTTTTAAAATATGATATTATTAATAGAGTAGATGTGACACAATGGTCTTTACGAACATATAATATAACTATATCTTCAAACTAGTATATTTCTTAAATATTATAATAAAATTATTAAAACATATAAATTCTAAACATTGCCAAAACCATCATTTTGGTACTTTTAGGTTAGGTTATTTCAAAAACTTGACGTAATGGAACAATTTGGACAATGGATTCGGTTTTAACACGCCAAAAAATCCGTATATCACTTATTGAAGTAAAGACAATAGAACAAAAGTATTTTTTGTCGGCCTGTGTTATTTAATATTTAACTAGATACTTCGATTGCTATAGATATGAAATCAGATAGTTTTACTTATAATATTTGTAATCGAATGGAAATGGAAGATGATACTTATTTTATTTAAAAAAATTGGATCATTTTTCATTTACACTCCGAATCTATTCTTGTAGTTTCTTTTGTTTCATTTTCACGATAAATCGATGGTCTTTTGTTAGACATGATAACTGACATTTTGTTCTACTGGTAAATGTTTCCGATTTAGTTTTAAGAAATACGTTAAAAGAAGCCATGAATCAACTTATTTTTATATATTTCACATTGAAAACTTTAAAATTGCTCTTCCGAGAAATACAGTTATTATATTATGACCTAAGATTAAAATATAAACTAGAACTGCTGAATAGTACTAGCAAGAAGATACATAAAAAAGTGGTGTAGGCCACACCCACATAAGCGCACCGTTGAAATTAAACTTCTTTTGTTTTAATTAATCATGATAATTAATAGTACAGGCAACGAAGGGATTTAAATAGAACAAATTCGGAGTGGAATGAAATTTGGTACCCATATAATATACATAATAGTACGTCTGTACACAAAAGTCCCCATCCATAGGCCTTGTGGAAAAAAAATACAGCCGTTTGAAATTTAATTTAGTTTTTATTGAATAACTTCAAGACAAATAAAGATACCGAGACGTGCCTTACATTAAAATTTTCAAAAATATTTGCTTTACAACTTTATTTCAAAATTTTCTCCAACGTATCTCCATAGATTGCTGAAAAATCGCCGTGAATCTGAAAACTAAGTGCATTTAATCAAAAAAATATGTTTAAATGGATTTTTAAGATCTTAAAACTGATAATCGAGACAAATGTCCTCTATAAAAGTTGTAGAGAATAAAATTTTACAATTTTTTTTGTAAGGTACAACATTCGATGTGTAAATTTTTGTTAGATATTTCTATTTTAAAAAGTCAAAAAAACAAATTTTAATTTATAAAATCGTATAAATAGCATGCTATGAAAATTAGCATTACATAAGAAAATAACATATTGGTATAGAAAATTAATGAAAATAAAAGTAATTAATAATTCCAATACTTCAAATAAGACTTTTAATAACATATTATGATAACAATGTACTGAGGTGTAATTTGTAGCCCCTAGATTTAATATTATTGTATGTTTTAATAGTTTTAAATATAAATCTTCAAGACATTTTATTTTATCTTCAAAATACGGATATTAGATAAGAACAAAATCAGAGTATCATAAAAATTTGCACATATGTAGTACTTATATTACATTAGACATGTGCAAAAGTCCTCATAAATTGGGGATATGGAAAAAAAATTATAGCTGTTTTAATTTTGATATGATAAATTACTATGTATCATATTTTCACTTATAATTAACCGTTTTTTACTTGGACATTTACATATTGTGTATCTCTGTATAGCATGTACATTATGAACAATTGAATTATGATCATTTTGATAGAAAATTTTGATTTTTAAATCAAACGGTTGTTAAGATATAAATTTATTTGTTTAATTCGATTTTATAAAAGTATATTTTGTTATGTATTTTATACCTGTTTACAGATACGCTTATAACATTTCTTTCGGGGTATCAATTAATGGGGATTTTCAAACAAGCGTAGTAGATACATTAGTGAGTGCATCTGAAAAAGTCCCCATACATTGAAGCCATAGGACAAAAGTTACAGCTGTTTTATAATTACGGTGTGGTAAATTGATATCTATGTAATGTGTTAAATTATGTAAATTATGTAATTATGGGTGATTCTCTCAAAAATTGAAACTGAATTTTATTCCTATTTGATCAATGTTATCGTTCTTATTGAAAGTAGTAACCATTTTTTTTAATTTCCCATCGAGACTCTCCATAAAATATTCTTAGGTTTTTTTTTTAAATATGATGTATGAGTTTTAATTTGTTTTTTTTAGTTTTAACTTGTTTTTAAAAAGGGAAGAAGCACGCGAAGGTCTTTAAGTGCGTGATGCTCTTAAAGATAATAGTGTAAGCTACATTTAAAAAAAAAACTGGAGTCTCTTCGATCGCGCCAAGCTGAGATATTAACTATTCAATTTACTTCTTTGTTAGCGTATGAGTTTTAATTTGTTTTTTTAGTTTTAACTTGTTTTTAAAAAGGGAAGGAGCACGCGAAGGTCTTTAAGTGCGTGATGCTCTTAAAGATAATAGTGTAAGCTACATTTTAAAAAAAAACTGGAGTCTCTTCGATCGCGCCAAGCTGAGATATTAACTATTCAATTTACTTCTTTGTTAGCGTATGAGTTTTAATTTGTTTTTTTAGTTTTAACTTGTTTTTAAAAAGGGAAGGAGCACGCGAAGGTCTTTAAGTGCGTGATGCTCTTAAAAATAATAGTGTAAGCTACATTTAAAAAAAAAACTGGAGTCTCTTCGATCGCGCCAAGCTGAGATATTAACTATTCAATTTACTTCTTTGTTAGCGTATGAGTTTTAATTTGTTTTTTTAGTTTTAACTTGTTTTTAAAAAGGGAAGGAGCACGCGAAGGTCTTTAAGTGCGTGATGCTCTTAAAGATAATAGTGTAAGCTACATTTTAAAAAAAAACTGGAGTCTCTTCGATCGCGCCAAGCTGAGATATTAACTATTCAATTTACTTCTTTGTTAGCGTATGAGTTTTAATTTGTTTTTTTAGTTTTAACTTGTTTTTAAAAAGGGAAGGAGCACGCGAAGGTCTTTAAGTGCGTGATGCTCTTAAAGATAATAGTGTAAGCTACATTTTAAAAAAAAACTGGAGTCTCTTCGATCGCGCCAAGCTGAGATATTAACTATTCAATTTACTTCTTTGTTAGCGTATGAGTTTTAATTTGTTTTTTTAGTTTTAACTTGTTTTTAAAAAGGGAAGGAGCACGCGAAGGTCTTTAAGTGCATGATGCTCTTAAAGATAATAGTGTAAGCTACATTTTTAAAAAAAACTGGAGTCTCTTCGATCGCGCCAAGCTGAGATATTAACTATTCAATTTACTTCTTTGTTAGCGTATGAGTTTTAATTTGTTTTTTTTAGTTTTAACTTGTTTTTAAAAAGGGAAGGAGCACGCGAAGGTCTTTAAGTGCGTGATGCTCTTAAAGATAATAGTGTAAGCTACATTTAAAAAAAAAACTGGAGTCTCTTCGATCGCGCCAAGCTGAGATATTAACTATTCAATTTACTTCTTTGTTAGCGTATGAGTTTTAATTTGTTTTTTTAGTTTTAACTTGTTTTTAAAAAGGGAAGGAGCACGCGAAGGTCTTTAAGTGCGTGATGCTCTTAAAGATAATAGTGTAAACTACATTTTAAAAAAAACCTGGAGTCTCTTCGATCGCGCCAAGCTGAGATATTAACTATTCAATTTACTTCTTTGTTAGCGTATGAGTTTTAATTTGTTTTTTTAGTTTTAACTTGTTTTTAAAAAGGGAAGGAGCACGCGAAGGTCTTTAAGTGCGTGATGCTCTTAAAGATAATAGTGTAAGCTACATTTAAAAAAAAAACTGGAGTCTCTTCGATCGCGCCAAGCTGAGATATTAACTATTCAATTTACTTCTTTGTTAGCGTATGAGTTTTAATTTGTTTTTTTTTAGTTTTAACTTGTTTTTAAAAAGGGAAGGAGCACGCGAAGGTCTTTAAGTGCATGATGCTCTTAAAGATAATAGTGTAAACTACATTTTAAAAAAAACCTGGAGTCTCTTCGATCGCGCCAAGCTGAGATATTAACTATTCAATTTACTTCTTTGTTAGCGTATGAGTTTTAATTTGTTTTTTTAGTTTTAACTTGTTTTTAAAAAGGGAAGGAGCACGCGAAGGTCTTTAAGTGCGTGATGCTCTTAAAGATAATAGTGTAAGCTACATTTTAAAAAAAAACTGGAGTCTCTTCGATCGCGCCAAGCTGAGATATTAACTATTCAATTTACTTCTTTGTTAGCGTATGAGTTTTAATTTGTTTTTTTAGTTTTAACTTGTTTTTAAAAAGGGAAGGAGCACGCGAAGGTCTTTAAGTGCATGATGCTCTTAAAGATAATAGTGTAAGCTACATTTTTAAAAAAAACTGGAGTCTCTTCGATCGCGCCAAGCTGAGATATTAACTATTCAATTTACTTCTTTGTTAGCGTATGAGTTTTAATTTGTTTTTTTTAGTTTTAACTTGTTTTTAAAAAGGGAAGGAGCACGCGAAGGTCTTTAAGTGCGTGATGCTCTTAAAGATAATAGTGTAAGCTACATTTAAAAAAAAAACTGGAGTCTCTTCGATCGCGCCAAGCTGAGATATTAACTATTCAATTTACTTCTTTGTTAGCGTATGAGTTTTAATTTGTTTTTTTAGTTTTAACTTGTTTTTAAAAAGGGAAGGAGCACGCGAAGGTCTTTAAGTGCGTGATGCTCTTAAAGATAATAGTGTAAACTACATTTTAAAAAAAACCTGGAGTCTCTTCGATCGCGCCAAGCTGAGATATTAACTATTCAATTTACTTCTTTGTTAGCGTATGAGTTTTAATTTGTTTTTTTAGTTTTAACTTGTTTTTAAAAAGGGAAGGAGCACGCGAAGGTCTTTAAGTGCGTGATGCTCTTAAAGATAATAGTGTAAGCTACATTTAAAAAAAAAACTGGAGTCTCTTCGATCGCGCCAAGCTGAGATATTAACTATTCAATTTACTTCTTTGTTAGCGTATGAGTTTTAATTTGTTTTTTTTTAGTTTTAACTTGTTTTTAAAAAGGGAAGGAGCACGCGAAGGTCTTTAAGTGCATGATGCTCTTAAAGATAATAGTGTAAGCTACATTTTAAAAAAAAACTGGAGTCTCCTCGATCGCACCAAGCTGAGATATTAACTATTCAATTTACTTCTTTGTTAGCGTATGAGTTTTTATTTGTTTTTTTTAGTTTTAACTTGTTTTTAAAAAGGGAAGTAGCACGCGAAGGTCTTTAAGTGCGTGATGCTCTTAACCCTTAATTGCATCTTGTTAACATTCGTGAACAATGTTTTCAGAGGTATCTATTAGCAAAAATGTACAATATTTTTTAGCCTTTGCGATTCTGGCGCCCCAGGCGAGATTTCTTTTGACGCCCCCCCCCCCCCTTTCCACCGCCACAGTGACGATCATTAAAAATTATCCGCACAAAAAAAAAAAAAGCGTGAGAAAATTATCTTGTTATTAATTCATTAGTGTAATATAATAATATAATATAACATATAATTGATAAATAATATATAATATAACTAAAATTATATAAAAGATTTCTTCCTGGCTTTCATATCTGCAAAATTATCGATTGCTGTCTCAAAATTGAGGTTTGCTACAACCTTATTTTCAATTGAAAGAATAGCCAAATTATTCAACCTATCTTCTATCATAGCCGATTGCAAATAAGTTTTTATGAATTATTTTAATTTACTAAAACTTCTTTCACCACTAGCTACACTAACCGGAATTGTTACAAGAATTAGCAAAGCCACCCACAGATTTGGCACTGTGCTTTTCAAGTTTTGTAAAAAAATGTTTAATAAATAATTTATTTTTGATATTAAGCATTTTATTAAGTAAAATGAATTATTTTGCAGAAAAAATCAAAACTATTATTCAAAAAATATATATAGCTTAAATTTGGCGCCCTAGAACAGAACATAGAAAAAAAGTTTAAAATAATTGGCGCCCCCACGAAATTAGCGGCCCAGGCTGTCGCCTGGGTCGCCTGGCCGTTCGGCCGGCCCTGCCAATATGTTATTTTCTTATGTAATGCTAATTTTCATAGCATGCTATTTATACGATTTTATAAATTAAAATTTGTTTTTTTGACTTTTTAAAATAGAAATATCTAACAAAAATTTACACATCGAATGTTGTACCTTACAAAAAAAATTGTAAAATTTTATTCTCTACAACTTTTATAGAGGACATTTGTCTCGATTATCAGTTTTAAGATCTTAAAAATCCATTTAAACATATTTTTTTGATTAAACGCACTTAGTTTTCAGATTCACGGCGATTTTTCAGCAATCTATGTAGATACGTTGGAGAAAATTTTGAAATAAAGTTGTAAAGCAAATATTTTTGAAAATTTTAATGTAAGGCACGTCTCGGTATCTTTATTTGTCTTGAAGTTATTCAATAAAAACTAAATTAAATTTCAAACGGCTGTAATTTTTTTTCCACAAGGCCTATGGATGGGGACTTTTGTGTACAGACGTACTATTATGTATACTATATGGGTACCAAATTTCATTCCACTCCGAATTTGTTCCAAAAACAGGGCAATTTTTCCCTTCATTGCCTGTACTATAAATAAATAAAACTTATAGTTGACATGTACGCATCCATCTTTCTTTTATACATATTTTCATCGCCCTCACTTTTAAAATTTACGTGTTTTTTTTTAATTCATAGATATATTCTTTGGTCAGGTTTTAGTATATATTTTGTTACGTTATGTATCATAAGGAATAAACAGTGACGATAATAGTAAATCAAGTCGGATAAAAGTTTGCCGCCAGCGAGCACTTTTGCAATACGCTGCATAAACCGTTAAATATTGAACAATATAATGTATTATAGTAAATAATTGTGTAGAATAAAAAGATCTAAAATAAACTCTATTATATCATATACCTAACTTTTATATTTAAGCGAGCGAAGCCGCGCGGCCATAGCTAGTCAAAAATAAAATAATAATTCTTAGAAATTTTACTGATTATAATTATTTCTTTATAATGCTGTTTCATATTTAATATAATATATGTAGTTATAGTATAGTTTATATATTATGTATGTATATGATATGATAAAGCTTTACCTACCTATATGTATGAAAATGTATGATATGTATATTGTATATTTACATTATACTGAAACAAAGTTCAAAATGTAGAATAACATAAGTTAAACACAGCGAGAGCGAAGCGGCGTTTCCAAATAAAGTCTGTAGTGTTGAACATTGTGAATAGAATAAGTACTTTACTTCATTCATGGGGGCGTTGTTCTAGACAAAATTAATCGAGTGTGCACTGAACAAATCTTAAACGTTTTCATTATTTGTAGTTTATTTTTATCCAATTCACTATGTTTTGACATTTTTAAAATGTATTCTGTATTTAGTTCGTTGTTCCGTTGAATGACAGAAACTACTACAGAAACTTAAGATAATTGATTACTTTTGGTTTTATGAGATGCATATTTTTGGTCGTTTTATTTCCAAGCTGCCATTATAGTGGTCTGGCACAAGTTTGTATCTAGTAGACAATATAGTTTAGATCACTATTTGTCGATTTACTGAATTTTATACCAAAATTGATTCTTAATCGTTTAAGGAAACAACAAACTTTCTCGACTGGTTTAATAAATCATTATTCTGATTTACACTTTACAGTAATTATCTAAAATTAGTTACAAAATTACGCATTGTATACAAAATTTTCATTATTATTTTAAAATCGCTTCTCTTAGGACTGATCCTCGTCGCCTGCAGCCCAAACCACGAACTTATATCAGAATAACAACCACTAAAACTTGATTTCTAAAATAAATAAACACAGCTGATTATATCTAGTATATATAGCAGTGTTTTCCAAACTGTTTCATGCCACGAACCTGTAAATCTGAAAAAATAATCCTCGGCCCCCCGAAAAAATAATATTGTAGTTGTCAAAAGGTTTATTTGGCATTAATTAATTATTGCTAATATACATAATTGTCAAAATTAACCTACGCCCCCCCCCCCCCCAGGGGTTGCGATCCTCAGTTTGGGAAGCACTGATATATAGGATTCAAAAACTTAACATTACATTTATGAAAATGTGTATTTGAAAGAACTATTTTCAAAAAAGAACACTTGCAAGTTTGTCATTTTAAACTTTACATCAACAACAACATATGAAAATAAAAATATGTACAAAAGCAGCGTTGTTGTTCTCTCTCAAAGTTTGAGAACTTCACATAGACGTGTTTACAAGTGTATATGTGTGTAGCTTTACCCATGCTTTTGTGTATTGATGAGAAACAACCGGAAGATAAGGCAGATACCGACTAAACTCTATAGATGTCGTTTAAGGAAGGAACATATTTTGTTCGGAGCGTCAGATTTTATTTTAATACTTTTCATTCATTGAATAAGATTTCTTTATACATCTTATGTACCCCGAGATAAAAAAATACAGTATCCCAGAGTATTCCAACGAGAGTCTCCCATGGGTATTCCGTATGTCACTCAGGGAGACTCGATGGGAGACTCTTGAATGGGAGACTCTAGTCTCTGAATGGGAGACTCTAGTCTCTGAATAGGAGACTCTAGTCTCTGAACGGGAGACGCTAGTATTCCAAAGAATGATCCAGATTTATGGGTCTATAGTCTCTGTATGGGATACTCGAGTCTCTCTGAAAATGCATAAAATTAGGTAGTATAAAATTTGAATACACAAAATTTTCTAGATACAATATTTTTATTTATTTAAAATTAATTGAGAAGAACATAGAATTATTTATTATTGCTGTAACTATGAGTTGTGAAAAAATTCGGCTTTTATAGACTTACATATGAATTATAAGTCTATAAAATGCTTTTCAATATCGCATTTGAATATTATTAACAGGATTGTGGTGATTATGATAGTAATTATAAAAATAATTACATTTACTTTATAATTTTTCTGTTTTTTGTTGGTTGATTTTTTGATCATTGAACCTGAAAAAATAAATAGAGCAAAATAAGTAATTTGTTAGACTCTAGCAGCTAGAGTAATGAAATTATGTTAGAGAAATCATGTATATAAAATAAATACTCACATCAAGTATATAACACATTCAGAAATGATGAGAATTTTTGACTTTTTGGCATTATCAATTCAAATACTGTGTGTATTTTTACCAAGTAAACGCGACCCATGTGCATTCCTTCGACAACTAGATACAACTAAACATACTTACAAACACATTTGTGAAACATGTGTTAAACAGTACACGTTGTGTCCTTGTTTATTTAGAAGAAACCTAAGAAATATTACCAGTTCAAAAATCTTCTAAGTCCACCAACTTTGGAAGACTCGAGTATTCCTATGGGAGACTCAAGTATCCTATAGAGACTCGAGTATTCCTATGGGAGACTCAAGTATAAGCAAGGAGTCGCCGGAATACTCTGAGAGACGCTTTGGAATACTGTAACGGTCGCTGGAATACTCTGGGAGACGCTGGGATACTCGAGGGAGACTGAAAATTTTATCTCGGGACGTATTTAAGCCGATTTTTTAGGAGATAATATTACATTTATGGTAGTGAATAGCATCAAATTTTAGTATATTTTTCTGTGTATCAAAACATTCAAAACATTACGTATTATCAGTGTGTTCGAAGAAACCGTTTTGAGGGTTCCGTACCTCAAAATGACAAAACGGAACCCTTATAGGATCACTTTGTTGCCCGTCTCTCTGTCTTTCTGTCCATCAAGACCCTTTTTTCAGGAGCGGCTAAAGGTATCAATTTAAATTAAAAACAAAAAAATAAATTTCAAGTAGTAACCCCTTCACCTACGCGGTTAATTAGTTCTATGAAAACAGCGCGTAAATGGAACAATAGAAAACCGTGTAAAAATTGGTATCTGTTTCGTATTCTCAAATATTTTACTCTTGGTGATATATTTTTACTAACAACAAAAAAACATCTAAGTAGGTATAATTAAATATGATTCACACGTATTCCATAAAATCAACAGCTTTCAAATATGTATATTAAATTTTATTCTTTTTATATTACATTTGCATTCACTTTTAAACATAATAAATATAAAGCATAAGTAATAAGTATATCTTCTTTTATAAATTAATTTAATTACTTTAATCATCTAAAGAGATTGTATATGAAAAATTTTCCAGTATTTATAATTTAAGAAATATTGAAGATGGAAAAAAATATAAATCCATTATATTTGGTAGGTTCTTTAATTACTTTTACTAATCAAATCAAAAAGATATATATTTTTAATGACAAGAATTAAAACGGTAACATGTATATTTACATATTCATATAATTACGTTATTATATAATTTTCAACATATTTTTCTACTCATTTATAATTTTGAACGACAAATTTGATATTTATAAATGATGTATGTATGATCATATAACGAAAAATGCTTGTTTGGAAAAAAACCATTAAAATACAACTTAATTTTTCTAATTTACCGAAACCCTAAAAAATATATTAGAATAAAAAACAGAAAAAATATTTAATAAACCCTTATACCCCGAAAATAATATAATAATTAGTAATAGTTTTTGAAGTCGGTTTAATTTTTTCGATCTTTTTTTTTATTAACTGGGCACCAATTTCAAAAACTGTTACATTTAATTATTATATACTTTTCAGAGTTTGTAGAGATTTTAAAAAGTTTTTTTATTTTTCCCTTTTGAGTGTCGTATCTTCGAACTCCATGGTCAGATTCTGATATAATTTATACGAAACCATCTCGGGTGTATACTTTTACAAAGAAAAAAAATCGTCCGAGTTATGCCCGAACATACTTAAAAAATATCCACAGCAAAATTGAGAATCCCCTCCTTTTTTAAGTCGGTTAAAAATAAATACTTATATACAGGCTGTCTCAAGGGAAGGTGTTGAAACTAATTAGCTATCATTGTCAAACGGGTGTTATTATAAAAAAAATAGTGTTGAAAAGAAGAAAGTCTACAGTTTTTAATAGGTAAAAATAAAATTTAATAAAATGCATCTGTAAAAAATAACACGAAAAATTATTTTAATGCGGATTTATTGCCCAAAAATGTAGCGACGTAACGCATAAGTTTAAATAAATAAAAATTTAAACCTTTTTAGTGTGGTTTCACTGTTAACTTTATATTTTACGTATTTAATATGAAACCCCCTACAAAACTGCCATACACATTTACTCTCGAAAAGAAGCACTTTTCGAGAGTAAAAAATCAGTTATTCATTTTGACGCATACATACTTGTTTCTACCTAGCCCGAATAAATTGCAACGCAATTGTTTTTTCAATAACTGCATCCATTTAAAAATGACAGCTGATTAGTTTCAAAACCTTCCCGCGGGACACCTGTATGTACATGTTATAACCAAATTTAATATAATAATCACCCCAAAGTATATAGTTTCATTTAAGACCTTTATATATACTTAAAAGAAAGCTACACAATGCCACCGTATAACAATCATGAAAAATCCAAGATAAGATTACACCAGACACTCAAAAACGAGCGGCATCTACAATACATAGTGTCCAGAAGAGAGCTATATAAGATACTTCTTTATTATTAAGGACGTGAGGACCCTGAATAGCTCTCGATGCAGAGCACGTGCGGTTTGGGGGCACCGACTTTTAATAAAATGTTCCCGTTGTGTTCCTTTACTTCGACAGTGTCGCGACCTCTTCAGGAGGGTTTGGGGAAGTATCCCTTTCCTGTTTCTCGACTAGGGCTATTAAACATTAAAGTGGACACCTGTGGATATGCACTCACAAATTCACTGCTTCGTCGTGCGTAATTTTACTGCGGTATATTTGTGTGTTTTGTTTTTCCCAGACGAGTACTACGTGGTTTTAGGTACGAGCGTGTGTGTGTGTGCCATTTAATTTGCATGTGTTTGATATAGTATGGTAATATTGAGAAGTCAAAATAATGACAGAGTCATTATGATTTTTCACCGAGGGTGAAAATGTTCATTTATATTTATTATTTGTTTAGCATCTGATAGTAAACAGTACATAAAATATTGACTTTTTTCTGTGTTTTGTTTATATAAATATATACATAGTTATAATATTATCTTTACATTTTATCTTATTAATTATGTATAACATAATAGATATATCCGCCTGGCGATTTAATATTAAATTATTACTACATATTTCCAGTATAAGTCCAGTTTAAGGCAGTATTGCGGTGTGATGCCTAAAATTTTTATTTTATTTCTGGAATTTTTTCGTAACAAAATAAAATCTATTCAGTCTTTTTATATTTTATGTTCTTAATTGCATCTTTATTATACAAAACATTATTTTTTAGAAAAATTTTATAATACATTGTTTGTGTTTTTTGGAGTCAATATGAACTCCTCGAAAAAAAAGGTGATTGGGTTGTGGGAAGCACATCTCCACTTGTAGTGATATGAAACAAAAAAATCAAATATATATTTTTTTCTAGACTTGTTTCTATCGTATTACCTAAAATTAGACATAAAAATTAAAATAGCGAAATTCAAGAAAAAAAATAAATGATTTATTAAAATTAATAATTTTAGGTAATACGATAACTATTAATGTGTAGAACAACGTGGTAAAATTATACCCCGATCGGCTGATTAGAATTTCGTTTCTGTTTCCCACCAATCGAAAAAAGTGGTTTCGAGAAAACATTTTACACTAACATGTGCTACATATAACTTCGTAAATACTTTGAATTTCTGTCTACAATTTTCACACTAAACTATACTAAAAACTCAAATTTTATTGACACACGGCAGTATACTGCCTTAAATAGTTTAAAACAAGTTTTATTTTGCTGCTACATCCGCGGTTGAAATCAATATTTGATTTTTTTAAATTAATTAAATTAATTTTGTCTATAACCTTTCGTAAACTGGCAGAATATCTTACAATAGAATCAATAAATATTATTTGTTATTCTGATTACGTTTACTGAATTAAAGCGTTAATAATTAATTCTTTCTCGTCAGTTTTGACAGCGTTATCCTTTAGTAAATATAATATTTATTGAAAACCATATTATATGAGGACCAATGGTTTCAAACATGTAGTACGTCTACCCTCAGGGAGTACGTAGTAAAGTGGTAGGTACGTGATCATATTAAACATCATATTATTAACGTATAAAGTCATATACGTGAGGTGTCAGTCGGAAGATAAGCAATACGTGGACAAAATAAGTTCAGAAACAATAATAATCTTTATCGCCTGTAGTAAAATATATCAGTATGGCCAACATACGACTTTATTATTATTTGCCCGTCAAACATTTAAAATTTAGTCGATACTAGCTGTACCCGCGGTTTCGCGTACGTTGACTTTATAAATATAGTTGAATTATTTAAGATCTTTTTATTCTACAGTATTCTTTACTACATTACATTGTTCAATATATTATTTAACGGTTTAGGCAACGTATTGCAAAATAGCGCTCTAGCGACAAACTTTTTTCCGACTTGATTTTCAATTATTGTCACTGCTTATACCTTATGTTACCTAACATAAAAAAATATATACTAAAACCTACATATCTATGAATTAAGTAAAATTAAGTAAATCGAATAAGTGGTTCTTGAGTAATAAGTGCACAAACGTAAAAATCGGTTCAACCGTCTAAGCGGTAACATGGTACAAAGTAATTCACACGGATACACACTAACACATAATTATATACTGGTTAAGCCCATTACCTTTTTGCATTAAGCAGTTGGATATAAAAACGAAAACTATTACTTGATGCTATGATAAATACTCCATCCGCTTTAAGATTAATGATGATTCGCAAAAACATTGTCAAACCCAATGTTAATAGGTACCTGCGTACTTTTCGTACAGGCGTTTGTGTTTTGGTTTAATAAATGAGGGCGGTCTCGCGTATGTTTTTGATGATAGAAATATTATGCTTAATTTGTGGTGGTGTTTAGTGAATGCCAGTATGTAATGTACATACATATAAGTGTTTGGTGTACATTTGTATGGGTTGGCTTTAAAACAATACAATATTGCGATGTTTTGTGTGATTACTAAGAATTTTGACTGAGGATGTATACGATACGAGAGTAAAGTAAGTCTCGGTTTTTGTAACTAATGTATAGCTTCGGTCATGAATTTTACAGCTAACTCGATCTCGTCTTGTGAAAATTGAAGCCGTCTCAACTTGTAAATGTCTCGGTCTAGTGTATCTTTTTTCTATTTTCTTTCCATTTATTTTTATACTAGCTGGGCCCGCGCGGTTTTGCTCAAGCGAACTGTGGAATTATTGTTTTGAAAAATATAGTTGATTAAGTACAAACACGATTAGTTATTATTGTAATAATAACTAATCAACACCTAAATTACCTAAGAAAAACGAATCAAAACCCAAATATTTTTAATTTTCTTTGTAACATGAAAGCAGTCACTATGGCTTAAATATAAATGGAGTCGAGGACTTTATTTTAAATCATTTTACTACATTATTTTGTTCAATATTGAACGGTTTAGGCAGCGTACTGCAAAAGAGCAAACTTTACTGGCAAACTTTTTTCTGACTTGATTTATTATTATCGTCACTGCTTAGTTGTTATGTTGCCTATCATAACAAAATATAGCCTATAACCTGGCTAAAGAACGTACCTATGAATTAAAAAAAACACGTAGGTAAATCGGATAAGTGGTTCTGGAGTGATGAGCGCACTAACGGACAGACAGACAGAGAGACGTTGAGCTTTATATATGTATGTATATTAAGGATGATAAACAAAGAAACTTTAAAACATAATTATTTTTGATTAAAATATTAATATCAAGAAATAGTTAATTTTTACTAAATATTGATATAGACCGGCATCATTTTGCTATCCCGACTTGAATAGGTGATTTCGGAAGTTTTTGTAGTTCTAAAACCGAATTCGTTACTAAAATAGCACGTCAGGTTTATGGTATAACCTAACCTAAAAGTGATGAAATGACGATTTTGACAATGTTTAAGAATTTATTACCAAGTAGGTAAGTTTTTTCTAAAGTTTCCGTTCACGGTAAGAAATAGTACTATCTTTTGTCTTTAAAATAAATTTTTACTTTTTACTGTATGATTTTTTTCGCCGAGATATGCTAATTTGAAGCTATGATATTTTTTATTTGAATTGTATATACAGTGAACACAAGTGGCACAATAGATTTTACTACATTAAATATAACAATATCTTGAAAAAATCACACAGAAAAAAGTAAAAACTTGAGATAAAAACTACTTACTTGGTAATAACTTCTTAAAAATTGCTAAAACCGTATTTTTTTGCACTTTCAGGTTGAAGTAGCGACAACAGAACAAAAGTATTTTCTGTCAGTCTGTGTAATTCATTATCACCTAAATTGTCGGTGAGACTCTCAACGAGATAGGTATATGTATAAATAAAGTTGATATCGTCGCGATCTCACTTTGTCTCAGTGTGCGGTCCTAATTTTAGCATTCAATTTCTAAAAACTACAAAATATTTTGTTTTTTGAAGTCAACATAACCATATGTACTTTTAACAAATGTTCACCACTGATTATTTGGTAAAATTTGACTTATAATAAAGGCGCAAAGTCATTAAGGTTCTATTGAAGCCCAATGTGACCTTCGTGTCACACAAAAATATTTGAAAAGAGTTTTAAACAATGTTCTATTTTTGTGTTTGTATTTTTTTACATAAATTATCTCCAGTTTTACAATACTTGCTGGATTGTTTAAAGCGAAAATGATATGCAAAATAAAATATCTATTTAGGCATTCTGGCTAACACCCACTATTCAAATATAATTATTGCATTTTAGCTCAGTTACCAGAGATTTAAATATAAATATTATTACCTACATCAAATCAACATACATATTTATTATTAATAATAATATTATTATAATTATTAATAATAATAGTAAATATGTTGATCGTTTTTTGTGTAGAATTTTTAAGATCTTTAATTTACTTGCAGAATTTTTTTACGTATCCATAAATCTTCTGGAGGTTTTTTAAAAATTCCATTTTTTACCATTTTTTGGGGGATATATATATATCTTCTTTTTTATTTTCATGTACAGTATACATAAATCTTCATAATTCCGGAAATTCGTTTGGATTGGATCTTTATTTTTTCCAGTATTTTTTTGCTTTTAAGCACTGGACTAATTTAGTAGGTTTATATCCTGTATTTAGTATTTATTTTTGTAGATAATGATGATGGTATGATATCAGTTGAATTGCTCCTTTTTCAACAGTTGTTGTATTTATTAGTAGTGTAATATTAGTGTTTTTGTGATTTTTTTGTACAACAGCAAGTATTAACAGGTACACAAGATAATTATGTTTCTTAGACAGTATTAAAAATTATCCATTGTCAAGTAATTATTTATTTTTATATTTATGTGTATTTTCCCTGGTTATAATGTACGTATGAATATTTTTACTGGTTAGCCAAAAATTAACTTTACAGCTTAAATTGGTCGTTATTTTTGTTGATTGATGTTTCGACAGTTTATATATTTAATATTTATAAAGTGTAGACGTGAAAAATTAACTCTAGAGCGCTTTAAAATTAAAAAACGCGTAGTTATATACAACTGAAACGTATTAAGAATATAGTATAGAGTTCAATTTTTTAAATTATAAAGTGCGGTTATGTTAGCAATTTAAATAGCCGAAATTGCTGGATATCCAGAGGAGATTCATTAGTAACACATCCTGTTTGTGATCGTCACCGCTACCGTGCCATGATTGAGAAATTTCTGTCACGTAAATTTTATTAAATGAGTTTGGAAAACATGTGGTTTCAGCATACATATGCTATATGTTATCCAATATCGAGGCACAATAAAAAATTTAAAAAGAATGTTCCAAACCGATTAATATCCAAAGATGGTGACATCGATGGTATCCAATATCACCAGATTTAACCACTCCAGACTTTTATATCTTAAAAGACGTATTTAAGCCAATAAGTTAACGACTATTGAACAACTAAAGAACAATATTCGAGCAAGAAGAGTCCGAAATTTGTGTAAATGCCACAAATAATTGCAATGTCCAAATAAAACATTTATAAATTTTTCCACCTCATCTATAAGTACATTTTCCATTAAGAGTCTAAAAATTGATTTAAATTACGTAAGTAACACACCAATTTTTCATTAAAGCAACATTTATCGCTAAAATAACATTAAATTGGTTGATAATATCGGTCCATGAGTTATTAATCAATTATTAGTGTAAATTATGTATTAGATTTTTCGAATAAATCGTAGGAATTTAATGTAAAGTTATAATGTTATATATACATATATTCTTTAAAATACCAAACAAACATCGAACAAACAAAGTTTTCGCATATTTGTTTGGTTTAGTTTACTGAATGTGACTTTAAAAATTGCGGAAGAAGTTTATGTTTCTCGCAAACCCAGTAAAATGGTTGCAACTTGACTGTAATGTCTTACCCCACGATTATCTTTTATTTCAATTCCTGCAGAAAAGGCAATAATTGGAACGTTGCAAAAACCACATTGAGATGTTTTTATACGAAAAAACGGTATCTTTATAAAAGATGTCAGAAGGTCATGAAAAAAGATACATATAAATATTAAAATATTGTGTTCAAATTTACCATTTAAATAACTACGATTTTTTCGATATATCATAATTTTGTCATGCGACTTTTTATTTCTTCTAATCTAAAACTATAGAAATTCTAGAAAAAGTTACAACTTCATTACATCAATTGAAACAGAGCATAATAGTAAAAGTTCTCTGAACGTGTATCCTTTACTAAATTTTTGTAGTTGTGCATTGCAATGCAATCATTATAGTCTAGTAAATTGTAATAAAAAACATTATGTGCAGACATTCAATTTAGCAAAACTTTTGTCGTTGCAGCAATTTTAATTTCATATGTCATTGTTTTTCTTTATTAACAGTAAATTGTTAATGTGTTCATTGTTTTTAATCTGCAATCTCACATTTTCATTACAAATAGAGTATTAATACTATTAATATCCAATTTGTACCATATTGTCTAGAAAGTGAAAAAAATGTTATTAATTTATCAAAAATTGCAGAAATGATTTTTTAATGGTAAAATGGAAAAGACAAAATAATTGTACATTGTATTCAGAAGTACATATGTGTACAAAGGGAATACAACTGATTGTTCTGTCAATTGTAAAAACATATTGAAAATATGAATTCAAAGTAAATTAAAAAATGGTTTGAGTAGATTAACTTTGTATAGATTCTATAGATTATATTTCAATTTTAAAATGCCACATGTAAATATTTTGGGATTATCGCCATTTTATATCTGATATTGATAAGTACTTATATGAAATTTTAAAATGATTTAATACTGTTAAAAGTATCAAATTAGGTTTTTTAAATATAATTTTTTTAAATATATAAAAATATCCGGAAAACGATAAGCAAGATGTAAATAAAGGAATACAATATTTTATGACCGGATTTCTCATACCATGCTGTATTTAGACCAAAAAGACAAAACAGAAACACGGTGTTTTTAAAACACTTCATATTTAAAAATGTATAGGGTTTGTTACTATTTTATCAAAAAAAAAACAATGTTGCTATTTTGTCTTTCTGCTCTAAAGACGGTATTAGACATCTGCCGAAAAACCTTTTACCTAGAAGTGGTGTAAATTGTATGGCGAATTACTTTATGTATGTATACATTTTTCTTACATTTTTCACCAAGTTCGTTGAAATATAATAACACAACGTAAACAAATAATACGCACAATATGATGTGTTGTTATATAATTATATAACAATGCTGACGTTACGTAATACATGATGTGATATAAAAATAGAGTGCAGCATCTATTATAGGGATCGTTAGTGCCACGGTGGCGGCTTTAATTATTAATTATGACAACGGGTAAACCAAGTAGCTTGTAATTCTGTTGAAACCAAACACCGGTTTAGACTGGCGCGAATGGAGCCGACATTAACACGAAAGACAATTAGTCTCTCTCGTGCCCTCTCTCTCTTTCCCGCCTTCTTCATGGTGGCTCACTGTTTGTGCGATAGAAATCGATGTATGCATTTCCGAAAGGGATTATTTATTATCGGGTCATGTCGAAATTTTAAATGCGTTCCTTTTTCGTCTGAATTTATTGAACACGTTTCAATAAACATTCAATTTTGTAAAGTACATAAATATTTTATATAAAACACACGCATTAATAATGTTTTCGAAAGCTTTTAAAGTTTGATATTTTTCTAAAGCACTGATTATAAATAAAATTTCTTCGGTGCTTTTATTCAACACTAGCTGATATATAACATATAAGATATATGTATATGGTTCGTATGGAATTTAGGTTAAGTAGAGCTGTCAGCCATGAAAAAGAAAAAGTAGTCACACACCAATTTTTTTTTAAGTAATTGTATATGAATAATTGTTCTGAATACAAAGTAGCCTATGCCCTTTCGCAGAATGCAAGCTATCTCCCTACCAAATTTCATCAAGATCGGTTTAGCAGTTTAGCCGTGAAAAGGTAACAAACAGACAGAGAAACAGACACACTCGCATTTATAATATTAGTATGGATAGATTCTACATTAGGTGATTTGTCTCAAAGTTTGACTTTTATACAACTAATTTTACTTTATTTTTGGAATAATATGTTACAAATAAAATAGTTTGTTGACAAAAATCAATTCGGTATTTAAAATTGTACAAACATTGAAATTTTAATAGATAATACTCAAAATAGGTTCGGGTATACTCAAAATAGATCTTTCATCAAAATATTATTGAACATTATAGCCTACGCCCTAAATCAAAGTTTTTAAAGAAGTTATTAAGTTTTAGATATCTAATTGCTTTGATTGACCCAAAGCTAAAGTTACTCCTATTCTATCGATGTGTTCCAGTTTTATAGGTGTAGGCGAACATAGGTAGAGTTAATAAAATAACCAAAAAAATACAAATATAAAATAAATAAAAAAATCGTAAATAACATTAAATAATAAAAATTAAACAAAATATAAACCAAAACAATGATTAAAACGGTTTTATAGACAAAATGAGATTCAATAAAAAAAATAATAAGTTTTGATTACATAATTAAAATATATTCTCGTTTTTAACTTATAATATAATTGACACAAAAGTCGATAATTTAAGTTCATCTGGCAAAAAGAAAATAGTCAGTCGTCAATTTGTCAGAGTTGTAGTAAACAGTTACTGGATTGAATATCGAAAGTATATTGACAAGTACGTAATTGGTACCTATGTATATTCAATCGTTGTGGAGAAGTCAACGATTTACTAATGGTACTCAAGGGGTACAGGATATTGCCATCTAAAATCGGTTTTCCCATTTTGAAAACGAAGTTTTAAACTGACGTAATGTTTGGTGTTCTAAGTTAAAACCCCGATAAACTAAATTCCGAAAAAATAATTATTTATTGTCAACAATGTAAAGAATATTTAAAATAAGTTTTAAACCAAGCAAGCTCCATGCTTTGCTCCTGGCATTTGAGTCCACAGAAATTGTTCTAATAAAAGACAGTTAATAGATGTATCTTGTATTTATGTTTATAGATGTTATATAATACAATATTACAATTTATTATCCAGTATGATATTTCTTAGAAATAATATACCACATTATAAAATAGTGTTGTCTATTTGATCTGTCAACTAAAGTAAGAGATCTTAATTTATTGGGATGTTTATTTTATAAGCCCCCCCCCCCTCCAGTTCGTATTTACCGCGGAATACGTGGAAGTAAGGTTAAATAAAACTCCTGGATTGATCTTAAATTTTCTTGTTACACAAAACAGTATTGTATTGTATAATTTGAGACCAAAACTCGCTTAATAGCTGCTTTGAGTGTCGAAATATACTGATTATAAATTTACACTAACCCACAAACTGATCTGCGCGTTACTTAAAATTTCTTAAATGCCCACCCAGTATCTAGCATGAAATACTAGACGTTATTAGCGTTGAAAAATAACTTTTAAAATCTAAAAACTTGAACAAACATTAAAATACCGATATGAGCAATCAATACCTACTAGATAAGCACACTACGATTTGGAATTCTGTAATCTCCGGAGCGAGACATTCCCGTCGCATCTACAGAGCGCGCTGTACGATCGTGTTTTGTCATTGAAATATATATAATACACCGCTTGTGCAATCAGCCAATTAATTCGCCCGGACATCCAATCCTGCCGCCAGGCCAAGAAAAACACGACACAGGATACTTCGTTTGGGTGTGGGATAAATCACGTAGTTCTGGGAGACTAGCCCATTCCGATCTGGTGCAATGTTCAAGTATACTTGTCCGTGTCAAAAGTGCAGGGTCGATGTTGATAATGTAGAGAACAAAATTTATGTTAGGTGTTATCAGAGCTATGAAGTATTTGAAAATTTAATAATAGTACCTATAATTGCGAAAGTAATTATGTCTGTTTGTTACCTTATCAAAGCGAAATTGCTGAACCAATCTTGATAAAATTTGGCATCCTTGATTAGATAAAAAAATACAAATTCCACGTGGACGACGTCGCGGGTATATAATTAAATACTTATCTACACAAGTAAAAAATTGACTTGGCCACGAAATTCTTACAATATTTTCCTGTAAGAATATGTTCTTGATCCATTAATCTCTTCAAAGCAATATTGCAGGACGTAAACAATATAGCTGGATAAAGAGTATATTCTTATATCAACACACTATTGTTTTCGTTATATATAAAACAGAGATATGTTTCCATAATACTAACCCTTTAAATAAAAAAAATAACTGTAGAAAGACCTGAGGTAACGTAGTCATAATCAATAAAATTATCAATAAACAATCCCCGTAGCAAAATATTTCTTAAAATCGTTAGTTGGCGACACCCGTGATTCATAAATTCATTCATTTTCGCAAGAGTTAAGTATTTTGTATTGAATATACCTATAAATAATTTTAAAAAAAATTTTACAGCTTTATTTATTGTTTTTATTTTAAGACAAATGAAAGCAGAGCTATATTTTGTAATAAGAAAGATATATAGTTGCTATTTAGATGTTAATGCCACTAATAAATAGTAACAATTAATTAACAATTTTGTAAATTAATTGCTACTGGCTGTATATAAAAAATGAGGAAAAAAATATATTAAAAAAAAATTAATTATTAAAAATGTTTGTTAGAATAAATGACAAATGTAAAAGCCACCTCCCAAAATATGTGTTTACATTTTTTTTAAACAATAAATTTTGAACCAGTTGCTAGATTTGAATTATGTCGTATATTATTTTTATGTGTACATAAATAATACCTTTCTAAATATTTGATAAGCCAAACCTGGACGATCTCTGTAAGGGGAGAAAACACAAAGATAACATTTAGTGAAGTCGTTAACGAGCCTTAGTCATGATTGATTATGTCTGGGTGGAGCTAACGCTATAGGAATTGTTTTTTGCGACATTTATGTTATTTGAATAAAATTATCAAACAATTTTTTGCTTGTAGCTAAATGTTTGTTAACATATGACAACATATACAAAGGACATATATTTTGATAAGTTAATAGGATTCTCTACTTTCTAAGTGTAGAGAAAACCTAAACTAAACTTAATGCAACTGTTAATTAGATTTTCTAGACAATACGTATAAATACATATATATTATAATCCTTATAAAATAAACTTTAAGTTCAATTATTTTACGTAGTTATTATTGCCTTGATCAGAATAATAATTATTTATTCTCATACGAGCTTATTAAAACCCAATATGACTTTGTTGTTGAATCCTACTTGAACAAATAACGTAAAGAAAAATCAGAAAACAAAAACTGATTTACGTTTTATTAATTCTTCAATAATAATAAATACATATTGTACCCAGCACTTCCACCATTCTAGGTTTTGATGAGAACTTTGATTGAGAATTGTCGCTGAGATTTATATTGTTTTTGTTATTAAATAATTCAAAGAAGGCACGTACATTAAAGAATTTGTTCTAACAATTGCTGTAGTCATTTCATTAAAAAAACTATTTTGAAATATAATATTATTAAATCAGTTTCTTTGATGTCTACAACGTCTTTCCCGGCGGTATAACGAAGTAACTTCGTTAGAACGAATGCAGGAATTTTATGTCACACTTTGAAAGCTTATATCTACGGAACTAACAATCGTAAAACAATAAATAAAACGTAAACAAATACCTTATGTAGTCCATTTTATATGTAATAAAATAAAAGTTTTAACTCTCTATCCCCAACCTTTAAATACAATAGCATAAAAATTTGTACATAATATAGCCGACCTTTAATATTTTCTTCCGTATCACAGATGAAAGGTTGTAATTGATCTTGTTCCATCCGGCGAGAAAAATCACACTAGCATGTAGGGATGCTGTGGGAAAATCTAACCGCTATTTTGTATAGGAGCCGAGATATTTACAATTTTGTATAATGAATAAATAGCTAATAACGCTAATAGAGAGCTTATATAACCCATTTTATAATAACATGAGTTTTATAGTAGCATAAAAAAAGTTAAGCTTATTAATCATTAATATATAGGTACATATTTTCTATAATAAAAAAAGTGGATGTGTGTACTTATGTACTCGCGTTAGAAATTATACTTGTTTGGCATAATTGAAAAACAACTATTAAGATTAATAGTGACATTCAGCGAGTAAATGCAAACTAACAACTTTAAAAAAAATCTGTTTTTACCGACTATTATAACAGAAAACTGTATTATCTACTCCTTATCATACTTTATGGTGTTGTTTTCGTTGCATGTAACACGTTGCCGTTACGTTACTAAAATTTCATTCTGAATGCGCCTAAAGAAGTATAACTTTAAAAAAATGCCAATAATAGTTCTACGTTATTAGTTGCGAGACAGTTGCAACAGAAAAAAAATCGAAAAAATATGACTAACTTCACAAACTGCTGTTTCCAAATTAAACTTACAGTTTGCAAAGGTTAGTGTTAGAAAGTCATTCTTAGTTAAATGCAATATTGTGTTTACAGATTTAAGCAATGAAACAATTCTAATATCTTTGTTCATAAAATGAGTAGAGAATGGTCCATATCTAAAAGAAATATGCTATGTAATAAGAATACAATTGAGTCATTCACCATCACACAATAAATGTATGTAACATATCTAGACAAAATACAATAATATCATATACAAAAAATAAGCAAGCGAATCGTATAATAATAAAAGTGGAATAGCTTATAAACGGTACAATACAAAACTACAGAAAAAACACTCGTAGAAATCTAATTTCACGTAACGGAGAAATACGGGAAAGGAAAAGTTTCGATGCTGATGCAGCATTTACTAACAATTTCAACAAACTCAAATAAATTAAATGTATATAAATCAGTGACGGTGTGTTCATTTTATAGTCACGTAAAAGCATCAAGCGTATTATTAATATTATGGAATATTTTATTATAGAAAATTTTAGTTTTAATTATTTTAAGAATTAAGAATAAATCATTGATCTTGATTTCTGGGTGTAAGCCGCGTCAGTTTCGTTACACATTGCATTGAAGATGTCCACTGCAATATGATAAAACGACCAAATTGACACGGCTTACACCCAGAAGCCAAGATCTATATCCAGATTACCGCGGAAGCCTGTAGAATAAATCATATATATATATTTTTTTTTGAATCCTTCATATCAAATCTATCGATAATAATAATAATAAGAAAACTGTCAAAGAGGTAAAAAATTAATTTTTTTATGAGAATTCTTTTAAAGAAACTCGCATTACACAAATTTCTTCGCCGTGGCTGTCTGTCTGTGCATGATTTTCTCAGTAACTAGTGGACGGATTTTATTCCAGTTTTCACTAATAAAAGTAAAAAAGTAAAAACAATGTTTCATAGGTTACTTACAAATTAAATTTATATCCGGGATCTAATGTGATAGTTGTATAAAATCATGTATGAAATCACTAATCCATAGTGGATATTCACTAATTGAAATAGTTAAAAGTATACCTCTACGAATGAGTGATTATTCACTACTTGAATTAGTGTAGTCACTTCTTAAGCTGTGCCAAAATCTAAGTTTTTTATTTTATTTATTTTTTATGTCAAAAACTGCAACAATTAAAAAAACTCAATTATTATTTAATAAGCATGAATAAATAGAAATACACATGACAGTTATCTCATATTAATTATTATATTTATATGACAAAATATAAAGTATTTATTTTATTTATTTTTGATGTCAAAAACTGGAGAAATCTAAAAAAACTTATTCATTATTTAATAAGGATAACCTATAAACAATGTTATATCATAGGCTATGTTATAAAAGAATCAAAATTAATGAAAAATGTTTATTGTAACCACACTAATAATTATTTTTGATTAGATTTTTCACGCATTGTCTAAATAAACTTACCTGATTTATTGTTAATAACTCACTCAAAGCAGTTGATTTCTATACGTTGATGAATCAAAGAATAAATGCCGTTATGGCGCCACTTTCGAAATCACTATTCTTTCAGTGAAATTTAAAGTGAAAAATTCAATTAGTTAAATGACTAATAATTCAGTTTTAGAGAAAAACGATTTTTTTTATAACGGCAAACCTCATTTATCTTACAGGATGTACTGCACTGATACAAATGAAAAATTAGAATATTGCGTTACCAAGGACGAACATTTAATTATTGAAGATGGTACAATTCAGGCTTGCAAGAAATAATTTACAAATTATGTTCACTTTTAATTGATTCAATCAGTTTGCCGAGTTAATGGCTCTTGTGTAAGTCAACAAAATATCTGTGTATTAAATTAATTAAAATCAAATTATTGTATCAAATTGCAGGGAATAACATTTAAATTATATTGATTTAGAGAAGGTATAGAACAAATATGTAATTTAGGTTAGTGATAACGAAAATAGTGTAATATAAATTAATTATTCTGAAGCCAAAGCTGCACAAAACAAAAATATATATTATATAACATGGCTTGGCTATAAATGGCTATAAAAATGTTAATTTTTATTTGACTTATTTTACTTAACCATACACACGCTGTTACCGTATAGAGTATAGAGGTTTATGATTTCCCTTAGGGAAATTAACCATGTGGCGCCTTTCCAAATACTGTTTATAAAATATATTGACCGCTGTTTAATTAATTTTATATCATTAGTATTTTATTTTCCCTGTCAGATTTCTATCCCTACTCCATTGTTTTTTTCGGTAAGTTTGAATGACTTATTCTTTAGGTCTTTCAATTAAAAATTTTAATTCGTTAATACCAAACAACGACCTTATTTAGCTCCCCAAGTTAGGCCTCCCTTAGCCCTGTCAGTCCTTCTCCATGTGGGACCAACATAAAAATGTCTAGTGCAATATTCAAGTGTAACCTAAAAAATATTATATACTAATTAAATCATTTCTCTTATTTTATTGCTATATAAAAATTCAGGATTCCTACATTGGTAATAATACCCAACAATACAACTAAAAAAGCCAAACAAATGTTAACAAATTAAAGACGTTACAATATATGTATAATGTAGGTATATAATATTTATTTTATATCCACGTAATGCTTAATGTACTTGAAAATCTAACAAAAAGTATACTTTTTTAGTACAATGAATCGACTAAAATATTAAATACAGCTTCTCTTTCATACTTAGTCAACTACAATGATGATTTATAAAATTTAAAAAAGTGTTAAGCAACGAATGAATGCTTTTTTTATTTGAAATAATCTACAGACAAAATATTAAAAACATAATAAGTTTTAAAATAAATCAGTGAATCGAAGTAGCTATTATACTCGGGCTGAACGTCGTTTTCTATATTATATGGTTTTATAACAAAACGATGCTTCAGGCGTAGCTCAAATTTGATTTTATCGTGTTTCTACTTTAGAAAGAACACAGTGCCACCTTTATCTTTCATTCTTTATGCAGGTACTTACGAATATATCATATATATTTAGTGTAACGTTTATATTAAAATAATATTATATTTAAACCTTTCGTAAGTTAAGTTGTTTTCAACACGAACAATTCTAAAGTAATTAATGATGCAGCAAATTCTATTACAATTTATTAAAAATAATGAAGTTTCCAAGTTTAAAGAATCAGATATCAAAAACACTATTAAAAATACACATAGATATCATAGGAACAATGGTAAATAAACAAGTAAAATATATAAGACCATATTAACTTTGTATTCTCTTGTGTAATATATCTATAGTATTCTACATAATAAAAAAGATTTGAAGAATATTATTTCGTTCCCATGCGAATGTGTAAAGATTATTTTATTCTGCAAATAACATTTTTCGTATATTTTATTTTTAAATGGATGTAATATCTTTTTTTCTGTTTGATTTAAGGTACAGTTCACAATTACTGTATGTATGATGTTGAAAATAAAATGAAAAATACATTTAAAACAATATTATTATAAGTACTTGATTTTTAATAAATTTTTTTGATCGTGTACTCCTAAGACGAAAATAATTATAAGTTGTACCCCCTATAATATAATATAATATAATACAACATACAAACAGTATTTTAAAAGGAAGTTTGGCGTACCCCACATCGGAGACCACCGAATTGGAGAATTAGAGCCCGTGCACACTACAGAATTTTAGTCGGCCGATAGTTTATTAATATTTATTAGTGGAGGAGTAATACAACAATATTTTATTAGAAGGAAGGATAATTATGATGTACATAATAATATATTTAAAATTTGATTTTTTTATATATATATATTTTTTTTTATAACTAGCTGCATCTAATCATAGTAAAGCCAAAAGAAGGAAAAATAATGAACCAAAATTAATTTTTTTAAACGTTTATCCTTTAGGACTAGGAAATAAAAATATAAATAAATATAAACATTTTCGGTAGCTCCTGGAGCAGAAATAATGGGTTTTCAAGTTGCGTCCATACAACTTTGAATTATCATTTACCAAAGTTACAATAAATTACAAGTTACAAAAAGATCCAATACAATTTTCACGTAACATATGTCGTACTTGAGATATCTTGAAAAAAATATATATTCACCCCTCCCTATTATACACACAATTTTGATTTATAAATTAAGCTTAAAAGGACATCTAGCGAGCAAATGTAAAACTAATAGCTAAAAAAACTGTGTGACGAGGATTCAGGGGGCAGACACACACTCAGACAGACATAGAACGAAAAGTTTTTGTCTTGACTTGAAACGGAAAGATCAATTTAAAATTTTAAAATCGGAGAACAATTTTTTGTCTCATTTCAAAATGAACACAAAGCTTATCGTATCTTCAATATTGCGAGGAAGCAAACTACGTATCGATGATAATTTACACCACAGAAGCTTTTATCCTATAAATATTTTTATCCTTTCCATAATCCCTGACAAATGTTAGATACGATAAAAATTTCTCTGGAGGAAATAATAAAAAAACTTTAATAAATTTTCACAAATGTAATTCTTGTTTGTCGTCATTACTTGCATTCAGACACGTTTCGATAACATTCAGTGTACTTACATTTTAGAAACCATAATACAGTGGTTATATTTTCCTTCAATGTTTCATAGTTAGTTCCAATAGACAACTAGAAAAAATCTATATAATATATTATAAATGCGAATGTGTGTCTCTCTATCTGTTTGTTACCTTTTCACGGCTTAACTGTTGAACCGATCTTGATGAAATTTTGCAGTTAAATAGCTTGCATCCTGAGCAAGGATATAGACTTGTTTGTATCTCGAAAAATTTATGAGATAAAAAATGGGTGGGTGACATTTGTATGCATTATAGGTTATACTTTTTTGGCGTAGATATCTGGCGTTTAAATGCGAAACTAAAATCGAAATAGAAATCTATATTACCACGCGGATGTAGTCGCTCGGGTAATAGCTAGTATTTTGTAAATATAATTCTTTTTTGGGGGTGAGAATAGTATATTGTAAAAATGTATAATATCAAAAAATTGTTAGCAAACCGAGTAGGCGATTTTGTAACATCGAGATAAAAATTATAGAGTATGAGAAACGCGAATTCAGAAATAAAAGCGATGAAATATATGTCTGCTATTCAGTGTTGTTATCCTTTTCCGGGTCACGGTTGCAGTTTCGTTTGGTGGATATTTTAAGGGTGTACATTGATTCTGCGAAAAACAATTCACAAGTTTATATAATATTTTACTATTCAAGTTTTTTAATGAAATATTCTCAAATCAAAAGTTTACATGCTGATATTAATACAATATATTATTATTTATAAAAAAGATGGGTGTGGATACTTATGTACGCGTGTTAGAAGTTATACTTCTTTGGCGTAGTAACATCAAACGTGCAAATGCAAAACATAAAACCTGTTTTATCGAGTGCCATAACAGAAATCTGAATTATCTACCTAATCTGACTTCATGGTGTTGTTTTCGTTGCATTGTGCACGCGCTTCTTTGCATGCAACGAGCATTTCGTTTATTATTAAAATTTTACCCTGAATGCGCTTAAAGAAGTACAACTTCAATAAAAAATGTGAAGTGTGGTGAAGCTTTGAAAAAAGATAAGAAATTAAGTTTTCATTCATGCAATAAATTGTTTGATCAAATATAAAAAATATTGTGGCTTGTGATTTACGAGTATTCATTCATATTTATAATTTTGTTTAAACTTTTTTTGCATTCTATTATTAACTTCTCAACAGGAAGTTATTGAAAATCGAAAATATATATTTTTTTAAATTCACATAAACCATATGAAAACAATAAATAATCAATATTCAAGTATTGATAGTCATACCATGTTGGGAAGTTGATTGTGTGGACCTAAAGGGTCTACTCCACTCCACGGCTTGTTTAAGTAGGTAACTTAATCAAATATACCTTAAACTACCAGGGGATAATGTAATTGTGTCATGTGGATAAAAAATTAATACTAAAGTTCACTAAACGAATCTGTTTCGTTGTAACTGATAGTGGATTTTTGTTGATTCAGTACAGTAATACCCCGACTTGTGCTACTCCAACTTGCACGAACTCGGAATTACGGGTTTTCTGTCATTCACCTTCCACTTATCTCTGGAATGTAAAAACAATTATAAAAGATAAATAAAGAATTACCGAAGCGTGAAAAATGCCCAATCCTTGAACTCAAGCATAATTCATAAACTACAATTTTTATTACATATATTTATTCTATATGCATTAGTGTTTTAGTTAGCCCTAAATAAAATTTATATGCACTTCTATGCAAAAATGTACCCCGACCTACGCGAATTCGACGTACTCGGTTTTCGTCGGTTCCACTTATCGCGTAACTTCGGGGTATTATTATTTTTTTACCCCTTACATTAATTGGCTAAGTTAATATATTTTTCGGCTAAATTACCAACTAGTCAAAATGACCTGTTTGTTAAAGATAGAAATATATCAACTTTTGGTATATGTATGTATCTAGTGTTAAATTATCATCACAATGACCTTATTTATTTGGAAAACACCATTTAATTAATTAACATACAAAAAATGTTACAAAAATCAATAATTGAGTATGCATACTTATGAATTATTTTCCGCGTACTCACGAAACGCTAAGCTTTCAACAGAACCGCTATCCTTGTTTCTCGCGCTAGACAATGTGATGCGGATAGGACACATATATATTTGTTGCTCTACCACAAACGAAGTTACACGATTTTCAACGAAAAATAGTCATTCTATACTTTCATCGATGTTTAATATATAAAATCAAGAGAAACTTTTATAAAGTTCACTGATTATATTAACAACTAAATATTGTTACAAATTGTGTATTTTAACAAAGACACAAAACTGTATTACGTAAAATATTTTCTTTAAGTTGAAGTTATTGTTATGCATTTTATTCAAAAATTAATTTTCATTTCACGTTTCATTAATTTTAAATTTGTTATGTTGTAAACAATAGTATTGTTAATAAACAGTTAAATCTTTTGATAAATTTTGTTTCAGATAGGTATTATTATATTCATTATTTGAGTTATCAAAATAAACCTATATCCATATATATTATTATAAAACGCAACGTCTCTCTGTCTGTCTGTCTGTCTGTCCGTTAGTGCGCTTATTATTCAAGAACCATTTATTCGATTTACGTGTTTTTTTTTTAATTCAACCTTGGCTAGGTTTTAGTATATATATTTTTTACGTTATGTAACATATGTAAGGAATAAGTAATGACGATAATAGTGAATCAAGTCGGAAAAAAGTTTGCCGTTAGTGCACGCATGCAATATGCTGCCTCAACCGTTAAATTTTGTACAATATAATGTAGAATAAAAATATCTAAAAAAATTTAACTATATTTTTTTTAAATCCTAAACAATAATTCCGTAGTCCAGAGGTTTCAATTTAGACCTTCCTTTGAGATTCGATTTATAGAGGTTCTACTTTAATTATATGTATTATTAAATAAGTGTGTTGTGCTGAATGCACTGATGAAATTTCAACATCAACAGTTTTTAAAACTCATACAATAAAATATAATATATAATAATCGAATAATTACTTTTAATTTGTCTTACGAACAATAATTTTAATAATTTTAATTACAGAACTACTGCTATTAGTGAATGTTAAACACGATCAGTTGTTCTCTGGATTAGTCTCATGCTAATTGTAAGACGGAAACATTATCTGTCATTTACATATTATAACGTACATAGTACACAGTACACATGCAGGCTGGTGTGGAACTGGAGTTATTAATATCAACACATTAGTTGTACAAAATAAACCATTATATAGTTAAATAGTTATACTAAAAGGATGTATGGCACCAGTCTTGAACAATTCCCTAGTGTTGAACATTTTAAAATTAATTAAGTTAAAAATATTTGTTAATATATTATTACTACTGCCATTACTGGATATTAATTTATATACCTACATTTAATTGTTTGATAGCATGATTTAATGATAATTGATCATTTTGTTTAAAAATAATGGACATATAAACATCGCAATTCGGCAAATTAGCAAGCAAAGTGTATTTTCTTATGTAAATAATTAGTAAATAAAGTACATTAAACGATTCTTTATTTTATAACTTTTGTATCGTAATACTTATGTATCATTTTATAATTTTCTCAACTTTTATCAGTGGGTGTTCATTACTGGAGAAAAAACGTAAACAAAATAAAAGGCTATAATTAAAAAAAAAACTATATCTGCGTTTTTTTTTTTAGTTTATAACTCCACTAGTATGCATATTTAAACTTTAAAGTCACGTGTGTATAATAAAATACTATGAAGAAAATAATTCTTAAACAAACAGAAAACTAATTTAAAAATAATTCACAATACATAAACATTTGCAGTTTGTTATTAATGTTTCGAAAGTTTAAAAAAATAAATCTGAAGCTTCATTTTTTACGCTTTACTTCTTACAGTAACTTATAAAAATGATTTGAGATTACGTAGAATAATTTTTCACTGTCATAAATTTATTGTTATCTTTAGCTGAACATTCCCTTGGAGCAAAACTGCGCAAAGGGCTTTAACAACGTTGCTATAAGACAATAAATATGCTAACTTATAAAATATAATATACGTCAATGTTTTTCTTTATGGTCGTATTTCCAAAGAAAATATAATTCAAACATGAAATAAAATGCAAATTATCTTTAACGATATTTCAAAACATTGTAAATATGAAAACTAGTTTTCGTAATTCAATTTTTGATACTCTAAAGCAGTGTTTCCCAAACTCACAATATTTTGGGTAGCATAAAATTGAAAAGTTTTGATATTTTATTTGACTATTCCAGTGGTCGATAAGTGATTCTCAAGTGATAAGCGGACAGACAGACAGATAAACAGACGTTGAGCTTTATATATATTAAGGATGCATAAATTACTATTCTTATGTTTATTTAAAAAATTATATCAGTTATCAAGAAGTAAGGGTTATACTAATTAGGATTTTAATTTCATTTAAAAGAAATAACCTAGCATTTTATAGTAGTAGTATTTGAAGAAAACCTTGCAGCAGCCATTTCCAAGTTATTTTTCATTAGTTATATGTACTTATTTTCTTTATAAAATTAATTAAATACTCTAATTGTTAAACGTATAAAATCACTAATTTAACTGTTTACTAAACATCGGTAAAGTTAGGTTAGATGACAATTAACCCGATTGTATTAGTTTCGATTTTTACTACACATATCAATATCATTTCAAAAATTAATTAAAACGCAACAAATAAACATTACTGTACTAATATCTACTTATCGATTACCCATTTGAAACAGTAGTAGTTAAATTTCCAGGATGAACAAAAAGAAGGATATTATTCCACAAAAGCACGAACAATTACTAAATTATCATTAATTAAGACTGACAATACCAATAAAGAGAAACAAAGAAAGGACGAACCTAATAAAAAACTAATTAAAATAGGTTTGGTAACAGACAAAACGCTACAATCAGCATACGATTTGCACGTTATTGTTTGGAAATATGCAATAAACCGTAAGAAGAAAAAGTTACAAATTTCTAAACGAGGGTCTGACCTGAATACCAATGAGTATTTGCTTGGACATAAATCTGTGAAATGGACAGTTAACATACATAAACAAAATTTATGACATCTCTGAATGTATTTTTTTTTCTAGTGATAATAACGAAATTTGATATGATTTATGAAAATGTTGTTTATTTAAACGGTAGAAATAAGATATATATATTTTTTAATGTATTATGTAGAAGTATTATATGAGTAAATTTACGGTATGGAGAACCATACATGACTTCCATATTCCATAATATTTTTTTTATATTTAAAATACTTTTAATATGATTTTTTTTTATAAATATTCTTTTTCACATTTTTTTTACTTTTTAAAGGGGGCATGTAGATCATAGAACCCCCCCCCCCCTACCCAAACTATTTTTTTTGTAAATTTTAATTTGCATTAATTTGATAATTTTTTTTGGGGAGCATGATCCATATAACGTCCTTCCCAAATTATTGTAATATTTAATTTGCTTTAATTTTATAATCTTTTTTTTGGAGAGGGGGGGGGGGGGTGAAAATTTTTAAAACATGTTATCCGATTAGCACCATTAATAGATCTGGAGTACTCCTCCATGGTGCTAATCTGATTGTAGAATTTTCTTTGAATCAATGAGTAATTGATTCTAAGAAAATTCTACAATCAGACACGCAGCCAGACATACAGGCACACGCACAGTCGCTATGCGGAAATCAACTTTTCTTTGCGTTTTGACGGTTTTGAAAATAGTAGGTACAATTAAAATCTGCTTTTATCTCGGACAAGATTTTTCGACGATAATACAATTTACAATACTTCGTTTTCTTTCAGAATACGGAAGTTAAAAACATATTTTTTATAAAAAAATTAACGAGACCGATACATTTTTCTGTTTCAGTCTCGAGTTCGTTTTGGTCTTATTTACGTGTAGGAGACAAGACGAGATGACTTTGTTTCAATTTTGACGAGACGAGACTTCGGTTCTTTCTCCTTTGATGTGCAGCCTTAAATATTGCAAAATATAAATGTTGATATGAAAATATTTATTGTTTTGGGGTTTTAGTTTTTTGTAAGCCAAATAAAATATTTGGAATGTTGATTCTAAAACCGACAATGCTTTTTACAAACTTTCCTTGACTAGTGAATACCTTTTTTACACCAAATTTATATAATACAAACATGGTGTTATTAAAACAATTCGTATTTTAAAATGTGCAGGTTTTATTTATTTGAAAATGCGCCATAATTTCCACAATTTGGCTATATTATTCTTTTATGTGACATTATGTATATTACGTCATTGATTAAGTTTTTAAGTAGCATTTAATATTTTTAAAATTATTTTGTAAAACTTTTTTTTCATAATATACATTTATACATGCTATAAAATCAATGTCCCAAAATTTGCATTCATCTTGTTTTATCTAATTGCATGTAAATGCTTATTTAGTATGTTAAAATATTTACTTAAATTCAAATCTACCTTTTATTGTCATATTATAATATCTGTAACAAATCTTTTAGAAACCAAAATGAGGGACAAACATAATATATATAAAATGTTTAATATTATTCCACAAAAGCACAAACAATTAATCAAGACTGGCAATACAAAGAAAAGACAAACTTAATAAAAAACTAATTAAAAAACGTCCTTTTGTAACAGACAAAGGGCTACAATCAGCATAAGATATGCACGTTATTTTAGTCCACTTTTTGTTGATTTTATCAATGTAGAAGATACATTGATAAAATCAACAAAAAGTCGACTAAAATAAGTCCTTTTAAAATTAAAACAGCTTTTAAATATTTATTTAAAATTGAACAAAATTTTAAATTAGTTTTAAGTTTTTATATGCTTTTAAACAATTTATTTTTATTGCCACTTTGTATGCAGAAAATACTAATGAAAAAATAAGTAAATAAACTGCTATAGACAAGACTCTTTTCATATTATTTATTATACAGGATATCCCACGAGAAGGTGTTGAAACTAATCAGTTGTCATTTTAAAATGGATGCAGTTAATGGAAAAAAAACTAAAATTGTGTTGAAAAAACCAGAGGCTGCAATTTTATTTTTTGGTAGAAGCAAGTACGTGCGCGTCAAAACGAATAATCTGACTTTTACTCTCGAAAAGTGTATGACAGTTCTTGCAGGGGGTTTCGTATTAAATACGAAAAAGATATAGTTAAGAGTGAAATTACACTAAAAAGGTTATAACTCATTATTTATTTAAATACATGCGTTACGTCACTCCATTTTTAGGCAATAAATCTGCAATATTTTTTTTGCTATTTTTTACAGAATTGTCGATAAAAGCATATTTTTTATCATCAAAATAAATTGATGCACAAACATTTTAATTAATTTTATCTACAATTTTAAACTTCAAATATTTTTTTTTCAATGCTATTTTTGTTTTTTTCAATAACAGCATCCGTTTGAAAACGACAACTGATTAGTTTCAACACCTTCCTGTGTAACTTCCTGTACATAACACACTGTACATATTCAGTATACTAAATATACGGTAAGAAAATTAATAAATAATAATAATATACTAAAACTTTCTCACGAACCATTAAAAAAATAATCATATACAATTATAAAAAAAAACGGAAAATAATTTAATATTTATAATATATTAGAATTTAATCATTTTATTTGTATTTCCAATTAAAATAAATGTTGATACAACTAAATGATCTCGATGAAATTAAAATATATAATATCCATATACGAACATCAATTTTCACTGAATCAACAAAGTGCATCATTTATATTATACAAATAAATACAGAATATAGATAGGTACTCGTTTTTTAAATCGTACGCCCAATTTATTTACCATAGCAAATAAGTATCTACAGGACCGGATTGTATTACTTTTTTATCATTCTTTAGCAAAAATATGATGTCTTACATAAAAAACCTCCAACGCGATCGGCGTTCTCCTTTCCAAGGTGAAGGGTAAAAAAACAGATTTTATTGACTTTATTTGAACATAAATATACAAAAAATGGATATGACTGTGTCGGGATGCATAGTCGAGGGATTGACATGAATATGTTCCAAATTTAAGGTCGCGTTGATTGTGGCACGTGGGGTTAAATAAAACTCAGACTCATGATGTACTTGCGTACCTTCCGACCCTCTCTGCTACTGGAAATGGTATATTTTCTGATAGCTACTGAGGCGATCTTTCCAATGCTATTCGTCTTTAATATTTTATGCGTGTTTTAACCGACATTCTTAATTTTTTTTATTATATTTCAAATTGGTTAAATGTTTTGATTTGCACCTTGTAGATCTAATCGAGATCTGTAACTTGAAACCAAAACCAGCGTGATTAGCTGCTCTGAGTGTCAAACTATACTGATTGTAAATTTACGCAAGCGCGCAAAATGATCGCTTAGCGTTTAAACCCCCTCCACCCGTACCGCAGTTCCACGGGGGTGGCCCAATGTTTAATGGATACAGAACTATACGCCGGTTAGAATGATACCCCCACCCCTCCAACGAGGCCGGTATCCTTTCCAGGGTGAAGGGTCAAAAATCAATTTTTTATTGGCTTTATTTCAACTTATATAACGGTAAATAGATACACTATTGAAACTATTTAATTATTTTCAGATTGACTTCACCGATTAATTACTGTCTCAACTTTAGCTAATGTAGGTTGCTCGACCTCCAATATTTTTTGGAATTTGTTAGGGATTTTTATGTCAGAATTCTGGGATCCCGATCAATAATTGATTTTCGAAATCCCGGGATAAATTAAATAGAAATCCCGGGGTTTCGGGATTTTTAACATTATTTTTCACTTAAATTAATGATATAGAAGAAAATTCATTCATGATGGTTTAAAACATATATTTCGAAACATTCTTTTAAAGAGCCATATTTTGTTAGTATTCAATGAAAAAATAAGTTTGATACGCTTCTGAACAAAATACATATTATTTTGCAAAGAATGCATTTTTGTACACAAACAAACCACATAATAAACAGTCAATAGAGATGCGGTCAAGAAGCAATAAGCGACCCTTTGCTAGAAGTATTTAACAAAGGTTTTATGACATGCACATGTTATCTACGGTCAGGGCACGAACACTTACAACGTCTGCAGTAACACACATCTACCCCCGCTGCACACCGCACCCTTAAAAATATTCCAGTATTGCAGACCAATTCCTAGAACGAGACGTTACGTCACAGGCACGAGCCTGCCATTCTACCGCCCGCACTGCGCGCGCTCCTGAGTTACCCAGCGAAATTAGTATAAAACTGGACGTATTTTGAAAACAAATCAGAACTCCTTCGGGAGGACTCACTGATGATATAGGAGAACTTCTTCGGGAGGACTCAAACGATTGTTATACGGCTACAGGACCGCTTATTAGATGCGCCCTGCTAGTCAACAATCATAACGTGATAGACCAAACGATTGTTACACGGCTACAGGACCGCTTATTAGATGCGCCCTGCTAGTCAACAATCATAACGTGATAGACCAAACGATTGTTACACGGCTACAGGACCGCTTATTAGATGCGCCCTGCTAGTCAACAATCATAACGTGATAGACTAAAACCGATTGTTATCACAGTTACAGGACCGCTTACTAGATGCGCCCTGCTAACTAACAGTCATTGTTGATATCCATAAAACTTCCTAGTGGGTTTCCGACACTAGGCTACGCCGTCGACGGAAGTCACCACTAGGTCAGCTCTTGCCGTCTCCTGCGACGCCGACGCCCGCACCGACGCCCTCGGACGCTATCTCCAGGTCCGCCCTGGGACATCGCCTCCAGGCGCGCTCACGACGCCCAGGCTTTCGTGGTCACCACCCGCGTGACCCCTCTACACGACGCCCAGCCGTCGCCATCTCAACCGCATCTTGGACGCCGACGTCGCCCAACACGTCAGTCTATAAATCCCGCCAAACTCAAGATGCCGCCAACCCTTTAATTACTATACTATAATATACAATATAACTATACAAATATCATTGTATATTCACCATTATTATTGTTACAAATACATAAATAAAATAAACAATAAAACACATCTCTCTCTCTCTCACTCACACACACATACACACACGCCGTTTCGTATCAAGTTTATTGGATTTTATTTTAGTATTATTACTAAATGCTACAACTCCGGTCCTGATTATATTGTACCTACATGGCAATTTTACTTCAGAAAGTAAATATTAGTTGATTTATATTTAAAATAGAAAAGTATATTAGATAGTGTAACTTGTAGCGTTTCAATCTAAATTAAAAATAAAACTCAATGTTTATTCCAAATAATCTTTATATTTTATTTTTTACTTTTCTTCAACTTGAAGAGTGGTATAGGATAAAACAGATAAAATTACATTTTAATTCATTTCTTTGTTTTGTTTTCTGTTTCTCATTAATCATTTCGTATTTTTTTTAAAGTTTCTTCTATGGCGTGCTTCTCAAGTTATATGACAAAATAATCAAATTAAAAAAAATAAACATACTTTCCACTTTTTCGCCCCTTTCATAAGAGGAATGTATCCTCCAAATTTCATGTTTCCAAGAGTAACAACATGGAAAAAATATTCAAATCTGTAAATAAAAAAATAAATATACATTAGGTATTGTTGTTTATGTTTATATATTTGTATATATTATATAACATACTTTCCACTTTTTCGCCCCTTTCATAAGAGGAATGTATCCTCCAAATTTCATGTTTCCAAGAGTAACAACATGGAAAAAATATTCAAATCTGTAAATAAAAAAATAAATATACATTAGGTATTGTTGTTTATGTTTATATATTTGTATATATTATAAAATGCAACGTTTGTCTGTCACGTAAATCGTGTTTTTTTTTAATTCATAGATATGTTCTTTGGCCAGGTTTTAGTATATATTTTGTTACGTTAGGTAACATAAGCAATAAGCAGTGACAATAGTAAATCAAGTCGGAAAAAAGTTTGTCGCCAGCGCGCTCTTATGCAATACGCTATCTAATCCGTTAAGTATTGAACAATATTATGTATTTAAGAATTGTGTAGAATAAAAAGTTATAAAATAATTCAACTATATTTTTCAAAAATCCTAAACAATAATTCCGTAGTCCACGCGAGCGAAGCCGCGGACACAGCTAGTATATTATATGTATGATTCTTTTACAAGTATAATATGTATAATGTTAAAGAATATTATAGATTACTATATATTTTAAATCAAGCTTCAAGTATCATGTTCTTAGTGAAAATAAATCTTTTTTTATTCTTTCTTTCCTTTATTAAATAGTCACGCCATTGGATTTGGTAAAAAGAGAGGACTATCATATATATTTTTTTATATTTGAAGACAGAATACATTAAAAGTGTCAGAAAACGTATATTTAATAAAAAACATTATTTTTCCCATTCTTTTCTATTATGTTCTGTTTCTTTCTTTCTTATTTAATTTATTCTGAATTGAAATCTATATTAAATTTAGATTAAAACATTTTACTAGCATTATAAAACCCATATTTTATTTAATGACAAAAATATGACTTGCTTTTGCCCGTGACTTCGCTCGCGTATATTTCAAAATCAATAAATCCTCGGCTCTTTTAAAGAGTTAGATACCGCATTCTATTACATGAATCCAGCATATTAATATATCATTATAAGATTGGAAGTCGCAATAAAATCGGTTCTAAAAAAAATTCAAAATCGATTGTATTATCTATAAAACTACGTAAGTTCAAAATAATTACATTGTACAACCAAAGATTTCATGATTTTTTTTTATAAATGGTCTTAAAATAAATATAATACTATAATAGATTAGATGCTGTTTTTATCAACAAATTAGTTAAAGATCTATTGCACATATCTAAATAAAATAAAATACTGTTTTTAGCCCCCTGATGACGCCATTTTTGAGTTAGAAAAAAAATATGATCATATTCTACTAATTGAGATTTCCATTATTGGTATGCTAATTTTTCTTTTTTTGGTTTGCTTCAAAGCCCCCTGCAGGCGTCATTTTTAATTTACAAAAAAGTAAGAAAAAGGTTTAAATTCCATTGGACGTACCACATGTTTTAATATAAATAATTTTTTTTTACATAACTTTAGCTCGTTTCTAGCTATTATACTTTACGAGATTAATAGTTTCTTCGGAACCCTAAAAATTGTTGAAAAATATCAAATTTTGAAGAAGTGAATTGGGAAGAATGTACTGAATAGTAAATGTAGGCATGCAATGTTAAGTAACAAAAAATTTTTTTTTTTTAATTTTCTGAGTCGAATTTAATTAATATTCAAAATTAAAAATTTTCATGATATTAACACAAAGTTACATTGAATAATTCATACTTAGATTTTGATCATTGATTACTTTAGACTCACATATACACCGTTAATTTAAACAATCAAAATAACTAAAAAGCATCCACATATCACAAATTACTCTTTATACACCTGCTAAACGTTGCATTTTGTAGAAACTTGTTTACAAAACCGTTATCTAAATAGACATCATTGTTATCCAAATATTCTTAAGATGTTTTACACAAAACAAGCTAATCGGGTGATGCCGGAAGCCATCCGCATGAATCTTTGAAACTATGTTTAAGTGGGCTTTGCCAGTCGTTTAACAATACGGCCACATCACAGATGGCGCCACCGAGGATACTAAATCTATTTATTATGTAACGCACAGGCTTCACGTCTGTTGCCGCAATGTTTCCCGCGAGGATGTTTGCCACCAAGTTTAGTATATTTTTTTTCGTTATCGATTCTGATCAGATTTCCACATAACGGCAAATTGTTATTAGTGTTTGTTGAAAAAGTACAGTGGCAGGCCGTAAACCCTTGTGTTGTGTAGTAGAAAATGAGGTTAACTCAATTGATTTATCTGTTTTGAGTGTTCCATACCGATATCGGAAGAAAGGAACATTTATGTCTGTTACAGCTTTCTAAGTACTGAACCATTTAAATTACGAATGTTGAGATTTGTCACAATTATAGTAAAGTAGCTGTTACCCACAACTTCGTCTACATGGAATACATGTTAAGTAATACATATTTCTGTTATGATAGTCGATAACACAGGTTTTTAGTTTCGTATTTGCACATTAGATGTCACAAAACTAACCTTACTTAGCACGCATACAAAAATACTTACACCAATTTTTATCTAATAAATTTTTCGGGATACAAAGTAGCCTATGTTCTACTTCAGGATGTAATCTATCTCCCTGCCAAATTTCGTCAAGATCGATTCAGCGGTTTAGCCGTGAAAAGTTAACAATATAATAATAATAATAAAATGTTAAGTGTTTAGAGCTTTTAAAAATGGTATAAACGTTTTGTTATTTTTAAAATCTTCGTTTAACAAATTTTCAAAAAATCGTTAAAATATTTTGTCCTACTACCTGTATCTCCAAAAATAATAGTGAGATAAATCTAAACAATTGAAAAAATATAACTTGATTTTTTTTATTTACAAATTTTTTTTATTAGTGCTTTGAGCCAGTGTTTCCCAACATTATAAACATTCATTTTAGTACCTACATATTTGTAGAACATACATTTTTTTTTGCTTAAAAATATAGACTTTCATTACCTGCAAATTCTATGTAAAAATATAAATGTGTGTATTAATGATTTTTGATAATTTTTTAAAGTTTAACTTTTTCCAAAAATTTTAACTAATCATCGTTGAACAAAAAGCAAAAAAAGGATTAATCATCTCAAAATCTACACTTCATAATAAAAAATAAAAAACAGAAACTTTTTGAATATTCACTATGTAGGAATATGTTATAATTATATTATTATTATATAATAATTTCATACCAATAAAAATATAAAAACATAATGTAACAAATCAATTTCAATAATATGTCAATGAATAGATGCGCTGGTTGTCAGTTTAACTTTATAAAAACACTCAAATCTTTTGTGATGCCATGAAAAATAGTAAAAATGTTCATGCTATTGAATTGCTTTTTATCTTTTTATTTTCTTTTTGAAACGCCACTGAAGTAGAAGTACATTCAATGCAATATGTCACATACCATTTCTTTGACATTTTCTGTAAGAAACGTAATTCAACTTATAATATCAATTTTTGCCCCTTCCATATTCCATAATCGTAAAAAAAAAGTTCACTAGTATTTTTTTTACTCGTGAAATAAATTTTTGATGTTTAAACATAGTACAGAAAAATATATGATCATATTTTTCTTAAGAATTTATATCCTAAAAGACTTTAATATAATTTATTTTCCATTTTCTTCGTCACTATAAAAAAGTACTTTTATGCAACTGGTCAGAAGGTAAAACGATCAAAAACAAATACAAACAATCAATATATTGAATAGAATATACAAAAAAGTTCATCAATAAATGATGTACATGATAGGGTTTCGTTGTCATTCTCACTACGATTTATAAAAAGGAGATATTTCAAAAATTTTAATAAACTATTTTTGCTACAGTATTCGTTATAATTTTCATTAAAAGTACTAATTAAAAGCTACATTCTGGATTTTTTCAGATTTTCAGAATCGATAATTTAGAAATTAGAGGGGGGGGGGCGATTTGATAACGACCTGAAAAAACAAATATATCGTGACTAAAGGGTTAAAATCAAAACTTTCTTAAACATTATTTGTTGCATTTTAGGAGACTTATCTAAAGACACACCACTCAAATAAGGTAAGTGAAATAGCAGGTACAGTGAAACTTCGTTATATCGGTCTTGGGCAGATCGGATCAAAAACGTGTAATAAACGGGATAGCGCAATAGGCGGGAAATAAATTAGAAAATAAATATTTTTCCTAAAAATATGTTTGAATGTAGAACCATAATTTTATTATAATATAAAGAAGAAATTACAAACGTTAAGTAGATTATGTACCATAAGGGTTTCTAGTATTATATGGAACCCTAAAAAGATAATTATCCAATGAATGAATAAATAAATAAAAAACTTTTATATTATGACGAAATGCTTGTCCGTCAAAAGTATTATAAAAATAAATTCATTTACATGACTTTCCAATTGTATTAATTTTTTCCCAACGTATCACGTACTTGAAAGCGTCGTGTGTGACAGTAATGCACGAAACGAAACTAAAACAAAATTACAACAAATAAAAGGACCCTGTAGTACAAGAATTAGATAGCAAATTCAATTTGTGTTGCAACGACAAGTCTTAATTAAACTGTTGTGGAAAACTAGACCGGGTTGGCCCCAAATCGAAAATTCAATTGATGTAGTTTCACTAATGGCCGATCTCACATTACATCATTTACAGTTCGGGGTTAGCCACCTTTGATCGATAATTCGTAATTGTGAGTATATACAGGATTGGAAATAAGGAATTTTCATGAAAATTGGTTAAAATTTTTAACTAGTCTTGGCCATTTTTGGGGGTCAAATTCCATTGGTTTGTTTATAAATTTTCACGTCCCTCAAGCCTTGGTATAAAAAATATATATTTCTTGTCTAGCTTTATTTCCTATTTTAAATTGTACATATTTTACTAGAGGGCAAAATTTTTCAAGTTTCTCGCTTATATAGTTTACAAGATATTTTGTATTGACTGAAAAGGACATACGGATGGACGACAAAGTGAGATAGAGTTTTTTCGGAAACATAAAAATGAATTTGTTTGAAAATCCATTAATAAATAAATTCATAATTATATTTTCAATAAATTGATTAATCAGAATATATTATAGTCCATAAGCCAAAAATAAAGTGCTTACGTATATAGTAAGGTTTCTTTATACGCGGTAGATACGTTCCACAACAAATCGCGTATATATAAAAAGACATTACTTACATTGTAAAATTAAAGATACGTTCCGAGTAAAATAAAAATAATCAATTAAAATAGACCGAAAATCGTGTAAAAAAGTTTGTGAAAATTCACAAAAATGAGAATGTTTAAAAAACACAAAGAATATCTGAAAGAAATTGATGTAAAATTTTAAATAAAATAAGTTTGTTTTTGAATTTTGTTGAAAAATAACAATATTTTTTATCGGAATTATCGTCACTATCTGAAAATACAAGTCCATACCGGTTGTGAACTAGTGCAAACTTTTGTTAAACGAAGATTTTAATAATAACAAAACGTAAATATAATTGTCAGCTTTCATTAGATACCCCCTCGCCGAAACGAGAAATCCCTGAATTTGCATGAAAATCGTACCAGGTAACTTAAAATATGCGTAGAAAGAGACCCTAATGTATTTTATTTTGAAAATATAGTGCTGCATTCTACAATATCGAACGTATGATCACTGTAGTTTAAACTTTTCATTTGAAAATGAATTCAAATAAGTAATTTATGTCAACAACGTTTTTATCATCAGGTCAGCATTTTACATATAATTTTAAAATTTACATTTATTCTTACCTTAGCAAAAAGCTGAAAATACTCTCGTTAACATAAAACCAATGGTTTATTTTTACAACTCTTTTTGAAAGTTATAAAAACTTTTAGCTTACTTATTACTCCACTTTTCCAACTAACTTTTTTATATCGTCAATAAAGAGTACAGATTGTTACTCTGGAACGAATTGATTTCTTTATCTTTTCTATTGTATCAGTATCTTAACTTTCAAGATGCAGAAAGCTATTTGAAACAATTCTCTGAAATTAATAATTTGAAATTTTTTTCCTAAATGTAAAAACCCTTTTCACTTATCTTTTTTATTTATATACTAATAAAACTGGATATTATAGATGTGCTGAATGGTGAGTCAAAATCAATAAAATATTATAAACAATGTTCATAACAAAAAAATACAAAATGGTTCACCATCTAGTATAAGAATTATATAGCTTTTTAAATTAATATGCGGACGTTTGTGGTAAAACGACGTATCGGTATCTCAATGAAAGTATTTGAAGAAAAAATACCAAGTACTAAGTGAAAGTATTTGAAATATCAAGTAATTTTTATTTTTTTTCAAATATACTTGAAGTATTAAGTAGGTACTTCAAGTATTTTACTTGTTAAATACAAGTACTGTAAAAATTCATTATAATCGCGGATTGGATCAAAAACGCGTTATAAACGGGACAGCGCAATAGGCGAAAAATAAATTTGAAAATAAATATTTTCTTAAAAATATGTTTAAAAGTAAAATCATAATTTTATTATAGTATAAAAGGAGAAATTACATGACTTTTTGTTTTCGTCAAATTTACGTAAAATCACCATTTTTTTGTTAAAATCAATGCCATTTATAAGCAGCCGTCATTTTTATGAAAAATCATTGATGCAACTGAACAGGGCTAAGACAAAATATGCAAGTGTTTATTTGTGTACAAAGCCAATTCATAAATGGGCGACTCGCTATTAACAAATAAGAGAGTTTGTAATGATCAACACGTGCACAACAAATATTGCGAAGTTGATTTGGACAAAAGGTTTTGGTTGTCAATACAAAAAGTGTTAACAAACTTTTGTGTGTTATAAACGGGATCTGCGAGAGTTCAAAACGAGAATAATCGTATATTAATTTTACTGTCGGGGTCGGGACCATGGCAAAAGCACGTTATACACGGGATAACTCTATAAACAGAAGCGTTATATTGTTATTACGTTTAAACTACGTTTTACTATTTTAAATGTACTTAAAGTAAAGTACTTTTTCAAGTATTTTACTTGAAGTATTGACACCTCTGTTATATAGGTATATTTCATATAGATATACGACATATGGTCGTATAAGAAAGTAAAAAAATAAAATAAGAAAGAAATACAAGCAAAACATAAAACGTTATAATACGTCACATTTTTGAATTTGTACTATAATATTTCTTGGCAATGTTTCATATAAAATGTACAATTTATATGATCTATATTAACAGAGTTTATGAAATGAAATTAATGTTTAACAGAAATATGTCATAATAACTATATACACATATATAAACTTCATACAGAGCCAAAAATATGATATTAAAATCATATGTCAATTCTATATATAATTTTTGCAATTTTCAACGCTTGTATCAGTTCTGGATAACGGCCAAATAATATTATAATAATAACAACAAATTGAATATGTTGTAAATGGTCCGATACTAGACGTAAGCCCAACTTTCGGTAAGTGCAGAGAACATTAGCTTTCATCTTATAATATACTAAAACCACTAAATTCGCGATTACCCCTCGTTCATGATTACCCCTACCAAGAACTCAACGTATTTCAAAAATGTATGATTTTATTGTGTACCTATATTATATTATTGTGATAAACTAACGATAAGCGTACTAGTTTTTATCGTCCCTTGTAATAGTCTCAATGAGGGTTAAAATCTATTAGAATTAGTCCATCAATAAATACTATAAACGGGTGAACTAAGTAATCTGTTCATTTATTAAAATACGTGTTCGGAAAACCAACTTAATTAACAACGGTCTTACAAACAAATTAGTCAGTTGTACCTAAGTTCTATGCTACTATAAAAATAAAGAATCTACATTATTGGTATTCGTTTCTTTGGTCTCTAATCAATCTATTCAATATTAACAAAAGTTTTACATTTTTTTACCAAGTTTGAAACATAAACGTAGCAAACTGAATGAAAAAATGCCAAACCAATTATTAACATTTACAATTTATTTATCACTGCAATATGTCATTTAAATAGTGATTTTCAAATCGAAGGGAAATAAAATTGAAGAGGGAATTTGAAAAACACTACAAAGTTTGCATCGTAATCATTTACGATTGACCTATTTCTACTTTTTACACACGGTTTTTTCTTTCGTTTTATTTAGAACAAATTTAATATTTGAGATACACTTCTCATATTTATATTGTTATATTATATTATAACTGTTATTTTCTTTTATGTTTTGAACCTTTATCAATATTAAATTTTTAATATTATGTTTATTACAGAAATAATACTTTTCATTATTTATGGGAATAAAAAATAAATATTATTATTATTATTCATTACAAATATTGTTTGTTGTTTTTAAAAACTAATATTTTTTTATTGATGTTATTTTCGAGATCGCCTAATCAGATGCCTGGTTACAAAAATGATATTTTATTGAATAATAGTTAGAAAAAAGTTTAATAGTCTTCAGGTTATTTGCTATACAATTACAATATTGTTTTAGTTTCAGTTTTTTTGACGTGAATAACGTCTAGTGTTTCATGCCAGATACTGAGTAAGCATTTCAGAAACTTGATGTAACGCGCAAAAATCAGTTTGTGCGCTAGTATTAATTTATAATCAGTATATCTCGAAACTCAGATTAGCTACCACGCGAGTTAGTACAAATCAAAACATTTGACCAGTTTCAATGAGTGAAAAACTTCATATTATAAAAAAAAGTGTGTCCACGATTACGCTTGTAAATATTAATAAAGAAAATAACAGTATATTAGAATATATTCTATACGTTATTTAAATTGAATAAAAAAGAAAAAGTATATTTCGTATTTCCACGATTTCGCTTGTAAATATTAATCAGTTAATTGTTTCTATGTTCGTACAAATCATAAGAAATAACTACATTATACAATACTAGTTATATATTTCTGTATTTAGATCAAGTTAACGGCAACATTTTATGTCCATTTTACAAATATTGTATCAATCCACGAGTCTGAGTTTTATTTAACCCTACAGTCACATCCATTTTTCTTTTTCTTTTAATGGCAATGTTTGAAAAACCTTTGCCAACACAAAACAAAAGAAATAAACACGTAGTAATAAAATAAGCTATATATTATATAAAGACTTGAAAATAATCGTGTATGTAATTGTAAAATAATTATTAAATGTTTATTTTCATAATCACAAAATTCACTACTATCTACTGTAGTATATATGATCTGAAAGATATTACTAAAATAACTACGATATTTATACGTAATGCCCGAGGGATGCACAATACTGGCAGCTACAGCAGTATCAATATCAATAGCATTTGTTGACCGATAATACGCGTTACCAGATAGAACCGAGTGTTTGCGTGGCAGCCGCAGGGGAAGTATTGTCCAGACATTGCCTGTGTGTGTTTACATATACAGGTGAGTCAAAAGTGTATAATTCTTAAATATCCTCTCTTTTGCGTTAAACGAAGTATTATTGAGGATATTATGTCCTTTACGAACATACAAGATATATATATATATATATATAGTTTTATAATCTACATAACAATAAAATATTACTTATAAGAAAGTTGTCGATTCAATATCCTAATTTGTTCGCTAGTGATAATATATACACTGATACATGAAATGTTCATAGATATGTAATAATGTAACTGGATTGATAACTAGAACGTGAGAAAGCATGGTGGTAGGAATAGAAAATAACTGCCGTATTTGTTGTTTCTATTGTTGACTCAAAGAAATGTCATGTTACTAGAGTGATAACTGACCGTACGAACTAAAAGATAACCTTTACAAATCTTCAATCTTTATTCAATAATGAATTTATAAAATTTATGTAATCCCAATCCCTAAGTACCCTTATCATTTCATCATATCTTGGACTCTCTGTTTGTGAAAACCTGTTGATCGGTCTATTAACAACATTCTAATCTGTTTTATGTTCAAACAAAAACAAAAACCTTCAAATACTTAACCCTCACAGAAATCACCATTTCTGTTGAATTGTCAAAAAGAAAATGTCACCTAAATAACAATTTACTCGGATATTTTTTAACATTTAAATTATATTTTCTTTTCGATAATCCTGTATGTAATGCATGACCTACAAATACAAATCAAGTAAATATGAATCTAGTGTTTTTCAATGTTTTGTGTATGAAGAGTACTGTTTCTTTTGTTTATTTATTTGATTAAATGAATATTTACCTCACGTTCTTGCTAATCAATAGGAAAGATACACAATGAAACGTATATTTGATCTCTAATTAATTTATTAATTTTTGATTTCTAATTAATTGAGTTTCTGAAACTGAATCTTTTTTTACCACAAAACTAATAGAATATAAATAGTTAACATGTTTTGAAAAAATTCATTTTTATCCGTTTCATAACACTTTCACATTGAAAAGGAGAGTTGGTGTAATGAAACGGACACTTTTTACTAATAAAACTTTATCTGTTAGTTTTGAGACGGCATGGGCATTTCAAAATGCACCAATCGCACATGGTAATATTTATCCAAATGCTACTACAACACATCTAATTCACCCAATGTTAACTTTAATATGGCTTAATCAACTTGATATTAACTGTATGAATGTAGATCATCATTAATTATATACAATTTTAAATACTTCTTAATAAATAAACAAAACTCTGAATATGAAATTGAATTCACACAAACCGAAATTAATTTAACAGTAAAACGTATTTACTTCGTTTCTGCTTATATGATTTTAATTATTACCTAGAAATATTTCTTTACTTATTCGGGATGTGTGGAGAAAGAAAATAACTGCAAGGATAATAAATTTAATTAATGGCATAAATATAAATATTCAAACAAATTAAATACAATACTAATATTTATTCTGGTATGGATATTAAAGTTACGTGTATAGTTAATATGAACGTATTTTAATAATATGCTTATATCATAAATGTTTGTTTAACTAAAAACCAAATTTAAACAAAACGTTTAATAGCCTCGTAAACTTCGTCAGGAATATGAATACATAGATACATAAAACTTTATACACATAAGTAGGTTTGATTTATGTACACCAAGTATTTACCTTATTAGGTAGTTTACACATTCATATGAAACAAACATTATGTATATATAGCATGGTGTTTAATTCAAAAAATGGTTGATTCAGTTATTTCAGAATCACAAAGTGAAAAATACAAATTTTAATTATCAAAACAATATTTGCTGGAATCAAAATTAGGGTTTAAAGTTATGTAGGGAATTTGATTAGTGGAAGTGCAAATATATATATTTTTACTTTTTTAAACATACATGAAATGTACTGTATAATATGGTACCTATAGTGACCATGAAAAAAATTCGAACTCGAGATTTCAACACATTTTGAAAGTCCCTGAATCACGTAGGACTATAATCTCAATGACGTCTATGTGCGTGTCTATGAATGTTTTACAGCCAAGGATACCTATCTAATGACATCCCACTCAATGGGGTAAGTAAAAAAAAAATGTGAATTAACTTTTCAAAATAATTTTGACAGTGTTCGTTATAATTTTCAGTAAAAGCTACATTCTGAATTTTTTCATATTTTTGAATAGATAGTTTAGAAATTAGGGGGGACGGACTGATAGCGACATTTAAATGTAAATATATCGTGACTGAAGAGTTAAAATCAAAAGATCATTTAACATTTTTTGTTGCATTTTAGGAGATAAGTGAAAAAAAATGTGAGTTCACTTTTCAGTCTATGGAAAGGGGGTCCAAAAAAAATTTTTTTTTTAAATCTTATCATTTCTGTTTTTGTGTTATCAATCTTCGTCTGTATACCAAATTTCATCTTAATCGGCTTAAAATTATTGAGGATGGACGGACATGGCGAAACCTTAAGGTTTCCTAGTTTTCTACGGAAACCTAAAAATGATTTATACGAACCACCCATCTTTTTGTTGGACAGGTCTGCAATTTTGAAAAATTGATATGCCCTTACTATTTTTATTAATATTTGTTTTATAATCATTTTCATAGCTTTTCAATGATATTGCCACATTATGAATAAGCATAAAAATTTACGAAGAACAAACAGAAAAAAATCAATAAATAAATGAAAATAATATATGTATAATCTCTAAATCCGCTTCTGTATTAAAAACATCGGATCCACTCAAAGAAAATCATGGATGAGAATATCCTTACTCCACGTTTTTTCTTCGCTGGTAAATCGGCTTTCGTTCAGCAAATTGCCTGAAACCAGTTTTCGCCGTAATGTTATTGGACACATTTACGACTGTTTTCACTTTTCGGTCCGAAACTTGCACATTTTCACAAGCACTTGTCAAGATCGACCAATGTATAACGACACTCCACGAAAATATAACAAAAACAAAAATACCAGAGGTGTATAATTATTTTCACACTGGGAGATTTTTGTTATATTTAATATTATTATACATAGATAGAATTAGTTTATATTTCCAAAGTGTTAAACTATGTATATCTAATAAAAAGAGTTTGAAATTAGAAAGAAGGTTTGTAAGGTATATAATAAATTATACATAAGTTATTTTATTAATCGTTTCTCTTCTGAAATCATTAATCAGTTTACACGATATATGCATATGTTCATTACAATATTTGACGATACGTTGACTAAACTGGCGACCATTAAAATTATTATAGAGCATTTCTTCTATACATTTTTCAATGTAAAGAAATTAAAAATTTGCAATATTTTATTTTGTAACTTAAGTTCTTATTTTGTCTAGATTCCTATTTTGAAGTGAAACTTCTTTAGCGAGACTAGTGAATTGGAATGACCTCGATACGTTTTCAAACGATACGACGCGTTTTCGAAGTGTTATTCGGTTTATGCGTTAAAATAATATGTTTGATTAATAATTTAATAAGTTTATGTTTATTTATTTTATTCGGGTGGTTAATGGAAACAAAAGTTGTGCCAACATCTTTTTCATACATAGATAAATTATATCATAAGTACAAAAATTTTAGAAGTTCTCATAAATCTATTTCTAGAACAAAATAACAGATCAAAAAGACTGTAATTCATTTTCAAAATTACATACGTAATGAACTTTTTTACGTTCTCGAAAGGTTGGGAAGCTCTTATCTAGAAAACACGAGTTTTACTCAGGACTCAAGAATCATTTAATTATCACAACCCAGTTGAAAAATTCTTATTCGACTGATATTTTTGGTATTATATATTTTGATAAAAGCATTACAATCGCCTGTTCTTTGATCGGAGATAATGCGTAACAAATAGAATGTTTCGATGCCGCTGATTGGGTGCATTGATTACTCTACAAAGAGTGTAAAGTTTCACATTGCGGTGTACGTTTTTAATAATTGATTTTCACGACCACAAGGGAAATTTGTTATTCGAGAATGGATTTTATTACATCAACTATGTATACTGTTGTTGATATTTACGCAATCATGTTTTATCGCCCCATTTATCAAATGTTTTTATAACTGCTTTTTCGTTATACATTTTTCATATTTTCTATATAAATTTAGGTACTCCGTTTACATCTTCAGATAAAATGGTTACACAAAATTGCCAATTATGTAATAAATAAGATGTCGTGGTGTTTTGTATACACAGTGTTTTTGATTGTTTTGAGTTAAGTAGATTATTATATTTATTTTACTCGAGTAATTTTTGATCTAGATATAAATTCATTTAGGACATGTTCTTAACTGTTTTTTTTATTATAAACCAGCACATAGGACCAATTGTTACCCGGTTAATATCTTCAAAATCATAGTGACCTAAAATATTCAACATGCCCATAACAGACGGTTCACCACCAATTGGTTTTTTCCATTAGTGAAAAGCGAAATAAAATCCATTCAATAGTTACTGAGAAAATCGTGTAAAATTATATTTTCAAACTCCCAGGAAACACTAGGTCTCGTCTTAGAATTTGTATGAAAATCAAAAAATAAAAATAATCAAGTTACCAACAATCGTAATCAATTTCGGTATTTTACCTTTCATAGAAGTAAAATAAATTTCTTTATATTTCAATTTTCAATCAATATAGGTATTTGAAAATATTTCATTTTTATGTTAACATATGTCAAAAATAATCCTATTGTTCGACAAAATATTTGAAAGAGACGTGACCATAGTAACCCACATAGTAACCTAAATTAATAAAATAAAATATTGAAACCGTAAATTATAGAATTCTGTATTCTTTATTTCCTCTCAAATATCACAAAAAGGTCAAATATAATTAGTAAAATAAAAATAAATGTCCTTTTTGAAGTTTAATATATTATTTTGATTATTAAAACGGTGGAAAAATTTGTAGTTTATGCTCAGATTCGTATAAATAAAAATTATTTTTTACATTCAAACCTCAGTATAAATTTGAAGATGAAGTACAAACATATAAGTGTGTAGTTTTTACTTAAATAATGTAATTTAATTAAATAAATCTAATCAGTAGTACACTCAAGTTTATCATGTGCATGTGTGTTATGACTGAGTACATGAATACAATAGAAATAAAGTTATATAAAGTGCATCGTAATACTGGAGGAAGTCACTATTTACTCATTTTTCTTGGAGAAAATATGGAAACGCAAAGAGGAACTCTTTCGAATCAAAGTGCTTTTGAACATTTTAAGATACAAATCGACGTGACTGAAAACATAGGAATTTTTGTGACAGTCTCAAAAATAATTACGTTCTATGGAACGTAATTGAGATCACAGTATGCTGTGATCTCAATTGGGGACGATAACTTTAATAGTGTGAATTCCCACTCCTCAAAGCTCCTATAACATATTTATACAGCTGTCATTTATAATAGAACTGATTTCTCCGACGTATGGACATTCACAGTATGAAACGCTACTGTATTAACTAAACATCACTCATCTAATTTCAAACGTTTTCTTTCATTTTCACTTGACACGGTATAAAATTACAAATAAAACAAAATCTTCCTACTTTGTTTTCTTATCTGAACAAATACACACACACAAATATTATCCATAGCACTATCGATGTGCACAATAAATATATATATATAGATGACGTATTTGTTTTCACGAAGAATGCAATAAAGAACCTGTAAAATAGGTTCCATCCAGTAAGAAGTATTTTTTTTATTTCGTAGGAGTCATGTTATGTCACTGATATTCACAAAAACGAATCGTCATATATCTAAATTGCTTTGTTCTTTCTGAATGTATGTATCATATACTGGTGGCCCATAAGTTTGTTTATACAAAAAATATATAGAAAAATAAAAATAAAACAAATTTTGATAATAACAAAAAAAACTTTAATATTTCCAAAAATTTTACACTTATTTTTGAAATTAATATATTTTGAGTGTATACTGCATTACTTCCTTTAAAGTTTCACTGTTTATTCCCAAAATTTCACACGAATATTTTCTTTAAGGTGTTCTAAAGTTTGTAGTTTATTAACGTAAACTTTTCCTTTCGGATAACTTCAGAGAAAGAAGACCGGAACCGTCAGATTTGGTGATCTTGGCGGCCATCTCAAATCACTATTTTTTTATATTATACAATTTGAAAAATGCTCTTCGAGCAGATTAGTTGTAACTCTCGCTGTTGAAACCATGATTGATTCTACTTATTCTCCTAATTCTGGCAAGAAATAATTTTGAATCATTTCCATATATTGGGTGCTATTAACAGTAACCGAACCTTAATACCGACGAGTAGAGGTTTCTGGGTTCTGTGCTACACTATCGACTACAGTAGCAATAATATTGTTTGGCAGTGAAGTTTTTGGTCTATTGGTTCTTCTGGCATCTTTAACTGTCCCTGATTCTTCAAACTTGGCGTCCAACCTCTATGTGGAGACATACATATGAGAGGGCGTACGTAACATTAAAAAATGAGCGATATTTTCGTTTTGTTTCAGAGAAAAAGTAAAACAGTATATTTTACCGTTGGAGAATATATATTTGAATCTGTCAGAAATAAAAAATAAAAATACTAATAAACGAAGAAATTATTGAATTTTGAATATATGAATAAACATATTGACCACCGTGTATGTGTAGATATCAGTTTTACTGAAAAACAAACATATTGAAAAACGACTTGATCATAAATACTTGTGAATGTTTTTAAATTTGAAAAAAAATACATTGATTTGTTTGCATCTATAATTTCTTATATATCAGATTTCATTAAACACAAAAATTGTCTATTTTTAATAATAAGGTACACCAGTCTTGGATAACATCGCATTGTTGGATTTTTGTTTAATTTTAAATGTACTAAATTAAAAATATTTGTTGATATTTGATTACTGTCATTACTGAATAATAATCTATAGACACTTAACTCTAAAACAGCTTAATTTGATGACAATCGGCAAGCAGGTGTCAAAACTAATTATTTAGTGTAATCTAGGTATTTATTAATTATTATATTTTCATAACATCTGCTATTTACAATGTTTCTAGTTCTAAGATTCTTTATTTTATAACTTTTGTGTCGTAGTATTTACTTATCATTTTGTAATCAATAGCAAGTATTCATCACTGGGTACCCATTACTGGTTTAACTATATCCATTACTGGAGAAAAACATAAACAAAATAAAAGGCTACAATTTAAAAAATAAACCATATTTGCGGACTTTGATAATTAAGTTTATTTAATAAAGAGGTCCCATCAATACCAAAAAAGTATACCTTGCTCTTAAAGCGACCAAGACTGGTGCAAGTACCTTACTTGTAAACATGTAAAGGTTTCTAATTTTCCAAGATCCAAGATACAACAAAGGTGTTTCCAAAATTTTTAGTGTGAGGAAATTAAAAGTAGTTCAAAGAGCCGTAACTCGGGTTACGACTTTATAAGAGTATTCTACATTATAAAAAACTTTTACAAACCTTTTATGATTTATATATGTTAATTAGTATAACGAAATATTGATTAAATATGCAACTTAGAAAAATTCAAGTTACAATATTCTTATTCTATTTACATAAAAATATAAAAATTAAAACCATTCAAAATTGTAAAAAAAAAATTGTTATCAATTTAAAATATTATATAGTATATTTTTAACATAATGTTATAAAATCAATGAACGCCTTTTTATAGATGTTAGTTCAACCGAATGACTAAAATTCCTTTAACGTAAGTTGCTGTCAAACAAGAAACATCTTATAAAGTGTTTTTGTGGCCTAATTAAAATTCCATAAAAAGATTCACGCTTTATTAAACTTGTTAAGGATTTGAATTTGAATTCATGATTGGAGTATATAGACATATACCGAGTAAATACAAAATTCTGTTGGTTGTATAATCTTTTATGTATTACAGGGTGTCACACAAGAAGGTGTTGAAACTAATCTGCTGACATTTTCAAATGAATGCAGTTATTGAAAAAAAAAATTCGTTAAAAAGAGGGGAGTGCAATTTTATTCGAGTTAAGCAAGTGCGTGCACGTCAAAATGAATAATTTGACTTTTACTCTCGAAAAGTGCTTCTTTTATAGAGGAAAAGTGTAGGTATGGCAGTTCTTGTTAAGGGTTTTGTATTAAATACGGAAAACATAAAGTTAAGAGTTAAACCACACTAAAAAAATAACAACTCATTATTTATTTAAATTTATACATTACGTCACTCCATTTTAGGGCAATAAAGCCACATTAAAAAAAAATTGTGTGTTTTTTTTAATAGAATTATCGATAATTTCAGCATATTTTTTATTAATAAAATAAATTGATGCACAAATATTATTATATTATTAGACTTTCTTTTTTTCAACGCTATTTTCGTTTTTTTCAATAACAGCATACGTTTAAAATGACAGCTGATTAGTTTCAACACCTTCCCGTGGGCATCCTGTATGTTTAAAATTATTTCGATAACATTAGTTACTGATCATTAAATAAAGTAGATCAAAAACACTGGTATCCAAGAGTGTCAATTTACTAGTCATTTAACATTAACTAAATGTATTTAAAATTCAAAACAAAATAAATATAATTATTAAACAATTCATTAATTAGATTATACTATATAATAAACATTGTAAAACTAACTGAAAGTAAAGAGGACTGTATTGTTAAACATGAGGTTTTTAATTGAAATTATAAGGTTTTATCATTCGAATTTTTATTCAGTCGGAAAATTATTATTATTGGTAGAATCGTTAATAACTTAATTATTGATATATTATAAGATGGAAATCGCAATATTTGTTTCTAAAAATTAATTAATATCTAAACACTTATATAGTTTTATCAATCAAATATTAAAACATTAAAATAAAGATTTAAAAATTAAAAAATATTTGTTTCATATATACATATATATCAAAATGTCTTCGCATTCATAAATAACTACATTTACATTTGCTTTGAGTTAAAAATGATATCATCATGAATATTCAAAGAAATCCCTAAAAGTTCGACATTAATTGACCGAATCCAACCTAAATCAAATAAAATCTCTCAAGCGCTACATCACAAGGTAAAATATGAGATTTATGTTATGTAATGCTTTAAATTACATAGGTTTTCAAGTAGGTACTCATGGACATTATATAATATTTTAATAAAAAGATTTCGAAAGAAGAATTTAAGTACCTATATTTTTGACTCTTTACAATTTTTATTTTATGAAAATAATATTTTTATGAAATATAACTGCTACGCATCCAAAAAATGTATTTATTATTTAATACCCAGCGCCTCCACCATAATATTATGATTTCTTTTTTTTACTTTAATAAATTATTTACAACTAATAAACAGGATTTTCTTGTACGTGTAAGGAAAAATTGTAAAAAATTAAATCAGGTAGTAAGGAAAACAAATATATCAATTAATTTTTGAAAATTTCTTACAATTATCGACGAACTTTTTTCTATTTATTATTAAACTGTTAACAGTAAGAAAAAATTTATATTCAGTTAAACATTTTCAAACCAACCTGCTATGATAAGTAAAAAATAGTGGTGTGTGTCTTATCCACATAAGCGCACGGTTGAAGTGAAACTTCTTTTTGTTTTCATTAAGCATGCGAATTAAATAAATAAAGTAAACAATTATTAAATTAAAAATCAAACGTATTATTTTAACACAAAAACTATATACAAAACACATAGCTTGACACCAACCTAATCTTACTTGTACACATTCATCCATATTTACTCATCTCTCTCTCACACGCATAACCGACGTAAAATGACTTGTACGCATGCGCTATTCATCCATCTTTCTCTTATACATCTACTCACACATATGCCACACTCTCCTTAGCGTTTCATCTTTAAAATCTATCGAGTGCATCCAATTCACTAGTCTTATTAAAGAAGTTTCACTTCAAAAAAACATGGTGTTTGAGGGAATGTTAATTTTAAAAAAAAAGACTATTGGTTTCATCAAATACTGATTCTTTCCAGAAATTTAATTCTATTTTACAAATTATTTTAAAAGTAATATATGTAATAATAGTTAAAATGCTGAAGAAATATCTATCTTACTTTCTCATTAATAAAATATTTATTTCTTTCTAAACAAAAACGAAAAATATTGGCTATGTCTTTTTTTATGCCAAGTAAGTAGCACTATTTATAAATAACAGTTCTTTTTTTTCTTTCTTACAAAAGATACGAACAAGAATGATTACCATATATCGATTTTAATCAATAACCAAATCAGATAATTCAATAAACAAGTGCAACGCATTGTTCCAATTTATCGATCACGCTTGAAAACAAATTTAAATAAAAACAATATTCAACAGCCGCATATCCAGCTAAACTAATTATCCAGAATACGAGAATTTATAAACATCTTCAACTCACGACGAGTTCCACTACAATAATTATCTTTAAATCTAAATTACAACAAATTAAATCAAAAGTTTAGCAGTAAATTGCTGGGTTCCGAGAAAACACGGCATTCGATTTTTCGTTACACCCCATTTACGTTGCACCTTGTTGAAACGGGTAAGTGACAGCCGGTTATTGTGCATTGTTTACGTTAATTCCGTCAGACCGATGTCAACAAACGAAGCGTAATAAGTTCTAACGGTATGCCGTTACTTCTGCGACACGAGAACACGCGGTCCAGTCTGCGGAGGATAAGTGCACGTTCGAGGCTTAGTTATATCGCATGCGGGTGAGCAATGCCCCAAATATTAGTACTTACGTAAAGGTCAGAGATAATAGTTAAGTCTAGGAGTATTGGAAACATGATAGGTGACAGGATAATAAATTCAGTGTCAGGTAATCTAAAAATACTTGAAGAAGGTTGCGGATTATTATGTAATTTACTAAAGTGTGAAAGACGTTTTAGAGAATGGCATAAAGGTCATAGTGTCAAGATCAAGCTAGGAATATTTTAATGAAAAAATATTGGAAAAACTTATGGTATTACCTTCTTCGTGTAAGATGCACTCTTCTGTTGTTGATTATCAACTTAACAAACGAACTGTCACAAGTCATACTCTAAAAATTAAAGATTAATTACAACATTTTAAAAACGCTCCTTAAATAATAATTTTTTGACATACATTGTTGATAATATTAAAAAAAAACTACACATTAACTTTTATGAAATAAGCCCTAGGACAAGTTTTAAGTTATGCAAGGGGAATCATCACGTATTGGCATTTTGAATATATACATAATACATAACAACATAAAAATACAAAAGAACACAAAAACGATATTATTTTTGCTTAATACTTGTGTTTTCAAATACATATCTTTTTCCCAAAAAGACAAAAAATCTTCTTATAAATTTTTTATTAGAATTTTTTATTTTATAAAACATATATTTTTTTTAAAAACATGCAAACTATTGCGTAACAATAACAATAACAAATCCAAATTTCACCCTTAATTCTTATCTTCAACCCTTAAAGGGTTAAACGTTGAAAATGGAATCAGAGTACAAAATTCCTGGAAACGAAATTTGGTGTAATTTGCTAAAGAATTCGCAGCTGCCAGTTATGTCACTTAAATTGAAAAAGCCGTGTCAGGCAAGTGGTAAATAATATAAATTTTATACATTTTTCATTTTAATATATTATACTAACCAAACAATATTCCTTTTATTTCACCATTAAAAAAATCCGAAAATGCAAATATTTAAAGAGTATATTACACATACCAATGACCTTATTTTATGTAAATAGTTCTCAATACCATTCAAGAAATAAAATATGTAAATTGTATTTGGTTTCACATCGACTGTTCAAACATTCCGATGCAGGGCTCCAATACACAGAAGGTAGCTGGAGATTTTATTTTCTATGGTGTATGTATTTACAGACACAATAGAAATTATTACAGCATCTAAATAACAAAATATCTGATTTATTAGTAATGGAAAGCTTTAGGCCAAACAGACCATCAATATTTATTATTAATATATCAATGTATTGAATGTCTGATGGAAAATATCGGCAATGTATATTTTAAAAATTGAAAACATCGGTGCTGACATAATATTCAATACTGGTTTGGATTTAAAGCCTAAATCAGATTATTTTTTTTGTAATTTAAATAAATCCTGATACAGTCTTATCTATCCTTCATAAAACATACCTATTTATACAGGGTATCTAAGAGATTAAATTAAATGAGATAGAATTTAGAAAATAATTTAATGGTGTATTTACATCCCACAAACTTTTCATAGCCTATTTAGGTCTATTTTCCAAAAATCGCATGTCTGAAATTTTCCACCGTAAATATTTCTTAATCAACTCGAAATAAAAAAAGTGTTTTAAATAAATTTTGTAATAAATTATGTATGTAAACAAGTCTTGAGGCTTCAGCGGTGATCTTGATACGACTCTTGGCTTCTAGGTGTAAGGTGCGTTGATTTGGTCGTGTTATTGGTCAACGTTTCGTCGCACATTGCACTTTTAGAAAAGCCTTGTCCATCTCAATGTGTAACGAAACGTTGGCCGATAACACGATCAAATCGACGTGGCTTACACCCAGAATCCAAGATCCAAATTATGTATGTAGATTATTATACATAAATTACCTCATATATATATTTTGTATTTAATGTTAAAACTATAAATAAATATCAGATTGTAAGTGATTTATTTATTTGAAAAGAAAATTTCCTGTGCAGAGCTTTTTTATATGTAAATATTTAATATTTTGATATCTTTGTAAATAGTACATAAGGAAATTATACAAAAAATATATTATTATCTGCGACTTTTAGATTGTTTAAAAAATCATTCAATGAGAAATATATTTTATTGTCTAATTAACAATATGTTTTTCTTTATTCTAAACAAATTATTATTGCATAGTTCTAAAATCATTTAAGCAATATTGTATTTATCACTTATATTTTCCAAAACTTCCCCCACTACTCACTATTCTTATTCTTCTTCTCCTTCCTTCATAATAAACTTAAAGCTGTTAAAGCGAGTGTACGTTCACAGCGCACTATTGTCTTCACCTTACTTCAAGTTTAAATAAGTTTTACTTTATATTTTTACAATGAAATAAAGTAGAAAAGAACTACAGTAAAAGAACAATAATATATAGAAAAGTATACTACATTGGAATTGTTAAGATTAATTAAAACTATTTCCATGAGAAATAATTACATAACTAATTAAGTTTTTTTAATTATGTATAACAACTAAAGTATAAAAACAAAAATAATTATTTGTCTATTCTGGGATAGACATATCATTCATATATTATATATTATAAAGCACAACGTCTCTTTGTCTGTCTGCCTGTCCGTTTGTGCGCTTATAACTCGAGAACCACTTATCCAATTTACGTGTTTTTTTTAATTCATAGATATGTTCTCTAGCCGGTTAAAGTATATATTTTGTTAATAAGCAGTGACGAGAATAGTAAGATAGGGTTTTTTTCCTAAAACCCCCACCCCCTATAGTATTTTTCTGGCCGGATCTAATGAAACTAATTACTACCCTCCATACGTGATAGGGGGGAAATATTAACTCCCGGATTCGCTAGTATTAAAATAAAAATGATTAATTTAATACTTAAATTAATTTTTCTAAGAACTAAGAAATACGAGAACTCCGTACAAAACAAAAAAATTCAACAAAAATCTGTTGTTTTTTTTAAAATTTATTCAGGGTCAAAGTAAGGTATTATGTATATATCCAAATTAAGAAATCTAACAAATTGTAGGTTCAGCAACTTTTTCTTGCATTCTCTACTCTAAGACCGTGTAATCCTTTCATAACCTACTATATAGATAATAACTAGAACCATGTTTCATTTTAACCCGCACTTTATTAAATAAAAATAATAAACAAATATGATAAACAGATTTTTTAATTCGTAACCATTGACCCTGAATAAAGTGTTGTGTGATGTCCTTTAAAATTTATCTAACAATAAGTCTTAGTAGTTTAATTTTATTAGTTTTAGATAATAGTCATACAATATGTTATCAAGAACAATATAAAACGGTGTCAAAAATTGAGTGTAAAAAAAATTTATATGTATATAATAATTTTTTATTTTCTCAGAAACACTTTATTTTTTTGTTGCGTTCGAGATTATTTTTCACTTATCTTTTAAAAGTTATCAAGTTCCGAGAAATAAATTAAATGGTATTTTAATTATCATCTTTTATCGTTGCTTTAAGAACTTTCTACACTATCTGCGTTTTATATTCTGTTCTACATTTATAAATTATATACCATACGAGTACATTCTATGATCTAGTCCAGAGGTTCTCGAAGTGTGTCGCGAGAGAAATGTTAAATTTTTCGATATTCACATAAATAAAATCCATTTCAGAGTAATGTGGTGACTACTGAAATTTCGGCAAAGGTAGATAAGGAATATATTGATCAATCTGAAGATACTTCTTTAAAAATGAATTTTAACAAAAAAGAATTAACACAGTTTTAGTTATCAGTGTAAAATATACACCCAACCATTTCTTCTACAGTTGTAAACGTGCTGATCCTATTTACAACCTCATACATGTGTGAAGTTGCATTTTCCTCAATGACAATGATTAAAAATAAATTTTGAAATAAACTACAGTTATCAAATTCTTTGCGTTTAAAAGTGACTAACGTAAATATGAACATTAAAAACATAATTAATAAAAACAGAAAACAAGGGCATACTATTTGTCTGAGAAATAAATTTTAAATTAGTAAATACCCAAACATCCAACTGCCGTCATCTTTAATTAAATGTATTAAATAAAAAACTTAAAAAATAAAGCGACCTTTTTCCGTTTCTCTCACAAGTCGAATGGGACTTGTGAAAAAGTTTCCATTTTTAAAAGTGGGTCCCTGTCCATATAAGTTTAAGAACCTCTGATCTAGTCTGTATGCTTTAATAGCAAAGGAATAATATGTACATATGAACGTATAAAATATACACTACGGCGTAATCAAAGTTCCGTTACCATGTGACAGTGTATATAAATAAAACTATATAATATTCTTTATAAATGCGACGCAGAAGAAGAAATATTTTTCGTCAATTTTCATGTATGTAATTTTGAAACGGAATACAAATAAAAACCAGAATCCACATTAAATATCTTTAACATTTATCCCGCAAATAAAATAGAGCAAAGATGAAATCGAAACTCATAAAACGAGAAAATGGAATGAATAAAACCGGGTACATTCAATATTCACAATGTCTCGACGTTGAGCCCACTGAAGATGCGGTATTCCATCGGTAAATGCGTTCTTTACATTAGAGTGTATCGATACATTTCAGTGCTGAAATATGAATTTTAAGGAATATGCTTTTGTTAGACATTCTATGAATATTTATTTTGTTGGTATGCGATTACATTATTAGTTATAATTAGTATTTCACTTTTCTCCGTATTTCTGATTTCTCAAGAAGAGAAATTTCAACTTAAATTTTACGATAAATTATTTTTTTGGTTTAAAATTTTACAAAAAAATTTTTATAGTATAAATAAATAAAATATTTTTTTATTAATAATCATTATTAAAAAATTTCTTTAATGTACAGTCTCTTATTGGAAGCTGGAAGCACTTTTCGAGAATAAAAGTCAAATTATTCATTTTGACGTGCACATACTTGCTTCTACCATAACCAGAATAAAATTGCAGACTCTCTTGTTTTCAACGCAATTTTTGTTTTTTCAATAACAGCATCCATTTGAAAATGCCAGTTGATTAGTTTCAAAGCCTTCCCGTGGGACACCCTATAATACATAAACCTTTTAAACATATTCCTAATTATACTTAAAATACCCACTGTAATGTTCCACTCAATTTTATAATCAAAACAATGTGACCTACACCTAGAAGTCAACGTAACATTACTAGAGATTGGAAAAATAGTTTTTCAATATATGCATAAAAATGCATTTTTTGTAATTTTTATTACATATCTCCACCGTTTTCAGAAAACTGGTTTGTTTAAACACAATTTAAAATCAACTATTTGCAACTACCTTTCCAACTATTTGCGATACTATTTACTGCATCGTTTGCACTAATTATTATTAAATTGTAAAAAAAACTATTTACCAACTATTTTCCGAAAAAAAATTCAACTAGTAACTATTTCATTGAAAATAACAACTATTTTTTCAATCTCTACTTATGACTTACAAAATTACTGAAAGGTATTATTTTGATTACCCAAATCAATATCTAACCTAACCCAACAAGTCCCTTAATCACATACAACCAAAAATCTATACCCAAAAATTCACACATACAACAATAACATATCAACACACGTGCTACACGATTCGGCAACATCCGGCCCGCGGGGCGCGATTGCAGTAGGTCGTGCGCGGCACGACGCGTCACCATGGTAACGGCGGCGCGTGCGTCCTGCCCACCGCCGCTCCCGGAGTCAGCTGGGCGGTGGCCACACGACACGGCACCGGAGATCCCAGGCCGACAGTCAGACAGAGACGACGCGATTCTGGCACACACACACACACGCACGCACACACGCGCATACAGTAAAGATGGTTATAAAGTGACTGACTATTATTACCACATGTTGTTTTAATTCTTTAATAATATAAAAAATCTTAGACTAGCTGTTCTCGCGGTTTCTCTCGCGTGGACTACAGAATTATTATTTAGCATTTTTGAAAAATATAGTTATATTAAATCTTTTTACGCTACAAAATTCTTAACTGTATTATATTGTTCAATATTTAATGGTTTAGGCAGCGTATTGGAAAATAGTGCGCTGGCGGCAAACTTTTTTCCGACTTGATTTACTATTATCGTCACTGCTTATTTCTTATGTTACCTAATGTAACAAAATATATACTAAAACCTGAGCAAAACACATATCTATTAATTACAAAAAGACGGAAATCAGATAAGTGGTTCTAAAGTGATTAGCGCACTAACGGACAGACAGACAGATAGAGAGACGTTACGTGTTATAATATATATAGATATAGAAAACAAAACTAACTTCACCAATTCTTTATTATAAGTTAAATTTAAGAACAGGTTACAACATCCAATTCAGACGATGAGATGGATATATAATATATAACCATTTTTAATTTTTATACATAGGTACCTACATGAAATGTACTGATTACTACAAATGTATAATAAAATGAAAAAAAAATCGAACTCGATATTTCAATGGAATTACACGTTGGTGAACGATCTACATCCAAAACGGTGAAATTTACAAAGATTTTTTTTAATTTGAAGACCTTGAATATCTACAGTAGATTCTTTTTTCCAATTTTTGAACTTTTCTTATTATTTTTGAAACGGTTCACAATAGAAAAAAAATGTTATAATAAAATTTGTAGAAAATAGCATTACCTATTTATCTCTTCTTTATAATGAACCATTTCCACGTTACTCATTGACGTATAGTATTTTTTTAAGATAAAATAATTTATTGTTCTAATATCAATTAACAGTTGAACTTAATTTGATATTTAGTATCACTTCAATTAATATCTTGTTTTTTTGTTGCTTAAATTAATTGTAAAATATTTCAAAAACAACCCCAAAACCCTAAAGTCGTATATAAAATACATAGCTATATATATTATCTTCTACATCTGTTTCCAGAATTAGTTATTGTATTATTTCCAATTTACTTGAACTAAAGGTTCAGTAAAACTTTCTTGGCAACAATTCAACATATGTTATTCCGTAGGCTATCATAGGTAGACTTTCAGATGTGGTCTGCAAATATAGTCTATATTTTTATGTGGTCATTTTTGTATGTCAGTTTTGAAGCTTACACGGTGATCTTGAGATGAATCTTGACTTTTAGATGTAAGCTGTATGGATTTGGTCGTTTTTTCAGCCAACGTTTTATCGCACGTTACAATGGAAATCCTATTAAAAAAATTATACTTCTCAAAAACCATGAACATTTCCACTGCTATATGTGACCAAACGTTAGCCGAGATATCAAATTGACGTAGCATACATCCAAAGATTTATTCTTCACGTGGATGATTTTCTTAGTAAAAATTAAAATCGCTGAAAAAGAATAATTATTAAAGATATTTCATCTCAATTCATGTAAAAAACAAGAAACTAATTTTTTCATCTCCATTTTGAATATTATATGTTTATATAAAGTCCGTAAATCGATAAAAGCTATCACCAGACATGGATTACCGGTGGAAAGCGAAATAGCCCTAAGATGATCTGGGCAGGAGACACTATAAGACTTATGACTCATGGTTACGCACACGCGGTCACGATTTGTATTAATTTTTCTAATTTCGATTGTATATAGTACGTCATTTTTTACATTATTAAAAGATACAACTATTTGATTATAAATTATACTGTGCAGATTTTTTTAAACTGGTTGTTTTATTAAGTTAATGATTATTCTTTACATTTTAAACAAGGTATAAAACTAAATAAAACAAATCACAACATTTTACAAACGAAATAATATTTAGAATCGAATGGAAAGGTGCCAACTTTAATGTCAACGATCCCGACCAATAAATGTCTCGATCAATGTTTCTTTTTAAAATGTCTGTTTGTGTCTCTCTCTGTTTCTTTCTTTCGACTAATCACGAAAAATACTGATTTAGTTTAGGCTATATGATAATTGAATTAAGACAAGCTTGTATTAAATACAAAAAATATAGTATATAAAAATGACTCAATGGTAGTTTTGTTATTATATGGGTGTAATTAAACAAACTATATTGAATAATTCAGGCTGATACGTATTAAGTTTTTATATGTAAAAATAAAAATGTTTATTCGAAATAAACGCAAAGACTTATCGGTCAAAACATCAACCGAAACACTTCGAAAACGTCCACACAAATAAACACAAAACTTCGTAAACAGCCTTTATAGATACACACAGACACAAAGATAAAACTAAACAAATACACTCTCAAACGTAACATAATACGTATACAGATTACCCATGTACTAATGCACACATACATAAATTCGACGACAGTGCGCACGCACACATACAACGTATAATTTATATACATATATACATAGATGCACACAAATATACACAGATGCGACACATACATGGAGAGTGCGCACGCACACTGGCACACGTACGCGCGCGCCTGGAGTTCAAATCTTTCGGCACGATAACAAGCATCTCTCGTGCGAGATACACACGAAAACGACAGTGCGAAAATTTTTTTTCGTCACCGGCCGTATAGTGTAATGTAATTTTTTTCTCCATGTTTTAATTTTAATCTGTGATTTTTTTGTTTCGTACATGCGGCCTAACAGACTAAAAATATTGTTGAGAAAAATTTTGTTGTATAAGAAAGTGTTGAATAAGAATTGTTTTTGTTGATATAAATTAAGATATAGTAGTTTTATTTTTTTAATTAAATTTATTGATGATAAACGTGTTGTCAGTGCTTAAAAATATACTATTATTATTTAAATTTATATTTTTAAATACTATATTTTGCAATAAATTCCAAGTTCTTCCAATAATAATTTTAGAAATATTGTTTAATCAAAATTATTAAGATAAATAATTATAATGAAATGTTCATGTAAATGTTGAAAATTAATGTTTATTGAATATATGTTAATTGGTATTAAAAATAAATATATAAATGTTATTAACGTGATTCATATTTAAATGATATTTGAAAATTAATACTTTTGGTAAATAGGTAAGTGATAATAACAAATAAATATGATATTGTGATTACGCCAAGTTATATAATATTATATATTGTAACATATCTTTTTGTATCGACAATATATACTTACATGTGAATTTTTCGAATATTATATTATAATCTTTATTTCGGTTATAAGGGTGAAAATATTTTTAATAGAAATTATGAAATACATAATAACATTATCTCTAGCAACAACTAAACCCAAAATTAAACAATGCTAGTTTACACAAAAGTTGATACATACATATAAACGCAACAAAGAACAATACAAAGATTTTTTTACTTTTTATTCTAACATTTCTTTTAGTTCTTATGTTCTTTGATATACCTATATATTATTACAAATATGTAATAAAGACATATACATAGATAACGCAAACACATTTTGTAATTAAAGGCCAATTAGAGGACACAGGTACCTACATATGCTCATTAGGCAACATAATAATTATTTTGGTTGGTTAAATAATAAAGTAATGTATTATATGTGATTCAACCTGACTATAAAATTGCATTCATTTTTTTTAATATCCACTGATCATACATTACTTACTCCAATTTTGACTAGGTTATATTTAACTTAAGTCAATTCAAAATTTGAATTTGTTAATTCATTTTTTTAAGACTATAATTATTCTTTATGTAATCTCTATATATAAAAATTAATGTTTGTTTGTATGAGGCTTATAGACTCGTAAATTACTGAACCGATTTTAATGTGGGTTTCACCAATAGTTAGATCATTTTTGTGTGCATGTACGTGGCTATTAATCTATCTATATATATAAAAATGAATGTTCGTTTATATGTGACTTACAGACACGGGAATTACTGAACCGACTTCAATGTGGTTTTCACCAATAGTTAGATAATTTTACTGAGTAGAATCGTGCCTAATAATATTTTATAAAAGCCTAAGATTTAACATCAAAAGACTAAAAGGAACCTTTTTAAAGTCGTCTTTTGTTTCCATGATATCAAAGCATACAACTGTCATTTATATAAAAACACAGTAGCCATGGGATAAAGAATTCGGTTTCAGTATTTTATTAATTTAGGTCACTATGGTTACGTCTCTTTCAAATATTTTGTCGAACAATTGGATGATTTTTGACATGTTAACAATCAAATATTTTGTAATAATATATTGATTGAAAATTGAAATATAAAGAAACATTTCACTTTCAAGGAAGGTTAAATATTCGAAATTGATTATGATTGTTACTAACCTATTTATTTTATTGTTTTCATACAAATTTCCTGAGAGATTGAAAAAAAATTTTACGCGATTTTCTCAGTAACTACTGAACGCTTTTTACTAATGGCTAGGTTAAGTTTAAGTATATAATTTGTGGATATTTGTGTAAATTTTATGAAGTCGGAAAAAAACAATCCGCGATGAATCATCTGTTGTCGGCATTGTTGGAGGCATGTTGGGTGTGCATGTTGAATATTTTAGGTCGCTATGATTTTGTGGATATTAACCCGGGTAACATCGGATCCAACGCGCTAGTTTTTTTTTATAAAAATTAATAGAAAAACATACAATGATTAGTATTTTGATGGTTAATGAATTAAATATCTTTAAAAAATGATTAAAAACACACTTGTTGAATCATTGCTATTATTATTTGATAGAATTTTTTTATTTATAAATTATAATCTGTTTATTCTCCTTCTTATTTATAAACATGATTGTTCTTCTTTTATTTTGTATTGATACCTTCTATATCTTGACGACTTAATGAGTACAGATAATTATCTTATTATTATTATTATTCGGATGTAGATTTTTGTTAAAAATTAATAGTTATATTTCTATAGATATCTACAATAATTGTAATATTAAACAAGTCTTGAGGCTTCCGCGATGATCTTGATATCGATCTTGGCTTCTGGGTGTAAGCAACATCGATTTGGTCGTATTATCGATCAACGTTTCGTCACACATTACGGTGGACATCTTCAAGGCTCTTCTAAAAGGGCTTTTAAAAGAGCCCTGGAGATGTCCACTACAATGTGTTACGAAACGTTGCCCGATAACACGACCAAATCGACGCGACTTACACCCAGAAGCCAAGATCAATTGTAATATTAAATCTAAAATATACTAATACTTTATCCAAAATTTATATATGAGTTTGGTAGTATTAATTTATATTTGTTCGATGTAAGCATATTAATAATATATATATTTATAATATTTACTACATAATAGTAAATATTTTAGTAGTTCGTGCCACAATCTAATGTTATATCAGTTATTATAACATTTATTATATTGAGGAATATCTATGAGTGTATTTATGTTTATTCGATAAGAGTATATTCGTATGATTTAATGTTTAACATATCACATGGACTGATAACAAAATATTTATAATTTATTTGGTAGAAATGTAGACTGGAAAAAGGATTAGTTATAGGAAATAAATGTATTTAGTTCGCGTCTTTTCAAAAATATTTGTTTATCTTTATACATTTATACAATTAATTATTAATAAATTGAATAAATGTTATCAATTATATATTTGGTAACAACACAACGATATAGCTCCAACATGAGATTTATTAACAGTAACTTAATATCTTGTTCACCATTAGCAACTATAACCAAATCTCGCTATCTATTATTAATCAAACAGTCCTATATTTTATAGATTCAAATATGAAATATACGTGTAAGTCAGTATTAGTCTTTTGCAATCTGATTGAAGTAGTTTTTAATTTTTAACTTTTTTTACAAATGTTTAAACACATTATAAAGGAAATTAATATTGCAAAGTAAATTTATAAAAGTATTTTTTTACATTAATATTATTTCCCTTTGTTATTAAAGTACTTTTATAAAAATACTTCGTTTTATTTCAAGTTATCGTCTTTATATTTTCTTTTTCATTCGAATATATTTATCAGAAAATTGCTTTCTTTTCAATTTATAATTACCATAATAAAATTTCCTGAAAATATATATAAAAAAGGTATCGATGTCGACATTTTATTCAGATTTACCTTTCAATAAAAACAAACCTACAATACCTTTTAGGATTACTTTTGTTTGATAAAACATCAAAATATTTATTTTTAAAATAGCATCTCTTGATATAATCGGATTATCGTTAAAAAATTACGTATCTTATCTGATATATATTTTTTATTTAAAAGTACCCACATGTATTTGTAAACTAATTATATTATATTATACACAAATAAATATAATTATATTATACAAAATTATAATACATGAAAACAGAATATAAATTTTAAGGTGACTCAACGAAATATTTCGGGAACCTTGCATGATAGAAAAAAAGGTATAAGTTGTATGGTTTGAAACGAAAAACATCATAGCATAATTTATATTTGATTTAATGACTTAAAGATCAGTAGAATATCAACATTTTCTTAAAGTAGATAGTACCTATATTTTTATATTACACCATCGTATTCTCTTAAATAAAGTAAACAGCTAATATTTGAAACGTTTTTTACCGGACTTCAAGTTTTTGTGATATTAACAAATTAAATAGACATTCTTTTATTTGGAATTTTTCAACTGTTGAGGAAAATTTTAAGAAACAAGAAGTGTTTATTTTTATGGGACATATTTTAATGACTTTTTCAGAAAAATAAAATTCTGAAAATAATTCTTACAAATTTTAAGTACCTAAAAATTCAAACAAAAGTTGTTAGTTTGCATTCATAAAACACGAAGGTGTAATAAAAAAGTATTTAAAAACGAAGTTACCTTCACTTGACCTTGAAATCTTTCACCAAATCAAAACTAAACTATGCCAATTTGTTTCCCCATTAATATAACAAAACGTTTACAAATAACATTACTTACATCCTGTACACTCTGTATGTAGAATACTACACACATGTAAAATAATATTAAATAAAAATATTTACTTTGGCCTCTCTTCATTTAAAAAAACTAATAAGAATTATAATCACGTAGGTATCATGTTCATATGTATCATTATAATCTACAATTAAAAAAAAAACATGTAGGTACGCTATATATGTTTTTACACTTGGTGGAAAAGCTGATTTTTTGCTGAATACAACTGCGGCCTTGTATAATTTAAATCTACATAGTTTTTTAAATCGAATTGATGATACTAGTATTATCTCTAATTCAAAAGATCAATTATTTTATGTTCTATTTATCTGTATATTTTTATTGTTTGTTTAGAGACCTTAATGATTCAGTAAGATAGTGCAACGTATTTTTTTACAGTCAAAGGTGACTTCGAAAAGGTTATATAAGAACCACTGAGTTTAAGGAAGGTACATTATTGAAATTTTTGTGTAATTACATATGTCATTGTATAGAAGAAAAATGTATTAACAATTTCAATTAAAAAAAAAACATTTTCCGTAAATTATGTTATGACACCCTCCTCACTGTTATTTTTACTGTTATTTCCGCAAAATTTAGTCGGCGAATCCAACATAACATTTAGATCAAAATTTCAAGGACGACTGGATCGTATTCCACCCATACTATAGCGGTTAGGTTGTACTAATAGTGTCTTTGCACCATTAGCTTGTGGTACTTGTTTCTTTAGATGTGGCATTTTCTGTTGAGAGAGCATTCAAGAGAAAATCTAATTATGTAAGTAAAGACGCTATAATAACATTGACAAGGGTACGTAAGCGTTAGTAGTCAACTAAATTACAATGTACTTTACAAAAATTTTAAATTGGTATTGACGTAAAGAAACTTTGACGGGTTTTTGTTTTAAGAATTAACGTTACGTTCAAATTTAAATATTTTAGGCATTTGGATATAAATGATGCAAAAAAATAACAGTTAATATAGATTTTTATAAGTACCTAATTGATTTTTTTTGTATTCTTAGACAAAGAAAGATAAAGGAATCATTACACGCTGCCGAACATTGTCACCAGTGCACTTCGCAAACATAACAGAAATCTGTATTATCTACACCTAACCTAACTTCATGATGTTAAAAAAACTTATTTCATTTCCGTTGCATTACTAAAATTTCACTCTGAACGCGCCTAAAGAAATATAACTTCAAATATTTTTATTTGGAACCATAATCTCAGTTATAATTTTAAACATTTGCATGCATATTATACATTTTTGACTGACATATAAATTGAAAATAATATTTGAAGAAAAAAATGACCGCCATCAAATGTTGGTCACAGATCATCCATATAATTGACTAACTGGCTTGTTATGTACAAATTTATCTAATCTTTTTTTTGTATTAGAAAACTAGCTGTACCCACGGCTTCGCTCGCGTGGACTACACAATTATTGTTTTGGATTTTTGAAAAATATAGTTGAATCATTTTAGATCTTTCTACTCTACACAGGTTTAGGTAGCGTATTGCAAAAGAGCGGGCTGGTGGCAAACTTTTTTCCGACTTGATTTAATATTATTGTCACTGCTTATTCCTTATGTTACCTAACGTAACAAAATATATACTAAAATCTGGACAAAGAGCATATCTATGAATTAAATGAAACACGTAAAACGAATAAGTGGTTCTCGATTGATAAGAGCACAAACGGACAGACATACAGACAGACAGAAATTGCGAAATACGTATGTATATGTCGGCGCGTGGAAGCTATTTAATTCATATCTGGAAACTCAGAAGATCAAGACACACGCTAATGTCCGGTATTATAACGAGCTAGCAATTTCCAACCTATCTTTTGAACTTTCATGAAATGTTTTTCGTGCGTGATATGTCAACACCAATGATATTAAAACAGTGGCGATATTATGAAAATTATTTTGTACGGACAGAGTCCCCAACTGTGTTACAATAAGCTGAAGTATCACTGCTCTAAATTCTATAGCTAAACTCTTTTATAATACCGGACATTAGTGTTTGAAGTTGAAACATTACACTTTAAAACTTTGCAATCCTATAATTTTTCGAAAATGAATAAACATATATACATCTAAAAGTTTTTGTGGTCGTTGTCTATAAGAACTATCTCGGGACATAAGAGTCGAAACCTCTAGTTATAAAATACGACAACGTGGACAAAAAACAACAGCCCAAAAAGTTAGTTCTTAATAAAAATTCAGTTAAATCAAAAAATCACAAAAAAGTACAGATTCAAATTTTCATTTTATTTCTCTAGAAATATTTTGCTTACTTATATTTTTGATGAATATATAAAGAAATAGAAAACTTTTAAATTGTTCTCTGTTTATTTTAATGATGTGCAACTAAATTAAGGAGGTAATAAACTGCGCCACGTTAGTTGGCACCCCTGGTATATAAATACAAATATATACATACAAAAACAAATAAATGTATCTCTCTTGTGTAGTAAATTTAAATCAGTTTTGTTCCCAAGATGTGAAGTCACATTGAGTTATATGTACAGTACATATGATAGACATTTTAACATATACTAGTCTCATCATGTTTTCATAATATTCATGTACCTACGAGTACTTGCACGAAGCCGTGTCGCCGAAATGTTCTTGTAAATCCCATGTAAATTATATTCATAATGACATTATGTTAAGGTTAAAATATTTTGATAATATTTTTGCAAGAAAAGTTTTATTGACATTCGATTTTTTATTCGTCATGTATCGACGGGTAAAAAAGTCGCTGGGGATTTCAATAGTTTCTAATTTGAATAAGTATTTTTTATTTTTTATTTTATTTTTATTTTAGTCCATCACTCTACAAATTACAGAACATACAAAAATTAATGTTAATTTAAATATACAAATATTTGATCCCCTATAATACTACGACAATCTCATAAGTATGTATTTTCTTATACACTTTTTCTCGATGGTTTTCGGTTTAAAATTCTTGAAAGTCCAAATTCTCATCAATACAGTAAGAGCCTCTAATAGTGTTTTAGTAAATTAAAGTACCTCTGTTCATAGAAATAATACTTCGCGTTCAAAATACTTGCAAGGTAACTTGTATTCAATTTACATATTTGTAATACCGGGAATTATTTTATAAGTTAATTTTTAAGTTATTAGGAATTGTCAAAATGAAATCAATATAATTATTTTAATGCTTATGGTCAAACTTAAAACTTCAAATTTACAAGAAAAAATTAATATAATCACAAGTTTGTCTTAATCTATATATATTATAAAACGCAACGTCTCTCTGCGCTTATCACTCGATAACCACTTATCCGATTGGCGTGTTTTTTTTTAATTCATAGATATGTTCTTTGCTCAGGTTTTAGTATATATATAGTTACGTTAGGTAATATTAGGAATAAGTAGTGCCTCTTTTTCAATACGCTGCCTAAACCGTTAAATATTGAACAATATAATATGGTATACCTAGCTTATAGAATTGTGTAGTAGCAAAAAGGTCTAAAAAAAATTCAACTATATTTTTTTAAATCCTAAACAATAATTCCGTTATTACAATTACAAATATACAGTTTTTGTATAATATAAACAGAAGAGCAAATATTTGCAGGTATCTGAAATAAAATTGATTTCCCTATGTTCTTTAGTTACATTCGACACCCTATATTTTGTTCTAGCGTATGTATTAAAATATTAATACATACTAGTTTATAGTATATATGTGCATATGTGTAAAATGTTTCAGGGAGGCAATTTATTCAAGGACTTTTAAAAGACCCATATAAATTTATATCTTCTTATCGTACAAAATATTCAGTACTCTATCTTCGGTGTAAATAAAAAATACCAAAGTGTAAAGTTCATTTTAAAAATAAAAAATTTTATGGTTCGCCGCTTCCTCTATAAATTTCATAAAAGTGTAATTAGGAGACGACAGAGAAATAGTTTTTTTTCAACATAAAATATCTAGATTATTTATTTTTCACCATTATTATACCTAATGTCTTTTAGACCCATTAGATTCGACTGGGTTACCAGTACTTAGCATTTTTATTGCTGAGAAAAGGATTAAATATATAATAGAAGAACGTTAAATGTTTCTTGAAAACTATATAAGATTTTACAATAGTACTGGAACAAAAATTATATCTATTAAATTGACCGATACTTTGTATTAATCAACAATTACACCCATCTAAAAAATATTTATTCGGGAAATCCTGGAAAATTTCATCAATTTTTAATTTCTTATAATTATATTATGTGTATAATAAGTAATTACCTACTGTTAAGCCGATTTTTTCGAATTCCGGATTTTGATGGAATTATCCATTTTAATCTTCCCAGAATTCATTATTGCTATTTTCGCTATGATGTACATTTGTACATATGTATGTAAATACATACATATACATATTTGTGTGTGTCTGTCTGTAAGCGCTGTAACTCAAATACGACAAATCGTAGATTGGTGAAATTTTATAATTCTGATTAATTTTCGTCTCGGGAGAAAACTTCCTATATTTGAAAACGATCTTTCAACCGGAAACGGATGTTTACTTTTGTTAATTCTTGAATTTTTCTGATTATTTTTAAAATGGTGCGAATTACTGAAAAATGATTTAGATAAAAGTTGTAAAAAATTTTTATAATTTTTAATTTATGTCTTATTTACTTTTTCTATTTTTTATTAGTAGTTCGCCAGATTTTTTTTAGATAAAATTATAAATACTAACAATGTTCACTCACAGCATTGCATATGAGAAAGTCCCATGCTACCCAAGCAAACTTTTTTCATTATCGATTTTTGAGATGGCAAAAAAATTTCCCAATAATTTTTTTAGGACTTTTTAACAGCCGCACTGTTATTTATTTTTTTAAATAACATATTTTCTATTAGTACAATTTTCAACATAATCCCCTTGTGCAATGATGGAATATGTACGTTGAAAAAAAGGGAACTGTGTTACAAAATGTTGTTATGAATATACCTATGCTTACATAACTTTTATATTTTTATTGAAATAAAGTTTATCTGCATTGCGGATAATTAAAAACTGTTTATTCAGAAGCCAAAATAATCAAGTTTATGAGTCAAGGAAATTATAAACTTACAGTATGCAAATCGAGGAATACAAGTTCTGAGGCTTCCGCGGTTATCTGCATTTTGGCTTAACACGATCAAATTGATGCGGCTTACACCCAAAAGTCAAGATCCAAATCAAGAAATAGTTTGTCTTAATCGATTTGACATACTTAAGTTTATATAATATATATGTAGGTATCTACATCTTCATATATAATAAGAGCAGATTAATTTCTACTGTTCGGTAATAAGTGATATAGAGATTAATTATTCTCACCGTCGTTTCTCTTTCCTGTTCTCTGTATTTCATAAAATACGAATATTTGAAATTTTTGAGTGATTATTTCAATATGTATAACTTTACAATTGTTTCACGAGAATTCCATAAACAAAAGAAAAAATAATATTACTATAATATATACATTTTTGTATTTTATTGAAATACTTTAAAAGAACATTTTAAATACGTGATGGGTATAAAATAATTTAACTGAAATATGTTGTTACGTTTGAAAACTTCATTATATTTTTAAAATCTTTTCTTTTGAATATACTATAGCGTTCTATAGAAACAAGCTGAATTGTTTTCATTTTTATCTCGGACAACTTTTTGTTAAACATCTTCAGAATTCTTTCTACCTAGAAGTCAGAAGTCATAAATCTTCTAAACGACTGGTAATTGGTATAAATATTAAATAATAAAATGGATTGGCCATCAATGAAGAATTAATATAAAACTTTGTTTTTAATTACTATCTATACTATACAAAATAATAAAGAGATATTAGATTGTGAGTTTGTTTTTCACCGATGATTTCAAAAATCACTGAACCGATTTTGTTGAATCTTTCACTGTACTTTTCCTATGGATTCAGATGTAACATAGACTATATACAACTACGTTATCTTTATTAAATAATGATGAAAATACAGAGGTGTTTCAAAAAGGACGCAATCCTGAAAATAAGAGGGTAAAACTCTTGCGTAGGTAAATTTTATGCTATATATCAAACTAGCAACAAGATACATACTAAAGGTAACTGCCAGTCACGAGCCAATCTTCCATAAGAAGTCAATACTTTACGACGTTTTTACCAATATGAACGTCTATTTATTTTTAGAACTAGTATTTCATAATTTGACATAATCGGTGTTTTTTTTTTGAAGTTACACATCTTGAGACACACTGCGACACATTTTTTCTAGGCATTGAAAAATCTCATTCGTCATGTTCGGAAATGTGACATTTCAGAAGTAAGGAAGATAAATCTGTCTTCACAAGTACATAACGCTCTCACTCTCTCAGTGGTTTAGACTACCGTAGGATTGTCTATCAGATTCACTCGTTGTGCTTTATATTTTTGGTAGCGTGTATGCCTTGCACGTTACTCGAATTATTATTATCGAAAAATATATAATATAAACAGTTAAGTATTAATTATTGCGAAATAATATTATTTTTTTTTCAAATGTGTTTTTTTCCGAAACTAAGATTTTAATATTTAAAAGAAATATTCTATTCATAAAATATATTTAAAAGATACGAATTAAATTTTTATAAATGTGTAATCAAATTTTGATAAGTGTTTTTAGGTTAAATTTTCGTGGTTGTTTTTTAATACTGCCAATTAAGTATAACTTCTAACGCTTGTATCTACATAAGTACACATCCATTTTTTTCATAAATGCATACAAGAAATACACATTTATAAGCATACCTATATACTTATAATCCAAGACCATTACCAAATAAGGTAAAATATTAATTTGTTTTAAAGTTAGATTGGTTTTGTGCGAGGAAATGGCGGTGAGAAAACGTACCAATAATTGCTTCTCACATAAACGCCTATCCTATCCAAACAGACTCATATTTATATGCAAATGAATCATAAGAACGGTACCTTCTGCTAAAAGTGTAATCAAAATTGCTTGAGAAAAATATATTTATCGTTGTAGGTATACAATGACATATACAAAAACAATTTGTTAGTGAGTTTATATTTTATATTATTATTAAGATTACCTTATTACTTTTTTATATATACATGCAATGCAGTGTACTGTATAATAAAGTATAATAATCATGAGTCACGTACGACCATTATCTCAATGACGTAGGTGTGTCTATCTGTGATTGCTCTACAGTCAAAACGGAGAGACTTAGAAACATGTAATTTTAAACTTAAGGTTCATGTATACTGTAGATGTACATCTATTATTTTTGAAGAGCACTGCAGATCAAGAACGGATGATTAACCTTTTCAATTTCTAACTATTTTTGAAACAGTGCAGGATAAAAAAATGTTCTAAATGAAAGTCATAGATAATGTTTTATTTACAAAATGCCCTATTTATATTTTCAAAATAAAGTACCTTTTGAAAGAAATACTCTAATTACATAATGCTACATTATAGAAAAGGATAAACATACTATTTATTTATAATTTACTATGTACTATCTCAGTTACACATATATAATTAAGAAACAAAAGCTAACTTCGCAAATATTAAACGTGTATTGATTGTATTCAGACAGTTTTTAACTATAAAATCAAATATTTCTGAAATGTCAAAGATATTGGGGATATTATGACATGTAAATTATTTATAGGTATTTATTTATTTTAACTAACATGTTTTATTTTCCATATATGTATGTATGTATTTTAAAAATATATATCAAATATAAAAAATGCAATGTATAGTTTTTATTCAATTTCTTAACATAAAATGTTAACTTAAGTATTTTCTTCTTTATAATGGGCGTATAAAAAAGTCCTGTGCTGGCCAAATCAGTTTATTTTTTTAATTTTAAATATTATTTTTTACCGGAATTTTAAAAATAATTTTTGTTATACCTACACCTTTCCTCAGAGTAATTCTGCCAAATACTTTAATCCTTTCTTTTAAATTCATGTTATTCAAATGTATTCAATGTTATTTTGATTTTTTTCAGGTTCCATAATAAGTCGTTAGATTTGTGACTTTGAAACTACAAAATATTATTTTTTAGGAAACAAAAATCTAGGTATTTTTATTTATCAGTTTTGATTGTTTTCTGTTTAATAATTGATAGTAGCAGTACTAAATTTCTATAAGATATTTATGTTAAAATGAAAACAACAACGTAAAAAACATCTTTTTTTGCTCGTTCATATTTTTATGATTTACATCGTCACATTAAAAAAGTAATATACAATGTTGAAACAAAATTCGAAGGAGATATTTTTTTAGTTTTTAGAAAAAACAAAACTTTTTTTTGTACTAGTGATTATATACATATGTATTACTAATAAATTATTATTATTCATATAGTTAAAGATCATACATATAAAGAATGGAAAGACTAGACATTTTTCTCGAAAACATACTTATTTGCTTACTATTGAGATCTGAAAATAAAGGTCATTTTTTCATAGTTTTTTGTTCAACTTTTGATAATAAGTATAAGTAACAGGGCCTATTTTAAATTAAATTGAATACAAATAATAAAGTTAACAAATTATTTATAGTTGTGTTACTGATGAAATAAATCCAAAATTGTATATTGAACAACTATAGGTCGAGCCAGTATAAACAAAATTTACAAGTAATATTTTCTTATAAAATGCGTATCAAGCAGCGGTGAAATTCAATAACTAATTAAATAAATGTTTGTTTTTGGTTAATTTTAATATAAAATACCGATTTTCGTTATACCTATATGAATATTATAACAATCTGCAAAAGAAGTTATGATTTAGAAATATATATTTATATCGAGGTTGGGGTGTGAATCACCCAAGGGCATTAGAGAAAAGTAACACACAAAAAAACAATTTTGATATAATCGTTTTTTTTTCTAAATAATTTTAATATTTTCGCACCAACACTAACTAAAAATTGACGTAAATTGAAAATTAATTAAAAGTTGATACATTCAGAATTCGGACTGTAATTGCGTAAGAAACATGACAAGGTTGTCGGCGAATAATCATAGCGATGGGTCGCGATCGATAAGTTTCCTTTGCACATTTTGAATTTTATAGGCATACGGGCGTTCGTTAACATACACACAGATTCGGTCCTTGGAAATTTGTTAAGGCACGCTTATTTGCATCAGATCTCGCGAAATTTTCATATAAAAGGTTTGTCGTATTTCATTTTCCGCTTATGATCCGGTATCGGGAAGATTTTTTATGATATTTATGATGTCTAGAATAAATTTAGGAAATGGAATCTCTTATTTACAAGAAGGGAGAGCTTATGTGTACATATAAGGAATTTTATAAAATATATAGATGATCTAAAAGTTACGTATAAATCTTAGGAGACGTTTAAAATTAAATACGTGAGGAAAAATTGTATGGTATAACAGGATGTCAAAAAGTCATTTTATACAAGATAAAATAAAATATTTAATAATGTTATGCCCGGTAATTTAAAGAATTTGCTCGAGAGCAAAGTTAATTTGCTTCGTTATGAATTATAATATAATATAATAATGTAATTAAATGCTATGCATTTTATGAGATACATTTGGCAGCACTTATTTTAAGTCATCTGCTACATCTGTGAGTGTGTTGTCATTTATATTCAATGCCTAATAAATATTGTTAGCCACAAGCTTATTAACTCTCACACTCGAGAAAATTTCTTTATAATACCGCGAATTAGTTTTTTTGGTGGATTATCAGTTAAACTAATGTTTCGTCATGCATTATAGTGATATCTTCGAAGCTCATTTTCGAACCGTTAAAAAATTTTACAATTAAAAGTAAATCCATACTAATATTATAAATGCGTGAATGTGTCTTTCTCTCTGTCTTTTTGTTAACATTTTACGACTAAACTGCTGAACCAATCTTGTCAAAATTTGGTAGAGAGATAGTATGCATCCTGGGGAAAATGGGTGTGTGGCATTTTTACGCACAACCTGTTTTATCGATTATCATATCATAAATCTGTATAACCTAACTTTCATCTTCATCTTCTTGGGTTTTATGTCTGATAGCTTCTACCTAACCTAACTTCCACGCGAACGAAATCCCGGGTTACAACTACATAATCAAGAATAATTATTTGACACTTATTATCTCTTAAAGGTTATTATCAGTGTATACTACGATACATATGGAAAATAGATCATAATATGCTTGTATAAGCTGTTGTCTATATTTCAAATATTTAAAATTATTCAGGAAATTATACGGATCTTGTTGTATACAATGTTCATAAAAATGTTTGTACTTGGATAGAGTAATTTATTCTTGAATAAATTTCAACTATGTAATATACTGTACTAGTGTAGGTACATATATATTATTTGGGTTTTTAATTAATTAGTAAAATTCCATTCTATAATGACTATTTCAATTTTATTTTTGAACTCTAATAGATTGCTTTGTTATAATCACTTATCATGATATAAACATTTGTTGTTTTAAATACTGATTGTGTCAAATATTTCATCTTTCGTGTTTTAAGTAAATTAAAATGTTTATGTAAAACTATATATTTGCAGTTTTCTGTTTCAAGAAAGTTCGTTTTAAACTAACTTTCTTTCAAAGTTTTTAAACCATGACATTTTTTACTTTTTAACTTTCAAGTTCAAGTTATCCTGAAGTGGCAATAAAAATTATTTTTTGAAAATTTATTGCCAATTGTTATTTTATTTAAAAAATTATCAATTTTCGGAAAAGGAGATTTAGGTACTCTTTTAAACCACAGTAAATATATCCTAACCAGATCTTACTCCATGTGTTTCACATCAAACGCGATCTCGTGTATTACGCGCTTTTACCATGGTCTATATCTTGTTTATAACGCGCAAAAGTTTGTTAACACCTTTTGTGTTGACAATGAAAACCTTTTGTCTAAATTCTTCAAATCAACTTCGCATCATTGACGATTCCAAACTCTCTTATCTGTTAATAACGGATCACCCATTGATAAGTCGACTTTGTATACAAGTAAGCACTTACATATTTTGTTTTAATTCTATTAAATTATATAGACGGACACGGTAACGAATGCTTCTTGATTTTCATTACTTTAGCGGATAAAATATTGATTCTACGAAAATGTGACGAAAACAAAGTTTTGAAACAAAAGGATTTAGCGACGGACTTATGATTCTATAAATGTAAACATATTTTTAGGAAATCTATTTATTTTCTAATTTATTTCCCGCCTATTACGCAATCCCGTGTATAATGTAATTACATGTAAATACATTTATAAAAATATATGAAGAAATAAAAAATTGTGTGCATATGTATGTATTTATGTGTATTTGTAAGTGTAAGATTTCGTATAGAGTGGTTTTTAATATAATACTATGAGAAGGCGATACGCAATCTAGTGGAAAATATTATTTGCTCAAGTCGAAACGTGATTGGTTTTTATATACCCGCGTGTATGAAATACTTTTTGTGAACAAATAAAAAGTTCCAAAAAAACTACGCACATGGTATGGGTTTTAACACAACTGATATATGAACTATTCAAACTGTTGTAAGAAATGTATTGACATTTTCTCACTTATCAAAATTAGGGTAAAGTGGGGTAAATGCTATACTAGGGTAAAAGTAATGACTCTTGAAAGCATTAGATATTTTATTAAACATAGTGCTTAGTAATCTGATCCCAATAAAAATCAAAATCAAAGATTGGTTTAAAATTGTGAATTTTATTTTTATTAATCTTCATGTTCTAGAATATAATTTATTAGTAAATGCTACTGCACTGTATTTTTTTGTTTACCTTATCTTATCTTGTTTATGATAATAATTATTATAATAACATTAGCCACGAATCGCTGGGGTAATTGTAATACGCTGCCGCTCTATTTTTTTGTGGTTAAAATATTCTAATTTAAATATAAATATGTACCAGTTACGATAGATAAATAGAAAATCATTCCACTCCAGTAAAAAGGAACACTAAAAATCTACCTATGTAGTTAAGAATAGCAAGATATAGAATATACAATATTAGAAATTAAGTTTGTTTCATTTATGCCCGATATTATAAAGAATTTTTTTGAGAACAAAAGTTAATTAGCTTTTAACTAACGCTATCTGCGAGGTGTCAAATCATCATTTAGAATTTACTCAGAATTCTAGAGCAGTGCTAATTTTTATAAGGTACACTTGTCAGTACTTATTTTGTGGCTGATTTCTACCTAACACGCATGCGTCAAGGTCATCTTATATATCTGTAAGTGATTGTCATTTATATTTAATACCTAGCAGATAGCATTGGCCAAAAGCTAATTAGCTTTTGCTCTGGAACAAATTCTTAATAATTCATTCATAAACTGGCGTTTCAAAAACTACCACTAACAATAAGTAAGTTTTTATTTTAAAGAGTTAGAAGCTTTGGCGACTGATAAACTTATTTAGTAATGATTATTGATCTTAAAAATGAATTTGTATTGTACACGTACTTAGGAGTGAAATATATTTTTTTGTAAATGTTTGTTATTTATTAGAATCATTATATACGTAGTTTGTTGTTTTTAAGCCATTTTTTACTGATTACAATGTAATAAGGTAAATATGATATACTAAGACGTTGTAACCGTAGATTCTTGCACAGCTGTTGTGACAATAAACACAATTAATTATAATTGGCGTTTGTTTCCAAGAATCCATTTCAAACATTTCGATCTCCAAGATATATAATATGAAATATAAGTACATACTTGTGTGTGTTCAAATATACATATAAGTACAGGATGTAATTACAGAACATAGGGGAATCAATAGTATCTAAGCAAATATATGCTTTATTATACTTACATATTAAACGACACACTTTTAAATACATTTTATTTATATAGACTAGGACATTGTGGCGCAGTCGTTCAGAAAATTATTCCGACTCAATTTTTGTTTTTATCTTAATTCGATTATAAGAAGCAAGGTGTCATTCGGTACCTCGGTTGGATATTGTTTAAACCGCGAAAAGACCCTACAAAATGAAAAAAAAATGTTTTTCTACAACCGTTTAAAAAGTAAGCTTTTTCATTGACATTTCAGTGTGTAAAGTAGTACTTTTGCGTGCCCAAAAGTATTTATTGTTTTCATAGTAACACATACATTTAAATTAATATATCTTTTTGAAATCAATTTTTTTTATAACATATTTTGGCCTCTTCGCATAAAAAAGGTCCTTACACTCATAATTGTCACTCTTCTCCTTTATTTGTTATGCATTTTTAAGAGGTCATGAAACCTTGAGTTTAGGTATTTTTAATCATGAAAATGTATACTTTAAAATTAATGGTATCATACTTTATATTCATATTTTTTAATAATCTTCAAATTAATATTAATAATATGGCATAAAGAACTCCAATTTCAATATTTTTACGGACAACCAAATATATTTTAAATAACAGCCAAGCGCGTTTCTTTAGTCTGCTTGTTCAGGCTCTGTATTGCCCTTTCACCCACCACTTATCCGATTTACGTGTTTTTTTTTAATTCACATATATGCTCTCTGGCCAGGTTTTAGTATATATTTTGTTACGTTAGTTAACTTTAGGAATAAGCAGTGACGATATTAGTAAATCAAGTCGGAAAAAACTTTACCGCCAGTGCGCCACGGTAACATATAGAGCCGTTCGGGGCGTGGGACAAGAAGGAGCGATTCGTGTGCCGTCGGCCAGCATTCGGACTAATTCTGTCCTCAGTCGTTGTTTTTTTGATCAATTGTTTATATTGTTTTCAATAATTAACTTTTAAATTTAAACAGAACAAAAATTATTTGTACTTTTTGTTCTGATTCGTTTTAGTTAGGTAATGTATGTATTGATTAGTTATTATTACAATATAACAAATCGTGTTTGTACTTAATTCAGCTATATTTTTCAAAAATCCTAAACAATAATTCCGTAGTCCACGCGGGCGAAATCGCGGGCACAGCTAGTCTAATATAATACATAGTTCAAAACGTATTCATTGTTTATGAAAGGTGATGTACATAATACATATATGACAGAATATGTACAAGTTTGCTATACTGTATTTAACAGTAAAGTCCGGTAGCAAAACCATTGCCTGGTTCGTTACGCAACACCTGTCAAAACCGGCGCTCTTTAATCATTAGTACGTGTTACCATAATGCTAAATCATTATACATACACATGGGTACTAACAGAATATATGTTACGAGTTTAATTAAATTCATTGATTCGTTAATATATATATGTATTTTATAATAATTATAATTTTATTGGAAGGGTAAAAACAATTTTATAATTGATAAAATAATTTATTTCAATCAGGGGAACTCACAGGGGGTGGTCTAGTAGGTCCGGACCGCCCCTAAAATTCAAGGCGAATATTTATAATTTAACCATAATAAATAAAAAAAGCTCAACATTTAGTGGGTATATAAAAATATTTAATTAGTGTCATTTATTATATAGTGGAAGTTATGTTTTAACTAATTGTAAATATTATCCACTAGATAAAGTAAAGTCAATTAGGAGTTAACATGTTTGGAAAAATAGTAGAATAATTATAAAAATGTAATAAATGATAACAATAGCAAAGGATGTACTATTATCAAAAAAAGTTTGCAAATATAAATAAAGTAACTATGGGTAAAAATGAATGTGTTATTTAACGCAAGATAATAATAAAACAATAACAAAAACAAATAGGAGGTACCTATTTAAATTTTTTTAAACATTTTGTTAACCTCTTCTAAAAGAAAAATCTGTGTGCGCTCCTGATTTTAATGATTATTTTTCATACAATATCTTGATATGTTTGGAAGAGGGAGGATTTTTTAGAATCGGCGTCATTTATTTGCATGCATTTAGTGGTTAACAATGATAAAAATTAAAGAGATTTTTAAATGCCATTTTTTTCAAATGTACAGTTATTAGTCAAAAATGTTGTATTATTATTATTACTCTAGAATAGGAATCCTAGAGACTACAAAAAATAAATTTAAAAAATCGTTATTATGTCGTTGTAATGTCGAAAAATCGCTGACAATAATGTTTTTCTATTCAAATGAAAAATTTCCTGTAATAACGCTCATTCAAAGTTACGTGGTATATGTGACGTCACACGTCAGTAAACAAACGGAAACAAACCAATATGAATCGAGTATTTTGATGTGTAACATGTTTTTGACGTCATATCAATGACAGATGTGCCAGACACGTTTGTAATCACGTTAAAATTACAATAATAAATTAGGTTTACCTATAATTAAAATATTCACTTATTTCACAAAAAAATACTTGATTGTATTATATGGTAACATATACTATACTTTTTAATATTTTAGAATTTATTATCAATAGTGTCAAATACCTTATTGCTTTTGCTTCTTCGCCATATCAAAGATACGAGAAGCTGTGTGATCGTTTAATAATGAGAAAAAAATTCTCCAATTTCAAAATTTTAATTTGATCTTTCCGTTTTGGATCAAGGCAAACACTTTTCGTTCCGTGTTTGTCTGTCCCCAGAATCTTTGTAACGAATAACTCATGATCCACTGACCCGATATTAATGAAATTTGGTTGGTTGATTAAGTCTGGTTTGTGTAAGAGGGAGAGGTGACATCCCAAAACAGTTATTTTTTAAGATATCTCAAGGACAACATATGTTACGTGAAAATTTTATAGAATCTTTTTTGTAGAGGATTCAATTTTCTATAATATAGCTCACCACGTTTGTTATAAAATAATCCCTTACATAGATTTATCTCAATATGCTTTACATAATTGTCTTTTGTTTTTTTAAATCGCTATTTACTTTGACAAATTAAATGTCATTTTGACGTTTTCAATACCATTTTGACGTTTGCATAACAAAAAAATGTATATTTAGATTGAAATTATCAAAAAAATTTTAAGATACGAAAATATAACCAGGCGCGTGTTAATTGATAAAATTGTATAAAAATTAAAATTGTTAACCAATGGTAAGCAGTTCATTTAAATATACTTTATTGGTTTTTATTTAAATTGTTCAATATTTAACTACCTTTGATGAATTTACTTGGCAGATGTTTTAACTCTTTGGTAACTATTTATTTAACTAACCAGAGCACTGACTGAATTTTCAACTTAGAACTATTTTAATTATGTTTGTGAAACTGATTTTAACAAAATAAAAAAAAATTGTTCAGAGAAAAGTTTTGATTATTTTGAAAAATAGATATAAAAGAGAAAAGGGTAAAGGGAGTGTCCAAATATACACTCGTCAATGCAATATGGCATTCCAATAAATAAATGAAAGTTGCACAGTTTTGCCTTAACCCCAATACATTACAAATATTGACAGCCGAATCAAGATATGAAATCGAAGCAATCACAAATATAAGATATCAAGTTGATAATTCGATTTTGTGAAGTTTTCATAACTAAGTTTTACTATATTCCTTCCGACGGATAAAATTGGAAATACAAGATCGAAACTCCGTACAAATAGTCAACGGTAGAGTTGGGTATACTTCTTCTTTTCCCAATATTAGAATTTAAAATCACCCATAAATGCGTATAGGCAGAGCCGGTCTTAGGGTTTGCGAAACTGTGTGTAAAACTGCAAAAGTAAAATCGGGGCCGGAAAAAATAACTTTTGTTTACTCATTAAAGATGAAGTAGTAAAAAAAAACAGAATGAAAACTTCAACAATCAGTAAAAGTTTTAAATTACATACCTATAATGTTTTTTACCTGACCAATACGAACGCTACCAAAATTCGAAATTTTTTGGCACACACAATTTACCTGTAAATTCTTTAAGATGTACCTGTAAATGAAAAAAAAATTTCAATGACTCTTAAAATAGATTTTTTAAATGTAAATAATAAAATTTAGGCTGATATTTTAATGTCTAATTTATTATTATAAAAAATATCGACTGCGCGGGACCGGTCTACTCGCGGAGCCGTGTGCGGTTCACACTCCTAAAACCGGCCCTGCGTATATGATAACACAACGCATACGATTCAAATATAAAATTTTATTGTTACCCTTTTTCAAAAGAATATATATTTTTTAGGGTTTGAAAAGTCGACATTATCTGTGTCTCTTATAGGTACTTATGCTGGTATCTTTTAGGCATAAGATCTGTTTTCTGATAGTTTAAAACTTTTTTATTTCAGAATGTATTTTAAGATACATATGTATGTAGACGAATTTCGATTTTTCAACCCCATATTCATTTTCCATCTGTTTTATTTTATTTCAATAAAGAAATAAAAATAAAAGCTGGATTTTAGAAATTAAATCGTATTTCTTTGAAGATCAATAAGATTTTTTTATTCAGAAGCCTTTATAAAAATTTATTTTCTCCAATATGTATTTGATAGGTACATCAGCTTTAGTCTTTAAGAAGATACCTCCAGCGCTGGTTGTATTTCAGGGACTATATTGTTAAAAATAAAAAAAATATTAATTACACATTATTTATTGGTCATTAAAAAGTAAGACAAAAATGGTTCACAATTTTTTGATCATAAATTATATGTGTAAATTGAGATTTTTTAGGCCATTTTTGGGAAAAGCGTTGTTTCATATTCTGCATGATTTCTCTGGATCTGAAAAATTCAAAAAAGTTCCTGTACAGTAATGTTTTCATTATAGTATATCGAGTAAAATTTTTTAATTTCGAAAAATAAACTTATGACATTTTAAAGATTTTTTTTAAATCATCCATTAAAAAATTAATGACATAGACAACCTTATATTAATAAGTATTTATTAAAATACATTTTAAAAAGTTTAATGGGTGTGCATTTATGGCCAAGCTATGTTATTTTCATTTATCAACATTATATATTACAATAAAATGTTATTTAGTGTGTATTCAAAATCAAGAACTACATTTTCATAGTTATTTTAAGTAGAACAACATTTCGACTTAATGTTTATCCTGGCATGTTTAAGCTTTTAATGGTGCGCATGTATTCAATATACTGTATTTTGATCTCGGTTTGCCGCACTGTAAACGTTTTAATGTGAAATAAATGCACCGATAAATTTATATCAGAGATTGGATAACGCGCTGGCAGGATATCGGGAGTTAAAAGGGTTAATCGGCTAATCAATATAATCACGTATTTGGTTAAGCACATCTTATTGTGCGGGATATCGAAACATACTAAATGTCATTTTCAACTACAACAAAACTTAATTCAACTTAAATTGTAAGTATATATTTAGATACTTTAATTGTATACATGGAGAAAACTGGCACTCAAATTTTAGGAAAAATTACAATTCGTAAATAAAAAAATCCGTATTGCAATAATTTATAAACTTAATATAAAAGATTATAATCTTTTATTTGAAAATACGAGTAAGATGACCGTTTGGCAATGTAATTACAATGCTTAGACCGGTCATCTTTCATGTTATAACTCGCTTCCACAGTTAGCAAAAGTGATTTTTTTCGAAAATAAAAAATATAAACGTCTAATTATTTACGAAATTAAAAAAATATATTTTGTGCCTGATTTTTTGGCGCACTACTTTTGTTATTCAAACTGATTCAAACATAGTTCTATACTCGAAATTATTTTTATACAGATTAGTACAGAAGAAAAAAAAGCATATGATATTATTATTTCAATGCATCTTTTATTACCCAATATTCTAAAACGCATTAAAAGAGTATTATAAAATCATGGTACCTACGTGCAAAAAATGTTCCTGTGTTGAATTGCACAATTTATTACAGTGAAATAAAAACCATTTTCAGCACCCATATCAAAATGGTGTTAACGATCACATTAAAAACTTTTATTTTAATTTTAATTTCATATTAATTTTGCACCACGCTGATATCATTTTTATAATTAATATTAAAGTATTCAATTTTATGATATAAGATGAATCGATAAACATCTGTCTGAAATTTAAAATGATCTACAAATGACAAAAAAGACATAAACAGAAAGTTACCATCAACAAATTTTATACAAAACGTATAAAATTTCATAAACAGAATTTCTTGGTTCATAAAATCGATATTTTATTTCAAGAACATTCTATATGCATACATAGGCACATATATACATATCAATGCTTGCGAATTCTAGCACTTAAATGGAAAAAGTTATTTTTAAATCTGAATAAGAAAGTATCTACAATATTTTATTATTATAAAAATAACAAAAAATATCTGCCTTGGGAACCACGGGACTTTCTTATACCTAACCTAACCTAACCTAACAGTGAATTGTATACGTGATTCTTTGTTTATTAAATTAAAACATTTCTAACAAACTAACAAGAAAGAACAAAATGAATAATTTTATATTTATATAACAAGTGATTTTTTTTAACGAAATAATTGAAATTTACTCTTGTAAATTTTTGGATTTTTGAATTATTTTTGAAATAAGAAAAAAATGTTTTAGATAAAAAATGTCGAGTATGTTATTATCTATAATTTATTCCCCTTACATTTTTTTCTCTGTTATGAACCATTTGAATTATAATAATTTTTTTTTTATATGTTGATAACATATTAGGGCTACATACGAAACGAGAATCCGGTCGTCTCATTCACGTGACTGAGACCGGATCGAAGAAAAACTTCGGTTTCATGTGATTTTTTTATTAAAAAAAACTTATGTTTTTTCATTTCTTCTTGTGTAATCTATATACCTATATTAAAAACGCAACGTCTCTCTGTCAGTCTGTTCGTTAATGCACTTATGACTCGAGAACCACTTATCCGATTTACGCGTTTTTTTTAATTCATTGATATGTCCTTTGCCCAGGTTATAGTATATATTTTGTTACGTTACTCCATAGATAAATAAATATTATTATATTATATAGGTAACATGAAGAATAAGCAGTGACGATGATAGTAAATCAAGTCGGAAAAAAATATCGCGGCTTTTATGCGAGATAGGGGTTTGTTTTCCCCCTAAATCACCCTTCTCGTGGTATTTTTTTCACGGGATCTATTGAAACTAATTACAACCCTCCATACGTGACAGGGGGTGAAATATTAACTCCCGAGTCCGCTAGTTATTAATAATCTTTTAAAACTGGGACTCTAGACGAGACTTATATATAAAGTTTATATTAGAATTTCTAAAAACTTTTATACAACTGTATATCGTTACTAACTTACCTAATATTTCCAAACTAACCTGTATATAAAATTCTCTTGTGTAGGTATGTATGTGAACACGCCATCACACCAGATTAAAACTGAAAATGCAGTATATTGATGTCAAGTGAAATGGGTCACAAAAAGAAAATCACATATAAATTCATTTGGATGTGTAGAGACTACTGTCACTATACTTTAGTGTCCCCTGCCTTTAATGCCAAAGCTCGGAATATACTGCGATGCGAGCACATACTTTTTTATATGTACTGTATTGAGATTGGTGCGGGTTAAATTTTCTGGAAGGATTTGAAATTTGCAAAAAGGATTGTTCCATATTCTATATTTTTGGTGACTCGTGTATACGATGTGCGTAGTATGTACTGGGTTGATAAAAAATTTCCTGTTTTATGATATTACTCATAATGTATAAATCATGTAAACGGAATGAATTTAAAATGTTTAGTATACAGGATGCCCATTTTAAGATGGCCACCATTTTATTAGAATCGGAAAAAGGAATCAACACTGTGTTTGTTTTCTTGCCACAGTCTTTTTATATATAAAATTACTACTGAACCGTTATAGTTAATGATGTACCAATAATATATCTGGGTTATAAAAATAAAATTTTAAGTTTTTGGCGTGCTTTTACTAGTTTGACTTGTATGTTTGTAAACAAATCTAATTTTCACTTATTTCTAACTGTCGTATTGATTTGAAATGTTGTACACGTGTATCAGTCCGGTGACAATGCAATATGGTATATCTAATATTGTTCTAAATCCAATATGACGGACGCCTCAAAATGGCGAATATCTTTTTCGCTACAACCACCTTGATATGGGTATCAAATGAAAGAGTTTATTAAAAATGTAGGTATTATATTAAATACGTCTACAAAAGCTCATCGCAATTGACGATATAAAAGTATATTTTTTGCTAGTCAATTTATTCACTGAAAACATAAAAAAAACACTAAAATTTAGCTTAATTTCTTTAGCTTCTGAACTATTCATTTTTAATTTAAAAAAATGTATTAAAAACGATGCTATATTAATGATTCAATAGGATGTATTTTCGAAATACTTAGAAAATTACTATAGAAATATTTGATACATAGAGGTTTTTTAATACATGAATGAATATATCGGCAATTTATCAGAGGGATTGGTAACCTGCTGGGAACGAGTAGCTCTTTTTAATTATGTCTTTCAGTAAAATGTTTAAACAGACACCATATACAACCCTCAACATAATCTGCTTGCTTGTAAAAATTTATAAATATATGTAGGTAAATTTTAATTAGTTCATTCTATAAGGATTATTTAAAAATAATTAAAAATAAATTAGGGACAATAGAACTGACGTTCTGAAATATATTTAAGTTTTCAATATTTGTCTAAAATAAACAAAAATTTTAATTTATATTTTGTAACATTAGATTATAATAAATAAAAATGTATTACTATCAAAATAATAAGAATTTTTGTAAGACTTTTATATTCTTTGCAAATTTTTCTAAAAGTTTATCCTTTTTTTAGAAGATAAAAAAAAAAATTTAGTTTCCTGTAGAACGGTAATGTTGGATTTTCCTATAGGTTGCACCCATTACAACTTTTGATCAGAACACTTTGAATTATCATTTTCTCGAGTTATAAAAAAAATTTGTTCGTGCTCGGGGTCCTTTATACAAGATAAAAGAATATACATAATAGATTATTTTAAAATAAGCAATATAAAAATACACCGTTTGAAATAAAATATAAATTATTTAGATTATTTATAAATAATGATGAAAAAAATAACGTATTGTATTTTTAACAATCGTATTAAGATAACAATCTTTTATCTTAACCCATTGCTTCCCGACTTTCTATTTCTTCGAATTTTTTTGTAATGTTCTCAATTCTTATTTAAAATATGCCAAAAAGATAAATTATTATCATGAGTTCCTAGTGTCATATTTATAGGACATCACTTTTTTAACGACGACAGTCTGTATCTGGATTTATTTTTGAAGTGTATAGATATTGTTATGCTTTGTTTACATTCTTATAAGTAGTATTATATACAGTGTATCTCAGGATAGATGTAACAAGAGATGTAATGAACAAAATATTTTTTCGAATTTCGAAATGACATTTATGGAACGAGTCCTGCTTGATGTAAAACTAAAGTATACCAAGAATTAGTTGATTTGGTCTTCTATAGGGTGTTTTATAAGCAAAATTTTAAAAATAATCAAAAACAAACTACCTATATTTTTTTAAATTTGAAAAATCAACTAAGAAAATTTGTTTTTTTCTTCACGGCAATTCTCATAAAACTGTCGACTGATCTAGATTCAGTTGCACTCGTGTGCGGAGCGAGGTCATAAATCGATTGCAAACCAGTTGTAAAATAGTCGCTTCCGCAACTGGTTTGCGATTCTCGTTGCAAAACAGTCGCACCGTATGCGGAGGGTTTTACTGTAAAGATGTTATAATTTGTCATTGAATAAATTCTAGAGGTGTCTATAAAATTTATTGTAAGTAGAGAAAGTTAAAAAGCATATTAGTAATGTATGTTAAATCAAATTAACAACGTTATTACATATGTCAGAAGAAAAAAAAGAAAATATGATGTCCTATAAATAGGACCTGGGAAGTAATGGGTTAATATGTCATTAAAATTTTTATAAAAAGTAGTATATAATTTCATTCTTTTTGTTTGAACAGAACATAAAAGATTATTTTTCTTTTTATTTCATAATACTTTACAGACTTTCATCAGAATCTAACACAATTAAAAGTACTTTGTCATAAGACTTTTTTCAATTAAAATTAACTCGTTTGTAGTATTTAAAAAGGTATGTTTCAAAGAAGTAAGAAGACTTCAAATTGTCATTTGTTCGAGTTACCTGATCTCGCGATAAGTATCACTTTAAACTTTAATAGTCTTTAAAATATCTCGTTATTTTCTAGAATATAGATAAATGTCGTTTTAGGGTAGCAAAGTTGAAATATACAAGATTATATTTTTCAATTTTACTTTCTCATACAGAGATATGTTACATATTACATACTATGTATATATAAATATTCTTAATTTTCGAATTCGAGAGTTTAAAAAGTGTCTATTTCGACTTTTCCTCAATTCATTCTGACTATTTTTGTCATGGTATATTGATCTATCTGTCAGTAGACGCTGTAACACAAAAATAATAAATCATTGGTGAAATTTTATATTAATGATTAATTTTGAAAACAATGTTACTACCGAAAATGGTTGTTTACCCTTAAGTTTTCGTATTATTATTGAAACCGTGTGAATTAGAAAAAATGTTTTATCTTTTATTAGGAATTTTTTTATAGGAACAATTAAAAACAGGTATATTACACTATACACCCATTATCAGTACAGCGTATAAAAAAATCCCATGACAGCTATTATTTTAGCCGAAAAATAAATATTTGTGTAAATAAAACGGAATCTTTTTTCTATGAATGTCAAGTATCGACTGGCACCTTGACTTTTTAAGTTCTTTGAGATCTCAGGTATACGAATCTGAACATAGTTACCGGTTGACATATTATGTCCACTCACTTCCTTCTAGCGCCTGGTCTATAATGTATTTTATTCTTTATTAAAGTTGAAAACAAAATACCGTTGATTAATTTAAAAATGATCAGTTAGTTTCGAGGCGGCATTTCAAAATCCACCAATGACACATCGTTAAATTTGACCAAAGGTTACTATAACACTTCTAATTGTCTTCATGTTAAATTTACTATGTCTTAATCTATGTTACTTGGAATACACTGTATAAAAAATGTACTAAACTAAACTATCAAATGTGATAACACTGACAACTCCTCACGAATTAACTATCATCTGATTAGTTCAACTCGAGCTGTCATTATTTTTATATTTTTTTTAATAAAAATATAAGTATTACTTGTTGATCGGTTTGTAAAATAAATTCATTATTTTTTAAATATATATATATGTATATGTATCTATATATAACAAGTTTTTATAAATATGTGATTTCGTAGAAGGAAAGAAATCCTTAATAGCATCTATTCAAAATTCTTTAAACGAAATTGGGTAAAATAAAATTTCCATATAGCGTGTACCGTGAGTTGAATGAAGATTGATTTTATTGGAAAAGAAATAATACATAGATTTTACGAAGAGACGACGTTTTGATGATCTATATTAAGATCATTTTCTCGCATATATGTAGTTCTTGATATAATTTTACGTTTGCCGTAATATATCTTACATGTAATATAAAATATATTTCAACTGTGATTGAAAAGTATAATGTATATTAATTTCACACAGGGGTGCGAAAATTAGAGAGGGGGGGAGCGATGACGGCTATGATTTAATTTTAACAGTATGAATTTTAGTTCAAGACGAAGTTCCAGTAAGACCGTTTTTCCACACACCGGCAAAACCATTGCCTTTACCGACAACGATCATGGCTCTTTTTCCACACACCGGCATTCTCAGTGTCGGTGCAGTTGTTTCTAATTATGGTGATAGAAACATGTCTACAATGCTCAACAAGCGTTACCTTCTTGGGTTATTATACCTCAGAAAGAAGTATAAATGTTAATCGCAAATATAAAAAAAGTAGTATTGGGTACATCCTCTGTTGACTTTAAGGTACTTATCCGATTGCATTTGCCGGGTCGGTCTACGTGGAAAAGTTCTGATTTGATTATGCCCTTAAGATTATCGGAGCTGGATGAAATTGCTGGTAAGAACAAGTCTACAGATCCCATTAAAATAAACCTATTTATACAAATAACTAATGCTAAATTCCTCTTTGCTGTACCTTTTATTTTCATTATTTCAAAATTTATTCATAACATAATACATTAAACCGAGTCACGTAATCGTTTTTTTCTGTAATCGTGAGTGATCGGAAGTTACTAAAAATTGTAATATTTATTTTTGTTTTCATATTTCTATATATTTTTATTCATTTAGCAAATGGTATCTGATTGTGTTCCTATTATTTTGTATATTATGTACTTTTTTAGCAAATCAATTTTCGGAATACAAAGTAGCCAAATTTCATCAAGATTGATTTAGTAGTTAAGCCGTGAAACGGTAACAAACAGCAAAATTATACTTTCGCATTTATAATATTAGTCTGGATTATTTTGTTTTAATAAACTATAGTATACTATTTTTTCATCTTGATATACATACATATAAACGTTGGTGTATACATATGTATGGCACGTCATCACGCCTAAACCACTGGACGTATCGAAGCCATATGCACACCATATATTCGATTGGTGCTCCAATAAGTTTATCTTTTTTTGGGTCCGGTAGATGGCGCTGGGGTCGAGATATTTCGATAAATTGTAATTATGATCCGATTTAGCTCATATTCAGAATGTATTTTAGTTACGTGGAAAGAAATAGGTGGTGTTGGAGTTGAAATATATACGAAAATGTGTATTTATGGTTTGATTTTTATACAAATTATTTTTGGGCAGAACAACGTATGCTGGGTCAGCTAGTATTAATATATTTTACATTCAAAAAATTATCATTGACTTAAAATCCCTCCCAAAGATCCAATCTTCCGAACCATGAAAACGGAAAACTTTTTATTGCTCTTACAAATATATTTTGGTTCCGGTTTTTATAATATGAGGTAAATAAAACATGAAAACCAGAATATTAACAATACTTCTCAAGTTTATAAACTTCTACAATTTGTATTTACAGATACCTATGAAATAATTTTTGCTATACACAGCAGGAATATTTCGATGCTTTCAAATCGAAAGTGTCCTGTCATAACTGGAATGATAAAGTAGGGCTTTAGAGAGAGTTAAACGTCACTTACACGATATTTAAAACGCAATTGATGAAGTGCTAGCACTTATCTCATTAATTACTAAGTTGCTGTGTAGTAGAGTTTATCAAACTTTACAAGCCGTTTTATAAAACTTTTACGTTTATTACTGTGAGTGCGATCATTTAAAAAGATATACATATGGATAATATCTGCATTCTGAATGTAACACATATTACTCGGAGAAATTAGAGTTTTTAGTGTACTAAAATAACAACTTGTGCAGAAATGTTTGCATATTATAATAATAATTATTATTTTATTCAATTTTTTAATTTAATTTATTTTATTCAATTATTAATTTCCGTCGGAATTTAATAAATATTTTTATGTTTGAATTTATACTTTTATGTTACTTTTTTCGGTACATTTTAAATTTGTTTTTAAAATCGCTGAAATTTTGGGTTTCGTGGAATCCTAAATATTTTATAAAATATATTTTTTAATTCATTAGTACCTCTTTTTTAAGGAGAAAAGCCACAGTGACGGGAAAAATTGATTTTGTTTATGCATTTTTTTTAAAGTATACATAAATATGTAAAAAAAATTAAGTTAAAATTCCGAAAATTGCCTGAGTTACAGTTAATTTAGTGAGATCAGGTAACGCAACCGATTATGAATCTCAGAGAACTTAAAACGCATTTTTCTTAAAACAGCTTTTTTCGACCTTGTCCCAGAGATTCCTCAAAGACTAATGAACCAATTAAAAATTTTATATTTATTAAATTTTCGTAATCGCAGTAGCTAAGTCTGTGCGTAACCGATTTGTGAAATTTTTAATACCACTTGAATAAAAAACGATGTTTAATATTTTTCAATAAAAATTGGCATTGAATATAGATAATTACTAATTATCTATATTCAATTATTAATTAGATATAAAATAATGAGTTATACCTATGAAAAAAATTTCCATATATTGACAATTTTTTGACCCGTCACAGTGGACTTTACCTCTTAAACATTAAATTTTGTGCTCTTTATGTATTATGTAAGCAGCTAATACAACAACATCAGCCTTATTATAAAATATTATAAGAGTACAACGGTTAGCTCTACACTTATAATTGTAAATTAATCTAGCATTTTGTCGCCTAATTACGAACGCTGACACTTGTTTACTCAAGAAAGAAATAATTAGTAATGACATGCACCATAGAACAACTGACAGAGGCGATCGTGATATAATTAGGTACTAGAGTGTAGACGCATCGAAACATGTCTACAAGGTTCGAGTATGATCTGGGTCTTAAGCAGTAGCGTAATATATTTCTTCTAATAAATTTTTTCGATCATTTTTATGAAGGTAGTTGCTTTGGCATATGAAACTCATATGAGTAAAAATTTCGAATATTATTTTATGTTTTAATTAGTTACAAGGGATCAATTCTATACAATTTATTAAGTATAAAATAAATCTCAATAATAAACATGTTATCTAAGAGATTATCGAAATTTTCAAAGTCAATTTATAAAGTGTCGGTGTTTATTAATTGAGTTATTAAAAATTAAGATTTCTAATTAACCATCAATGTTTTACTCATCATTTTCCATAAAATGAAATTCTATTAAATGATAAAATGTATTGATTATATTCTTGGACTTGTTTTTAAAATAACTAAATACATTTTTATTTTTTATTTATAATTATATGTGTTTTTATAATAGAAAAGAATGGGGGATTATCTATTTTTATTTTTTGTATAAAATATATAAATATAAAATTCAAACTTTTGTCTACTTTTTATCGTAACAATCGGCATCTTTTTGAATAATATTTCAAATATAAGATGCCATCGTAACAATGTGATATGAAATATTATTTCTCCTTTCCCTATAGATTAATTTTGGGTAACATTTAGAATAATATAGGGATATCAAATTCAAAATATACGCATGGATAAATATCTTCTGTACGAGAAATAGATAATAGTTTACTATCTGAATCTAAAATGTAATTTAGTAATCGCCAACTGTGTGAATATTGATTGCAAATTAAAGTCATTACATAATAACTGTAAAAATATTACTTCTCAAGGGACGATTTGAAAGTTTAAAATACCATGAAATCAAAAATTCCCTAAATGTCCAAAACAATCGAATATTATTGATCCAGAATTTGCCAGTCTTATATACTTCGATTCTAGTAACATAATAAAAATATATTGATTTATTTATTTTCTTGATTTAATCAACAAATTATAAAAAAATACTTCAGCTGATACTCGCGGCTTCGTTTGCGTGGATTTCAAAACCCCTACCCCCGTGATATTTTTCCCGCCAGATCAAATGAAACTAATTACAACCCTACATAAGTGACAGAGGGTAAAATATATAATATAATGTCAAAAATTTTATATATAATGAATACTATCTTACACCCCCTTGCAACCCTCGGGGTTTGAGTTTTGGGAAAAACTGAAATACGTATTTCATTATTTGTATTGTAGAGATTTATTTTAAGTTTCCAGTAAATCAATCCAAAAAATGTTTTCCCATACAAACTTTTACACATCATTTAACCCCCATAGTGGGTTGAATTTTGAAAAATCCTTGCTTAGGAGGTGCTTACGTCAAAAAATGTAGACACCCCTGAATTTTCACCTTTCTAGGTTCAGGGGTTTCGGCTCGGCGATAATGAATCAGAAAGTCAGTCAGAACATGTTATTATATGTATGTACAATGTACATTGTACATAAAATATGTATATTATTGTACATATATAAATTATACTTCTTAAAATTTCAACAAATATGCATATAAGTACTATATTATAGTACATTAAATTCGTTCAATTAATTTAATTATATTTATATACTACCTAATTAAAAAGTTATTAAATACAATTCAAAACTTTACAAGTTGTTTTAAAATTTATCGTCAACTATTTAATCTACAATCTACAGTATCATTTTCTTGGTCACACTTTGTATGTCTTACATATATTATATCTATACTGTATATATATGTATGTATTTCTAGTTCAACATTCTAATTCAATGGCATGATGGAAATACAAATTCAGTTACTGAATATTCATTAGATAAGTTACGCATACATATTCATCAATTTAACCATAATTATTTTGTCTGTTTTTGTTTATTCATCTTTATTTTATTACTTTTGTGAGAATTTAAAAAAATATTTTTAGATTCATATTGTTGGTTAATTCCATATATTACTATTCATTATATATTAAATACTTATTTATATTAAATATTAAACATTTCATACTTAATTTTAATTCGATTGATTAAGGGAAAAGTCTCTGTGACGGGTAAAATTTTTTTCACTGTTATAACTAATTATTTTAGGACATTTAATTAAAATGTACCTATATTCGAATTATTCAATACCATTTTTTATTGAAATATATTTTTAAAAAGTTATGAGCCTCGATGTGACGACCAAAAAAATATTTTTCTTCATTGTCCCATCGAAATTTCGGGATGGGTTATCGGAAAAAATAAATAAATTTTATCAATGTTTATTTCTATTTTTTATTCTTTCACAAAATAGCGACGGTTTGAACACTTTTTTTAATTCGAACCGTCTTAAAAAATATTAATCATCAAAATTTCAATATGATTCATTAGTCTTTGAGGGATTGCTGATACAAGGTCGAAATAAGTCGTTTCGAGAAAAATTTGTTTAAAGTTTTCTGAGGGTCATAACCAGCCTCATTATGTTCTCACTAAATTGACTATAATTTAAGCAATTTTTTACATATTTTTAAATATGTATAAATTAATTAATTAAACAGTGGCTATTCTCCTTAATATAATTATTTTGATTTCTTAGGTCTATATGTAGGCGTCAAGGTACACAAAACTCATTTATAAATTAATAAATATATTCAAAATATGTGTCCATTAATATTCAAATATGTACTTCAGTATCAATATTAAGAAGAAAGAGATCAAAAAGATTTATTTGCATACTTTATATTCCGGACTTCTCATATGTAAAAATAAATACCTTATATTTCAAACTGATTTGAAGTAAATATGTAAGTCTTTAAACTTTCAAATAGTAACGCCTCGTCTGACATATACAGACTAATAAATATCTGTAAAAAAGAAGAGAGACCGGCAAACTAAAAGAAATGTGTATGAAGTAAGAATTATTAGACAAACTGAAAAATAGTAGAACATGAAGAAAATGTATAGGATTTATTGATTTTCAAAAAAACCGATAAATACATCTGCCGCCTTCCTTTAGTGAATGTAATTCGTTGTAAACAACCACAATTCTTCGTACTGGCGAAGGACAAAACCCAATTTTGTTTAATTTGTAACTGAAAACTTATTTCTCTCATATACAGAAGGATATTATACGGACAATAGCTTAATTTGATTGAAAAAGTTCCATGATCCAAGTAGACTCGTATTCATTGATATTGTTATTGATCTAATGTTGTTTTCATGTTGTAAATAAACTATTGCATTTAAGAATAAAATACTCCACTCTGCCTACTTTCTACATTTGATATATAGAATATCGTTTAAATCATGGCTCCTACATTCTACCATGGGCCCCCAGAAATGTATTTTCGACAAAGTTTTTTTGAATGACCTTTTCTAGATCTTTCAATTCAAAACAAATCAATAACATTTTCTCGCCGTGCTAGGCCCACCTTAGTTCTGGGCCTTAGCACTAAAGTAATGTCAGCCGCCCTCTCATGTGGAGATATGGTTTAAATGTTAGCTCTGATTAAATAACCTTGAAAATTTTATATAGGTTAACTCCCAGATCGCGTTAGAAAATAAATAAATGTCAACAATTCTTTGTGTTTATGTACATAAGTTATTATTATTGCATATCCCAAACAGACTTTGCTTTGGATATGTATGTTCTCTACCCTCTTTTTGCATATATATGTTGATAAAATGCGTATTATTTCTTAAATTTATCCGTCAACTCTTTTAAAACTTTACATTTTCTGAAAGAGTATATTATAGTATCCATATTTACTTATTGTTAGTTTAATATCGATTGGTTTTAATATGTTATAAAATATCAGCATATAATTTCATTATAGCGAAATTTGATAGTTTTTATGCCTGTGAAACAGGATACAGTTATCCTTTTGTATTCACTTCATCAAAATAGAACCCTATTTAATTTCAGCCAAATTGAAGAACCAGAAGTAGGAAAAATGCTGTTTATATTTTAAATTCCATCGATTCTGTAATCTTTTTTCTAATTAATTAATATTTAATAGCGTAGTTCCAATTATTTTTGTTCCGGCAAACATGCAACGCCACATGACATTTGCATTTGTATATTATACTCTTTATTGTATTTATAAGGTATTCTATTTTATTACAAAAATATTTAATCAAGAAATTAGGAATATTTGCATTTTGAACACATAAAATTTTTTTTTAAATTACACTATTTACAATCGAAAGATTTTCGAAGTGCATATCTTTTGTGCGATAACGAACGAAAATAGTTGAGGATACATTTAATTTTGTAGGGATTTTCAAGCTGAAAAAAACGTTTTGTAGCTTTAAATCTCACACTATGTGATAATATAGCAAATAGATAAATATTTATAATTTTTATAAACTCAAGCAGTGTGCAATGAGGGCGGAAAATATGGTAGATAATTTTTCTTTATACTATTTTAAAGCTTATAGTTTCTGGCTTAAAATCAGTTTTTAGACTACTTTTGACTGACAAAAAATTACTAAAAACAAAAAATTGATTACACTTTGTTAAACCTTACATCATTTCCTCACTTCAAAACCCCTTGTGAACCCTACAATAAAATGTTATATACATAAAATTAAATACACATGTTTTATATAATCTCATTTCCAAACAAAAGTTTAAATGAAAGAGGCGAGGGAACGCTACTTTTAACATACGGGTATAACGGGGTATATTGTACAAAACTTTTTATAGTACTTCAACCCTTTTCATGAGTATGCATATTTTTTATTACTTTTGGCAAATAAATATAATTAAACTAAAAGGTGATATTTTAAAGACCGTATGTATAAATTAATTCATTATATACAGGGTGATACAGGACTAGCGTACCGAAATTTAATAGTAAATCGAGGAAATTATTCTATGTAAAGAAGCTACAGGGGACTGTATCATTTTTACGGGAGTAAAAATTATGTCCAAACACAGTTCAATATCTGGAGAACCCATTGTGATACAGATGAAATTTGATACAAATAAATCAGTATTATTGATTTTCAATATCAACTAACAATTATTTAGTCTATATATGGGATCAACAGGTTCTTCATTTTTATATTGTATTTTGGTGTTCTTTTTTCATGATCTCAAAGAAATGTATTGTAATACCGTCGAAAAATCGTTTCCGAGATAAAAACAAATTCTGATTGTACTACTTTCTATTATACTACTACTACTACTGTGTGTCTAGATGTAGAATTTTCTTTTATTCGCGATAAATACTGTAAAAATGCACTGATTTGGATTATTTTTGGGGAAAATTCCTTAGTCAGTACTCCAAACCTATTGATTTTGATGCTAATCGAATAAGGGGTTTTGAAAATATTCACCTCTCCCCAAAGAAATTATAAAATTAAAGAAAATTAAATAATACATTGAACATTTTTGGTGGGGGTTTATGGATCATGCTCCCCTCACCCTCCTCCCAAAAAAACTTATCAAATTAATATAAATTAAATGCGAAATTTATAATAAAATTTTTCGTATTAATTAAAAATATTTTTAAAATAAAAAAATATTATTATTTAAGTCATTCCGATATTTTCTTATAGGGTCGATTATTTGTAAGAAATATCAATTATTATATTACTTTTACTTTATACAAATTCTTCAATTTACACTATATAAACATATACACAATTATGTTTAAAATCAAGAAAAAAATGTGTAAATATAAATATACCTCCTAATAAGTGCCCTCATATAAACATATAGTCAATTGTTTTACCGGAACATATTATTTACTAAAAACAAAGCTTCTCGTATCTTCGATATTGCGAGGAAGCAAAAAGAAACTTGAAAAACTTTAAAAAAAAACATTTTTATTTTTGAACATTGTATATAAAGAATAGGTTAGCTTATTTTGTCTAATTTAAAGTAAAATTCTTGAATTATGTACTATCATCTTTTCTACATATTTCAAAGCAATACCGAAATAATTATATTATTTAAATACGTATGTACATACGTACGTTAAAATTTGAAAGATGAGCCACATATAATTTAAATTTAAATAGTATATATGTATGCTAATTAAACATTTCTTACATCTAGCAGGCTATTATTACATGTTTACATCATTAAAATAATATGTGTACACCTAACAATGTCATATGAGCTAGATCGTACCTTACAGCTTTGTGAAAAGCTCAAAGTAATTATTAATGTATACAATGTATAGCAAAGCTCGTATGAGAGTAAAAGCTTTATGTAACTTTAAAATTAAAAACTTTTAAATATTCATACTAGAATTTTACTATTCTCACTAATGCTAGTAATACTTTAACAAGCTTAAGAAGCTTGTAGTTTTGTCATGTTGTTTTTGTGTTGCACTTTAGATTTTATAATTGGATTTCTACCCAGGGGTATTCAAAACAAAGAAGTGATTTTTAATTTTATTTATAGTGATATTTTTAGTAGTGCAATAAAAAAAGTTTAATAAGTATTCCCACTATAATAAATACTTTATAAGTAGAAGGTACTTTACATAACTTGAAAAAAAATAAGTGGCTTGTACCCGGAAGTTACAAAAAGTTAATGTTATATAAATACGTTTTAAAGCATTTATATTTATAATTACATTTCTTTTCTTCAGTGTTTAGAAAAAAATTTGTAGTGTCTAACTAAATGTAAGAGTATAAAATAGAATATTATTGAATGTATTTAATTTTCAACAACCTTGACATCTTGGAACAATATTGGCTTAATATTAATTTCGTAAAGTTATAAAATTTTATCATATTTTATATAGAAACTTTCAATATTCCTTTTAAAAAGTAGTCTCGCCGTGAAATTTTATATTTTTAATAAATCAATATTCAATAATATTTCATTTAGAAAACAAACTACCGTCGTATTAAATATAGAGGAACAGCGGCTAAAACAGCGCATCCAGAAAAACACTAATCAATTAAGTTTATATGTTTGAAAACTATAGAATTGTATTTGTTTAGGTATAAAATGCGATCTTAGAAGAATAAATTTGTAATAATAAAATTACATACAAAACGTTAAGATCAATCAATCGAGTGCGCTATATTAACCGAACTTTTTATTTTATTTAATAATATTCTTAGGTGCGCTACATTAGCCACTATTCCCCTATAGATTCTAATTTTTGTACCTTCATTTGACTTGAAAGTTTGTTGTATATTTCATTAACTTTTTTACACTAATTAGATCTTTTGGTAAAGTAATTAATATAATATAGTTAATAAAGAAAGTTTATAATTATTTTAATCTCTACTTATTGTCTTATGATATTTATCCAGGCATAATTTATTGAATAAAACATACTAACGATTAGAATTTTTTTTTTCTATAGGTACAGCTATAATTTGTGTGATGTACGTGTAATATTAAAATTTCAACAAAATAAAAATCATTCAACATTAGTTTAATTCTTGAAAAAATGTATGTAATGTGACAACTACCGGAAAAAGGCGTATAAAGAATTATTATATATATATGTATATATCGGATATGTGAGGGTAAGTAGCAAAAAGCAGAGGCGAAAAGAAGGTTGTTCCCCCCGCCCAGTAGATGATGTCTCGAAAAGTGTTGTGGTACGGTCTCTGATGTGAATTTCTGACACCGTCGGATGTATTTTGACGGCTCGAGCGCGCCATGGGTAGATCGGATGATAAATGGAGCTGAGTTACATAAGCCCCGTGTCTAGGGTGTGGGATAATAACAACAAATACTGGCCCCTGCTTGCTCGTGTGAACAGTTGTAGCCTTGCAGAGGTCATCACGCGCGCTCGTATTGCTACTGTTATATTAATTATCTTCGTGGAATTGTATTGAATGTTTATGTTATTTTTTTTGAGTAGTTGTTAGTTTTCTATACTTTTAGATATTAAGTGTCATTATTATTATATAGAGCTAAATATTGATTAAATTTAAACATTTTTCTTAGTCTACAGATATACCGGGTGTCCCATTAAACCCTTTGGACGCGAAAGTCGACTAAAGTCGATTGTATTTTTTCCCGTCGACTCGAATAAACACCGTTGCACGCGGAAATCGACTTTTATTTTTGAAAAAAATGTAAATTCAAGTAAAATAATCAGTAAAACTCTTCACCCCACCTTTTGTTTATTCATTTTTATTTTCTTATACCCATATGTATATGAAATATGCATATTTTAGTATACGTAAATGTAGTGAAGCCGATTTTTTTTTAAATCTGGATTTTGATGGAATTGACCTTTGTAGGGAAATGTTTGTTTTACAAAAACTTATTTCATATATTTTTTTGTAAAACTAACAACTTACAATGTAATTTATTGAATATTATTATAACTGTGATTAGTTAATAACTTCAAAATAAAAGATTTTAAGAAAATATGTTTCATACAAAAAGTATGTAATTTTTATTACAGTTTACCTCTCAAAAACCCCACAACATTCGTTTAGTGCGAAAATTTCGAGTCATTTCCACGTATTAATTAAAATGGGACACCCAGTATGTCATGCAAAAAAAGTCAAAAAAGAAAAATGAATTTTAAAAAATTGATAAAAAGAAAACAGATATTTTTAAATGGAGTATAAAATCCAAGCGTATTTTGTTGTAAATTTGAAAAAAAATATTGCAAAAAAATAATTTAGATATTTTTTTAATAGAAACTTTTTGGTATTTTAAAGACACCATTTTGAGTTCGCCATATTTAATTTCATAATTTTGATGTCAGTTTTGGATTCAGCATTTTCAAATATGGCAGTATATCAAATTTTGTGCAAATCCTTCAGAAATCGTCAACATTATTTTAAAAAGTACATATATGTAGGTATGATTCATTACCAGAATTATCACGTCTTTTTATGTAATATGATCCATTGCCCGTCAAAAGGTTTATTCTAGGTTTAAAATATAAAAAAGTGTAAGTCATAAAAAATTACTTTATTCAATCACTGCAATAGAAATAAATATCAAGCAATGCGCAAAGTTGTGTACCCTTAGGTTTGAATCGTGGTAAAAACTCCCATTCACTTATTTACGGTAAGAAATTCTTTTAAATAGTTTAAACTTTGTAAGATGCTTTACAACGTTCCTCTTTATATCAAGTTTTGACAACTCCAGTCAAAATTGAACTTCAACATTTTAAAATTTTATTCGTTTGATCTTCTTAACTCAAAAGATAAATTCTACCAAATAACAAAATATTGTTTCGATGAGTGTTTAAAATTTAAAAGCCGATACTTTTGCATTTAATATAAAGTAAAATGTATGTAAGTCCACACAGATATATTAACAAATTTTGTATATACATACGTACTATTAAATACGTACTATTTTGTGATTGTACTTATTTTACATTGTGTCGAAAAGAACTATTAATATTATGCTATAACTTTCAGATTTGGTTTATAGATAGGTATTTGTTAATAAATAATAAATTAAGTATAAGAACAATTCCTATCGGGTTAGCTGTCAGTTGTTAGTTTAAAAATATAAAAGAAATTAAATACTCTAATTGTTAAACGTACATAATCAATGATCTAATTGTTGACTAGATATCGGTTGAATTAAGTTAGATGACAAATGACCAGATTGTGTTAGTTTCGATTTTCACCACTGAAGGCGTCGCTACTATCGACGACACATACCAATCAGTTTACTTATGTGTATTCCCAAAAAGTTAACAATTCAAATATCAATATGACACTGTTGGCGGACTTAATACGAACTACATTTACAATAAGTACTTTTACATACGCGTATTTAAAAGTTCGTGCAAATCAGTATCAATTCTCACAAAACTATTTATTTGTATGAATTTTATTCGTAACAACTGCAATAATAAAATGTTAATATTAACTTATATCAAAGTCAGAGCATGACAAAGAGATGCCGTTGCAAGTGATATAATAAAGTATTTAAAGACTGGCAAATTAAACATTGGGATGTACTTGCTTGGAAAAGATTTCTTTACGAATAGCTATGATTAAATTTTACGAATGTTAAAATTCAATTTTCAAAATTGTTTTCTCTAAATTTTTAACTATAAATATATAAAGAAAGAAGCCTTGAATGATTCATCAACGCTCAGCTTTATCCCCTATCCTATAGACGTGAAATTTTAAGGATGTCTTCTTTAAATGTCCATAAAAACTTATACAACGCGGGCAAAGCCGCGAGCGGGTCGTTTATATTTTTATATAAATGTAAGAAAAAAATATAATGAAAATAAAGGCTGCTATTATGCTATTAGAAAATCACATGGATGTATATACATATATGTATGATATCATACATATACAAAAATTGCTTATAAAATGACTTAACAAATTTTTTTTTGCTTAGCTGTAGAATTATTTTTCCTTTCATTCTATTCATCCTGTATACACACACGTTTTTAATTATTATCTCACGAATTCATTCAATTCAGTTCTGAAGTAGATCTTCAGATAAAATAGCAACCGCAATATTTCGATCGAGCACGTGTAAAAGTATTCTAACCATTGACGAGTTGCGAAGACCTCTATACTGCCTGCGGTTACCGTAGTGATGGGATTTATGTCTACCTGGTGGGTAACGTAGCTAGACCGAATATTCCAGTTGAAATACATTGAGATTTGTTTACCGTGAATATATATGTATATTGGTAAACATGAACTGAGAAGTCTTGATTGCCGCGCATTTCTCTTTAAATAAAACAAATCCCGTCGATTGAATAATATTTACGTATTTTGTATGAGTTATTCGAAAACCAAAAAATATTCTTGGTTCTAATAATTTTATTGTATAGTTACACTAGCTTAAGGTTTTCATATTTTTTTTATGCAAAAACGGGACATTTTCAATATTTTGCTTAAAAAACTGGGACATTTCATAAAAAACGGGATATATTCAAAATCACACTTTTTTATTCAGTAAATAACAAAATTATTTATAAATTCAAAAATAAACAAATGTAAGATGTGTTTAATTAAATATAGACATTTTCATTTAGAACAAAATTAGATATACTATCTTGTATTGTCATCGGACTTATATACGTTTATATAACAGGTGATGTTAAATAAAAGCTTGTAAAAAGCATATATGAAGCTCTTAAAACAGTTTTGATTGAAAAATCAATTTAAACAACACAATTTACACTCTGACCCAGAAGCTATTAATCTCTTTGTAGTAAAGAAGTATCATATTTAACAATTTTCAAACTTCGCAAACAGTAAATAATAATTAGGAAATCGACATAAATAGGTATATATTTAGTCGTGTCTTCTTCTTTAGAGTATCATAATACCATATTTTCGCAAATAAAAATTAAATATTAAATATTTTTTTTTTTTATAAATAATTAATTTTTGACGGTGCTAAAAAATTTGCTAATAATGTAATGGCATCATACATCCGCCTTACTAGTCAAACGGCTTTAATTCAATTTTAATTTACAATAATCCTTTTTTTATCCATTTTATTTCCATAAATTAAGTTACAATATCACATTGGCTATTTTTCAAGTGAAAATCCAACTACGAAAATTTATCTTAGTCCCTCTAGTATTAGAATGCGCGTAATTTTCCACAAATACATCCCATTTTCATTTCGACCGTGGTGTATTAATGTTCCAATAGAAACAGATTATCCCATCAGATTAAATACGGCCTCCATTATTAATTACCTTTTTAATAAATTATCTTTCAACTACAGCGATATATTTAAGGTCTGTACAGATTGTTTGTTCGATATCCATGTTGTTGTTTTTGAAATTATTGATCAATAAGTTTAGATTGCAATTTTAGAAAGCTGGCGCCAGAAGTAAAATTCTTTAGAAACATATTTTTGGGAGTTATTTTTTTAAATAGGAAAAAAATTGTGTTAATAAAAAAAGTCTGGGCTTAAATTGTAGCTTAAGGGCAGAGCTTTTGAATGCTTTGAATGGCGTGTTTTATGACTAATTTTAGGGTAACCAAAATTTAAACTGAAATGGTTATAATTTCGTATAAACCATTTTCAAGTTTTTAAAACGTACAAAATGAAGCTAATAATATATTTAAAGTTTTTTTATGTATACCTTTGTTGATCGAAAATGAGTTACATGTAACATAGGTGTACTATATAACTACATTTTCGATATCTTAGATCAGTAGTCTCCAAACTTAATAACCATTAGAGTTACTTTTGATGGTTAGTTACACAACTACAATTTTTTATGAAAAATCACAAAATTTAAAAAGTACTTACAATTACTAGAACGAAGCAAGGATTCTCGGAGAATCGTTTTTCAAATTTATTATTAATTTTTCTATGCAACTTTTTCTGAAATTTTGAAAAAAACGAATTACAAATTAAAAAAAATCTGTAAAATTTTTTTGCTTAAATCTAAGTACCTACTTTTTATTCTTGTGATTTTTTTTAATATCATAAAAATAGACATTTTAAATGTTGTTTTTTTTTCTCGTAAATTACGGATCTGCAAAAAAAAAATGGATTTAGATTTGAAAAAGAAATGTTGAACCTGAAAACCCATCAAGATGACATTTTGGAAATTATTCGCTGGAAAATCTTTATAGCATAGTATCTTCAACATAAATCACTTTATATTTTAATATTTGACAAAACTAACCACTGAGTTTGATTATTACTGCTTGCGTATGTATGTTTTCATAAAGATATAAAACATGAAAAAGGTTTGTCGATAGCAAACTAAAATGGCGAGTTAGAGAAGATACAGACTCAGCAAAACATATATTCGAAGTGAAGTTTACCGAAATTCTATTAAAAAGTTTCCTTCGTCACGTCAAAATAAGTATAGAATAACACACAGTGATTTCTGATGCGGAGCTTGAGCATATAGTTATATTTTATTCATGTCTGTACTAAGCAAAATCTAATAATAAAAATATTATGAAATATTGTTCATACGTGTATTTCTCTGTTGAAATATTTGTGTCAATTCATTTTCTTTCACACAATTTTGTTTATTGCAGAAATAGAATATATTATAATATGCTGTCATCATATAACATGCAATATCAATTTAGAATATGCGTGTATAAACAATTTACATATATGTGTAACTATATGTAGGTATACATAAATTGTAATATTTTGTGAAGAGGTCTAGCATTATTCAGTATTTTGTTATTAAAAACTTACTGTACCCGCGGCTTCACTCACGTGGACTACGGAATTATTGTTTAGGATTTATGAAAAATATAGTAAAATTTTTTTTTTAAACATAATTTAAAAAATTAATTAATTTTATGGCCAAGCAATGCAATTTAGATTTATTAAATAGCTACCTACATACAATAAGAACAAATTCTGATTGTACTACTTTCAAAACATAAAGAAAAATTGATTTCTTTATAAAGTATGGAAGTCATGAATGGTTCTCCATATCGTTATTATCCAATAGATATTACAATATTATCAATTAACTAATTGTATATAAATAATAATTGCATTACCGCTGAAAGCAGTGAACAAAAGAACGAACTGACTCGAGTCAATTCATTCGTGATTAACACATTTTTAGAGCATACCATATATCTATATATTTTCTTTACACTACACATTTCTTTACAAGTTTAGTAAAGAAAATTGTACATGTAATTTATTGGTTCTTTACATTTGCCCAGAAAGCGAGAACTCATGAGTTGAAAACAATAATTGAATGACATACATGCCTCAACTTGGAACTCCATATTTATGTACATATATATGTCGGTAGTCTAGGGTATATACAAAAACTACCTTTTGAAGAAAATGGTTTTCGAATTTTACAAATACTAGCTGTGCCCGCGGCTTCGCTTGCTTAAATATAAACATTAGATATATGGTATATCATGGATCACGGAGTTTATTTTTCAATATTTAATTGAACAATATAATAATATAATTAAATAATAATATAATATACACAATACAATATTATAAAAAATTTTCCGGCTTGATTTACTATTATCGTCACTGCTTATTCCTTATGTTACCTAACGTAACAAAATATATACTAAAACCTAGGAAAAGAACATATCTATAAAAAAAACATGTAAATCGAATAAGTGGTTCTCGAGTGATTAACGGTCAGACAGACAGACATTGCATTTTATAATATATATAGATAACCAAAAACCGATTTAAACCTGACAAAACCCTATAGTGTTTATACAAAAAACCGAATTTTGAATAAAACGGTTTTCGGATTTTACAAATGTAACCAAAAATCGGTTTTAAAACCACAAATCCTATAGGGTTAAAAAAACGATTTGAAAAAAACGGTTTTTGGAAATTGCTTTCACCTAAAAACCTGTTTTATAAATAGACTAAAAAGGAGGTATGTATTATGTTTTCATTCTATTCATTCTATTATGTTTTAACAGATACTTATATCGTTTTAATTATTTAATGTGCAACTATGTACTATATGATATTATGTTTGGTGTAATCACAATAATTCTTACTAATTAATTAACAAACCAATTTATTACATTTATAAACAATACATTATTACAGGTTATTGATTAAAAATATTTAAAAGTGTTACAAAATAAACCATAAAATATTGTGATGTGATAAAATTATAACAAACACCTCAAATCTATCAGCAATGACATTGACAAAGGAGTATTTCTGCAAATAAGAAGAGACCGGGTAAAAGAAATATGATTTGGCGAGGATTTTCCGTCCTAGTGTTATCGGTTTTAACGGCAGCACTAGGAAGTGGCCCTGACCCTGAACCCATCGAGATAGACACGTCTGCGTGGCGAGGCACCTCGCACGGACACAGAGGCGGAGGCACGCATGGCCATCACCGTGGGGGTGGCGTGGCACCAGGGGGAAATACAGGGGGTGGTGTCAATGATGGCACTAAGGTAGGGTGGTAAAAAAATAGAAAATAGGTGTTTACTTGATGCAATGGCTTGTGAGGAATCTTGAAAGTATTAAACCAAATTGTAACACTCTATCCAAACAAAAGATAAACTTTATTTTTTTAAATTGTATTTGTAGAATATTTCATGTCATCATTTTTATTACAATTCTTACCTTAAGGGGGTATTCTAGTCTATTTCAGGTATTTTTTATGGTTGAATAAAAAAAAAAATTTTACTATACTTTTTTACTGATTTATTTATTAATATTTCAAGAACTTATAAAAAAAATTGTATACAAAAAAAATTACGTTGTGGTTGACCTGATTGCAAAGCTCTCGTATGTCTGAAACATAAAATAAAAAAAGGTTCTTATTCAGGAAGGATGTCATTATGACAGGTATCAAAAAGAACGAAAAAAACATAAAATGGAGGCTGTCTGAAAAAAATAATTTTAAGTACTTAAATAGTAATAATAACAATTCAGCAATTTTCAAGTTAGGAACCATAAAGCAACATATATTGAAGGTACACACCAAATTTCAAGTTAATCAGTCAAATAAAACTTGGGATTTTATGTCAACCACTTTGAAAAAAGTAGTTTCGAGAAAAACGCGTTTAAAGTTTAAAGTAAAATAATGTCCGATGTGCGCCGCCAATGCGTCAATACTTAATCCTACCGTATTCAAATTTATGAATTTTGAAAATTTTAAAATTTCCTTTTCAGGAAATATTTTTAAGTCTATATTTTTTTAGAAAATGGAAAAAAAACATTTTTTTTTATTTCTAGACTAGAATACCTGCTTCAAATAATCCGGTTTTTTTTACTTTTTATCTCAAATAATTTTTTGAAATGTAAGTTTTTTTTAATCTTCAATTAATTTCAATTTAATTTAATTGTACAAAATAAATTATAAAACAGTCAAATCTTTTGTATTGTAACTTATCACTAACTAAGATTTTTTTAAATATACTCAATGTTATGCCCTGTTTTTAAAACAGATTTTTTTGTTAAATCAACTTTATTTACTTTAATAAAAATATTCACTTATGACACAATGTAAAAAATGAGTGGCTAGGTTGATATGTATTTAATCTTACTTATTTGTAGGTATATATCGGATGTCTTAGTTGCTGAAATTATTATTTTGTAATGCCTGCAGGCATCAGGAAAAGTAAAATTGATTTTAATAGAAAACATTTAGCAGTCATATGTATATGATATATTATATGAAATCCGTAAAAATGATATATATTTATGTTTTTAAAATGATTCTTTTCGAACAACAATCAATTTCCTTTCGAAAACTATACAAAACTCTTCTGAAAGTTTCATTTCATATGCCATTAACCACTTTTTTTAATGGCTTTGATCAACTATTCCCTTGTTATTGGCTTCTCAAAGTAACATTTGTCTTTAATGTATCCCCACAAGAAAAAGTCTCAAGGTTTGACATCTGAAGAGAAGGAAGGCCACTATCCTTTACCCCCATAGCAATTTTGCCTCCTACTCCCCAGATCTAAGCCCTCGTGACTTTTTTGCGACGATACATTAAAAACAAATGTTACTCCGAAAAGCCAACTGCGAAGGAAGAGTTGATCATTTTTTACAGTGGAATAAAAGTATTAAAATATGGCCGATTGTATTAAAACTAAACATGAGTAGAAACTGCCAAATGTATTCTATAACTAATTATTTTTAGCGACTTCCCGTGGGACATCCGAATATACTAAATTTGATTATTATCAATTAAATAACTAATAATACTGTTCCTGTTATTTGGTTAAAAAGCAATATTTGTTTCGAAATATTTTCAAGATATCTAATAAAATAAAACAAAGGTGGTAAAATTGAATGTTTATATCAATATATAATTAAAATTTAATTACTTGAAATGCAGTCATTGTTTTGAATCACTTTTATCTTATATCCAGTGTTATAAAGAGTTTGTTCTAGAGCAAAAAAATACACGCTATTATTAAGATGTTAAATCGTTATGGATTTGCACGAGAATTTAGTGGAGGGGTATTAAATATGTCAATTACTAACCATTGTCACTACTGTTTTTAAATCGTTCCCAGAGCTATAAAATCGATGTAAAAAACCGTAAATATATACATGGCTTGAACAAAATATATTGCATTTTGTGGGCACACATATGTATGTGCAATTTTTCACGATTTGTGCTTTATCTCTGACCCTATCATGAATTCATTTTTATTCTCTAAAAAATTGTAAAAAAATTAATAAAAATTTACTCGTTACGCTTATTTGTTTCGGAGATATGGTGACTGAAAAATTGATCGAAAATGTTCAAAAATCACGGAAATTGACGTTGTGAAGTTGGGTATTTGCGCATCATACATAAATCGTATGTGTGCATGTGTTCGTGTTTTAACTCCGACCCTATCGAGAAATCCATCAATACTATATAGTACTTTTTTGTTCTCTATGAAATTACAAATAAAATAAAAATTAACTCGCTTTGTTTATTTGACGAGGATAGGTATATGGTCAATCTATCATTTTTGTTTTGACCTGTTAAATTGCGACCTGCATAATGCTAAAATACACTTATGATGCGCGGAGACATTTTTTCACGACGTCATATCTCCGATTCTATATGACCGGGCGCCAAGAAACATTCCATAATAAAGTGTAACGAATTAATTTTTATTAAGTTTTCTTTGTAATTTTAAAGAGAGCAAAAAAGTATTCTACAATTATGTCAGATTTCATGATAGAATCAGAGATAAAACGCAAAACATGAAAAATCGCACATATCCGGTTCGAAATGGGCCAAAATTTATGTTTTGGTTTCCACTGCCAAAACATGTGTGCCTTTTCTAATACCTTCCGGTCGGAATTCAAGATCACAAAATCGACTGTTTTAAGTTTAAGCCTTAATGAACCCATTTATCAAATAATCTGCGTTGTATATATAGAACGATTGTTTATTTACCTCCAGGGAATGGCCTATTCGTATATACCACACAATTGATTACAGCTGTCAGTAAGCTGTCATTTATATTTAATACTCCACAGATAGCGTTTACATTGCTTTAAAGCAAATTTATTATAATACCATATTGATATCATGCTTTAGTTTCATATCAAGTAATTTAAAAAGTTCTGAATAAAATAAATTGAGCACTGTTCATTGAATGATATTGATTGCATCCTATTCAATTTACACAAAGTAATGCATCAGATAAACACATATTCACTGATATACATCCATCTACACATACACATATTAATTTCTGTCGTATGATTTGTGCTAAATACATTTGCATCTGATAGATTCTGGTAAATCATAAAAACGAGATAATGAACGGTTTGTCAATCAATTTATAAATTAATTATGAAAAATTGATGTATTGATAGATACAGTAGAGCCTCGCGTTTTAGTGTTCCGTACCATATAGTTTTTCAATTAATTCGATTTATTAATTTAGATAACACAAACTTTACTTATTTAAAAACTTTAAAACAGTGTAAATGGTCTATTTAAATTGAGACAAACAAATATCTCGAAAGGTTTTTCAGAGAAAATATTTGATAGAGCAGTTTCGGGTTTAGGAAGGAGAAAAAAAATGGAGGTAAAATTTTTTACCTTGAGTGGAGGTTTCAATGTCATTTTAAAAAACTTTTCAGACAAAAGTTGTTTCTTTTTTCTATAAAGTACGAATATGTATAAAAATAAATAGGATTTCCATTTAAAACAAATGAAGTTGATCTCAATATGACCTTAAAACCTCCAGATCAAAAATTTAACGTCCATCGGTTTTCTCCTCCTAATCCTGTAACTTTTTCTCAGAAACACCTTAGTTTTCGAGATACTTGCTTGTCTCTATTTAAATAGACCACCCAGTATAATAGTAGTTGAAATATAATCGAATAGATGGCAGCACGCTGTATTTTCAATCTCTATTAAATTGATTATGAGTTCGAACAATTATTAAAAAATACGTAACTGCGACGAATGCTGGTAATTTTCTTTTGTATTCCCCAGTTATTTCATTACGTTTTTGAATATTTGTTAAACAAACATTTTAATAGTATTAAAACGTTTACATATTTAAAATTCCTTGCATTGTCACCATTCGTTTGATACTTTATTTGCCGGGATTAAATTAAAAATAAATAGTAACCCGTTTGACCCTTTTAAAAACATTAAACTAGATTTTTATTTTATATTCTACTATTGGCTTAGCATTTAATCTAACATTACCAAATCTCAGTTTTCTACATATGTAGATCAAACGGTTCTGTAGTTAGAAAGCTGTGACAGACTGATAGACAGACAGACATATGTGTGTTTCATAAATACCCCTTTTCCGATTTCGGTACGAAACATTAAAAATTGTTGCAAAAATAATAAATTTAGTAAAATATGTAGATAAACTGGCAACAATGCATAGAATATTAAATGTGTATTACATAAATATATAATATATATAATTATGACAGTTTGCGTTAATCCAATCCAATTAAATTCAAATGATAATAAACAAATTTCATATAATCGCACAAATATTCATTTTTGGTTAAAATAACAGTTACCATTTCATGCTGTAATACAGATTAGCTTGAATATTTTGTACTTCAATTTCGGTCATTCATTTTCATCTAGATTTACACAACTTTTGACAACCGTGCAATACATACCTATATACTTATTTTCTGTTTATTATTGAAAACTAATAATTTCTTTGGTTTATTAATGATTTATAAACTAATATATATATATTATATATATATTAGTTTATAAATCATTAATAAACCAAAGAAATTATTAGTTTATATATATTATATATATTATATATAATATAATAATATTATATATAATATATATTTAAGTACAATAAAATGGGTATCAATAAAATATATTTGAATTCAATAAAGTTTTTAGTACGAAGAATGTGTTAAGTCTTTTTGTATTAAATCAAAACAATCGCTTTTTGTTAATAAACTCATGTCCGCAAAGTCGTCGTTTTAACAGTAGAGCAAACGAAATAACCCGACAAGAATTCAATAAATTTTATGTTTTGGCTGAAATTTTTTGTGGAAATGATGGTTTAAAGTATGCTATAAAGTAAGTTGTGAAGGGCGCAACCTACGAAAATCTATAATATCTGCTCCAGGGGGCATCGAAATATTTAATACATAATTTTATGTCTATATTTATTTATTTTATTCTCCTGGTCTACTTTTAGATAAATTTGCAAATAATAAATAAGTGCTTCGAATTGGTCAATGAATACAAATAATTTTTTTAAAACATTTGGTGACATTTTTCAATTTTGTCTGGGCAATTCTAAGAACTTTTTATTATTTACAAAATTTTCTTAAAGTTGATCCTTTAGGAGATAAACATGAAAATAAACACAAACATAGAATGTTTGGGTGCCCTCTGGAGTAGAAATTATGAATTTTCGTAGGTTGCAACCTTTACAACTTTTGATCAGCTTACTTTGAACTATCATTTCCTCAAGTTACAAAAAATTTCAACCAAAAGACAAAATCTCTTTTGTGTAAGGTCCTTACTTTTGCTCTAAGTACTGTTGAATTGGCTTGTTTGTGGACATGGGTTTATTAACAAAAAACAATTGTTTTAATATCCTCGACAATTTCTGAATGTTTATCGATATGTTTACGGGACACCTGTATATATCTATCAATGCATATAAATTAAAGACAAAAAAATAAAATGAATAGGTATCAATAATTTACTAAACAACTTGTTTGTTTTCTTATGTTTTTGGAATACATATTATTTACCAAAAAAATAAATGTTTAAAAAATATTATTGATAGTATTTGAATAACAATTATTTTACTTCAAAACTAATTGGGTATATAAACCAAATTTTAAAAATATTCTTTATACAAATACATTTATACAAAATAGGTACATACACAAAGTAATTAGCACAAATTATTTTTAAGCCGACTTAAAAAATGCTCAAGTTACTACGGAACATAAGGAAATCAATGTTATTTCAGTCACATGCAAATATCTTATTTATATTATAGTGATCTCGAGAATACATTTTTCTTGTAAAAATGAATCTTATGGCATGTGGTCCTCCGGTTAAATTTTCCTAATTTTATATGTTGTAGTTCTGGAGTTACTGATTAAAGTTCTCCATTGGCACGAAACTAGAAAATGAATACTTTTTCGGTACAGGATTCTATGCAGTTTAAAGTCTCGTCAATATTAAGACTGGATGAAATTTCCCGTAAATTACAAAATTGTGCTATCAAAAGTTATAAACAAACGTTAAAGAAAATTTGTTCACCCCAAGTAGTAAGAACTTTGTATAATCATTCTAAATATGTCATTTTGTTTTACAAATAATTAATTGCAATATTGTTTATTTAGTTACTAAACAATGTTTATTTTACATCGTGGATACTTGCTTGAAGGGATTCAAGAGACGTGTTGAATATAACTTTATTAACTAAATAGGCAATGTTACTGTTAATTAATTTTAGAATAAATTACATTTGTGATGCAAAAACGATGCAGAGAATGACTAAAAATGCAATATACATTTAGGAACAGAATGTTTTGAAATATTGCATAGAAATATGAATAACTATTAATTATGTATATTAACATCTGACCAAAGTTGCGTAAACGCTTTTCTGTAGTTCAACAGAAAGGAAAAGAAATTTATATTTTTTTCTAAATTGGTATATATTAATTACAAATAATAACAACTTAATTGTGTAAACGTCAGAATTTATTGAAGAGAAAAGTAAATGCAAGCAAACGTTCGATTCACCTAACCAAACCTCTGGATCTAGCAACGTGAAATTTTGGGGATGTATTTCTTTTATGGATTTTCATAAATTCAACCCCTGTTGGGAGGGTAATTTATTTTAATTTTAATACGAGTTTAATACTCTTTTATTTAAATAATATTGCATATGTGTATTGCGATATTCAAATAGGTGTAAAAAATTGTTCGAAACTAACATCTGAAATGTTATTAGATTTTACAAATATTATAAATGTTCATAAAAATTATTACAAGTCTAATATAAACAAGAGATAAATAATTTGTATGTATTTGAAACAACATTGACTATGATCCGTAGTTAAATACTACACCCTGTACTATGTACATATTAACACACACACAGCCACATAAATACAAGGGTACAATTACACCCCAGATGCAAGTGAACAGCGGAATGGGTTCAACGTCTATCGGGAGCGGCACAATATTCACTGGTGGCGACATCGGGCCGACGGGAGGGCACCATCATCGTCCGCAACAGCACAACAAGCTTAACATCGGTCTGATTGTGCCGCATACTAGTTTCGGTGTGCGCGAGTACAGACGCGCGATCAACACGGCCGTGGCGGGATTGCAGCGCTCGCGCGGACCCAAGATGAATTTTCTCAAGAGGTTCGAGTTCACATCGCAAAATGTGTACAGTGTTATGATGCAGCTTACGCCTAGTCCCACAGGTTTGATATTATGATGTTGTTTTTTGTATAAGAACGGAGTGTTTGTTAGGATTTCCCTTTAGACCAAGTCCTAGGGCACTACAATTTGAAAAGATAGCAAAAAAGCTTGAATCGTTATTGATACACAAAAATACTCTTAAGTGTAAATAATATTTTACTTTCTTATATGAAATATAATATACCGGGTGTTGTTATTAAAGACTACAGCGGATTATTTTCAAATAAACGAATGTTTAGAAAATATTTTTCAAATAAAAGTTTCGTGGTTTCGAGAGTGCTATATATTGACATTATGTGTTGACCTTGAAGGTCACCTTGATGGGATTTCAGGTTCAATTTTTCTTAAAAATCGTTATTTTAGAAATAATTTGCTGAAAAGTCTTAAAAAAACATCCGGTAGGTATATAGTATAAGAAAATATTGTTAAGCCGATTTTTTTCGCCATGATGTATGTTACATTGTACCTACATATTCCTATCAGTTTGGCAGACGCTGTAACTCAAAATAGACAAATCACAGAAAGGTGAAATTTTATATTAAGGATTAATTTTCGTCTCGGAAGAAAACCTACTATTTTTAAACATGACCTTATAACCGGAAATGGATGTTTACTCTTGTCAATTTTTGAATTTCCTATTTATTTTTAAAATGGGGGGTGCTAGAAAAATGCTATAGAGGATTTTATTATTTATAATTTATGTCCCATTTATTTTAAGGGTTCCAAATAAGCCCTATTTATCTCACTATATCGTTCATCTGTCCGTCCTTTTCAGTTAAATTTTGGAGAAATAGGGAAGAGGATCATAGAGTTATTTTGCTTCCATGTTCTGAAAGAAATAGGTGTTGCAATAACGTCGAAAAATCGGCTCCAAGATAAGATGTACTATCTTCAAAACGTAAAGAAAATTTGATTTCCACATGGCGGCTGTGCGTATCTGTATATGTATGTATCTGAATGTAAAATTTTATTTTTGTAGTTTAAAGTTATGTATGGTTCTCCATACTGTTAATATTATCTCTGAAGTTAATGTTTGTACTAAATTTATTCTTTTTGTGAATTTTATTTTACGCAACCTCACTGGGTAAGATGGCCTAGGATAGTTGACGAATTAATTACATGAAATATAACATCTAGATCTAGGAATTATTTTCATTGTTTTTATGTATGTACGAGTATCATATATAATTTTATATGTAGTTCTAACAATTTCAACTTTGCTCTGCTAAGAGACATCAGTAGTAGACATAAGATAAATAAAACATATCTCCATTCAGAAGCCAATCAGCAATTATAATTCACCGTAAATCCTGCAATTAAAGCCGTTTTATTCTTTGAAAAAGCTCCCACAACTATTAAAACAAAATAAGTCTCTGGAGATTTGCTCAAACTGTGATGATGCAGCTAGTCCAAAGTCCGACAGCTTTGACATTATTGTATTTCATTTTCTCTCTCTCCTGAATCGCCAAGACTCCCCCACCCGTTTTACCCATCCCTTACGCCTTCGCATTTGATTGATTTATTTTATTATCGTATGTGACATTGACGTGTTTATTAGATTGCCACTACATCAATTTTTTATATTTTATTTACTTCTCATCAAATCGAACACGGCTATGATTAAACACGTACATATGATATTATATTTTGTACCTTTTTATAATTATTAAAAGTTATTTTTTATGTTTATTATTTAATCTATTACATTTTTTATTTATACAAATATGTTTTTTTTAGATATCTGTTATATTAACCTTCAACTTTCTAAACCCATGGATTTTTATTTATCTAGAGTTTATAGACTGATGATGATCAATAAAAATAGCTAAGAAAAATATATTCTAAAAATAAACCTGGCCGAATGCCAAAGGTAGTTTGTAAACAAAAACTTAACAAAATATATTTATTTATCCTGTTGATTTACTACTGTTTTTAAAAGATAGATACTTATGTTATACTTTTTAAATTTTTACTGTATTATTTAAATAAAACTTCTACTTCTGACAAAATATTTTTGGTACATAGTAGCAAATTTTTGTAACAGGTTTTCTGTACGTATTGATATGTGGTGAAAATTATTACTGTTTGTGATTCTATACTTCAAATTACCGATTTTTTAGTTCCATAATACAATTCTACGCTCGGTTTTTACATATGGTATTAGTAGGAAGGTGTTTCCTGAGTGTAAAACCAAAATGTTGACCTTGTAGGGCAGCAGCGTTAGCCACTATATTGGAGAACAGAACCACTACTAATATAGAATAGAGCGCCACCACTGGAGGGTCAATTACATTGTCACAGCAAATTTAATCCATTCCGAAAAAATAGACAAATATCATATCAGCATTTTCAATAAACGGTCGGTATACACATATACATATACATATGTATATAAAATAAACCTTTGTGTGTTTTGTATAATGCGGAATCAATATGTGACAGTGAGTCAACATGTGTTTTTGTAGATACAAAACAAGTGTAAATCAGAAAACTGTTTGCAAATTAATTCCCACTGTGTATATACAATGTTTTGGCATTGAATTTGCATAAATAAACGCAGAAAAATATCGCGTGCTACACAAAAACGACAACATTGTAATTGTTAATGATTTTATAAAAACAAAATAGTTAGAATGTCAGTAATGTTTATGCTATTGAAGAAATGTTTCATAAATAGACTAGATAGATAGATAATCATCGTATTATGTATGTCAATACATTGTTTTCTAGATTCGAAGGATCGGGTAATTTATTCAAAAACAGTTTTAATTAGAAATTTGAAATAAAGGTCATTTTTTGCCCTAGTCTTTGGGGTGCCAGAGTTGACAGCAGTATTTTTTTTTTTAAATAATTTTTACATATCGTTTTCAAGAAGGAACACTTTGGTTCCATCAAAATCGGTCAAATAGAATAAGTGGGGAGAAATGGGTGATATGTTTTTGAAATTCAATCCCACAGACTAAAATATTCTTATTAATTTAAAAGTTAGTACTCATTTGTTTTTTGTACTCCAATTTGCTTTTTAGTTATAATATATTAAATTTTTACTTTTGTTTTTTAATGTAAAAAGTAAAATAAAAACAGTTTGCCACCCAATTCCTCCCACTCTGTAACTCATAAAGGATACATGTTAAATTTAGTGGGCAAATGGGTGTTACAAGAAAACTTTAATTTATATCTTTACACTGGTTTTAATTTGAACAAATTTCTTTTCACATACAAAACTATAAGTAAAGTTAATTTCTATAAAATTTCTCCCTTTTTGAAAATGGGGTGTGGGGAATTAAATTAATGTTTATACATTAAGATATTATCATGTTTTTGCGAATTTAAGAATGACCACCCAATTTACTATTGTGGGAGAATCGGGTGTAAATTATTCTACCCCCCGCCAACTCATCATCGGTATTCCTAAAACAGTAAGCGTATTAACATAGCTTCATATGTATGTACTATAATAAAATAATATTTAATTTATAAAAATCAAACACATTCTTTTTTTGTGGAATATTATTGTAAAGCCAAAGAAAGTGACAAACACATTTCAAAATTCAAAAAAAAAATTTTAAAAAAATACCACCCAATTACCCTTCACACCTATTTTCCCCGCTTACCCTATAGTTTTTAACTTGATAATAATGAGAGTTGGGCGAAAACAGCGTCTCACTTCTCGTTTCTCTTTTGTCAAACACTTTAGCCTACGATTTTGCCCTACCGCACGTATAAATACTTCCACATCAAAAAAATATAAAAATTCGGATATACTACTTTTCAAAAGGATTATATTATTTTTCAAGCAATTTCTATAACGAAACAAATATAAATTTTATTTTTTTGAGACCAGATGAAAATTAAAACAACAGATGGTGCTGTAATTTCAACTGTCACATATGTTCTTACAACACCGGAAAGGAGTAGTCTAATTATCTCGACACGAGAATATACGACTTGCATACGTATAACAAAGACACGTTAGTTCAAGATTTGATTTAACTACGAGTTTATCTTTGATGTTTATAGTTTAAACCAAGAATAATTGACATTTTATAGTAAATTACTGCGATCTAATTAAATATTAAAGAAAAATGTTTGATTACTACTAATTATAGTGGCCGATAAAAAAACACATTTGTTCTGTTGTCTCTATTTCAATAAGTGATTTTGGGGTTTTTTGGCGTGCTGAAACCGAATCCGTTACCCAATGTTTGAGAATTTATTACCAAGTAGGTAATTTTTTTTAAGTGCTCATTCACAATAAGAAATAGTTCTATCTTTGCTCTTTAAAATGAATTTTTACTTTTTACTGTATAATTTTTTTTCACCGAATTATAATAGTTTGAAATATTGTTATATTTACCTCGGGTTGCATAAAGCAAAATTAAAATTAGTTAATCAGTTGTTTTCATATCCAGATTAATGTTAATTCTAAACTTAATCTCAATTTGTAAATGAAAATTTTTTACCTTACAAAATATATCATAACAATGATTTTTCATAAAATTGACATAATAATGATTTTAAAGCAACTGATTAACTAATTATGATTAATTTTGCTTTGTGCAGCCCAAGGTGATTGTAGTAAAGTACATTGTGCAAAATGTGTCTGTCTACTCTATTAATAAAAATATCATATCTTCAAACTAGCATACCTCGATGAAAAAAAATCTTTTAAAAAATTAAAAGTCATTTTCATGACGAAAGATAGTAATATTTTTCACTATAAACAAAAGCTATAGAAAAAATGTCTTACTTGGTCAAATGGTCATACTTAAACACTGGCAAAATCATCATTTTGGCACATTTAGGTTAGGTTATTTCAAAAACCTGACGTGATAGAGCAATTTGGGCAACGGATTCTGTTTCAGTACGCCAAAAACATCTGAAATCACCTATTCAAGTATAGAGACAACAAAATGATATCGGTCTGGGTTATCAGCGCCGAGTTTTGACGAACATGATTAAAATAGCTACTACAAAAATATATAGTTACTATTTTTTAGGTTCTGTTATAACTGGCTGTATCTACAAGAATTAATAGTTAAACCGAAAATAATTAACTTTAAAACAAACTTATTAATTTAATCATGCCTCATGAATGGTTGGCTGAGTTTATTTTGAGTGTATGTAAAGCAGTGGCTTTCAAAATGTGTGTGTTTATGATTTAATAAAATGCTTGTATTCAAAATTAAATCATAAACACACACATTTTGAAAGCCACTGCTTTACATACACTCAAAATAAACTCAGCCAACCATTCATGAGGCATGATTAAATTACAAAACATATACATAATATAAACATTCAAATTTAGATAACATACCAACATTTGTATATTTACTATAGTAACAAAACATATTAAATCTACTTAACATGGAATATACCGGTACAGCCCTGTACAAACATTGCAGCAATAGAGTGATGTACCGGATATAAATTTATTTCATTTATAAAGTCATTTCCTGGCTCCGTCATCTCAACCCTGTAACATAATTATAGTCGTCAGAACGGATGGCTTGCAATATATACACGTCGGGTACGCTGTATTTTGTTTTAATGTGTTTTTAATGCTTTGACCTATGATTTATAATAGTTTATATAGTTTTATCATACTATGCCGTATGTTTATTTAAATGCTTGCGACATGAATAATTCTGGAACTAAACTTTTTTTTAAAATGTTACAGATTAAACTTGTTTGGTTTTTAGAGGAAAACAAAATGATATTATTAGTTTTGGGAAGTCATTTTTTCAAATAGAATCTTTTTTTAATTAAATTATCTTGCTCTACGAAATAAATAAACCTTTTGTCCAAAATCATTTTTTCGACTTCATTTTTACAAGATATTAAAAAAAAAATTGGAGATTTTTTAATATAAAAATTTTTTCCTGGAAACTCAACAATTTTTTTTTTAAATTATAAAAAACAAATTCGTACAAAAATTTATTAAAAACAAAAATTATTTATTTTATATTATTTGATAAACCGTGATAATGCCGTGAAGTAAAAAAAATAAGTTTCCTTACCAAAAAACTAATAACATTTTGTTTCCCTCTCAAAACAAAGCAAAAATTTGAATTATATGTTTTCAAATGAATACACGGTATAATAATTTTACAGGTATTGTAGATATATCGTGATGTTTATTATATTGTTGTTTTCATCATTCTTTATCTCTATTTGTTTTGTAGTAGCAATATTATTTTAATCAATACATCCCAAAATATTTTATGTATCTGTATATTCAGTACATGAGATTCTTAACTAGATGCACATTATGTAACTTATTAATTTAAACAATGTTTTTTAAATGTACATTCTGGTGGAGGTGCAGGGTAATATGTATGAATCAGTTGTTTTTTTAGTTACATATTTATAAACAATTGATAATTTAAAAAATATCAAAAATAGTAATAAATAATTTTAACAAGAGCTGGTATATCAACATTATTAAAGTGACATATATTATATGTAAGTTAACAAAACAAGTCTAGAAGATTCTATTTTCTGTTCTGTTACAACCAACACAATCATTTTTTGTGTTCTTGTATATCTTTCTTGGACATCATTTATGAACACACTTACGTGCGTACATACAATATACACACTATATAGAAATATATTATAGAAACAATTGTATATCTAGCACTGTTTTGTTTTAATGATATACATTCATTTGTTTCTATTTGTTCTATACTCTTAGTTGAGTTTGTTTATATCTTATGTTACTCTTGACATGCTCGGTAATTAAATTCAAATATTTACTTTATTCTTGGGTCTTTAAAAGCTATTTCACGGAATCGTCGGATATAATAAGTAAATTATGTTTTTTGTTTTTGTTTTTTAACTATGTCTGCTCTTAATATACATACGTTTACTTCGAAACAAAATATAAGAAAATATCAATTTCATGTGCCTAATCAATATAAACTATTAGTTTAGTTACATCAAAATCACAACTAACTACACTGCTTATTGTAACTTTGCTTATATACCATACTTTCTTCTTCTTTTTATTTAACTATATTCAGGGTCTTAAACTTTCTTACAAAGAAAGATACATACATTAAAATCGGTTTAGTAGTTTTCGTACTAACAAGGGCAACACTCCAACTTGTTCTTTCTGATTTTCTTCATATTGAAATATGTTGTAGAGGGGGGTCCCCTGATAACACCTATACCCGGTTTTGGGCGTAGACGGGTAATAGTTTAGAAGATATGACCCAAAATATTTTTTAATGCTGCATATATACCTAATTGTTTAAACTATAGCCATAAGCGTCTGTTGGCCTAGCGGTAATAATAACAGATCGTTAACCGATAGGTCCGTGGTTCGATTCCCAGTGTGTGTTGTTGCTCTTCAATTTTTATTTTTATTTTTAATTACAAACAGTGACTTTTTAAAAATATATTGTTCTTTTGTAAAATATTTTATGAATTTATTTGTTTTCAATGTTTCTTTAATCAAAATGTACAAATGTACAAAATTTTGTTGGTAAACAATTCAATATTGTAAAAATTGTAAACGTTTATTTATGAACGGTTGTACACTAGGAACATTTTATAAAAGATTGAAAATTAACACAGTTACTACATTTATACGAGTCTTGATGCTACAGCGGTGATCTTGATATAGATCTTGGGTTTTGGGTGTAAGCTGCGTCTTCTTTTAGAAGAGCCCTGAAGATGTTCACTGCAATGTGTGACGAAACGTTGGCCGATAACACGGTCAAATCGACGCGGCATACACCCGAAATCCAAGATCCAGTTACTACATTTATATTAATAATTATTTTGATTCATATGAAAAAAAAAACATATTTGTCATAATAATGGTCTGGTTGGCTTTAATTGCGGGTGGTCTAGATGATAGTTGACACAAAGGGGCTGAATAAACCCTTTAGAGCTAACGGTATTTCGATTAAAAATTTATTGTTTATTCTGGTTATGACTCTATTGTGCCAACGACGGCGTCAGAGATTTTGTCGCAAGTAGAATTAGGATAATTTCTCCGAAAAAGTGTACACCATTGTTCAAGTAACGTATTTAAGGGCAGAATTTATTATTTATTTTTAGTTACTTGAGCATAGATGATATTTTTTTATTTATAATCCCAATATTGAATTGTTTACCAACAAAATTTTGTACATTTTGATAAAATAAACATTGAAAACAAATAAATTCATAAAAGATTTTACAAAAGAACAATATATTTTTAAAAAGTCACTGTTTGCAATTAAAAATAAAAATAAAAATTGAAGAAGCACACACCGGGAATCGAACCACGGACCTATCGGTTAACGATCTGTTATCATTACCGCTAGGCCAACAGACGCTTATGGCTATAGTTTAAACAATTAGGTATATATGGAGCATTAAAAAATATTTTGGGTCATATCTTCTAAACTATTACCCGTCTACGCCCAAAACCGGGTATAGGTGTTATCAGGGGACCCTCCTCTACAACATATTTCAATATGAAGAAAATCTGAAAGAACAAGTTGGAGTGTTGCCCTTGTAAGTCGGAACAACCAAACAAACAAACGGATAAAAATTCTAAAAACTATCAAAACATTATAGATATTTTTATTATTTATTTTATTTTATTATCAGTAATGGGCAATACGGTCCATAGTGATTATAGTAACTATACGAATAATAGTTAGAGTAAAAGTATACTATCTACTGTAATGTAGGTACTTTAAATTTCTAGGTTAAAACTATAACCATATCACATTCCATTTCACGATGTTAAATGAGAATACGTATACTAGATAGCTCTAGCTCAAGAACATTAAAGAAACATAATATAAATCGAAAAACCTAGTTTGCACTCTATTATATAACTAGTTTCTCAGAAAATTGAATTAGTATAATTTTAATATTTATTCTAATATTGTCTTTCGTATTTGTTCATGGGTGATTCCAACAAAAACAGTTTAGAACCCTACCCCCGTGAATTTTAATCTTACTTTAATATAACTAATATTAATAATCATATGAGAAATTATTCAGGCCATAAAATATGGAGATTTTATTATGTAAATCTCAGTTTTCATCCCCCCACCTCCCCGCTCTTCATACACAGAAAATAAACATTGTAAATATCATATCTCCACCCACTCCGGACTATACCATATGCAAAATGCTTTCTTTGGAGCGAGCGTTCTATTATTGGTGTCGGACGCTCAGATACCTCGATAAAGTTTGGTCCTTATTAATAATTTTATACTTTTATCTTACAGAAATAACCCATATGAAGTTTTTCCTCACTGCAAAATTATGCGTAAAAAAATAGCGTCTGACGGTGGGGAGTCCTACTCCTCCAAAAAGATTACTAATAAGTATGAAAAAATATCGAGTCTTACGGAAGATTTTTTCCGATGAAAATTAATAAAATTGTGGCCTTTTTTTCGACAGCTTTTTGTTCAAAAAAATGTTAAATTTTCAAATAAAAAAGCATCCGTACGACGTTAAGAATGATGTGGCAAAATTTGAGACGGATAGCTTGAAAACTTTTCGTTTAAATCCACAATTTTGAAAAACGACGGTTCAAGATAAATGTTTTAAAGTTAGCATATGAGATGCCTTATATCTTGCACGTAGCTGGTCGATTTATATTTCTAAGAAAAGCTGTAGCGACCGGAATAATTCGAACGTCGCGACCAAAATTAAATAAATAAATTGAACTCACTTTTCTCTTACCAGGGTTTGAATTTTTGCAAATTACTTTTTACTGGATGCTTATATCACAAAAGGAAGACACCGTTAAGAATTCACATTTCTAGACCCTGCCGTTTTGGTTTGGGATTTATCTCATTATAGATATTAATTAAAACACATTAATTAATAATCAATATTCAATGCACAGTCGCCTATTTTTAAACAAAATCACATACCGGGCACATTACACATTTATTATACACAAAGTAACTTTTTTATGCATGTAATTTACAGAAAATTTTCCCCCAATCGGTCAAAGTAGCATTCATGTGCAAATTCGAATTGCATATTCAACCGAATGCGGTGTAGATACATAACCTCATTATTAGTCGAAATATTCAACGTAATTGTGGCTCTTATGGTTGCGCTAAACATTCGCAAACGAACGTTTTTTGACGCTTAATTTGAATATTTAAATTAAATTAATTTATATTCAAATGGTACAAATATTTCTAACATTTCCTCGTGGAAATAAATGTAAAGCTATAAGTTGAAAAATCATTGTGTTGTCCTTTTTTGTTGTTTGAATTTATAAATATAAATTTTATATGTACCTATTAAAACGTTGTATGCCGTTCATAAGACAAAACGGCTAGCTACATTTTCTAGTGACATTCTTATTTCGGTAATTTAAAACTCATATGGAGATTGACATTCCTTATTAATTTTGATTCTTTCATAAATTAGCCTATGATAATTGATATATCCATAATTGTCACCCAAGTTAGAGTATAAATGCAATACATTCTTAGATTAGGAAAGACCAAGGTTATTAAACTATACCAGCCGTCAAAATCCATGAAAACTACTAATTATTAAATTCAAATTTTCAATTTGACAAGACGGCCAGTGACGTCATATGCACTCCCCTCCTGCTCATTCCTCTCAAATGAAATAGTTACTAGTTGAATTTTTTTTCGGAAAACAGTATTTTTACGATTTGATAAAATATTAAAGCTTCATTTATGTACCTTCCTTCGCTTTGATTATTTAAATATAATAACATACTTTTTGCACTCGTGCTCCCGAGGTTAGCTCCTTATACCGCTTGGGAAGGCGTAATTATACGCAAAAATGTTCATAACAAAGACATAAATAAGATATTTTAAATGAAAATATAAAATAAAACACAACACAAGTTAAATGGCAAAAGATAACAACGATTCCTTTAAACAGCACCTTTAAATGACAAGCGCAACATTTTTCAACGTACCGTTTTTATAATTAAATTAAACTATGTGTATAAATTCTGGAAACATCAAGGAACGATTGTGCGTTGAATGAATTCCTTCTAAAAGACTTATTTAATTGTATAGAACCTCCATTTTCCCAACACCATTTAAAAACTCTCTAAGAGATTATAAAATGTAACAATACGATAAAACATCTACAGTCGAAACTTTGATATTTATTCCATTTCAGGATTTATAAAACAAACTTTTATAATATAATCAAGTATGAAGTTTTTGGAGTCTACGTTTCTATTACTTTTAATTTTGGTGCAACTTTTGTTTTATATAAATGTTAAATAATCCTCTTTGACTGAAAAAGAATCTTTTCTGACCATTAAAAAAGCGTGCTGTTTTTTATTATTAATTCTCTGTACCGACGAAAAGTTATGTCAGTCTTATTAATTCAAGTAGTCGTATTTGAAAAATTAAACACCAAATGAACTTGTAAGGTTTTAAAAAATATAATTTATAATTTCTCTTTTTGCGTTTCTTAATTTTCTTTCTTATATTTACAAGAATCGGGAATATATTTTTAATTTGCAGATGGACTAATTATGTAATTTAATTAATTATGCTTCTAAATTATTCGACATTATATGAATAATCATAACTAATTAAAATAAACTCCAGTGAAATGTATTGTTATATTTTACAATAATAATTAATATTCTGTTTTCAATTTTAAATATGTACACAATTTAACCTATTTTGTTTTTTATAATTTAATATATCGATTATTAAAATTAAAGGGAAATATAAATTAATATGTGTAACTAACTATGGCAAAACACGAAGCAAAAGTCAAAAATGATTTTTTTTTATGTTCCTATTGTATTACAGAATATAGTAGTTCACATTTATTCAAAACCGTTCCCCCCTCCCCCTTTTTAGGGATTTAATTTCGGAATATTTCAGATTCAAGAGTTTGAACAAGGTACTGATGAGTCAGTCACTCTGCATTTAAACTTGTAAATAAGTTCATATTTTTTTGTAAACAAGCTTCTTCCAAATTAGTTTTAAATTTCGTCCTCGAATATAGGATATTTTGAATTGTTTCACAACTTAATGTTTCAAATGCATTGTTTTTCTATTCTCCGTAGTTAAATTCTACATCCTGTACCTAATTTTAAATTTTATTATTTTTCAGATTTTTAGTAAGCGTTTATTAGTTTTTTTTTTTTTTAAATTACTTGCCTTAAGGAGAAAAGCCACTGTGACGACGGGTCAAAAAATTGTCAATGTTTGAGAATTTTCACAGGTATAACTTATTATTTTAGAATCGGGTAGAGGGCATTGTATCAAGTATATATTTAACTTATTTAATGCCAATTTTTATTGAAAAATATTTTTTTTTACAAAGTTATGAGTCTCGATGTGACGACCAAAAAAATATTTTTCTCCATTGTCCCATCGATATTTCGAAATGGGTTATTTATTTAAATCGGTTCATTCGTCTTTGAGGAATCACTGGGACAAGGTTGAAAAAAGTCGTTTCGAAAAAAACGCGTTTAAAGTTATCTGAGGGTCATAAGCACAACCTTGTCTCACTAAATTGACTGTAACTCAGACAATTTTCGAAATTTTAACATTTTTTTACACACTTTAAAAAAATGCATAAAAATCGATTTCTTCCATAATTTATCTTACAATATTTCTTTACGTTTATTTAATTTTTTTTAAATCTAAGATCTTAAAAATAATATTAATATATCCTTAGATTAAGAAAGTTTATCAATACATAACAAGCCATATCCATACTTCAAAACTATATTCGATATAGCAAAATACACAACAAGAAAACCTTAAAAGAAAAATTACGTATGCTGGATAACATCTCAATAAATTTAAAACTACAATTGAAAAGTAAATACAGAGAAAATACGAAGAAAATAAATCAACCTGAAAAAATAAGGCAGTCAACTGAATGTAACATGATTTATTTTTATATTTTCTTCTGTTATTGCTGCGGAACTTCTCAAAAGCTTATAATTTTTAAATTAAGTACTTATTTATTGATAGCTTTGTTTATAATCCCGTATCATTAAGATTAAAAAATAATTATTTCTAAACTAGTAAATAATTCTTTATAAATTTTTTTAAATCAATACATTTAAATATTTAATTATACGTTTTTAAATTATTTTTACTGGTTTAACTTAACAAATAAATGCCATCTAATGTATCTACAACTTTTAACATCTAACCCTAGATCACTAAACATTAGTCTCACAGACTACATACCTCTCACTTGTTGAGTGTTTAAGTGTGTTCCCGGTGCACCCCCGCCCGGCCTCGCTCATTACCTTCATAAGTGAGCAAATTAGTGACCCGCGTGTACTTATCATGTAGACACGCTATTTAGTTCTGAAGATTTCGCGAAACAAGCACAAAATCGCATTCTGCCAATACCAAAAACACAGGATGACCAAGTACTACATGGATTGAAAAATCTTTGGTCTGACATACAGATGGCGACATAATCAAAAAATTCTTATACTTCCCATAGAGTACCAACCTTAACTAGAATACTGTCAAAATTTCATGTATTCTTGTTCAAGTTACTTTTGTAAAAATGTTAATTTTGAGGTTTGATTTAACGTGAAGAGAAATTTAGGCAACAGATTTGGTTTCAACATGCCAAAAAAAAACCCTATTCTGGTCTATAGGACAAACTACAAGTTTTTTATTGCCAAGTATAACTAACCAAATATAAATCAAGTGTTTTACTTAATATGACAATAGCCTAAACCGATTCTGATTATGTTTGTTTTTTTTTCAGCTATTCTCAATTCCCTATGTAAGGAGTTCCTAACGGTGAATGTGTCCGCGATTTTATACCTCATGAACTACGAGCAATATGGTCGCAGCACTGCATCTGCTCAGTACTTCTTGCAGCTCGCTGGATATCTGGGGATACCGGTTATTGCGTGGAACGCCGATAACTCCGGCCTAGAAAGAAGGTAAATGAATCATTATACTTACTAATTGAGCTGTCCAAAAATTATTAATACACTCTCAGATTTAACTGTGCTGTCAAATGTATGCGATTAAAACTGAAAGTGTGTGAGACAAAACCAAACAAAAAGACTGGAATGAATGAAATCTAGATGGTAATTACAGGTGGATTAAATAATACAATCTTCAACCTACAAAGGGCGTAAACTGAAAAGAGCTGGTGAATGGCATGTTAAATTTATATATTTAATTGTACTTACAATTTCGGTGAAACTGAATTCTCGTCTTCAATAGGTATTTATTATAAATAAATAAATTTAACTGTTGAATTTAATTTTTATATAATTTTCAATGTTCTTAAGGTTTTTTTATGTCGGTTTTATTTTATTTTTAAGTTTTTCTTTTTTTTGAGTGGCGTATCTAAAAAGTCCATAGCCAGATTCTTATGAATTATTTTTTTTCGGAAGTATGTACACTCTTTCAAACGAAAAAAGTATCACCGAATATATGTATATTTGTAGGAGTTACGCTCGAAATACATAAAAAATATATACAGCAAAATTGAAAACCCTATCCGAGGTCAGATTTTGAAAAAAAATTATATGGGAGTTAAATTAGGAGTGTACTCTTTCAAACAAACAAAAATCGTCCAAATCGATGCATGTTTGTTGGAGTTATGCCCGAACATACAAAAAAATATATTGAAAACCTTAACCTTAATAAATTAATAAATTAAATTTCGTGACACTAGATCTGTATAGAAAAAAGTTCATTTCAATAGCTAGATACAGTATCACTATATGACCGATATTATGGAATTTTACCTACGTGTAAGTTCTACTCTCATAACTTCAGGTTTGCGTCCTTTTTGAAACATCCTGTATAATAACAATAACAATGTTAATTGAATGTAAAACATTTAGATAAAAGTATAACAAAACATTTTTTAATTAATTTATATACACACTCCAAAACACTTGATAGTAACGAACAAGCGACATAATAAATTCATACTAAGCCTTCTCATTAGCCTATATCTAAAGATAATGCAAACATCTTAAGCTGATCTGGGATTTGAACCCGGAATATACAGCTTACTAAACTAAAACTGTATAAACAGTTCAAAAACATTCCAAAACAGGGACGTAATATATTGTAAATAAAGTATTTAAATGTAGAGTTTGTAAAAAAACATAAATTCATACCTGTGAGTTTTATAGCATTAATGTATTGCTATATTTCAGTTGACTAGTATTTATTAACTTAAAAATGTAAAGACACATTTAGTTAACATATATTTGAAAATGAATGTATTTAATTGTCTCTACATAAAGAACCTATAATCAATATTGATTTTCTTTGAATATTACTTCAAGATATATTTTTCTAAAGGTGGATAGGGGTTCGCCGAAAAACCCTTATAGTTCTAAGGATTCCATGAGTCAGTAGTTTGAATACCACTGCTTATATTTCATTATATAATTAATTTTAATTCATTATTTTCTTCCTGTTTTAATAATTAGTGTAAGCTTATTGTAAACAAACAATGAACTAACTTTTTCTTAATAAGTTGATTATTTTTAGTGTTCCGAAAATGATGGTATGTCTGTCACACGTTTGTTGTCTCCCACCCATACCTGAAAAAATCGATAAAGATAATAAAAAAAATAATTGGGAATTATTGTTATTGTTTTTTGTTTTTTTTTTCAAAAATAATCAAAAACTAAAATTCTATCAACATGTAAAATGCCTTTTGGCACCATATGTTCGTTAAATATGTAAACATAATTTGTTTACAGTGTTTGAATTGATTTTTTTAGCGCAACAAGTGGTGTTTCAAATGATACGTCCAATAATGTAGCTCCACCTTTAAAAAATACAAAAAAGCTGTACTATATTGTGCGTGTGTTGTATTCAAATTTACTGCTTCGGAAAATTTGTAATCGCTAATACAAAAAAGTTGGCAGACTGGAATAATTTTTGGAGTACTAGTTAGCCTCGTATTTTTTTAATTTTATTAAAAATCACGAGCCTAGCTTTTACTTTAAAAATTATATCACTCTGCCAATTTTTTTGTAACCAATTTTTCTAAGTAGCACATTTGAACACAACATTTACATGATACAGCACAATTTGTTTTTATACATACTTATGTTTTATATATACATATTACGAGTGTCCCGTAAAGATATAATATATTAGCAGTAAAGCAAAAGAAAGGACCCCACATATTGAAATTTTTTGTAACTTGGAAAAATTATAGTTCAAAGTATGCTCATCAAATGTTGGGCATCGTTTTTTTAATAGCCACTTATTAATATTATACGAGTATCCAAAAGATATACATACAAATGGGTTTTATTTATTCTATGAACTTATTCGTCTTTCAATAATCATCAACATGATTAAAATAGTAGCGATAGTATTTAAAGCTTAATAATATGACAAACAATAGCGGGATTAACATACATTAAGTTATAAACTGTATACGTACTGTTTCTAGGTTACATCAATAAATATCAATTATTGTATAATAATGTTTAACAGTTCAAGTAAAACGTATGCAGCCAAATCTTGCAGTTTGGATTCTACATACACACTATCTAGTGCGTTTATTCTCTAGTACAGTATACATATAGAACGAATAATAACAATAATAATCCGATGAAATGAATACACACAAATATTCATCATGTATGTTTATGTGTTTATAATTGCACCAAAAATTTGATAGTATGCACTTTGCACACTCGAACATAAATTTTAGTACTTTGCACTAAAAATTTGATAGTAAGCACTTTGTACACCCGAACATAAATTTAATAAATAATAAATTTTAACTCGTATTGAAGAATATGGCGGTATGACGTCACAACTGTCAAAATTCATGTAAATACATAGTTATTCAGAATAAAGTTGATACTCTAATAATATACACGTTCTTGATTAGGGCAAACTATTGGGGCAAAGGGAGGTTGATTAGTTTTGGTTAGGTTAAAATATAGAAAATCACAAAAACCAGAATAAATATATCAAAAATGTATGATAAATAATCATCAAAAAATCACATTAAAAATATCAAAACATCAGTGGGATCATTCACTGCTAAGTAATAATTTTTAGTGCAAAGTATTAAACTTTATGTTTGATTGTACAAAGTGCATGCTATCAAATGTTTAGTGTAATGATTTGTTTAAGTGCATTTTAATACAAGCCTTACTGTAAATGGTTCTCATTGAGGTGATATTTGGTAAGTATATACCAAAGAAAAGTGCTGAAAGAGGAAAGTGAAATGGTGGATATATCCGTAAATAAATAATAGGATCACAGAAAATGGTAAAACCTTCCGTAGAATGTCTAAATAAAATCTGTGATATATTTTTTTGATACTTATGTTATTCATTATAACAAAAATAATTTTTCCCACAGACTTGTTTAATTTATTTTTGTTTACTTTTGGTATAACAACATTAACTGATATGCCAAATCGCCAGACTGTTAATAAATACAAACATTAAATTTCATTTAATTAATAATTTTTGCTACTGATTAAATAGCGATTGGTTTTTCCGGGATTCAAAATGCATGTACTTACATGTCTAATGATTACTAAAACTAAAACTGTCCAACTTTTAATGATAAGAAAGACTACTGGCTCCCTAAAAAGATTTAATATTCATACCTTAAATAATATAATCATCTACTAATATGTCATTTGATAATTAAAATATTCATATTTAATTAAATTTACTTCGATTATTAATAATTAAAGGTTAAGTAGTCGCTTAAAACATAGATACAAGATGACTCAGACCTGCAATGTAAATTATAAATTGTTGTCCTTTCGAGCTTAACATGAACCTATGGTCGTTAGTGACATTTCCCTAAACAATGCAAGTACAGAGAAGGTATCCGAATTTTATAGGGACTAATTATACTAAAATGAGTTGATTTCTGTTGATTTTCATATAATTAAATTATTGCTTTAAGAAATAAATATTTTAAACAAAAAAAACAACATGGCATATTGTTCTATGAAATAAAAAATAAATAAAAAGACCTTAAGTAACAAAACTGGTAGCTGCGAATTCTTTAGCAAATTACACTAAAATTAGTTTCCGGTCGTTTTTGTAGAATCCGATTTTATTTCAAAAGTTATATTTTTCTGATCTGAAGATCTGGTTGAAGATAAGGGTTAAGGGTGAAATTTGAAATTTTACAAAAAAATTATTTTTAACATTCAAATGTAAAAATTCTAGATTTATTGGTGTCACCCATAGTTACACAATAGCTTAACATAATTTTCAACTTCGAAAAATATTTTATAAAATAAAAAAATATTAATTCTACAAAAAAATTTGAAAATTGTAATTTAAAAACAAAATAAAATTTAAAAAAAAGAATAAAGAAACAAAAAACAAAACAAAAATTTTATGAAATTAAAAATTAAAGTTCTTTTTAATAATAAAATAAAATCCTACCGTATTTTTTTGCAAGAAAGAAAATTATTGTAAAAAAATATTTTAGATTTTTTTCAATGAAAAATAGTTATTTTGATACTTTAAAGACGCCATTTTAAATCCGCCATATTGAATTTCATATTTCTGATGTCAGATCTGGATTCAGCATCCTCAAAACTGGTGGTATACCAAATTTTGTACAAATTATTTTAATATTGTCAAAGTTATATAAAAATGTACATACATATATGATCTATCACAAGTTTTGGCACGATTTTTTTTATGTATTATACCATTCATATATATGATCCATTGCCACTCAAGGGGTTAAATTTAAAAAAAGGTTGTCCTGGATACCATATTCCTCTTTAAATATTAAAATTTGAATTTGAAACTTTTATAATATAATCAATAGTTACTGAAATAAAGTGTCTGGTCCTCTAGTAACAGAATAACATATATACCAGACCCATTACTTAATAACAATAACAAGTACACTCCTGTATCCATCGTCGCCGGGCCTGAACGCAAGGACAATGTGTGTTCACCCTCGGGCAATCCTCCTATGTCCTTTCCGTTTGTGTGCGAGGATATTGCGACATGTAGTTTGAGGAAATATAATTAACTCAGATACCGCCATTTCACGTACTAGTGAATATAGCCAAGGAAAACTAAACACTGCTACCACGTATCTTTAAATTTAAAAAAAGGTCAATTACGGTTATTTTTTTATTAGTGAAGATTTAATTTGTGTTAATGGAACCTACATTTGTAGCTTTATTTTATTTTATTTTATAAAAGTTAAAATTACTTGGAGTCATCGTTAGCAAAACATTTATTTTGCTGACAATGTAAGTGAAGAGAGACCAAAAATCTTACGTAAAGTAAAAACTACAAAGTAATGAATATTTTTAATATAATAAATTAATTTTTTTTACTTCCATCCCTTTGTTTACATATTCTTCATAAGAAATAAACACACGTTCCGAGAACTCCTCTTATCTTTTTACTACAGTGTAGCGTACTTATAGTACGTAGTAGTCTATTTAAATTTTGCTCAATTCTGGGAATCCCAGGCATAAAAGTTTATACAATTTTTTTACGAAACGTGAAAAAGTAGTTCCTTAATCTTACAATTAGAAATAATTTGATTTTAATTTTAATTTTGATGTCTAGTAAAAATAAAAAATAAAAAAACTTATTACGTTTTATCATTTAAGGGAAGGTTAAGTTTACAATTATTTTTTAGGGGGTCTGAAATCAACGGAACTATACTTATGTAATACTTAAACGCTCCCTAACACAAATCAACAAAAAAAATATTTTTGTAACTGAACCTGAACCCGAAACCCAAAAAAAACGCATTTTTCATTATCCTGAACCCGAACTGAACCGCTATATATCAAGATCAACAAACCTGAATCTGCATCCGAACCTTTTCATAGATAAATGATAACCATATATTTTTAAAAAGTTCAATAAATTATTTTTAATATTTTTCTCCAATGATTTAAAAAAAAGATTATAAAATGTACTAACAGGAAATCTATTTGAATATCTGTATGATACTTCTAAAATTTACATATTTTTTACTTTCTTTTTTAATTCTATAACTGAGTTACATTTCAATTTCCAAAAAAATCTGAAAAATAGAGATTTCAATCTTTTAAATTTTATATAATTTTTACTCCTTTTCTAGCCACATTTTAATTAATTAAAGGCTATTAATGTTTTTCTTCTTCAGAAAATGTTTTATTTGTTAATTATAATTTTTTGGACAAAATTTTCTTTCAATTACAAACTTGAACCCGACATCAAACCGAACTCGAATTTAAATCCCTGCTTACAAAATTTGTTTCTGAAACTAAAATCATTGGCAATAAGGACGTTACACTATTAAAGTCTTTTTTTAAATCCCTGTGTCCTTTCTGTTTGCCCAGCACTGAAATACAATTATCTCGAGATCCTCTCGTTTCATATATTAGTGACTACCACGTGCTATGCATCGGAAGTAGCCGTGCACTGTCCACTCTGTGGATTAATTCAATCTAGCAGGCTGGTGAAATGACAATACGCGTATATTAAAGGTTTATTAAAATTAATGTAATATGGAGGCACTTAAAGGGGTGTTATTGCTATACGGTTGATAACATAAGTAGCGTTGGGAATAATGTTATGCTTTTTATAGAATTTCATGTATGTTTCTTGAAAGTTAATTAATTAAGTAAGTACAGTAGAGTTTCTTTTTATGCGCATTTGATGTTAAGCAGTGAGATTTTTCATGCAAATTCAGGGATTCCCCATTTCGGCGAGTGGGGTATCTAATAAAAGCTGACAATTCATGGAATTTAAGTATGTAGACTTTTTTCTCACCAGTCCACAAACAATGCTCAGTTGTATTTTCAGATAGTGACGATAATTCTGATGAAAAAATATAAAAAATATTCTTACTTTTCAATAATTTATTTTATTTTAAGTTTTAAATTAATTTTTTTCAGATTTTCGAATTAATTTTCTTTGTGTTTTTTAAAAAAATATGGAACGTATCCCTAATTTTACAATGTAAGGGATTTTTTATACGCGATTTGCTGTGAAACGTATCTACCGCGTAAAAAGAGACTCTACTGTAATAATTCATTTGTATCTTTTGGTCCTTTCAGATACAAACGAACATATGTATATACAAACGAGTTGAAACGACGTTGAATCCAATGCTGTTAACGGATTTAAAATATTCCAAAAATTATATAGTCTACGATGTTTTTTTTGCTTTTCCCCTTCTAGCCCTTAGAGTTAAAAAAATAACCCTTGGTGGTACAAACGAATACACAAAATGTAGAAACGATTGCACATGATTAACAAATTATTAAACAATCCAAATTAGATATATCTACTTTGGAACTTAAATTTTGTTGTCGCCATTATTTTTAATTTATATTATTTAGCCCTTTGTTGTAAAAACGATAATATTTATGTACCCTACAAATGGGTACAAACGACGGTGAAGCCGATGCCGTTGACAAATGTTTATAATCATAATATGGGTTGCTACCCTTTTTTATTTTTTTATATTTCTTAGCCCTTTAAGGTATAAACGAAACGTTTTCAATACAAACGGAGTACAAATGAATGCATAATAAAAAAAATCGAATTTTCAAAGTCAGTTACCATTTTGTCGAGTCTATTATCCACTCAACAAAAAAATCACCACACCCCCCTCCTAGAAAATATCGTAAATATACCATTGCTTCCTTCACATCATCCAACAAAGCAATAAAATAAAACATTCACATTCACAAAAAGTAATAAAACACCACACAATTCAAACGGTATTCATTTTATTGTCCAGGGCCTCACAGACATCTCTCCAGCTTCAACTAGCGCCATCTCTGGAACACCAAACGGCGGCAATGCTGAGCATCTTAGAACGATACAAATGGCATCAGTTTAGCGTCGTCACGAGCCAAATCGCCGGCCACGACGATTTCATTCAAGCCGTCAGAGAACGCGTCTCCGACATGCAGGTATTGTTGAATTATTTGCGCGTCATGTTAAACTATTCAAAAGACCTTTTAATACTTGTTTTGTTTGGGTTGGTGGTTTTATGGCAGGGAAAAAGTTTTGTGTGTATTCTGGTAGATCGGTTGGAAGAATATAAATAAAAGTGTGTTGAGCTAGTACTCAGTTTAAATGATGGTAATGTTCTTGCGTATAAATCAACTATAATTAAAGTGTTAATGTTTTTGAAATATATTTGTAATTTTAGTTTAACTTTTTATTCAATGCATCAAATAATTAACTGCACTCAATTTTAAATATTTCAGTTTTCAAATGATTTTTCGTTGCAATATTCATTTTGTATATGGTGCGAAATTGTAATTATCTTGATATTAAAAAATAAAACAAAATATATTTGTCCAAGCAATAAAAGAATTGATTAATTTATTTAAATAATATATATTAATTATGATGATTATTTAAATGTATTATGACACTTAATTCTCTAATAATAATAGCCAAAAAGCCGAGAATTCCTAGTGCATAAAGCGTAAACAAGTAACATAACGTACCTACTTAGTTATTATGTAAAATCCCCGACCATCTGTGTTTGACACACTGTGCATTTTTATTAAGACAGTTCAATAATCAAGTCGTTCTTGTTTTATTATATGAACTATTTTGACTTTTAGTTAGTTATTAAATAATAAAAAAGTAAAGATATAAAATAAGATAATAACTTACTTTCATCTTTCTCTATGATATCTCGTTTATTTATAAAAAAAAATTATCGGGGTCAGTTGTCGGTTTTTTAATCACTTGACTGACCGAGTTAAACTTACCCCGAATTTGAACTCAGCGACCTTAAAAACATATAATCGCTTTCCTTTCTGGGCATTTCAATGAATGTTTCAACTTTCATCACTTTTTTGAAGTTAGGTATGAAATGCGATTAGATCAAGTCAAACCAACCCCGGATTCGGATTCAGCGACCCAAAACACGTAAAGAAATGTTTATCTCGTTTGATGGACAAGACCTTTTATTTTTTCCGTTTGCCTGTGTTTTCTTTAAAATGACGTATAGACTCAAAACCCCGGAATGTTTACATTGTACTAACATATCGTAAATATTTGTATGGATTATTAACTGATTGATAATTTCAAAAATAAACAGAATAGAATGTACAAATGCAATATATCTATTATATAGACTCTCTTGATCAAGAAACATAAATAAATACACTATCATAGATTAAAAAACTTGTTAGTAGAATAAAGTTCAGATTTTTAAAATGCACGCTCAGATATTTTCCAGCGTTAAATCGTGCAAAGCGGGAATATCTTAAATGAGAATTAATGCCTCAGCGGTCACGTATTGATTAGAGCATAAAATTTGTTTTTTCACTTTAATAACTTTTGTAATATTTTTTTTACAGAAACCTTGCTAATGTACATTTTAGTTTCAAATTACACAGATAATATGAACTTTGCACATGTGTTATTAAACCTTCTTTGATATGATTTTTTTAATTTAATTTTTTTTTTAATTAAATTAAATTTTTTGTGTTGCTGAATAGAAATTTAATGGAAGCTATTAATTTTAATGTTTTATTTTGAAGTGTACTTCATCGCAAAACTATGGATTATTATATATAAAAAAAAAACATCTGCCAAGTGAATGCACAGTGCTTCCTCATGTTAAATTCACCAATGGTAGTTAATTATTATCAATCAATCTTAATAAACATCGATAAAGTATTCAGTTGGCTTAACGATTTAATTTTTATACAATTTTATTTAAAAAATATTAATTTAAAATTTTTCTTAATACGCGCATGATTCTTTTTTCGTATATTTTAAAAAAATTTCACAATTTCAACCTAACTTTAAATTTTTCTGTGACAAAATGATATTTAATATGTCAAAGCAAATAGTGATTTTAAAAAACAAAAGACGACTTTTTAAACCAAATTGAGATAAATCTTTGTAAGGGAATATTTTACAACAAACGTTGAATACTCTACATTCTACAAAAAAGGTTCTATAAAATTTTCACGTAACCATGTGTCGTTCTTGAGATATCTTAAAAAATAACTGTTTTGGGATATCACCCTTCCCCCATACCCACCATTTTAATGATTTAAAAATGGGACCCTTCCTTAAGACAGACCTAAACAAATCAAGTTTCATTAATATTGATTCAGTGGTTCATGAGTTATGCGTGTGACAAGGATTCACGGGACACACAGGCAGACAGTTTGTCTTTACCTGAAACGGAAAGATCAATTTAAAATTTTGAAATCGGAGAACAATTTTTTTTCTCATTTTAAAACAATCACAAAGCTTCTCGTATCTTCGATATGGTGAGGAAGCAAAAATCGTCATTTATCTAATTTGTTTTTAATACAATAAAAAGTACAATATATTGACTTTTGGGTCATAACTCAAAATTTAACAAAGAAGCATTTTTCTTTTTTATCAGATTGCTTGAAAGGTTCGTAACGATTTTTTAAAAGATGACGTGAACTCGCGCAGATGGTTTACACTTAATTCTAGGTTATGACGATGTTATATTCTGAAACGATACATTTTAACGCTTTGTTTAAAACACTTACCCTATTTACCTTATTCACCTAATCTTACACCATAAAATAATCAGTTACTTTGCTCTTTGCAAAAATATTTTAAAGGCTTGAATTAAAATACCTCGGCGAAAACAAATTGTACAGTGAATCGTAAAAGTTCATTTTAAAAGAGAAAAACAGTACAAAAAGTTTCTGCATGGTAATGTTCCACATATATAGACAAAAATCATCATTTTTGGCAATTTTAGGTTAAGAAATCTCAAAAACTTGATGTGGTGGAACAATTTGGGCAAAAGGTTTGATTTCAATATGCAAAAAACTTTTGGGATCAACTATTCACGTCTGTAAAACAGAGCAAAATTTTGTTTTTGTTACCCAGTGTTATCTTTACATTTTCTGAGAAAATCAATCTAATTTAGTTTTCTGAAAACCTAAAAATCAAATTTATAATCAGGGTTTCCAAGGTTTGTCGAATTTGTATACTAACCCGAAATTCCTAATGGAATAATATTTTGTTGTAAGCTAATTTGTGCGATCTGGAACATCCTGTACATATATCCTATGTATGTACCCACACACTTTAAAAACAAAAAAATAGATCAAAACAACTCGTCTTAATCTCTCTCGTCGAAAAACATTTGACAAAAACCGTTGCTTGACAATAAAAGAACAAACTCACTATCAATCTAATTAGATCTTCTAACATCCATAGAAAACAAACAGAAAAAACACGCGCGCGCTTTACGTTATAAGAAAAAGAACAAGAAGAGAGGAAACGTAGTTGTCTTGGACATAATTACGTCAGTCAATCATCCAAAGAAATTGCGCGAGCATTACTGCGGACAGCAAATGGCGGATTCGGCTGTGCAATCGTATCTCTTGTGACACAAAATCTCAGATTATGGTCTTAATTAAATGCTTTAGCTGTTGGTAGGACCGTTTTGAAATCACTGCATTGCAAGTAATATTGCTATGACCTTCATGTAATTTTGTATGTAACACTATCTTATTTGACAGTTTGATTGCTTCCTTAAGGTTTATTTTAGGATGTATAAATCAATTAATGGTTCATTGTGGTAGGCTGGGTAGTAAAATATAAAGATCTAACTATAGTTTGTCAAGTTTCACTTTTTTGTACAAACAAGTTCGAAAAAGATATTTTAATAATATTAATATGTAATAATATAAGAACAGTATTAATATTAGGAAAACGTTACTTATTTCCACTTTCCACCCATGAACTCTAAAAGATTGGGGACTTCTGATTTTTAATCTTTAATACTGTTTTTATATTAGCTTCAGTTATGAAAGCAAGAAATAATTTAATATGTGTGAACAAAAATTAATTAAATTAGTTAATTTTCATAATTTTGAAAGAGGGTTAAATATAACATAAACTCGTCAAAAGCTTCTCAAAACTCAAATAAAGTAGCATAATTATTGTTTTATTAAAATCCTAAAATTACATTTTTAACTCTTCAATGAATTTGATTTAAATCAGTGCTACTCAAACCATGGTCATTTTCAAACTTTTATTTATGACTGATTAACTAACTAACATACTAACAGGTAAATCTCGTCAAACCCTTTCATTTGATACTCATATCAAGGGGGTTGTGACGAAAAAGGTAATCCACCATATTTTGGCGTCCGCCATATTGGATTTAGAAAGATAAAAAATTTCAAATCGAAACGACAACTAGAATGGATGAAAAAATGACTTCTAAGATTTGTAAACATTGTCATAAGATTAACTTTAATATAAAAGCTTTGTAATTAACTATCACAAAACTATTGTTAAAGAAATAGACTCGATTACCAAAATATAAACTCAATTTATTATATTATATCTCATTGAATTATATCTCCCATTTCAGAGTAAACTGTTTTGACTATTAAACGATCCATTATTTTGATCTACTATTCACGAGCTAATATTTGAAAAACGGTGATTTACATCATCAATTTTCAAATATGATAACTTTCACCGATCCACATCATTTACAGCTACACATATAACACAGAAACATGCTTTATTTGACATATACCAGAAACAATAACAAGATAAACGCGTAAAACAGCCATAATACCAAAATAGTATCCGCAACGCCATCTAGATAAAGGCGCGGCCACATTGCGTTATTATTTTCGGTCTGTGTTTGTCATTCTTACTAATTATGAGCGTTTAATTTACGGAGATGTAGTTTAAATCCTACTAATCCAACAGACACGCTGGCAAACAGGTCCCGGGGGTTTTATCTCGTGAGTTATTTACTCTTACCATCAGAATATAAAATAGCGAGGCTTATGTGACGCAACTTACACGCCGAGGGTTTTATCTAAAAATCGATGCTCTCGACTCTGATCTACTCAAGCTTTCCGGTTTTAATTTCGGCTGGGTGTTTGAAGTTAAGATTAATGTGCGATAATTAGTTTAGCTAATACAAACCTATCATAATTTCTAAATACCAATTATGCAATGATTCTAGAAACGTGTCATCTATATCTATATATAAATATTATAAAACGCAACATCTATTAGTGCGCTTATAACTCGAAAACCACTTATCCGATTTACATTATTTTTAAATTCATAGATATTTTCTCTGGCCAAGTTATAGGATATATTTTGTTACGTTAGGTAACATAAGAAATAAGCAGTAACGATAACAGTACAGCAAGTCGGAAAAATGTTTGCCGCCAGCGCGCTTTTTTGCAATACGCTACCTAAACCATTAAATATTAAATTAAATAATGTAGTAGAAATTTGTGTACAATTAAAAGATCTAAATTAAAGTCCGCGATACCATACTAACTTTTATATCTAACAATAAGCCACAAATTACAGTATAATTTTAATAAATACCGATGAAGTATTCGGATGCCTACTGCTTCAAATAGAATTAAAGTTAATGAAAATCATTAACAAGATTTTTGACTTGCTTATTACAAGTTAGTCATGTTTTAATTTAAAAGGGGGGCTACGATTTAAAAAAAATTGGGAACCTTCGGTGTAGTCTATTTCCTCTATAAAATAATTTTTATTCGGCAATACGTTCAGCTTTGATCGATCTATGAGTCTTATTTGAATAAATATTGTGTTTTTTACGGGGAAATATAATTTGAGTGTTTAATTAATTCCCTAATGACGTATTTACATTGCTATTGTTTTCAGTGCAACATCAAGATACTCACATCAATTAAAATTATTTTGAATGTTAACCCATTTCTAGACAGGGTAAGAAATAATTTGAAAATTACGGAAAATAGCTTATAAAAAATTTTAGTATCATAATGCGTTCACGCAACTTTGGCGCTAAATGGGTTAATTGTTAAATACCAGTGATTATTATCAATACTTAACTTTAATTCTATTGAGGGCCTCTGAAAAAGAATTTACAACTATGTCTGGGAGTTATAACTTTGCATATTTTGTTAAAATTTCAAATATTTTGCTAATATAGAGATACGAGATATTTTTTTTGTGTCGAACGGATGAAAAAGTGAGATTAATAGGGTTCTAGTCGCAGAGAAACGAAATAATGGGTACCTACCCAATCTGAATTTTATAGTTACTCGAGTAGATAACACGATATGATTTTTTTATAATAAAACTTGAAGCCGTGTCTATAATAACGAACACGAGAAGAGCCCATTGAACGTCATATCAATTAACCACAAGCCGTTTTAACGATCGCTCCCGTGGGGGAATTAGTCATATTAATTTTACATTACCGAGGCTTTAAGTGAGACACAAATCAGTTCGCGTTGATATAGTAGTTGGCGTAGAGAGTACACGTGCACCCACGCACGCAAAGAGCCATTGATACGTGAAATAATCGCGTGTTGTAATTGTACAATTCTCTCTCAATATGATGCTATTAGGTTAGGGTGCCAATACTATTATTATTACAGTTGGCGCTGGTAATTGTGATTACATTAGTTCCGTGAGTTTTCACTTTTTTTATAGATACTGAACTAGTGAGAAATCAGTAATTCATAGTGATTATTAACTAATTGAAATAGTTAAAAGCGTCCTCTACGAATTAGTGAACAGTCACTTTTAAACTGAAGCCATCTAAAAAAACTCATCATTATTTAATCTATATATACGTGAACATCGAAAATTTTCGTACGTTTTTTTAGTATTTATTATAAAAGGAGATTAATGAAACTTGCATTATTCAAAAGATACTGTGCTATAGATGTGCACAAAAAAATCATGTGTGTATATTGCCTTGCATCGTTCAACAGCATAGCACAAGATATGTAAAGTACAAGGTAGCCTCAGTAGCTCGTCGCAAGAGAGAGAAATACGTCATCTGGGATGCTCAAATTTGGAGAGGGGAAATGATATGCCCCATCATGACAAATATAGCCTTGTAAAATATAAAATATATATATATATATATATATTAGTGATATAAATATATTAGTGAAATAACCACTAATTCAGTTTTAGAGAGTACTTTAAAACTCAAGATTTTAACGACATTAGAGGTTTTGAAGGTCCCTGAATCACGTACGACCATTATCTCAATGACGATTGTGTGTATGTTTGTTTGTCTGTCTGTGATCGCTCTACAGCCAAAACGGCGAGACTTACAAACATATAATTTTTAACTTAAAGGTTTGTATACTGTAGATGTGAAGTTCCTATTTTTGAAGAACACTACGAAACCGGAAACGGATGTTTACTCTTGTCAATTTCTGATTATTTTTGAAACGGTGCGTGATAGAAAAATGTTTTAAATAAAAGTAGTAACTTAAATAATTTTTTCTGTATAATGATGTATAAAAAAATCTCATAACACTCATAGCTGTTTATTTTTTATTTTTAACTATAATACCTACTTAAATTAAATATTCGACAAATTAGGAAGTTAGTAACATTGACTTATGAACAACTCGTGTCTTATAAATGAATAAGTATACATAGAACAAGTTTGTATGGTGTATGATGATATTCGGCGTTCCACAATTACATATTGTGTATACGTACGTTCTATTAATACATAAATTCTATTGACACGTATATAATTAGATACATACCTACTGTTTCATAGACAATACATTGTACATAGATACATAAATGTTGTTAATATTATTATCTTTGGTGCTAATCCACAATGTCATAAACAACGTCATAGTAAGGAAAGTAAAATGGTAGAGATGGTTTCATATAAAGGTATTTTGTATTTATTTGTAAGTTCTATATTTAATATAAATTTGCTTTCGGACATCTATCATTTTCGATCGTAAATAAATTTTCATGTTCTTAAAATTTTTACTGAACATGTAAAATGATACCCTCTAGTAAAATATGTAAAAATTTATTGAATAAATAATTTTTCAGGGGGGGCAATAAGAAGCTAAAGCAAGGTAAAAAAATATTTTTTTATACCAAGGCACGTTAAAATGTATAACCAAACAAGCGGAATTTGGCCCTTTTTATATTTTTTTTCTAACTTAAAAATGGTGCCTGTAGGGGGCTAAAAGCAGGCTAAAAAAATCTGATAACGAGGCTTTGGTGGGACTACCAACGACAAATACTAGTCAACAATATAATTTTAAATTTTGGAATTATAGGGAGGGGCGTCATAGAATTTTTTATTTTGATATCTAGGCAAGTGGGGTGTCAAAATATAGATCTCAATTAGTAGAACTTGACACTTTTTTATATTTTTTTCTAACTTAAAAATGCACCTGTAAATGGTTCCAAACATTCCACGTAGTACGTACTTCGGAACCCTTATGACATACACTCGTGTATGTCTTGCCCGAATTATTTTATAATATTTGTAGTTTTAATTAAAAAAATGCGTCAATCTAAAATGTCCGTTTTATTGCGTTTCTCCCCTATATCACTAAATTTGTTAGCTCTAAAATGAAAAAGTTTTGATTACGAAATAAACACAGACAAAACCGCAAGGAATTTATTATTTTAAATAATCCCCTTTTTCCAATAAACTGTAACAAAATTTTAATGCACTCTAACTATATTTACTATAAATTTATGTTGTACTATAACTTTAAACAAACTAGTTATATCAAATTTAATGTAGCGTTGAGAAAGGTTTATTGAGCCTGTATCTTTACAACCATATTATTTGTGTATAGTACATTGTTTGTTGTTTTCATCATAAATTATGTTCAAAATTATTTAACGTTACAATATCGATTAATCTAATAATATAAATGCTGATGTATAGTAATTCATATATATAGTCATATATAGTTAATATTTATTGATATATTAATAAGTTAACAGATATCAAATATTAATAGAATACTTGACTGAATTGACTGTCAATAAATAGAAATTATATTGATTATTTTTTATATATATAACTATTTTATATCTTATGAAACCACAGAAATACTGAAAAGTGAAAAACAACTATATTTTTATATTTTAATACTTCCACCTTTGACTTTTCAAAATTGAATCGCTTTTTTATTTTGATGTGAAAGTCCTATATTTCAAGAAAGGAAAATAAAAAGGAAATTGAAATATTTCCTGATTTAGAAGTTTATATTTCAATCTAACGACTTTGATTGTTTTATTCACATTATTTCTTAAACTAACAACCTTTAATTTTTAAAGTTATACTTTAGTACTTATAAATTTATGAGTAAAGAAAAGTTAGTATATATGGAACACCAATTTATTATTTAAAATCAGCCCTTATCATTTCATTGGACAGAGAATTTAATCTTTTAACGAGATCGAGCAGCAAAAATAGAATTCTTAAATGAAAACAAAATTAAAAAATCACAAACAATAGAAAATCAGCCTATTCAAAAAAGTGTGTGTATTATGGACCAGAGTGGTCCATAATATACACATTTTTTAACAGCAATATAAACAATTTAATACATTAACTGACCTTAACATAAATAATCAAAAATGATTTTCATTAAATTACTTTCAATGGCATGTTAGTACTCCAAACACTGGCATGTCAACTGACACTGTTTAAAACATGACCTGTACGGGCCAGCCGGCCCCTACGATACCAATTAAGGGTTAAATTTATATACAATTCATAGCTTTGGTCATTTTGGTTTCTGAAGTACTAAAATGTTAAATCTATCCCATAATAATCGTTTCACTTTTACAGTCAATTTTCGTACACTCTCAATAACCAAATAAGTTATAGAACAATCCAAATGTGTTGAAAATGCTATAAAAAATCTGCAAATCATCGGTATTACTTCCAATATACATACACATTTTATGTGTTTCCCGTTTGAATGACCGGATATAAATTTTCCGGATTGTCTTTGACGAAATGTGAACAAATCTATAAAAATGTCATCAACTTTTAAGAATTTTACTACGACGCACAGTGGGATATTTGACACCAAAAGTTGGCCAAAACTCTCTTATAACTTTTAAGTGGTTGGGAAGCTGACATGAATAAATTTTTAAAATTATATTTATTTTAGAAAAAAAATAAATTAAGAAGGTACATTATTTTAACAATTTATTCAGAACTATACCATTCTTCTTTCTCGTATTTTTCAGTTCACTGTCACTCTGATTCAATTGACAGTTCAATCTCCGAACTTGGGGGGTGCCAAATAATAGACATAAATAAGTGCTGTAATTGTTGTTATTAATTTTTTTAATATCTCTTATCGTTTAGGAATTATAAAATAAAAACGAAAAATAGTCCAATATTCAAGAGCTGATTTCACCCCTTAGAATGAAAAATGGCAACGAAAATTGGGTTGAAATTACCTAAATATATATATTCTACAAATTTATATTTAACATATTTTCAAAAGTTATTTTTTTTAATATACGGATTTGGGATCTTCCCTTGTAACCTACCTATTGGAAAAATTCATTTAAAATAAAATTATAATTTTTCAACATTCTGAATTATAAGAGTGTGCTCTAAATTGTGATAGCTCATACTTTACTTAGGAATAATTGGAAGTACAACTAAAGGACTAATATGTTTGATAAATTTAAAAAAAATGATTATTTTTACATGACATGTTTGACTAATCTACATTTCTTAAAATGTCTCGAACGAACATACGTCCAAATGAAGAATTCATAATGCTCAAGTTTTCAATAATTACAAAAATCACAAATATTTGTACAGAACAGACGCACATTTTAATGTTGTGAAGAGTACAGAACGAACTGTTGGCATATGGAGTAACTTACGACTGACGTGGTATTTTTCTGCTGAAGCTAGGAGGCGTGCGGGTTTTTAATACCTTGATACAAATAATAAGAATAACCAAATGTAACTTTGAGATTTCCGACTTTTGGCCAGCTTTGGGTATACAATACCCCACTGTGCGACAGGTGAAGAAGTGTTCGTAAAAAATACTACGCCGTATAAATATTTGATTGATCAGGACTTGCCCGTGTGAAATAATAATAAATCACGGATATTTTTAACAGATTACTTAATACCGATATATCATGTTCTCAAATAACATGTCAGTTTCAATTTCATAGATGTGCACTAAAATATGTATACTCTTGTTATGTTCACGGTTTTCATGACGATAACTACATATAGAACAATAAAAACATGAAAGAAATTAAAATTAATATTTTATATTTCATTTTCACGATATATGATTATTATATTAACATTTTTGAAGTTACATTTCAATACGTGCGTTTAGAGTGAAATTTTAGTAATGCAACACCATTAAGTCAGGTTAGGTGTAGATAATACAAATTTCTGCTATGATAGTCGGTAAAACAGGTTTTTAGTTTTTCATTTGCACGCTAGATGTCACTACGCCAAAGAAGTATAACTTCTAACGCGTGTACATAAGTACACACACACACACACTTGTTTTTAAAGTAGTTAAATGAAAAATTACGTGATTTAAATAATCAGAGGGGGTGAGAAACTTAAATGTAACTCCTCACCTCGTTTTAACCGAATTGAAAGAAAAAATGTCACCTTTTGAAACAAATCCAGAACTTATATAATAATATAATAATTACAAATAATTAACAAATAATTTTTTTTTAAATTCTTATACGTCAAACTAATTTTTCGGCTTTTAAAGACAAAAATTATTTAATCCACCAGCTTAAGTAATCATGTAGTTAATTCTTGTATGTACATATATTGCATATGCTATTATCTCGAAGTCAATATACAATATATTACAGTGGATATATATACAATATATATATTACTGTAATTTTTTACGTAATATTAATCAAGAAATTGTAAATAATAGCAGCAACTTTTAATTTCACGTTAATGATTGACGTATGAAAACTTGACTGTGCTTTTGGTTGTGTCAATTTGCAAATATTGGTTTGATTGAAAACTGCACACTGGTAACCATTCCAATGCTGATAAATCAATTCCAATGTTTGCCAAAACGCCTGTTCTCTCAATTTTATCGTGTATTTGTATATTGTGTAAATCACTGCCACATTAATTAATGAAAATTAATTATTAATATTTCATTAAATAAAAATAGATTTTTAAAAATACCAGAAACATTTTTAATAATATTGATATAGATTTTATTTTGTATGGGAGGGGGGGATAAGTATTACTTATTTAACCATTTCTCAAAATTGAAGTCTTTCGAAAATAAAATAAAAATTATGTCCTTCCTTATAAAGGAATTAACATAGGTACCATTAAGTGAAAAAAAGTAAATCTTACAAAAGAAAGAGGGTTTGCTAAAATCTTACGAATCCTAATAAGATGTAGCTATGAAAAGCAAATTGTTCTCTTCATATAATAAGTATTATGGCCACATTAAACTCTGGTATATACAAAAGAATCTATAACTTCGTAAAAAAAATATAAGATCAAATTTTGATTACAACAACCTTGATCATATAATACCTTCTAGGGTAAGAGCGACTCTCTAAGGAGAATAAACTGTTGTTCCTAAGATATAAATACACGTGAATCTCAGAAGTTCGTGAATGTTACCTGCCCTGGTCGCTCCAAGGCACATCCATATCCTGTCAATCATCCATGTCAGGTGTGGGCTGTGACGTCCGATAATACAGCTGGCTGTACTCGTACGTCTACTCTCAATTAAAGCAAAAAAAGGACACAAAATACAAGAGACAGTATGTAATTCTTAACCAATCGTAAAAATGTGTACTTCGATGTAAAATCTATCTAAGAAATTGCAGTAAAATTTCAAGTCGATCCGATGGAAAATGGCCAAAATACGTTTTCTGTAGTTTTTAAAAACGTGCTTTCGATAAAAATGAAACTGTTTTACTACATGCAAACAACGACATTAGTTCCGACTTTTTTTCGAGACTATGTGTTTTGCGGTTTTCGGTTGCTTATTTTGCTTCTGTTTTGGTTTGAGACCGAATTACTGTGCTTCTTTACATTACCAAATACTCATTATCACTAATTTTTTACCATCTAAGTTTCGTTCGTTCAGAGGCACTTTGAAAAGTGAGTTCTACAAATTAAAAAAAAATCGCTTATAATTTCTATTGAATATCATTTTTAAGATGTCATACATCTTTTAAGCCAATAAAGAAAAATTATCAAAAATTAGTTAATACATTAGATGTAAAGCCTTAAGTACATTGATGTATTTATACTTATACTTAAATAGTACTTAAGTACATGTACTAAAGTACAAGCATAGCTCTGCAGCATACTAATTTCATCCAGTTCATATTTTCATATTAATTTAGATTACAACAGAATCCGACCACTGCTATTTATTAAATAATTATTAATTAATTCAATGACTACTGTATTAATTAGTTGTGTTGTAGACATTTCGAATCCTTAGAAAAGTAAGAAATAAATGAAATCCAATAATATATTATGTCAGTACCAATACCTCATAAAGTTTCAACAAAAGGTTCGATAAAATCCCAAAATCATATAATTCTAGACATAAAGTTAATTGAATTTTCGCTTAAAACCATAGAGATATATATCAAATAAAGACATACCTAATCAATTTATTGTGCGTATATATTTAGCTACATTTATTCTATACATAAATACTTATTACGTTTTTATTTTGGGTAATTTTATTATTACTTTTAGTAGGTACTTTATGTTTATTACTTAATCAGTGTTTTATATTATTTCGATTGAGTACTTATTTAATAGGTAATATGACGTAAATGTAGAGTGTAGACCAAACATTGGAGAACCACAGTAAATGAACCCAAATGGGGTAAAAATTAAAATCAATAAATTAAGGCTCAATAAACGTATAATTATAAATCAAAACGTGTGTAATGAAATTCATAATTTTAAAATATCAAAACATCAATGCAAAGTATTAATTTTTAATGGAAATGATTATTTTTTTTAGTTGAAAGGATTCTTTTTTAGTGCAAAGTATTAAAATTTATGTTCGAGTGTACGGATACTATCAAATTTTTAGTGAAATGATTTTTTTTAAATAAGATATTTTTAAATGAGAACCTTTGTTCCATACAGTTTTTAATCCAAGGCGATTTATTTAATTTATTTCGCCTCGATTTCATTTTGTCCCAAAATTCCCTATCACCTCAGTCTCGATCTTAAAAAAATACCAAAATAAAATAAAGAAACCACCAAAAATAATAATAAACCATTTTACTAAAAATAAACTATTAAATAAATAAAAAATTATTGTATTCGATAAAACAATAACTACACAATCTACCAAAATAAATACACAATGAGAAATATGTCCAATTTTTGATATTGATTACAAAGCAAATAAACAAATAAAAATATATTAATACTGACAAATATGAAACTCAAACACGTATTTGTATTTCTGGTCTGATGAAAAAATATATATTAATTCAACAAACATAGGCGCCAAAAGTTAAAGATCTATTTCCCCTTTAACTTATTTTTTGGTGACTATGATTGAATTATGTAGGTATTCGTAATTTAAAATTATTGATAGATCAAAGCCATTTTATACCGCGACCCTATCTACATAATATATCGATTCCTATATCAAAAAATCATTTCACATTTTCTTCGGAGCATCCAAAATTTTGTGGTTTCAATTATTTTTATTTATAGTTCATCCACTATAATTGAATTATTTATGTATTTTATTCATTTGACATGTTTACTTTTTCAAGTGAAACTTCTCTAGCGCGACTAGTTAATTGGAATGACAGATTTTAATATGAAACGCAGAGAAGAGTTTGGCAAAGTGTGGCAGAGCACAAGTCATTTTACGTCAGTTATGCGTGAGAAAGTGATGAGTATATATATAAGAGAAAGATGGATGAATAGCGCATGAGTACAAGTCACTTTACGTCGGTTATGCGTGATTGAGATGATTAGATGTATAAGAGAACGATGAATGAATAGCGCGAGTATAACTTCTAACGCGTGTACATAACTACACACATACACTTTTTTGTCATTAAAGAAACATTGATGCGGTCTACCCAAACTCCACCCCTGGATAATGCGTATATGTCATAATTCATCAGATATATCCGATTGTTATCTGATGAAAAAAAATATAAATCGCTCCTTTTATGTATTCTGTCAATATCAATACGTCATACGGTTGAGAACAAAGGCCTCGCTTGAATGCCAGAAACGTACAGTATTAGACGTAAAGTTAATTAAATTTTTGCTTAGCGCCGCGTCGCCGTCTGTTTTAGTGCTCATGGTAAATATCATTACCCCCGTACATTGGAATTCGATTTTACAATATTTTTGGTCTTACAGGCGTGTTTACATTATGCGGTGTTTTTTGCGTGCTAATGTGGTATTTGGGTTATATGTTTGAAAAAAAAGACACTTTTTTATTGTACAATATGGTTTCAAAATAACCCACCATTATTTATGAAACAAGCAAACTAATATAACTTTTTATAAAATAAAAAATAAAAAAAACAACGTAATTTCTTAGAATTTGTTAACACAGTACGTATTAGTTAAAATAGTTAAATATTTGTAAATCTGCGTAAAAAAATTATCAAAATTAATCGCGTATGTGAATGAAAATATTCGTTATAATTCTAGTTTCTAATTATATAAAAAAAATAGTAAAGTATATTTAAAATGAAAGTAAAAGGTAAAAGACACTGTAATTTAAAATCTTATTTAAATAAAGCAAAATCAACTTTGGTAGAGGAAGATATTTTCCGCTTATGCTTTTCCGTTTTATTTTATTAAAAATATATAAATATATACATAAAATGAAGATTTTATGGCATAATAATGCCAGTTTATTAATGAATATCACAAATTATAACAAATTTTCAAAAAAAATTGTAACAATATTATTTCTTCTGCTCATATCTCCAGAAGTAATAATGAGAAAAATCTTTAATAAAAAATTATCATCATTCACCGCACTTACATATGAGTATTTTTCAAAAATAATTTAATTATAGTACATTGGGCACCATTTATTTTTTAATAGGCGAACTATAAATATAAATATCTTAGTAAATCTTAAGTTTACTAAAATCAATCCAATAAATATAAGGTATGGGACACTATTACGTAAGACTCGCACTTGACAAATTTTTGAATGTAGGAGACCGAATTTAAGATAGAATACCAAAAATATTTAAAATAACAAAAGCAATGTTGGGCTGTGTAATAAACGGTAAACAAACAAAAAGACTTGTGAAACAACCCGATACAATTCCAGTAGCAACAGCCCCTCCCCCCCTGCCACCATCATCATTCGTCGTTGCTCTTCTAGCACAGCAGGTCTCATTTTAGAAGATTTTACACCGCATACAGCAATGTTTACGCAGTAGACAAGAAGCGATGCGACAAGAAGAAAATTAGCGAAAGTTCTTACTATCTGAGAATTCGATGAATATTTTATGCGGAAGTTTTTGCTTGTTTTGAAAAGCCAGAATATTTTGCCTGTAGCTGAACAACTGTGCGATCATTATATCACGTATATTTTTCACTTTCTCGTTAGAATAATTCATAGCCCTTTATTTCGCAGTTTTATTAATGGTTTTTTACATTGTTAACGAAGATCAAGTGGGTATATCTCATAAAATATGGCTAATGAATACTCTTTTCTGGAAAAGCAATTTGTAACTTTATGAATACTATGATAAAATGAATTTAAGTAAACGAAAGAAGTACTATAAGTATTTTTCGTCATTTTAATTCAATGTTCGTTGTGTTATAGATAATTACACCTCATGTTATTTATTTATTGTTATTTACCTGTAATTGCGTAAACTTTAACTACAGTATTTTATTTATTTATGTATTCTTTATATTCAACGCTCCCCAAACAACAGTCCGTATTTTTACCTCATTAACAGTTAGTGCTAGTAAATTTTTATAAAGTTGATATTTGCTTGACCTGTATGTTTGTAAGAAAACCTTGCAACTCACTTTTCACACACTTCTAATTGTCGTATTAATTTGAAATTTTGTACACGTGTATAAGTCCGGTAACAATGCAATATAGTATATCTAATTTCGTTCTAAACCCAATATGGCGGATGCCACAAGATGGCGAATTACCTTTTTCGACACAATCCCTTCGACATGGGTATCAAATGAAAGGGTTTGACGAGCTTTACCTGTAAGTATGTTAAATAGTTAATTAGTCAGTCATTAACTAAAAATTTTAAAATAAAAAATATTTTTAAAAATGCACTAAAAATTAAAAAATTAATTTTCAACTACCTATCACAAAATTTTCAGGTTGGTGTGACTAAAACCAATAAAAGCGTGCTCATGAAGGCAACTTTATAGCTTTTCTAATAGAAGAAATTAATTGTAGCTTTCAGAAAGAGAAATCCCCACGCTTTTAATGCTTTTTGTCATGCAAACCTGAAAATTTTGTAATAGTTGAAAATTTATTCTTTTAATTTTTAGTGCATTTTTAATAAAAGCTTGTTTTTAAAGAACATTTTTTGTTATTTTTTTATACCAGCTTTTTGTGTTTTTTTTTTTTAAATTCTAGAGTTATTTAAAAATAAACTTATTCAACATAGTTTTGCACTTTTCATATTATCATATTTAAAATCTATATTTATATAAACGATTAATTATATTACAACAAAGTAAAAACAGCAATACAAAAAAAATTGTCGCAATTGCAGTAAAAGTATTCTATTATTTTTACTATTTCTAAGATTTATTTCATTTGTTACAAGAACTTTAATATAACAAAGTGCGTCTGTACACTTTATTGTATGAAATGTATTAAAAGCGAGATGACAATAATGATAATGATGTAGTTTTTCTCGACGTATAACATTCCTACTGTAGATGAATTTCGTTTAAATTGTACTTCTCCATGACAATTCTCAAAGTTTTGGAGCAGTTATTTCTTATGGAAGAAATTTTAGGATTCTTTTTAATTTAAAACTGCATGTATCATTTCTATGGAAAAATTTAAAAAATGTTTAAATAAACTTGTCAAAATTATTTTTTTTAGTTTCAAGCTGTATATTCTACATTCTATTAATTACTGTGATATTTAATTTAGTGAAAAGTTTTATAATACATTTAATTTTATTCTAACCGTCATTTTTTAATTATAATTTTTTTTTACTTATATGACTTTTTATATATTCATTTTACGTCAAATGAACTATTTTTATACCTAACTACCGCATTAGACCCGGTGTTACCCCACAAATTATAGGCAAAAACCTTACTCGTGAAACACTCTATTCATCAGTGAAAACCGGAATAAAATCCGTTCAATAGTTACATGTAGAGATAAACAACCTTTTTAATGGTCAATGACCATAATTTATAAAAATTAATTTAATACTTCCTTGTTTTTGAAAAGGACTATTCTTTATCTTTAATGAATTTTGTTTAGTATTATATTTACCTGAGTTTTAGAAGATAAGGTTAATAAAATAATTACCTCTAGCTTATTGAAATATAAATTAAGGGTATTTAATATGTCAATGTAAAAATGTTTTGATTTTCGAATGTTCTACAAAAATGTTGTATAAAATAATACGTAACAAACGTCAATTTTGAAATACCACCCCTCCTCTCTACACTCGATTTCGATTATTTTTATATGGGACCATCTACATATCAAGACCCAACAAATAAATCATTTCAGTGGTTCATGAGTTATGCATGTGACATGAAATCAGGGGACAGACAAACAAATATACTGACAGATACACACGGAACGAAAAGTGTTGAAACGGAAATACCAAGTAGAAATTTTAAAATGGATACCTAACAAACTTTTTTCTGCTTTCAAAAACAATCACAAGGATTCTTCTATTCCTTCGGATATAGCGAGAAAGCAATTATCTTTATTTTATTTGTTAAATACAAATATATTTTAATAAATATTTTTTTATGTATAAACATACAAAACTGTAAATTTAACATGGTATTACCAAAGTTTACCGAGTTGGCATATGCATAGGGACATTATTATAATGAGTCCGAAAATCGAAATAAAAAATGTCAACATAATTTTATGTTTCAAGGACACTAAAGTATGTTTACACTATTTCCAGAAAAATGCATGTATGTGTGTGTGTGTGTGTGTGTACATTCGTGTTTTTTTTTTCTGCACGAAATCTCGCAAATAAATATTACGTTGACTTCGTTGGGTTACCAATAGAAGCGTCTTGATGTGAATATGCTCTGAACGAAATTTCATCGATTTTTTTGTCAGAACAAAAATACTGCAAAAAAATTGCAATATCACATTCACATAAACTATATGGAAACAATAAATAAACAGTATTCAGGTATCGATAGTCATACCATACTGAGAAGTTAGTTGTGTGGACCTCAAAGTACGCACTCCGCGGTTTGTTTTTTTTCTTTTTTTAATCTAAATATAGAAATCATTATTCTTAATTATATCTTATTTTTACGCAATTATACATTTGGACTCTACAACCAATTGCGTTCATACAAAAATCTGTATACATATAATTTACAGTGACTAAATTAAAGAGAAAACAACGTTTATAAAAGCATTTAATTTAACCAGTACTCGGTTAAACCGCTACACATGTATTATATACATATGTATAAACATTAAACACACAACTCATGTTTTTACAACGAATGAATATTACCTACACTCTGTGCAAACGGAAAAATATAAAATATTACTTAAGCAACATATATTTTAATCTCTTCGCGTATTTTATGTTACGTTAAACACAGAGGGGAACTGACCTATAAATATTTTCACTTTTAGAATATTTTTATTTTTTTAGACAGCTTTTATATTTTATAGTTATTTTATATTATTATGTGACTTAAATTGTAAATAAATAAGTTATAATAACATTTAAATGAAGTTATTAACCTAGATTCAGAAATAAAAGTGATTAGGAAATTGGAAGGGGGGGGGGTCTCCTTTGCAGGATCAAAAATATTGATAAAAGGAATTTTTATTAACGAAACCATCAATTTAATTCTTCTCAAACATGGAACAAATTCGATTTGTAATTTTGTTTTTCGATAATTCATTCTTAATCATCATGCCCGCGCCGCGCAGAGTTCGTAATTTGTTATTTGAGATAATATCTATCTCCCAGGTCATCTCAAACAAAAAATCTAAACGTTTTACTTTATGAACATGTAACTTTTGCTTAACGAACCAGATTAACTTATCACTATGCTAATTCGTCGTACGTGAAACAGATATTTGCCCGACATGAAAACTAAATTGTAAGCCAATCGGTTCAGTTGTTTCATATAAATTAAGCGCATTACTAGTAAAAAAAAGCATCGTAAATCTTACACCTCTCCTCAAGTCGGTTAAGGGCTCATAACTCCGACAGATTTACGAATTTCGACATGATTTATATGCATATTCTTAAACTAGAAGATTAAATTAAATAAAACATTATTTTTTTACTCAAAAATGCATATGCTGTTTATACAGTAAATATATATATGAAATACAAAAAAAAGATTTAAATTTTATATCTCTGAAAAATGTTATTGAAATTTATTTAAAGGTATTCTAGTTAACTAGTTATACCAGCGGTTCTTAAACTTTAGTAATTTTTGACCCCATTTCATAAATACATTTTTTGAATAGGGGGTACACAAAAATTGTGTTTATGAAATGGGAGATTCATTTAACTATAATTATAATCAACATTTATTTTTATTTGAACACAAAATAATTATAATAACTTCAAACAAATTCAATGAATTTATATATATAAATATGCAATCACAAGTGATCTGAATTTATGCTATCATATTTTATACTACCCATAAGAAACGCTGCTTTATACCATATTATTTTAAAAATACAGTCCAACTCTGATCATGCTAGCTTGTTATTGTTGGAAACACATACATTATTTAATCAAAAGTTAATTATAACCAGTACTTATTCACTTCGTTTCAGCCTAAAATGTGTTCATAAAATTATACATCTGATTTATAATTAAAATGTTAAACAATGTTTAATGTTCTGACCCCTTCTGTGATTGTTTTATTACAATGATATTTTATATATTTATATAAAGATGAATTTTTACAAATTTTTAGATGAGTATTTAAATTGTATACTTATTTCAAATGTTAATTAAATAGAAGCGTTCGGTCTATTTCTCGAGTCAAAACAAAAACGTCATTTTGACGTGGGTGCTCAGACGTCTCTCACGTCTAAACTAAAAAAATTAGACATAACATATGTCTCCGCTGACTTTTTTAGAGAATTTTGTGCTCTACAAAAAGGTTCTAAGCATTGTACCGTAGATATATTGTTTAGTTCTCGCTACGTAAGCAAAAAGTAAAAAATGCTATTCTTGAAACTTTCATCATTGTTTTTAAAATTTTAATTAATTTTTACAATGTTTCTTATATGCACAAATGTTCTTTATCGTCTCATAAACTAGTTTACATCAACAAAATATTTTTATTTTACTATTAGAATTAATATATTAATTTATTGGTCTATCCTTTTTGATATATATAAATATTTTAATATCAATTATTTAATCCATACTAATATTATAAATGGCTCTGTCTTTCTATCTGTTTATTACATTTCAATGCTAAACAATCTTCAACAATCTTAATGAAATTTGGCACTTAGGGTACTTTGTTTCCCAAAAAAATAATTAGATAAAAAATAGGTGTGTGACATTTGTACGCACCAAAAGCTTATACTTTTTTGACGTAGAAATATAGCGTAAAAATGCGAAACTAAAAACCTGTTTTATCGACTATCAGAATAAAAAATGCGAAATTAAAAACCTGTTTTATCACCTATCATAACAGAAATCTATATTATCTAACCTTTATTCCAGGCGAACGAAGTTCGCGGGTAACAGCTAGTTTATCATAAAAATTTACTACGATTTATTTAAAACAATCTTTTTATACAACAAATTTTTGTGAATAGAGTTTCTTTTGTGATATTATGAAACAAAAAATTGTATGCTCATATGAAAGTATATATCTTTTATCGTATATAATATGTATAATGTACAATAAACGTAAAGAATAAGAGAATATTTAAAAATGCCAATAATCCACTTTAGGACATTCCGTCCATGGCCAGAACGGTAATCGACAAATATTTGAACTCTAGATTGTGATGTACACGCAAGAATTAGGTCCCTGGAAACCCATTAAAACCATTTCAGAAGTGCCCGTCTGTGTGGAAGTGAGTTTGCTATTGTATATGTGTGTGTAACTATGTCAGTGGTTCTTAACTTTTTTCGCATTTCAATTTTTTTAATTATAAAAAAATTACCGAACACCAAAATCAATCACCTTCATTTTTAAATAACACTGTTTTAAAAATAACATTAACTTGTATTTAAAATGAAATTTTAAATAGAATTTAATTCCCTAAACATTTTTTAACTTAAGACCGTTTTTTGGTTAATACAGACTCATCAGATACATTTATATTTCTTTCCCTAACTTTGAGCTCATATATTACCATAAATATGTATATTATAAATGGCAACGTCTGTTTGTCTGTCCGTTAGTGCGCTTATCACTCGAGAACCACTTATCTGATCTTCTTTTAAATTCAGATATGTTCTTTGCCCAGGTTGTTACATTAGGTAACATAAAGAATAAGCAGTTATGATTTTTATCATTTATTTTTAATCTAGGAATGTAGTTTCAACAACTGGAAAAACGGAGAAACTGTGGTTTCTAGTCACTTAAACTAAAAAATACACCTTAACCACAATAAAACAATGTCACAGTCTGGAACTGTTAAGCTCCTGATGAGGACTTCTTGTGAAGTCGAAACACGTGTCGAGTGACATTGTTTTATTGTGGTTAAGGTGTATTTTTTAGTTTAAATGTAGTTTCAAGTCTGCGAGAACCCCTAAATGTTAACAAAATGTTTATATTGCGACTTTATAATTTCGGGAACACCGGTTAAGAACCACTGTACCATCTAGCTATCTCAAATTGGGGAATACAGTTATTTGGAGTTAAATGTGTGTATAATCCTCATATAAACTCGAAAATAACGACTTATGTATTTGATGATAACAAAACAAAAATCAATATTAACCAGAAATAAGAACTGGTATGAATATTTACAAAATTGTATTGATTTATAGAATTGCTATTTTTATTTGTAAGGTATAAATGTGACATACTGGAAGTGGTGTAAATATAAATGCTGGTTTCAGTTACAGACTGATGTCTTCTTTATGCTAATAGAATATTCAACACTTTCAGTTTCCCAAAGAATTAATCAATAATAAATTCACTGTTAATAGAATTGTCATACGTATTGAAACATAAAACCTTAAATATCTGTTATGCAGAATTTTAAATTATTGTGTTTTAGATTTTATTAATTTATCATTGATATTCATTTTTATTATAAATTTTCTTTTCCTTTAGTTTATACATATATATTATAGTTTGTTGATTTATTATGTAATATTATTTACCGAAACTTTTTTTTAATTTTGAAACAAGTTTACTTATGTTTTTTCTCATTTTTGGTTAGAAAAATTTATTTAGATAAAGAATAATCGGTAACTAGTTTTTGGTAACAGTTTCGTATAATGGACTAGGTGACTTGTTATAAACCTATAAACTTTCCGGAACCAAGATAGACCAGATGTTTTTTTTTTAATTTCCAGCGTATTATTTCTAAAATAACAAATTTTCAGTAAAAATGTTGCAGACAAAAGTTTCATGGTTTTGAGGGCGCTTAAAACTGACACTTTGGAGTAACCCAAATAAAATAAAAAATCTCTGAGAATACTTATTTAAATTTAAACAATTTTCACCTCTTGCAATTATTTTTCAAAATTAATAATTTTCGAGTAAAAAATTTTTGGAAATCCAGAAATTTCTGTTTAGTTTGCTCCGTATCATAAAAAATGAACATTTTCAGAACAAATATTTCAAACAAAAGTTGTTAATTTTTTCTCGTAAATTACGAATCTGCAACATAAAATACGGGTTTAGATTTGAAAAATAAAAAATTAACCTGAAAACCCATACAGGGAACCTTTCTAAGATTACCCCATAATGTCAGTATTAAGCGCCTTTGAAACCACGAAACTTTTGTCTGAAACATTTTTTTTGGAAACTCGTTATTTTAGAAATAATCCGTTGGAAAGTTATTAAAAAACATTCAGTATACATATACTTATTAAATTAAAATATTTATCTACATATCTATAATTAAAATCTTACAGGACCGGTTCAAACTCACAATCCTCAATGCCGTCCTCGTAACTAAACCTAATGACCTGGTGGAATTGGTGGACAGCGAGGCGAGGGTTATGTTGCTGTACTGTACACGAGAGGAAGCCATCCATATCCTAACGGCCGCCAGAGACTTGCAACTCACCGGCGAGAACTACGTGTGGGTGGTCGCTCAGTCCGTCATCGAGAACCTGCAAACACCAAATCAATTTCCTGTAGGCATGTTAGGTAAGTGTGTCTATTATTATATACATTCCTTTATACAGGATGATTTACAACTAGTGTAAAAAAATTAACAGTAGATCGAAGATTTTAAGCAAAATACTTCATTTAAACACATATCCGGAAATTCTTCGTGAAGGAGCTACAGCCTTCGAAAAATGTTTCCCAAAATTAATGTTTATTTAATATCTAGAGATTTCATTGTGATATAGCTATGAAATTTGATCACTAGTTTATTATTAATAAACGTTATCGACTTCCAGTATCAAACAATAATATTTTAGACCAGTATGGGCTCCCCGATTCTTAGCAAGTATTGCTTTCCTCTTTTCAACGCAATTTTTGTTTTTTCAATAACTGCATCCATTTGAAAATGACAGTTTTTTTAGTTGTTTCTGAACAGTTAGCAATGATATACTTTATCATGTATTGACAATACCCTCATACCGCCTACCCTCAAAGACTGTTGTCACATATGTAACAAGATACTTACTAGAGATCAGATCGGGCCTTAAAAAAGTAGCCCGATCCGGTCTGAAACTTTTTTTTTCGGCCCGGTCCGATTTATATTAAGGTCCGATTCGACCCGGTCCAAACAAACAAAAATTAAGCCCGATTCGATCCGATCTGAATTTCGGACCGGATTGGACTGGCCCGGCCCGAACTGATCTAAGAAAATAGATCATATAATAAATTATATATATTAAAAAGGAAGTATATAATATAAAAATATACTAATTCATTGATATGTATCGCGATGGTAGCGACGCGTGCAGTGGTAAAAATCGAAACTAACACGACCTACACGACTATTATAAATTATAATGTTGTTAATAATTGTAAGTAAAAGTTTTGTTTTGAAAAAAAAATATATTTATTTATTCGTTAGGTTCGACCCATTCCGGTACGATTTATACTAACGAAGAAAATCGGACCGGGATAAATTCGGATCGGATCGGGCTGGCCCGGCCCAAACTGATCTCTAATACTTACAGATTTGACGGATTTGTAAATAAATAAAATAAAAATCCGTCAATATCTTCAATTTTATTCATTCCTAATTTACATACAAGAAATGTTATATAAGCAAAATTCGATACAAGTGACATTTCGTTGAAATATTTCATATGTATTTGCATAATCAAATATCACTCGAGGTAATAAAGGGAATTGATATGGAGAAAGGAATTTACGATATTAGAGAAATGGGAGTTATCTAAATAAGCTGAATGAACAAGATTTCAGAAATACCAAATACATACATATATCATATCATCATCATATCCCATTAAGTTTTCTGAAATTAATAATATTTTAAAGATACATTGTTAAACTTTTAAAATACATACTATAATAAATAAAATAAGATAATCTAACTTATGCCCGGTATCATAAAGAATTTACTAGAGTTCGAATGAAAATTAGCTTCCAGATAACGCTATCTGCTAGGTGTCAAATTATTATGAAATTGCTCAATATTTTAAAGCAGTGGTAATAAATGTACGAGTATAATCATGTAAATTATGATTGTACTTATTGTACATGTCAAGATTATGATATGTACGATTTCATTCATTACATCTGTGAATGTGTTGTTTTTTATATTTAATACCTAGCAGATAGCGTTAGCTGAAAGCTAATTTGCATTTGCTCTCTAACAAATTCTTTATAATACCGGGCATTATTTTCTTGATTCAACAATGTATTCTAAGAAAGTCAAATTAGGATATTTATTTGGAAGCAAACACCACCTTAAACTCACAAAACCACAAGCTAAGAGCAACACTTATTTTCAATGATCTACTACAACAATAACAATTTTAACTGACGACATAGATATTTTTCTGCGACTGTACAAAACCCATCTACAAATAATTGGCATCCAAATAGCCTCCGTTTAGTTTAAAACAAATTACTTTTGAAATGAACAGCTGGTTAGTTCGTTTTCTACCGCAAACTGATCGATTCCCCGTCATCCTATTGACATTGGCGTAAGTTTAAAGTTGTACGTTGGGAATGAATGCAGCATACTATTGTATTGTATGTAGGTGATGTAAAGAGAATATAAAGCTTGCTACTTCCTGCCTTCTTTGAATTGGAGTATTGATTCTGAGTGAGCTGCTTCTATCATTATTATTTGTTCTTAAGAGCTTTAGCCGTCAGTACCTACATGATCGTTTTTAATTCGAGTATCAAGCTATTAAATAAGTGTACTCGAATGGAAGTCTTACAAAGAATGATTATGCGTTTTTAAATTTTGTTTTTTAAGATATTAGAAAGACATTAAATTACTTTCGTATAAAAAAACTGTAAAATTTATTTATCATTACACTGGCCGACAGCCGACAAACAAATTTTCTGTTTGCTACAGGGTACAAAACAACTTCCATAGGGTAACTCTTCGTTTAAAATCTTTCACCGTTTTAAAAACGACATTTCGAGAAAAACGCGTTTAAAGTTAGCATGTAAGATGCCTTATATCTTGCATGCAGTTGGCCGATCTCTTTTTCTAAGAAAGGCTGTAGCGACCGGAATAATTCGAATGTCGAAATCAAAATTGAATAGCATGTTTATGAAAGTCCATGTTTTTCGATAGGTATTGCAAAAAGATTTTCAAAAAAAAATATTGTGGAATGGTCCCTTTAAAAGCTAAATAATGAGGATGCAAAAACATCTAGCTACGACCCTGCCCATGTGTATATGAAATATATATAAATTAAATTATTCCATATTGTAGATAATATTTTTAATTAATTCTATTTTTTTTCTCAGTATAATTTTATATTTTAATTTTACACATTGAGAAAATATTCCGTTGCGAGAACATGTATGGATAATACAAAACCAAAGGATTTTATTTGTAGAAAGGGTGTTTTAAACGCTTACCTTCAGGATATTTTTACTGTATGAAACATTAATTATACAAAGTAGAATCTAAACTTAAAACACGAACTCATTTGATTACCAAATTATAAACCAACAACAGAATTAATTGTGTAAATAGAATAAGAGGAAAATTTATTTTACTCATAAATTAAAAAATATTGAAACAAATAAGAGTACATATATACTATATCTACACAACACACATAAAGGTGTTTAATTAAAAAAAATTCCTTGCCTAGTAAGAAAACTTCTTATTTTTGAAAATGATATTATTGAGTTATTCGAATTATTTTTGAAACGGTACGAATTAGAAAAAAAATGATTTAGGTAAAACTTGTAAAGAATATTATTTTGTATATTTTATATTCTATTAATTTTTTTTTAATTTAAGGTAATCCATAATCGATTTTATTTAATTACGTAGCACTCAAGGTACCTTTCTCCCCATCATATTATCTTTACATTTTTAATGAAGAAATGGCAATATGAGCGCCCTTCTAGATACGCGCCTGTCGAATAAAATCCCTACATGTTTCATCTATAATAGCATTTACTCTTGAATGGAATGAACCTATGATTTGTGACATAAAATCGAATAGGATATTTATAGCGATGAAATGATGGCGTTAATAATATTCTGGATTGTCGAAAACTGTCACTGTCTCTTCACTATTCCTAATGTTTTCCAATGTATACATTTTAATATGTATTCTAATTTTGCCCGGACTATTTTCCATATTACTTTATTAAAATACGTGCAAAATATGTAGGTATGGTTTCATAAGAAATGGTTCAGGACAATATAAATATATGTACATATCAATTTTTACTAAACATTTTCTGTTTAAACCGAGTGTTCAAAATAGAACGTTACGTTTTTAAAATAAAAAAAGTGAAAAAATCGCATCGTTTTCAAAAATATTTCCGATAAAAATTTTATTTTTATTTTTTTATGTAGAATCGGATATATTGTCACATTAAAAAAGGTAACAAATAAAAAAAAATTAAAAACACCCAACCTTTTTCTACCCCCGCCATTAAGGGTTGAATAAAAGTAATTCGAATAATTATAGAAAATTTCATCAATATTTATTAATTTATTCTTAACACAGTAAACGATATTTTTGATGAACGCGCGAAAAATATGGGAAATAAACTGTTCTAAAATTAAAAATATTAAACTTGGAGGGCTAAAACTTTCAAGATCGGTGGTAAATACGTCTTAAATAAGTACAATTTACAAAACGGCAAGCGTTTATTATTTTATACGCGGCGCGCGCGGATAAGAAAAAAAACTTGTTGTAAAATGAAACAAGTAACGTGCTCCTAAATCCATGTATTGTTAATTAAGGGTAATTCTAACAGTTATTCAAAATTTCATTAGTATTTAGTTGACGCGCGGAAAATCTTATCCCCTCCTATGACTCTTTTTGAATATCTAGCATCTTTAAATTAAAAAAATTTACTTAAAAAGGAAAAATTGCAATTTCTAAAAAAAATGTAAAAAAATAAGCAAAAAAAATTGGTAAATTTTTTAATATTTTGTCTAAAAAACATAATTCAAGGTTTTGCACGATTCATTTAAAATAATTCTATTCCGAGGTCCACGCCACTAATATGGAAACAATAAATAATCAGTATTCTAGTATTGATAGTCATACCATGTTGGAAAATTGGTTGTGTGGACCTCAAGGGTTACACTCTACGGTTTGTTTCTTAAATATAATTACTTACATTGTACCAGCAAGCAAATCGAAAAATAGAGTTACGGTGTATACATATATGTACATTTGTACATATATAAATACATATTAATTCAAATCAAATCCTTAACATCTATGAATTTCTATTGTCTAAAATAGTTCAAATCTCATTAGTATAGACCGAACCAGAGATCTGTAGACGGTCTGGCTAGATAAATATGATCTATCCTTTCAGACCAATCTGGCCAATGGTAAATAGTGTTATTTGTACATGATAATAATATAAACAATCATAAACACATCAAATACCGGCAAATTCTACAGACCCCTTTTGTTTGAACGCAATGTATATAAATGTAAATGCATACACGTGTACTCAAATCTCAATGATTTAAATATATAGAGCAGACGTGGGTTACTTAAAGGGATTTAATAAATATATTCACAGACGTGCATTCAGTTAGTCTTTATTTGTACACCTCCCCTCATCTATCTGGTATTTTTATTTGTCAAAGATAAAATTGTTCGTAGCAAATTATCTATAAAGACTTTCCAGCAGATTATTTCCAATATAACGAATTTTCATAGAAAAAATGTTTCAAATAAAAGTTTCATAGTTTTGAGGGCGCTAAATATTGACATTATAGGGTGACCTTAAAAAGGTCACTTTGATGGGTTTTCAGGTCCATCTTTTCTTTTTCAAATCAAAATGTAGTTTGCGAGTAAAAAACTATTAAATATCCAAAAAAAATTGTTTGTCTTGCTTCATTTACTAATTTCAGAAAAATTGTTTCAGACCAAAGTTGCTTATTTTTTACTTTGATTACGAATCTAGAGCAAAAAATATGGGTTCAGATTTTAAAAAAAATGTTGAACCTGAAAACCCATCATGATGACCTTTTCAAAGTCACCTCATAATGTCAATATTTAGCATCCTCAGTACTATGAAACTTTTGTCCGAAACATTTTTTTCTGAAAAATTCGTTATTTGGGAAATATTTGCTGGAAAATATTTAAAAAAAAAACTCGTTATATGCTTTCGTGTAATTTTATGTAGAGATAATTGAATCCTACATAAGTTATAATAATAATAATAATGTTGAATTAAAACAGATGTACCCAGGCTTCACTGCTAAATTAGTAGTCCTTATCATCGGAGTTCTAGCAGGAGTAAAACCTGTATAAAGATGAGTCTACTTCATCGCATGCAAAAGGCCGTGCATCTCGGATCGCTCCGTGTACTGCGTGCGCACGACCCCAATTCACTAAAGTTACCCATCTCGTGGATCGAGCAGTGGCTGTAGTTCCACCTAGTCGGCAGCAGTTCACTATATGTCGGACACAATCCCAAAGTCTTTGATTGCTTACAGACTAACCAATAAATTTCATCTAGCAAGTACAGCATGCTTACATTGCATAGGAATAATAATGTTGACTATAATAATAATAATTTTTAAAATAAAAATAAAGTGGGTAGGTATGTATCCTTATGTACACATGTTAGATTTTTACGAACATCAAAAAAAAGGTCTTCAAATATGCGACAAATATGACTATATTTTTAATATACATTTTCATGATACCTACACATTACTTGACACGCCACTGCTATTTGTTTAAAGTTACAACATTTAAGTTAGAAATAACAGTAAGTTCATGTATAAATTACAAATATTTTTTTAATATGAAGGTACAATTTAGGAATGTTGGGCAACCAAGAGATGCGCAAGTCAAAAAAGATTGGGAACCACCGAAATAACGTAATGATGTTTTGTGTAACAAATTCTTACCTAAAATTTAATCATCTACTATACTACCATGTTTTGAACATCACATCGAAATAATTATTTTCACACAAACATAGATTAAAACCCTATAGCAATTAACTAATTTCAGGACGATCTTACGCATGTTTCCCACTCACCTATACACCTACATTTCCACACACATTATCCCAACGTAAACACGTTCGTATTTTATAGCTCACACAATACAATTTATATCAAATGTAAAGTTATCATTAACACTGTTGTAACATTGTGTTTATATTGACGCATTTAGTTATGCAAATATTGTGGTGCATTAAGTGCACAATGTATTCAACGTCATCATCATCTCGGAGGTATTAATAGCAAATAAATAACAAATAAACGACTAAGTGCTGGTTATAGGATGATTTACATTACAGATGTATATTTATAATATTATTATTTTTTTATTTGTGATTCGGACAGGAGTAATTGATATTTTTAGAATATGAGTGAACTCATTTTAGCGAAAATTGTCTTGAATAAGGAACTAACTAACTTTCGGGGTTCTATAGAAAACTATGAACCCTTATAGTTCCACTCTGTCCGTCCATCTATCTGTATGTCACAGCCCTCCCATTCTCTCATTTATATATCTATTAAGATGAAATTTGGTATACGGGTAACTCAAAAACAGAAATGATGAGATTTTTGAAAAAAATAATTTGAACCCCCTTCCCATCAACTGAATAGTGTACTTACTCAAATTTTTGTTCACTTACCCCATTGAGTGAAGTGTCTTTAGATAGATCTTCTAAAATGTAACAGAAAATGCTTTGATTTTAACCCTTTTAAGATATTTCCTTTCAAAATCGTTATCAAAGTGTCTCTCCCTCTAATTTCTAAACTGTAGAGCAAACATTCTATGTAGCTTTTAATTAATACTTTCAATGAAAATTATAATGAACACAGTACATTTTTTTTACTTTATATTGTAGAAATGTAGTTAGTTTCGAAAGAGAATCTTAGTGAAAATTATTACGGAACCCTATCATGAGCATACCCAATATGCACTTGGCCGTTTTTTTTTTACTGTATATTTTTTACATAAATGGTACTAAAGATAATTCTTGTTTTCAGTTACATAAATCCTAAAACAAGTTAATAAAAACTATACATTCCTTTCAGTTCCTTATGCAAGAAAATTGTCTCTAATATGACTCCACTAAATGCAGAAATGTATTTTATTATCGTTGAGCTACATATAATAACCATTTGTGAATATGATCTTAGGGAGGTAGGGAGAAATTATCTTGGAACAAGTATATTGATTGATAAGCCCTTATTAGTGTAAGTTTTAACAACTTTAGCGTAATATTATACTTGATAATTAATTATTTATACTTTAATACTTACTTATACTTCACTTATTTTCATACATAAAATTATTATTACTATTGAATAAGTTTATAAAAACAGTAACAAAAGTACTGTAATAATAACTTTTTTTAGAAAAACTGTATCAAATATTAAACTGTTTTTTTTCACTCTTCAATAAACGCTTCATTTCAAGTGTATTAAAAAAGAAATAAAAATGTTTATTAGTTCAAGCTTGAAAACTATGTATATAAAGCAATTATAAATGTCGTCACATTAACAATTCAACTATGCTGGAGCAGTTGGAAGTATTAAAAATTTTAATAATGCATATAAATGGAGGATAATTTTAGTGTTGTTTTTTTACTTGAAGCTATTTAAAGGATCGTATTTTTTTTTTATTCAACCACTATAAAACTAAGCATTGAAACCAATCCATAAGAACAAGAAGTAATATAAATTTGACGGTAAAAAAAACAAGCACTTTTATTAAGTTCTCATTTTCTAATGTGATTGAGTCAGTTTGGTAATTTTACCTTCAAGATTAATAATTATTAGTGACTCAGAGCAAAGTTTTTCGAAAGAAAATACAATTAAATTAAAATTATTACATGAGGGCGATGAGAATTGTGATTGAAAACTGGGTCGCAAATACTAAAAGGTTGAGAAACACTGATCTAACCATTTATTTTTCTGTGAAACGACTGAAATAAGATAAACACAGCTCCTTTAATGAATTGTAAGTGGCAGGGATAAAAATCGGGCTCGGTAGCGCTGCTTGTGAATTCTTTTTATTATTTCGCGGAGCACTTATAACATGTTCGCAGAATTCCGGTTAAGAACCATTGACCTAACCTGTATTACAAAAATTTGAATTTTTCACTTTTTTAAGAAACTAAAAAATTTAAATACCGTAAATCTAAACATATTTTTTTTTTGCAGGTGTACATTTCGACACGAGCTCAGCGAGTCTGGTAAACGAGATAACAACCGCTATCAAGGTGTTCGCCCACGGCGTGGAGGACTACATCTCAGACCCTCGTAACGCGGACCGTTCGCTGACCACGCAGCTATCGTGTGAGGGCGGTGGAGCGGGCGCCTCACGTTGGGACAACGGAGACAAATTCTTCAGGTATTTATATTCGTTAGTGGCCTAAGTAGGCGGTAGTGGATTTGTTTAAGGATGATTTATGTTTTTGTGGGTCTTATACTGTGTAAATTTTATAATGTGGGTCAGATGCAGTGGTGAATTTCTTTGGTAGGTACTGGTTTGCTATTTAATTGATCCGAGTAAAAAATTCTTGAAAATCTGAAATCACTAGTTATTTTGTTAAGGCAATATTGCGGTGTAAGCCTAAAATTTTAAGCTTATTTTTCTTAACAAAATAAAATAAAATCGTTTCAGTCTTTTTATCTTTTTATCTTAATACATGTATACAAAAAAAAATTCTAGTAAGTTCTATTATACTTTGTTTACGTTCCTGGGGTCAAAGTGGACTCATCGATAAAAAAAGGTGGGTGAGTGGGTGGCTGAAAGCACATCTCCACTTGTAGTGATTTAAAACAAAAGAACATCTGCACAGAGCTTCCTCTTACTAAATTAGTTATTGAACAATTTAATTAAAAACCAATAAAGTGTTCAGATAAATTACCTGGCATTGGCTAAGCATTTAATTTTTATACAATTTTACTAAAAAAATATTAGTTCGAAATTTTTTCGTATATTTTTAATTTTTTGGCAATTGCAATCTAAATCTAAATTCTCATATTTTCGATATTGTGAGGAAGCAAAATATATTTTCATCATCACAATGGGTTCTCTAGATATTAAATAAATCCTAATATTGGGCAAAATTTTTGGAAGGCTGTAGTATAGCTCCCTCATGAAGAATTTCCAGACACATGTTCACATAAAGTTTTTGCGTAAAATAACATCCTCGATCTACAGTCAATTTTTTTACACTAGTTGTAAATCACCTTGTATAATTGACGCAAATAAATCTCTCGTTCCTTACTTTTGACTAATGTAAGCCGTATAAATATAATTCATAATTGAATTTTATAAACTTTTTTTTTTAATTAACAAAAAAACATAATTAATACCAACCATAAAAAGTACATTTGTAAGCCAAAATACAACAAAGACATTTGTAAATGAAATAATGAAAAATATGCGCTATTATCTATGTGCATTAATTTTTTGTAATGGTATCCTTTTGTCGTGATGATTAAAAAATATAATCTAGTTATTTCACTGAAGTTTTAATTAACTTCGATCTCCATCTAAAAACGCGGCCTTTTTTGTATTTTTAAATTAACTTCTCCCTACACTAAATATAATTACACACAAATTTATGAGATGTACAAATTTATAATTGAGAGTGGTATTGTACAAATTAATGATAATTTTTTGAAAACGTGGAATGTATAATCTGGAAAGATAATGAAATCTGTTTGCGATCATCACCCCTCCTTCTTGAAATTTAACTTTTCGATATTAAAATATTCTGGGTTTCGAAATTTTAATTCTAAAAAAAAATTCACTACACCAAAAAGATTGACTCGGGTTGCATAAAGCAAAATTGATCACAATTAGTTACTCAGTTGTTTTCAAACCATGATTAATGTTAATTCTAAACTTAATCTCAATTTGTAAATGAAAAATTCACTAAATATGATAATTTTTTACCTTATAAAATATATCATAACCGTGATAGTTTTTTTAGAATTGACGTAATAATGGTTTTAAAACAACTGATTAACTAATTGTGAATAATTTTGTTTAGTGCAACCCAAGATGAATTAAACTAATCAAGAATTGATAATTATTATTAAACTGATTTTCACATTTAGATTGTTGTTTTCCATAACCCAGATACTGAAATTAACGCATAACCGGCGTAAAGTAACTTGTACGCATACGCTATTCATCCATCTTTCTCTTGTGCACACTCTCCTTACCGTTTCATCTTTAACATCTGTCGAGCTCATTCCAATTCACTAGCTTCACTAAATAAGTTTCACTTCAAAAAATCGAAATCAAAATTAGACGTTTTGAAAATCTCTGAACCAAAAAGTACTAGGCCAAAATCATAACGGCTAGGAATTTCGTTTTAAAATAAATTTTCGTAATAAATATTTGGTAAATCTACGATTAAATGAACAAAAATGATAGAATCTTAATATATGTTGAAAATTATTTATTTTTGTCAAAAATTATACACTGCTCCTATTTTTATATTTGATTCAATATTTTGTGAAATATTTAGAGTAAATTCATAAACATGTCCATTAAATTGGGTGCCAAAATTTGTCTGGAGGTCGATACATCATTTACTAAACGCAACTTTTTTTAAATTTTAAAGTTTTACTGCATTGGCGCTAGGGACCTTGCAAAAAGCAATCACTTGTTCTCCGTAAGGTAAAATGATTGACGTTCCAATATGTTTTCAAGTATATTTTTCTTAATTAACTAGACATCATAATTTCAGTAGCGTAGGTACATCAATTAAATGTCATTATGGAAATATCGTGATGTTGTTTTTAAATTGACAAACATGAATATTAGTTTTAACACAATTTTGATTTTTGATTTTTGATTCGAAGTATTTAATCAATCTTGCTTGGTTTTCGAGATATTGATCTGTGGAAATTAAAATAGAGCACCCGGTACAGCTTTTTAACATAAACGTCTGTCCTAATACAGTGCATACATAAAATATTTAATTTAGAACAGGCCGAGTATAATTTAATAGAGACATATTCAGAACAAAGAGAGACTATGAGACTCTCACTTTATTGTGGTGTGTTTTGGAAACTAATGAACTCGGTAACATTGTTGTGCGGACGGAAATTTATAGAACATGTTGTTGAAAAGCCGTTATTTCCTTTGTATTATCATTTGTCTTTATTTATTGTTGGAATCAATGTTTAGTAGCTCCAGTGTGTAACGTCAATTTGTATGTACCTGTATACAGTATGTCCCAAAAGTCTGAAAACGGTCAAATATCTCAAAGGGTTGAATTTCTGGTAAAAATGTTTCATGCAAAACTTTCATTTATTTGACCTCGAATGATCTCGTCAAGGTTAACTTTGATTTTTAGGGTTCCGTTCATCAAAATGAAAAAAATGGAGCCATTGATGTCTGCACAAACTAAGAATACTTAAATTATTAGTGAATTGACACTGTAACAGATTTAGCACCAAATTTTCACATTTTTCAATACTCAAATTACAATACCAATTCAATATCCAAAAACACTTTTGAATATAAATTGAAATATAATAGGTACTTCAAAATCACAATAACACAGAAAAATGTCTTTAAAATAGAAAACATTACACAAACAACTCTTCGTAACACCAACACGGCATCATAACGTTCAACACAAATTTTGCAACAAATTTACATTCAAATAACTGTAAACTTCCCAGATTCCCAGTAAAAGTTACTAACAAACGAGCACAGTTTTACCAACGTAACTTATAAAAATAAAACCTCAAAAGTATACTGACAGCACGGAAAAAATCTAAAGTGATGCAGCACAGTAAAATTTAACTGTAATTTCTCAAAATTTTAGAGTAAATTCACTGATCTCTAGGGTATATACTTCCCGTTGACCTAGAATCTTGAAATTTGGGACGTATATAGGAAGGTCTTATAGCATAAAATCGAAAATCATTAATTTGTAATTATAGGTATGTGGAATATTTATTGTTGGGACAACCTATATATCAATTTAGCTTTCAAGTTTGAGAATGCCATTTAAAATAGCAATATGTTAATTAATATACATGTTACATATTTATTATGCGTTGTAAAATTTTAAATACAAATAATTACTCAGTGTCAAGTAACATCTCTGCATATCAATCTTTGTCAAAAATTCAGATATTAATCAGTCTAAAATGAACTTTCAATACAAAGCATTTAACACAAGAATGACGAAATCAGTCATTTTGGACGTTTCACATCAAGTTGTTATTCAAATAATTTTAAATTTATTTACAAACCCTCCTTCTACTTTTTATTAATAATATTATTAAACAATTAAATAAATAATTTTCAATTTATATTTTTAGCCAGAATGTAGTAATTCTATTATTAACCTATAGTAGGTACAGCGGTTCGCGGTCATATTGACTGGTCAAAGCAATACAAAGAAATATTTTTACAAACAAGCAGTAATTAATTCCCCCCCTCCCTAACTCGATAACTACTGGCTCAAAAACTGTGAAAAAATTGGTAACTCAAAAATGGTGTCTGTAAGTGACTCCAAATTGGAACCCTTATGACATACACCCGTGTATTTCTTGTGTTAAAACTAAAGAAAGAAAATTCTTAGAAAAAGTGTAAATTTTTCATTCATTTTATTCAATCCCGTCATTTGGTCATTTATACCAATAGAAGTACTTCCAAATTATTAACAAACTAGCTGTACCCGCGGCTTCGCTCGTGTGGACTACAGAATTATTGTTTAAGATTTTTGAAAAATATAGTTGAATTATTTTAGATCTTTTTATTCTACACATTTCTTTACTACATTATATTGTTTAATATTTAACAGCATAGGCAGCGTATTGTAAACAAGCGTGCTGGCGGCAAACTTTTTTCCGACTTGATTTACTATTATCGTCACTGTTTATTCCTTATGTTACATAAACTAATAAAATATACACTAAAACCTGGCCAAAGAACATATTATCAATAAATAAATAAAAACACGTAAATCAGATAAGTGGTTCTCGAGTTATAAACGCACTAACGGAAAGACAGAGAGACGTTGAGCTTTATAGTATGTATATATTGAGGATATATTGTAAATTAAATTAATTTTCATTTTGACATTTAAACCTTCTTAATAACTAAAGATTTAACTTTTAAAGTAGGTCAGTTGTATGTACTGTACATAGTAGTAAAAATTCTTCCATGGAATATTATATTCGTTAGTTATGAAAATTTAATTAATAAAGTTATAAAACAATCCAATATAGAAATCTTATTTTCTGCAATTTTGTTAATAATATGTAAGAACTCATTAAGTGTATAGTAAAAATAAAGTTGAAATGTACTACATTTACTTTATTTTCTTGATATAAACAGAATAATCTATCTAAAATAACATTGATTTCCCTATGTCCCGTAGTTAAATTCTACACCCTGTGTATTCATTACAAATGACCTTATTATACAACCCCGTGAAGCTATTTGTAAAGAAATGAAAAAAAAACGGTAGAAATAGAAATGTAATTTATGCAAATTGCTCCATTTTAAATAATCGTTACATTTATTTACACGTGCTTTTTCCCTCAATTTGACGTTGTTATATTTATAAAATATGTCTGAAAACCAAGACATTTTAATGTTTGTAATGTTATGATTGTTCATAACAGTGTTTCTCAACCCAAACTGTACAACAAAATACATATATTTTTATAGGACCGGTTTTATATAATAATATATTTGATAGCAGTTTCATTTTTATGTATCTTTGGCGAAACTTCAGTATCCGACGTACACACAGATTTCATATTTTTGTTTGTTGGCAATACTTTATTTGGGTAATGCGCGCGCATATAAGTTGTGTCAGTGACTGAATGGTGCTCAAACGGTGGAATATATGCGACCGCCAATACATTGTAATATAATATTATATTAATAAACTCATTATGTTTATCAACATAATATAACTGATTATTATTTTTAGTATATTTTTTGCTATTTATATATCTTCCCTTTTTGTACATGTTCTCGCAAAATAATCGACGTCACGAGTCTTTTGTGTAGATCTTCCTTTTAATCGTGGGTTTCTGGTTTGTATCATTGGATAAAAGAACAGAACTGTGTTATAATAAGTTTATCTTAATTCTAAAATAAATCAAAATATATGTACATACATAATAACAAAAAAATTATACCCCGTTGAATGTGCTTGTTAACGTTTGTCAGTTCCTTTATAATACCAGACATTAAACAATTTGTGTCTAAAAGATACATTTCAGATCTCAAAAGACAAACTTTATTATAAATAAAAATAATAAACGTTTTGGTTTCTGAACTGTTCTGGACGCCTAGTTTCATTACTGAAATTTATTTGATACATAGTCGACCTCGTGAGTACCACTTTTATTTATTTTATAAATCACACTTTCTTCCTCTACAAGAGAAGCAAATAAAAAACAACACACACACACACACACACACACACACACACACACACACACACACACACACACACACACACACAATCGCACACTCACATATGTAGGAAAGAGATAAAGAGGATATGGTTTTCTAATAAATAATCAATTGTGTGTTACAGACACTTACGAAATGTGAGCGTGGAAGGTGATCAAGGAAAACCGAATGTGGAGTTCACGCAAGACGGGGTCTTAAAGGCCGCTGAACTGAAAATCATGAACCTTCGCCCGGGCGTATCGAAACAGCTTGTTTGGGAAGAGGTAAATCAAATTATAACTTTATTCATCATCTACCGGTCTCGAGATATTTATACAGCCCTTGCGTGAATATTGTGTCGTGCATTTCAAATTACAAGATTTATGGGAAATTTCAATATTTAAATATATGTAAGAACATAGTTAGTGTTAATACAATTATGACACCTTAATTAATAAACTTATACATCTGAGGTATAGTCGCTAAATTTCATCCCCTTGTCTATCTCCGAAAATAATCAGTATCATCTCAAATCAATTTCTGAAACTAAAAATATTTAACGTTGCAATTTTTAAGAAGAAAAAGGTAAAAGCTAATTTAGTTCATCAAATATCTTTTGATTACAGTTATATTAGATATATACCTTTACACTGTACTTAACATAAAATCTCAATATTTCTTTCGTTATTTCTAATGATGAATGACGATGCAAAAAATTGGAGGTTATACATCCGTTTCATTTGAAAAAATTAAATTTCAAATTCGAGAAAAAAATCCTAGTATTGTATATAATGTACATAACCATAATATCGTCCCCTGGGATGATATTTGGAACCCAAATATTATTTTTGAAATATGGCTTATTTTTGTTTCATCTAAGCTTAAAATTTTTAGCCAAACTGATTGGTATGTTTGATAACAATTTCAAATAAAGATATAAATCATTGATAATACTGCTTTTTTATTTTTGATATATCTCGAAAAAAATATGGAAAATATATAGGATTTTAAAAAGGGGGCGGTATTTGGCGACTACACCTTATACTTCATACTGATAATACATCTAGTTTTTTTTATAAGTGCAAAACATTAAAATCCGCAACATTCCATTAATAATTACCTAAGGCTTTTAGGAAGGGGGTCCGTAAAACTTTACGGGGGTGGGGATCCAAATCATTACTCATTTTTTTAAATTGATTCTTTTAATATACGTTAATGGAAATCAGTTTCGGCTGTTGAAACAGCTTTTTAATACCGGATGTCCCGGATAACTTATCCAGTATAAGGATCTCAGTGGAATACAGTTTTGGTTAAATGAGATGGATTATTTGAAAGGAAGGAATTAGTATTATGACATACAATTTATAAAATATTTCGCGTGCTTCAAGCGGTACATCGAAAAAACGGAAAATTTAGATTTTCTTTTATTTGCTATATTCTTTGCCAAAGTAGATAGGTTCATGAGGCACAATTAAATGGTGTTTTAAAAAAAATTGAATGTTTGTAATAAAATTAAACGTGTGTAAATATCATTTTTTATTATTATTTCGATTAATTTTGAAAATAAACATTAACGTTGACACATCTTTGGAGATCAGTATACAAAAACACATTCAAATATGCTATAGCCAACTTTTTGACCCATATGAAAAACCAAAGTTTTATTAATTATATTATTTCTTTTCGAGCATCATTTTGGCAATTTTTCTTATTTTAAAAACGAGTCATTTCTCATTTTTGTATTAAATACATTATAAGATAATAAAATTTCCTTAGAACAACAGATGTTTACAATCATTTTACCGATAATAAACCATTTAATGTATTAATAAACATCATGTATTCGAAATATAACATATTCACTTACAGATCGGCGTGTGGAAGTCTTGGGTGAAAGAGGGTCTAGATATCAAGGATATAGTGTGGCCTGGTAACAGTCACACGCCACCGCAAGGTGTACCAGAGAAGTTTCACCTGAAGATAACTTTCCTAGAAGAAGCGCCCTACATCAGTCTGGCGCCCCCGGACCCCGTCACCGGCAAATGCAGCGTCGAGCGAGGTGTGCTTTGCAGGGTTGCCACAGAGCACGAGATGCAAGAGTGAGTATACAATATTAATATGTATATCTCTCTCTTTCTTATAACAGAATCGTTCACTGTCCATTTATCAAACTGACGTTGTATATATAAACATTTTTTAAGTGCAATTATATTAATTATACGCCATTGTCTTTCAGTATTTTTCAAAATGATGTATTATTATTATGAGAGTAAAGACTTTTTTATCGAAAAAACTATTAAACGGTTTCAAGTGAGCTCTATAAAATGTTTTTTCCAGAAATAAGATAAAAATAAGTCAAGTATCTTCTTTGAAGTATCTAATTAGAGTACGTTAAGTGAAGATGTATTCATTACTTGCCAACTTGAATTCATTAAATTCAAAAACGATTTTTTAAGTGATAAATGGCCGATGAGTTTTAATTTATTATGTTTGTGATATTACAACTAAAAGGAGAAACTGGGTTTGATTTTCATACAGATAGGTTGTATTAAGACGTAATGTATTTAAAAATAAAGAATATTAGTATTTTTTTGCGATTTGCATTCTATATCAAGTAAATCAATTTTTATTATTGGTATGTGTCATCGATGGTAGCGACGCTTTCATTGTCAGTGGTAAACATTGAAACTAACACGTGGCGTACGATCAGACACATACCAATATACAGTAATAAACACTTATTATTTTGTATTCTAGTTTGTAGAACAAACAATCTTTTTCGCATTTAAATATTTTTTAACTTTTAGATAGATTTATATCATCAAAAACTTGATTGTTACATTTTGGGGTTTATTTGTCACATGTTTTTTGTAGCAAAAATAATACTAAATTATGGTATACATTTTTTATAATCTTTGTTCAATAGGTTTCAGATTTCGCTGAAAGTTGTTCCTTATTTTGATTAATTTTTTTTAAATTATATTTCTAAATTTACATATTTTTTTTAATTTTATAAGAAGAATAGTAATAAACTATAAGCTCTGTCCATTAGTGCTTCGCGTCCACAACCCGGTATTATTATTGAATAAATATTATTATTACTGAATAAATGTTTAGTTGTGCAGCTAGCTTCATGCATTACGTTACAGACAAAGACTATTATTTAGAGTAATAATAATGAATTTACATTTGATTTTCTGGTTAACCATGATTAACCATGATTTTTTTTAACTGATAATTCTTGTAATAACCAACCCTTGTACATGGTTGGGTGTCAAAAATAAAGTATTAAAATATAATAAATAAATAAAATAGTTATATAGTTATACAGTTATACAGCAGTACTTTGCAATAACGGCTATTAAATCTCCGTATTTGAATTAAAAATTTTATATTTATATTAAAGGTGTAAACTTTGTCAGTCTTATGCACACTTAATATTTATATATTAGTACATAGTATGTAGTTTTTCTTGCAGGTACTCGCGAAACATAAAAAAAGCCTAATTCGCTTATCGGCGTTTTTCACATGACGGCGAGGGTCTGGTCACAATAGGCATGATGTCTAATTTAAAAAAAAACTATTTTATAATGATCTTACGTGTCTCCTATTTCCAAAAAAAATACTTATTTCTGCAGAATATAAAGGTTTAATTGCAAAAATTGACCCTTTTAAAGCTCATTATGAATTTGACGCCAAAACGCTCGCAGGTGTCATGACGCATTTGTGACTTCACGCCTATGTAAACACTCCTTGTCAACTATAATAAATCCTTGTTCCATCGCTAACGTTTCTCGGTTTTAGTTTTGATAACACAAAACTAAGCAAATTGATAATTACAACCACAAAATAGTTTATAAACAGTGCAGATATTAATGAAACAAAATGATGTTTACTTAGGCGTGACGTCATTCACTCTGATTGGTGTTCCATCTAACATGGCGGATTGCTGTATTTTGTGTTTTTATTTTAACAAAAATTATATTAATCTCGGCTTTAATATATTTTTTTAACCTATTTCATTATTTAAAATCATAATTTCAGTGATACTTTGTTACTGGCATCATGCCTATTACGCCGTCAAAAGAAATGTATAAATCATTATTTTAAAACGTTTAATTATAAACAGAAAAAAGTATTTTGTAAATTCTTTATTTTCAAATCTGATCAATCTTGATTAATTCTTTTAATAATTATATAACCTATTTTTTTAATATAAATTACTGGTATAATTCATTAAATTATTAAATTTCGTTATTTAAATATTATTTTAGAGTATTGAATATCGACCATTTCTAACCTGGGTTCAGTTGATTTTTATGTAACAATCAGTAATATATAGTAAATACTATAATCTTCCCAACCGTCCATCTTTTATTAAGTAAAGAAGAAATAAATCAGCAAAGTACATTTACAAAATCATCAACATAAATTTGTTTATTTTAAACTGTAAACATTTTCTTGTAAATCGTTTTCTATGTCAACTCACCGCTCCTTACAGCTTGCCCCATTTCCTTTCTAGGTCAACATTTCTCAAACTATTTTCATTGTTAAACTATCGATAGATAGAAACGCGAGTAACTCAAATATTTAAAATACAGTTTACCGATAAAATTGATGTCAAAGAATTACAAAAATCACAATAGCAAATATTTAAAGCGGCTTAGATTATAAATAAACAATCATTACATTTTTGAAAAATTATAAAACATATGAAAATTTAATGAAAGAAAATTCTCATTAAATTTACAAAATCCGTTTTTAATATAACATGAAAAATTGCAGTTAATATTAATAAAAATTATTCTAGACCATTTGTACTTATTAAAAATTATGAATTTAATATTTTTTAAATAATTTCTTGAATACTTATAAACAAATATTTAAATTAATTACCTACATCAATTTTAATTTTTATACGGATATAATTAGAACAACGACGGAATATTAGTATTCTCTGTGAATTTCTTAAGAAATTTAATTAAACACACATAAGATACTTGTCATACTCCAGTGTTACACTCTTATTTAATTAAATGTACTAAATTAGAAATATTTGTTTATTTGATTAATGCCAATACTGAATCATAATCTACAAACACTTAACAGTAAAATAGCTAAAGATGAAAATGGTCCAATAGGTACTTATCAAAATGTTGGAGATTTAAACTAATTATTCGTGTAATCCATTTATTAATTATTACATTATCATAGCATCTGCTTTACATTGTTTCTAATTATACAATTCTTTATTTTATAACTTTTGTGTCGTAGTAATATAGAGTATACACATATTGTATATGAACTACAAGATTTTTTTCTAAAATTATTTTGTTAGTGCGAACCTAAAATACAACATTTTTAAATACGAACGTCTATTACATTTAGAATATCACTTTTCCGAAACTCTACTATATATAAATTTTCTTATCTCCAGTGTTGACATGGCTCAAGCCCATCGTAACAGCAGTTTCTACCAGTGCTGTAGCGGATTCTGCATCGATTTATTGGAGAAATTCTCCGAAGAGCTGGGTTTTACTTACGAGCTCGTGCGAGTCGAGGACGGTCGTTGGGGAACCCTGATTGATGGCAAATGGAACGGTCTTATCGCAGATCTTGTTAACAGAAAGACAGACATGGTCCTCACTAGCCTCATGATCAATTCTGAACGGGAAGCAGTGGTGAGTTATTCTCAAATCATGCTTAATATTGTTTTATAACTAAATAATGTCATAAGTTTTGAGGCTTCCACGGTGATCTGGATATGGATCTTGGCTTCTGGGTGTAAGCCGCGTCAGTTTGGTCGTGTTATCGACTACAACCAGAAGCCAAAATCCATAATTAATATCATTTCAACCACTATTATTGAAATATTTAAGATTTTTTATTAATGCTTACATTTTTTTTTCTTTCACAAAAAACTTCAACGGAATTACACATTTCGAGACTCCTCAAATCTCCCATATCTCCCAATAAATCTCCCCAAATAAGCTATTATTTCAATGTCTGTGTGTCCGTCGTTTTTTATGCAAACATACATTTTTTTAATTATTATATACTGTAAATGTATATCTCCTATTTTTGAAGTAAGTCCAACCTTCCAAAAAATCAGTACGTTTTATTTTTTACACATTAAGTGGGTGTCATCCATGTGATATTTAACGACAGAAAAAATATTTTTTTAATAAATTGAACGGTTATCACATCCCTTATAGACTTTCAATAACCAAAAAAAAATCATTTTTACACATTTTACTCCCTGGAAGCTTAAAATAACCAAAACAATGAGGTAATAGGCTTTATTTTTTAACATATGTATTATACGGGTGTCACGCGAACCGCCCCCTCTCCTTAGCGACGCCACTGGATGATCTATATATTTTTACCGTTTTTAAGGTATTCATTTCTGTATATGTGGTTTAGCAGTTTACTATAATTCCAGGTGGACTTCAGCGTACCATTTATGGAAACGGGAATAGCTATCGTGGTCGCTAAACGTACTGGGATCATTTCTCCAACAGCGTTTCTAGAGCCCTTCGACACTGCCTCGTGGATGTTAGTCGGTGCGGTGGCAATACAAGCTGCTACTTTCACAATATTCCTGTTCGAGTGGTTGTCGCCGAGTGGGTTCGACATGAAGCTATCAATGCAGCACATGAATCCGTCACCGCATCATCGATTCTCGTTATTTAGGTAGGTCATTTGTTATGGAATTCATTGTGTACAAAGAAGGAACCTAAATTGAACCGGTATCGGCTAACCTTATGTTTATTAATATTTTGATTTTTTTGTTTCTTCAGAAAAAAAGTTGTTCTCCGATTTCAAAATTTTTATTTTATCTTTACGTTTCAGGTCAATACAAACACTTTTTCCTATCTGTCTGTGTGTGTGTCTGTCCCCTGAATCTTTATCACACGCATAACTCATGAACCACTAAATTTATAATAACGAAACGTAGTTTGTTGGTTGAGTCTGGCTTGAAGACAGTCGAATTTTAAAATCAGCAAAATCGTGTATTAGAGGGAGAAGCGACTTCCCAAATATCCCAACACGTGCTACGAGAAATTTTTTTGTAGAGCATTTAATAAAATCTGTTATTAAAATTAAAATTGAAAAAAATCACCATTTGTTTTTTTTCAATCGCTTACTTCGACTAATTAAATAGAAATTGTTCAAAAAATAAAAATAAACGAACAAATAAGCAAAATTGTATAAAAATTGTATAAAATGGCAGTTCATGTGAATACTTTATCGATTTTTATTAAAATTGTTTGATAATTAACTACATTCGGTGTATTTAACACGAGAAAACACTGAGCATTTACTTGGCACATGTTTTTCTTCCATTCCAGTTTTTCGGATATCAAATATAATTTAGTATAGGAATAATCAGCCAATAAAAAATTGAGTACATATATTGTGTCTGTGTTATATTCTGGTCAACATGTTAGGGTTATTAATAATAATAATTATTAGTATTATTATAATAATTTTTTCTTCTGCACGGAGAAAAATTGAACTCAAATTTAAAAAAAAATACAATTTCCAAATAAAAATTTACTATCCGAATTGCAATAATTTATAGATTTATTATAAAAATTATAATCCTTTATTTAAAAACACAATAAGTCTAAATTATTACAATACGGGTAGTGAATTTCTATTTAGGAATTGTAATTTTTCCTAAAATTTGAGGTCTATTTTTATAATATAGCTTCTAGAATGCCGAAACCCAACAGATCTTTATTTTATTTTAAGAAATGAAGCAATACAAATTAAATACATATCTAGTTATTTTTATACTTGATATTATTAATATAAAGTATAGTAATTTTGGATTACTAAAAGGAGTAAACAAAGTTTTATCAATCAGTAAGAGATATGAGTGATTCCGAGTCGTGGGAAGTTAAATTAGTTTACGAATTTCACAGTAAACTTGATAAAGCGGTGATAAACAAATACCTATACTGCCGTACTTAGGTAAGGTGTGAAAAGTAAAAACGAAGAAAACTGAACTCGAAGTTTTGATTTTTTAAACTGAATTAATAATATATTTTTCATAAAATTTATTTAGCGACCAATGAAATTATAAAAACTTGGAATGATTGTGGATATTGTACGTATATTTTTCAGTGGATAAAATCAGTATAGTTTAAAAGTTGCTACTTTTTTATGATTTTACTGCTTTTATATTCAGGAAAAGTAACAAATTTGATATATTCAATAAACTTAAAAAATTAATATTCTATTGAAATAACATTCAAAATGATTAATTTTATGACTAATATGTAGAAAATCGTCTGAAAAACCTAATAACTTCAAAATTACTAAAAGGCAGTAAAATAAATTTACTACCTTTTACCTAAACACGGCAGTATAATACACTGAGAAAAATATTTCGTGTAGCCAAAGAATATTTCTTTCAGTCAATTAAATAATTTCATCGAATAGCATCCATAAAATTATTTGATGAACTTAATGAAATAGTTTATTTAAAAGAAAGATTTAAGATAATTGATTTAAATAAGAAATTATTAATACAATAAATAATTCATTACATCGAACAAAGTTTTCTTCAAATGGATATCAAATTTATAATTTCAATTAATAATTACTCAACTGAATTATACAACTTATGAATCAAATAATTCGAATTATTTTTTCAATGAAATATTTTTTAAATCGAAAAAAATATTTTATGAAACTTAATATCTATGTTATAACTTGTATGTCAAATTTCTTAAAAATTATAAAATATTTGTTCAACTGCAATAAACAATTTATAAATCAAATAAGTCGGATTCTTTTTTCAATGAAATATTTTTTAAATCGAAAAAAATATTTTATGAAACCTAATATTTGTGTTATAACTTGTATGTCAAATTTCTTAAAAATTATAAAATATTTGTTCAACTGCAATAAACAATTTATAAATCAAATAAGTCGGATTCTTTTTTCAATGAAATATTTTTTAAATAGAAAAAAATATTTTATGAAACCTAATATTTGTGTTATAACTTGTATGTCAAATTTCTTAAAAATTATAAAATATTTGTTCAACTGCAATAAACAATTTATGAATCAAATAAGTCGGATTCTTTTTTCAATGAAATATTTTTTAAATGGAAAAAAATATTTTATGAAACTTAATATCTATGTTATAACTTGTATGTCAAATTTCTTAAAAATTATAAAATATTTGTTTAACTGCAACAAACAATTTATGAATCAAATAAGTCAGATTTTTTCAATGAAATATTTTTTAAATGGAAAAAAATATTTTATGAAATTAAATATCTGTTATAACTTGTATGTCAAATTTCTTTAAAATTATAAAATATTTGTTCAACTGAAATAAACAACATATGAATCAAATGAATCGGATTATTTTTTCAATGAAATATTCTTTAAATTAAAAAAAATATTTTATGAAAATAAATAACTATGTATTAATTGTTCTGTCAAATTTCATTATAATTATAAAATAATTGTTTGATTTAAACAATTATATAATTCATTTATTGATTTAGTTCTTTCATTTCATAAAATGTTTAATGGCTCACATTATTCACATAATCTTCTCTAATAAACATTTCTTTATGAGGACTAAAGGAGTTATAAGATAAATATAGGGGTTCTTGTAAATTAAGAAGTATTTCTTTCAAATAAATAATACTTTATTGACATTAATAATATAATTTCTTTGGCAAAAGAGCATAGTTAATGCATTTCAAGAACTGGTTTATTTAATTTGAATAGATGTACTTTTACCTTATTGAAAGTATTCTTTACACCAAATAATCCAAAATTTGATCAGTTTTGGAATAATTCCAAAACTCATAATTTTTTATATTAAATTAGGCAACAGAGAATAATTACAATAAGATAATACAATAGTATCTTATTGTAATTACTCTTTGTGTCAAATATTAATCTAAAAAAATATGAGCTTTGGAATTATTCCAAAACTGATCAAATTTTCGAATTATTAAGCATAAAGAATACTTTAATATGGTAAATACATTTACCCAAATTAAAGAAATCAGTGCATGAAATGCATGTAACCATGCCATTTCAGCATATACAAAACGTTGACATAATTAAATTACATAAAATTATAAATTTTACTTAACAATATGTAACATTATAATATAACATTTGTTTTTCATAACATTAAGGTTACAAGTATATATAAATGTATAAAATATAAATGTAAAAAATAATAATAAAATTATTTTGATGCACTTATACTTCAAACAGTTCGAAGGTGCACGTATTTTTATACGGCGTTTTAAGGAGTGAAAATAACCTTCAAATTTCTACAAATATTTTGTTTTTCTTCTATAACGTGAAAACTATGCACCCTATAAAAAAAGTGTTATTTATATATGAAAACATAATTTTTTTATAAGAATTTCAATGGTATAGTCAGATTTTCAAATTACTCTTCTGTGTTTTTCACCTTCACAACACCGACATACAGGATGAGCTTTTTATAGACTGCAAAATATTTGGAAAAAAGGATTTTTACAGAAAATGTTTGCTACAAAAGTTTCAGGATTTGGAGAGGCAAAACCAATGAAGGTAACAATTTTTACCTTGAGTGGTGTTTGAAGGTAATTTTGAGATCAGCTTAGCACCAAGATATTTTGCGGCACCAAGTAATTTTAGGGCACCAAATAATTTTACGGCACCAAGTAAATTTACGGCACAAAGTAATTTTAGGGCACCAAGTAATTTTACGGCACCAAGTAATTTTAGGGCACCGAGTAATTTTACGGCACCAAGTAAATTTACGGCAACTAGTAATTTTACGGAACCAAGTAATTTTACGGCACCAAGTAATTTTAGGGCACCTAGTAATTTTTGGGCACCAAGTAATTTCACGGCACCAAGTAATTTTACGGCACCAAGTAATTTCACGGCACCAAGTAATTTTACGGCACCAAGTAATTTCACGGCACCAAGTAATTTTACGGCACCAATAATTTCACGGCACCAAGTAATTTTACGGCACCAAGTAATTTTAGGGCACCAAGAAATTTTACGGCACCTAGTAATTTTAGAGCACCAAGTAATTTTAGGGCACCAAGTAATTTTAGGGCACCAAGTAATTTTACGGCACAAGTAAATTTAAGGCATTAAGTAATTTTACGGCAGTAATAATTACTTGGTGCCGTTAAATTACTTGGTGCCGTAAAATTACTAGGTGCCCTAAAATTACTAGGTGACCTAAAATTACTTGGTGCCGTAAAAATACTAGGTGCCCTAAAATTACTTGGTGCCCTAAAATTACTTGGTGCCGTAAAATTACTTGGTGCCGTAAAATTACTAGGTGCCCTAAAATTACTTGGTGCCGTAAAATTACTTGCTGCCGTAAAATTACTTGGTGCCCTTAAATTACTTGGTGCCCTAAAATTACTAGGTGCCCTAAAATGACTTGGTGCCGTAAAATTACTAGGTGCCCTAAAATTACTTGGTGCCCTAAAATTACTTGGTGCCGTGAAATTACTTGGTGCCGTGAAATTACTTGGTGCCGTGAAATTACTTGGTGCCGTGAAATTACTAGGTGCCGTGAAATAACTTGGTGCCGTAAAATTACTCGGTGCCGTGAAATTACTTGGTGCCGTAAAATTACTTGGTGCCGTGAAATTACTTGGTGCCGTGAAATTACTTGGTGCCGTGAAATTACTTGGTGCCGTAAAATTAATTGGTGCCGTGAAATTACTTGGTGCCCTAAAATTACTTGGTGCCGTAAAATTACTTGGTGCCGTAAATTACTTGGTGCCGTTAAATTACTTGGTGCCGTGAAATTACTAGGTGCCCTAAAATTACTTGGTGCCCTAAAATTACTTGGTGCCCTAAAATTACTTGGTTTTGTAAAATTACTTGGTGCCGTGAAATTACTTGGTGCCGTGAAATTACTTGGTGCCGTAAAATTACTTGGTGCCGTGAAATTACTTGGTGCCGTAAAATTACTTGGTACCGTGAAATTACTTGGTGCCGTAAAATTACTAGGTGCCGTAAAATTACTTGGTGCCGTAAAATTACTTGATGCCGTAAAATTACTTGGTGCCGTGAAATTACTTGGTGCCGTAAAATTACTTGGTGCCGTAAAATTACTTGGTGCCGTGAAATTACTTGGTGCCGTAAAATTACTTGGTGCCGTAAAATTACTAGGTGCCGTAAAATTACTTGGTGCCGTGAAATTACTTGGTGCCGTTAAATTACTTGGTGCCGTAAAATTACTAGGTGCCGTAAAATTACTTGGTGCCGTGAAATTACTTGGTGCCGTTAAATTACTTGGTGCCCTAAAATTACTTGGTGCCCTAAAATTACTTGGTGCCGTAAAATTACTTGGTGCCGTGAAATTACTTGGTGCCGTAAAATTACTTGGTGCCGTGAAATTACTAAGTGCCGTGAAATTACTTGGTGCCGTAAAATTACTTGGTGCCGTGAAATTACTTGGTGCCGTAAAATTACTTGGTGCCGTAAAATTACTAGGTGCCGTAAAATTACTTGGTGCCGTGAAATTACTTGGTGCCGTAAAATTACTTGGTGCCGTAAAATTACTAGGTGCCGTAAAATTACTTGGTGCCGTGAAATTACTTGGTGCCGTGAAATTACTTGGTGCCCTGAAATTACTTGGTGCCCTAAAATTACTTGGTGCCGTAAAATTACTTGGTGCCGTGAAATTACTTGGTGCCGTAAAATTACTTGGTGCCGTGAAATTACTAGGTGCCCTAAAATTACTTGGTGCCGTAAAATTACTAGGTGCCGTAAAATTACTAGGTGCCCTAAAATTACTTGGTGCCGTAAAATTACTAGGTGCCGTGAAATTACTTGGTGCCGTGAAATTACTTGGTGCCGTGAAATTACTTGGTGCCGTAAAATTACTTGGTGCCGTAAAATTACTAGGTGCCGTAAAATTACTTGGTGCCGTAAAATTACTAGGTGCCGTAAAATTACTTGGTGCCGTAAAATTACTAGGTGCCGTAAAATTACTTGGTGCCGTGAAATTACTTGGTGCCGTGAAATTACTTGGTGCCGTAATATTACTTGGTGCCGTAAAATTACTAGGTGCCGTAAAATTACTTGGTGCCGTGAAATTACTTGGTGCCGTGAAATTACTTGGTGCCCTGAAATTACTTGGTGCCCTAAAATTACTTGGTGCCGTAAAATTACTTGGTGCCGTGAAATTACTTGGTGCCGTAAAATTACTTGGTGCCGTGAAATTACTAGGTGCCGTGAAATTACTAGGTGCCCTAAAATTACTTGGTTCCGTAAAATTACTTGGTGCCCTAAAATTACTTGGTGCCGTAAAATTACTTGGTGCCGTAAAATTACTAAGTGCCGTAAAATTACTTGGTGCCGTAAAATTACTAAGTGCCGTAAAATTACTTGGTGCCGTAAAATTACTAGGTGCCCTAAAATTAATAGGTGCCGTAAAATTACTTGGTGCCCTAAAATTACTTGGTGCCCTAAAGATACTTGGTGCCGTAAAATTACTTGGTGCCGTAAAATTACTTGGTGCCGTAAAATTACTTGGTGCCGTAAAATTACTAGGTGCCCTAAAATTACTTGGTGCCGTAAAATTACTAGGTGCCGTAAAATTACTAGGTGCCCTAAAATTACTTGGTGCCGTAAAATTACTTGGTGCCGTGAAATTACTTGGTGCCGTGAAATTACTTGGTGCCGTTAAATTACTTGGTGCCGTGAAATTACTAGGTGCCGTGAAATTACTTGGTGCCGTAAAATTACTTGGTGCCGTGAAATTACTTGGTGCCGTAAAATTATTTGGTGCCGTAAAATTACTTGGTGCCGTAAAATTACTTGGTGCCGTGAAATTACTTGGTGCCGTAAAATAACTTGGTGCCGTGAAATTACTAGGTGCCGTAAAATTACTTGGTGCCGTGAAATTACTTGGTGCCGTAAAATTACTTGGTGCCGTGAAATTACTTGGTGCCGTGAAATTACTTGGTGCCGTGAAATTACTAGGTGCCGTGAAATTACTTGGTGCCGTGAAATTACTTGGTGCCGTGAAATTACTTGGTGCCGTAAAATTACTAGGTGCCGTAAAATTACTCGGTGCCGTGAAATTACTTGGTGCCGTAAAATTACTAGGTGCCCTAAAATTACTAGGTTCCGTAAAATTACTCGGTGCCCTAAAATTACTTTGTGCCGTAAAATTACTTGGTGCCGTAAAATTACTAGGTGCCCTAAAATTACTTGGTGACGTAAAATTACTTGGTGCTGTAAAATTACTAGGTGCCGTAAAATTACTAGGTGCCCTAAAATTACTAGGAGCCGTAAAATTACTTGGTGCCCTAAAATTACTTGGTGCCCTAAAATTACTTGGTGCCGTAAAATTACTAGGTGCCGTGAAATTACTTGGTGCCGTAAAATTACTAGGTGCCGTGAAATTACTTGGTGCCGTAAAATTACTAGGTACCGTGAAATTACTTGGTGCCGTGAAATTACTTGGTGCAGTTAAATTACTTGGTGCCGTGAAATTACTTGGTGCCGTGAAATTACTTGGTGCCGTGAAATTACTTGGTGCCGTAAAATTACTAGGTGCCCTAAAATTACTTGGTGCCCTAAAATTACTAGGTGCCGTAAAATTACTTGGTGCCGTTAAATTACTTGGTGCCGTAAAATTACTAGGTGCCCTAAAATTACTGGGTGCCGTAAAATTACTTGGTGCCGTAAAATTACTAGGTGCCCTAAAATTACTTGGTGCCGTAAAATTACTCGGTGCCGTAAAATTACTTGGTGCCCTAAAATTACTTGGTGCCGTAAAATTACTCGGTGCCGTAAAATTACTTGGTGCCGTAAAATTACTAGGTGCCTTAAAATTACTTGGTTCCGTAAAATTACTTGGTGCCGTAAAATTACTAGGTGCCCTAAAATTACTTGGTGCCGTAAAATTACTTGGTGCCGTAAAATTACTTGGTGCCGTAAAATTACTTGGTGCCCTTAAATTACTTGGTGCCGTAAAATTACTTGGTGCCCTAAAATTACTTGGTGCCGTAAAATTACTCTGTGCCGTAAAATTACTTGGTGCCGTAAAATTACTTGGTGCCGTTAAATTACTTGGTGCCGTAAAATTATCTTATATTTTTTTTTATTTTTAAGAAACACATTTCATCGGATTTATGAAACATTTCATTGGTTTGAATAATTGTCTATTACATATAACAAAATATATTATTGAATTAAATTGTGATTTTTAAAACTCTATTATTTCATTTTATTATATCAAAACAATCATTTTTTTGGAATGAATAAAGTATTATATTTAAAGACATGTAAAATCTAACTAATTTTAAGTATTTTAAATGAATGAAAGGATTATTTCATCGTATAATTTGTATTTTATTACTTTAAAAAAATGCATTTCATTGGATTTATAAAATATTTCATTGGTTTAATAATTTATAACTTTAGATTTCTTCAAATAATGATTTTGATTTTTGTTTAAAATATAATGTAATTGATCTGAAAAAATATTTTATAGATAGTTGAGTTGGGTGTTTAATGAAATGAGAATTCTGAATTGAAATATATGAGATTATTAACTAAAAGAATTAGGCATTGTATCGATTAAAAAATTTATTGGTTCAAAGAAATCGGATTGGATTAAATTATTTTTTTAACGCAATAATATATTTCTTTTGCTGTATAAAATCACAATTGCTCTGATGAATTTATCATTAATACAATAAAATCAAAATTCTATGAAATGAAATTCATTGATTCAATGACTTTTTTTTTCTCAGTGTAGGAACTCAAAATTTTATCTTACTGGAGCTAGAAGATCACTAATATCTCTAGGATTTATACGAAATCATTTTAATTGAATCTTTAACTCATTGTTTTAACTTTCAGCACGTGTTTTGACACCCTGTAGAAACGAAATAATCATAATTTTTAAAAATGGTAACAAAATTTACATAATATCGGTTATAAAAATTATAAAAATATTTTTAACTTTCAATATTGATTAAAAAAAAATCCCGTATACTTTGTCGCTTATTTGGTTTGTAAATATCTCTCGGCGTAATTTAAATGTCACAAAATTATGCAGCAATTAAAAGTTTCCTTTATGATAATTAAAACAAACACTCTCTTACGTTTTCACTTCTTCAACACAAAGTTAAATTTTAAAATATTTAATAAATGGTGAAATTAAATTCAGAATCGTTTAATTCCGCCTTATATTTATGATACCAACATCGTAGACCAAGTTTAAAATGCACTAGTTTGACATATGTCGTGAACTTGTAACTAACTTTTGTCCGCGACTTCACCCACATTTGTATTATTTAATTTTTTAAGCTTAAATGTCGAAATATCTGGATTTCCTATTTTTCAGCAACTAAAATGAAATTAACTCGGGAACTACTGCACTGATTTTAAAAAAGCTTTTAGTTCCAACTAGCGTTTAAATCATATACCAGCTTTACTTGTGATAAAACGCGTTGCTGCTAAAAATTTTAAGAACAGCACTAAATATGTTGAAAATTTGATTTTCGTATTACCCGTGCAGACTAATAGGTATTGTTTTAACTTGGAAACTACGAAACCAATGTTAATTAAACATTGACTTAAATCTGACCAAATAACTTACTTAGATGAAAAAAACCGCATGAAAATCGGAATAGTGTTTTTGAATTTTAAGCGGATAAACAGACACAAGATACTTGAATTTTATAAATGTAGAGATTACTATAACATTTTATACCCTTCTAAGATGCTTGAAAAATTATTTAGAGAATATCAAAGAATATTTTAAATATTTAATAAAATATGTATATAATACCAATTTTTGTTTGTTAAAGTTTTGCCAGCCGTGCAAATTCCCTTTTAGGGCATTGACGCAATTCGTTTATGTAAACAAGTAATAAGTTCTACTGACTGATGTCATTTTCGTAGATATAAATGAATCCCAGAAGCACCAAAGAATATTATACTCGAGATATTTCTGTCAGTTCTATGTATTTTAAATGTAAACCAAATTCTACACTAATAAATCTCTAACAAAATTGAATTTAGATTTCTACCTTCTTGTTTTTTATTATACTGATTGTTCAATTATCTTTGTATATTATAAAATGCAACGTCTCTCTGTCTGTCTGGCTGTCCGTTAGTGCGCTTATCACTTATTAATTTACGTGTTTTTTTTAAATTCATTTTAGAATATATTTTGTTAGGTTAGATAACATAAGGAATAAGCAGTGACGATAATAGTAAATTAATTAACTCAGAAAAAGTTTGCCACCAGCGCTCTCTTTTCCAATAGACTGCCTAAACCGTTAAATGTTGAACAATATAATGTAGTAAAAAATTGTGTTAGTACGATAAAAAGATCTTAAATAAACTATATTTTTCCAAAATCCTTAACAATAATTCCGTAGTCCACGCGAGCGAAGCCACGGGCACAGCTAGTAAAATAAAAATATCAGAAAAATATTCTACTCCGAAAAAATATCAGCCAAGTGATTGCACATTGCTTCAATGTGCTAAAGACAATTAACTATCAAACAATTTTAATAAAAATCTATAAATAATTCTGATAAACTACCATTGATTAATTTTTATACAATTTTTTTAGAAAATATTAAATCAAAATTTTTCTTAACAGGTGCCTGATTATTATTTTACAAATCTAATTTTTTCTTCTATACATATGTTAAAATGACATACATGTCAAAACTAAAAGCACGTGTATATAAACTATTGACGATAGCTAGAATTTTAAGAAACAAAATTCTATAAAAGAAGATATATTATATCTTCGTAAAAGAATTTTTTACTTGACAAGTTTTTCTCTACAATAAAGATTCTATAAAAATTTTAAAAAAGAACAATTTTAGGATACCACCCCACCTCTACATGATTTGGATGATTTTTAAATGGGATCATCTACTAGCCAAACCTAACAAATAAATAAAGTTTCATTATAATCAAAGAATTTTAATGATTCATTAATTATTCGTGTAACAAGGATTTTGAACTTAAACAGAAAGACCAAGTTGAAATTTTGATATGATACTAACAGCTCGCTCAATGACTCTACTTAGGCAACGTATAAACTATTAATATGATCCTGCAGGGAATATCCATTGATTTTGACAGTCCTTTTGAAAACTAATCACCAAACAATAGTAGACATTTAGAGTGTTAATTATAAATGTACATATGTTTGTTTCCAGGACGTACTGGCTGGTTTGGGCGGTGTTGTTCCAAGCCGCAGTGCATGTGGATTCCCCCAGAGGGTTCACAGCCCGCTTCATGACCAATGTCTGGGCCATGTTCGCCGTCGTGTTTCTCGCTATATATACTGCCAACCTGGCTGCGTTCATGATAACTAGAGAAGAATTTCACGAGTTTTCCGGTACGCAGCAAATATATTTTTTTAATTTTATTTTAGTATATCATCATTTAGACAGCTTCAAAAAAGTTTTTTTTCTAAAATAGATAGATCCTTTTTCGTGATACACTCTATTAATTTTATACATTGTTGAAAAACTGCTTTTCTTCCGAATTTTACTATTTACTACTACAATCAAACTCGATCTTTTTAGATATCTAGTAATGTTACGATTGAAAAAAATACGTTTGACTTCCAATTTAAATAATTTTATATTCATCAAAAATCAGCTCTTCAAAATGTATAAAAAGAGAAATTAATTTGAAAAACGACAAATGACTCTGTTAAATACCACAAAAATATTCATATATGTCATCAAAAGTAGGGTAAAAACCACTCAAAATTATCTTTGTTTCTACTCTCTAAGTTAAACCATTTTGTTTATTTCCTAATCTTTCGAAGTTGGGACAAACGTTTTAATTTAAAATATATTAATTACAATTTTCAAGAAAAAAACTGAAAATACATGATATACATTGTCATATATATTTTTCTTAATTAGGTATTGACGACCATCGCTTATCACGTCCGTTCTCTAATAAACCGATGTTAAAGTTCGGCACGATCCCCTGGTCTCACACCGACTCCACGCTAGCTAGATACTTTCCTCAGATGCACAACTACATGCGCCAATTCAATCGCACCACTGTCATGGATGGGGTAGACAAGGTACTCTCCGGTGATCTAGATGCGTTTATCTATGATGGAACAGTCCTCGATTACCTTGTAGCGCAGGATGAAGACTGCCGTCTTCTCACGGTTGGACAGTGGTAAGTTTTTATTATTAAAATTAGGTTTACAACTTGCTGTATGTCAAATATTTAAAAATAAAAACTCTCTTTTAGGTACGCGATGACAGGTTACGGTTTAGCATTCTCCCGCAACTCAAAATACGTCCAAATGTTCAACAAAAGACTACTGGACTACCGAGAAAACGGTGACTTGGAGCGGCTTCGCAGATATTGGATGACCGGTTCCTGCAAGCCGGGCAAACAGGAACACAAGAGCTCCGACCCGCTAGCCCTGGAGCAGTTCTTGTCCGCGTTCCTACTGCTGATGGCTGGTATTCTGCTCGCCGCGTTGCTGCTATTTCTCGAACACCTGTACTTCAAGTATGTCAGGAAACACCTCGCGAAAACTGATAGGGGAGGATGCTGTGCACTCATTAGTCTGTCCATGGGCAAGAGTCTTACGTTCAGGGGAGCTGTGTTTGAAGCGCAGGATATACTTAGACACCATAGGTAAGCTTGTAAAGTTTTCTAAACATTGTTATTGAATGCTTGCAACGTCGATAAAAAGAAAAAATACATAAATACTGTTACTTTTAAATTAATTACTCTGCGAAAGTAATAGGGAACAAATAAATATATAATTCAGGGGTAAAAGAGAACAGAATGAATATCAATTTTGCACGTGAAATTCATTTGCACATACCATAGCATTATTAAATGCACAGGTCCACAAAAAAAAGATATTATACTCTTAACCGAAGTATGTTTTTCTAACATTAATTTTCGACCAAATCTAACGAATGACTTATGTAAATCAGACTTTTCTATTCTATTTGCTTCTTTTGTATCGCAGTGCGGCAATTGTTGACCAAGTTATTTGTGATCAAACCAAAAATCTCACTTTGCATTTTGAACACCTATAACTAGGGAAGATACGATCGTATAAAAATTATAATGGCAGATTTTGAAAACTAAAAGTATTTTCTTCATTATTGAAATATTATATTTTGTCCAAAACAATTATCACAGCTCATGGAAAGTATCTATTTTTTATAATTGTCTATTTTTACTATTTTTATGATAGCAAAAAAATGGAGTCAGCTGCTATTTTATAGTCAAATTCATTTTCAACGAAAAATACGGAAGAAAAACATATTCCCGTTATGAATACAATACCTTTTTTGTGTTATTTGTAGCAAAATCTTGAAAAAATAAAATCTAACTGCTTGCTACTGCTACTTAATTATAATTTATTTCACCCTATCAGAAATCAAAGCTACCTGTATAATTTAATTTTCCATATTTGTTTTTTAATAGTTCCTCTCTTAATTGTATCTATTATATATGTATTTTGCTTCACTAATCTGAATTCACAGCTTAAACAATGAAAATAAAAATGAGAAGGATATATGACGTTTAGTCAGTTGAACCGTTTTTTAAAGCTGCTGGGCAATGATTAACCCAAATCCCTGATCTATTTTGTCAAGTTCTATAAAATAATAATGTACAGAGTGGATATTAAAAAAAACGTCTCCTGTTTAGCAATACAGTATGTACAATGGAACTAAAAATAATTAAATAGTCTAATTTTTACGTATTAAAATTAAATTTCAAATAATTACGTTTAATCTCTTTGTAGTTTTGTAAACATTTAATTTGTTGGAAAGCAAAAGCTAATTAGCTTTTGACTAACTCTATCTGTGAGTTGTCAAATCGTTATGAATTTGCTCGGGGTTCTAGAACACTGGTAATAAATGTGTAGTAATGTAAATAAATACTATGCATTTTTAGGTACTAAGTGAATCGATATCAATATTGTAATTGTTTCTAACAATAAGTTCACAAAATCAAATAAACAAATAACCAGTCATCAAAGATAGACTTGCAACGCCAAATACCAAATATTCGGCGGGGGACTTACGACATTTCTTACTAATATTCGACCAAATACTGTTGTAGTATTCGCCGAATAATAAAAATGTCGCCGATTAGATTAAATACGGATAATTGCCAAATATTCGTTATAATTCTAGTTTAATTTTTGATCCACTCAACTATTATTTTGTTTGGAATGAAATTAAAATCAATTTACCAAAAATTACTTACTAATTTTTGACATAGAACTACGTCTTCCCCGGCAGTGTTGGGGGGGAACTTCGTGAGCATGGTGAAGGTGTTTATAAAAAAAATAGTTTTTACCCTTCATCCTTCAACCCTTAAATATGTACAAGAGCATCAAAAAGTTATGCTAATTTTCATTAGATTTTGTACAAACAGCCTACCTTTTATTTCTATATTTTTTTAATTGCAAGACACGTAGTTCTACGTAATTTCTTGCGACACTATTGCTACTATGCCCTTTTGTCTGTTATTTAAACAGGAGACTTTTTTATACATTCTTTACGTGTAAGCGTCATATCGATAAACAAATTTTCTCTTTCGGCTATATTTAAAATAACTTTAGTTGATTTTACTCATATGGACGTATAAATTTTAATATATTCCAGTGTCGTCCAATCCGCGGGCCTCAAATTGCCCGCGACACTTTCTTGTGATGAACAAAATTTAAAAATACGTTATTAATTAAGTTATTTTAAATAAGAACAAACATCTTTTAAATTAAATAATAAGAAGATATTTGTTTTCATTTTCATTTTTATTATGATTATTTTTTATTTTGATTGCAGCCTGCCGTGTTTGCTGCATAATGCAGATTGGCATCCGAACCTTAAAAGGTTGGACCACACTGTCATATATGATTGCATATTTATTTTATTTCATTTAGTTCGTAAACGTATCTAGTAGATTTTAATTTTTCGTAGGCTGGAATGGTAAATTAGAGTGAGCTAATATTCTTGGGTATTATCCTTTACTGAAGTTTATTATAACTCAAAACTTCAAGTGTCAACTTCGGGCAAGACTTTGGAACATGTTATTAGAATCGTAAAATTTATAACTTAACTTTCAGCAAATACAATGAACCTCCAATATACGATATTGATCCGTTCTAGAAACCCCGTACAGTTGTAGAATTGTTTTCGGCATTTCCGTCTTACACGTCGCAAATATCTATTTCCTTTACTTTTAGATAATTTACATATGTAAACGTTGGTAAAAATGATGGAGTCAATATGCGAAAATAAAAATGTTCATTATAAATTTTTTTTTTGATAATTGTATACTTTACCTTGCGTCATACTTCATAAATAGTCCAAGCTGTCTAGGCTAAAAAAGGAATATTTAGGTACAGTTTTGCTACTCAAAGAATTTATTACAAATGTGGTGTAGAATAATAGCCTTAGTTTACTCCGATTTTGGCTGTCCGCGTCAATCAAAAACTATGGTTTAATTGCAAAATTCTTCTGATTTTCTGATTTTTGCTAAATGGTGGTCTAAATTAGTATTATACAAAAAAAAGTTTCAAATAAAAGTTGTTGGCTATAAATTTCCCTATAACTTTCATTTCGAAAAAAAATTAAAAAATCAATTGTTTATCCGCTACACTGAAAAAAGTGATTAAAAACACGCTTTCTTAAACTGTAATCTATATACATACAGGGTGTCTCAACACCCTGTATTATAATAACATGCCCTGAACCTAGAAACGTGAAACTTCAGGGGTATCTTTCTTTTATGATGTAAGCACCCTCTGAAAGTTTGTATGAGAAATTTTTTTTGTTTGTATTCACTCGAATTAAACTTGACACAGAGACTCTACAAGACAAATATCATTTTCAGAAAAACAATCCCTAAAGGATGGGGGAGATTGGTGTTAAATTTTTTAACTTGTGATGAATTTATCTACATCATTGTTTATGATATTAGGGTTAATTCGGAGAAAATAATATTCAATTAAAATAAAAATTTCGATATTCGGGTAGGTTTTTGATATATGTTTATCTGCATAGCTGCTTTAGTTATAAAGGTAAATTCGGGAAAAATAGTTTTCTATTAAAATAAAAATTTCGACATTCAAGCCCTAATGGCAGGGTTAGACATCCGAGATATTTACGATTTTGTATAGGTAATGAATAAAAATATAATAATAATAATTTCATATTTCACACACCGTCACGTATGGAAGGTTGTAAGTAGTTTCATTCGATCCGGCGGGAAAAATAATTCAAAGGAGGGGGTTTTAGGATGGAAATCAATCTCCTATATCGCATAGGAGCCGAAATGTTTACAATTTTGTATAATGAATACAAAAAAAAAAGAATAATTTAATATTTCATCCCCTGTTACGTATGGAGGGTTTTAATTAGTTTCATTCAATCCGGCATGAATGCTAGCTGAGGGTCTCGCGACATAGACATTAGCGATTTAAAAGAACGCTATAAATTTATTATTAATGCGCCACGGGATGACCTATATGAAAAGCACATTATTATTTATCTATATTTTTTTAAATAAAAAATGCTTTTTTTAACATAAAAAAATATATATCTATTGTACAATCTACTCTATATGATAAAAATATCTATAAAAAAAAAACTCGAACAAGTGATAAAACCCAAGAATACCATTTTATTTGAAGACAGTAGCCGTGAAAACCTCATGTCGAAAAGTAAATTACAAAATCACTCCACCAAAATAAAAGTTGGCGTAAACTTTTTTTCAGATGCCGTGATCCTATTTGCGACACGCATCTGTGGAAAGTAAAACACGAACTTGACATGGCGAAACTGAGGGTAAAGGAGCTGGAGAAGGATATGGAAGCACACGGACTTAAACCCCCACCCAACCGGTCAGTAATGTGTCAAATATTACCAGGCATGGAGCATGTACACATATTTAACATAGACACTTTTCACAAATTATTACAGATTGATTATTTTTATACGGATATTGCTGATGTGTTTATAGATAGATAAATATCTGATTATAATAGTTTGATTCGTAAATATATTCAGTAAAAAGCATTGAAAATTAAAATAATTTTACATGAATTTAAAAGCTAAAATATCTATAAATATACGCCTTTATATACCGGATTTTCAAAATGAAAGGTTAAGAATTTTTACATCAAAAATTATGCTGCTTATATGCAGAAAACTTTTTTTTAAATTTTTCTAAAAATTCGTAATGTTTTATTTTGAACTATAATTATAATTAAAAATATAAGTAATTACAAATATAAATCAATGTTGATTACAACTTAAATAGGTAAATAAATAAGCTATTGAACTTTTTGTTACATACATAATAAATATGGTTCTATTAATGATTTTATTTGAAACTATCTCAACTTTTAAATAAAAATAGTCAATCTAAGTACATTTCAAAAATTTTCGTTTTCTAAAATTTAGATGAACCTGAGATTTAATTAAGCTGTTTGAATGCAAAACTTTTGCACTTGTTAATATTTTTACCTTGTTGACTTCTAATTCTTTCTAATTGGCTGGACACTTGTTGATTATCGCACATCAGTTAGGGTGGTTTGTTATTCACTGATTTCACCACAAGTTAATTTGATTAATTAAAACATTTGATTAGTAAACAAACATTATTTCTGCTAAAGAAATTTTTGATAATGACGATATATAACATTGATAGATTGAGGCTAAGTACACCCCTAAGTTTTGAATTGAAATTGAGATCGAGATGAGATTGGCTTAAATTCAGACGAGACGATGACAATTAAATTTTAACGGGACGATAGATATTAATTTCAAAATTTATTTGTTGATTACAAAATAAAATATTGTTTAGGAAAAAACCATACGAAATCAATACTTTTCTCGGTCTCTATCTCGTCTTGATCACGTGTATGAAACGAGACGAGACAGACTTATATTTTTACGGGTCGAAAATGCTTCAATTTTCATGAAACGAGATTTAGACGAGACTTTAGTTATCAAAACGAAACGATACATACCTAACTCTCATCTCTTTTCGTCTAATCTGCAGCTCATATTAAAATTGCAATTACAGTAGAACATCGATTATCCGAACAACGATCAACCGAAACATCGGTTAATTTCCAATTTGCAAATTTTCAAAAATTTTAAGGTGTATTAGACAATGAAAATGGAAGCTTGCACAGAAAAACGATGAAAATGATAGTAAACCAGAATTTAGACACTGCATCGGTTATCCGAAAAATTAATTATCCGAACACCCAGTCTTCGATTGTTTCGGATAATCGATGCTTCACTCAACTCTACTGTATACATAAAAATATCATGCTTCTTCAAATTTGGAAATAATAAACACATACCTACTACAAGAATATTGCTTAGTTTTGACCAAAAAAATATATATATATAATATATTGACAATTTTTAATTTTAATGTTATATCCTAAAAAATAAATACAAATTCATTTTAGAAGATGCTTTAAAAAATTGTCATGATGTTTTAGTAAATTAAACTGAATTGGTTTTAAAATATCTAACCATCCAGTGGCGTACCCAAGGGAGGGTTTGATGAGTTAGAATCCCCTCCTCTCCAAATTTGTCAGTATACAATATTTATATAAACGATTATGATAAATAAAAAAATAAATGTATAATTTAATATTGTCAAATCATTATGTAATATAACTTTTTATACATCAATTTAATTAAGTATTTTGACCAATTTAAATATCAAAATCAGTAAATAACAAACTAGCCCAATTATGTTTACCCGAACTGTTAACACGAATCAATGGTGGTGTATTACACAGGCGTGGTTCAGATGGTTCTTGCAAGGGCGCCATCATGAACTGGCGCTGTTGCTGTTGTCGACCCGATGATGACACTCAACAGTAAGGAACCGTTGTGTTTTACCTCCATGTGTGCCCGTCTCGTGTATATATATATTTGTGTTGGCCGCTCACACCGCATGTTTGTAGATGCGCTAGCTTCTAGTTTTATATAGAATTAACATACACTTATTAAAATATACAGTTTGCTTCTAATTGACACAGTATTTTCATGTACCTATGTAGAAGAACGTCTTTGTGAGGAGCAATAGAAAACTCAAGATACTGGTAACTCAAACAATTGGTAAAAGAAATATAGTGAAACTTCGATAAAATTCTCCCATTTGTAGCGCATGTAATTAATATACAAATATTCCCGTTTTTAACGCTCACAAAAGTTTGTTAACACCTTTTGTGTTGACAACGAAAACCTTTTGTCAAACTTCTTCAAATCAACTTCGCAACATTTGTTGTCTACAAGTTCACCATTCCAAACTATCAGATAATAAAGGGTCGCCCATTGATGAGTCAGCTGTGTATAACTTCAATATAAATTATGTAATCTAGATTTATATAATTACAAAATTAGTTGCGTAAATATTTTTATCTCCTGAATCTCATAAACGTTGCCTGCCTTTATTACCCCCAGGATTCCTCTCCTATCTCTCCGTGATCCATATATGTCAGGTGATATATTTATCATACCAATTAATATCTATGTAATTAAATATTCGAATTTATATCACCATTTTATTAAGGAGCTAAATGACAAAAATTAAAAGAAAATAATGATCATTCTAAGACATGATTTAAAAATGGGCATTAATTGCATTTTAAACCAATTTTGCTGTAATAGATATATATGCTAATTGTAAGTTGTAAGATCTTATTTTTTGCAATAGTGCTCTTTTTAGTACAGAGATTTTTTGTTGGAGTCTTTAATTTAATTATAAACTTGATAATTCGTTTAATCGATTTGTAAAATACAACGAAGTATAAAGTTATATGTATTAATACAATTATTTTCTAATTATTCCAGATTGGCGGAGTTAGAAAAGTCGAGATTACGCGGTAGAAATTTTTTATCTAGCAGTGCTAACGATATTTATAGGTAAGTTATATATTATATAAATAGGTAGATGATCTAACTTCAGATAAGGAGACAGAACCTTACGATCTACTCAAAGAAAGTCTATTAAAAAATGTACATACTTTTAAATACATAATATGTATAATTCAATTGCATTTAATTTTACTACTATGGGTGTTTTTCATGTTTTTTTTTATGCTATAATTTTTTAAATTAATGAGAACCTATATTTTTGTTTTCAAGATCTAATTCTACGTGAGAAAATAAGGAACTTTTGTTCGAAACATTTTTGCTTTCTCATTGACAGCATATCAAAGATGCGAGAAGCTTTGTGATTGTTTTAAAATTAAAAAAAACTTTTCGTTCCGTGTCTGTCTGTCTGTTTTCTAAATGCTTTTCACACGCATAACTCATTAACCACTAAAGCGATATTAATGAAACTTGGTTGGTTGGTTGAGTCTTGCTTTAAAGTCATCAAAATTGTGTGTAAGGGGGAGAGGTAACATCCCAAAATATTTATTTTTTCAAGATATCTCAAGAACGATCCATGTTAAGTAAAAATTTTATAGAATTTTTTGTAGAGCATTCAATTTCCTGTAATTTAGGTCACCACACCTCAATTTTTGTTGTAAAATATTTTCTTAGAAAGATTAATCACAATTTTCTTTAAAAAATCGTCATGTGTTTTTTAAATAGCTATTTACTTTGACATCTTAAATGTTTGCATAACAGAAAAAAATAGATTTAGATTGAAATTGTTAAATTAAATGGTTACCCTACGGAATGTAGTTCATCTGAATACTGTATCGGTGTTTATTAAAAGTGTTTGATAATTAACTACCTTTCGTGAATTTAGTACGAGGAAGCACTATACATTTACTTGACAGATATTTTTTAATACGAGACGATTTTTAAAAGTTTTTTAACAAATGTATCGAACGCGAGTTTTGTCATTTAAAATAAATTAATTTACAGAAAAGATAAAGTTTAAAATATCGCCTCCGGTTAAAAATTGTTTCGAAGTTTCTTACTTTTTTCACGAAGAATCAGATGTTTTAAACAAAAATATAAAAGAATATAATTTTTTAATCACAAAACTACCACAAATAAAAAATATCATGATATTGCCCCCTCCAAACTGAATTGATTTAAAGTTCTTGGGCACTATATGTACTATATATGTACTATTTTTGTAATTTCAATTTTTCAGATCTAGTAAAACAGAGATTGCTGAAATGGAAACCGTACTATGATTCTAAAAATCAAAAACGTAAGAGTCAACACCTAAACCTTCACTTGCCAAGAGGATGCAATAAAAATAAATGACCATGTTATTAATTATAAATATCAAGCATGGATAAACTAATTGTATCGTCAATCCAAAGCCAAATCGCATGTAAAGGCGTTTAAGTCATACAAATCAAAATGTTTAGCTCTGCTCAATAAAGTAAATGTTAGAATGTAAATATGTTATTCGGTAGGTAACATAAATATTTCGTATAAGTATGTGCGAATTTCGAATATCAGGGTTCCAAAAAATTTTGCCAATCGAATGTATATGGTAATGTTATGTAATATTAATATCGACAGTACTCGTGACGAGAATTTGGTTTTAGTTTATATACATATTCTTGTATGCTGTATAGAGTGTTTTGGATGTCATGCCAAAAATTCAGAATCTTCTAAATACATTAAAAACCAAATAAATGTTGATACCTACACAAAGTTTAATCAAAATTAAAATATTATTTTTTATTACTGAAATTTTTATAGAAATCTGGTAAATATAATTTTTATTTTGATATAATGTTGGAAACTTAGACAAAGAAAGAAATAGGACTCATTACACGCTACCTATATAAAATTCTTACCGCTTAGCTCCGAAATAATGTGCTCCAAACGACAGCTTCATATTGAAAAAAAAACATTAATTGTTTTGATTTATTTTTTATTATACTTTTAGAAGTATTTTCTTGATAATTAATAAACAAAGAAAGGTCTATTTGCAACCATCATCTCTCTTACAGACCAATTTCAATTGTAATTTTGAGCACACCTACATGCAATGCATATATTATACTATAGGGTCTCTTTTTACGCGGATTTTATGTACGCGGTACGATTTTTATGCAAATTCAGGGATTCCCCATTTGAAGAAACAAAAATATCTTCGAATTTATATAAACCTTAGACAAGGAAATAATGTATATAGGACTAATAACACATTACCTATGCGTTGTTACCATATCGGTCCACGAGTCATTGGCGTATCATTTGAATTTTGAAATAAATATCAATTGTTTTGAATTATAAAATAAATTAATAAGAAATGTTTTATATTGTCTTTAAAAGTATTTCAGTGATAATTGATCAACAAAGATATGTCTATTTGGAATTATCATCTCTCATACATACCAAATTCAATTGTAATGTTATATTTGTATATTATAAATTTTCAACTGACGCCTCTAGAATATAATCATAGAAATGACAAAAATTACATTTAAAAAAGATGGCTGCCTTAAAGTTTTGGTAACCGTTTCATATACGAACTAGCATTGGTTGTTATGTATCCAAAGTCTTTCCCAATCTTAGATATAAAACCCCGCGAAAAAATTTTAGACTAAAGTGATCAATGCAGATCTTGATAGATCTGCATTTTGAAATAAAATCACATTTGTTCACTGGTTTTTTATCTGTGGAGACCTGCAAAGATTTACAACGAACTACAATGCTCTACAAAGGTCTCTGAAGATCGTTGTAGATCGTAATAGAGATTGAAACGTTGAAAATTCATTAAATGTACAACGACCTTCAGAGATCTTTGTATAAGATCATTATAGATCGTTGTAGATCTTTTCAGCTCTCCACACATCAAAAACCGTGAAAAATATGATTTTATCTCAAAATGCAGATCTATCAAGATCTAATTTGATCACTTTAGATCTAAAAAAAAATTTCCGGATAGAGATCCTTTTTCTTAAATTAAATATCACCAACCTTCATAGACTGACGTCGGACTGTTCATAGTTTGTTAATTGTTGTCTAACACCTATATACCTACTACTATATCTGCTAATTCCAATAATATTTATTTTGTATATTTTAAAATGTTCATTTTTATATATCTAAACTACTATATAAAAAAAGCAACGACGAAGATGCAAAGTATAGGTAATATGTATATGAGTGGCAATAAAACAAATATATATTTACTATCAATACCTATGTAAATACATTGTTATATGATATGATTTATCAAAATAATAATTTTTAATTGCGTTTAAAATTTGAATTTTAGTATAACGTGCTATAATTTTAGACTCAAATTCAAAATATTTTGCTCAACTCTAGATAATTTTAAATAGTGTAAAAATAAATACTCATATTAATTATGTGTGTTTTCTTTCCTCCATTTGATATAAATTAATGGCTCAATATTATTTCATAATTGTTTTAGAATACGAGATAATCAAAAAATATAATTTATTTCGCAATTTGTAATAAATAATTGAAATTAAAATAGGGAAATATCATACGCTTATCTTTTAAAATAAGTATTTAATAAATGTGACATTTGGTTCAAATATTTTTAAATGCTTTTACCTCCCTCTGTTGATGACAACTTCAATATATGACAATAACGCCTTTACGTGTTAAAGCCAGAAACACACTGTTTCTAAAGCCATGTGTTAAGACATGACAACGAGTTGTAATTTATAAACAGAATAGATAGAGACGTAAAACCTCGTTCTGACGATGTCGAAAACTGCAATTGGAGTTAAAATTGCCAGTAATGTCGTGACAACTCTAGTGCCACAATGTCACATGCACACACATAAATAGAGATAATATAACATAAAATAGGTGATCAGCCGAAAAAGCGAACTGTTGGTAGAAAGAGAAAGAAAAGATGTTGACTTATTCCATCTTTGTTAAACACATGTTCAAAATGCATTCGGGCACAAACACATGCATGCACACAATACTTACTGCAAATGACAAAGACGCAACCACTCAAATATCTGTTTTCTCTTATTATTTATATGTCGCTTCCACTTATATGAAGAACTATGGCATACCTTCTTTATGTTATATTAATCTCTATGGTCACATATCGAAACTTTTTGATATGTGACATTACTGCCACGACACTACTGCAACATTCAATGTCATGACGTCGGTATCGCGATAATTATGTTATGTAAAATAATGAAAACGTGTCTTCATAAATAGTGTGATTTTAGCTTTAAGTGTTTATAAAATCCTCATATACTATATGAAAATTGTACTTATGAATATTTCCATCATGAATGTAGTATCTAGTTTGCGTAGACCTAGAGAGAGTTAATGTTCAGCTAAAATACAAATATTTAATATGTTGAATGTATGGATTAGATTTAAATATAAATATCAATGATACAATAAGTATCTGTTAATCATTTGTAAATTATCATTTCTTGATTATTGATTTTACATGAAAGAAAATGTCGATTTAATTAATAGTAGCCAAAAGTATGTTTCTTTGACTATACGCCACAGTTTGGTGAAAATAGAAGTATTCCTATCGGGTCAGCTGTCAATTATACGTTTAAAAAACGTGTTTAATTAAAATGGGTAATTGTTTTGAAGAATTATTCTTATTTTCCTTCTAAAAGAAATTAAATACTTTAATTTTTAATCGTATATATTCACTGATTTGATTGTTTACTAAACATCGGTTAAGTTAGGTTAGATGACAATTGACCCTATTGTGTTGGATTCGATTTAGATTTTTATCACTGAAGGCGTCGCTACCATCAACGATACATACCTATCGATATTTATTTATTTTATATTAGTGAGAAATATTAATGTACAGCAGAGTCAATTATTTTTACTTGTGAGATTGTTAAATATCAATAAAAAAATCTATTTTAATATGCAAATTACTCAATATTGTATCATTAAATGTTTAAATATTAATAAAAGTAATATTAATTAAACTGAAAAATGTAAAAAAATTAATTAGTGATTAATTAATTAATCTATATGCTCATATTTAACTGTAATTGGAAATTATATTAGCTGAATATTCTGCCCTCTCTAAATAAAGGTCCTCAAAATTGTCAAAAGTCTGAATTAAAAAAAAAACAATTATTTATTTTAGATGTTTTCAAATACATTCTAACGAAATATTTAATATGATATATTTTAAAGATGTGAAATAATTTATGTTAATTTTTTCGCATTATTATAATAATTATTTATTATTATACTAATTGTAAGTCGCCAAACAGGAAACGTTTTTATTTATCCACTCGGTACATATGTATGTTTTGCATTCTGGATAATTTGTATTCAGTGCCGGCTCAAGGGTATTTTGTTCCCTAAGCGAACAAAGAGGCGCAATCTTCGATAGCAGTGATTCTCAAATATGTTTACTTAGAACTTTCGAGTGGATTGATGGATTTTCAGGTTCAGCTTTTCTTTTTCATATCTTTACCCATATTTTGTAGCTGATTCGTAATTTACGAGAAAAAATTAACAACTTTTGTCTGAAATATTTTTATTGAAAATCTCCATTTTTTTATATGGAGCAAACCAAACAAAAATTTCTGGATTGTTCTAATTTCTTCTACAACTTTTGAGAATCACTGATCTAGAGTATTTTATCAATTCTACTGATTTTTAATAGGGTATAGCTGATATATCAACAGGTTGACGTATTTTTTTATTATTTAAGGCAGTATTGCGGTGTGACGCCTAAAATTTTATGTTGATTTCATGATTCTTTTTCGAACAAAATAAAATCTTTTCGGTCTTTTTATTTTTATTTATATCTTAAATTATACAAAAAAAAATGTTTAGTTTGTATTATACTTTGCTTGTATTTTTGAGGTCAAAGCGGGGAGTCCTCGAAAAAAAGGTGGGCGGATGGTGGGAAGCACATCTCCACTTGTAGTGATTTGAGACGATATCAAATATATTTTCATTTTATAGACTTGTTTCTATCGTCTTATCTAGAATCAGACATTCAAAAAATCCTGTTTTTTTTTTTTGTTGAAAAAATAATAAATTATTAACAAAAAATAATTTTAGATAACACGATAAATATTAGTGTGTAGAACAACGTGTTAAAATTATAGTCCTATCGATTGATTAGAATTTCGTTTCTGCTTCCCACCAACCGAAAAAAAGTAGTTTCGAGAAAAACGTGTTTAAAGATTTAGTAACAGATGTTACAATAACACAGCCCGTACTACTCTATGTGCTATAACGTCGTTAATACTTTTAATTTCGGTTTACAATTTTCACAGTGTACTCAATATATTTTACTTTCAAAATATGAAAAAAAATTTGAAAATTTCAAATCATCACACGGCACTTACTGCCTTAACGAATACATTTTTAAGAGAGACAGATTAAATGTCTAGTAATAAACTGACAGTTGGATAATCTCATAGAAGTTCTATCACCCTTCAAAATTTGCCGCCGAGTTCGCTTAGAGCTCAAACCAACCTTATGTGTTAGTATGTTAAATTGACTGAAACATTAATTTAAGAATAAGAATCCACAAATTTTAATTAACTAATCCAGTGATAGGTATACAAATTAAATTTCAAAAAATAATTCAAGAACTACGATATTCAATTAATATTTACATTAATGAAAAGAATAATAAGACAATTTCCGTATCACTGGTTTAAGTTTTTTAATAATTGTCAATCAGTTTGTGCAAAATATTGTGATCAAAAATTGATTCATAGAGTGATTTTATGAATATGGGGAATATATCACTTAAGTATTATATACATTTCTTAATTACTGATATGTTAAAAAAATAATATACATATATTTTTAATTGGCTAAAAATAGACTAGTACTATAGCGCAGATGTAGTAAATAGTAAGTAATAAAACATATAGAAAGAGATAATCGCTATCATAAGAACTCTAAACAACTGTAAATAGACAGTTATTACACTTTTTAAACATGCTCTACAAATATCTTCCACATTCTTTAAATACATTTTAAAAAGTATTTTCTATTTAAATAATAACTTTTCATTTTCTTTCAAGAAAACAAATATAAACTTCAATATAACGTCATTATTTTGAACAACAAAAAAATAGATTTTTTGACGCACACACTTTTGTGTTGAAGGTTGACTAGCGAAAGGAAAATAGTTAAATCGATCTCTTTATATGTACATTATGTTTCTGTCTCGATTTCACACAGCGCATTAATGAATTGATATGGTTGTAAATTATTTTGTTTGTTTGTGTTCGATAAAACAATAAAGCATGTGTTTGCTAGCTGAAAAAAATTTAAGCTGTTTTATTTTATTTGCAAAAAACTTAAATTTTGTAGTGAATATTGTTGAATTTTGTACTTTTTGCCCAATAAATCAAAAATGGTTGTACAAACAAAAAATGTTCGTTATATAATTCTACATAAAATTGTTAAAAAATATATAGGGTGTTCCATTTGAAATAGTTGAGAAGAATAACTTTGAAGTTCTCAAAATTTGAAAATTAATTTTGAAAACTCTGTACATACATGGTGGTTCTAAGATATTTAAACAAGAGCACCTGACAACCACCTGCAATAAGATACATATTTAATATTGTCTTCAAAACTGCAGAAGTGGTGAATTTTTAAGTGGAGTAAAGTAAAAATCAATTTAAAAAAAATATATATTATTACGTTTAAACTGGACATTAAATGGGGCTAATATTTTAGATACGAATAAACATCCCAAAAGAAGTGTTAAATATGCAAAAATATTCAGGGCATTCTATTTAAAAAAAAATACTTTAAGCGTACCACACTTTTTTGTAGTACCCTGTATATTTAAAAATAATTTCTATGTATGCGCATTCACCCACAGTTTACACCTGGATTAGAAAGATTTTTTTTATCTTTTATGGTGTACAAACTATCGAACTTCCACGCACTATTGCTTCATCCTGTATATTATAATACAACCGTCAGTGAGCTGTTATTTATATTTAATATCCCACATATAACGTTAACATAGTTTTTGCTCTTAAACAAATACTCTATATCTACTCTTAAATTTTACGAGAAAGCGGAAATTGAAATTTTGACATTTTTTTCTTGTTTTTTTAATATTTTTTTATTCTTCAGTAAAAATGTTAATGAAAAGTTAAGTTAAATCAAAATATAAAATGTAATAGATGACAAAACCTCCCAAAAGTTTAATTAAAAGAAAATTTAGTAGGTATGTTTAAAAAGTAGGCGAAACATCAGTTTAACACGTATTTCATATTTTTATTTGTTATCACTACATTATTTGGGTTTCAGTGATTGAACGGTACTCAAACAGTGGAATATATGCGATTGCCAATACAGAATAGGATTGATTCTCTATTAATATACACGTTAACTGTCCTTGGTTAGGACTAGGGAAATATATTGGGGCGGAAAAGAGGTTATTATAGTATAAAAATGGGGATTCAATCTCCATCACAACGAACTGTTTATAAATAATTCTGTCAAATAAAATAAACGTAAAAAATCCTACAGTTCGTTGCAACCAACCTCCTTTCGCCCCAATAGATTATCCTAACCACAGGTCCTAACCAAGGACAGTTAACATTCCACTGTTTGAGTACCATTCAATCAAGTGTGTACCAAAATACAAAAGAAAAAATCTGAATGTACGTGTTAAACTAAAGTTAGCCGAAAAGCATGTACTCAAGTTATGGTTGCAAAGGTTGGGATATTTTTATGATAGCGCATATCCTAGATAGATAGCAGTGCCACCAATACCTATGGACGGATCGGAGTGGCATATGTTATACATTGTTGCATATATAAATTGTTGCTGTTAATATCATTGTTGTTTGTTATCACAAATTGAATTTGTTGTCATGCATTTCATGTTTGCCATCCATATATAGGCACGGAGGGAAAACATTTGTAAAATATTGCATATGTTTGTATTTCTTCAAGTGACGCCATCTATATGATAGCTACATAACTAATATATAAAATATAATATATCGAATTCATTTTTGTAGATTATTTTTACTTCATTTAATGGAGACAATAATTTATTTAAATAATTATTGTTTTGATATATCTTCATTTGGTACATTATAATTTAGAATTGCATTTTATATCATTATATTAATAAATTAATAATAAGGTAAATATTTATTAATGTCGCCTTAATTGATTTTTAAACAGTATTACTTCGATATTACATTTTTTGCAGCAGCGTAACAATAGTAACAAGTGCAAAATTATGGATTGAGGTAGCAACGAAAGCGACCCTCGGTCACTTGCTGCCCGGTGCCCCAGAGCCTCAAGTTACAGCCGTGGTAATAACCCAATATTCTAAACAATACGGATCATATTTGCCATGTTCTTTCGTCACTTGCTTAATTAATCTATTGTTCGCATGCGCCATCTTTCTAAATGAAAAAACACGGCAATTGTTACACTGAAAAGAAGTACCTACATGGTGAATGTAACTTTGGTAAACATTGCCATACGGCATACACAGAAAAGGGCATATTACTTCATGTACTGAATTACTTAGCTATATTTTTTATAGATTAAGTAATTTCAATATAAAATGTTGTAGATATATTCTTAAAATCAAAACTATTATCTTTCGGAAAATTTATCGAAAATTGGTATTTTCAAATTTCCGTTATTGTATTCCCAAGTAATTAATTTGATATCTTTATCTAAATATTATAACGTTAATAGTTAATCTTGTAAGGCGCAGTTATGTAGGTAGGTAGGTAATAATAAAACAAATTATTTGCAAAATCATTTTATTTTTTAATAAATATAATAATAAATTGCAGAAATATGTAAATTGGAAGTAATACATAAACTTATATAGTTTTTAATTTTAAAGTTTTAGAGAAACCGTTAATTCTCGCTAATGTGCCAAATATTGCATAAATTGAAATATAATTTAGATCTGACAAAAATTAACTGCCATAATCACTACACATTAAATATCTGTTTTAAAAAAGGAACTGATGAGCACACAATAGTGCACCAAATTTAAATGTTTAGAAATAATAAGTGTACCACAAAGGTCCTATTTGAAACACATCAATAATAGAATAGAATAACAATTATAAAAAGTTATTTTTTTGCTCAACCATATAATATGTGTTTTAATTAAGTACATTTAACATATTAAATTGTGCCAAACTATAAATTTCTGTTTTTAATATTAGGCTTCGATAAATATTTGCGCGCATTTATTTGTAACAGAAAACAATGGCCACCAATTCTCTAGCAATCTACCTATATAATTACTTTTTATATAACAATTTCTCAACTGCTGGTCCATGTCGAAAATGTATTTTTTTATTTTAAAAACTTATTTATTTAAATGTTATCGGACCGCAGTAGTTTGGATTGAGAAAAACTGTTTTAAATCTTCCACGGATTTTCTATTACTATATAGGTATTACTGATTAACAAAATATTAAAACTGTAAAAAAGCCAACAAGGATCTAGAAGACAATAGATGACACAGGCCGATAAAAAAAACACTTTTGTTCTGTTGTCTTTACTTGATAGGTGATTTCGAAGGTTTTTGGCGCGCTGAAACCGCTCATTCGCCAAATTGCTCCATCACGTGATTTTTGAGATAACCTAACCTAAATGACAATTTTGGCAATGTTTAAGAATTTATTACCAAGTACATTACATAGACATAGAATGGACTGCGCATCTGACTCGAAAACAGAGCCGTTTTTTTTCACCCAGATATGCTAGTTGGAATATGATATTTTTTATTAAGAGTAGACACAAGTGACACAATGGAATTTACACATTAAATAAATCAATATCTTCAAACTAGTTTTTTTCCTTTTTAAAATGAATTTTTACTTTTTAGTAAAAATTCATTTTAAAGAAAAGACAGTACTACCGTGAACGAAAACTATAGAAAAAATTATCCACTTGGTAATAAATTCTTAAACATTGCCAAAATTGTCATTTTTGGTATTTTTAGTTTGGGTTATCTCATAAACATTACGTGATGAAGCAATTTGGGCAACGGCTTCGGTTTCAGCACACCAAACACCTCCGAAATCACCTATTCAAGTCAGTACCGGATTAAGCCAGTAGTAAATGTTATAGAGGCCCTTAGAGTGGCGTCACTAGGAGGGGGTGAGGGGTGACACCCGGGGTGGAAATCGATAGTGACCCCTCTCCCAAAAAAAAAATTAGAAAGTGCAAACTTTTGAATGAGCTTTGGATCATGCAAATCTCATAATTTTTCGCAGAGATATAACTGTTTGAAATATTTTTATTTTTTTTTAATTATCCCTTAATTTTTTTGAGGAGTGTATAATAAAACACCACTTTACAGACACACTGTTCTCAATTTAATGTGGGCAAATTTAGAAAAATCGATTAAAAAAATCAAAGGTCGGAGCTTTAAAAATCGATTTTTCGATAAAATCGAATCGAAATCGGAAACCCTAAAATTAAATTATTAATTACTGTAGATTTGAACACCCCGTATCAACCATTGGACGGTAGGTGGTAAATCCAATAAGAGATATTTTTTCGCTAAGCCGCGGGGCCCGTAGCATTTACTACTGCTACATGGCTAATCCGGCACTGATTCAAGTAAAGACAACAAAATAATGTCGGCCTGTGTAATTAATAAAAAAAAACATTTTCTCCATAGTTCATTATTTTCATAGATCGCTAAACGTCCATGTTCGTCAAAATGTTTTGTTTGGTCCATTATTCTGTTACATCTAAATGCACAATCTTTAAGATTTAAAAAATATGTACATGTTTCTATGCAACTGATTTAATAGCTTAATAGTTAAAATTATTCTTAATTCAGTTCTCAGGTTTCAGAGATGTACAAAGATATTAGTAAGGCTTTGGCAAATAAGACATCGCTGTGACATCGTTCCGTCAACCTTGAGAATTCAAACCTTTTTGATGCGACGTTACAGCGCTGTCTTATTTGCTAAGGCTTATGAGGTTTTTATAATTAATCTTTTAATAGATATTATAAAACTTACCTCAATGTGTGCTATACTTCTAACTTGATTTTCAGCAAATTTGATATTATAACATTTTATTTTGTCATTTAATAATCAGAATTCTTTTTTAAAATTATAATTTATTAAAGAATGTTAAGAAAAGAAAATACATACATACATTGGAAATGAATTATCTTAAGCCTTATAAAAAAAGTCGGCACATTTACATAAAAAAATTATCAAAATATTTTATTAACTTAAACCATATTTAAAAAAATAAGATAATTAAAATATTTATTATATGATCTACAGAAAAAACATTTTATTTTAATAACGTACAACTAACATTTTTTTGATGTTAGTAAAAATATTATAATTAGATCAAATATGAAATGTAAGAACATATAAAAAAATTTACAGTCATATGTAATTATAACTTGAATACAAATGATTTAAAACTAAAAAAAATAAGTTTTTGAAAAAAATTTTATATTATTTGATCTAAATATAATATAACTATTTTTATATACATATAAAACAATAATTTTCCCAAGAATTAAAATGTTACATAAGATATGTTATGTACTAATATAAATAATGAACGTCATGTGTAAATATATAAAAACATATATATTAAAAGTGATCAATAAATACAATATATATAAAATAAATGTTTTATTGACTCCTAAAATATTTTTATAACAAATTAACGTTTTCTTAACATCAACTAAAATTGTTCTCAAAATAGCATTCATTTTTTTAATGTCTTAATGTTAAAATTGAAATTTATAATTTTGTAAATACAATTATTACAAGTATTATAAATAATTTTTCATTTACAATTTTTCAAAATTTTGTATAGTTTTGAATAAATAGAAATTAGCTTGAAATCTCTACTTTGATTCCTTTTAAAAATTTATTTTCATTTACATTAAAAAAAATTACAGGGCAAAAAATTTTTAATTTTTTTACAACTTTTGCAGTGTGTGCCCAGTGTAAAAAAGCTAAATTTGAAACATAGATCCACAGCTAAAAAATGCTTTTTTTATTTTTATTGATGTTTTTAGCTAAAATTGTTGTTTACACTTCAGGAACTTCAACAAATTGTTATTTGTAAAATATTCTTTTTTAGCTGTTAAAAAATAACATGGTGTCATACGATGGATACCTGTACTTTAATTTTTTATCCTTGGACAACAAATTGAAAAACTTATTCACAAAATTATATATTATAACTAATAAACACTTGCTTTACAGTTTTGTTAAAGTTTAGTTGTTTAACCATATTTTTAGAACTCTGCTCTCAATTTTTCATATTCACACTCTAAATCATTATGATACTTTTGATCTAAAATTCTTTGAGCCTCACTATAGATACTACCAATTACGATAGGATTAAATTCCAATTCAAACCTTAAACGTTTCAACCAAACATCCAAGTTTGTCTTACCAAATTGCTGACAAGCTTGTTCTAGAATTCTACGCATTATTTTAGGAGCAGGTTTTGGATATGATTTCTCCAGTTCATACATTTTAAAATATATATTCACAGATACTCGAGACTGAACTATTTCTAAAAACGTTTTTCTTGCTGTTTGGATATCATTGTTACTTACTAACCATTCTAAATAATCGACTTCAATACTATCAGAATCTGTACATCTTTTCATAGCTTCTTTATAAGTATCTGATACTTTTTTCATGTTGCTGTTTTTTTTATAATATTCTATTTTTAGTTTCCATAACTGCATTGATTTATTTTTTAACTGTTGTAAGGCCTCTAGAAAAATTTCTTCGATTTTATTGTTATCTTTTGAACCAAGATAATATTTTATTCTTTCACACCAAAGCGTTTCTGATTGCGGGAACACTTCCGTAGCAGTAGCTAATAATAATTCCTTATCTGTTTTCTCCATTTCCACCAAAACACGACACTGATCTTCTGACAGAAATGTCTCTTGTTCTGTGCTTGCATCTAAAGCTTTTTTTAAAGCCCTGTATTTAAAAGATATATTAAAACATTCCTTTCCAAGAACAGATTCTATATAATAATTCCACATCAATTTTGTAGGTATTTGCTCCACTGCAGATTCATATACCTGGATACAACTAATTAAATTTTCTTCGGTCCGGCTTTTCAATTCACGGTTTGCCATCGTATTCCAAACTATTTCTTTTAATGGGTATGTTTCAATTAAATACGAAGTAATTTTGTTTTGCAAAGAAGAATGTTTATATACTTTTGCTAACCGTAAAAACTTTAATGACAGGTCTATTTTACTATCATCATTTTTAATTTCTGCGAGCGATTGTTCGATTATGATTTCTGCAGACTTTAAATGTATGTTTTCTAATGAATCATTTTCAGTTTTCTCTTTTTTACTCTTTTCTTTATCAACATTTAGTTGTAATTCTAAACGAAACAGTTGTAAATAAAGCATTACATTACCAGGGTTATGTTGTAGACCACGTAACAAAATCTTTCGAGCTTCGTCAGGACATTTCAGTTCTTCTAAATGCCATATCGCAGCAACTTTCCATACTTCTGGATTATACGAATTGATTTCTATCATTCTAGATATACCCTTGGATAAAACGGTATAGTATTTCACTCTTGTACCAAACGCAATATAAGAAATCCAATATTTTATTTTAGTCCCATGACGTAGCAATAATTCTTGATATAATTTCATTATGCGACTTTTTATTGCATAATCTATGTCATTTTTTTTCTCTTGAATTCTGTATTCTTTTCTACGCATTCTAATTTTTTCTAAAAGTTTTATTTCGTAATCTATATAATTCACATAATCCTTTTCATGTTTTTGTATACGTTGAATCTTATATTCAAATTCCTTTCGCTTTTTTATGATTTTTCTACAAAATAATTAAACAGTTATAAAGATTTTTCAGTTATTATTTATTATATTTACTAACCTCACTTCTGCATCCGTAAAAATTCCTATTCTAGACATTTGTTCTAATTCTGGAATACATTTTTCCATTCGACGTTGTACAAACTCAGCCATGTTAAATTGTATTTAATTTCATACACGAAAAAAATAGACAATATTCATAAAACTTAAATGTTCGAAAACTAAATATCGACCTTAACCTAACTAGTTTAACATATGTCAACACGTGTTTTAGTCTTGACGTTTGGATCATAGACATATATTCTATATGTCTATGGTTTGGATTAAACATCATAAACGGTTTTATGCATTTTACACCTCATACCGGGCGCGCCGGGCTGTGATGTCGGACTTTATGCTTTACACTTTACATAAAAAGAAAAATTTCTAATTCCATAGCATAAACATACAATAAAAATAAAATATTGTATAAAAATATATTTATTTTATAATACATAAATATTCATACATCTTGTTATAGGTATTATGTTATACAAATTATAAAAATTACAAAAAAAATTCCCATACAATTAATTAATATAAAATAAAATAAATTATATAGACATTTCTCAAAGTTACATTATTAATATGATATACTCGTATTTTTATAATATTTAATAAATTGTAACCTGAATAAGTATTATCCATAGACATAGAGCAATGGTTCTTAAACTAGGGTCCGCAGACCCCCGTTGTTCCGTGAAACATGTTTGACATAAATTAAAGTACTTTTACATTTTTATTTACCTACCAGTGATTAATTAGTATCTAACGACTTTCTTTGTTTTTCTATCCGGGGGAGGGGGGTCCCTGAAAAATAGTTGTTGAAAAGGGGGTCCCGGTAAAATTTTACATTTATTTCGATAAGAATTAATGTTTTGCAGGTCATAAGTCCTCGTAAACAGAACCTAAAAAAATTTAATTTTCGTTGTAACATAAAAGCAGTATCATTGTGGCTAAAATATGAAAGTTAGATATATGGTCTCGTGGAGTTAATTTTATTTTTTTAATTAACAATGCGACAGTGTTATGGTTTATGGCCGAATAATACACTTAAATTTACAATTAAAACAGTCTTATTTTATTTTTGTACCTATCTATATTATTTTGTGAAGGTAACATTTACTTTTTAAAGGTTATTAATCAATAAAACATTTGTCCTATTTCCTTTTTCTGCGTTTTCTACGTGTATGTATGTACAATTTATAAAAAGAGTAGATAATATTTTCTCTGGACCGGCCCAAAATTCCCGCCCCAAAATGCTGGCGCCTCTGGGCTATAGCCCAATTAGCCCAGTGGTTAGGGTGGCCCTGAATACAGAATGCACGGTCCATGCTCTTTGTCTATGGTATTATCTGTATTTTTTGTAGATACTTGACAGGGCCGTAACTAGGGCAGCAAGTGATCAAGGAGCTCTTTATCTCCCCACTTTCGTTTGTTCGGATGTCCTCTATGCTCGGGATGCTCGAGGCACTGCCCCGGTGGTAATTACAGCCCTGGTACTTGGTAATAATTCTCCCACAAATATAAATATAGACTATAAATGTATATACATGAAATATATGCACCAATATCAACAGAACCCGTGGTGCACAGTGTTAAAGTTTAGTTTCTTAGCAGGAGGGAGCCCGTCGATAATCCTGGTCCGGAGACCCGCGATTGGATGTAGGGACCATGACCATTATGAATGGATAATTAACAAGTACCTTTTTTTGTTAAAATTGAGATAAAGTCTTAAAATATTAATATAATATAATTTCTCATTTGTATTACTAATATCGTGTAGATACCTATCTGATGGTTTATTATAATTTTATATATGATATAACTGTAGTAAAACTTGAAAAAACTGTTTCAAAACATACGATAATTAACCATCCAATAAAGAAATAAAATGTCAGAGCAGTTATACGATCCAATACATACAAACTAAAAGATAGATATAAATTATTAATAGTTCAGTAACATTACATTTTTTTAAGGATTTGCTTACAATTTTTGTTGCGTTCGACATCTAGGTAATGAAGACAAATTTTCTTTCATAATATATTGTCGAGCCCCTAAAATCATTCTTTTCAAGTAGACATCATCGTCAATAATACCAAAGTCCATAGGAAACAATTGTTTATCTGTATTATTAAGATTGTCCCAAAGATGCATAAAATTATTACATTCAAATATCCATTCTCGAGTTGTAAAAAATTGTAACAACCTTGAACCATCAGATATTTTTTTTTGTACTCGTACCATACTACAATAAGAAAATATTATAAATATAATGAGACATTTTAGAATAATGAAAATAGCTCTATTATTTTAGCCTTTCAGAAACCAAACGAACTATACCTCTTTTTTTAAATAAGTAAATCAAATAAGATCTATTTTTTCAAAATTTCAATCTACGTCAATTATCAGTTCTACATGGAACTGTGAAGATCTTTGTAAATTTACATTGATCTAAATTTTGAAAAAACCAGATCTATACTAATTTAATTTGCTCTACGTAGATCTAAAATTTAACTGGGCTATCTTTATTTCTTAGATCTATTTAGATCTAAAAAACTAAGATGGCATAGTTAAAATTACGTCGAATAAATCAACGAAGATATATTTAATAATTTGATCTAAATTATTTTTTTCCCAGGTAGTCAGTCGCTTTAGCTTCAAAATGACTTAAATCTTCATATACGTAATTACATACTCACAAAGTCTTTTGCATAAAAATGAATAGAAGAAAATCAATAATGTACGCAGGCAAAAGGTGTAAAAATATTACACAAAGATTGTGAGCCAAGCGTGAAGATCGTATATCCCCATCCGGAAACCATACACATCCTTCAAAGGGATATTTATGGAGCATATTTCGTCCTTTGTTTATTATTTCTGCCCAAGTTAATGGTTTGGCTTCATGCTGTGTCATGTTGTAGACAGGCAATTCATTTTGAGATCTGTTTAAAATAATATTTATAGCTTGTGTATCCTTTCTATTCTGCATTGTATTTTCATATATAACCCCCCACCCCCCTCCAAATAACTGTATATATTATAAAAATTATAAAATATTTACTTTTGTGTTCCAGTTTTCCAAGCGATAGTTATTAATCCATTAATAGCAATATCAACAGGTACAACATGAGCATGATAATGTGCGTTACAGTACATGGAACGTATTACACCTTTACCAGCACCGACTAACAAACCTACTGGTCCATTAAGATTATCTACCCAACCTTCAACTGGTTCTTCCCAGGATGGTGTTACTAAAAATCCAAGTAAATATTAATTATGATTGTTTTAATTTTAATCATACATTCCCTCTGAGGGACACAAATTTATTATACACTTATCTTAAAACTCAACGAAATCAGATAACTGTACCTATTATAATAATGTATTACAAAAACAAAACAGAAAAATACCAATAGATGGTCTTGCAATTGCAACGGGCATTTGAGGGAACTGGTCAGCAATTATGCCTTCTGCTAATCTTTTTGTGTACAGATATGTATTCGGGTGAGGTTCAATCAAACGAGGAGTTGCTTTATTTAACGCATCCAAGTTCATCCATTTTGAACAATCAATAACATCCGACGGTTTATTTGGTACATTATAGACCTACAAAATTAAAATAATGTGGCAGATTCTCTAGGAAAAAAAACAAACAGATCTGATCGAAATGAACCTGAGTAGATCCAATTAGATCTGATTAGATTAAACTTCGTACCCAGTCAGATCTGCTTGAATCTGTTTAGATCTACTTAGATCTGATGTCATATTCGATTAAGTATGTCTTGATCTCAATGGATCTGATTTATATCCAATCAAATCTAGCCATATATCTGTTTGGACATGTTTGGATCTGATGTTATAGATCTGATGTTATAGATTTGAAATATATACTGGCTAGATCCAATTTGATCTGATTAGATCTAAATCTATATCCAGTCCAGGTAAACTAACCACTTGTTTTGATTTTTTAAATATACGTTGCATAAAGAGATTACAATTGTCGCGGCGTATTTGTCGGGGTAAAACTGTCCGGGACGCATTTTTCGGTAAGTATACTTCTTATTTTAGTTTATTACCTTTTCTCCAAGGCGTTCAATATCACAATAACAGAACGCTGTAGATAAATGAATAAAAGCTTCAAGCTTCGGCATCTGTTTGCAGAAATCGACAGTATATTGAGTACCACCAGTGTTCATGTCGATAGCATCCTTTAGATTCGAATCTAATTTTAGAGTTGCAGCGCAGTGGAATACTATAGAAACATCAGCCAAGATTTCTCTCCGATCTTCTTCGGAAAGTCCAAAATTTTCAATCGTAATTTCTCCAGAAACAGCGACAAGTTTTTTCAATAAATGTGGATTATTTTTATTTATAATTTCGAATAACTGAAAACATTATTTGTCATTTAAAAAACCGTTGTTTTTTTATATAAATTATCATTTAATATTTAATTATTAATAATAATTATTATCAATATAATTAATAATTAATAAGCTTTACAAAAATAGGTAATACCGGTAATTTGATGATATTGTTGAGCCTCTGTTGTGGTGTCTGGTTACGTTTGGTTCTCAATAAGACGTAGATCTTATTCAAATCTGGACAACCTCGGAGAAGCTTCTCCAGAAGAACCTTCCCCATGAAACCGCTTCCACCGGTCACGAAGATTGTACGACCTACGTACCATTCGGCCACCTCACTCTTTGTGTTTGTCATTTTAAGCTATAAAATATTAAATACATATTACTTATTTATCAATATTTGAAGCATAGATAAAGAGTCCATCTTGTATCGATAATATTCAGACTATTCTGTCCCTTTTTACTTTCTTATACGACCATATGTATGAATAGTAAGTATTGTAAAACCGATTTTTTTCAAATTCTGGATTTTCATGGAAATATCCAATTTGAACTTCTCTGAATCTATTTTGACTATTGTCGCAATGATGTCTGTATGTCTGTAAAAACGACAAAACACAAAAGGGTGATTTTTTAATTTAAGATTAATTTTCGTCTCGTAAGAAAACCTCATATTATTTAAAAAGATCTTATAACCTGATATGAATGTTTACTTTTATCAATTTTTTAATTTTTCGAATTATTTTTGAAATAGAGGAAACTTTTTGCAAAATTTTGTAGAGAATATAATTATCTATTATCTATAATTTATGTTCTATTCATTTAAAAAATATATTTTTGAAGAAATAATTTAAAATTATATTTCAAAATTCTTATATGTACATATTACCATATATTAAACATACTAGTATAGTATGTTTAATATATGGTATTACTGAGAGTGGGCAGTATTTTTAATTATATAGAAAAAACTGTGCTACGATACTTTCTTATACATAATACCGAGCAAGAATGAATTTGAAAAAAATGCATTGGATAAGAATTGTATAGAATATTAATATTTACAATTTATATCCCATTATTTTTTTTCAGTTCCCAAAAAAATTATTTTTAATACAATTAAAAATACGTACATTAAAAATAAGAAAAAAAAATTATGTCGTGAATTTTGTATATAGAGCCAGTCTAGATTCCTCCAACTCTTACACATTTGTTTTTTAATAAAACTAAAAACATGATCACGATAATTTTATAATTATTCGCAACTGTAACGTAATTTTTAAATCAAACGTACAATTTGATTGGATTCACGATTCACGAACATTCGATTAAAAAACGTTCATCTAAAATCTAAAGCACCAGTAAACTAAAACTGGGCTATTAGAATGTTGACACCCACAAGATCCAATCTCTACAATATTTTTATTACTACATTCGAATTCAAAAACGCTGGCCATAAGCACTGAATCTACAGGGGCAATGCTCCCGTGTAAAATCACATGTAAATCCATAACAGACTTAAAAAAAATGTACGTAATTGAAATATATTATAATAATAATAATATATTCGTAAATCACCCATTACTCCTTACCATAAACGAAAGGTAATTTTTGGGTTTCCGAAGAAACCCTATTAATCTCACTTTGTCGACGTCCTTTTCAGTCAAAACAAAATATATATAAGCTAGAAAATTGAAATTTTTACTAAATATGTAAAATGATGCCCTCTAGTTAAAGATGTACAAATTTGTTGAAAAAAAATTTTTTTTCCAAGGGGGGTGGGGTTAAGGAGCTAAAGCTATGTAAAAAAAATTTATACCAAGACATGTGGGGTATCAAAATGTAAATCTCAATCAGTAGAATTTGACCATATTTTTTATTTTTTTTTAAATAGCGCCAGTAAGAGGCTAAAAGTAGTATTTTATCCCTCCCCCTCCAACTCTGTAACTAAAATCTGAAAAAAAATGGTAACGAGGCTTTGGTGGGACTACCAACGACAAATACTATAGTCAACAATATCATTTTAAATTTTGGGATAATAGGCAGGGATGTCAGAATCTGTTTTTGTATCTATAAGGCACATGGGGGTGTCGAAATGTAGATCTCAATAGAATAATACCTTATTTTTATTTATTTTTTATAAACTCAATAAATATATTATAACTCAAAAATAACGTCTGTAGGGGGTTCCAAGAAGTAATTTATTTTGCCTCCCCCCCTCTAACTCGGTAACTACTGGCTCAAAAAATCTGAGAAAAATTTGATAACGAGGCTTTGGTAGAACTACCAATGACAATTACTAAAATCAGCAATATCATTTTAAATTTTGGGATAATAGGCAGGTGTGTCAGAACTTTTATTTTTATATCTAGGCATGTGGGGTGTCGAAATGTAGATCTTAGTTAATAGAATATGACCCTATTTTTTATATTATTTTCTAACTCAAAAATATACCTGTGGCTCCAAACAGTCCACGTAGTACGTACTTCGAAACCCTTATGCCTTATGGCATACACCTGTGTATGTCTTGACTGAATTTTATTATTGTATCATATATAGCATATTTTCAGCTCTTTAGGTATATCCACAATGTACAGTGAATAAAAAAATTATAAAATTTCACTAAGCGAAGTCTAATGAACCAACTAAACTACTTATATTTTGAATACATAACATCATAATTAGATATAATTAATACTTAGTACATTATATCTACAAGTATATTATAAATGTATAGGTACGAAACATGAACATGCATTTAAATCTCTTTCAAATGATATGCTATGTAATCTCCTATTAAACATGCAAAGTGCTAAGTTAATCACATATCACGCTGATTTAGTTTTTAAAGTATTTCATGTCATCTCTGATTTACATATGTACTAGATAACTTTTACTTTTCTCTCAACCGTAGAAAACAAAAATGTTTAATCTGAAATATAGTCGAAACAACGACAATGAAAATAAAGTTATTAACTGGTTTTGCACTATGTTGCATAAAACCGCATCTGGTGCAATAACCTAGAATTACTTAAGCGAAATTAGACTTATTAAAAGTAGTTTTAAGTTTTGATGATGACGGCATGTTTGTTGCCAATACAGAGATGTTATTTTTTAATTACTTTTTACCACACGCACATCCAAGATTTTTCAAAGGGAAGCACTGTAATTTATCCTACGGTAATGCAAGCTAACTTAATTGTTTGGCATTATTTTCTAGGGCTGCACAAGAGATGAGACGCTCGGTCTGGAATTTTACATGTGGCAATCTCGTCTCGTACACGTGATCGAAACCGAAATCAAGAAAATATCTGTCTCGTGTGAATTTTTATTATAAATTATTCATTTAATACTTATTAATAAAATTAATATCGTCTAGGTCTCGTCTCGTTCGAATTTAAACCAATCTTGTCTCGCCCAAATTTAAAGCACTCTCGAAATATTTTCTAAAAACAAATTGACTCCACTTTTCTAGGTTATAACTGAACGTATCGTAACACTTACTTGTACTTTAATTTAAGTTTTGAAAAGGATGATATTTTTTTTAGTCTGAGGATTTTTTTTGAAATGTCTAACAAAAATTATTTTGTCTACCCCCCCCCCACGATTTTTTTCACTATATTTTGTTGTATATTTTGCAATTTTCAAGACTAATCATTTTTATACAAATAGCCTATTTATGAAAGCTGATAATTTGTATTTTATATAAAATTTACATCACGTAAAGAACCTTGTAACTCTCGAAAAAGACAAATCAGAACCCAACATTTGCTATTTAACATATGGGTACCAGGCTGTTACCACAAACTAACTGATATACTATACTAGATTGGTGAAATTAGACATTAGCCCAGTAAAATTTCTTCGATTTGGAAATAGAAGACTGAATACACCATTCTTAATAATATTTACTTTTGAATAATTACTCATTTTTCATCTGTTTCTGACTTCCTACACATAAACCTTCTGTGATCAGTGATCAGTGATGTAATATACTTACGTTTTATGATTTTAATAAAACATTAATAGATTCTTATATTGTCGTAAGTATAAGTAAATAATATATATACATATACATAAGTACATAAGTACTCATATAAGTACTTAGTTTAGCGTTTATGCATTATTATTTATTTAAGATTATAATATAAATATATATAGGTATACTATATTTTTTAAATGATTTGATAGTTAATAACAATTTCTAATTTAAATGACTATTAATTGAATTATTTATTAAATAATACAAATAAATATATTACATACTGAAATTACTTATTAGTTATTACTTATTAGTGCTAAAGATATGCTTTCTACTTTACTCATATATTATTATTGTTAATGTAATAATATATAATAAACAATAAATTTAATTTCGTAATTAATTAATCTATTCGAGGTACTTATGTTATTCTACAAAAATCATTTTCCATTATTCGTAACACAGACTTGTGTTAAAAAACTGAAATGCATCTATGCACTGTACATTGCAGCCAAGGTATGTAAAGTACAAGGTAGCCTCAGTAACTCGGTTCGAGTGAGGGAATACGTCATCTGAGATGCCCAAATGTGGAGAGAGGAAATGATGTGCCCAATCATAACAAATACAACCTTGTAACTCGGCGCGAGAAAGGGATAATACGTCATCTGGGGTGCCCAAACTGATTGGTCAAAAGCTACTGAGGCAACCTATGTATTTACTAACCTTGCATTGCACCATCATTTAGGTACAGGTATTAAATATTCTGCATCTATGGGTACGATAATGAATTACTAATTTTCATAAAGATCGATATTTATATTATTATTATTATTATTCAAAAAGAATATGTTTTATTTATGTTTAAATAATTCAGTTTAATATGTAAGAAAAATATTCGTCAAATTATATAACGAGCCATTAGAAAGAAGAATTTTAAAATAAAAATTAAAGATTAAAGATCTCGTAATAAATATGAAGAACATACTGAAAAATTCTAATGCCGTGTTTAGACCAAAAAGAGAAAACAGCTGCACGATATTTTTAAAACACTTCGTATTTGTTACTATTTTGTAAAACATTTGCTGTTTTGTCATTCGAACAAAGTTAAAAATCTATTCTAAAGTGAAATTAAATTATTATTTTTATTCTGAAAAGTACCTGTAGATATTTTAACATTGCCCTTTTTTAGATAGAAATATATGTATAGTTTTCATCTATATAATTTTTTTTTAAATTCCGACATTAAATAATTCAGAAAAACAAAGTCATATATATGTGCAATATTTGTAAATAAATACAATTAGTGAATTATTTGCGTTGTTCTTAACAAATTTCTAGTGGTTTGAAAAGTCTTAAATAAATAGGCGGTAGCCACTTACAAACGAACTTGACAGAATTCATACGGTCAATGCATATTTCACCAAACTATTGTATACATCTTGATTATAATCATAATACATATATGTCCTAATAACTGCGAAAATATACATACATATATGAATATAATTAAATTTTCACTACCAATGACCTTGCCTCGGCGTTTATGTACCACATACGGTGAATGTCATTTATCATTATGATTATTTGCTCTATCGTTTATGCAACTGTAATGAGTTTCGAAACGTCGCATTGGCCGTGAAGGCCTGATTTATTTTTGAGAACAATTTAAACGCCTACTATTTTAAATAAAATGAGAAATAGTGATGAGTATTAAACAAAATATTCAAGCACTTGAAGCACTCAATAAACTATCATAGTATTTGTAAACATAACTGAACATTCTTTTTGCGTTTTTTCAATAGTTAATATAAACTAGCATTACGATAATACCTTTTATTTATTAAAGAAAAAAAATGACAGAAAAAATACTTGTTTTCTAAAGTTAATAAATGAGCATTAGATTCGTACGACTTTTACTGATTGAGTATAATCGTAATATATACGATTTTAATGATTATGAACCAGACCCAACCAGCCAACCAAGTTTCATTAATATCGGTTTAGTGGTTCATGAGTTATGCGTGTTATAAGGTTTCAGAGGACAGACAGATAGATATACCAGAAACAGAAAGATCAAATGAAAATTTAGAAAACGAGAACATTTTTTTCCTTATTTAAAAACGATCACAAAACATCTCGTATCTTCGACATAGCGAGGAAGCAATAAAGTTCAATAATGTTTATAAATACTAAGATTTATTATAAGTAAATAAGGTACTGGCACCAGTCTTAGCCGCTTTAAGAGCAAGGTATAGTGTTTTTGGGATTGATGGGCTTCTTGTTTGTAATTCTCATCAACTCATGTTACTAATAAAACAATTATTCTCTTTATTAAACCAATTTAAATACCAAACTCCGCCAATATACCTAGTTTGTTTTTTTAAATTATAGCCTTTTATTTTTTTATGCTTTTTCACCAGTAACGGATAAAGTAAAACTGGTAACGGACACCCAGTGATGGACACTTGCTAATGATTACAAAATAATAAATACTACGACACAAAAGATATAAAAGAAAGAATCGTAAAATTTGAAACAATGCAAAGCAGGTGTTATGATAATATAATAATTAATTAATAGATTTCACTAATATAATTAGTTTAAATGTACACCATTTTGACACCCATTGGCCGATTGATATCAAATTAAGTTGTTTTACAGTTAAGTGTCTATAAATTTATGGTTCAGTAATGGCAGTTATCAAATATCAACAAACATTTCTAATTTAGTACATTTAATTAAACAAGTGTTCAATTCTGGGGTATTGGCCAGGACTGGTGCCAATACCGTATTGATTAAATACATATAATTATATCCATGAAATACCATTTTTTGTAAAAAAAACTTGCATGTATATGTAGATAGTTATCTATATTTTTTGAGAAAGTATATCTTTTTTTCATCGTATGTAGATTGTAGATATTTATTTAGTTTTATTTTTGTATATGTTTTCGAAAAAAATAGGTATGACATCAATAAAATAATTATATAACAATTAGAAAACTGTCAAAATGTTTATAATTATATCCTTGCAAAATCCGCTAAAACAAAATTTGCATTTACGTACGTTCGAAAGTACAGTAAATATAAATCAAATAAATATAAAATAAACAAATATTTGCATCATTGCATCGACAGTAATCTATCAGATATTTGTGACGCTTGGTTTTTTTTTATTAATATTTATCGAATGACTCAATAATTAATTTAGTACCTAATGCTTTACGATTTGCTTTAAAATGTCCTTCTTTCAAGGCAACTTTGATCGGTTACTTCACATAAAAGAAATAATATTTATTCAGTAAATTTATAAGTGCAAGTAATACAAATATGTCAAACACTTAGATTTCACTTTTATATATAAAAACAATTATATTGGAAATATCAAGGTACTACGATATGTTTTAATGATCTCAACAATAAGAAATGCATTTCTTGAGTATATGTATTTCAGCGATTCATTCAATATGAAGATTACTATCTATAGCTAGAGCGTGTAAACTACTAAATGAATTTCCCCTTTGGGGATTGATTTCAAATACTATAATATTTATTACAAGTGAAATGTAAAGTTAGAAAATAATTTTAAAATGTCATATAGTCCAGGCTGTGAAGGCAAAAACAGGGTTTTTTAGGTACAGTTTGCTACTTACTGAATTTATTACAAATGTGGTTTAGAATAATACTCTAAGTTTTATCCGATATTAGTTGTCCGCGTCATGGGTAAACCATGGTATAATTGCAAAAATTTTCTGATTTTCTGATTTTTGGTAAATTGCGGTTTAAATAAGTATTATACAAAAAAAAGATTCAAATAAAAGTTATTCGCTATAATATTCCCTACAACCTACCTACATTTTGAAGAAAAAAATTAAAAATCATTTGTTTATCCGCTACACTGAAAAAAATGACTGAAAACACACTTTTTTTAAACTGTAATAAGTAATAAAGTTTAACGTTTTTTAAGTTGATACCCCTGGAAAATAAACATGAGTAGCTGATATCTTCAATTGTTTTTGTTTTATTTAATTGTTAATAATGGAATCATGCTTGTCTTTGATTAACAATAAAAGTTTTTGTAAATCCTTTCCATCTTTTTGTTTGTCTGTCTGTCTGTCCGTTAGTGCGTTTATCACTCGAGAACCACGTATCCGATTTTCTTGTTTTTTTCTTCAATTAATAGATATATTCTTTGGTTAAGTTTTAATACATATTTTGTTACGTTATGTAACATAAAAAATAAGCAGTGGCGATAATAATAAATCAAATCCGCTATACCATAGGTACATCTAACTTTTATATTTAAGCGAGCGAAGCCATGGGCACAGTTAGTAACAAATAAATCTAATATTAAAAAAAGTCTTCTTTAAGAAAATATAAAAATTGGAAAAATACATATAATGTGAATACATTTAATATTTTTGAGTTTAAAGTACGTTATAGAGGCGAAGACAGGTTTTTTACATTCTTAACAAAATTGGGCTGAAAATTTCGTCCCAGAAATGTTTTATAACATGCGCGGTGTAGGGGGAGTGGGTAATTATCCACCGATAAAAAGAAAATTATATTTTTGTAGGATCAATGTGGTCACAATCTTTTATTTTCTACCACTTAGGCCCTTTTTGTCATCATACGGCAACGATACGACTCAACGGTGTAAACAATACATACTAAAATTTTTCGAATCACAGGTAGCTAATAATTTCATTTTATTTTTTTCAAAAAACCGGCATTGTCGTTATGTTTAATATAAGAACGATGTAACTTCAATGACGGATTTATAATTATAATTTAATTAGGGGGCATAATAAAATATATTTTTCCAGTTTCTTTAATTGAATATTTTACTCTTCGTAATGTATTTCCTTTCTTTTTAAAGGTCTTGGGTACGTAAAAAAATTAGTACTTAATTAACAACTGTCAAAAAAATGCCCTAGGCATTTACCTGTAACAAAATCCGTCACTGTGAAGGTAGAAACATATTATATAATTATGAAAAATTATTATACTTAATTAAAGTGCGGCTGTTAACAGCGAGTATCTATGATAGTTATAACCTACATTTTATTTTATTTAGGTGATAATATTTCAAACGGTAGACCTCATATTAAACATTTCTAAAACAAACAAAATAGCGAAAGTGACCTGCATTACCACTGACTAATCTTCAGTTTAAACTTCGTGCATTCATAAATGCTATTTAATAGTCGGGTAAGCATGCAAATCAAACTCTATATAACTTTCAACCTGACTAAATATTAGTTTCCAAAAATTTATAGTTTTCGAAATGACTCATCAGAGGTAATATTATTAAAAAAAACACTATATTGTACTCGGAGGGCAATCACTATTTTTTCATAAAATATCATTTTGTTTAGGTACGTACAAGGTATATTTTATGAAAATATGGTGATGGCCTCCAAGTACAACATAGTGTTTTTTTTTTAATTTATTTTTTATTTTTTCTGGTTTACTATGTACAGAGGATCATAATAATACTACCTCTGATGAGTCATAAGTACCTCTATAATATACTACAAGCGTCATCAAATTTGATTGACGGATTATACAAAAAAAAATTTTAAACTATAAATTTTTGGTCAGATTGAAAATAATGTAATGTAACTTCAAAAAAAAATCTGCCAAATCTATGCAAAAGCCGATTTTGCACGGTTACTCGGCTGTAGCCTTTGGAAATGACTGATTCCACAACTTCAATTATCAAAATCATGAAAATATGTTAAAAATTATCTTCATTTTTTTTTGCGATATGTTGTCATCGATCTGTTTCTTTAAAATAGTTTTTATTTTTTAATTAGTAAGTACTATTTATTTTCATTATATTCGCATCTAAAAATATCGTTAAGTTGTAAGTATAGTTAATTTTTACTTTCTTATACCCACATGCCCGCATGTATATTTTTGAAAACGATCTTTCAACAGGAAACGGATATTTACTGATGTCAATTTTTCGATTTATTTTTAAAACGGATGTGAATTAGAGAAAAATGATATGACAAAAATTATAGATAATATTATTATCTATAATTCATGATCTATTCATTTTTTTTTTTAAATAATTTTTGAAAAAATAATTAAAAATTATATTTCATAGATACCATGGGACTTTCTTATACGTAATACTGTGAGAGTGAAGTGGACAGTGTGGGTGATTTTAATAAATTATGTAAAAAAAAATATTTCTGGGCTAAATTAAAAAATTAATAGGACATAGGTAAATTATAAATAGAAATTTTAATATCATCGAAATTTTTTTCTAAAACATTATCGCACCGTTTCAAAAATAGTTTGAAAATTAAAAAATTGATAAGAGTAAACATCCGTTCCCGGTTTAGTGATTACGTTTAAAAAAAATCATTTGATGCATGTTGTAAAAAATATTAATAAGTAGGTACTTATATATAATTTATGTCTCATAAATTTTATTCTATCTTTTATTAGGTACTTCGTCAGAAATATTTTTTAATAAAATTATAAACGTGTACACTGTTCATTTTCAGTATTACGTATAAGAAAGTCAAATGGCTCACATGGCAGATATTTTTTAATTAGCCTAAGAAAATTATAATGTATCGACGGTTCAATATAACATTGATATAACACATTTATATTACACAAAAAATACAATAAATAAATTAATTAATTAACGAAGTAATTTTAATAAAAATTAAATTAAACCTTACCTGATATAAACAAAATGTAAAGTAAGTCCACTGCGTCAAACAGTCCACGCAAAACTGTAAGTACAGCACGCGACAGTCGTAAGGACAACTTTGAACTAAACGCAATATTATTGTTGAAAATGTAAACACCAACGGAGCGTGGTGATGGTATTATATAATCCGCGATAATGCACTTACGCGTGTATGCAATTGCACATTCGGTCGGGGCCGGTTTTGTACTGCATGGGCAGTAGAACAAGAGCTCTTGTCACTGATAACAGAAATAAAATATTTAGATCTAATTATCTATAATTAAATATTCTTCTCTTTAACTTTAAAATTATTTTAACGAATTACACATATAAAACAGGAACACAATTCAGAAATGGAGGTTGTCACTGTGCCTGTCAAAGCAGGATTTAAAAAATATCACGACAATAAATATATCGTATATTCTTGTATTTAAATAATATTTTTTATCTACATTAAGTTACAAAATGACTTCAAATAGTTTTTTTTGTGTTAGAAAGAAAATATGCACGTCTTTATATTTTTTTGAATTTTAATTTAAAACTGAAGTGGCCACCGCATGGTTTTTATATATATAATTATACATATATATATTATTATACAGAACCTATCGTTGTAAACGGTTCGTTATACCGGAAAATGGATTGTTTAAATAATAATTAGAAAAATTCAACAAATCGTCGAGAGAGGCATCCATTTATAGTTATCAAAAATATTAAGGTTTCTTCTGAGGTTTATAAGTATTGATTTATTAATTATATCAAAACAGTGGCGTACTACGGGGAGAAGAGTGGTCCGCCAAGGAAACCAAGGTATAGAGCGGGGATGCCAAAATAAAGTTGATGAGGTGATTAAAAAACTTAGAGGGCGCACAAATAATTTTTAGAGTACGCTAAAATTAAACTAAATAAATGTCATTCAATTGCATTTTTATAGAGGAGTACATAACTAACATTTCGCTCTGGGTACCAGCCTTCCTTAGTCCGCCATTGCATCAAAATAAGTGTAAGATGTAATACTAATATTTTTCCATTTTCGTAAAAATATCGAATTTTAAAGTTAAGTTTTTAGGCGACAAAATGAAACTTGTATATTAGACATGGTTTTAGGCTTAAAATTGGATGTGTCTGACACTGCAGTGCGTGCAAATATTTTCAGATATCTGATTTTATGCAACGATAGTTTACAATCATTTTCCAATGTATTTATTTCCCAATTATGTATTTATTGTAATTTATTGTTGTCTTCCTTTCTAAGGAGAAATTCATTTAATTACCAAGGTACTTTTTGCATGAAAATGAAAATTATATGATCAACTGACTAAAAGTGGATTACATTATATTATTCTGAAATCTTTAAAAAAATATCTGCCGTGGGAGCAACGGGACTTTCTTGTACGTAATACTGACAGTGAACAGTTTAATTAATATAATTATAGATAATAATATTACCTACAATTTTTAACTCGGCCTTTTTTCTTTAATTCGAAAAATTCAAAAATCGACCTTAATTAACATCTAATTAATCTAATAGACCGAGCTCTTATAACAAAAAATGGTACGTCATCGAACACCTCAAATTTAAAAGGTGAAAATGGTTGGAAATCATGTAAACAACATGTTAGACCCGGCAGACTATTAAAAATATGTTAATTGCTATGCTTAATGAATTTTTGAAATTAGTTAAACAAAAAAAAATGAATATACCTTACAAAACACCTGCATGAAATTTACACAGTTTATAGTAAATAATGTACAATTTTTGAAAAAAAATGCTGCTTAGCAATTTTTGTTAATTAACTTGTCTGCCTTAAATTTTTCTAAGCTATAATTTTTAACAAAAGTGCGCCACATAACACCTTTTTTTATAAAAAAAAAAGAAGTTTGAAATCTCCCCTATCTGTTAAAACTTGTCTGACTGAAAATTTTCGTTAATTACCTTGCCTACCTTAATTTTGAATGTGCAGCATCCATGCATGAGATACGAGTAGATGTCAGGCTCAACCGTTGGCATCACATAACACTATGTCAGTCTTATTTTTTAAGCGCTGTGCCAATGATATTTTTTGGTTTAAATAGCTTATACGTCGGCCGCGAAAAAACACTATCTTAATTTTTTTTCTAACATTAACTTTGAGACTCATTGCATTAAAGTTTTTCTGCCAGCAAAAAAAAACGTTTTTTACTTTGTCAGTCTTAATTTTTTAAGCGCTACGACCACGTTTTTTTATTAAAAAAAATGTGATATAACCGTTGACAACTTTTTTTCTTCCAATTCTCAATGGAGGTCTAGCATCTCTTTTATAAATTAAGATAGTTTTTTTATCGAAAAAATGTTTTTTACCAGGTCAGTCTTAAGGAGGAAAGCCACTGTGATGTGATTGTCAATGTTTGAGAGAAGGAAATCCGCGATTACAAAAATTTTCGCCGAAGATAAAGGTGGTAGACTAGGTATAATTAAGCCACACAAGAAGTTATAGACGGATATTATTCAATTGCGCCATATGTCGGCGGGCCTCCAGACTATACACTAAGGTTCAACTCAGATAAGCCACTGAAAAATAGTTAGTAGTGGCTTGAAGTGAACAAGTAACTTTTTAGTGGCTCAAAATGACTGTGAGGTGGTTTATCTAAATCTAAATTAAACGTAAGGGGAAAACAAAATAAAAATTTGTTTATACAAAAAAAACGCAAAAAATATCCAAAAAGACCGTTTTTTAAATACAAATTTTCTATTCTAGAATGGAATAAAAATAAAATCACAATTAAACTGAATACAATACTGTAATTACAATAAATCCATCATCATAAATAATAATACATTTTACTTTATTATAAACATTGATATTTTAAGTTTATATTATTAACATTTTGTTATAAAAATAAAACAGCACCTTAAAAATAATTTATTATGGTTTTGAACACTATTATATTATATTTATTTTTCTTCACTTGATTCAGATTGTTCCTTTTCAATCATATTTCTCTTTTCTCGTCTTAAACAACGAGAACAAATTTGATTTTTTCTTACCCAACATGCTCTGTGGAAAACCGCAGAACATTTATCACAGTTTACAGCACAATCATCAAATGGAAAAATTACTTCAGAATTTCCACATAATTCACATAAATGTCCTCTTCCATAACAAACCTAAAGGACATAATAGCATTATACAGTGTGACTCAAAAGACTGGAAATGGGCAAATATCTCAAAAGAGTTCAAATGTTCCATACAAAAGTTTCAGGGTTTATAGTCCATTTACTTTATAGTTTTACTATGGAAAAATTCCAATATATAGGTTTCTATTTCAAAAAATAAAATTGACCTTGACAAGGACCACCAAGATCAAATCATTATCAACATTTCTTTAAACCCTGAAACTTTTGTATGAAACATTGTTACTAGAAACTTAACCCTATTACTACTTTTCTTTAAAAAAAAAATTTGAGAGGTTAGAACTAGAGAAACCTGAATAATAAAATAAGAACTTACTTCACAATCGGTTTTAATATGTTTAATAAATATGTTCATAACTTCTTGTAAAAATTGTGGAAGAGCTCCTGAATCAATATCAATTAAATCTTGCATGCTATACAATTGAGATCCATGAGTTTCTGTCGATGTTTCATCATTATTTTCAGGAATACCAACTGAGCCTTCAGCCATGTGCGGCCGATTACTTAAAGCTGACAGTAAATGTCTTTCTGTAGCTTTACGACAAAGTACTAAATATCGTTTGATTTGTATAATTTGATCTCTCTGTTTCTGAAAATAAAAACAAATTTATTTTATTTATTTTTAATAAAATAAATAGAGTTATGCCTATTATGCTTTTATCAAACAGACTGTATATAATATTTTAATTTCTGATAGTCCATACAAAAGTGTGACTGTCTGTCTGTTTGTTACCTTTTCGCAGCTAAACCGCTGTATTTCAAAAATCATATCCCGAAAAATTTATTAGATAAAAAAAATTTGTATGCGACATTTATTTGTGTGTGCGACCTGTTTTATCGACTATCATAGAAATCTGTATTATCTAACCTACCCTCATCTATGAATATTGGCAATAATTAAAGATAAACCAACCTGTACAACACTCAATTCATGAACAAGACTAAACAATCGAGGATTAATTTTAGCAAGTGGTATCAGAGGTCGCTGCATTTGTAATCGTAAAATTTGAGCACATGCTTGACATATACGCCTCCTCGCTAGATCCCAGTTGTGTATTGCTCTTGCGGGTATCGAAACCGACGCGTTCCAATGACACCGTGGACAGTAGTATTTACCATCGTAATCACATAGCCTTGCTTCACTCCACGAATACGCTGTAATGTTAAGTAAAATTATGATAAGGGGTAGTTTTAATTTTATGATGCACAACAAAAAAAGCTTTAAAAACTCCTAATGTTGATGCTCTGTGGATAGGAATTTTATTTTTGTTTGTGCTTGGATAATATGTTATATACAGATAGATTTATAAAACAATATTTCTCAACTGCCCGAACATTACAAATTTTTACCACTTGACCTAAGTAAGGTGAAGTGGGGTAAATGCAAGCATCATCGCTAATATTGTATATTCTAATTTATAATAATTTTTACTACATACAGCTTTAAGGGCTATAGAAATAAAATTCACCATTTTGAAATCAACTTTGATTTATATTATATTGAAATCAGATATGAACTATTTGAGATATGAACTGGTTAGTAAGTAGTAAATAAAATACTTGAAGACTTCAAGAGATGATGGATAGCTTACATAGATAACATAGAAAATAACATAGTTAGATGACATAGAAAAAAAATACCATTATTACATTTACTCCGCTATTGCAGTTACCCCACTTGACCCTACTAAAAATGCATAACTGTAAAAGTATTCTTATCATATTCAATCTATCATTCAACCAATCTCTGGTTATTTTAAATAAATTCTTTGGTAGACTGCATATGACATAATATAACCATAATTATAAAAATAATATATTTAAGTAATTTAACATGTTTTCCATACAGTTTGAGCTAAGTAATATTAAATTAGAACACACTGATAATTTAACCCTTAATCACCTAAATGCATTCACACAGCAATAAAATCATTTACAATAAATGCGTGTACAAAATATTTATAATAAAATTTTGGAAACTTAATATTTGAGCATGGGAACATTGTTACACTTTGTTATTTTTTAAAATGAATACAAAATATGATATGTAAATAAGTTTCCCTTATCTTATCTATTAAGTAATTAAGGGTTAATGCTAATATTAAAGAGTCGATTTTTTTTTATAAAAATGTGTAAGAATGTTAAGCAGAAATAAAGCAAAATCTTCATGCAAATTGTACCTGCGATAATGGTTTTCCCAAAACATGAAATGCCTGTTGGCAAGGCTACGAGAAATTAAAATATTTGGTTAATGTTTGTTTTTAACCGAAGAATATTTGTTATTTAATGCAAGGAATAAATTTCAGTACGGTATAGTCCTAATAATGATTTTTTTACATAATTAATATAATAATAATATATTTGAACTTATATTTAAATTGTTAGTGATAACAAATCAAAATAAATAAGAACATTTTTTTTTATAGTACACATTTGTACTTTGTTTTCCTACATAAATCATTAAACTAAATAAATAGTGTGACTTATAAACTGTTTGTTAGTTAAATTAAATATACACATTAATAAAACAAACAGTAAGAAAACAATACTGTTGTATCAATAATTTAAATTAAATAAAAACTTACATAATGTAATAGCAGAATTGCATTCAGCACAATGATAATTCTGTTGATGAAGTCCTAATTCAGGGCAAATATTTAATTCATATCCAGGTTTTTCAGCAGCACGTATTATTGCACATATTCTAATTATATTATTAACACATTTATGATGAGAAAAAAATCCACAGTCTAAAAATCGTAGATATATTTTATTATTACAAACATGTAGTTGAATGTGATATGAAAGCCACATAGAAGCCAAAGTGGCTAATAGTAAAACTAATTTCTAGAAAAATAGTTATATCATTTTTCTAAAAAGTAAATTTCAGAGTAGAGTACTTTGGCTTATAAATAATAATAAATTACCTTCGCATATATACCAGGTCTGTAATAAATTCCATATAACGCAAGCACACTGATCACAATATATTTTACTAGAAGATGATATTTTAGAAGGCTGAGGTTTGAAATGGTGACCAAGATGAATTCGAGTCAATTCCAGATTGGGCGAATTTAACGGATGTCTATAAAAATTAAATAACGGTGTTCAATTTTCTACAATATCTGTTTAATGCAGTGTATATTTGCGTTCATACTTACTCAGGGTCTTCATCAGCATCTTGACGCTCTTGCAAACGTAATCGAAGTTCAATTAAATGTCTTACTAGCCATTTACGCTCTTCGGAACATTGTTCAGCATCTAATACAAGTTCTTTACATCTTCTTATAGCTTCTTCTAAGGCATCTACAGTAGAATTCTAAACAATTTAAATAAATGTAATAACTGTATCTGAATTGCACTCACTACTTACTTTATCTAAAAGTATCTGTTGGTCTCTGAGTGTCAGATTCAAAGGAAAATGTTTTCCATCACAGCTATCGTCACCAGAACCACAACCCGAAGAAGACGATGGAGTTGAAGAAAAATTACCAAATTGTTGAAAAACTATACGTTCAGATGAACTTGGCGGAATCGCCATAGCTTCGGTAAAATTATCCATTCTATAATATTCGTTTTAGAAATCACATTCTTTATTTATCAAAATGTCAGCTGTCATCATTGCATGGTGTTGATCACAGTTTTTATCTATGAAACGTAACATCTGTTAGCAATATCCGGTTGAGTCCATTTGTTACATTATGGCGGAAAATACAATTTTATCAATTAATTGTAATTTTTCTCTATAAAATTAACTTAACCTGATGATTTACCATCTTTATTATTTAAATTTTCATCACTTATATTATTTTTATATTTATTTATTTTATTTTATTATTAATATAAAGTAAAATAGGTTTTATTTGTATTTTCGCCTGTAATATAACTAGGGGAGTGGGAATTATTGAAACCTACACCCCCCCCCCCCCCCCACAGTGATGTAAGGGATGTAAGCAAAGGGGCTATGTAAAGATATTCTTGAAATTAAATTTTATAATTTTTGTACAGTAATATTTAAATTTTATTTTTGACAAAAATTGTCAGTCCCTTTTTTAATGTTCACAAATTTGTTAACAGAAAGAAAGGGGGAGGGGGGGGGGGGATTAACAAACTTAGGTATACATTCATATATATTATACATAGCTCTTGCCTGCTAACACCACTGTGAGGGGAGCAGGTACTCCCTGGTTACACCAATGATATAAGCAAATCTACATACCATTTTTGATCCCCTCTCAATCTTGTAAACCCCCCTTCCCAATATTACATCACATCATGTACCTCATCTCATTATGTTTTAGAGTGGTATTTTTGTTATTTAAAAAAATGTATAATATTGTCCTCCCCTCCCTATCCCTCGTAGCGCTAAGTACCCCTACCGTTACCCAAACATTCATATATAGATAATAGATGGCCCCACAGAGTTAGATTATGCACATTGATTTTTATTTCCTATATATATATTTACAACTATTAACAATGTAATTTAATTACACAAATACAAAATTTATTTATTTTATGCTTTATTTTTTTTAGCTGACGGTTCCCCATCTTCATTACTATCATTTTCATCACCTGGTTTCTTATCATTAATACCAAGTAATATAGGTTTTGGTTGTGTTTTTGCATATGCTGGAGAAATCCAATATGGATTTTCTTCAGCTTCTTTAGCAAATTTAAGAATAGCTTCACGTGGATCTTGATCATCGTCGACTCTCTTACTAAGACCAAGATTTCTTATTACGTACGAACTTAATGTTGAACCAGAAGACGCTACTCTACCACCTTGACCAGACGTGATTGGCAAATCCGGTCTTCTTGATTTAACGGGATCTAGTCTATCTTTTTCCATTTGCTTCCTGCTTGTTTTCCTTCTTTCCTGTCTGAATAATGGAAGTGCATGAGGTGTTAATACTTGTTGAGTACTAACAACTTCCATCTGTTTAACTTTCCGGTGTTTTTTAATGACGCATAATTGGGCACCACGTAAACTGCGTTTGTGATCATAATATCCTTTCACTATACCGTTTCCACACCCAACAAATATTTGATTCAGTTTCGGATGCCAGTATGTTTTGATAACGTGTGAATTTGTTACAGGTATTTCGTTCACTAAATTTGAAGTCTTCACATCGTAAATTAGCAACCGTCCTGCTGTTTGTCCTTTCTTTAAGGACTCTCCGGTAATGACAAATGTATCGTCAGGACTAAACATACAGTCGGTAGTGTCATATCTTGAAAATAGATCTCCAATTTCGAAAACAGGTTTTTTGAATGCTCTTAAATCCCATAACTTTAAATAATCATCACATCCTCTTGTTGAAATATAGTGACCTAAATATGAATATGCAAGAGATGAGATTTCAGAGCCAAATTGGTGAGCATTTCTAAGTAAAACTGAAGCATTGACAAAATTCTTTCGAGTGTCCCATAATTGTATGGAACCGTCAAGACAAGCACATGCTATTGTATTTCCATCACGATTGTAAGCGCAAGACGTAGGATTGGCTTTTAAACCATTCTGTGCTCTTGTTTTGATTATACCTTTGTGCTGCTTTGGGTTATAAAAATTCCACACTCTACAAGTACCATCTTGTGCACAGGTAATGAATTCATCTCGCACAAACGGATGCCAACATCCACTATTTAATGATGCAACATGTCCCTTTGTTTTTGCCATATCGGTGATGTACTGATCGCCTTTAACACATTCAAGTTTTTCAAAACCGTCTCTGTCTAAAACTTTGGCTTGCGATGTTCCTGATATAACAAGGATTGTGTCACCTGTCGACGAGTATTGTAAGCATTTTATTGGGTAGTTTTCACATGGTTGTAAAGTTCGAAAACTTCTCATTGATGTGTCCATTCCAGCAAAATCCCAAAAACATACTTCATAGTCAACTGATCCAGAAGCTGCAAAATTAATTTAATTTTTACTTATAGAAATAAAGACACAAAAATACAAATTTGTATGAGAATTTTACCTAAACGTGCTCCAGATGGATCTGCAGAAATAGCCGTGACTGCTTTATTTCCATGAGTCATTGAAATTTCATGAGTGCAAGGAATTTTTGATAGTATGTCTTCTTCCTCATCACTGCTTTGATCACTTTCGTCATTTGATTTGTCCTTTTTAATTTTTTCTTCTTTTTTATTGTCATCAGAATTACCTACATTTTGAGGAATTGGTGGACCGATTAATTCATCATCATCTTCACTTTCTGAGTCAGATTTATTAGTGTCATCAGTTTGTTTTGTTAGAGTTGAATTGACAGTTAATTGACGAGCAGTCTTTTTAACTTGCTCCATCATTTCCTACGATTAAAAAAAGTTAAAGCAATCCAATAGAAAAGACCAATAAATATATTTTCTTACTTCAACGTCAAATGATTTCGCTTTTTTCCCGAAAGATGTTAAGCCCATTACTTCTTGAACTTGTTGACTTTCTGTATCTTCAGGTAATGTTTCAATCAAAGTACTGTATTTTTCTTTGCTCATTTTTCCAAAAGAGCCGGTTTCCTCTTCTACAGGATTAGGCATATTGTTTTGGGAAAAATCGGTTCTGATTTTTCCAAATGATATTGCTTTCTTTATGTTTTTATTCATTTTGATAACAAATTTAAACACACGGTACCTATATGTAATATTATGAATTCAATTTCTACATAAAATGTTTATTTATTTAATATACACCGACAAAGAATTTTTATTTGACATTTTATACATTTACGTGCATTTACGTTAAGTAAACTTCTGCGATAAATTGTTTATGCTCGTTTATGCTGTGTAACTGTGCTATACTGTGTACATAGACTGTTGATATATGTATATGTTCTGCCGGCCGGCGATACATGATATGAGTGATTATTTTACTGGACCAGTCCGACAAAATCTTTTATTGTTTGTTGAAAAGAACTAAAGAAGACAAGTCAAGTTCACTAATTAGCCCCAGCTAATCAAGTGGTAATCAGTCATTTTTATTCATAATTCACACAGAATAAAAAGCGCGGGCTCTAGGAAGTTGCCTAGTCTGCTGAATCACTCCAGTAAGAGTCTGGACAGCGCGGATCAATTTTTGGTTGATTGTAGTAGCCAGGTCTCGCCCACAGCCGTATTTTCTGATATTATCAGTCAATATCATTAATAAATATACTTTATATAATTACATTATGTTCAATTTAATGATAATTTTTTTGTATACTTACTAAAAAAAACACACAAATGATCTTATTAAAACACCGATTTTGCTAAAAATGACGACGCTGTCGAGACTCTTACTGGAGTAACTCTAGTCTGCCTAGGCCAAAGTTCGTCCCTAAATTATAGCATCAATCAGAAAGTACATAATATGATCATGATCATATGAAAACATATACTGGCGAACATCCTTATCCTCGTGGTCCTTATAAATGCAACGAGTGTAAATATAGCACCAATCCTAAATAACAGTTTTTTAGGGTTCCGAAGAAACCCTATTAATCTCACTTTGTCGTCCGTCCGTCCTTTTCAGTCAAAGTAAAATAGATTGTAAACTATATAAGCTAGAAACTTGAAATTTTACTGAACATGTAAAATGATGCTCAATAGTAAAATATGTACAAATTAAAAAAAAAATCAGAAGGGGCGCGAAGAGTGAAGGGGCCAAAGCAAGACAATTTTTTTTTTTTATTATGGCATGTGGCACGCCAAAATGTATAACCAAACCAGTGAAATTTGACCCTTTTTCTTGTTTTTTCTTTCTAAATCTAAAATGGCTCCCGCAGGAGGCTAAAAGTAGTTTTTTTTGTCCCTCCCCCTCTAACTCGGTAAACTGGCTCAAATAATTTAAAAAAAAAATTGAAAACGAGGCTTTGGTGGGACTAACAACGGCAAATACTAAAGTTAATAATGTCATTTCTAATTTTGGAGAAATAGAGAGGGGTGTCTCATAGAATTTTATTATTTCAGAAATTAATAACCGGCGTATTGGTCTGTACCCTTTAACACTGAGCCACCCCCGCGACTAAACGAGCAGCGATCATTTTTCGTGCTAGTGTAAATTTACAATCAGTATAGCTCGACACTCAGAGCAGCTATCACGCTGATTTCGGTCTCAAGTTTTAGATGTTAATTAAATCTACGAGGTACAAGTACAAATCAAAACAATTAACCAGTTTTAGTGAGGAAAAAACTTCATATAATAATAAAAAAATAAAATAAATCATAATGTCGGCTAAAACACGCGCAAAAGTCAGTATGAAATATAAAAGACGCACAGCATTGGAAAGAGCGTCTCAGCAGCTATCGGAAAACATACCATTACCAGTATCTTAAAGGGTCAGGAGGTACAGAGCATACTAAAATGCGAAAGTCAGCGGGTTGGTCAACGACGCACGGCGTAAATAAATCATAAGTCTGACAATGAATTTTATCTAACCCCACTACCGTAAATAACGCGACCATGGATTTGGAACGTATTCACGTCAATCCTTCGACTGTGCATCCCGACACAGTCTCACCCATTTTTTCCATATAATAGTTATTTAAGATATCACCAAGAATTTCTGAAGTTTTCCTCTTCAACGAGATCGGGTAAAAAAAGTTCGTTTTTAGGGTTCCGTACCTCAAAATGAAAAAAACTTAACCCTTATGTCCGGTATTATAAAGGAGCTAGCAAAATTTGCTAGCTAGCAAGCACTTTCAAATGGGGTATTAATTCTGTACTAGTATCTATGGATTAGCTATGGAATTTAGAGCAGTGACACTTCAACCAATTGTAACATAGTTGGCATCTTTCACCGTACAAAATAATTTTCATAATATCACCACTGTTTTAATACCGTTGGTATTTACCTACAACGCGTGAGCGAAACTTGTCAAAGTCTTCAATAAACTCCAAAAAAACTGTCATATAAGTTTGATATCTCATTTGAAAATGCTTGCTAGCTAGCAAATTTGCTAGCTCCTTTATAATACTGGACATTATAGGTTCAATTTATTATTCGTCTGTCTGTCCATTAAGACCCCTTTTCTCAGGAATGGCTAGAATTATTTTTCCCCATCGAGTGGAGTATCAAATAAAAGCAAACAGTTCAGGATGTTATATTTATATATTGTATATTTATTTGTTATCATTAAAATTAAAATTTTCGTTTATGTACATATATTAAAAATAATAACATTTTAAAATAAAAAAATAATTATTTACATAAAAAATAAATACATAAAATACTAATATCTATCTGCTTACAAATACATTAAAACAAAAATGTATAATGTATGTACGTAACTAACAATAAGTATAGGTACTTTCATAATATAATTTGTAAATTACATATATACAATATTTTATATAAAATATATAAGTATTTTTTAGAAATTTTCAACAATTTTCAATATTATTATTTACACGAATATAAAATATATTTTGTCTTAATAAATTAATTATAGATAAATTAAATTACTGTCGTGCGTATCTGCTTATTTAAAATATACTCACAATAGAGCATAATAAAAATTATTTACTCAAAGAGGGATTTTGGAAAAAAATTATACATTTGTACATAAAATTAGTCTATAAATGGGAGCGAGCAACATTAATTAATTAATGTTTCCAAAAATATTTATCTGCAATTTGCGACGAAACGTGGATTGGGAAATCAGAAAATAAATAATTCATCTTTGGTTAATGTTATGGTTCATTTATAAACGCCCTTATAATTGCCCTGATACTTTCATAGGTGCCGGTCAAAAATCCGACCGCTGCGATTAACAAAATTACTATATTTTTTAAAATCATTGATTTTGACATTTTTAGTTCTTGTCTAGCGATAACTAACTCGAGTATTGGTGGAAAAATCAATGCTAATGCTGTGCTGCTTACTGCCCCAACTAGTGATATCAGTAGACCTAGTTGTGGGACCACTTCTGCGATAATAACTGTAAAAAAAAAAGTAATAAAGTAATAAAATTATTGAATAATTTCGTTTTTTTTTTGTAATACATTATTGTATGGGTTCCCAACCCTATACCCGCGGGTATCATGACGTCCACCGGCGACCGTTTAATATGTGCCCGCCGCGCCGCTATGCGACAACGATACAAAAATTATTTCAGTTTTCAATAAAATCTTAAATGTAAAAAATATGAGTTTTTAAATATTTAATAGCTAATTAGAGAAATATAAACGTATTTAATTGAAAATAATTAATTGTTTATAATTATATTAATATACCATTTTTACAACATTTCTTCTCTCAATCTTAAACGGCGCATTTAAAACGTATATACCAATGCAATTACAAAAATATAACTAAATCTAAAGGTAAAATAAAAATATCCTGTTTATACAGATTTTTTCATGAGTTAATAAAGAACATTTATGCATATAAAAAATATTGCGCAAATTTTTTAAACAATTAAAATAATCAAAGTTTGAGGAATAACATTTTTTACCTGTCACGGCATACGTAGAAAGATGTAAGCAATAAACGAAAAAATCTTTCGCTTAATTTTTCCTTTCAAAAAGTCAGCGAGGACATGTGTCTAACTTTTTTAGTTTAGGTGTGAGAGACGCCACGATTTTTATGCGGGCACTTTGAAAAAATACCGCCACCTAACCGGTATTCTAGATTCTAGAATGTGCTCTTAGAATGTCTTAGATACGAAAAGGTTGGGATCTATGCATTATTGTATTACATACAATGTAAAAATTAAGTGAAGGAAGGTATTAAAATAAAATAAGAAAATAAATGAAAAATTCTCGTTTTTTCGCTTATTAATATTTGTATGCTTTATTTTTGTTTAGCCTTATAAAAAAAAGCTGCTGCAACACCCCACCCCCCTCTTGATAATAAGTAACTTATTTAATACTTACATGTAAGGATTACAAGTGCAGATCTAAATAACAGCTCCTTAAATATTGCCCATTTGAATGGACCAAAATTCGACATTATTCCAGTCCACATTATAGCAGCTGGGATTGAAAATTGGATAGCATAAGAAAACATTATTCCTACTGATATGATAATATTAACAGCTTGTGCCAATCTTAAAAAATATAAAACCAAATTTGATATTTTTATGTTTTATAGTATCAAGGTATATAAAGAGAAGGAAGTCTCAATAGCTCCTTGATCAATCAGCGTTGGCGCGGGAATTGACTGAATGTTATAAATGTATAATAGAATATCAATTACAAAAAATTCCTTTATTTATCTTGTTTTCGTATTTTTTGATACTTTAACATCACATACAATGAAAGAAATATAAATTCGACGTTGCAAAATCATAAAAAGCTGTCAGAATCTTAATAATAGTAAAAATGACGCTTCCTGAATAGACAAAATTGTCTGTGAGTCTGTGACAGCTTTTTTATGATTTTGCAATGTCGAATTTGTACTTCTTTGTTTGCATGTGTTGTTAAAATATCAAAAAATACGAAAACAATAATAAATAAAGGAATTTTTTGTAATTGATATTCTATTATACATTTATAACATTTGAATATATCCCCTGGGTGACGTCAATTCCCGCACCAACGCTGATTGGTCAAGGAGCTATTGAGACTACCTTGTCTTTATATACCTTGGTCCGGTATTAAATGAGCTAAAATATGCAAACTTCCATACACTTTCAAACGGGGTATCAAATTTATAAGACAGTTCTCTTTGAGTTTTTAATAGATAGTTGCATGCGCAGTATGTTGGTTTTTACCGTTTTTACTCAAAGTTAGTAAATACACTTTAGTAAATATACTTTACATACCTTTGTTTTTACTTACTATGAATGAAACTATCTGTGAAAAACTCCAAGAAACTGTTATATATAAGTTTGATACCCCATTCGAAAGTGCTTGCAAAATAGTTAGCTCCTTTATAATACCGAACATTAGAGATAACCATTTAAGACATGGACTGCGCATTCTGTATTACCGTAATGTGTAAAATTAGGTTTACATAAGTGAAGAGAGAGATATAATCCAACCTATACTATTTTTGTTTAAAGACAAGATTAGACACAACGCACCCAACGCACGCTCTTTCTTTTGTGACGGCTCTGTTTTCGAATCAGATGCGCGATCCATGCTCTATATCTATGGAAATGACTGATTATTAGAACTTACTTATTTTCTTCTGGTAAATTAAGAGTCAAACTTCCTTTCACATTATCTCCATACTGGAGATATCCTAAAAAGCCTATTGTTATTATTAAACTAATTACGATCGACATTCCAATATTGAGAACGCCTAAAGGCTTGCCGAAATGTTTGGGTTCTTTCATTTCATTTCTTAATGGTAATACCTAAAAAAAAGTTCGTAATTTATATAATAGTTTTATGTACGACTGAGCATTATGTATTATCGTAACGTGTCTTTGGTTCACCTAAGTGAAGATAAAGATGTAACCCAACCATTACTCTATCTTTTTTACACTCATGTTTAAATAAAAGCTAGCATTAACGCAAAATATGCCGTATTTCTATTTTGTAAAGACTCGATTTTCAAGTCAGATGCACGTCCATGCTCTATATCTATTAGCTGTATAATTATGTAACTATATGTAACCAACATCATTTATGCAGTGTCGTTATACTGGCAAACTTTGTCTCACAGGGAAAACTATAGTTTATGTTTAAATAATGTTATAAGATTATTTTATGTTTTTAAATACCTATTGAACGAAGAAACAAAATGTAAGTAGGTGTTCATATTCGCAACGGGCGGTGACGACTTTTCGATATATTGGTCAAGACACAGTTTACACTTAAAAGCTAATAATATGTTTTTACTTACCAATCCAATTCCTTCAAAAGCATAAATCGCTGTTCCAAAATACAAAGGAATTTGATCCCACGATGCTATGTATTTCCTTGTTGTAACACTCGGTAAATCCAAACAGACAAAATACATTGTGATACCTATGCCTACAATCATAAACATATTTCCTACTGCTGATACAGGAACAATGTATTTTTGGTTTCTAATAAGAGTACTCATTAATATAGGCAATAAAATTATTGCCATCCAAATATGAACATCTATTTCAAAGTTATGATAATCTGCTACCTGGAACACAATTATAATTATTAGTTGGTCCGAAACAGATGAAATAATTTGTTTCTTATAAAAGAGAAAAATTTGTCCCACAAAAAATATGGTCTTGAACTCTTAACTGCACTATATTTTTACGTATTTTTGGGCGCTGAAAACTAAGATTAACTACAAAAAAGTTTTGCTACCACCGTAAAGCAAAATAAAAATAAAATTTTTGATCGGGTTATAAAGAAAATACTTTCAGTTTTCCAAAGCTGTTCTTGGATTTTTTTATACGATTATTTATTCCCTGGTTATAGGCATTCAATTTTAAAAGTGTGACTTTTGCTTTGATTGCAAATAATTCGGCCAAAAATGGTCGTATAGCTTAACGTTAATGATTTCATCAAATATTACTTGTTTCGAGAAGTTTCACTATACCTAGTTCAAAAATAACAATACTGAATTTAAAAAAATAAAATTTAAGTAACAAATAGCTATTGTTTTTTTACAATTTTTTGCATCATTTACCTGTTTTATATTTGTTGATATAAATACAAAATACACAGAACAGAATCCTATTTGAGTTATACACAGAAAAACATTAACTAGTTTTCTCATCAAAGGTGCAAGGCGTCGCAAGGACACAGGACCTGTTGAAAAACATAGCTCAACTGTCGTAGAGAAATCTGGAGCTTTTTTAAGCGACGTCTTTCGCATCATTTCTTGTGATGCAGATAACTGAAATTTAAGTCATTAGTACATACTTATATACAAAGAATGGATAAAAAAAGTATTTTTTTGGCGACAGTACCTACTTTAGAATTAAAATGTCCGGTATTACAGACTAGCTAACACAATTTGCTACCTCGCAAATAGTTTTAAATGAGGTAATAATGTTATTACAATAGTTTTTCGTATTGAAGTTTTATATTATTTCAATTGATTGTTTTGTAATTATATATAACTTTTTTGAATAAATAATTAAAATTGTTTTTGAGTCCACAAAATCGATTAATTATTGTTTGCACCTAATGAATTTTAAATATACTAGTTACAATTTTCTTATTTGTACCGTCGCGCCATATAAAAAAGTTTGAGAACCACATAATTACGTAAGATAGTTTGTTTTATTTTGTAGTATTTCATGCGTTTCAAGAAAAAATTAATTAATTGGTTACTTCCTTTTATATGTGTGTTCACAGCAATTAGATGACCTATGTACAATTTACTTAATTTTGTTTAAAATGATTTCGTTTTACTGTCATTTTCTTAGATTAGCTGCAATATGTACAAATATAAGTAGATACATATATTTAAAATTATATAAAGTTTTGGCAAAATAAAATTAAAACATATTATTACTTTCAAGGTTTAATATTTTCCTTATTTTCTTGCATTCTTGGCTGCGACAATATACATATTTCTATAAAATACACGTTATATGTTTTTAGTTCAAAAAGGTATAAAATAATTTTCAGTTTGTTGAACCGTATTACCTTATTTATTTATATGATAAAAAAGAAATATAGAAACAACATAATATGTGATTCTATTATTTCCTACCAGGGGTGTATCCAAACATTACCCTAGGGTAATGGTGTCAAACACCTGGCCCGTTAAACCTTGCAAATTATAGAAGTATATAATAAAAAAAATTTTAATGAGTTATTTTCGAATATATGTACTTAAAATGCTTTTTTTTGCTTGTTGAAATTTTGCATTTTTCACTCGTAATTGTTGTTTTTTTAAGATACCATTTTACTAGGATGGAGGGATTGCGGCCCGACTCTTTTAGACTAAATTTAGAATTTTGTGCTCATACATAAGTTTGACACCACTACCCTAGAGCATTTATAAATGTTAAACATTATCATGAATGGGGACATAAAACGATAACTTTATAAAGTCACTGTTTTTTCCTAACACTTTTTCTAAACTAGCAATAAGTCGCTCACCTAAATAGTTTCAACTTGAGTAAAAATACACTGAATTTTGTAGCTAATATACACGCGCCCGCACGGGATAAGTACAATTTAACACAGAATTATATTAATATTTGGTTCATACCTGCTGCAGGTGTGTACTGTATCCAAGGCGAGTGTATTGTATACTATAGCTACGAAATTCAGTACATTTTAATTTTCTTATATTAAGAAAAATAATGGCTGACCTATAGACACATTTGTTCATCTCGCAGGTCATTTTAAACATTGACTTACAAGCTGATGTTGGCTATGGACACAAACAACTCCAAGAAATAGAGTAATTATTGGGGCAACTATCAGACCCGCGTTACGGAAAGCGTCGCCCATTGCGAACAGTCCTGAGCCGATGTTGCCTCTGAATAGATGGGTCAAGGTTTCTGTATAACTATAAAAAAAAACTTTAATTATAACGTGATAGATAAGGTTGAATCCTGTGACTTCTTACAACTCGAAATTTGTTTGCCAAAATTATTTAAAAAATACAAGGATTAAAATTTCAAAAATCTGATTATTATTTTAATTTCCTTATTAATGTTATTTAGCTCAAAATATAAACAAATTAAAACTCAAAATCTAATCAAGTAAATGGTAATTAAAGTCACTACACGCTACAGGGTTTTTGAAAATAAAAATGACAGATTCAAATGGCGTTTGAATATAAAAAAACATGGACTGCGCATTCTGTATTACTTATAGAATATGTAAAATTTGTTTCACATAAGTGAAGATAGAGATATAACCCAACCAATACTCTATAATTTAACACTCTTGTTTAAATAAAGAAAAGTATATACCCAACGTATGCTCTATCTCTTTCTTTTGTAACGACTCTGTTTTAGAATCAGATGCGTGGTCCATGTTCTATATCTATGGAAAGAACTGTGTCGAAAATACCCACCCTTTCCATCGAAGTTTTAAGTACTATAAATAGGTAATAACATAGACATATAGAACTGGACAGTGCGATCCGTATTGTAAGATGGCCGTCAAGAGTGAGAGAGATGGAGCGTGTGTAAACGGAGTGACTAGTTAAATCTATTATTATGTGGTTTAAACAAGCTCTGTCTCTCTTCTATTTAGATGACCACTGTATTAGGCTCGTAAGATACGGATGGCGCTGTCCAGTTCTACATGTCTATGAGCATTATTAACAATACTTAACAATAATACATTAATGAATATCCTTCTATTTTTGTAAATTGATTTTTTACATAGGTATTTGTGAATCAAATGTGTATTTATTTTATACAATTACATTATTGAACTAAGTATTTATAGATTAGATAATAAATACATTTTTTTAAATGTTATCATAAAAATTGAGTAAATCTTACAATAATAAAATACATGTAGATATTTATCAATATAAAACTGTGGGGGATTTCTATTTTTCTTGATATCATATAAATAAACATATAAAAGACCAGTTTCACAATTACATATTAAATATCTTATGGTTAAAAAATCTTCTATTTGCTGATCTCATTGTCAGTGGCGTAGCCAGATTTTTTTTAAGTGGGGCCAAAATATTTTTATGAATTTTTAATTTGTTTAATAATTATATGTACGGGGCGGGGCAATAGTGCGTGGAAGTTCGATAGCTCGTTCACCATAACAGATAAAAAAATCTTTCTAATGCAGATGTAAACTGTGGGTAAATACGCATACATAGAAATTATTTTGAAATATACAGGGTGTTATAAAAAAGTGTGTGTGACATGCTTAAGGTAATTTTTTTTTAATGGAATGCTCTAAATATTGTTACATATTTAACACTTCTCTTGGGATGTTTATTTATATCTAAAATATTAGCCCCATTTAATGTCCGGTTTAAACGTAATAGGTAATATTTTTTTCAAAAAAATTGATTTTTACATTACTCCACATTACTATTCGTTACATCTCTGACTGTGTTGTCATTTATATTTAAGGCCTAGCAGATAGCGTTAGCTACAAGCTAATAAAGTAATTATCGGAGTGATTTGATTTTTAAATGATTAAAACTAAATTATATAGTGAACATTTAAAGACTATTTTGAATTTTGTATGTCGTCAAACATGAGATGTTTTTATCTATCCACCTGGATAAATAATACAAATAAAAGCTAAAACAGGAAGTAAAACGTATTTATTATATTACCTTGTTGGATGTTTGACTGCATGTGGGTCGACTTTTTCTTCTTGCAAACTGATAGCGATAATAGGATCTTTTGATTGAAAAGTTTGGTGGATTTCATTGTTGCTATATAAATAAAATATAATAAATTATTTTATTAATATAATAAAAACAAATCTACTTACCATTTTTGATTCCTTTGTAATATTGAAATTGGAACTACTCCATTTGTTCTTTTACTTTGATCATTGTTTATATCAGTCAATTCCATTTAAATTTTATCTATAAAAAGAATTATAAAATTATGGAATTTTGAATAGATAAATCATGGAAAAATAAAAAAATATTAATCATTTTGGAATAATAAAAACAGATAACAATGGAGAAAAATTAAGGGAAAACTGTATTTTAATACTGGAAAATGTGGAAAAATTGCTGGTCACCATGAATAAAATAAAATTTAGATAACAAGTAACAACAATTAATTGACATGGAATTAATTAAATTATCTAATAATCTTGCTTCTCTCAAATTAAAAAAAAATATTACAATTATAATTTTCATATATGCACGAAAATTTAAAAACAACCCTATTACTTCTTAAAGTTTGATGTCGGTAGGCAAACGCGGATCCAGGGAAAAATGCTTATTAAATATACTAAAGTAATTTTTTTGTTCATTTCACAGACCATGACCCACCCAAATTGTAAAACTAGATCCGCAACTGTCGGTAGGTTAAAAAAATTCGTTATACCTATTATAATATTAAGTACGTTTGTTTTTATTTAATTTTGAAACAGTTTCTGAAGAAATGTCATTGAACAACATACTTAAATGTCTTCATGCATAACATTTGACATAATGAGCTATTACCTATACCAACTATGTATAAAACAAGAAAGTGAAAAGGTGATATGTACCATATAAATAAGTAATGCAAAAACGATTCCAAGGTTGAAAATGTATACATACGAACTCTATTTGAATATTAATTCAATTAAAAGTTAATTAAGGAACCTGTTTGAAGACAAATAGTTTATGCACTTTCAATTTAACTAATTTTTTAGTTTTTTATACCCTCAATCCTATACAAAATTAACGGTGGGTGTTTTTGTAAAAAATGACGATTAAAAAATTTACTCTTATCAATTTTAAGTCGAAAATGGAACATTTTCATTTTTTCCATCAATTTTTAGTTACAATTAAAGAACAGGATTTCTATATTTCCAATTTGTGCTAATTTAGCTGATTCCATGTTAATAATTAATTTATTATTATGTGCATTTTGTTCATAAACAAGGAAAGAGTTAATCTAAGGTTTTTATTCTGTTTTGCTATTCCATATAATTTCTCTAGGCTGGTATTGCTGATTAAGTCGATGAAATTGTTGAAAAAAAATTGATAAAACGTTTCTTAAAACTGGTGGAAGATTTGACAAATGTCACGTTGTACACAAGCGAAAAGACGCGAAAACATGACAAAAACCTGCACTGTTAATCAGATCAGGCGGAATCAAGCTAGAACGTGCTAATTTTTAGGAAGATAGAAATGTAAGCTAGCGGATTTAATAAGTTTTATTTGCTAATAATTTCTACAATTTTAACATACAATAGACATGTTTGTACGTCATAGGTTTTGGCCGTTGTACTGATTGTGAAAATATTTTTAAACAGGGGGTGCAAACAGGTCCGGTGACAAAAATATTGAAGTTCGTTACTGCCGTCGGTTTTATTTTATAATGTATCTATATCAAATAAAGTCCCCAAAGTTCGGGCCCATATTTTATATTAAAATCTATAAGTAATAGAACATCTTGTTTCAGATGTTTCTTTTTATTTTGATTTATCACCATAATATAGATATTATTTGTATATTTTGGTTTTGAGCAATATTTAGATATGAAGTTATGTTACGTTATGTACTTATAAATGTTTTATGTATTATATAAACAGAATAAACACTCACGAAAAATGACTCAAGATTTTTGTATTGCTAAATTTTGTTTTTCCATACTTACATATATCAATGACTGAGTTATTTAATGATTAAAAATCATTTGTTAAAAACATTCATATTAATTCGTACATTATTTAATATTTATTTTATAATATAAATATTTAAATAATTATTTATACTTAATACCTGAGTTTAAAAAGTTTAAACAAATATAATTACAAAACAAAATAATATTTTAAATATACACTATAACGTGGATAAAAACATTTTATAATAACATATTTTTTTTATAACTTCACATATAGATATAAATTATATAATCAAATTTTGACTGCAATATGAGTAATAAATTCTGCTTATTAAGTAGGGGTATAAATAATAATCCATTTAAATGTAGATACATATTTTGATACAAATGAAAATTGTATGATATGATATAGGAAGGAAGCCCAAAAGGTTCTGAGACATTTAATCGTATTTTGCTTAGTTTTCGCAGATTTTTGTTCTTTATTCCCTCATTAACAACTTATAATTGCACTGGTCTATCAGTATTTTAATTAAAACTAAAATTTCATTGTTAGTTGCAGAATGAAAAAAAATATGAAGGTACAGTAATGGTGGACTTTTTAAATGATTGATATTGAACAGAAAAACTATTGATGAATGATATAGATTTTTATTATTGTGAACATGACTGACGCTTCTATAACAATTGTGTGGCGCTATTGATTCAGAGAATGCATTGATGCAAATAGCTCAACCTTTTGACACTCCCTTCATACAAAATATAAATCAGAGTTCCATAAATCTGTTAATAATATTGAAATTGTAAGGTCTCACTCGGACGAACCACTGCGTAGCCACTTTTAAGTAGTTACTTGTGAGTGTTAATTAAATAACATACAATTGTAACATACAATATTGTCTGCAGTCGATACTAACCACAAGCGACCACTAAATTTTTTTGCGTATGGTCATTACCGTCCACAAGTAAAGTGGCTATGCAGTAGTTCGTCTGAATTAGGCCTTATTAAAAAACCACATATAAATATGTAAGTAATTGTAAATATTTTTGTTGGAAACTTGAACGGTTTTGATTTTCTGAAATGTTAATATAGTGTATGTTTCCGAATAGGTGTAAAAAAAATCAAGTTTAGTTTTGTCCTTAAGGTTCAGCTTTGCTTGAATAAAATTAAAATTATTTTTTTTTATAAATCAAAATGTTACCGTTACCCAAAAAAGTAGTTAAACGTTTTTAATTATAAAAAGGACCCTTACTTACTTTCACATTCGATACAACCATGTTATACACAGGCAGCGCCGGATTAATTTTTTATTTAAACTACAACGAATATAAGAATCCAATAAATTTAATAATCGAATAAATCAGTCTCGAAAAATGCAAGTTTTCAGTTTTGGGGCTCAAAAAAAATCTTTAATAGAGAAACGGGGCTCATCTCGGTCTCAAATTTTATAACTGACGATCTCGTCTAAAAAAAAATAGGTCAGTCTCGTCTCATGTATGTGGCCCAGGCCGAGACAAGATCGAGAAAAATCTCGGTGTCTTGTTTAAAAAAACTTTTTCCATTTATTCCTATATAATAATTAAATAAATTTTTGAAAGTAAATTTTTACCAATTAGTGATTGCTTTTTAAAACCGAGAATCTCGTCGAAACTTATAAATAAAGTTAATATTGTCTCGGTTTCGTTTTGTCCGAATTTAATCCTTTTTGCATGAAATTGCATATAAGGAAGTTGATATTCGTGTGTATATTGAGTATACTTGTTTTAGTAAACCAAAAAATGTTTAATATTATTTTTATTTTACGTAAATATAAAGTTTACATACAAACATGAATATACAAAGGGTGGAGTGAAGGATTTTACAGAATATTACACTGAAATTTTATTATTATTATTATTATTATTATACATACAGTCGATTTTCGCATCGAAGGGGAAAAAAATACAATCGACTTTCGCGTCAAAAGGGTCAAGGCACTCTCGTCTCCGCGTTCAGCTCTAATCTTCAGTCTAATGGTAAATCCGGCACTGTACATTATTAGTTATTTACATATATTTATGTATAAATACAGTAGGTATACACGATATGTGGAATTCCTATCAGTTATGGAAAAATTCAATTGTTAAAATACTTCACTTATCAGTTTTTAAAATTGAAATAATTTATATCATTTTATATTGCAGCATTGTTTGTGATTTTCATACATTCTCGATTTATCTTTCGTTGTAATTGTAAAGCCAATAAATGTAATTGTTTCTATAAACATATTGATGAAGTGCTATTAATACATTTTTTCTAATTTAAAAACTAAACAAATAAAATACATTACTTAAATATAAATAACAATATCATTTTTAAACCAGATTTTTTGATTTATCTCTAACTTTAGCTTTTTTATTATTTTAATTGCATTTAAACATTGAGATATTTAATATTTATTAATTCAAAAGTGTTCATTAACACATTTATTGAAATTTGGCACTTATAATAATAATAATAATAATAATATACATTGCAATTTAAAAAAATATTTTTATGATTTTTTAGATATAATTCAATGTAATTAGTTTTCAATTTTATTTAAAAATAAATCAAACATAATTGTACCTACTTTTATATTTATTCACAAAATTGTTTAACACACATTAGCTCCACAGTATTTACAACAAACAACTACATAATATAAAATAAGGTAAGTATAGTTCTCGTGGATTTCCCCCACTACAAAGAACGTTAAAACAAAATAATAATAATAATAAAAATAAACACAATAAGAAATTAGTACATTGTACTAATACATATACAAGTATGTTTACAGATGTTGTAGGTAAGTAGGTGTAATGAAAAAAAAGAAATTAAAATATTTATCAGGCTCGTATCACAGGATTTTTCAAAGAAGAGCGCTGAAAAATCGTTTGCCATTTCTTCATAAAACGTAGTGATCAAAGGTAATTATAAATTTAAAAACTAAAAACTGTTAGTAGATTTTAGTTCAATTTTCTAAACAAATATCATCAACTAAATAATTTCCAGACAAAATGTATAATAAATCAAAAATAAAAAACATTTTGTTTTTCTAAAATAGAATTAAGTTGCTGATTATTTTTACATTTTGGTTAAATGAGATTGTAATATGGTGCTACTCTAATAATTCTGTATTTCCCTTATAGCATGTCGGCACTCAGTCTCCCCTTTTGAAATGAGGGGTATAGTCAAGGATTATTCGAACGAAATTTTAGAACTGCAAAATTAGTGCAAAAATTATGTTATAGAAAAAATTATAAGCGATTACTTAAAAAAAATACTTTATATTTAAAATTTGAAATTTGAATAAACATTTGGAAAATGAAAAAATAAACAGAATTGAATCGGTGTATCTATAAAAGCTATAGCCGGGTAAGCATGCAAAACATGCCCTTGCATAGATTTGGCTGATTTTTTTTGGATGTCACATTCTATGTAACTTTCAACCTGACTAAATATTAGCTTCCAAAAATTTTACAATTAAAAAAAAATTTTTTTTTCAATTAAAAAAAATATATATTTTTTTGATAATCCATCAATCGAATTTGATGGCGCTTGTAGTATATTATAGAGGTACTTATGATTCATCAGAGGTAATATTTTTATGATCCTCTGTACTTACATAATAAACCAGAAACAAAAATTAATAAAATTTAAAAAATAAAAAACACTATGTTGTACTCGAAGGGCAATCACCATTTTTCATAATATATACCTTGTATGTACCTACACAACATATCAAAATCCCAAACTGATTCAAAGGGTATAAAAAAAATTCGCATGCGGTCGTTTCGTCGCAGAGCAGGGGTGGCGCTAAGGAGTGCAAGTGTCTTAATATTTTTAAAACATCTCTAATTTGTTGCTAAATACGGTTGGATTAGCCTGGAGGGATACTAGAAATTTTACGGGGCCCATGGCCTGACAAAAATAAAATATAGAGGTCGTAATCGGGAAAGTATGGGAACTGTGCCATTGAAACAGTTTAGCTATTTTTTTTCTTATAGGTTGCTTTTTAAGTAAAATTAAATCGCCTTAAATGGCTGTGCTTCAATATGTTCAATTCATGTTAGCTGAGAACATTTATATTTTGAAAAAAAAACTTGTCTATAGTTTTTAATTCAAGAAGATTCGCTAGTTCTCAGCGGCAATGTGTTTGTTACTACTAAAGACGATTATAAATATTTCGAAGCGATTTTTTGTTACTTAAAAAGCAACCTATGAGAAAAAAATAGCAAAATTGATTCAATAGCACAGTTTCCATACTTTTGCGACTACGACCTCTATATTTTATCTATGTCAGGCCATGGGCCCCGTCAAATTTCCGGTATCTCTCCGGGTTAGTCCAGCCCTGTTTAGCAACAAATTAGAGATATTTTAAAAGTATTAAGACGCTTGCACGATGTGACCACATGCGAATTTATACGAGTATGTTATACCCTTTATATCAGTTTGGGATTCTGATATGTTGTTTATGAAAATATGGTGATTGACCTGCGAGTACAACATAGTATTTATTTTTAAAAAATCTGGTTTACGTACAGAGGATCATAAAAATATTACCTCTGCTGAGTCATAAGTACCCAGTGGCGTATTTACCATGGGGCCATGGGGGCAATGGCCTAGGGCGGCAGGCTGAGAGGGGCGGTAGATTCTTTAGTTTCTTTTAATTTAATATAGAATATTTAAAAAAATAGGGAGGCAAAAAATTAGTAGTGCGACTAAAAAAAAAAGTATTCAAGTTTTTATTTACCTATCTTCCAAACTTTTTATTTAATAAAATTAGAAAGTTCAATTGACGTGACCAAAAAAAAAAAAAAAAGTTTTTAATTTATATTATATTTTGTTTTACATTACTTGTAAAAACAGTTATCACTTTTCAGTTCATATAGTAATTTTGACTTCTATCAAAAATAAATTATATTTTCCCTTGGTAGAGGGGCGGCAATTTTTTTTTGCCCAGGGCGGCACTTAACGTAAATACACCACTGTAATAAGTACCTCTATAATATACTACAAGCGCCATCAAATTAGATTGACGGATTATCAAACAATTTTTTTTTTAAATTGAAAAAAAATTGCGCTCAGGCAAAGACCTGTATAAGCGGCCATAATCTTTTATTTTCTATCACTGAGAACAGTTTTTTTACGACACTGTCAGCGCCCTCTTTTGACTTGGTTTTCCAAGAGTATAAAAGTTTGATGCCACTGGAATGTAATTTTTATGACGTCACATTTGCAGCTCTGCTATTGGTGGAAATTTGACAAATAGATTAAACGAGGTTACGAAATAGTAAGATTTTGAAAATAATGTGACTAAAATAAGTTATATAAATACAATATAAATAAATAAGTACAAATAACTTTCATTTACTTAAAAAAGCACAACAAATTAAAAAAATGGATGACCCACTGAGATCTAGAGATAATATGCCGCAGGTTACTCCAACCCCTAAGCAGCAAAGAACAATGGTATCTAATAATAATTATGATATACCTATAATTGATTAATTAAATAATATAACATTGGGAAACTTTCAGAATTATGAATTCAATGCAGATGAAATGAGAGTTATTCGGGAATGTAATTATGAAAGTTTTTTCGAAAGATCGTTGCCAATCGGGACTTTAATGGGAGTCAGTACGTTTTATGGGGTCAAAGCAGGTAAAGAATGTATGAAAATCAATCGTATGAATTATGAAAGAATATATATAATAGGAGTTTCTTAGTTTATATAATCTACCCCATTCTATGTACATATATATTGATCTACATTTGTTTTTGAAATATTACGCTTTGTAATTTTAAATTTTATATATGTGCAATTTATTAATATCAGGATATTTATCTGCAAATCCACGTTGGGGTTCAACACCAAAAGTTATGCTAGCAGTTACGTTAGGATATTTTCTCGGAAAATTGTCATACCAAAATAAGTGCGCTGAAAAACTCATGCAATTACCCAATAGTAAACTAGGACAGCTGTTGAGACAGAGGAGACTAGGTGGTGCTAAAGAAACGTAAGTATAAATTATATACATATTTTACATATTTTTCCATAAATGGTTTTGAAACCATTTGTAAATATTATTTTTATAAATAGAATAAATCAACAAATTATTTTATTTTGCAGCAGTGAATCAACCTTTGGTGCTTCCGTGCCACTAAATCCTTTTAGTTCATTTTCTTCAACAGAATCATACAACGATATTGATGTAAATGAATCAAGAGGAAGTGATATTGATACATACAGACCACTATCTGAAGGTTTAGATGATCCTCATGTATATTTGGACCGTATGTATTTATTGTATGTTTTATTTTAATTTTTTATTTCTCATCAATGATGCGTATAAGAAAGTCACTCTACATTTGTGGTATGAGTAAGAAATTGATAATCACGTGAGTATAATTTTTTGGTACTTGTCTATTATATCCCCAGCATTTGCAGATTGCAAGTGTGTTACTATTAATTTCAATATTTTTAAATAGATATAGTATATTCGGTTATTATTTTTGAAAACCGCAACATAATAATTAAATTATGCATAATACAAAGATTTAATCAAACTGTCCTTGGTTAGGGCAATCTATAGGGACGACATCGGTTTGGTTAGTTTTGTTAGGTTAATATGCAATAATAATGACTCCTTTGCCGGCGACGGCAATATGAATTTTCTGGCAGTCGATATGAATTTCTGCCGATAGATGACTTTACAATTTTACAATTTATTTAAATTATTTTAGTCTATGGCTTTACACGCTTTACAGATTATGGAATTTTTGAATTTAGGTTTGAATTAGGTTATGAAATGGATCCTATATTTTTGTTAAACATTCAATGATAAATGACACATTTTGCAAAGGTAGCAAATTATTTATTCATTCAAAGTGCCTTAATAAATTTTCGAAAAAAAAAACAACAGTTAGGTGTGCTTTATTTGTTTGGTAAAAGAATGGGTTAAATTTCCCTGAATTCAATAGGAGCAGGGGCCTTTGTGATCATTCGGACTCGGCAATTCGACCTTCTACTACTAAAAATGCTGTAACTTCGTCATTTCTGAAAATTTTAACATGATTTTTGGTGGAAACATTCTTGAAAGTAATTACTCTATGAAAATTTTAAAAAAGTTACTATTATAAAGTTCATTTATTTTAATTCTTTCAGAATACCTAGAATTACATGTATGATATTTAAAATACATTTTATATTGCTTGTCTTTCATTTTCATAAATGCTTTTATTTAAATTGATGAGAAAGCTTATAAAACAAAAACATCTACATTTTATAAAAAAAAAATCAATATATTTCAGCTCCAACTTTTGAAGACGAATTACCTCCAAAACAAAATACCGTTACATCTTATGAAGACTTACGACGACAAAACAGACAGGAATACCTCGATTCTAAAAGTCGACAAATGGGGTAAGAATATCTTCATATTATAATCTAAATACAGGTATATAATTCTGTAGCGGGTTCTCACAGATGTCATGAATTTTTAAATTTGGTGATTCTCTATGGAAAAAATACTAATTTAGTGCACTATATTCATTTCAGGAGACCTATGGTAACTCCAGACAATCAACCTTCATCTCAACAAGTTCCACCTCCAGCTGAAAGACTGCCAGCACCACGCATGAAAAATAAATATGGAGATACCTTTGAATAGTAAAATGTATGTATTTTTACTGTATGAGTTTTTTTTTTTGTTAGAAATGCTTCAATTAAATGTATTAAATATTTTCTTGTTTTTAATTTATGTAGATACCTACCTTTTGTAATTAAAAAAATGACTAATTATTTACTCGTCAAAAAATTAATTATTTTACAAAAAATTTATGCAATATTCAAATAGCTGTAATTTTAATAAAAATGATTACAATGAAATTTCAAAAAAGGAAATTTAAGCTTAAAATCTCTGCTTTAAGATTCCTTCAAAAAATCATTTTTATTAACATCTTAAAAAACTATATGATAGATGCCAATTGAGAGGGTGCCAAATTAAAAAAAAAATTAAAAGCTTAGGGCTTTAAGCTTCAAAAAATTTTTTTTCCACCAAATTGTTAAATTAAAATGTGTAGTTAGTCAGCTTGACTTTTGAATATCTGACATTTTAACAATTAAAAAAAACAACACATTAATTAACTGAATGTTATTTATTTGTTCCTGTTACAATAAATGTTAAAACTAATCATCTATGTCTATGAGGGGTGTATTTTACAAGTCGGTAGTGCTATATTACGGTTGTAAGTGTTCTGTACATGGTATCAAGCGAGTAACGGGTCAACAGTCTATCAGAATCAAATATCAAAATGGTACACTGTCTTATACAATGGTATATTAATATAATAATATTTAACTTGTACTGTAATGTATTTACACAGTTATCAAAAACCCAACGTCATTTCAAATTAAATTACAAATACCAAATAGCATTCTTCATTCTAGTATTGTTTTTATAAATTATTATACATTCAACATTCAGAAGTCCGAGTGCTAGTCGTTATTTGTAACATCACGTCAGTTAATAAAAATTATACGTACAACATAAATACACTATTCAAAACATAAATTAATAATTGATGTTGACTCTCATTCTGACTGTAGCTTTTACTGTAAAAGTTTCAATTAGAGTGACAGTCATTTTCACAACATTTTCAACAGAAACGTATATATCAGATATTTAAACCAACTTTATGATATATATCAGTATTAAAACCATTAAATAAATATACGAAAACAATTTAGACAAGTGGTTAGTAACAGTTCATTTTATGTCACCTCGTAAAAAATATTTAATAAATATTTTATGAAAAAACTACATTACTAACACTTGTTTTGATTTATAAATAATAAGAACTATAATCACTATTTTATATTATATTTTTCTCACAATAAATAGCAATTATGGTTTGTGTATAAAAAATCTTTATTGAAATATAAATTATCGGTTTATATTTGTACACTGCGCTTAAACTCAATTGTTTTTTCATTTCTTTGTATTATTTCCAGGAACCAGTGTTGTTAAACAGTTACTACTCTCTAATTTCCCAAACCGATTTAAAAAGTATGGTATTTTTAATTTTATAAATATTTAACAACACTGTCAATTCTTTCTAACAGTTGTAACCGATGTAAGGAATGTAATAATTTTATACAAAATATTGTACGAGTAATTGAAAACAAATGGTTCTACGGAACAATAATCAGATGCTGTAATACACTATTGTTTAAAACCAGATTACAGCTGATCCTAAAAAAATATTAAATATAACATAATTGAGATCAACTGTTTTTTGTCCAAGGTCAATTGTAAGTATAGTGGTTTAGGAGAAAATTATATAAATCAGGGATCAACAAAGGACTTTGCGCTATTATCAAGGGAGAAAATGAGGTTCAGTGAAGTTGGCTCAAATTTTGCCAGTCATGCTACAATACTGGGCCCTATGAATAGTTTTCTCTGTAAAATGCCTCCAAAGTCAATATTAGAGTATTTTACTGTATGCAAGTATTTAATAGCCTGTATAGAATGCAGCTCAATGCTTTATTTAATTTACCAAAATGATTGTTACAGTGTAAGACGAATCTCAAAACCATGAAAATTAAAAATAAATCCACAGAAACGTTCAATAGTATATAAATGTATAGTGACAAAACACAGAATTACTATAGTGCTCTTTCTTGTTTGCGTACAGTGACCGTTAACTCTATTTCACTATGACTATTGGTTCAGTGCGTTTTTTTGTAAATATTTCACGTGGTGTCTTGCAAAAAAATTCATAACATAGAAACTATTGTCGTTTTGTAAATTAAAATATGTCTATACAAGGACAAATCTAAAAACAATTAAAATTTGAAAAAAATGCGCTTAAACGTTCAAGAATCTATAAATTTATAGTGACCGGACAGACATACAAACAAATATATATACTTGTATACGTTTTGATTTATATTATAGTTACAGTTCATTTTCAAACTTACCAGTAGAATATTTCTGAAACTAAGTATTTATTAAAAAAATGTTTCAAATAAAAACTCATAAGACCGAGTTGTGGTAATTATTGTAAACATGACTAGAATATATTGGTAAAATTTCAGCCAAATTCATGTTGGTCCTTTGCTTTATTTTTTTTTCTGGTGTCCATCCCTGATATAAATGTTTGAATTGTTTCTAGATGATAGTTTTGATTTTTAAAACTTACAAATAAGTTAGAATATTAAAAAACTCAAATAATATATTCAATATAATTTTAACAAAAGCACGACAAGTATTAATATACAGTTAATATGAACACGTTAAAAGAACATTTTTTTTGCATAATAAAGATACATACATCAAAGCAATTTAAAATTATTTTAATTGATGCATTGCCTTTGGTAACTTTTTAGTACGTCATCTGCAAAACATCAATGGACATTAAACATTTTAATTTGAATATATCGTTTTCAAATTGAATATACTTGTATTTAAATATTTTGGAAATTTGCGTATAACATACTAACATATTTTTGAGCAGCAATGTGTTATTAATAATAAAAATTATAGTTTTAGTTGCAATTAATCTCCCACTTCACTTGCTTAAAATATCACCTTGTTTGTATATTTTATTTAGCTACAAGCAAAAGAACAATAACCAATATATAGGGTATACAAGCAAGCGCACAAAACAGATCGGCAAGATTGTATCACCAAGAACAGAAGCCGCATTTCTATAGTTATCTTTCTGAAAACCTGAGATATTTGACTATTCTACAAGTTGGTGCATAACTAACCAGCATGGACATCATTGCTTATAGAATTATTCTAATAACGAGACCTTGTTGAGTAAACTGTTTTTGGTTTGTCTATAAGCGACCATGCGTATAAGTTTATAACACTTTCAAAAAATTAATTATTTCCAGATTAAATGTTACTTGAAAATAAAGCTAGGGCACTCAACATGTTATCGATGGAAACTAATTATCTTATTATTTAAGCTGCCTATGTATAATAATAAAAATATAATTACTGAATATATAATATACAAGTAAATTTAATGTGTACACAATATAATCAACATGTGTCCAATACTCATTAAATGAATACACCATCAACGTAACCATAGAAGTTAATTATATCTGTATTAATAATTCATTTGTGCTTAAGTTAAATTTAAATCTTCCAACGAATATGATTAAAGCTAGTTAAAACATTATTCATTTTGAAAGTGGCTTAAGTCACACATAGCAAGATAGTATTTTTTTAAGTGACCTGCCATTTTCAAAATAAGATACAAACATCTGAAATATAATTTAATAATGGATACATCAATGATATATGCATACATACAACACTTATGCATATATAAATGTATACTAACAATTCTTCTACACATATTTAGAAAATAATTTTATATCTAATAATCTCTAATATAATTAAACCAATAAAGTTTCTACTTTTCTTGAAAAATTATGTGTATACATAAATATAATGTGCAATTTAATTTTCTGTTTAATAACTTCCTCTGATCTAAAAGTAAACATTCTTATTCTATAATGACGTCCACCATTTCTGATTATTTTTATGTTACTTACATATAAAAACTACATATTATAAACTTTGTTGCCACTGATAGTAAATAATTTATTCGATTTCTTACACTCACATCAACGTGTAATTACTCGAAGAAAATTATTTCGATAACATTAAATATTCTTAATAAATATATATACTTTTTATTTCGTTTTATTTTTTTTTGTTATTCACTAATATATAATATAACTAATAATGTAACCACATCATTCCGTACGTTTTTACAATATTCAGTTACTCGTCAGTATTAATAACAATAACTTACTTAAAAGAAAAAAACAACTTGTACTATTGTCGGCGTTAAAACTATCAGTCGAAGGATAAAATAAAATATGTGAAAATGTACACTGTATAAAAAGTTTCAACATTAGCTGAAAGTACAAATAAAAATTTTGAATTGTTGTGAAACTCGACTATAAAGACCAATCCTATTTTTGCTTACTACGATCAAAATGAAAACTCCAAGAAAGTGTTTGACTTTTGGTACAAAATATTAATATTCATTTTTAGTGGAGTAATATTAGCAAAAATTTTCTTAATAAGGAACTGGAAGGAATTTTTTTATTATTAACAGTTCTAGGCATCTAGCAAAAAAATTGATTTTAAATTTGTCCCACTTATTTAAATCATAAGGAATATCTCTTCCCAAAATGTTATTTTTACTTTTTGTCATTAAAAATTACTATTAATTGTAATGGTTTTTATTTCTTTTAGGATTTACTGAGTGTTTAAATATTAATTTTTGTAGAAGAATTCATAATGAAAAAGAAGGATTTGTTATTTTTCCAATCCGACCACTAGACCCGGAGATATTAAAAAAAAAACGCCATGGGTACCACAGGACTTTGTTATTTTGTATAAAGGCTGTTTTATTTCAAAAAGATAAAACATAGCTTTCAGAGGTCACATATTCCCTATGATGCCTAGAACAAATTAATGAAAAAAAAAAACTCCTTTTTCCAGATTCTTATTAAAAAAAAAAAATGTTTGTTAATATTATTTCACTTTTTATATGCAAATATAAGTAGACCAAATTTAAAACAAAATCATGGTCATTATAAAAGTTTCACTGTATTTATCCTGTTACACTTCACACCTCAGAAAAACATACCTAATTCTAATTAATTTACGTACATCACTACGTGTATGTTACGTAGCTATCTTCATTCTAATATTATGCATTAGCATTATTTTTTTAAAACATTTTTATATGTTCCCATATAAACATTTTAATATTCTAAATAAAATTACTACCAATACAAAAATTTTCTATATAAAAAATAACACGATATTTGAATGAAGGTAACGGCACATGCTAATTAATTGTTATATATTTGTCCTTTCAAATTAATATTATCGTATGTATTCTTCTTCATTACTTTATTCACTGTGTATGCAATACGTTACTTTTAATGTATTGCGTCTATTTACATGAAAATATATTGTTTGACGATATTAAAAATATTATCGATTTATAACAGATTTAATATGTTCTGTTTTCCTTAAAAGATAAAGCAATCATTATTTAGTGTTGTATATCTTCCTGTTGGAGTTTTGTGTTTAATCATATTATTTATAACTTTAGTACTTTTATGTAAAAATATTTGTTAATTGCAAAAAGTTAAATATGTATTTGAAAATATCCAACACTGATTCTTCTAAGATATTATTTTGTTCAAGTCAATAGTGAGCATTTGAAATATATTTCTCAAAATACGTGATTCTGATTTTTAAATTATGTTTCTAAGATAAATAAATGGCATATAAACTGGATCAAATATATATATTTATGGTTGTTTATTTTCGGCATCTATGTATATATAGTAAACTCTCATTTCTAGCTTAGAAATTACCTACAAGCTCTTACAAAACATAAATAGGATCATCAAAAAATCACTTCATCAAAAATTTATTTTGGTAAGTAATTTGATAATCAAGCTATATTTTTTAGACAATTTTTTTCTGCAGGCTTTCGTGGCCGCTGCCTGTATGAAATCGGTGTTCATTTTGTCGTATTTTATAACTTGATGTTTCGACATTCAAATTCAAAGGTGTTTCAGAAACATCAAGTTATGAAATACAACAATTAATAATTTTCTAAAATAATAATCAATTCTAAATTTTAATTAACTAAAACGATATTTATTATTTAAAATACATCTACTATAGAGAATTCACTATATACATATTACTACAAATTTACAAGTGCATTTTTTTAGAATTAAATGTATAAAATTTAAATACTCTCTGTATCTAATCTAGAATAAAGTATTATATATTATAATAGTATAAATATTTACGTGAAATTGTAATATATATATTATATATATATATATATATATTCCTCTCAGTAAATAAATGATATTACATCATTTTATTTCCATATAAAGTACTATAATTTAATGGAAAATTGTACTAAAATAAATAAATTAAAATAACTCAATTTATTTATTTATACAGTCATTACATTTAACCCTTAATCACCTAAATGCGGTCACAATGTTGTGTTGACAACAAAAACCTTTTGTCAAAATTCTTCAAATCAACTTTGCAATATTTGTTGTGCAAGTGTTGACTATTCCAAACGGAAAAATGGTGATTTTACGAAAATGTGATAAAAATAAAGTGTTGAAACAAAAAGATTTAGCAAAGACTCTTGGAATTCCAGGTTCAACTCCATTCTATTCGTCAAGAAATCAAGAAAAATTATTATATTATAACTGACTCTAGGTGGTTGTGTAATTGAAAAAACACTTAGGTGTTTAAGGGTTAAGACATATTTAGCAAAAGTATACATATGTAAATTTGTTTAATTTATATATATATAGTACACATTTAGAATAAAATTTAACTAATTATAAGTAACAAAATATTTACAACAATTTAAAGAAATTACTACAATCAAAATTAAAATACTATGTTTTAAAACAAAGCATACATATTTTCCATTAAACTACTATTCTACTCTTCTAATAGATTATCCAACAAATTAATATTTATTACAAATGGGGCATCATATAACTAGTGCTTTTCTTATTTCCGATTATTATTCTTCTCGAATCCAAAGAATTAAAAGACTGAAAATCGTTAGGAGAAAGCACTATATATATATATGTATACATATATATAGGATGCATACTTTTTTGATCAATTCATATAATTTTTTCTATTTGAGTGTGCTGACAATAAAAAATTATCAATTATTATTGCTTATTATCTTCTTAAATTATAAAATTAGTAAATATTCTTAATTCTATTTGATATATTTTTATTAAATTTTCATAATTATATTATTTTATAATCAAAATAACAGCACACTCTTATAAATTTTTTGACATCTCCAAAAAGAAGATTTAAAAAATAAAATAATATTTAAAGTTCTGAGAATTTGTTGATATACAATTACATAAACTATTTTAATAATTACTTAAAAAACATTTATACCATAAAATCAGCTATACACATTAATTATATGTCCAATGCAATCCATGTATCGATACATGTAACAAAGTTTACAGCTGATTTAAAATATGCCACATTAAAAACATACCTTGAGATTATATATCATAGACATAATGTTACGTTCATCAAATACTATATTTTAAAAAATATACTTTACTGCAAAATTCGTTAAATACTTAAAAATATAAATCATTTTGTGAGGTACGTGGTTTGTGAAGTACCGCACTTTACATTTCGAGCACCTGCTACGTCAATCAAATATTATAGTGCCCAATAAATTGAATTATCCGTTTACTAAAAATACACTCTTTTGCAATCCATTTTTAGATTTTATTTGTTGGTTAGATCAGGCAAAAACAAAATGTAATAAGCAATTAGAAAATTAATATAAACCTGCTAAGGGAGCATCCATTAATTAAGTTCAATGCGTTACTTTTGTAAGTTTTTTCTTTCTAATTAATTATTTTAAAATAAAATCATCGGTTGAAATATTAATAGAAATTTTTTTCATTATTAGTATGTCTTTGATCGTACGCCACAGTCAGTTATTAGTTTGAAAAAGTATTTAATTAAAATAGAAAATTGTATTGAAAAATTATACTTATTTTCTTTATAAAAGAAATTAAATACTCTAATTGTTAAACGTATATAATTACTTATTTAATTGTTTATTAAACAACGGTTAAGTTAGGTTAGATGACAGTTGACCCGATTGTGTTAGTTTTCGATTTTCACCACTGAAGACATTGCTACCATCGACGGTACATACAAATTTTTGTGAAATAGTTATATTTGTTAATTAATCTACTTTTCTACAGCTATATAAATATATGGTGGAGGAAGGAGGGAAATTTAAAAAATCATCATTACATAAATAAAGGACATTCCCTAATTGGTTATTTAAAAATATGTTGTTTTTTTTAAAACATTTTTGAAATTATTTTTTACATTTAGTCCAGTGCCTGATCTGACATAAAGTTTTACAAACACAGTTTCTAACTTACACATTAAGTTTTCAAAAATACATTTATCATACAAAATCTGTTACATCTACCTTTGTAATAATAATCCCTTACTAAACAAATCGTACCTGATATTTCTGTAGTATTACATAAAATATATTATTTAATATGCGATTTGTGCTGGTACGAGTATTCTTTGTGACGCAAAGTACGCGCGTTACACCTTAACGCTAGCGTGTGTAAATAAATCAGGGCATGATAGAGACTAATAGGAAACATACAGCAGGAGGTTTGGCACATCGGTTACGGGTTGCACACGTTACTCTGTCGCAGGTACGAGGTGTACAGAATATACAGGTACTGATGGACAATCCACATCTGCAATAGAATCGTTTACACCTATAATTGCGACACCAATACAGAATATCTCGAAATTACAAACTGAAACTCCATATTCTTTAGCCAAACTTTCTACAAATTTAAATATTTAAGACATATATATTATTATTATTGATAAATATGTTTTCACCACTGCATGAAGTATTGACAATAACTTTTGAAAAGTGATACTGATAATAAATCGAGCACTGACCTGTGCACCTAAACAGTGAGAGGAGGATCGACGCAGGGCGTTGCAGGATGACAAGACGTGATCGGTGGAGTAGACACAGGGGCACCCGTCGTCGGGCACCGCCTCTGCAGTGCCACTCTCTCCATGACACACGATGCTGAGAGACGCGCCTCTGCATCATGGTCCCAGCATTCCTCCATTGTGTCGCAAAGCATTGACATTCCCTGTAAATCAAACATAATATTTAGTGTTAGTTGAAAAACTTTTATTTGATGTACAGAGAAGTGGTGGAACAATGTAAACAATATGAATAAAAAATTTCCAATCTGAATTTCTTCTACTATAAATGAATTAGCAAAAAAAATCCTAAAACAAAAATCAGAAAGCATTACCAAAGTGAAATTTCAACCTTTAAAATACAATCAAGCAGACTCTTCTACGATTATTTTCTATCGAGTGAGAGCTCGACAAAGGTTGATTAATGAAAAATCGATTGATTTTAAATCAGAAAAAAAAACAGTAAAAAGTAGATATTCAAGTTTTTTTAATGAAGATATGATGATTTGAATCCCTTAAACATATCGTTACAATACCTGATGCTGCTTCCAGTGCGATGGAATGCTCGGCCGTACTTTCCGCTGGACGACAGCATCCTGCATGTCCTCCAGTGTCGGGTGTGAGCCGACGTCTTCTTCTAGTGGTAGTCGGTACTCGGGCGCGGTTCCCGTAATCGCAGTCGTGCTGCATCTCGAAGCCAGCTCCCACAAGACCAGCCCGCATGCGTACATGTCTATACGCAAGAACGCGTCCCTCGTGAAATTAATGGCACCCTCTAGTACCTCTGGTGCCATGTAACGACGAGTTCCCACCTGAAATAATTTGATTTAAAAATTCAATTTATAAGAACTTTTTGTGGTTCCCCATACCGTGGGACAAAAGAGAAACTATCTCATTGGATCATTATATTTATTAAATTAAAAACTACTGGACCAAGTTTGCTAAAGCCTGCACCATGTTACTTGAAAATTGAGATATGGTATTGGGTATATATAAATTATAATTATGCTATCACTCAAAAGAGCTCAGCAGTAAATAAATTAGCTGCACAAGTAAAAAAACAATGAGGACATGGACCACTTTACCCATATTTTGGCTTAAACTATAAGAGGTATGTTAAAATAAAGTGTGGTCATTTTGTAGTTTAAAAATTGAAGATTTTGTACTATGTTGTTTAAAAAAATTCCAGAAATCCAATAAAAATTTCAAATAAATAAAAGTACACCTAATCCCTGTTCGTCTCATTTAAATACCTACTTCAATTGTCAAGTGTCAATAAAATCTATGTCAATAGGATTAAAATTAAGTTCACAGACACATAAGTTAAAACCCATGGCTCCAGAACCATCATATAATCCCTTCTTTGTACCTGTGTTATGTTTACCTAATATGTGTGTGTTTAGGGTAAAACAATCCTACCTGTCCATGAGTGTCTCCACAAGGTTGACCTGGGTGGAATATCAAGGCCAACCCAAAATCAGCAATGCATGCTGTCATATCAGATTTGAGAAGTACATTCTTGCTCTTAAAGTCACGGTGGGCCACCGCTGGTTTGTAGCCTTGGGTTTTGTTGGCGGGTATTTCTTCGTGTAAATGCATTAAACCACTAAAAAAAATTATCATTATTTTTAATATGAACACTTTTATTTATAATATAGAATATTCTGATCAGAATTGAAATAAACAAACAACTTACCGTGCCATAGACTCTGCTATACGACACAACTGTGGCCAAGTGAGTGTATTTGCCTTCAGGTAATCGCACAAAGACCCACGTTCATGGTAAGCTGTGATTAGCCAGAACTCTGCGTGGAGGTTATCTCCTCCACGACGTTCTACTCCAATCAATCTCAGTATGTTTGGGTGCAACATGTGGGGTAATCGGAAGATCTCTTGCTCAGATACCCACGATTGTTTATCCTATAATAATGATATTATTTAATTTAAAACTTTTTTAAAAACTATTGCCAAAACAACTTTTATGACCCTGAGTTTTGTAGACCTGTATTGTATATTCAAATGTAATTAAATTGAATGCTGGATATTTTGGTTGTTAAATTTGAATTAATCAGAGTTCAAAGGATACATTTTTCAGAGATCATCATTTATATTTCTTTAATCTGGATAATCACCACATTTTTAATTGGTCTGGGTTGACAGGTTTTAATGTATAAATACTAGGTTTTAATGTATAAATACTTGTATTTAATATTTCTCAAAAATATTTTCTTTGTTAATAAAATCATAAAGTTTTAACATTCAATATATTTTAATAATTATGAGATAATAAAATGAAGAAATTTAAAAAATGTCACAATATGATAAAATAAGATCTTACCTGTATTGGGAAAATTTTGACGGCAACTTCTTCATTTAGATATTGCGCCTTCCAGACAGCTCCAAACCTGCCACGGGCTTTAACTTCCAAAAGTTGAATAGCGCGAGGTCCAGATCTTGGAGACCCTGGACACTGTAATTGAGCTTCAGTTGTTGGTAACTACATTTAAAATTAAAATTATTATATGCACCAAATAAATATTTTGTTTATAGTTACCTCAATAAAAGGTAGTTTGTCTTTATAACAAGTGGCGTACGATATCAATATCAGCATGACAATGACAAATAAAAATGCAACGAGAATCAAAGAAATAAAATAAATTATGTTATCTTGGTCATCAATTTCCACAGGTTGTATTTCTGAAAATAGAATTAATTAAAATCTGGTGTAACAGATATTTTTACTTTTTTTAAACTTACGGTGTGGTTTGGGGGCTTCCGTTGGTGCTGGATCCCACGTAAAATTTTGGTTGCACATATTACCTTCGCAACAACAGAACAGTAATATGTCTTTCTTTGGTTTATGAGCTCTTTCGACACATTCACTTTTATTGAAACAGTCGATATTATTTAGAAAACATCCCTAAAAATTAACATATTATGTAAATATAATAAAATCCAATGTTCACAAAAAAATTTACCTTTAATTTCAAAGTCATATTTCCGTTGTTATCTGTTTGCCATAAAACATAGCAATGGTCTTGTTTCTCAGGATCTTGTGATTGACAAACTTCTCGTTCGAAACAACCCTGTCCACGAGTTTCTGTGCACATAGTCTCATTGTAAAACTCACAATAAGTGGTTTTAGTTGTACCGCCACTTAGGGATATAGCTGTTGCAGCATGATTAATCGATATGACTACAAAAGTTTAAGCAGTAATGTAAACATAAGTTTTATAACCTAATAATTTCATACATTTATATTTTATAAGGTATACAATTATATTGAGATCTCTTTCTCACTAGGCCAAGTATGAAACCGTACATTTCAATCAAATCAAAAAGCGTTGGCCATCCTGACCTAGCTACTGCAATTTTGCTACATAGTGTAAAAGGTCTTAAATAAATATAATCTGTACTTATATAAGTATGATTAATTATGATAAAACAGAATGGGTAATATTATTGGGTTGTAACGTATTTTTAGTTTATATCATTAGAAAACAAGAATTTATCTGTATGTTATATTTCTATATTAGACCAACGATAAATAATAGTATAGGAATTTGATACTTACGAATACCGAATAATGTAATGAGCATTGTTCCTCTGTAAAAACAAATGTCTTTATTCTTCGCCATAATGAAATATAATCTTGAATTTTCAAGCCAATTCTTCAAAAATATGTACTTAAATTTGATATTATAAGCAAAAGAAATAAAATATAATTTTAAACATAGCTGATTATAAACATAGAAAGAACTTAAACTTGTAAGTATTTCACATCATCAAGTCAGAAGAGAAGAAATACTTTTTTTAATTAAACCTAAAAATAACCACTAAATGACAAATTATATTTAGATTTTAAATAACAATACACGCCGAATTCAATTTTCACATAATTTTGCGTAGTGGATAAATGACATTCATGTAAGTTCATATAAGCATAACATTTGTCTTTAAAACAGCACCCATTTAGCAAATAGTTCAAAATACACTGAATACGCACGAATTATTAAACGGCAATAGTTTCTTTTTGTACATACATATTGTCTAATTCCTTAGATGTTTTCAGACAATATATAAATAAATCACATTTTTCAAACCTAAATTAGACAACATTACCAAAACAGAAAAACATGGCGTATGTTATGTCTTTTCCCTGCAACTTAACCTAGAGAAAATCTCTATTCATAGAATGACAGGGGAAATTATATCTATTCTAGGGATTTTAAGAAACATAAATTATTGCGGGACATTTTAAACTCGTGTATTGTTAGATTATTTCAAATATGTTCTTAAATTATTAATTCATTTCATTTAATAATGGTACTATACTACTACGCATATAAATAATTATGACTTATTTATAAACATAAAAACGTATTATGCATAAAAACCCAGTTTAGTATGAGATCAATGATAAAATTATTTATGACACCATAAAAATATAAATAACAGCTATTATATTGATAAGATAATCAAAATAACAAAGATAAATAAATAAATATGTATTATAAAACAAATATTGAAATACAAATGATATATTTTTATAATATATAACTTCATACCTCATACACATCTTATATTACTTATATTTTATTTTAATATATACATATCTTTTTAAAATTTAAAACAGACCTAAATGTACACATTTTAGATATAGTTATTTCAAAAATAAATTTATAAATGTATAATCTACATAAGTACAAAAATTAGATATATCAATACAAAACATTTATCAATATTCCAACTTTTGACCTATAGGAGTTGTAATGATTATTTTATTATGATTTTGTGATATTTCTTAACTTTGAAAATGTTGAACGGTACTAAACTAATAAAATTAAAAAGAATCATATAATTTTTCCATGAAATTTTTTTTTTTTAAATTGCAAAAAGGTCAAAATTAAAAAAATTAATTACTAGGGCAAAATATATTTATAAATTTTTACATAATGTAACTAATAAATATCGCAATTAAAATATAGTTTTGTAGATACCTTTTTAATAACAATAACAAATAAACTTTCCTGCATTTTTTTTTATAGATTATAATTAGGACTATATCAGTTTTCAATACTATGAGGGATCATTTTTCATTACCTCTTGATATAAAATTAGAGAAATTCAAATATGTTGATTTGTATTATTTATATATCAACTGACAACCAGGGGTTATTTTAAGAAAATTTTACAACTACACATTTTGCTCTTTTTTTTACTTTGTACTTGTAATTTTTCAACTGGATGATTTTTTAAAGTATATTTATGTTTCAATTGTAATGACCTTTTTTGTATTCTGCTTGTACTTTTTCAACCAGATGTATCTTTTTTGTAGTATATTTATATTTTATTGGTTGTAATGACATTTTATTGCTATATATTTATAATTATCAACTACACAAATTGACTTTTAGAACTGCAGTTTTCATTTTTAGAACTGCAGAAACAAGCTACAATTACACACTAAAATAACCCCTGCTGGCAACCTTATTTATAAATATTACTTATAATTAAGCCTTATTTACACATGCATTTTCTAATGGATACAATAAACTAAAAGAATAGAAGTAGAAATTTTTAAGGGTCTATTTTACAAACTTTAGAAAATTAAATTGATTAATTAATATTTAATGGGACTAAAAAACAGATATTTTCAAATGCACATTAGTAAAATGCATGAACTTTTTTCATACCTGTAATTTTTAGTAAATAAAAATTTTATTAAGCTAGAAACGCAATATAAATAACAGTAACTATTTAATATCTTACTAAATATAAAATATATAAAAATAACACTCAAATATTTGATATTAAAAATGTAAATATCATTAACAGTAACATATCTGGACTCTGGAGGTAGAAATAAGATGTGTTATGTGTGATTCTTAATTAATTTAAATTAATTTTACCCAATTCTATTTCTGTTTGTTTTATTATAAGATTTAAATGTGAGAAATTTAATTCAATAAATATAGATACACCACTGATAATTGATAAATACCAAATTGACTGTTTTGATCTTGAAATACATATTCAAGCATTTGTATATATTGGACACTCCAAAGAATCATAATTTATACAATATCTATATCTACTATTAAGATCATAACCACAGTGAAAAGATAGATAAATTATAAATCAAATTCTTATATCCACATCAAAATCATTCAAATTTTTGAATAAAGTTTAATAAAGGCATCAAGTCAGAAAAATTTACAAATTTTAGATATACCTATAATTATATTTAAAAAAATGAATATAGAAACATTTGCAGTGGTTCATAAGACTGTCTATATTCCAGGTTTTGGTTGTCTGAAGCAAATTGCACTTACAAAATGTAAAATATTACAAAAATTAAGAAGTGGATTTGATTTAAAAAAAATTTAATATGCCATGGCATGCAATGCGTTAAAAAGAACTTTATATAAGGAAAACAAGAGGGGGGGGGGGGGTCACCTAATAGTTATGAATCCTTGGACGCTCCCTTATGTAATTCCTTAAACTTATTCACTGAAAAGCACCAAATGCTTGTTTTATCTTGAACATTAATTCTTTTCACCACGGTTCTGAATCAAATACTTTTTGAAGTTATTTATTTACACAGCCATTTGATTTTTTACTTCTAAATATATATTTTTTATCAGATCTTTAAAGCTTTAGCTTCTACAGCAACTGATATATTTTATGTATGATTAATAATATACAAATAATAACTATAAATTTCAATTTATAAAATTATCTTCTGAATTATAATTCCTTTGTAAATCACATATATTGTAAATAATACTTATTTGTTGTGTATAATATAATATATAAATCATATCTAATATATTCTCTCCTTAACCCTTGAATATCACACTATATAAAAACCATCCAATGTCATCACAGGTTTTTTATTTAACTAGATGAGAAATTTAGAAGTTGAAATTTCAGAAAAAAAAATAGATCGTTATGATTTATTCCCAAACTTATAATTATTTGGTAATGTGAGGTTGAAAGATATTTGGACCAATATAAAGTATTGCAATAATTATATAAAAAATCCCAAATCGAGTATACAAATGTCAAGTATATCGTGGAAGATGCAAATATTTGATAAATTATAATTATTTGAATTTTACTTTTTTAATCTGAAGCCTTTACTGACATTATTACTATGCTGCTTCATGCTCACTAAAGTCGCTATGTAGTAAGGTTACATAACTTTTCTCTCTCACTACCCAGACCCTCCAATCAGAATTGTTCAGGAAAGACGAACATTCTCTGAATGGCATAACTCAGTGTGGACTTCAAGGGTTAAGAATATGGTCATAGTCTAGTATTTCGAAAATGTGTAATGTGAATTTGTTATCAAAATATTTATATGAATGAAATAATATCAGTAAATGTAAAAGATATGAAAATTTAAAGAAATTTATAATTATTACGATTTTCAATAAAATTAATCCAGATCAGTTTAAAATTGTTTTATTTTTTAAAATAAATAACAAATCGCTTGAACATGTAAAACTATATTTCAATAAATACCGATGATATATGTATTTTTTTCTTGTGTTTTTATGTTGCAGCAGCTGGCGTTGGTTCAGGAATGTTGTTTTGAGATGTAGATCCAGACGTATCACTCGATAACATACCAAATACAAATAACGTGAATATTCCCGTTAAACAAACCAAACCGACAGTTGCAGTAACAGTAAATAATTGGGCATATTCATACCTGCAATTCATATTTTATACAGTTACATAAATTATATAAAATATATATTAGTATAATAATAATAATAAATAATAAAATAATATTATTAAGAATATGTTAATATTATACAAGAACAAATTATTTAGAATGAAATCATTTAATTAACTCTATGCAGTAAAAGAATTAATATCTTCTAGACCCCAATTGCACAATACATGATAAGACATGATCACAGTAAACTATTGTTGGTGGTTATGCAATTATTTTTGTACTGTATATTTGCTATATAATGATTTTGTAAAAAAATTATAATTATTTTTCTAAATACCTTTCTGACTATTTATTACTTTCTAAATTGATAGATAAGAAATATTTTTGAACTTTTTTAACATGTTGAAAATCAAATTGCCATAAACACATTATAGAAAAAATTGTTAACGAGATATACATTTTTTTATCTAGTTTAAGGAGGTTGTTCTATGAACCAAATCCAAATCCAATCTAATAATTCTTTTATATGATAGATTAATATTATATTTTAATTTTTATCACGTCGTTATGAAAATATTAAATTTTGAAAATTGTCATGTTAGTACGACGAGTATAGGGAAACGAAGCGCATTGATACTTTATATAGAAAAATTATACTTTTCTAAGCAAGTTTCGAAAAATAGTTTAAATAGCTCGGAATATAATTGCCGTTATATCAACAAATTTATAAACATCGTTTTTTTTTGTAATAATTAATTTTTGGTAACAGAATCACAAACGATTATTACTAAAATCGAATAAGAGTTATAAGTTTGGCAACGTTGTTTGATATTTGCTTGTATGTGTATGTGCGTGTAAACCTACACTATCTGTGTAGTGGTATAGAGCTGTGTAAGGAGTTGAACGTGAAATTTGAAAAGAATAAATAGTAAATTAAAATTTAAAAAAAATTAAATTAAATTTTAAATTTAGGTTGGTACCATTTTGGTATTAGTCAAATGAGCGATTTAAATTTTTTTTAAATAATCAAACGTATAAATAAACAAAAAAAATGTCTAACATAATCTTAATGTACTAAATTTTGTATAGGTACATCAAATACAAATTTTTTCATACTTACATTGATTTTCTAATATATACCTACTCTTGAAACATAATTACTAGAACAACCTCCTTAACAACTTATTTCAATTTTACAAAAAAAATTTTATCACTTTCAATACAATTCAGTTGTGTAATTTTTTTGTAATTTTATTTTAATAAATACTATTAAAATATATATAGATAAATAAATAAATATATTAATTTTTGTTAAAAACTGACGTTGATTTGTATTTTTTATTCAAATTACCAAATATTAAGAAATGTTTGTTATTTTTTAAATCCATACAAAATAGGAATATGTATATACGTTTTTATTATTTTTCCTTTTTTTACTATTAAGTATTTCTAATGGGTATAATGATGGTTATGTAGTTGAAAAAGCACCTGGGGATTAAGTGTTAATAAGCTATACCACCAAATATACTGGATAAATAAAAAGGGACTCTTGTTTAGGACATAGTAATTTGGAACTAGAAATCACCGAGGTTTCTAAACGATTTAAAATATTCGTTATATAGAATATACAGGATGATTTACAATTAGTGTAAAAAAATTAACAGTAGATCGAGGATGTCATTCTAAGCAAAAAATTTTATGTGAACCTGTGTCCGGAAATTCTTCGTGAGGGAGCTACAGCCTTCCAAAAGTTGAACACTAAAGGCCGATTATTCCACGAATAGTCGGTCCAATTTGCCTATACACAACCTAATCTGCAGTATCCTACCTCTACCTCCCGACAAATCGGCCCTGCAGATTGGGTGGTGTATAGAGGTCTTAATAATTAAATACACCTATTTTTTTCAGTATAAGAAAGTCCTATGGCACCATGACAGCATTTTGAATAAATATTTGACAGTTCAATACATAATAATAGAAAACATTTTAAAACCATTCTGAAGTTTCTGTGGTTTATAGTTCCAGAGTTCTATGTCTCCAAACAGGCAACATTATTTATCCACCCGCTATGTTGGGATTATGTTTATAATAGTCCAAATTTTTTATATATATTTTACGATCAATTATAAAAATATGATATAAAGTCTGTAAGTTTTTAAACTAATTATAACCTTTTATTTATTAATATTTTTAAAATACAATGTATCTTGGCACTATTCTTACTTCATAGAATTATCGAAGGCGTCGGCACCTACAATAAATTTGAATTTATTTGTGAATTATAGCTAAACACAATTTTATTTATGAAAGAATAGCACTGTCCATACTGAAAAATTTAACCAAAGTTCTCATTAATTTTATATGTATGCCTTCAATTATTTCTTTTAAAATTGCACGACGAGAGCCATATGTTCAATAAGCTATAACTAAGAAATAAATAAATTACACAATAAGAAATAATAAATATCATTAGATCCATACCTAAAATACCATGCCGCACTTAAAACAAATAATACAAGAACAAAAAGCACGTTCCCTAGTTCCCAGCGTACACTGTGAGCTGTATCTCTTCTATTGTTCCCTATTCCGTGACCTGAAGATGCTGTCTCCGTGCGACTAGTAGACTCTCTCGCCGTGTTCTGATTTGTATTCTGCCCTGCGTGGACGAGACAGTGCACAACACAATTATCAAACAAACCACAGCCTTCTAATGTCTCTGTATCACGTTGTAAAACTTGTCCGTTGAAAATCAGACGTACAAGCTTATGTGATGCTAATTCAACTTCAAAGTGACGTCTAAAATAATACCAAAGTAATAAAATGATTAACATAATAATAATATGCAGAATTATGACAAATGACATTGTAAACAAGTTAGTTTTTGAATTTAGCTAATATTAAAAATAATTTATTTAAGAGTAGATCTCTTCATACTTTTCTCGGAAAGTAAGGAATCAGGACATAACAGTATCTCCAATTGATTCTTTAGGGCAGTGTTTCCCAAACTTAAAATACCTATGTACCATTTTTGAGAGTTAAGTGTTACCAGCATATTCTTAGTGATTTTGAAAAATGCATTACAAATCGCAATTTTAAAGCTATTTTTCATGCAAAAAAAATTTAAAAAAAAAGTTTAAAACACAAAATTAATTAAATAAAAAAATATTAAGAAGTACGCCATGTACCCCTTGAAACACTTTGTTAAACACTGCTTTAGGGAGATAAAAATCAAAATAAACATACAATTCTCAAAAATCTATCCATCGTTTATGAAATTATCTTTAAGTGACAATGAAATCAACTTAACAATGAACGACTATTTAAAATACTACTTCTTAGCGATTTTTATGTCAGTCATCTCTAATAAAAAATGGCAAATAAAAACAGCTTACTTTTTAAAGTCTCCTAATTGCTCTTGTAAATTTCCTTGAACTAATTTTAGATCATCATTTAAATATTTTAATTTTATTGTTATACTATTAACTTCATCTGTTTTCTGAGGTTGGTCTTTCGTTCCTTTACAAGTTTGTTCATTGACTCTATTATCATTTTCTTCCTTATCAACTGAGCTTGATGCAGTACTGGATGAACTTGCCGTAGCATTATCTGTATATAAAAGCAAGTACATAATTGTAAAACGCTTTTTAATTTTTTAATTCAAAAATAACTGGTTGATCGAAACAATAATATAATAATTTTATAAAAACTTGACTTACTTGTTTCTTTTTCAAGGAAAGCTAGTCGTCTTTTCCTTAATAAATTTGCTTCTGAATCCATTGTTTCAACAATAGTGCTACGTTCGTCTTCTGGAGTAATATCTGTTGTTTCTTGATTATGTTCACTACTTTCAATAGAATTTGATTCAGTATTATTGTCAGATAAATTAGTATTATCTACTTCAGATGGTTCATTCTCAACCACCTCAGAAGTATTTGATTCTTGTCTACTTTCTATAATTAATATGGGTTGTTGGTTGCTAGTGCGTCTTACAGACTCAGCTCGGGTCCGATGTTCATAAATAAGCACAGTTCGTATTAATGGTCTATGTACTATCCCAGTTGACCACCATGCTATTAATGCTAAAATAGTTATTACAGTATTTATATTGTTACAATCCTTATAAAAAACTTGTTTCTTATTGTGAAATACATCAAAATTAAATAAAGATTTTTAATTTATGATGTTTTAAAAATAGATATGGCCGATATAGTTCAATATACTAATAGAAATAGATTATATATATACCCTATCATTTTATATCAAATTAACATTTAGTTACCTAGATGCATGTGCATAGCCAGGGTGGGGCATCAATATTAAACTACCTGCGTACAGTTACATAGCTAGGTGTTGGGCGCAAGGCCAAAGAGGGTACCAAAATGGGGCAGAAGAGCATTATAAAGACTGTTGAAGTGACATGAGGACTAAAATAAAGGTCATCAGAAACTTTAAAAGGACACAAGTAAATTTTAGGGGTGACAAAATCGTAATGACAGCAAAAAAAAGGTAATAAAAAAAAAACGGTAATCAAAGGCAAAAATAAATATTTGATTTGCTTTAATGCCAAAAAATCATATTTTAAAGACAATTATCTTGTTCTAAAGCTAAACAATCAGTATTATTAAAATTTTACCTATAGGGTCAACTGGGGTAAAAGTGAAAAGAAAATACAAATCTTTAGTTTTTTGACAGTTAACGATACAAATTCATACTTTAATTTTTTCTACTAGATGCACTTATGAATAACCATTTTAAATACTTACATCATTTGAACTGTACGATACAACACGGCCTTTAAAAATGAAAAAAGTGTGTTTCATTTTTAACCTCTAATTTGGGAAAAAGTGAAACAGGCCTCAAATAGAAAATATTTCTTGAAAAATTAAAAGAAAAGCTACTTTGGCAACTTTAATTTATCTTCTTTGTGGCATATCAATGTGAAATTGTAACTTTAATTAATATCTGAGCTATACAGAAAGTTATGTGCAAAGAATTAAAATTTAATTCACACGTTTTGACATCAACTAACAGGGAAATCTATAGGGGTGATACATCACTTATTAGGGGATTCATATTTTCAGGTCGCTTTAACAAACCTTTAATGATGATGTTAGTTTTTATAATTCTCCTATAAACAAATTAGTTTTTTAGTTGCAAGCTTGTTTCACTTTTACAATATTTTTTTGGTGTTTCATATTAACCCCGCTCAACCCTATATTTATTAAGTGGTAATAAATGATGTCAAAATTTAATAGTTTAAGGAAAACGCTACAATGACATATTCACCTAAATTAATGGAAGGTTGCAATACAATGAAATTTCACAAAACTGTCAATTCAAATTACATATTTACAAAATATTTGACTTACCTACGGTAACTACACTAAGTATAACGAAAAATTGGATTACTTCATCACCAATACCATCTATTAATGACATCCTTAGAATTCGACCTTCTAAAAAAAATAATTCATAGGTATAATAAAATAATATTATTAAAATGCGATACAAAAATCAGTAAGTATATGATTATTGATATATTATATACAAAACAATTTATGAGGGTGTTTAAATTATTCTAATGATAAACTATTTATCTACTTTTAATCTTACTTACAAAATAATAAAATTTATTAAACTTCTTGACAGTTTGATATAATTAAGAATCGCGGAAAAAGTAACTATTGGTAAAACTGGTTTTATAAGATTTTCTTCGACAATTTAGAAAATTTAGTTTTTGAGGATCCTTATAAAATAAAACACAAAATACCCTAAGTTATTTATCAAAATTCAAGGTTAATCAAAATTGTGATTTTTATAGCAGAGGTCAGTAATCTTTTTTGAGTGAAGAGCTATTATTTTCAAAATTATAAACATTATTATAACACTCTATAGTATAACACTCTTTTCATTATTGATTATATTTTTAATAGTATTTAATTAGATATGTAAAAAGGAAGTTTTAATATATGCATGTAAAGACTAAAGATTATTAAAGAGCCACAACCAGGGCCGCAAGGCCACAACCGCCACAACTATTTATTCAATTTAATTAAAGAACGCCGGTTGCCGACCGCTGTTCTGTAGTCGTTACTCACAGAATATACTATTAAGCAGAAGAGTCATAAGGATACGATGGCCATGGTCATAAAATTTTACTTCATATGAACTACCCTCAGAGGCGCCACTTGTACTGATTTGCGCCGCGTTACCTAGATTACGTGTTTAAAATTATGCATAATAATATTTATTTTTTGTTTTCTGTCATTTTCAATACTCATTGTTAATGAAAATTTTCTTACACCGTGCTTAAAGTTTTATTGTGTATAAAATTATTATTGAAAAGGTAAGTGAAATAATATATATTCAAAAAAGTGTCTAGCTACCTACTACCTATTGTTTATTATGTAAAAGTGTAAATTGTTATTAAACGATACTATCCGGGGAAAAAACAAATTTAGATTTACAGGGATTAAATAAGATCTGCGTAGATCCAGGAGCGGGCTAAGGAAAAATACAGTCCTAAGCAAGGTTGCGGGCTTCGTTAAATTAAAATCCAACATCATTTTTTAGCAAATTTAATTTAAAAATTGCCGCATTAATATCTAAATAATTTTTTGTTCTCTTCCACTTATGAAAATCCGGGCCTTCAGAAATTACGGGCTCTAGGTAATTGCCCAGTCTATTTAGGCCAAAGTCCAACCCTGCGAGATTTAAGATCTAATTAAATCGTTAAAATTGTCAACAAATAATTGTGATTGTATGTATAATGTAATGTATTAATTAATTTATTTTTTATTTAGAAAATGTCCTGCAAATACAGAAAATGTGCAGTGAAAGTGTGCAAAGAAAGTTCAAATATGAAACCTACCATACAAATGCACCGTTTTACAAAAGAAACAGAACCTACAAAATATATGGCTGGGGAACATAAACGAAATAGATTTATTTAATTTAACAAAATCAAAATTAAGTAATTTAATGATATGCGATAAGCAATTTTCCACATTTCAGTACGAGACGTCCGAGAGGAAAAAATTAAATTTTACTGCAGTGCGAACATTAAATTTACAGTCAAGTATAGAAGTAAATTCCAATCTAACGCCATCATATTGCTTTGTGCCACAAACCATGACGAACGTAGTTAACGAGAAAAACCGTATGTATAAGTAATATTTTTTTTAAAACACGACAGTCAAATTACTTATATTTATTTTGAATGATTGTATGTATGCAATTAATTCATATACTGTATTTCACAGAAAAAGAAAATATGTATTTGAGATTTAATGTAGGCTAAGGATTTAAAATTATTTTTGAAATTTTTAAGCAAGTACTGTAAAAATCTACATGTTATATTTATATGAATTTCAAAAATTCTAATTGTATTTTTATAATATTGTTTGTTGTTTTATAATTATTACTACATTATCATTAATTGTGCCTATGATTAAATTAATTATATCTGTCTATATATATCTGTTAATTGTTGTTTGTTTGATTTTAATATTATTAATGTTCTTACTGTTATAAAATTTGTTTGTGTACCTGTATATTTTATATAGAATATGTATATAATATAATATTTTTTGTACTGTATAATATAAATAATTTTTTTTAATAAAATCAGTTAATATTAATATAACCTATTATTTTAAATGCATTTAAACATTTTCAGAAAATTTTCAACATGATAACTTTGTGTTACTACTGATAATATAAAAATATATAATTAATAAAATAATAATTATATAATAAATAATTTAATTTATAAATCCCGCCGATGATTTTGGTTTTCATATTAAACGCTAGATGGACAAAATTATATTTTTATGAATAGCCCTTCTTTTATTTTTTAGTTCATATGAACTACCCCTAGAGGCGCTGTGGCCACAATATTTAACATTATATGTCCCTTCTACTTGTATATGTTCTGTGTCGTTACTTGTCATTTATCATATAATCAACAATTTAATTAATATTGAATAACTACTGATAACACCATTCAGTTTTGAATTAAATAATAATTTTCTGTGAAAAAATTCTGTTTAATCACGTAGGGTAAAAGTTACATTAAAATTTTCTGAGTTATTATTTCTTATTAATTAATATAACCTCTTAGTTTATAACGAATACAATGGACATTCTGAGCAATGGACAAACTAAAAAATTTTAAATTAATAATTGTGCTTCTTGTATAATTTTTTTAAAATGGCTGGGTCTAACATTAAAATTAAAGTAGAACCCAAAGAAGAAATGATAGAAGCAGTCATTAATTCCACAAAAACGTCTACATTTAAAATAAAAGAGGAACCAAATGATTCCGAAGAATTGTCGAATATGTATGTTGAAAATTCTACATGGCTTGACAATGTTAAAGTTAAATTACCGAGAGTAGAAGTGGACTATGGTTGCAACTCGAGTGGTAATTTCATTAATGAAAACATAGAAGATTGTTCTAGTTTTTCTAATAATGGCATAGTTTCAATGAATACATGTACTGAAAATACAAGTGAAGATAAAATAATGTGTAATATTAAAGTTAAGCAAGAATTTGGAAAAATAGAATTTATATCGTTTCCCAACATCCAGTTGGCATCAGATGATTCTAACAGTAATGTCAAAGAAGAAAATATCAACACAGACCTAGAATTAAAACAAAACAATACATTTTTCCAATGTGAAAATAACACCACTCAGGAAAGCAATTTAAAATTACAATCAGAGAACAAACCCTATACTTGTGATATCTGTGATTATAGAACTGCACGGAGTGGTAATCTTGTAACACACAAACGTATCCATACTGGCGAACGCCCATTTAAATGCAACCAGTGTGAATATAGCGCCAGTCAGAAAAATAGTTTGAATACTCATATGAAGACACATTTAGGCAATAAACCCCATGCATGTGACATTTGTGATTATAGAACTTTACATAGTAGTAATCTTGTAAAACATAAACGAACTCATACTGGCGAACGCCCTTATAAATGCAACCAATGTGAATATAGTGCCAGTCACAAAAGCCGTTTGAATGATCATATGAAATTACATTTAGGTACCAAACCGTATGCATGTGACATTTGTGACTACAGAGCTTCAAACAGTGGTGCACTTGTAACACACAGACGTTCTCATACTGGCGAACGTCCTTTTAAATGTGATAAATGTGAGTATAGCGCTCGTCAGAAAAGTTGCTTGGAAGCGCATATGAAGACACATTCAAGTGAAAAACCGTATGCATGCGACATGTGTGATTACAGAACTTCAAACAGTGGAGGACTTGTAACTCATAAACGTACCCATACTGGTGAACGTCCTTTTAAATGTGACCAATGTGAGTATAGCGCCCGTAACAAAAGTACATTGAATGATCATATGAAGACACATTCAAGTGAACAACCCCATGCATGTGACATGTGTGATTACAAAACTGCATGGAGTGGTGCACTTGTAAAACATAAACGAACTCATACCGACGAACGTCCTTACAAATGCAGTCAGTGTGATTATGGCGCTCGTGATAAAAGTCGTTTGAATGATCATATGAAGACACATTCAAGTGATAAACCCTATTCATGTGATATTTGTGATTATAAAACTGCACATAGTGGTGTTCTTATAAGACATAAACGAACCCATACTGGTGAACGATCTTTTAAATGTGACCAGTGTGAGTATAGCGCCACTATGAAATGGAATTTAAAAACTCATATGAAGATACATTCAAGTAAAGAAGACAAGTTATAATTAAAATCAGTGGCATAGTTAGGAGTTGTTTAAACTGGCACTGTCTGGGGTACAAGGTCCAGGGTGTCACCAAAGTGTGATAAGAGAGCTTTATTTATAATATAATATTAAAAATTGACATGAGAACTAAAAAAAAAAAGGTTTGTGCTATAATCTTTATGACAAAAAAGATTTTCAATAACACCTGGGAGGGGGGTTGCTTTTTTCGGTTTTTGCAGGAGTCGCATTAACCTTTAGCCTCTGATTAAAATTCGTGGTTGTTTATTTAATTTTATTAAGAGGTAATTTAGCTTATTCATATGTTTGCATTGTTTTTACATATTTTCATTAGTTTATTTATATTTAAAAACATTTTTTTATTGTATGCTTATCATTTATTGTTTTAAACAAATGTTTGTTTAGGGTGTGTATCCACTAATTTATATTCATTATAAACAACTTCTACATTGAAGAGGTCTTAGTCGTATCAATGTCAGCAATTAGCATATTAACAATAAAAAGCAAAAAGTAACTCAAATATGTGTGAAAGCTCATATGATATATGCATCAAGAACATTGATTATATGGATGAATCAGCAAAAAATGCTACATTAATAGCTTTCGAAAGATTAAAATATAATCAGTACAAGCATGGAATTTTTACAAGTCCTTAACACAAAATAGGAGTAACCAATTAAATCCATTGAAGATATTATTGTTAACAACATATAATTTTCACATACTCTCTGTAATATTGCTAAAAGACATCTACAGGACACTTTAATCTGTAACAACATTAATCTACCAATATCAGTAGACTCACTTTTGGCCACGGAAAACCAAAGGATTTACAAAGTGATTGTAGTATTTATTTATAATGAATCTATAAAAAGATGTGTATTAATTTATTTGAATAAAGTAGATGCATAGTAATTAACTAAACATAATTACTATTTTTTAGTTATAGATATATGTATACATTTGTAAATAATGTAAAAAATTAGACAATGTAAAATATACATATATAATATATATTATATATAAAAGAGTTTGTCCTTAATCACTCACTCATCATCGCACAGCCCAAATCCCTGGACCTAAAAACGTGAAATTTTAGGGGTGTCTTCCAATCATGATGTTAGCACCTACTAAGAAGAGAATTTTCGAAATTCAACCCCTACAGGAGTAAAAGGGGGTGTAAAAGTTTGTATGGGAAATATATTTTTTTGATCGGATTTACTTGAAACAGCATAAATGCTCTACAATACAAATAATGAAACACGTATTTCAGCATTTCCCAAAATTCAACCCGTAAGAGGGTGGAAAAGTCTATAAGGGAATTTTTTTTGCTGGATTTGCTGGAAACCTTATACAAGGAATGATAAAGGACAAATAACACATTACCTAGAGTGCCTAGCGTTGTTACCATATCGCTCCATGAGTAAATGGCGTATCTTCAGATTTTAAAATAAAAACCAATTTTTTTGAATTATAAAAATAATTAATAATACATGTTTTGTATTGTCTTTAAAAATATTTCAGTGATAATTGATTAACAGAGTATTGTCTTTTTGGAACTATCATCTCTCGTACATACTAAATTCAATTGTAATTTAAAGCATATTTGCGTATTATAAATTTTCAACTGACGCCTCTGGGATAATATGCGATTTTGACAATTAAGAAAAGATGGCCGCCGTAAAATTTTGGTAACACTTTCATAATATACGGATTAGCATTTGGATGTTATGTATCCATAGTCTTTCCTAATTTAAGCTTCAAACAGATACTCTACAATGAAACTATACAATAAAAATGAAAAAAAAAGTAGTCATTTTTTGTATGACCCCCTCCGAGAAGTGAGCTGTATACGCGTCTGAATGGATGGGTTATTGACAAATAAACAGCATAAACTAGTCAATCCAGCTTAGCGAATTTATCATATAACTAACAATCTAAAAGTGAATACTGTTGAACACCATTCGGTATAAATTACGTATGGTAAAAGGTACATTAATAAATTTTTTGACTTAATATTTCTTATTAACATAACCTCTTAGTTCATAACGAATACAATAGATATTTTATGCAACTACTAACTAACTAAAAATTGTAAAATATTTGTTGTAAATTTGTAAATTATTATTTGTTGTGCTTGTGTGATTTTAAAAAAATGGCTGGGTCTAACATTAAAATTAAAGTAGAACCCGACGAAGAAATGGAAGAAGCTGTCATTAATTCTACAAAAATGTCTACATTTAAAATAAAAGTGGAGCCAAATGATTCCGAAGAATTGTCAAATATGTATATTAAAAATTCTATATGGATTGACGATGTTAAAATAAAGTTACCGAGAGTAGAAACGGACTATGGTTGCAACTCAAACGATAATTTCATTAGTGAAAACGTAGAAGATTGTTCTAATTTTTCTAATAATGGCATAGTTTCAATGAATACATGTACTGAAAATACAAGTGAAGATAATGTAATATCTAATTCTAATATCAAAGTAAAGCAAGAATTTGGAAAAATAGAATTTATATCATTTCCAAACATTCAGTTTTCATCAGATGATTCTAACAGTATTGTCAAACAAGAAAATATTAACGCAGACCTAGAATTAAAACAAAACAATAAATTTTTTCTATGTGAAAATAGCGCCACTCAAGAAGGAAATTTAAAATTACATTCTGAAAACAAACCCTATACTTGTGATATCTGTGATTATAGAACTTCACGGAGTGGTAATCTTGTAACACACAAACGTATTCATACTGGCGAGCGCCCATTTAAATGCGACCAGTGCGAATATAGTGCCATTCAGAAAAATAGTTTGAATACTCATATGATGACACATTTAGGCAACAAACCTCATGCGTGTGACATTTGTGATTATAAAACATTACACAGTAGTAATCTTATAAAACATGTACGAACTCATACCGACGAACGCCCATACAAATGCGGACAGTGTGATTATGGCGCTCGTGATAAAAGTCGTTTGAATGATCATATGAAGACACATTCAAGTGATAAACCGTATTCATGTGATATTTGTGATTATAAAACTGCACATAGTGGTGTTCTTATAAGACATAAACAAACTCATGGCGAACAATCTATTAAATGTAACCAATGTGAATATAGCGCCCGTAACAAAAGCACTTTGAATGATCATATGAAGACACATTCAAGTAAACAACCCCATACATGTGACATGTGTGATTATAAAACTTCAAACAGGGGGGGACTTACAACTCATAAACGTATTCATACTGGTGAACGTCCTTTTAAATGTGACCAATGTGAATATAGCGCCCGTAACAAAAGCACTTTGAATGATCATATGAAGACACATTCAAGAGAACAACCCCATGCATGTGATATGTGTGATTACAAAACTTCATGGAGTGGTGCACTTGTAAAACATATACGAACTCATACCGACGAACGCCCTTACAAATGCAGTCAGTGTGAATATGGCGCTCATGATAAAAGTCGTTTAAATGATCACATGAAAACACATTCAAGTAAACAACCCTATGCATGTGACATGTGTGATTACAGAACTTCAAACAGTGGAGGACTTGCAACTCATAAACGTACCCATACTGGTGAACGTCCTTTTAAATGTAATCAGTGTGAATATAGTGCCCGTAACAAAAGCACATTGAATGATCACATGAAGACACATTCAGGTGAACAACCCTATGCATGTGACATGTGTAATTACAAAACTTCATGGAGTGGTGCACTTGTAAAACATATACGAACTCATACCGACGAACGCCCTTACAAATGCAGTCAGTGTGAATATGGCGCTCGTGATAAAAGTCGTTTGAATGATCATATGAAGATACATTCTGGTGAAAAATCTTCTTATGCATGTGACATGTGTGATTACAAAACTTCAAACAGGGGGGGACTTACAACTCATAAACGTATTCATACTGGTGAACGTCCTTTTAAATGTAATCATTGTGAGTATAGCGCCCGTAACAAAAGCACATTGAATGATCATATGAAGACACATTCGGGTGAACAACCCTATGCATGTGACATTTGTGATTACAAAACTTCATGGAGTGGTGCACTTGTAAAACATAAACGAACTCATACCGACGAACGCCCTTACAAATGCAGTCTGTGTGATTATGGCGCTCGTGTTAAAAGTCGTTTGAATGACCATATGAAGACACATTCAAGTGATAAACCCTATTCATGTGATATTTGTGATTATAAAACTGCACATAGTGGTGGACTAATAAGACATAAACGTACCCATACTGGCGAACGATCTTTTAAATGTGACCAGTGTGAGTATAGCGCCACTATGAAATGGAATTTAAAAACTCATATGAAGATACACTCAAGTACAAAACCCTATACACTAGGCTCGTAATTCAACAATTATTAACATTATAAATATTATATTTAAAATATATACCTGTTTATTTTTGATTTTAATATTATTAATGTTCTTACTGTCATAATATTTGTTAGTGTACCTGTATATTATATATAGAATATAATATGTATACATTATAAGTATAATATAATATTTTTTTGTACTGTATAAATACTTTTTTTTTAAATAAAATCAGTTAATATTAATATAACATATTATTTCTAAATGTATTTAAACATTTTCAGGAAATTTTAGTATGTAATATAATATTACTGTATTATGTATTTATAACTAATTAAGATTTGATTGTAAATCATGTTCCTAATTGCAATGTTAAACATAGAAATCATTTACAGTTTTATAAAAACATTAGAAGTTTGTATTGCTACTGATAATAAAATGAATAGCTCTTTTATTATTATTTTTTTTAAACTACCATCAGAGTATATAGGTATATATAACAAATACAGCCTTGTAACTCGGCACGAGAAGGGGAAAATACGTCATCTGGGGTGCCCAAGCTGATTGGTCGAAATCTACTGAGTATTTACTAACCTTGGACGCTGACTTACATAAAGTACTATGGCTCACTTATTATTAGTCTATTTATACAATGTCTTTGATACGGACTAGTACTGGTTGTTATGTATCCATAGTCTGTTCTAATCTAACAATAAGTATTAAACATAAGCACTAAGCAGTGTTGACAAATTGTAATAACAAACCGTATTGATGTAAAATTATTGTGCTGAAATAAATAAATAAACAGTCAATAGTTTAATAACTCCCATTTATTTGACGCAATTGAAATATTTTTAATTTGACATTATAATCACATTATGAATATATACAGTGTCATAATATCTCTTCTACTACCAAAAACATACATTGTGGAGAAATTATTGTTTATTTATATTAAGTGATCATAAATACATATATGCTTAAATTTAATTTATTAATTTTTACATAATTTACATTGAAATAAATCGTTATACTTTGAAGATAAGAAGTAAACTCTTTCAATCATTTTATTATTGTATAATTTTTAGATTAATAATAACAGAGACGCACCAAATACAGTTAGACCTTGTATTGCAAGCAAAGGTTATTGATGTTCATTATCTTCATTACAGATAGGTACAATAAGGATTTTTATTCTTATAAAGTTGAAGTAGAATTATATTTTCAAGGTACCAAATTGTATGGTGATTTTGTATTGAGTATTATATTAAAACTATTTTTATAAAATCAAATATTGCATTAATCATTATAATGGTATATGTCGACATCTTCGGTGGTAAAAATCGAAACTAATACAATAGAGTCAGTTGTCATCTAATCTAACTTAACCCAAGGTATATAAAGACAAGGTAGTCTCAATAGCTCCCAATAGCTCCTTGACCAGCGCGGGAATTATGTCAGCACGGGAATATATTCAAATGTTACAAATGTATAATTAGTACAAAAAAATTTATTTTTCGAACACAATAATTCTTTTATCAACGAAAATTGGCACAGAGATAGTTTGATACCTACACTTTAAGAAAGCAATAAGTGTAGTCAATCAAGAGGTGCAAAGGTAATTTTACAGGGGGTGAAAGGGGCGAAAAATTGTTCTTACTTTTACTCATCGGTTTCTTAAAGTGTCAGTACTAAATTATGTCTGTACCAATTTTCATTGATAAAGAAATTATTATGTTCGAAAAATATATTTATTGTACCAATTATTTACATCTATAACATTTGAATATATCCCTGTGGTGACGTAATTTCCGCGCAAACGATGATTGGTCAAGGAGCTATTGAGACTACTAGGGGTTATTTTAAGAAAATTTTTCCCTTTATACCCTTTTTTTTGCTCTACACTTTGTATTTTTCTCTCTTACAAATTATAATAACCTTTTTTTGCTCTACACTTAAACTTTTTTTATATTTTTCTATCTACTTGCAATTTTTCAACTACACAAATTAGCTTTTACAACAGTAACTGCAGTTTTCATTATTGGAACTGCAGAAATAAGCTACAAATACACACTAAAATAACATAACACCTGGAGACTACCTTGTCTTTATATTCTTTGAACTAAATCGATGTTTAGTAAAAAATTAAATCGGTGATTATATACATTATACGTTTAACAATTAGAGTATTTTTTTTATAAAGAAAATAGTATAATTCTTCAAAACAAATTCTCATTTTAATTAACCGATAAGATTAATTCCTTTTTTTACTACACCGTGGCGTATGATCTAAGATACGTACCAATAGAGGTATGCTAAAATCTATGGACAATATAGTTGTCGGTTAAACTCAGTACTTCGTAAAAAAGATTCAAATTTTTAACCTAAGAATATATTTTTTAATACCTTCCAGACTCTGAGTTATACAACTAAAAGGGGATGGGGGGGGGGGAGGAGGAAGGAACGCCCCCGGGTACCAAGATATAGGATGGTGACGAAGAAGGTAGAAAATAATTTGTGGGGGATAAAAGTAACATGAGGACTAAAAAAGTCTTCAGAAATTGCATCGACAACGAAAAAAAGTTTCCAAATTCCTCAGGGAGTGCAAAAGTTTGTTTTTGGGGGTGCTAAAATTGAAGTGGCGACGAAAAAAAGGGTCATTCTAAAAGTTTTTGTGTGAGGGGGGTGCATAATTAACATTTGTCCCGGGTACCAACCTTCCTTAGCCGACACTGCAAATATATTTCCTTATATTACTGTCTTCTTAGTTTTTCTTTTATTAAATTAGTTTTGTATTAAATTAAATTAATATAATGAGAGTATACCTACATTTAAAAAAAATATACTTAATTTATAATTAAGGGTGTATTTTTTAGGTTTAGGAATAGTAAATGCTGTTTATTGAATTTTAAGAATTTAAATGAAATATTTGCATTGTTTTCTGGTCCTGTTTTACAAATCATATTATGATTGAAAGAGTTAATGGTAGAAGCGAAAGTTATAGATGATCCCAAATAAAAACATACCTAAAGTCTGTGTAACACTTGTCAAATTTATCACCAATTTTAAGTACTTATTTACACTTGTCAATTTTACGTCCAATTTTAACTCAATTTATTGACAAAAATAAAACATGTTTTACTTTTCCGTTATTTTTTTTTGTAATTTCTATAGTCGAGTCAAATAAGCACAATTTTTTTTGTCAAAATTGAATTATTATTTGTAAAACGGCAAATGAACGGATGCAAAATTTCGGAGCAAAACTTGTTGTAAAATAAAATAAAATAAATTCATTTAACGTGCTCTAAATTTTTCTACTATTAAAAAAGGGTGTTTTGAACAATTAAATTCTAAATCATCATCGAAAAAAAATTTATTTCTATACATTTTTTTTGATATTTTGAACAAAAAAAAATAGTCCGACAGCTGGAATGTTTCTGATTGCAAATAGTATATGTAGGTACATTTTACTCTTTGACAGCAAGAGTTTATTAAGGTTTTGTTATTCTATATAATTTCTCTAACAATAAGTCAATATTGCCGTTCAAGTCAAAGAAATTGTTAATAAAATTGACAAGTGAAATGCAGGCTTCATTGTTAAATAACTGTAAAAATTCAGACATAACATATGCCAGGAAAATATGTCTTTATTAATTAATTTAAAACAAAATAGACTGTATGTTAATATAATATAATTAATTAAACATTTATTATTTACCCTAGATTATGTAAACAATATGTTTTTTTCTGGGATTTTCGATATCTTCTATCCTATTTCTGTTTTGAAAAATAATCACTAGAAGATTATAAATATATAGGTATGTATTTATTAAATAGCTTAATCCACTCCAGACGTCCTTAAATTCCCAATAAAATAATTTCCTTAAAAATTATAAATAAGTGCAAAAACATACAGGTAGGTATATATCATCCACAAATTAAAAATTAAAAAAAAAACATTATAAATTATCTGTTACATTACATCTTTATCTGATATCAATATTTCATCATGAATCAATACTGATATACATGGTGTCCCAAAATTCGCGCCTCACATATAATTTGTAGGTTGTATTTCATGAAAATAAATACGTTTTTTGTTTAAGGTCTTGTTATTGAGAAAAGGGAATTTCTCACATTTTAACCATTTTCTTAGTTTGAATCATTATAGCATTATATTTTTTTAGTAAACTTGTGTCCGGTATTATAAAAGAACTAACAAATTTGCTAGCTAGCAAGCACTTTCAAATAGAGTATTAATTCTGTGATAGTATCTACGGATTAGTTATGAAATTTAGAGCAGTGATACTTCAACTTATTATTACACAGTTTGCGACTCTGGCTGAACTAAATAATTTTCATAATATGTATCATCATAAGTTTGATACCTCATTTGAAAGTGCTTGCAAGCTAGCAAATTTTGTTAGTTCGTTTATAATACCGAATAATCATAATTGACTTATGGAATAAAAGTCCTTAACACGAAAAAAATCGGTCAAGACATTCGCGGATGTATGTCATTAGGGTTCTGAAGATATAAATAGTGAGTATGAAGAAAATAATTAAGGTAGGTATTTGAAACATTGTTATTGAATATTTAAGAACTACTGGTTTAATTTATATTAACTATCACAGAATAAAATTAAATATAGGAATAGAAAATATTATTCTACATTAAGACTGTCTCATTAATTTCATAAATTGAAATATGTATGAATTTTATTTTTTAAATAGAGACAGTCTAAAAGTGAATGGTTACTAATATTAATTAATCTACAATTAGTTTATTTTTATTTTGAAGAGCATTTTTGTAAATTTACTTAATATTTTTGATAATAAAATATAATGAATTTGGTTCAGACAAAAACCTAACTAAATGCTTTGTGCAGGTGATCGAATCGTTATGAATTTGGTTTGGATTTTAAAGCATTGGTAAAATAACAATGTAAAGCTGTTATTCTTTCTATGGCGTATACCAGTTATTCAGAGGTGTAACTACAAATTTCGGACCCTTGGTAAATTTTGAAAGTCGGACCCTCTACAAAAAATAAATACACAATGAGGCCAGGCCCGCCACTGCAGTTATTACTATTTTTCGACCGTTGATTTCTACTTAATGCGTATGCGCAAAATCATTAATAAATACCATACTACTGTCATAGACAGCAGCTTTATATTCCCGGGAAAAAAATTTAGATCTGAAGTTATCAAATCAGATCTGAGCGGTATATAGATTTGCATTTTGAGACAAAATCATATTTTTTCACTGGTTTTTGATCTGTGGAGACCTGCAAAGATCTACAACGACCTACAAAGATCTACAAAGATCGTATAAAGATCGTTTTTAATCGAGATAGAGATTCAAACGTTGAATTTTCAACGTTACAACGATCTTCAGAGATCTTTGTCGATCGTTGTATATCTTTGTAGATCGTTATAGATCTTTGCAGGTCTCCACAGATCAAAAACCAGTGAAAAAATATGATTTTGTCTCATACAGATCCATCCCAGATCTGATTTGATCACTTCAGATCTAAAAATTTTTCCCGGGTTATTATAAATTTATTTCCACTGCTCAAAATTCTCGACCAAATTCACAACGATTTGACATCTCGCATAAAATGTTTGCTTAGGTTTTGATCTAGACTCTAGGCCAGCGGTCCTCAAACTTATTTTGTCGTGAAACCCTTACACGTTTTTTTTAAATTGCTGAACCTTAACCATATAGTTTACATACCTTCCTCACAATTTTAATAAAACTTAAGGAGAAAAGCCACTGTGAGGAAAAAAATCGATTTTTTTGCTGCATTTTTTAAAAGTAACATATTCTAAAATGTGTAAGAAAAACTGAGTTAAAATTCCGAAAATTGCCTGAGTTAGGTACAGTTAATTTAGTGAGAGCAGGTAGCGCGGCTAAATTTTCTTAATTGTAGTGGCTAAGTCTGTGCGTAACTGTTTTTTGAAATTTTGATAATTACTATATTAATTTCAAACAGGCGCCATTTTGTGAAAAAATTAAATAAAAGAAAACAGCTGCGCACATATAGCTATATTCATATAGATATTGATAAAATATTTATTTCCAACAACCCATTTCGAAGTTTCGATGAGACAATGGAGAAAAATGTTTTTTTTGGTCGTCACATCGAGGCTTATAATTTTGTAATTTTTTTATATTTTTCAATAAAAATTGGTATTGAATAATAAGTTAAATTTGAATATATACTTAATAAAATGTCCTATATCCGATCCTAAAATAATTAGTTATACATGTAGAAAAATTCCCAAACATAGACAATTTTTTGACCCGTCACAGTGGCTTTTCCCCTTAAAATTAAATCAAAATTGTTCTATTGTTACATATATTCACTCAGTGTACACTGTACATGTATGTATATCGCGTACGTAAGCTTTATTTTAAGGGTGTAATTTAATCGCGGAACTCCTAAATTTTTCCGTGGAACCCATTATGAGAAACGATGCTCTAGGTCAAATTCATTATAATATCGGGCATATGAATTTAGTATTATTACTTAAAATAATTTAAAATAGGAACATTTATAATATGAATGTCTGTTTATATACATATGCAATAAAGTTATAAATTTTTTATTTAAAAGAGGGCTTAAAACCACGTTCTTTCGAGTTTTTTTATATAAAACAATAAAAACTTACATTTAATATTTGGATCTATTATTTTGGAAGGTAGTGCTGTAACAAACATGTATAAAAAGTATTAAATAAGTAATGAATTAATTTCTATAAAAGTATACAGGTGTTAAAAATTGTTGTCAGAAATATTAGTTACAAGTTAGTTTGAAATTTATTAATGCCCGGTATTATAAAGAATTTGCTCAAGTGCAAAAGCTAATGAGCTTGTGGTTAACATTATCTGCTAAGCATTGAATATAAATGACAGCACACTCACAGATGTAGTGAATGAAATCGTATATAAGATGACCTTGAAATAAGTGCTGTCAAGTGTACCTAATGACGTCATAAAATGCAGAGCATTTACATTATTATTATTTATTTATTACCACTGCTCTAGAATCCCGAGCGAATTCATAACGATTTGACACCTCACAGATAGCGTTAGCTCTCAAGCAAATTAGCTTTGCTCTCAAGCAAATTCTTTATAATACTGGCAATAACTCATTTATTTTCCAAAGGCTTGGAATCAGTTATCACTTACTTATGCTCTTCTCTTAAATAATAATAAGTTATAATTTGTCGAGTATTACTAAATGTATATTTATTTGTTAAAAAAATATAAGGTCATTTTTGATCTTAAATTAAATAAATATTAAAACATTTCTTCGATTATTTTATACAAATTACAGATTTTTTAAATATTAAATGTCAGGACTTTGTCTTGTATAAAAACGATGTTATATAAATTAGTATATGCAAAATAAGATTTTATTTATTTTTGATAGAATATGTTAAGGAATGTACCGGAATTTATAATTTTACAATACGGATGAATGAGTAGTTATTTCACTAATTGGATTAGTAAATTTTTTCACTAAAAGTAGCGATTTTGAAACGAAAGTGGTGCTATTACGGCATATATTCTTACTATATTCTTTACTTACTTTGAGTGAGTTATCTATTTATATACAGTTTTTGCACCAAAAATAAAAAAAATAAAAACCTTAGATTCTATCATCGCTTAAGAAGTGACTTCACTAATTCAAGTTGTGAATATTCACTTAAGTGAAGAAATTTCACTAATTCAAGTAGTTTTTTCTGTAATTTTTTCATTACATCTTCATGTATTGGTCCTTTAATTATTCTTTTCATTTTTATTATTTTTTTAAACCTTTTCTTTGTACTGATTCATAACAAGTGAGAAATTCATTATAATTTCCAATCTCTTGAGATAAATGTTTAACCGATTATTAATTTTTAGGATTAATCTCACTTTTGTTAATTTATAACGAATAATTAAGAATATATATTTGTTTTTGGTGGAAACTGAAAATACCAATTCCGGTACACCCGTTACAATGATCATTTGTTAATCTTAAATTTCATTTATCTGGGTTTTAGATTTGATATTCATTTGTCTACTTAAAATCCACTTTGTCTCTGCTTTATTAAAAAAAAAAAAATAAATCAACATATATTTTAAGATTATTTTTATATACAGATTAATTAACAAGGATTAAAAGAGAAAGAGAGCAATACGGTAGACATTATAATATAATTCTTATTCCGATTTTAATGTTTTTGATTAAACAGTGTTTCTCGAATTACTGACGTTATTATTTTTACTATATTGTATTTATTTTTTAACCAAGCAAACCTTTTTGGATCAGTTACACGACAATATAATAACGGCAGATTTTAGTTTCATTCAAACAAAATTGCACTAAATTTCGTAACTAGTATACACGCGCCCGCACGAGGTACGTACGCTTTTACGCTCCCAGTGAATAAACTTACCCGCCTCGGGTACAGTACACAAAATAAGGAAATATTTTAAAGCGAAGACAAATTAAATTATTTTATTTGAAAAATAGGTATTGATCTGTGTCTGCGCAGTCTAATTGTCAAAGAAACACTGTTTGAAAGTACGTATGAACCCTTAAGTGGACTCTCTGCTGTTCTCGCTGCTTCCGGGTAAACCGACTTCGGCAGAACCGGCGCTGGTGATTCTCGTTGGGGACCGGCTATCGCCGTTACCGCTGCCGTTGGATAAACACTCTGCAGGAATGAGTCCCTCCTTCATTCGCTTCTTCTGCTTCATTCGTCTGTTTTGAAACCATATTTTCACCTGTGTAAAATCCAATATGTCAGTAAGTAGTAAAATAATTATTTTACGATTAAATATAGGGCTTCACTCGATACGAAATCGTCATGCATTTTTTACATTTTCAATCAATTAAATCCCATAAAATATATTCATTGCAATTTGCGAAGAAACGTTGGTCAAAATAGTGACTAAAACAACGTTTAATACACATAAAAGCCAATAATCACATGAAAATTAGTACAGAAATCTTATTAGAATTTCACTTATCTATAGGTATACATAAAATAACATGTCCTGACTAACTGATTCATCATCGCCGAGTCGTAACGCGAAACTTAAGGGGTGTCTTCCTTTTATGACGTAAGCACTCAATAAGAATGCATTTTTTCAAAATTCAACTCCTACGGGAGTAAAAGTGGGTTTAAAGTTTGTATGGGAAATTTTTTTTGTCTCATTTACTTGAAACTTAAAATAAATACTCTAATACAAATAATGAAATATGTATTTCAGTATTTCCCAAAATTGCATTTTAAATTTTGATATATTTATCTACATTATATGTTTATGATATTAAGGTAAATTCGGATAAAATAATATTCAATAAAAATAAAAATTCCGACATTCATTCCCTATTAGCGTGGGAGGGAGAAGAAGGGGGATTTTTTTGATATTATGTTTATCTACATAGCTGTTTAAGTTATAATGGTGAATTCTAGAAAATAGTCTTCAATAATTTTATTTTGTACTTATATTGAATAAAGAGCAAAAAAATAAAAAAAATAATATTTCACCCCCTGTTATACATGAAAGGTTATTATTGGCTTCATTCGCTCTGGCGGAAAAAATACTACGGGTGTAGGGTTTTTCGGGGGAAAAACAACCCCCTATCTCCCATAGTAGTTGGGATATTTACGGTTTAGTATAATGAATAAAAAGCAAAAAAAAGAAAAACGTAATATTTCGTCCCCTGTCTTGTATGGAGAGTTGTAATTAGTTTCATTCGATCTGGCGGGAAAAATACCACGGGGGTGGGGGTTTCGAAATCCACGTGCGTAAAGCCGCGGGTAATAGCTAGTTTCAAATAAAATCGCATCTAAAAATATTTGGACTCGTGTCAACTGTCAACTGAAAAACACTACCGGTCTTTTCTTGTAATCTTATTGAAAATTTAGTTTTTCTCACCTGTGTCTCATTGAGCTGAAGCGCTGAAGCGATCTCAATCCGCCTCGCCCGCGTCAAGTATTTATTAAAATGGAACTCCTTCTCAAGCTCTGTGAGCTGTTTGTTAGTAAAGTTCGTACGACCAGTATTGTTGAGCGCGTTCAGGTTCAGCATACTGTTGCTTAGCATTCCGCTGTTCGCCAGACACGACGTCCTGTTCGCAGAGTTGATGGAGTCCAAGGTAGTTGTTTGATTCACAAGACAGTTCGACGTTGGAACGCTGTTGTAGTCGGTTATGTTCGGTGGCGGGATCTTAGGCGCTGCCAAATATGATGAAAAGTCATTAACTTAAATAGAAATGGAGAATATAATGTATTAAAATATGTTTGTTATTGTTGTTATGTCTAGTGAAGAGGTTGGCAAATATATTTGAACAGAGTGACAGAAGCGAAAGTAGTATTTTTAATCAAAGATCTAGCGATATATAGTTACACAGCCACATTAAAAAAGGTAAATAACTTTTTTGGAGACCATTATATATATATATGTATTTTGAGGCGCTAAATTCGAAATTGAGATCAAAATAGCACCTTATGTGATTCATTTTGAAAATAAAATTATATTTTCAAAAATCTAGTGTTTCGAGTTTTTTTTTCAAAATTAATCAGATAAGGTGCTGTTTTGATCTCAAATTAGGATTCAGCGTCTCAAATGACATAGAAATACAATGGTCACCGAAAAAGTTATGTACCCTTTTTTTGTGTGGTTGTGTTATTATTATTCCTGCAAAAATTAAAAATAAATACAAACGTCAATAATTGATTATGATTACGTTGTATAATATTAGAATTCTCAAAGCCTGAAACAAAAGCCAATTTTCATAACTTTTTGCCCTCATTTGATGAGTCTCTTTTCAGTCACTTTGTTTCTGGAAAATTTTCTATTCGGACGCCTCTGGTTCTGTTACTAAACAACTTTTGATATTTTAAGACATAATCATAGCTTTGATCCTTAATTGGGAATAATACATATATCTCCGACTTAAATAACCCAACTTAAATGTTTGTAAAGTAATAATCAGCCTTCCAACGAAGTTTACAAAATAATAGAATGCTATTTGATTATGCTGCCAGCCTTGTTAAATGTCACAAAAAATATTTCAAAATATTTACAGCATTTCTTTAAAACCGTTTTCGAAAGAATTGCCTAATCATTAAGACAGCCTGTATAAGAAAGTAAATAAAAATGAAGTGATTAATTAATTATAAAACATGGGTTAATTTCAATAATATAAATATAGTCTACAGTAAAGTTTTAATGTATAATTTACAAAAAATCGTTGAATAAGAAATTTTTAAAATAACTTCATTGATAAAGCGAAAATAAACAGTTATTACATACACGATAAAAGAAAAACTTGTAAAATATGCTAGGTCTTATCTCATAGGTATAAAAACGTTGAAAATTGTATATTTCAGTTAATTTTATCAAATTATATAATATTAGCACAATAAAATTTATGCACCTTTAGTGCACGAATATGTATTTACAATAATATAGGTTAAAAAACAAAATTGCACCAAATTATTCTTATCTATAAATACTTGATAATTTATGTATATTTTTTAAGTCATGTTGCGCAGTTGACCAGGTGTTCAAGGGTAGCTTGGCAGGAGGTATAGGGTAAATAAATATTTTTCGTGAATATTACTTGAAAACGGTTAATTTTATTGGGTTATATTTTTTGTAGTTTTTTTTACGCTTTCCCCGATTCGCTGAAACCTCAAAATGTCTGAATTTACTGCACCTACGATGCTGTGGTACTTGGTTTGAGAATCACTGGACTTTAAAGCACATTTGTTTTGCAAAAGTAGTTGCAGTTCGCGTGCAGCCTAGTAATAGATTCCTTTATATACATTGTACAAATGTCCAGTCTCGATTATTACAAAAGTCGCTCAATCATCCCGCAAATCTAGCACAAATGTGTCAACCTGGTCGGTAATGTAGATTGCTAGCGATCAAGTGTGTTGTTTTACAAACGATCCAACTTAAACAATCGGCATGTGTGGGACAGTGACAACAACATAATATTTCTATATAAACATTTATGTCTATCTCTGTTTGCGTAACGATTCAATTTAGGTAATGTTTGTCCAGTGACGTTATTAATGGCGATCTCAGATGACGTAAAACAGGATACAGAAAGGGTTACTTAACTTCACGCAAGCGAAGGGGTGTTTGCCCACTTAATGCAGCAGGGTGCGCTTTCAAGATCAAAGTGGATTTATTTTTATATTGTTTGGTTACCAGAGTGGGTATAAGATGTATTGTAAACAATCATTGGAAAGGGATATACTTAAGCGTATCATGCCAATTTTTTAACTGGTTCGTGGGCAATCGTGGGAGAAGAAAGAGTTTGTTTTAAGTTGGTTAATATTTGAAGAAATGTGTTTCTGGTTTTGTAAACTGATATCCTTAACAGTAAATATGTTTAAATTAATATTCGTTTGAAAGGTAATGCATCTACCTTATATCTACATAGACTCGTCGTTTGTCTATCTGTCCGTTTGTTCGCTTATAACTCGAAAACCACTTATTCGATTTACGTGTTTTTTTTAATTCATAGATACGTTCTATGGCCAGGTTATAGAATATATTGTTACGTTAGGTAACATAAGTAATAAGCAGTGACGATAATAGTAAATCGAGTGGGAAAAATCGTAAATATCTCGGCTCCTATGCGAGATAAGGGGCTCTTTTCCTCTCTAAAACCCCAACGCCCGTGGTATTTTTCCCGCCGGATCTAATAAAACTAATTACAATTCCCCATACGTGACAGGGGGTGAAATATTAACTCCCGTGCGAAGCCGGGACGGGTCCTCTGGTATATTCATAAAAATGTTCAAAAACATTTTTAGTATTTTTAGGTTAGAGTATTTCGAGAACCTGAGTTAATTGAGTAATTTGGGGAGAACCTTCGGGATCGTCTATTCATGCCTCGGTTACAAAACAAAATTATTTTTATGTACCTACCTCTATATTTTCCTTTTTAAACAATTATTTCAGTTCAGTGTTTTAAAAAATATATTGAAAACCGTTCAATGATTCAAATTATTATTAATCAAAATAAACATAATTAATGTTTAAAATAAAGAAACAAACATTGCAGCGTAAATTACAATACTTACACATAATTCAAATATTGTCCCGGTCAACCACTTTTTCAATACATTTTTCAGGATGCTGCAAAAAACTTTAAACGAACTCTAGTATGACGTCACTGTGTAAAGACCAAAATGCAATGTCTTGAATACGCTTTAAAAAATATTTTAAATTACTTAATTTTTTTTTGCCTAAGGTCTTATAGGAACCATTATCAATCAAGTTACCAATGCAAAATAAAACTATTTTTTAGCTAATTAAAAAAACATACTTGCATTTCCTTTTTGAATGCTTATGAAATATTATTTTCAAGACTGTCAATATTAAATATTATAAACATATAAATAATACTGATTACATTTCTGTACTGCATTGGTTGCTAAATATCAATAAAGCAACAGCTGGCTAAGGGATAAGTTATGTAAGTCTTATATATTAAATATTGACCAGTGTCCATCGCAAGGGTAGAAAATTAATACATCTACCTATTATGAGTCACATAGAAAGCAATACTATTTATTAACTATTTCAACAAAAATGGGTATTACCAAAATATGGCAATAAATTATCACGAAACTTTTGTAGAAACAGTTTTATGAAACAATATTATTTTAACTAAATATAAAGTAACTATGCCCACCCGACATGCCCATCCAATATGACCACGACACACGATTCACCGCGAATTGTGTTTTTCCGACTGCATGAAATTTACACAAAATATCCAAAAATTATACACCTAAATCTAACCTATCCATTAGTGAAAACCGGAATAAAATCCGTTCAGTAGTTATTGAGAAAATCGTGTAAAATTATATTTTCAAACTCTTAGGAAACACCAGGTCCCGTCTTAGACTTTGTATGAAATTCAAAAATAAATAAAGAAGTAGGTTAGCAACAATTATAATAATTAATTTCGATATTTTACCTTTCTTGGAAGTGAAATATTTCTTTATTATATATTTCTATGTTTTTATATAAATGACTGTGACATCATGGAAACAAAATACGACTTGATAAAGATTTTTTAGTGTTTTGATGTTAAATCTTAGATTTTCATAAAATATTAATAGCCACGAACATGAACAGAAAAATCATCTTACTATTGGCGAAAACCGCATTGACATCGGTTCAGTAATTTCCGAGTTTATAATTCATTCATTTTTATATATAGAGATTGCAGAATTAATGTTTTTTCTTTGAAATATGTATTTTATATGCAAATTTGCAATTAATAATAGCGTGTTTAAAAAATATATTTTTCTAATAGATTTTCTTAATTTAATGTAAAATACATATTCACTCTGTGAGTTTTTTCGATTTAATTTACGAGGACGATAACACTAATGGAATAAGACAGATCGTAGTGTCACATGCATTAACAGCTCGGACAACTTCCTTAATATAATTAGAGAAATTTTGGTCATTCATCTTAATTGTTTTAGCTTCAGACAAATGCCACATTTAAAATCAGTGGTGGAGCAATATGGCTGCACACCGAGGCAAGACTTTTCTCAGTCAGACAGACGATATCATTTCGAAGGAATTTTAACTATCCTTTGAAATAAAAATATGTAAGCAACTTCTATTTGGTGACAAATTACTCTACAAAATAAAATTCTTAAAATGTTTGATATATAAACTACTAGTGTATTAGATCCGGTGCTGCCCGGATATATAAATTGAATCTGTAATAAACCTTATTTTCACTTATTGCTAACTATTTACGCAGCACATGCGAATATTTCTCTCCGACGTTTTTATCCGACTACATGAAGTTTACACAAAATATCCACAAATTAAACACCTTAACTTTTATCGCGAAAACCCGTTGAGTAGCTACTGAGAAAATCGTGCACAGACAGACAGACAGACAGATAGACAGACGCGGCAAGGGTCTTTGTTTTATACTTTGTTTAGATTTCAGTTAATAAGTTTAATTACACCCAATTCTGTTTTTATACGATTTTGAAACAGCACGGTCTAAACAATAAAATATTTTTTTACAGGTATTGATTTGATTTTACATGATTCATTTTTTAAAAATTAGTGTAAAATTTATACAATTTATTATTTTCGTACAGTGAAGTTCTTTTTTTTGTTAAATTTTCTTTTTAAATTAAATAAATAAATCTTTTTTAACACGGTGATAGTCTGGACGTAATTACCGTGCAAAAAGAGAATTAGGTGTACTATTTTTATTATTTTAACTCACAAAATTGTTATATTAATCTATTCAAATGAGGCTGTCAAAAATGAGTTGATTCAGTTTTTTATTTCTAAAAACCAAACTTTCTACGAAAGCGGAATTATCCAGATGATTGAAAGATGGCAAAAGGCCATCGAACAAAATGGCCAATACATAATTGATTAATGTTTGTTATTTGTATTAATAAAATTACTTTGGAAATCATGAAAAAAACGAAATTACTTTGTTGCCAACCTGATATACTCGTATAATAAAAAGTATTTCAAAATATTGGTTTGTCTGTTTGTTATATCTAAAAATTAATAATATCCATCGTATTATGATTTTTTAATTAGCGCGGGTAATTCTGGAACGAATAACCTGCGTATATCAAGGACTAGTTGTGTATAAAAACTTTACAGAACTACAGTCTGTTACGGCACACAGAAATATTTGACAGATCCCGGCATGAAACGCCAAAAACAAAATAAAGCAGAACCGGCGAAGCGCACGCTCTATCGGATACGGATCTGAACCGGAAGTGGTCTATAGCTCCGGGGAGCTGCTGTCAATCTTACGCCGTGCCGTGAGATAGCGATCACCACCTGTCCCCCAGCCCGGCCGACAACGATTTTGTCATGGTTACGAAAATATTATTTTCTTTTTTTAATTAGCTTCCAAGATATAGAGGTAGGTACACATGCATGCATCGAAGAAGAATTTGATCTTAATTAATAAGATACCTACTAACAGTTATCTGCCTCGTTTAAGTACTGAATTGACAGTTGACAGTATAGTTCAGTTATGCTATGTATTTTTATTAATTGTGGGTTAATACAGTAGATATCTTATGTTATGTTGTTTTTCTTGTTAAGCTTTTTTGTGTTAAACGGTTTCAGTTATATATAGTACATATCTATATATGTTTTTATATGTATTATTAAAGTTTAGTTATGCTGTCTTTCGGTCTGTGTAGATACTAAAATGCTAAAATTCATAGATACCATCGAATTATCAGTCACATTGGAAATATATCATATAGATTTACATTTTAGGTTGGATTTTATTGTCGTGTAATTTTATTTTTTGTAATTTGAATAAAAATAATGAAAATACAATATACAAAAATATAAGAGAATTTGATTGCCTTAAGTTTGCAAATTTTTTGATTTTTTTTACTTAAACTTTTTTAATTCGGCCCAAGGGCCTACATTAAATTTAGTTTTTGACCACCATATAGGCAGTTAGGCAGTAGAGTTGAGTCTGTTAAGAGATGTGCTTTTTGAGAAATTTACAAATTAGCTGTGCCCGCGGTTTAACTCACGAGGACTACGGAATTAATGTTTAGGATTTTTGAAAAATATAGTTGAATTATTTTAGATCTTTTTATTCTACATAGTTCTTAACTACATTATATTGTTCAATAATTAACGGTTTAAGCAGCGTATTGCAAAAGAGCAAAATTTTAATTTTTTTAAATTCATTTAAATGTGCATACATTGTCGTTTACAAAACAGCGAGACGGTACAACTAAACTGTACGAATGTAGGTATTCACGAAGACGTGTTACAATCAGTTACGGTATTCTGGAAACTGTAAGGGAAACAAATTTATTTGTATAACAAACTCCACAAGCTGGCCAAAACGCGATCTCCCGGGAGCAGTGATCAATCTGCCATTAGACACTTCACACCATATCCAATACACACAATATGTATGTGTGTAGGCATGGGCGTCTAAACATTGAAATAAGAGAGGGAATTCGTTCAATATTAACAGGCGAAATATGCTTTGCCGTTTTAAATATTTTTGGTGTTTTATATTAATTTTTGTTATCATTGGTATTTAACAATTAATATATTAACATTATTAACATATGAAACAATTTCTTGATGTTGAACTGATATAAGACAGTAATACTGATGACGATATAAATATATTTTTAGGAAACTATATAAACCTTCAAATTCTATTTTTCTCACCAAAAATGCAAAAAGACTAATACACGGGTACAAAATTGACTTGTACCAAGAAATTCTTGTTTTATATACAACGAAATCAATATTTTCTTAATATAAGAAATGTACTCTTAATCCAACTACTTATATTATTGTTTATTAAATTTTGTCTTCTTTATATACATATAAAACAAGGATTTCTTGGCCAAAGTGAACGTTTCTACCAGTGTAGTTCAATCAAATATTAACGTATTCTAATGATACAAAAACATGTTTTATATAGTATAGAAGAAACATATGCATATTATCCACGTAAAAAATAAAATGTGGTAAAAAATTTTTTTTTTTTTAAATTAAATTGATTTACTCAATGGGGTCAAAATATATACATTATACATGGATACATATTGTAATAAGTAAACTAAAAAATGGTTACTAACAAATGTTAATTATAAAATAAGTTAAATATATGAATTAAATATTTTAATTTTTGAGTTTGAAAGGTTTAAGTTAATATTTTATAGCCCATGTAGATTGGATATACTTCTAAAAAATGCATTTTGTTTATATAATTATAAATATTATTTCTATATTTCTATAGTATAATAAATTTTCATTATATTTAAATTCTCTCAAAAAAATATCCGCGTGCGTCTATGTATGTATTAAAAACATTTCCAGCTAAACTTTTATCTCGCTCTTTTTCGGATTATACGCATTGTGCCCTTTCGACTCCGCATTATGCGCTTTTGAATTTATAAATAGAGGCTTTTTGAATTTTCAATTTGGCCCGCTGTCATTTGATGGTGATCAGTCATTCAGTGATGTCAATGCCTGTACAGAATAATCAACGTGTAGAAATTTGTGCGTCTCAATTGGATGAGAGAGCGCTACTGAGTGTGCACTATGTGTGTGTGTGTTTATAATAATTTGCGAAAAATGTATAAATTATTATCTATTTTGAAAAATCAAATAATTTTATTTCTTGCTAGCTTATAAAAAAAACATCTGCCAAGTAAATGCACAGTGCTTCCTCGTGCTAAATTCACCAAAGGTAGTTAATTATTCAATAATTAAAAAAAAACTGATAGTGTTTATATAAATTGCCTGGAATTGGTTAACCATTTAATTTTTATACAATTTTACTAAAAAATATTAGTTCGAAATTTTTCTTAAAACGCACTTGATTATTTTTTCATAATTTTTAATTTTTTGGAAATTTCAATCTAAATCTAAATTTATGCAAATGTCAAAATGACATTTAATACTATATATCCAAGCAATATCAATTAAGAAAAACAAAACACGAATTTTTAAAATAAATTGAGATAAATCTTTGTAAAGGAATATTTTACAACAAACGTTGTAGACCCATATTATAGGAAATTTAATGCTCTACAAAAAATATTCTATAAAATTTTCACGTAACGTATCGTTCTTGAGATATCTTGAAAAAATAAATATTTTGGTATGTCACCCCTCTCCCTTACACACGATTTTGAAATGGGACTAGGATAGGAGCTATATTTAAAAAAAAAACTGGAGTCTCCTCGATCGCGCCAAGCTGACATATTAACTATTCAACTTATTTGTTAAATTTTCAATTTAAATTTCTTAATAATAGCCGAAGGCGCATTCGAAGGTCTTCGGGCATTAGATAGTCTTAATGATAATGGTGTAAGCTATATTTAAAAAAAAACTGGAGTCTCCTCGATCGCGCCAAGCTGGCATATTAACTATTCAACTTATTTGTTAAATTTTCAATTTAAATTTCTTAATAATAGCCGAAGGCGCATTCGAAGGTCTTCGGGCATTAGATAGTCTTAAAGATAATGGTGTAAGCTATATTTAAAAAAAAAACTGGAGTCTCCTCGATCGCGCCAAGCTGACTTATTAACTATTCAACTTATTTGTCAAAATGACATTTAAAACGTCAAAGTGACATTTAAAACGCCAAAATGACATTTAAAACGTCAAAATGACATTTAATATATCCAATCAAATATCAATTTAGAAAAACAAAACACGAATTTTTAAAATAAATTGAGATAAATCTTTGTAAGGAAATATTTTACAACAAACGTAGTAGACCCATATTATAGGAAATTTAATGCTCTACAAAAAATATTCTATAAAATTTTCTCGTAACATGTGTCGTTCTTGAGATATCTTGAAAAAAGAAATATTTTGGGGTGTCACCCCTCTTCCTTACACACGATTTTGATGATTTTGAAATGGGACCGTCCTCAAACCAAACCCAACCATCGGACCAAGTTTCAATAATATCGGTTCAGTTATGCGTGTGACAAGGATTCAGGGGACAGACGGACGGACGGACGGACAGACAGACACGGAACGAAAAGTGTTTGTCTTGACGTGAAACGGATAAATCAATTTAAAATTTTGAAATTGGAGAACTTTTTTTTTGTCTCAATCTGAAACGATCACATACATAGCTTCTCGTATCTTCGATATTGCGAGGAAGCAATATATTTTTAATTATTGTTAAAGAAATCTTATTAAACATACATTAAAATAAACCAAAGATTAAACATAAATAATGGTTAATTATTATAATTAATTAAAATAAGCAATTAATAAATTAAATCAAATATCAACCATTCTTTTTTCCAAAGCTTACTTGAGTGGAATTTAATATTGCACTAGAGTGATTGTTAATGTTAGCTCGTTTTGGCTGATAATCACTCGACTAATAAACATAATATTTAAGTTTTTCATGGCAATTGTGATTTTTATTCGATAATGAATAAAACACGTTACCTATATCTTTGTTATTATAAGTTGTTAGATTTAAAAAAAAAAATTATTGATATAATTACATATTATACGATTCACTAATATAAAAATTTTGTTTTTCATAAAAGAATATTGTTAATGTATACAAAGTGGTTATTTTTATAACTATGAAATATTCATGGTTTAAAATATATTTGAAAATTTAACCACCATCCGCTTACCGTTGCGTAAACGCAGCGCATACTTGGACAATATTTTTAACAATTTTAAAAAGTTTAATTATAGCCAATTTCGTATTTTATTTAGTCTACAGTGTGTAATATTTTTTACATATTTACCTTATTATTTTTGACATCTAAAATAAAAAATTAAACTCTCCAATAAGTTAATATATTTATATTTATTTTATCGAAGGCAGAGAACAATAAAAATCTGATTTTTTTGGCGCATTTGTTGTGGTCGCTTTCATCAGGTCACCGTATGATGTATGTATTATTGTATTTACAAGGATACGTACCAACAGCGAAAAATTTCTGTCAGCGTTTTCGCTCCAGTTAAGCATTTTTAATGGTTTGAACTAGTTTTTACGTGTAAGTAGGTCTATTAATTTTAATATTAGTCATTTTGTTATGTTTGTTTATAGATTTATTTAAAAAGGAACAAATAAAATTTAAATTGTAAACGTAAATATCTATTGAATATATTTTTTAACAGCTTTATTTTAAATTAATAAGTATTCGATTTGATTTTGGTTTGCGGTTAAAAAAAACCTGATTCTTTTCGGTTCGCATCCCTGTTTATAAACAAGTTAAAATAGCAAGTGTATAAAATATTGGTTGCAAATATTAATTAATAACAAATTCACTTCAAATCATTTCAATTATAATGCAAATACCAGTGGCAGTCTTTAAAATATATCGCAGTTTAATTTATAGTACAACACAATTAGAATAATAAACATTAGTGGCCATTTAAGTTTATCAGGTTGAAATCAAAACATATTCATCACTGATTGTGCACAACACGCTGGTTGACATGTTTAGAGCACGCATAAAAATCCGGCAACAGAAATTTATACACCAGAATTGTGAAATAAAGTAAGTGAGATATGTAATTAAATTAGACGCAGGTCAGTCACTGTGCGCGCGACAGTGTACGTAGATAGAGGTGCTGGACATTACAAGTCGTAAATACGACAGATTGGTGCATGGATTTATTCATGGAAGACACGCGATCATAGGCGGCGATACTGGGATGTAAAATAATTCAATAAATTGAGATTCATTTTATTTTGCCTTCAGAACAAGTCGTTAATAAAATATGTTTACACGATTCAGCGATAATATCGCTACTGTATCGCGAATTGATTAAAGTCAGAGACTCGAAATCTTCGATCGCACGATTTGGCGTGTGTGTTATATTATAGATAAACTAATGGTTGTGCGAACCTGCGAGTGAATGTGTCTTTTTGATAATCGCTCGTTCGTGATATATCAGTCGTGCATTTTAGCAAGTAAAATCTACGTCATGGTAGCTACTTTGAACGATTACCAAGCAACCTAAGCGCGAAATTGCGATGCAAAAGCTAAAATACCTGCTTTGCCCCTAACTGGAAGTGAAGTGATAACTCAATTCCACGATTTCGCTTGTAAATATTAATTAATTAAATTAAAAAATAATAATAGTAGGTATATCGTATTTCCGCGATTTTGATTGTAAATATTAAATATTTGTTTTTATGTTCGTACAAATTGTAAGAACTAACTATATAATATATATTACAATATTAGTTATATCTTCCTATTCTTAGAGTAGGTTTACCGTAACATTTTATGTCCATTTTGACAAATATTCAAACATTTCTGTGAAGTATCAATTCGTGGGTCTTAATTTTATTTAACCCTACTGCGACGTATTCACGTCAGTCCCTCGTCTGTGCATCCCATTTTTCAGTTACTTATAAACCACTATACTGTTTAAATATAAATCTATGACTGTTTTTTTAATGTAACGAAATTATTAAAAAATAAATCGAATAATTTTTTTATTTTAAGATAAGTGGACGGTGATTATTTTTATCAAAATGATAAATAAAAAATGTTCTCAAGAATTTATCGAAAAATAAATTTTCTAGAATTTATAAGAAACAATACGATCCGTCTATGTGTTTTTGCTAACTTGTATTCGTGTTGAATGTCGTTCTAGTTTATTGCGGGCCGCTATTGCACATTTTAGCTGTTTATTTTTAGATTTAGCGTTAATCACTTGGCCAAGGAAATTATTTCCTTGATTTAATTTTTCCTGTGAGATAGTGCGAAAAATATTACAGTAACTGAAAGGTACAGAGAATGTTGTATTTTCACGTTTTTATGTGAACTGTTATAATTTGAATTTTAATATTAGATTAATTCAATGACGATGACCTTTCAAATAAATGAGGTTGACGACTGACGTTTTATTTTAGATATTGTTAAAAATATATGTATATTGCATTTGTTCAATTTTATCAGTAGTATATGAATGTATCTAAGTGCATGTAAGGTACTGGTGCCATTTTTGGCCGTTTAAAGAGCAAGGTATACTGTTTTTTTGGGATTGATGAGATTCTTTTTTGTAATTCTCATGAACTCATGTTACTAATAAAACAAGCACCTCTTTACTAAATCAATTTATTTATCGCAAATATAGTTTGTTTTTCATATTATATCCTTTTGTTTTGTTTATGTTTTTTCTTCAGTAAATTCATTAATATTTTAAACAGTGCTTCTAGTCGTCGGTCCCGGCTTTAAATTTTGAAATAAAAAATACTCCTCTGAAAATTCGTGAGTGGATTCATTTTGGCGTAACCTACAATTTTTTATCTTCGAAAATTCTGAGAATTGGGGCGTTTTTGATATGGCATGCGTCAAACATGTTTTGGGCGTAGGTCAGGGCAAAAGACTCTTGATTTTTGTAGGCCAGTATAACTATAACATTTTACTATTATTTATCTAGAAATTGTGCAAAAATCAGCCGGTTATTTATAAATTTAGTACATAACATCATGAATTTGGCATGTTGAGGGTGTAGGTCTCGCTAAATGCCCCAATATTTTTTTAGATCAATACATTTCCCGATGTTTGCATTATAAAATCTTGTAATTTAAGTAAAAAAGAAAGGGTTATTCATAAATTTCCTATAACTATCGTTAAATAGACATGTTTGACGCATGCCACAACAAAAACGCCCCAATTCTCAGAATTTTCGAAAATAAAAGAGTTGTAGGTTACGCCAAAATGAATCCACTCACGAATTTTCAGAGTAGTATTTTTTATTTCAAAATTTAAAACCGGGACTGAGGACTAGAAGCACTGTTTACAATGTTAATGAATTTGCCTAATATGTATATTTACATATTTTATTATTTTCTAATAATTTTATTATACCTTCTAGTGACGTAATTTATGTATTTTGTATCCACTAAAAAAAGATATACATATAATAAATATTATTATTTTAAAATCGATTAGTAAATGTGATTATATGTGGTCGTAGGAGGAGTGCGATTGACAGCTGTGTTGTTTTCCATAGACTTTACAATAGTTTAGTTTCCATACACAGATCAAATTCGTAGACAATTTAACACAATTCGGTATCTTGTAGAAAGATTTTAGTTTGGTTCTTATCTTGATTAAAGTCCTTATAATACCAGATATAATAGATTAATATTTTGTATTTAAAATTGTGATAATGTCAATATTAACTTGTTGATTTCATAGAATCTTGTATACAAAAAAGAGATTCATAATGTATAAAATTATAATAAATCTACCAGGCTGAATTACGCGTATAAAAAGTTGTGAGCAAAGGTAATGTTATTAAAGTAAATTAATGAGATTTAAATGAGTTGAATGGATTTTTTGAAGAGTTTATGTTGGTCTCGTGCTTGACCATGATCTAAGCGTGCGTGCTTTCGTAAAATTAGTACATAATGTGGGGGTGAACTCTGAACTATTGATATAATTCCAACTATATAATAATATTTATGTAGAGAGTATTTATGATAAATAGTACAAACTTATATAACTTTGTGATAAATTATCACTGTATTATCTTATTTTGACAGATAGTAAAAATAAACTCTTTATTTCAATAGCATACCCAGAAATTTATTTTAGGACTGTATTACTAATTTCATATCTTATATAGTAAACGTCCAAGATGCATAGAGATTTCTTAAAAGGTAAGAGATACAGATTCGGTTAAATGGAATGAATTATTTATAAGGAAGAGGTGAGTTTTACTGCCATAAAAAATATTAATAATTTTATGTGGTTTAGGCGATATACCCAAAAATATGAAAATTCGTAAATTCTTTAAATGGCTAAAACTTTTTTGTCAAAGTAGATAGGTACATTTTGTTTGCGGTTTCTTAAGGCTCTTTTTGTGTAGAATTGATTATTGATATATTTGCTTTTTTATTATTACGGGAGTCAAAATCGCAGTTACGACTCTGATTGTATGTATTATAAAACAAACGCACGTTCTTCCTTATCGAGAACTTATACATTCAGAATTAAAAACAACGTAAAACAATAAGCTTCACATTTACTGGGTATTTCGGCAATCTAGAGCTCTGCCCATTATTTGACACTATTGCGTGTCATATGAACTTTCATAAATAAAAATACATACATGGTATTTAAAAACAGGGTCGGATCTATAGTCAACTTTTAGTAGGAGTAAAAACATAATTCAAAACACATGATGTATCGATTTAGCAAAAAAATAATTTCAATGTACCTACCAGATATAAAAAAACATCTACCAAGTAAAGTGCTAAATTCCCTAACAATATTAATTAACATCGATAAAGTATTCACATGAACTACCATTGGTTAACCATTTAATTTCATTATAATTTTATAAAAAAATATTTATTCGACATTTTCCTTAATACGCGCCTGATTATTTTGTGTGGGTGTACTTATGTACGCACTTTAGAAGTACAAATGCAAAACTAAAAACCTGTTTTTCCGACTATCATAACATGCAGAAATGTGTATTATATATCTACACCTATCCCAAGATATGTAAGGTACATACTAGGTAGCCTCAGTAGCTCGGTGTAAGAAGAGGAAAATACGTCATCTGGGGTGACCAAGCTGATTGGTCAAAAGCTACTGAGGCAATCTCCGTGTTTACTAACCTTGCACCTATCCTTCCACCTAACTTCATGGTGTTAAATTGTTTCCGTTACATGGTGCGCGCGCATCGCTGCAACATGTATTTAATTTCTGTTGAATTATTAAAATTTCATCCTCAATGCGCCTAAAGAAATAATTTAAAAAAGGATTATCGTAATGACTTTAAGTTCAGGGACCAAAAAAAAAACTAGATTCACCCCTATTAAATACACACACATATGTATAAAATAATACTGTTCAAATAATGTTTCTCTTAATTAAAGTAAATTTTAAATAAATTGTGGTAGTCACGCAATGAAAAACTTTGGTGCAGTTGTTTCTTTTTCTTTTAATTTTAAACGTACCGACAATAAGTTATTTTTAGAATTGAAATAAAGAAATAATATATATGATTTTTTTGTGTATGAAAAGGTAGATCTAATTTCCTTTTCAGTTGTAGAAAAGAGTTAATTTAGTGTAGAAAACAGCATGTTGTATATAGAAATGTAAGGTTACTCGTATAATCATAACTATAAAGAAATGTGTACTACTTTATTATTAATTTTTATTATGGAGTAGGTATAAAAATATAATAAGTTTAATTTTTTAGTAACTGTATATAAATTTGATGAGTCATTACTCCCCCTCCCCTTGTAAAATATGCACCTGTTAATAAAAGCAATTACTTTTATCCCAAAGTTTCAGAGAATCGTCGGAAGTTAAAACTTCGAAATAAATTATTTTTTAATATAATCAAAAATACTATTAACATTTTTTTATTAATAATAAAAAATAAACGTCTAACGTTTTTATGAATGATACCACACATATTTATATAACATATATTAGATGATTAGAGACTAAGGCGTGACCTGGACCCAGCATCCTGCGCCCACGTTTTGGCTTGATTGAAATCTGACATGACATATTTATTGGACCTTTCAGAACAGCAGATAGCTGATACACCTCGACAATTTTCGTCCCAATATAATGTGTCAATTCGAATTTCTTTCCATTACTAAGGACAGGTATATTTTGATATTGAAAAAAAAAAACATATACGAAACTCTTCTTTTTATTTGTCTTGTTTGATTTTTTTTATATATAAATTTAAATGCACATACACGAATGAATCTTTTAATTTTGATGTTTCATTTTCATGAAGTGTGAAGAAATAAATAATAGTTGTTAATGGCGCCTAATATTTAAGGTCATCGTCTTGAGGTATTAGATTTCGTTATAATTATTTCTACAACTAGAGTAACACCAATACCTTATACAGGGGAGTATTGAGTAGAAATCATAAATAAAAAAAAAACATCTGCCAAGTATTTACATTTGTACAGTGCTTCCTCGTGCTAAATTCATCAAAGGTAGTTAATTATTGAATTATTAAAACGATCACGAAGTTTCTCGTATCTTCAATATGGTGAGGAAGTAAAATTAAAAAAAAAACATCTGCAAAGTGATTGTACATTGTACACTATTGTACAATGTTTCCTCATGCTAAATTCACCAAAGGTAGTTAATTATCAAAGAATTTCAATTAATATCGATAAAGTATTCAGATGAACTGCTATTGGTTAATCAACCATTTAATTTTTATAAAATTTTATTAGAAAATTTTAATTTTAAATCTTTTCCTAATGCCACTTGCATAATTTTTATTAAACAGTCAAAATATATGTATTTAAGGTAAACTAAATAGAAACAGCAGTGTTTATTTCCAAAAACAATAATGAAGCATATATTCAGGTATAATTATGATTGCGGTATTTAATATTATGTTAAGTTTTTTGCAGTAAAAATATTAAGTTATTGATACCTATATACATTTAATGTGTTTATAAGGTGTGGCTAATTTTATATATTTTTTTGGATATATAAAACTATCAAGAACTATGTTGTTATCACTAAAGCTGTCTTGTATTCGATAGTGCGAACATGAACAGAGACGAATTTGGACATATTTTGAGGAAATGATTATTGTTTAAGGCAGTATTGTGGTGTGACGATTTAAAATTTTCGATTTTTTTTACATAGGTTACATAGTGCAACAAACCCTATGTATTTTTAAATACCTTGTGTTTTAAAACACCTTGTTTCTTTTTGGTCTAACATCTGTTACTAAATCTTTAAATGCGTTTTTCTCGATCGAAAACACTTTGTTTCGGTTGGTGGAAAATAGAAACGAATTTCTAATCAATCGATCAGGTTATAATTTTAATACGTTAATTTAACACATCATTTTCAACTACGTTATTTTATTTTTTTATTAATATAAATGTCTGATAGATACGATAGAAACAAGTCTAAAAAATGAAAATATATTTGATTTTTCTTTCTTTCAAGTCACTACAAGTGGATATGTGCTTCCCACCACCCACCCACCTTTTTTTCGAGCACACTTTGACCCCCAAAAATCACAAAGTATAATAAAATTTACTAAAAAAAATTGATTATACCGAAAAATAAGGTAGAAAGGAGCTATTGCGTTAAAGGCTTTTTATTGTTTTATATGTTTGTTTGAGACCCACAAATGATAAAATCACAAAGTGCTACTAAATTCACCCTTGCATTTTTGAGAGAGTGGGGGGGGAGAGGGTATAACTAGTCACTTTTCAATGTTTTAAGTATAACTCGAAAACTAAGCAGAATTGGACAATTTTACAAAAATAATTTTTTGTAGAAAATTGAATTTTCCATCAAAACAGATGGTTTCAAAATTAAAAAAATTTTATGCAAAAAATATTTAAAACACAAATCAAAAAAATATCAAAAAATCACAAATTTAGTAAAGATGCTTTGGTGAAAAAAAGTAGAGGTCACGCCTGTCAAAATGGCTGATCGAAAAAGTTTTTTTGGTGAATATAGCCATTCAAAATTTACTATTTTTTGTAATTTTTTACCGCTTCTGCTCACATATGTCTGAAAAATATGAATTTTCAGGCATATCTTCCTTTTATTACGTAAGTACTCAGTAAAAGTTTGAATGGGAAAAATATTTCTTTAAAATACTCTAAAATACGTATAATAAAACACATATTTCAGCATGAAATTAACGCTGATTTTATTGCACTAAAAGGACTAAATTCCAATAATATTTACAATAAACATCACATATCACAATGGGTATTATTTCATTAAATAAAGCTAAAGAATATCAATATTACGGTCCTGCGCTGGCAATAGTTCAGATATCGACTGGTCGACGACATGTCATTAGTAATTACGTGGCCGGTGTGTAATTAACACCGACCTGTCACAACAGATTAATGAATCTATCCCCAGACGCCTCGCGGATCCGCGAAGAGCTCTCCCCGCGCCCTCGTACACCTAACCCCGCCAATAGCCACACTCGAGAAGGCACTCATTGTAGTGAAGAGTTCTTGTAAGTGTTTGTTTTCGAGTCGTTCAGGAACCAAAATATATGCATATATATATAACCATATTTAATGGTTTTATTATGATGAGAGTGAGAGGGAGATATACAAAATGATATAGTGATCACGAAATGTATAATAGAAAAAATTTATAACACTGGTTAACATGCCATTTGATCTAATTTATTAACATTTTTTATTTTATTACATGTCTGACTTTTTGCACATCATTTTTATGGTCCGCGTAAATAAATGATAACCCGTATTATGTATTTTTGGACACTGAAAACGAATTTGATAATAAAAAAGTTCGTTATCGTCCAAACACTGCAAAAATAATAAATTAATAACAATTTTAAAAATCTTCATGAGCCGAGTAAATTTTTTTGACTAAATAGAATGAATGACTTAAAGATCTGACTTTTCTCTTTAATTTGCTATTTTTGTATCATTGCATGACTATTGTTTTGACCGAGTTATTTGTGATCAATGCAAAAACCACACTTTAAACTTTGAACGGTTTTAATTAGGGAACAAAAGAAAAACTCAAGGGAATATTTGAATAGCTGAAAGTCTTCTCTTCATAACGGCTAAAAATTGTAGGATAGTATACGTGGTATAAAAAAAGTAAATCGAAGAGAAAAGTCTGATTGAAAAATTTATGAAGGTCCGTGAAAGCTCTCAAACTTGATATACATTTTTTTTGACAACAAAATTTTTTTAGTGGTCAGCGAGCTTCCTTATTGTGAAATTCGTTTTTTGACTCCCAAAAATATATAAGGAAAACGTAGTTTTAAGAGTACAAGAACTTTATTTTTTTGTGGGGCCGTGTTATTATTAATTTTTTTCTTTAACAATTATCAAATCTCATTCTATCGAAAATTTATTTCATTAGAGGGAAAAACAGACTACACAACGATAATGTATACGTAAAACATAAACTGACGTAGCGAAAAATTTAATTAACTTTTCTGTTTGGTCTGTATTTTTAGGAGTTGGCGTTTATGCTGTTAAGATTTAGTAAATAAATATTTTTGAAATTGATTTTATTGATAAAAATAATCCTAAACAATTATTATTTTGTATTTAATTCAAATATGAAATGTTATAATCCCAATTTTGGTTTTCGCCAGTAGATACATATGATTTTTTCATTCAAAATGTACTCTTCCTCCCGGAATTATCATTTTCCATCTCGGAGTATACTCTCTATCTTTAACACTGGCGGGTATCTCAATTAGCATTTTATGAAACAATTTACTTAACCCTTTCAGGTGAATTTTTAAAATTAAAAATAAATTTTAAAAGCACTCGGATTGGCACAGTAATTAGAGCCCTGTAAATGTAATGGGTAAGGCCGAAAGGGTTAAATGTATATTTTACTATAACTGAGAAATAACACTATACTTCCACAATGAATCATTAATACAGGTGGCAGTGTTGTCATTGTGTTTAGTTTTATTCTTGTTGAGCGCGATAGCTGGACACGTCTGATATGGATTATTTATTGTTTTCGTGACTGCGCCGGACAGCCTCTGTCCAATTTACTGACAACTTAATGTGACAAATTATTTTTTAAATGCATTTCAACAATATACTCAAATATAAGGTAAATAGTAATATTGTCTGTGATTGGGTGTTTGATTTATTTAGTCTATGGACTGGTTATAATCAGATGGTAAAGAACGGTTAAAAACAATTTACTCATCAAATTTAATTTTATAGTTTTTGTACTTAATGATTATTTAATTTATATTTTTACAGAAATCAGAACAATGACTAAAAATATATATTTTACGTTTGATTAAATCTTGTTAACATACATTCCTATGTTTTTTTGTGGCCTTCTATCTTCGATGATTTTTATTTTTTTATTTATTTTTACATTTGTTTAGTTATAAATTATAAATACTTATATTTATTATTATATTCTTTCCCATGTTTATTTTATTAAAATGAACTTATAGTATTCACTATATGATTTTTTTTTCACCAAGATATGGTACTGGCGCCAATCTTAAATGCTTTAATATTGTTTTTTTGCGATTGATAGGTTACTTTTTTTTAATTCTCATGAACTTATGTTATTAATAAAACAAATACCTCTTTATTAAATCAATTTAATTATACGTCAGCAAATATGGTTTGTCAATAATGTCCACTTAAAACCGAACTAAGTCCGTTAATTAACCATTTCTGCGAACTTTGCCCAGCAGTGATGTGCAATGCTGACATTGCCCGGACAGTATCGAATCTGCACATCCCGCGGACTTTGTTCGGAACATATAAATTTAGTTCGATCATTTTTTTAATTTGCTTTCTGTATTGGAATAATTTACAGACTTATTGTATTTTTAAATAAAAGATTGTAATAATTATTATTATTGTAATTTTTCCTAAAATTTAAGTCCCAGTTTTCTGAGTAAGTGTTATTAAAGAAAGGCGCATATCTCGTAAATACGAGACATATGAGTACTCAAACAATAACTTGAATTAAACATTTTTGACGCAAAACGAATTCAAAACAAAGACTGTTTTAATTGCAGAGATTACTGACTGATAATAAAATAATAATGAATGCATAACGAGATGAATATTTTTTCTCTCTAATTATTTTCTTCATGGTGTGAAACACACAATGCAAATGTGCCACGAGTATGATATTATACATATATAATACATATAACTGGCCTCCCCCTGTGCGTTAAAATAGAATTTTTTGTGACATACAGTAATGTTTACGTCATTGTGTGGATTTTATGAATACGTAAATTAACTAAAATCAGTCACTTGTGACTAAATTTAAATGTGATTGCTTAAAATTCTTGCTAATTTATTCGTATTTCAAAAAAGGTGTATTACATTCTAATTTTATGTATTCTTTTAATGTGTAGATTAAGAAGCAACACCATTGTGAAGGATTGAAAAACTGCTAATTTTTGTAAATTTTATTAATTAATTATTTTTGGATTGAAGAAATGATATGTTATTAAGGATACATCAAAAAATGTTTTTACAAATTTTTATTAAAAAATATTTAAAAATTACATAGTAATAAAATATAATATAGCAACTCGGAAAAATTGTCTCCGGATGGTGCACTGAATATCTTCGTAGTCTTAAAAAATAAAAAAAAAACACCGAACATTTTATTAATCTCTATGAATGTAAATATCGTATGCGTACTCGTTAATTATTGTTCATTTAAGTCAGCAAAAAATATTAATTTTCAAAATTTAAAAAGGGCTACGCACAAACTTAGTTACTGCGATTACAAAAATTTTCGTTAAAAAAAATATAAATCGGACTATGATTGCTCGAGTTATCGCATACACTAGTTTGAAAAAAGTCGTTTCGAGAAAAACGTGATTGAAAGTTTTTTCGTCAATTTTTTATATTTTGATTTGAAATTTTATGGAGATATTTTTGAATGCATAGGTATACTATAAGAAAATATTATAAACAAAAATCGATTTTTTTATCCATCACAATGGTGGGTTCTGAAAAATTTGATTCTCAAATAGAACAAATTTAAAATAAATATTTTACGGGTTCAAAAATAAAATAAATAAATTGTGTAATTTTTTTTTTCATTTTACAATAAATGTTTATTATTTCAGAAAGAACAGTTCACATATAAATCAATCAGTTGAGACTACGCAGTCTGATAACATATCAGTAAAACCACCTTCAAAGTATGTAAATAAAACGACACACAAAAATACACACATACACATATGAATACATCTATGTAAACTATACTAACACATCTACTTTTTATAATATGTGTACAATGTACATATATACCTTTCTCATTATATATTGAGGTTAGTGCAATAGAATGAGAGAGCACTTTATTGTGTAGAGTGTATGAGCGAGGTGGGAAGACACAATATATATTTGGTTTGTTAGTAGTGTCTTGCTGTCAAATGTAAAAGTAGTAAGGGGTATGTGATGCTTGAACAGCGCGATCGGTGGTGGGTTTTGGAACTAGGGGGCAGTAAAACAATGTGTGTGGGTGTTATAAAAACATATGAGGTATTATGGGATTGATGAAGAGATTGTCTACATACATAGTGTAGCGGGTTATGGAAGGCTGGGGCCCAGAGCGAAATGTAAATTATGCCCTCCTTACCTACCACCACTGGTGGCATGTTATGAAATATTATAAGCTTAACTCAAATATATCTTTTAAATACCCCCTAGCATTTGGGACCCGGGATGAACGGCCCTATCTATCGCCAGGAAAATAAATACAGTAGCTGGGTCTCTTTTTATGAAGTAGAATAAAAAATCGTTTGCATTGTAAAATTAGGGATACATTCCATAATTTTCTAAAACCTCATCAAGCCAAATCAATTAATTAAAGTAGGTCGAAAATCGTGTAAAAAAGTTTCTGAAAATTTACGAAAATAAGAATGTCTAAAAAAACATTTGTGATTTGGTGTGAAATCTTGTCGAACCAAGATTTTAATAATAACAAAACATTTACATATTGACAGCTTTCATTAAATACCCCACTCGCCGAAATGTGTAATCCCTGAATTTGGATGAAAATCACACTGCGTAACTTCAAATCCGCGTTAAAAGAGTACATCAACTGTTTTACTAGCGATTAATTGTACATAACGTAATGGGTAATTTTACTGTTTAAAAAACTTGAATTTATTTTGTTAAATTTTCTATTAAAAAATAGACAACAGACTATTCATATGACATATTCAGAGTTCCACATAGTATGGCGAGGGGGGTCACAAGTTGACGCAAGGGGAGAGCATAGACTATGATCCACGCAATCTGATATGCAACGTCTGCGGCCACTAAAAGCCTCGTGGGTCGCTTGTTTGCGACATTACCCTACACACACACACACACACATACATGTGTATAACTGACGGCCTGCACACAGAAGCACATGTGAGTGATTAGAAAAAAATATCATAGGTATTGTATTTTATTGTGGTTCGCTAGGAATAAATAAACATTGTGCGTGAAATATGTATGAATATATGTAAAATTACCTGATTTTAACATTCTTAATATTTTTTCTGATTTCTTAATTACAAGTAATAATATAAAACGTACATACCTACGTGACTAATTTTTTAAAAGAAAAGTTTTATTTTTTCTACATAGCTCGCGGGCCGCGATCAGTTCGTAGCTTGTGACAATATTTTGATTACCATGAATTTTCCATTAAAAGAAACAATTTTGAAATTTACAAAATCTTTTTATATTTAAGTTTGATGGGATGCCTTATATAATAGTAATTTAATAATTAATTGTAAGAGTTTATTAAATATAGTTATTTTCTTTGAAGATTATTTTATTCTATCAGGATTTTAGAAGTTGTGAACTCTTTTCACTGAAGTTCTGAAATTTCATATAAGAAGGTAATATTTTCCAATGTACGAGTATACTCACTATTAAAATAAAATAAAAAATAACAGAAAAAGTTGACACTTTAAGTTGGTACTCCATTTGATACCTATCTGTGAAATAAAAATGGTTTAAAATTTTAACATGGGTAAGTAAAAACCGTAGTGTAAATTGTAAAAAATAAATTTAATTTTTTACTTTCAAGATAATGTTAATTGGATTATTCGTTCTGAATGTAATGAGCAAAACAGTTAAACTGAAGCGTTAGGGGGGAGGGAAGGTGTTTAAGGAGGCACGCGAGACTGCAGATATAATAAAAAAAGAAGATTTTGTATTTAGATTTGGAATCGTAGGTATTACTTTAACAAATATTTATTACAATGTAAATTAGTTGCTCAGTTTAATTGTGTTATTAATATTATAAAATTCGTAGATTTTTATCTTTGAAAAAATAATATGTCTAATAAGTATATACACATTTGCAAAATAGGTTTAAATATTTATATATGTACTTAAGTCAGTTTTATGTTAAGCAAAGTAATATTAAAATATATTAAGTATTTTAATTTGCATACATACATATATTGTGAAAACTATTTTTTAAATGTTAAATATTTTTTGTAACGTTCTTTTTTTAGATTCTAGAAGATTATATTATTTGACATTGCGATCCTCTTCGCACTTGAGAAAAAAACTGCTGTGGCTACCACGAGACTTTTTGATGTACATTATACATAATCGAATATTTTCAAAAATATTTGTTAGATTGAATGTATAAAGTCGTAAAAAAATTATTTTGATGTATTTTTCTCAAATTACATGTACATGATCCACTTAAATATTTTTATTTTTATTAATTCCAGGTCAAGGCACTCTCACACAAATCCATATTGAATATTATGCATATCTTTTAATGAATTCACCAGTGTCAAGAGTACGTCTAGTCCGATACAAATGTGCCCATTTCATATTACTTTAATTAACGATTATAAGTTTGTACAAACACGAGGCAAAATGCGTATATGTTTGTTACATTTTCATTTGACTGGATGGAATAATTAGAATGTTAATTAAATGAACACCCAAGAATTAGCTGTGATATTTTGTGACGTGCTGTATAATTTATTTAATTAAGTATCCGCACCCCTCACCTTGTATGTCTATGTGTGACTGTGTGTGTGTGTGTGTATGTGTGTGTGAGTGTGTCATATCGCGTCCACATGCAACCGAAGGGGATGGGGTAATGCATATTTTATGTATGACATGATAAAAATTATAGTCTGATTTTTTGATGAGAAATATCAGATGTAAGTGATCAAATGCTTATTGAATAGTAGCTAGAAATTTATCACAGCTTCGCACGCGTTTTTTTCGAAATGTTTTTCAAATTAAAATATTACCTAACTATTTTTTTTCTTAATACGTGCCTGACTTAATGATTCAATATTTTATATCTATACAATCCGATTTGAAAATAATAATTCAATTTTTTAGTATCAAACTTATACGACAGTTCTCTTGGAGTTTTTGACAGATAGTTGCATGCGCAGTAAGTAAAAATAAAGGCACAATGTAAAGTATATTTACTAACTTTGAGTAAAAACGGTAAAAACCAACTTACTGCGCATGCAACGATCTGTCAAAAACTCCAAGAAAACTATCATATAAGTTTGATACCCCGTTTGAAAGTGTTTGCAAGCTAGCAAATTTTATTATTTATTATTTATTAATACCGGACATTAATTATAAAATATTATAAATTTTGGTTTAACACCATCATAAATGACAACTATCACTTCTCTAGTTGCGTTCAGGGTGAAAATTTAGTAATGCAACGAAAATGCGCGCGCACCATACAACGGAAACAATTTAACACCAAGAAGTTAGGTTAGGTGTAGATAATACAGATTTCTGTTATAATAGTCAGTAAAACAGGTTTTTAGTTTTTCATTTGCACGCTAGATGTCACTACGCCAAAGAAGTATAACTTCTAATGCGTGTACATAAGTAGGTACACACACCCATTTTTTATACGTCGTTTATAGGCAATATAACCAATTTCGGTAGTTTTCAGACTTTTTGTCTGACTGTCTGGCTAATTCTTGGTTCCGATTTGATACGAAAACTTCTGAGCGATTTTGATGTATCTTTCACCGTACGAAAGCCAAAAATCTAGAATAATTTTTGAAATATATGATAATGGTCCTATCAAGGAAAATTTACATTTATCGTTCATAATAAAAATGTATTAAAATCAAAAGTAATAACTTCAAAAATCTTAAACATTTTCATTCTACAGACAAAGCCTGTATATACAGATTTAAATATAAGTATGGTAATTTTGTAATTGGCTTAATAAAAAAATGTTAATAAAATAAAAAAAAATTAAAAAATAAAACAACAAAAAAAAATTAAAAATTAAATACAAAAAAAAAACAATGTTAAAGCTGTCTAAAAAGTTGAAGAGAAGCTAGAAGACAAAAAAAAGAATAAATAAAAAAAAGTTAAAGTGTGTATTCAAAAAATTAAATTCAAGATAAGAATTGGAGGTTACAAAAATTAAAATAAGTTACAAAAACGAATCAAATAAATTCTACCCTCCCCCCCATATTTCCACACATACATGCGGGTGTATTAAATGGTTTTAAACTCACAGGGTGACCAGCACTACCACCACAGTTAATAATTGCGTGGTCTAATTCCACCCGTAAAGCAAATAAATTGAAGAGGTAATTGTGTAAGTAACAAGTTGGGGGCGAGAGTGACTGACTGACGGCTCTGATAAAGAGGCTTGATTACCGCACGTCATGTATGCAAATCAACCTCCTCCTCCCCACCTTGTGAGTTTAAATCACTGCTCTCTCTCGCACTGACACCCCTTTCACTGCCCTCCAGGTCGCGCACTTTCTGGCCGAATCACTGTCAAATTATAAGAGTATTATGTAAGCGTTTATCGTATTGTTTTCTATTTGCTTATTATTAAGTCCTTCAGAAGCTAGACTGTTAAATCATAAATTGTGAATTTTAAAATACTTCAATTTTTCGTATAACTTATAGGTATATAGTCAGTCAAAAGTAAGAATCAGCCAATTTATTTGCATTATATCAAACAAAATGACTTGATTAAAGTTCTATAGGAAATGTTAAAGCATTTTTAAAGTTTTTTATTTTGCTTTTCTTTTTTCATCATGACTTTGATCTATATTATACATTATAAAACGCAACGTGTTTCTGTCTGTCTGTTATCAGTCGAAAACTACTTATCCGATTTACGTGGTTTTTTTAATTCATAGATATGTTCTCTTCCCAGGTTTTAGTATGTTACGTTAGGTACCTATACAGTGACGATAATCCTTAATATATATAAAGCTCCACGTCTCTCTGTCTGTCTGTCTGTAGTCTGCCCGTTAGTGCGCTTATCACTCGAGAGCCACTTATCAGACTTATGTGATTTATTTTTTAATTCATAGGTACATTCTCATAGGCTATATTTTGTTACGTTAGGTAACATAACAACTAAGCAGTGACGATAATAGTAAATCAAGTCAGAAAAAAAAATTCCGCCGGCGCGCTGTTTTGCAATACACTACCTAAACCGTTAAATATTATACAATATAATGTAGTAAAGAATTGTGCGGAATAAAAAGATCTAAAATAATTCACCTATATTTAAAAAAAATCTAAACAATAATTCCGTAGTCCATGCGAACGAAGCTAGTACTATATACATAAGTCATGAATCATCCTATATAAATAATATAAATAGTTTTAGATTAATTTGGAAATATTTTTAGTTTATAAATATTTCTAAATACTATAATAATTAATATGTTTGTTTTTAAATAGTTAAAAAAAATATTTTAATTAATTTATTGCAGTTATCAATAAGATAAAAGGATTAGTGAGGATTATTAAATAAAAAATATAATATACATAGTAAAGATAAGTTATTCATAAACATAATTACACTGATTTTATCAACTATCAAGTGATTTTTTCATTGTATTATTATTGATTATAAATAATATTATATTAAGTTAAAATACATGCAAATAAATTCTTGAGATTAAATAAAACAAGATATTATATATACATATATATTTTTTTGATAATACAAATTCACTAAAAATAACTGCAATGATATAATTTTTTCGATTAAAATATTATTGATAAATTTTTTTTAGCAATTTTTATACTATAAAAAAATATTCTTTCTGAAAATATTCAAATAAACCTCAGTTTTGAAAACTGCTAGATCTATTTTTTACGCTTTTGACTTAAATACTATATATAATAGTAGGCAAGTTTACGCTATTTCAAACAGTAAGAAAATTTAAAAAAATAACAAAATTGTAGCAAATGACATTTTAGAATCACGTCATCAAATCAAAATGTTACGTAAATAGCAGCATAACTAGGAATGCAAAATATGTAAAAGGGAGCCCAAAAATGAAAGTATTTAAGATTAAAAAAAAAAATTAACTGATGTTACAATAGTAAACATCATTATTAGTATAAAAGTTATGTCATTTATCAACTTTATACACTAATCCACCGAAACCGAATATTAACGAAGAATGCAATGATAATTTTTGTTACATATTTGGGGGGTCGAGTTCTCCACGTTAATGCCGTTGCTGCGTCGAGTTGCGTTTGACTAGGCACAGCGTTTTTTGAACTTTGAAAAAAACATTTTTATTTAGGTAAAAAATCCTACGTGTCGTAAATATTTTAACTCACTTCCCCTTCCCTGGAGTTCAAGGGCCTTAAGAGTTGCTAAATACTAGTTATGCACTATTAAATATACGTACCATATTTTATATTGTTAACATTAACAATAGAAAATAATAATTACAGAAAGTAAATAAAATAAAATTTTGCACGTTAAGCGAATTCCGGTCATAACTTTAAACCCTAATTTTTACCCCTGTATGTTTATCAACATATATAACATATCTGCAAACGAAAAGAAATAAAAATATTAAATCAAATAAACATTAAGTCATTATAAAAGTTCACCTCTACAACTAACAGAGAAATAAAAACAAATAATAATACTCATTAAATTTCAGCGCGAATTGCCAAACATTTACCTGTGAAAATTAATTACTTCACATTAACAAGGATATTCCATTACTGGAATATTACTCTTATCAAGCACAAACAAAGAAAAAAATATACACAAAAAACAAAGAATTACACTAAAATATTTGTAGCATTTCGGTAACGATAGCTAACATAGTGACATAATTATTATTCCATTCTAAGAATCGTGAATATAGAATATATTCTGTGTGTGTGTGTGTGTGTGATATTATGTGGCTGGCATGCCTAGTTTGAAGCTCGGCTCTTAGCGATTCCATGCACAGGGAAAACTCACGACCCCCTTTTTATCCCCCTGCTCTCCTCCTGAACAGGCACGCAAGCTTCAAACGTTAATTCCAGGTCTGTATTTTTATTCTATTATTTATTTTAGATTTTAAAGATCAATTAAACAAGCGTTTTTAATTAAAACATATATTTTACGTTAAGTCCGTCGATCCAGACTATTGTACCGGTCCAGGTCCAGTCTCGCTCCAATCAAATATAAATAAACAATAAACAATTAAAGCATTCACACTATAGGTATCGTGCCAGTCTCGGTCCAGTCACGTTTCGATACAGTATTTACTATACTGAATATTTGACTGGAGCGAGACCGGACCGGGACCAGCACGATAGTGTGGATCGACCCTAAATGTCAAAATAATATTTAACTAAAAGGGCTCCAAGTAGTAATTTATTTTGAAGTTGTTAAAATTACCTTGAGCAGATTATAAGAAACGAATAATGTTCCCTTCTATCTGAAGTAAATTTTTAAAAACTATTACTTCACCCCTTCCAGATTTAAATGTTGAATCTGCCCTGGTATCAGTATACTGTATTCAATATTTCCATATTTTAATGCCAGGCCTGCACGGGCGAGCCTGAGGTCAAGTGTAGTGAAGGGGTCACTTATCGCATACTGAGATCAGACATTTGGCGACTCCTATACCACATGCATAATCGATTCACACAGAAATACTAAATAAAAATTATAACCTACAATAAAACAGCCTCGGAATTATTACAATTGTACAGCGTTTATGTGATACCATTCCTTGTGTAGGTTTCACTTGACCGGTGGTTATATATTTATTAGTTTATTAATAGTTGCACGTGATAGGTGTTAACCCTCTCTTGCACGATGTTTGTGGAATTGATTTAAGCTTAGAAAATATATAATAGCATATATGACATAATTGTAACATTTGCAACTTAATATTATTTTGGGTTGTATATTCGTCCGCGTGGAATTTGTATTTTTTTGTCCTTCTTCAGGATGTAAGCTATCTCTCTGCCAAATTTCATCATGATTGGTTCAGCGACTTAGTAGTGAAAAGGTAACATACAGACAGTTACTTTCGCATTTATAATATTAGTATGGATTAGAAATTTCGAAGTGGAGTATCCTACAAGATCGAAAATAAAATATAAAATAATGTTTAAAAACTTAAAAATAACCCTAAAAACACTGAAAAGTATGCCTTAGATTTAACAGTTTTTGAAGTTGATTTTCTTTTTTTTTATTAAAAAGTTTTTTAATGGCTTGGCACCGACTTCAGAAACTATAAAATATAATTATTAATGTAAAATTGTATTTTTTATTTTTCTCTTTTAAGTGGCGTAGAAATCCATGGTCAGATTCTGATGAAATTTATATTTTATTTATATATTATAGTTGCATATTTGTCGGAGTTGTGTTCGAAAATACATAAAAAAATATACAGAAAAATTGAAAGGCCTTTCCTTTTCTGAAGTCCGTGGTCAGATTTTGAAAAAATATATATGGGAGTTCCAAATCGGTGAATGTTTGTCGGTGTTATGCCCGAACGTAATATACGTTATAATAACGTAAAAATATACAGACGAATTGAAACCTTCCTCGTTTTTTGAAGTCGGTTAATTATACAAAAATCAAATCAAGTCATTGACTATACATTATTTTTGCAATGACTTTAGAATGGAATGGATATTTTTGTTACTTGACTAGAGATTGGTGTAGTTTTTTTTTTATGTACACTGTATTTGTAACTACCTTTATAGATACCAAAGATAATACCCAATTTTCTGATAAATTATGTTGTTTTTGAAATAAATATACACAGGTATATGTGAAAGAAAAAAATGTTTAGTGGCTTTTTGTTACACTAATGACCTTTCTGAACATTTATATCTACTGGTCGATTTTTTTAAATTTTAACTGTGAACTTACCTATATAATTTTTATATAAAAAATATAAATAACTTCCCCTTTAATAGATTTTATTGAAATATAAGAACGATCAAATATAAAACAACCCTATATAAATTAAATATAAAATTATCGTTCGTTTAATTAATATGTAAATTGAAATAGGTTTCAGTTAGGTTATTTTGTATTATTATATACGGGAGATTTTTAATAACGATTGCATATAATTAAAGGTTTGTATTTAGTGTGTATTTTATTACTTTATACATTGTAGGAATCACACTGGATTATTATAATTGTTTGAATGATGTATTAAAAGCAATATATTTAACAGTATTATTTGATTATAATTTTTTTATGTAGAGTATATATACGATATTTTAAGTTGTATTTGTGCAAAATATACAAACAATTGATTTTTTATCATTCTTTATTTTTCTTAATATCCGGTATTATGAAGAAAAAAAAATGATCTAAAGCCTAAAATTTAGATAATTTTTTCTAGATTAAAGAAGCTTAAACCAAATGTTTTCTGCAGGTTTAAATGTAAGCGTATTTATTAATGATTTTATAGTGTGGAAAGCGTTTAGTGAGGTTTTGATCTAGGCAAATTATTATCATATTATAAGGCAGTGGTCCCAAACTTATTTTTTCGCGGAACCCTTACACGATTTTTCAAAAACTATAAGTAAAAAAAAATTGAAAAATATTTTACTAATATAATTATGTTTTCATTTTTGAAGAATATTCGAATTTGTCATACATTACTATGTATATACCTATAGTAGTATTTGAAAATCATTTTATATGTTCAAATAATATTTCTATTACCCACCTTAATGTAGGAAGCTAACATATGTACAAATATTTACATACATGTAGTTATCGAATATTTAAATATTTGCTTTACAAAAATGTGTATTATAATATGTTAAATATATATATATAATAATAGACATGACATATGTAAGTTTACTTAAATCTCTAGTAACAACATTATATATTTAACGTAAAAGCAGCAACAATAATAATTTACATAAAATATCATTATTTTATTACTGGCAAATCGCAATTTTTTAATATGGGGCCCTCTAAAAACCAAGTCGTGGGGTGGGGTGAGACCCTTTAGGTCCTGCACACAATCAACTTCAACATGGTATGACAATTAATACTTGAATACTGATTATTAATTGTTTCCATATTATTTATTTTTCTTATACGTATTTTTTTAAAATATTTTTGAAAATTTTTAATGGAATTTGTCAGAATTAGAACTCACCTTTGTATTATAAAATTGTTTTTTAACATCGATACAAAAATGTTTTCAAATAAAGATTTTTGCTAAAAACGAATCTTTTTGGTTAAAAAATCGATATTGATTGCGAGTAATTTTTAACATGAACTCTGAATTGAATTTAAAATAATAAATAAACAACATAATCCTATGGCGAAACTATCCAAAAGACAGGATGTCCCACGAGAAGGTGTTGAAACTAATCAGCTGTCATTTTCAAATGGATGCAGTTATTGAAAAAAAAATTGCGTTGAAAAGAATGTTTCTTTTCGATGGGAAGTGTATGGCAGTTCTTGTAGGGGGTTTCGTATTAAATACGGAAAATATAAAGTTAAGAGTGAAACCACACTAAAAAGGTTATAACTCATTATTTATTTAAACTTATGCGTTAAAAATAAATTGACGCATAAACTTTCTTCTAAGTATAAATTTTCTTATTTTCTACGTTATTTTTTTTCAATAAAGGCATCCTTTTGAAAATGACAGCTGATTAGTTTCAACACCTTCCCATGGGACATCTTGTAAATTCAAGTTCGCATACAAATTGTTTGAAATATACATACATAAATATGATCAAAATTATCTATATTTTTTTTCTCGTATCATTTTCATAATGGCCAGCTACTCAATGATTGTCTTAAATACAACAGAACAAATATTTACACAAGAATCTCAAGAACTCAATCAGTGAGATTTCGTTTGAATGGACGAATTGAATCGTCGATATTTAAGTGTGTTAGTGTCGTATAGAAGATCTTTAACCACTTAAACATGATTTCACCGTATCGCCGCTGTTCCTTCTACAAACACAGCAACTACTCAAAGCTGCCGAATGGCTTAGCTATTGTATTTTATAAAACTGTTTGATCAAACTATATATGTATATAGTTGTACTACATGGGCTGAAAAGTCATTGGCCTAACAATGAAAAATAGATTTTTTTAATGAAAAAACTCTTTTATTCTTCGAGATAATCTCCATCTAGATTAATGCACTTGTTCCAACGGTCTTCTAACATTTCGATACCGGTCTTATAGTGGTTTGCGTCAAGTACCTCAAAATAGGCGTTTATTTCTAACTCGAGTAAAATCTTTTACCAGAGAGCCACGTAGTAGACGCTGGTCACAAATCGCTTGAAAAAATCCTCCTTATTACAGTGAAATAGTGGCAAATTATTTTGTTTTGAACGTCAAACACGTTCATCTTTTTGGTCAATTGTTAAAAAACGCGGTACCTATCGCGCGCAAAGCTTTTTCATACGTAAACATTCATGAAGGATATGACCAGCACGTTCCTTTGAGATGTCTATGGTGTTAGCTGGCTCACTCACTTTTCACTACATTCAATACAATTTTACGAATTTTTCGAATGTTTTCTGGAGAAACTGCCTCATTTGGCCTACCTGAACGTGGTGCATCATTTGTGCTCGTACGGTCAGGACGAAACTCAGCAAACGAATATTTTACGGTTGAATTAGCTGGGGCAGATGTGCCGTAACACTTGTCAAGCCATTCCTTTGTTTGACGGTATTTTTTTTAAGCGGTGGAGAAATTTTAGTTTATAATAAATTAAAATGTATTTTGTTTGTTTATTTAAATAATTATTTGCTTATGAATGACGCAGTTTCAGAATAATATAAAAATTTATAATAATTAAATACTTAGAGTTTTTAAATTCTAAAAGTTGAATTTAATTGACATTTACAGTCACAAGTCTTCATATTATCAACACAAATATTTATTTTTTGGCTAAAGTTAAAAATGTAAAATCAGGTTTCAAACATAAGTATTAATATTGTATCATTTAAAGTGAATAGTTCATACTTTGATTTCGATCATTGATTGTTTCTAGCGTTAAATTTCTTTTGTCACAGACTATATATGCTATATATACATCCTTATTATACAGTTGAAGAATCTTAAAAATTCTAAGAATTGCTCTGTTAAGCAATACCAGTATATAATTTGAACCATGTTGTATCCAACTAATACTTATATACAATACATCCATGTACATTAAAACAAATCCAACCATGTTAAACAACTCAATAATCTCAACAATTCAAAGAATCGGACATGTATCTGAGTGCGCCATGACTGAAACAAAAGGCGGCGCGGTTCCCATATTCCGCTCGTGAAAACACGTCACGCGCATTGAGACGTCAGAGAGAGCTATCCTGTCAGATGCCACACGCCGCCAATTCTGATATGTTGTACATACTTGTTGTTTGTGTTACCGCACGCCGCCGATATCTCTCCGAACTTTTGTAATTTGCACATGATGTTAACTCGTTGTGATGTGTCGTGTTACCCTTTGCCAGTGAACTTGATCCTGTTAGTTTTGCCTCGTTTAGAAGCCAAACTTGATGGTTCGGTACTTGATAAATGTATTCAAATATTTTTTTAGAAAACATAACAAACGTTAATTAAATGAAAGCTTTTCTTCAAAAAAAGGAGGACGTTCTCAATTCGACAAAATATATTTTTTATGTATGTTCGGGTATAACTCTGACAAATATGTACCGATCTCACCATGGACTTCAAAAAGGAGGGGGTTTTCAATTCAGCTCTAAATATATTTTTAAGTATGTTTGGTTATGACTTCAACAAATATACACCTATTTGAACGATTTTTGTTTATTTGAAAGAGTATACTCCTGAGATGGACTCCTATAAATTTTATCATAATCTGATCATGGAATTCAAAGTTACGCCACTCAAAAGGGAAAATATAAAAAATTTTAAGAAAAAGTTAAACCGACTAAAATAAACCCTAAAAACACTGCAAAATATATAATAATTAAATTTAACAGTTTCTGAATTCGGTGCCAAGCCACTAAAAACTTTTTAAGAAAGAAAAAATTAAAACTGACTTTTTCTGTATATATAGGTCTTACGTAAACATACCGACAAACTTTCAGAAATTGTAGAGGACATCAAAATAATCGTTTTTTGTTAATAAACCCATGTCCTCAAATGAGCCGTTATAGCAGTAGAGCAAAAGAAATGACCCCGTACAAAAGTAATGAATTTTGCCTTGTGGTTGAAATTTTTTGTGGAAACGATAGTTCAACGTGTGCTGACCAAAAGTTGTAATGGGTGCAAACTACGAAAATCCATAATTTGTGCTCCAGGGGGCATCCAAACATTTTATGTTAAATACCTACTTACCTACACTGTACTGTGTATATACTTTCATGATTTTATGTTTATATTTATTTCTATTTTTATCTCCTAAGGGATCAACTTTTAAAAAAATTTGCGAAGAAAAAATTAGTTAATGAATACAAAGACATTTTTTTAGAATATTTGGTGACATTTCTTAGTTTTTTGGTTGGGCACTTTTTTTACAAAATTAATAAATGTTATAAAAAATTCTTAATAATGTTTATCACCTATTATAACTTTTGATCAACAAACTTTGAACTATCATTTCCCAAAGTTACAAAAAATTTCGACCAAAAAGCAAAATCCATTGCTTTTGTGCGAGGTCCTTACTTTTACTCCTGCTGAAACGGCTTGTTTGCTTTTTGAGCACGGTATTTTTTATGTACTTTACTTAATTAAAGAGTTGTAAGTACTACTAAGCTATTCATCGAGACTGTATAACGAATATTTTAAGATCAGTCTTAAATTTCTGTAATTTACAGTTCTAGTAGACTATATCGCCAAACAGATTTTTTCATCCACTCTGTAGTTATGTTGAATGAAATCATAATTGATTTTAAGCATTTGCATGTTTCACCATCAGGAAATAATTTGGAATGCTCGATTATCAAATGAGAAATTTAAAAACGAATTGCTATAATCTATGAAAGAGATTTTTTATATATCAAAATTGCATACACGAAAAAAAGATCGTAAAAAATCCGTGAACAAAAATTATAGGCGACATGTCATATATTATGCAATGGAACTTACAATTAGTTCGAGTGCTGGAAATGAAGTTACATGTCCAAAATATGTATCAAAAACAAATGTAGTCATAATGTTGTATGTAACAAAACAATTTTTTATTGAAAAAATAGATCAGACACGTACAAAGAAAAAAAGAAATATTTTTAATAAAATGTATTAAAATGTAAAGAATTTGATTTTGAAAAAATAAATAAATAAGGATGAAGTCGTGGCAAAACTTCTGGTTCAAATATAATACTATTTATACTAATGCAAAATATGTATAAAACTATAGTGAAGGTTATCTTTGCTTAATCGAAAGTTTATAATAAAAAAACTATGTGGTTTATAAAAAAATAAAAAACATTAATGGAAATACGAACAGAATCTTTCAAAATCTAAAGCAATAGATTTTATATTAGAATTGCAGAACAGAAAAATCGCTCAATATTTTATTTGCATAAAATATGTTAAAAAAAATTTTTATTTAAAATATTTTTGTATCTTTAATTTATTTGCAAATAATAATTATAATTTAATAATAATTTCAAGAATGAGTCGAGTGTCAGGTAATAGTATCAATACATTAATAGTTCTTCAATTAATTCGATTATATTTTAAATTGATAACACAAACTTTACATAGATTTACATATAGCAAAGTTAAGAATTTTTTAAAGGAAATGCAATTAGTATCAGTTTAATTATTAATAAATATACCTTTATAATTTTTAATGAATTTTATAATATTGAAAAAAAATCTCGACATGATATATTATACATTCCCAATTTTTTGCAGATTTTCCTCAGTATTACTTTCAGAGATATTTTTATGCTTGTTTTGAAAATTTGTTAAGTGAAAATTTTAATAATAACAAAATATTTTCATAATTTCATTGTCAGTTTTCATTTGATACTCCACTATGACTGAAAATTTTTTTTTAGTAACCCATTTGTTCCCTTAAAAAAGCGCTAAAAACTAAAAAAAAAAAATTATAACAGGTCTATTATATACATAGGTCCACCATTTACCATAATAATGCCAAACATCAGCTTTTTAGAACAAATGATTCAGTAGCTGGAAGGCTGTGACAATAATTGTTCCATTTTTTTTCCAATTTCGGTACGGAACATTACAAATATCAATTTTCTTGAGGTTAATTGTTTTGACCTCTTAACAACTTATACATATAATATACATATTATAGTATATCAATTAATAAATTAATTAATATTTACTGCATATTATGTTACATATTTAAGTATAAAAAATTTGAATTAATAATAAACTTTTTTGTTGCATATAATAATCATTTCTTGATAACATTGTCTATATGTATTATATTGTACATACATAGTGTATACAACACAAACATACAAATGTGGATATGTATAGAGATATTTGCGTGTATTGCTTACACAGAATAGTATTGTGACAGACACTAATTATAAAGCGTTCAGTTATCTTGTAAGACGTCACGGAAAATATTTCTATTAATGATTTACAGTGAACAGGTACAGAAACACGGATGACGTCGCAGAATTCCTTTTAAATGTTATGTTTCTATGCTTACTTCTTTATATCTAGTATCTATTTTGTAAGATTTTCAGAAATCTAACTCTTAATCCTTTTATCATTTATATATTATTAAAATACTAATACAATGGAAATTTGTGAATTTGAGTATCTACAAGTCGTTTTTCAGGAAATGTAATCCATTTTGATAGTTTTAAGAATTTCTGTTTTTATATATATATGTTGTCTATATTTGTTTGTTCAGAATTGACATGAAAATTACTGAACCGAATTTGATGAGAATTTCACTGATGTATGTACGATGATTCTGTAATTTAGTTTTTTTTAAGTATCGCAGTAGTTTTTGTTTACATGTTTTATAAAATTGATTCATCATCTTGAAATATTTATTACAAGAGATCAAAATATTATTAAGACACGAACATTAGTCATTATTTTAATATTATAGTTGTAATCATATCGAATAAAAAAATATTAGCACGCTACTTTAATAAATCTATACAAATTCAAACCAATTATTTGATAAGATAGAATATACTTATTTATAACTTTATTCGAGAGTTTTAATATCTATATTAGAAAAAAATACGTTTTATCACGTTATATTTAGGACCCATACTTATTACCTAAAAATGTTACCATTTACAGGGGATCCTCGTTAAAAAAATAAAAATATAAGTGCAAAAGTGCACAGTTGGAAGTTAAGTATGTGATATGCTATTTGTAAGTAATTTTAACGCAAAAAATACATCTTTATTAAGTAATTTTGGTCCACGTTTTAAGCGGATTCGCTTTTATAGGTATTTTTTGGTATCAATTACCCTCGGATAACGAAAACTCCCTGTAGTTCTAATTTCATTAATAGAAACGATTATTTACAACCACTATCACTATTATAGATATAAATTGTAATTTAAAGCATGTACTCGTATAGTGTAAATAATATTTTCCAATGTACGTCTATGAGATGTCAGAAGAAAAATATGTTTTCAAGTAAGAATTTAGAACTAACAATTATTAATAAACTAACTACTAATAATTAGATTGCCTTCATACTAATAATTGTTGAATTTTGTTGACATATAATATATGTATGTATATTAAATATATTTAAAAGAAATATAGAAAAAACTTTGTTAAAAATGACATTTGATGAAAGATGGCCGGTATCAATTTTTGATAATATTTTAATATAATGTTCTAGATGGTTTGTTTTTATCTATAAACTTCCCTAATAATCTAAGAGTTAACTCATATGTGCATATTTCGATTTATTCAATTCATCAACATTGTACATAATAATAAAAATCTCACCGGCTGGTTTGGGTACATTCCTCTTGACTTGCATCCATTTGTACGTGGGTACCGCTGGTTGCGTTGAAGGGGGATTAATTTGATGCGACGGTCCATGGTGAATACCTCCATGTATCCCGTGGTGCAAAGGTAAGTGTCCAGGGTGGTTCTCTGAGATCTGAGTTCGCGGCTCCTCTTTATAATGAAGCCCCTGGTACTCCATACAAGCCGTCGGTGGCGAACTTTGGTGATGCATCACTATATGGGGATAATTCCCATCACTTTCAGTGATTTGATATTTGTCATGCCCTAACCCGTAACTTTGAATTGTTTCATGCTGTCTTTGGATAACCATATCGTTCCTAGGTGAGTAATTTTGGTCGTAATGACCATCCTGGTGATAAACGTTATTTGCTGAAGGAGTATTACTTGGTCCGTAATCTAAATTAGTATAACTAAGTCCATTATCTGTATTAATAATCGAATGGTTGTCAACTACCGTCGCAGAATGGTGAGTTTGGTAGTAATGAGATAACTCCGACGGAGGTGGAGTGATCCCATCGATGTTCTGGTGTTGGTATAAGTTGTAACCATCTTCAGATGATGGGTATGTTACGTGGTGGTGATGGTTAGGCGTTATTGAATGGACGTTATTGTGGCTTTGGTAAGAGCTAGATTCTACCGATGAGTAGTTGTAGAAGTTAGAATGGTCGGCAGGACTGTAAGATGTACCATGATGTTGAGAATGTCCATAAGCTCCCATGTCCATAGTCATCATTTTTGTTTTAAATGTTTTTTGGTTATAGAACAACGTATCAAATACTATCTTCCGAATATTAGTTCACCGATTGATCATCGTAATCAATTTTTTCGTTATTACTTAGCGTCTTTAACTGATGATTAACTGGGGATATTTTTGTTTATATCGATGATACATCATGAAATTGGTATCAACAATATGCACATATATAACACAAACACAAATCGATAATTCGCCACTAAAATATATCCCTATTCACAGTTATCTATACAAGATAAAACTTACAACTACAATAACAATAATAACACACTGTTAAAAACGAGTAGACCAATATTGACTAATCAACACGGTATATATTGTCCAGGTGTTTTTATAGTAACACGTATGACCGCTAGAGGTGTCCACTATCGTATGGCCGATTCTCGCGGACGGTCACACACGTTCGCGGTGGCCACACCTCCTCGTGTATAAGTGTTGCGTGCAGGGGGCGGAGTCAGCGGCCACGTGGTGTCGGCGTAGCCAATCGTAAGCTGATGTCATTGGATGCTGTGATCTCGTATAATGGATTGGTTCCCATAACTATTATTATATGAGGGTAGCTGTTGTTGTTGTACTAGATAACATTTCAATTTTGTGGATATGAGGGTAATTTTTTTTTCATGTGTGTATAGGGTGGAGAAAGGAAATGGTTTATATATTTTTAATTTATGAAAAACTGTTTGTTATAGGTAAGTATTATATTAAAAAATAATTGTATGTAGGTATTTATTGAATTATTTAATGGTAGTTAATAATTATTACTACTAATACTTTAAATTAATTAAGTTACTGGTCCCAGTCTTGAACCCTTTAAGAGCAAAGTATATTGTTTTTTTTTGGAATTGGTGGATTATTTTTTTGAAATAAATATTTTTTTATAGTTTATACAAAGTACCTACCTCTGGTTGAGGACGGTCCCATTTGCATCCTAGTGGTATCCCAAAATATTTATTTTTTCAAGATATCTCGTTACGTAAAAATTAAAAAAAATCTTTTTTGTAGGGTATTCAATTTGACGTTTGCATAAAAGATTTAGATTGAAATTGTCAAAAATTAAAAATATAAAAAAAATTTCGAACTAATATTTTTTAATAAAATTGTATAAGAATCAAACGGTTAACCAATGCTAAGCAATTTATCTAAACACTTTTTCGGTTTTTATTTAAATTGTTCAATAATTAACTACCTTTGGTGAATTGAACATGGGGAAGCACAGTGCATTTACTTATTGGCAGATGTTTTTTTTTTATAAATGAATTCATACGACACTGAGTTTTTTTTCGATTTTAATCTCAGTCACGTGTACGAGACGAAACCGGCTTAATTTTTTTTGAGTCGGGATCGCGACGAGACTGTCACCAAAAACCGAGACGAGACGAGGATTAATCAACTCTCTCGTTTCGTTTCGTGTGCATCCCTATTTTGTTAGAAAAAATTAAATATACCTATGTACAAAAAAACTATGCATAAAGATGCAAGAATATTTAGAAAACGATTTAGGCATGCTAAGTATATTAATGGATTAAATGACATTTATTAATTTTTAAAACTGTATTTAAACAGTATGAAATTATTTATTTTATATGTATATGATAATGGATTTGAATACATATTATAATTATCTATATATTTATGTACCTATGTTCAAGTAGCAGTACAAACAATATTATTTTAAAAGTCAAAATGTTAATAACGATTTTATAATTTAAATGTTAATGTTTAATATGTTATTGTTGGTTAAATATAACCAGATGAATTTTGTTCAATTACAATAAAAGCAGTGTAGGTGGAACATTATGTTAGTTTCTAAAATAAATACGAACTAAATTGAACATAATGGCTCTTGTTTTTCGGTTTTTAACATCCTACGAACTACTTAAAAATAAAATCATTCCGAGAATACTAAAATATATAAAATAAATAATATTTGTGAAATCTCAATTTAGTTATTGGCCTTTAATTGTTATATGTATGTATATTTATTTTTAACCGACTTGAAAAAAGGAGCACGCAAATTGATAATGAATATATATCGTAACAACATGAGCAATATGTTTAATTAATAGAGTAAAGGAACCAAATATGAGACCCTGCCCTAAAATGAGACTCTTGTATAATAGACTAAATACAACGCATTTAACCAAAGTATAAATCAGAACGTACTTAGGTCATGTCGGCAACACTGTGTTATGGATTTGACAATTCTATCTGAGCCCCTTTGTTTACTGTATGTATTTTTCTGTTAAAGTTTTTAATTAAAGTGTAGTGATTGGAGTATTTCGTAAGAAAGGTAAGTCTAACTGTACATTATAGTGCATGTTATAACTATTTATAATATTTTAACAATAATATCTTTATAGATTTTTGTAGATGCATAATAAGAAAAATATTTTTTGAAAGTTCCTAATATGAGATAGAGTCTCATATTAAGGCAATTGTCTTTAATATACAGTGACGCTGATGCTCAATTCCTATTTTGTGGTTGCTACTATTCGAAAGACAAGCATGACGAGCAATGGATCCAGTGCACCAAGTGTTATCGCTGGGCCCATGAAGATTGTTGAGTAGATGAGGCAAATTTCATTTGTCCATCGTGTAAAAAATGATGAAAACAAAATAATAATGATTATATTTTCTATTTTTATTTTTTCAAAATGGGTCTCATATTAGGCTGCTTTACTCTAAGTATAAATGGTGTTACATGCAAAATGGTAAATAGTATATTACATTAAAAACAGTATAGGTAACATTTAATGACATTTATTTTATTCCTCGAACTTTGAGTATGAGATATGCAATAATTACTTTTATCTTCTCGCTAAAGGTTAATGAATTGAATTTTCATTTACAACAACTCATTTTGTTACATGATACAAGAATATCAGTAAGGCATTGTATAATATAATAAAAAAGTAAAAAGTGATATGTATATAACATTAAATCTTGACTTTTACTAACTATCAACAAATTCAAATGAAAATGAATCCGCCAGAAATAAGAAACACATCCTGATGAATAATATACTGCTGTTTAACAAACTGCCCCAAGAGTTAAAAGACCTTCCATGCAAAATATTCAAAAACAATTTTATAGGAATGGCTTCATAAGAGAAATTTTTATTCAGCAAGAGAGTTTGTTTATAATAGTGGTCTTATAGTTATTTTTTTTAGAAAAACTATTAAATATTTAACTTTTTCATCAGTGAGTTGTCATTTATATTTAATACCTCATAAATAAGCGTTAACTATAGCTTTTGATCTCAAGCAAATTCTTTTAAATATTGGACATTAGCAGACATAAAAAGAGGTTCCAATTATGAAGGTTCTACTGCAGTAACTTAACAATAGTTAGAAAAGATATTAAATATTTAACTTTATTGTTAGTTATTACTTATTATATGCTCATATAGTTCTGACAACGATGCTCATTTCCTAACCTTAAAAAAGATATTTTATTGATTCGACGACGGGGAAAAATAGGGTGTTCGTTATATATGATATTAAGTAAACATTTACTTTCCGTATTGTTTGATTACCTATATGAATCGAATTAAAATTTAATGGAAGAGGGTATATGATTTTTGTTTGCCTTCAACATATTAAGCGCTTTGTTAAATATAGGTGAGAAGCGAGGGATGATAATATTTTAATTTTGAAATTGAAAGTCGAATACATATCAACAACACCCTAGAGATAATGTATGAATACACTTTTTATACTATAAAGTATAACATGATATTACATGAATCGTTCAGAAGGTAAAACGGATTTTTGTCAACTTTTAGTTGCTTTGATTTGTATTTATGGATTAGTTATGGAATGTAAAGCAGTGATACTTCAACTTATTGTAACACAGTTGGTGACTCTGACAGTACAATATAATTTTCATAATATCGCCATTGTTTTAACAACGTTGGTGTTTACATACCCCGCGTGCGCGAAAATTGTCAAACACTTCATGAAACTTAAGGAAAACTTTCAAATAGGATTGAAACCTCATTTGCTAGCTCGTTTATAATACTGACTATGTAGTTGACTTTCACTGATTAAATCGACGCACAAGTCGATTTGTAGTTCAAGTTTATATCGGCCATCACTATATTATAATAGTTACTATTATCTAAAGATTAGGAAAATGATATAATTAATATTTAATATTATTTTGAAGTTACTACTTCACATATTATATTATCTAATATGGATTACTTTTTATACGAATTAATATACACAAAATAATTTTATACTCATTAAATTTTAAAATATCTTTTTGCAAATCTACTGAGCACGTATATTAAAACATACCTATAAAGTCGAACACATCGAATAATAAATATTAACATTTTAATTATAGATACATATGAATAGAGAGCTGCTAAACGAGCGTTGTGATTTATAATGATGAATAACTCTGGTCTACAGTATACAGATACGCATCATCTAAATGTAGTAACATTACATCACTGTGCAGGATAGTAGGTATAACATTATAAATTAATCATTGTATATTTAGCACCCACGGTTTAGTAAATGCCCATTCTTTTGTGTCTGTTGATATTTAATACAGTGGCGTAGTGTTGTTAGTTTATTTAAGTGTGTACCAGCTTCCATGTACCATGAATGAGTTATTTTATAAAAGGAAGTTATATTTTTCTACTTGTTACAGGTAAACTAGAAAACTATTGAACTGATTTTAATACGATTTTCACCAATAGTTAGATAATTTTTCAGTGCATGTTCTTTATTAATTATCTATTAATATTTTATGAAAACCTAAAATTTAATAACAAAAGACTAAAAAATATTCAAGTCGTGTTTAATTTCCATGAAGTCACGGCATAAAAATGGCATTTGTATAAAAATATAGTTGAATAAAAAATTCTATAATTTACAGCGTCAATATTTTATTAATTTAGGTGGATATTAACCCGGGTAACACCAGGTCCAATGTGCTAGTATATTATAAAGTAAATAAGATTCTGTAGCGATATTTCATGTTCTGAAAGAAGTGGAAGTATTGTAATGCCGTCGAAAAATCGTGTCCGATATAAGAGCAAATTCGGATTATACTACCTTTAAATTGTAAAGAAAAGTTATTTTCCGCATGGCGACGATCCGTGTGTCTGTCTGGATGTAAAATTTTCTTTCGTTCATGATGACTGACTTCCGTAAAAATGCACCGATTTATAATTGTGTAATATTTTCATTTAATAAATCAGTCAATATCAATTGTTAATGCGTATACTTTTTGGTTACTTTGTTGATTTTGGCACCAGGATAGTAGATAATCGACTGGGATCAGTATCTTGAAAAATATTTGTATAGTAATGCAATTCAATTTTTCACAACGCATAAATGTTTTTAGATTCAAATGATATTTTTTTAGATAATGAAACCACTGAAGTTTTAGACACAATAGCACAAAGTATCAACAAAATTATTGTATATTTTTTTTCAACAAACAAATTTCTAAAATTTTATTCAACGATTCAGTAAGAATTAATCTCTTTTATTGAAATAACACAAGTCACACGTGACTGAAGACATTGGATAGACTCGTTTTTCCCATCTCTACAGACTAGGTACGAGTACGTGTGGTCGCAGCCTTAGATATTGTAGACAACTCAACCAATAGTTCTTATACAAAACCCATGGTCATTTTAGGACAGTTTTTCCTATATGGCTTAAGATAATTACCCAGTTTTAGTAATACGACTGCACGGCACTGATGACAGTGTGTATATGTAGAGTAGTTACCACCGTCGGACTATCTGCGTATCTAATCCAGTTTGGATTTACACTGGAATTAACTTGTCACCAGACCGGAGGCTACTTCGCGCGCTTATCTCCTGACAACTTAAGCCCAGCTCAAACACTTCAACACAGTACACGCTGTCAACAAACTACACACACACACACAAACACATACACACACACACATGCGCACATCTAGCGCGCACCTGAATTGCGACATCCTCTTTTCTCTCTCGCGAAATGCAGTGCCGGATTATCAGTACCGCGTTAAATGAAGTACTTTTGGGTTTGGAAATTTTCAGGATATTTTAATACCTATTATGATGCTATGTTTGCATCTAATTGATATGTGTCGTCGATGGTAGCGACGTCTTCAGTGGTGAAAATCGAAATTGTCATCTAACCTAACTTAACCGATGTTAAGTAAACAATTAAATCAGTGATTGTATACGTTTAATAATTAGAGTATTAAATTTTTTTTATAAAGAAAATAACAACTGATAGCTGACTCAATAAGAATAGTTCATTTTTTCACCACACCGTGGCGTACGAAAAGAACACATAGGTACCAATAATTAAGTAAAATATTCAATATTATGGAGGTATAAACAAACATAGTATAACGTTATTGAGATATTAAAAAAAACAGTTTTTTGATATCATCCCATTCCTTTCATACGGTTTTGATGATTTTTTATAAGGGGTCATCAACTAGTCAGGCCTAACTAAAAACCTGAGTTTTATTAAAATAGATTCAGTGGTTCATGTGTTATGCGTATGACAAAAATTCAGGGAGAGACAGACAGACAGATATGTCTGTCTGTCTGTCTCTCCCTGAATAAACACCTTTCTTTCTATGGAAAGAAAGGTGTTTATTGTCTTAACCTGAAATAGAAAGATCAAGTAAAATTTTTTTGGGATTTGGTGATAATAAGGTCAATGATACATACATATGTATATTTTTTTATCAATTTGAAAACTGTTGCTAATTTTCTTATGTGTTTGAGTTATTTGGGGTATATTACACACCATTTTCATAAAAATAGATTTTTGTGCAATTAATTAATTAACTCTATCTATATAAAAGTTCATTTTTGTATCTTTTACCGCTAATCTTAAAAACTACTGAACCGATTTTAGTTCGGTTATCACCAGTAGATAAATAATTTTTCGAAGCAGGTTCTTAGCTATTATTATTTTTTAATATTGTTGTTTCTATGAAACATTTGAATTCGTTTATATAATAATAAAACGTGACAATAAGATTTTAGAACGACAATTTGCCAAATAATTGAACAATTTACTTTTTTATGATGCTAATCGATTATATGTGAGAACATAAATAAACAGTTATGCGAAAATAAAATTTTTACAAAACTTCAGAGGGCTATATCTTAAAACCATGAGTTTTTAGGACTTAGAGACTTTTGATCTATTCATAAATTTTATCAGAATCCAAAGTTTCAAAGATTTTAACAAAGAGCCATTTCCCATAAGGATTCTGCGGGGTACTTTGTGAAAATCATTTAGTTAGGTAAATTATTTAATAATAAATTATAATCAAAGTTCTTAAAATATTTTGAATTCTCCAACAACGCCATATAGAAATAATAATAATATATTAAATATTAATATATAAGGCCGACCCTGATTTGGGCGATGTATAATTGTAAGTTTGGTCGCACGGACTTAATTAGTTGAGCAAAATGATTAAATCCGTATGGGTATTATATATTATATATTTATTAGTGTATATATGTATATATATGATGTTCGGATAATATAGTTTGTGTGTATGAATTGTAGGCAGGTTCTGAATGACGAATGATTTTAATTGGTTAAATAAATGTAGTCATTTTTTTGTTATTTCCTTATTATGTCTTAAAATTAACGGGTATACTTTCTAGTTTTTTTCCCTTTGGTATTAATTTGTATATGCAGCCAGTTACAATTTTACAATACACCTGACATAGATGTTACATTTTCGAAAAATGGTTATGCAAAATTATACATTGAATTTATAAAAAAAAACACGCATGAAAATAGTAAAAATTATTGTTTTTTTACCCTTCTTCTTATTTGTGTAGAGACAGTAAAATGATGTCGGCCTATGTAATTTGTACATTAATTTTAAGCTCCAACCACAAAGTCTTGTTTAAAACATCACAAAAGTGTAAATACAAAAAAATAATATCTATCTAAAATTTTATCTAAAATGATACACCCGTCACCTATAATATGCAATTGGTCTTTACAAACTTATACAAAATTAACTTTTATTTATCTTCTCAAATTCGAACGATTGTAAGTAGTAGTAAACAAATACAAATAGCCAATTAAATATGATTATATTGATTTATTCCCTACCAACAGTTACTTATATTTAAAATATTTCAAACATTTCTAAGTGCAGACAAAAGAGTCTCATAAATACAGTTTAAAGCAAACAAGACGAGTTTAAAACAGCACGCAGAGGGCGTTTCGTTTACACGTTTCAATAACCATCATGGATGTTTACACGCAGTAATTTCAGTTAATCCTGTTAGTGCTCATTCACAGGAAGCAGGCTCCATTCAGTAACCACAATGACTGACAGGTATCATACAGTGGTACCACACGGGTTCAAATTGTGATGGACGTGTACAGGAGTGGATTTAAATATGGGTAGATTCAGTTTTGATTATATAGAATTTGTAAATAATAAATAAGGTACTGGTAACGCTTTAAGGGTATATTGTTGTTTGGGAATGATGGGCTAGTTTTTTTTAATTCTCATGAATGTTACTAATAAAACAACTATTAAATCAATTTAATTACTCAAGTCCGCAAATATAGTTTGTTTTTTAAATTACTTATAGCTTTTTTTATTCTGTTTATGTTTTTTCTTCTTCAGTAATGGACAAAGTAAAACCAGTAATGAACACTAGTACTAAGTACTACGATACAAAAGTTATAAAATAAAGAATCGTTAAATGCACCTACTCACTTCACACTTCACTAATTATTTACATAAGAAAATACATTTTGCTTGATAGTCTGCCGAATCGCGATGTTAATTTGTCCACTATTTTTAAACAGAATGATCAATTGCATCAAACCACGCTGTCAGACAGTTAAATGTATATAGATTAATATCCAGTAAATACAGTAATCAAATATCAATAATTTTTTTAATTTAGTACGTTTAATTTAAAAATGTTCAACACTGGGCTTTTGTTCAAGAAATCGTTGGAATTAGAAGTAGTTTAATGTTTCGAAAACTTAAATATTTTTTGACCAGTGAAAGTAAAAAAAGTAGCAAAAATCCCGGTACTCCTTTTTAGCATCTAGTGATTTGTATAATTTTTTCGATGATCGTAATGAACAAAAGTGTCACAAAATGTGGGATTAGACTTTAAGATATTTCTGATTGCTGTCACAATCGACTACGACCGCTAGAATAGCGTTATGTTATTATTTTTTGAATCATTGAAGATATACCTAAAAACAAATAAAAATCCCTATAGGTGTATGATTATGCATTTCCTTAAAAAAATTATGAATATATTAAAAATTATCCTGCAAATTGCAAAAGTGTATGAGAAAAATCAAATAAAAAAACTGAAATAATTAAAATCTAGTTGGACTTGGTCTTGTCTTTTTGTTGGTTTTGTTCCTGATAATTTCAGTCTTAAGCTTCTCTTAATCTTGCATGAATTCGCGCAGGATACGAAATGTTGTGATTCGCTTACTTGCAAAGACTTTCAAACTACTACGCGATATTCCATCAGTCATTAACACTGATTTTTAATATTAATAATTCAATATCAATATTGTTATTTTGAGTTTTCTTTGATATATAACTTTATCTCGCTTAAAATTTGATTTGATAACCCAACTATTCATCCCGGTATATGAAACCGAAAACATTGGTACAAGTTAAAAGCGGGCTAAAACTAAAAGTACGAGTATATTTGTAACTTTTAAGACTTTATCGGTGATTTCTATCAAAGTTTCACTAATCAAATTTAATTATCATTATATCAGGGCTTTTTTTAGCTTAATATAAATGTTACCTACTTACTTATATAAGTCCGCCTCTGTTCGCGTACACAATGACACAAACTATCAATAGTAGTAAACAGTGTCCAGTGTTTCTGAGATGTTTGTGACGTGACACTGACACTGTCATTGTCATAGGACCTGCCAGGTAGATAACAATCATTGAAAGTCAAAACTGGTATTGTATTCTTTGGAATAGAATAAACATACATTTAACAGTAATTATAATAAATTAATTTTGAATTTGTGAAAATAAAAAATTATTTTAAATTAAGTACCTACATATAATTGTAGTTTTATAATACTTAAATTACAAATAAAATCAACTATAAATTCCTAAATTCAATTTTTTAATATTTAATGACGTCCAAATATATGCTCCAAGAACAAAATATTTTATATAAAAGTTATCCAGAACAAGAGCTAAAAACCAGAAATATTTTTTATTTGAACGTTTTTGATATTATCAATAGTTATAAAAATAAATGCCTGGACCTATAATAATTATACACCCAGTATATGTATGTTGTAAATGTAATGTATTTTAAAGTTATGTAAATATTTAATAGAATTCATATGTTTATATTTAGTTTGATTCGATATTACCCATATGATTTAACTTAAAAAAAATTCGGAAAATTAATGTGCTTTTAACAGAAATGGCATCTTTCATTATGGATTTTGAATTTATTTAGGTAATTTAGGTAAGTACTGTCTCATCTTTAATTTGTAACTGACTGTCTCGTTTTGGTTTTGGATTTCACAAATTTAAACTATCTCATCTCGGTCTCGTTTCATAAAAATTTAGCTAATCTCGTCCCGTACACGTGACTGATGCTGAAAATGCTTTGATTTGATTAAACTATTTGTCTATTTTTACTTTCAATACTCCTATAAGATAAGAATCCGAAACAAATAGACTTTTAAGATAAATCAAATAAGTTACTCCTCGATTTATTTCCTTCACTGGAAGCTGGTTGAAAAAAAGAAGGAATAATCTTTGGTTCTTTAATGGATTAAGAAAAATTAAATACCTATATACACGATGTACATGTATAAAATATTATGAAGGGTGGAACGTTATATATGAAAAATTAAATATGTATGTATGTACTTAAAAGAATAATATGTAAATATATTGAATGTATCAATAAATCGTTACTTATTGTTTTAAAGAGGTTATTGAAACCTATGATTGGTTATAGATAAAATTTAAAATACATATTGAATTCTATTTGTTATGTATAAATATGGTTAAATACATTATTTCATCGTATACTTAGCCATCTTTGCTACTTCCTGCTTGAGATTAATATTTAAGAAATATGTACAATGTACATGATAATGGACGTGGGATACGAACCATATGCGATGTGAAACAAAAATATAGTACACAAATATTTGTATAGCAGAAAGATTTATACAAGTAATTTTCAAAAAATATAATTTTTGTTATTAGATAAAATTGGGAGAAGTATAAAAGATAATTAAATCAGTAAAAAAAATTCAACTGTCGTGAGGAAGAATAAACTATTATAATAATATAAAATTTAGTTTTTTATGTAAAAGAATATGATTCCCATGAGGATGAGTTTTTTCAATTTAACTGTTTAGTCAAAAATACATGATATCATATTATTAAAAAAAATTTCAATAAATTCTGAATCCAAAAATATCGAAACTTTTCATTATCGTTTTTAATACTTATTCACTTAAGGATTTAATTGAGGAAAATATTTTTACGATTTTATAATGAATTTAAAACATAAACTATTACAGTAATCCCTCCATTTATGCGGATTTACTTTTACTTATCAAGTTTTATATGTTCACTAATCTACTAGATACCGGTTGTCACCACGCACATGTAACTTTGACAACACGGAACTTTGACATTTAATGACGTGTATTTATTCTATATAACCTATTTATGTCAATTTATAGTAAATATATGTTTTTTGTGTATTAAAAATTTGATTGATTTTGAATAAACATTAACAATAAGATGCTATATTTTTATGATAGTTAATCAAAAACTGTTTTTTTGGCTGTTGTAGAAAACCTGTTAAATAAATAAGGAACAGATAGGCACCAATTTTTTACACAGCTTCCTATTGCTCCATTTACGCACTGGTTTTCTGGAACCAATTAACTGCGTATTTTTTGTCACATAAATAATATTAAAACTTAAAAAAGTAAAAATACAGTTTAATTCAATAATATGGCTAACATTTTCTAGTGTGTGTCAGGCTTCACGATTATCTGGTGTGTGGCACATCGCAGATGACAGTTGGTGTCACTTCTCTTCAGTTGAGACGTCCTCTGACAGTCTACAAGGCCTGCCAGCGATTCCTCATCGATATAGACACACGTACACACACACACACAAAGGTATACACGAAAACTTGTTCTATATTTTAATATACTGGACCCATGTACGAAATTGTTTGTCTAATTAATTAGTTTGTCTGTATTCAAATAAGTGCAGAACACGAAGTGTAAGAAAACTGGTAGACGAAAAAATGTTGTTTGTAAATTGACGAAGATAAGTTAATTTTTTTTGATTGCGTTATAATGTTGATACAATATATTTTTTGCGTTTTATCGATTTACAAATATTAAATTTATACAAAGTTGATTCGGAGAAGAAAAAAATGTTTGCTTCGTGTAGAAGATATTTTTTTTGTACGGAGTATCATTCATTAAAGAATTTTAGTTTACACATAAATTAATAGTAGGGCTGCACACAAGATGAGAGCTAAGAAAGTCTCGAATTTTACAACTGATTTGTCTCGATCTCGTCTCGTTAAATGTAAAGAAATCATCTTGGTCTCTTGTCAATTTTTTCTGAAATAAATATCTGTTTTCATTTATTCTTATGGTAATTTCACATTAAAACCCAAAGCAACAGCAAAGAATGGCAACAAAACTTATACATTTTAATTAAATTATTTATTGTAAATGCGAAAGTAACTCTGTCTATCTGTCTGTTTGCTGTAACATCTAATAACGTATTATTTTTTTAATATTGCAATTCCTGAAAAATTTACATACTATTTCACCTTTTTTATTATGTACATTAGAATGTTGGTTTCATATCAAACTATGATAAAACTTGGTAGACTTCAATATAAATAGGATAATACATTTTATTTTCTATGGACGTGTCCCTGTTGTATAGTATTTATTTAAATAAGTATTCTCTTAATAAATTTTTGTTTATGAATGATTTTTTCCTTCTAATAAGAAGTTATTAAAAATCAATTTTAATTATATTAAAAATTAAAAACAATTTTTTTTTTCCAAAAGTGGTAGATAATACTTACAGCTTACAGGTATGCTATTATCTATCTCTTTCTACATGTATATTTTCGTTTCACTTCGTGTGGGCGGGGTGAAGAGACAGCACGTTCTCATGCTCGATGTCAGGTGCGTCTGTAGCTCTCCTGGGACCCCCCGGGATGTTCCTGTGGGACGCTATCCCATGTCATGTTTGCTTGTCGTACATCCGAATTCCTTTCATTTTCGTAATGTGTCTTTGTTATGTGTGAGTGCCTGAAGAAAATTTCAAATTTATAAAATATATTTTTTATTCATAATGTTACTTGTTCAAAAGTCATAGCGACTTACTCTATATATATATTATATTGTTTTATAATTGCAATTTTTCATTGTGATATTTAGAACTTATCCTAGGCCTAGATAATTAACTATACAGTTAGTATATAAGATACCTATAAATAGTAAGGGAGGATGTATTTTTCACATACATGCAGAAGGTGTTAAAACTAATTAGCTGTCATTTTCAAATGGATGCAGTTATTGAAAAAATAAAAATAGCGTTGAAAAGAGGAGAGTCTGCAATTTGATTCAAGCTATAGTAGAAGGAAGTACGGTGCGTCAAAATGTTTAATCTGATACTCTCGGAAAGTGCTTTTTTCGAGAGGAAAAGTGTATGGCAGTTCTTGAAGGAGGTTTTGTATTAAATAACATGATAACTGACATTTAGATCATTTTTTGATAAATATATATACTTTTCCGATTTAGTTGTAGTGTTTTTTCGTTTCGTCTTTTCATGGTATTTTTTATGATATTTAAAAAGGATGCACTTTTAACTTTCAAATCGCTCTCCTGAGAAATCAAATTTTTGCAGTAATCATGTAAAGAGCTAAGATTATTAAAGTTGAAAGCTTTAAAACACTAATTTTACAAAAAAAATTAATTTTTAATTATCTTTTAAATATTAAACAATCATTTACGGTAATATTGCCTAACTTCCTACTTTTTAACGGTAAAATATGGCAATTACGATTATTATATACTCTTCAATTTCAACTTGTCAATACATTTGACATTCAAATTAGTTTTTAAGACGAAATATTTCATAAAACACGTAACAAACCACAACAAAATAAAACTAAAACGTTGTGCTATAAAAAATATCTTGACTGTCACAAGACCTACACACATGACTGGCTTAAAATTGTTCAACCACTAAACGAGGTGACAAAAAACAATGTTCCGAATATATTGCTATCGATACATCGAGGTATCGAGTATCACGGTCTTGATTACAAACACAGACACGTCTAGACGTTGATCAAGAGAACTGCGTAGTCTTAAAAAGATGCAACGTTATGAAGATGCATACATACCCCGAAGTTACGTCATTTTCAATTTTACACACATACCGCAACTCGAAAAATGCTTAAAGTGCTATTATTGTGTTAACATTTGAACGTGAAATTTGACAAAAGGACGCGAGGCGCAGTCTCATTATTATTAACTTAAATTACTCTACCGATTTTGATGAAATCTGCACCAACATATTCCTTGAAAATTTAAAGATACTATGGGATATATACATATATCATTATCACTCAAAAGAGTTGAGCAGTGAATAAATTAGCTGCGCAAGAAAAAAAATTATGAGAATTTAACTCAGATTTATCACTGATCATTTTAATGTGTGAAACAAATGCGGTATAGATATTTACACATCACAGAGCAAATGTCTGACAGTTACAATTTTTTTTATACCGGTTGAGGAAAAAATATCGGACTTCCGAAATAAAGTGATTGAATCTAGTTTTAAAGAAAAATATGAATTTTATGAAAGTTTTAGACTCTATTAGAGGGTATTATTTACGTGACCTTAAAAGGACTCGTTAAGATCAACTTTAGTTTTTTTAAACGGAATCTAGTAGTTTTTTTATATGGTATCTACATCTACGACACAAATCATAAACATTGAATACGAACTTATTTTTTATCTGATTTCAATTCTACAAGCCATTCAGATTTACAATGTAGAGTGTACAAATTTTGTTAGTTTTAAATTGATTTTGCATGGAAAATTCATGATAATCAACATGTGGACCAGACAAATTACTAACAAGACGAGTCAATTGTGGACTATCTCGTAATTTAAATAAGTAAAACATTATATTAAAAAATATAATGTCTAAGTACTTATAAGAAATAGTTTTTAATTACCCTTTAAATTATACCGAATAATTCCAATAAAAATGAATAAACGATCTATTAATATACCTAATGACCCTAAAGCATCATTAAATCAACATTCATTAAAAAAAAAAGTAATTAATAAAAGTTTGAGAGTCACTGGTATAAACCATTACACAGCAACAAAAATGCCGATATTAATTTTCGATAGATATAGATCTGTCGACACCAAAGACATCAATATGTCTCAATTATCTGAAGCTTTGTTCAAATTTTGAGTCCTATCAATCCTTTGTAATGTCACGGGGAGAACATTTAGTTGTCTCACAACACAATTGTAATTGGTTACTTATATTGTATGTCATGTCTCAGAAATGATTAACTGATATTAATATATTGGTGGCGAATTTAATGCAAGGTTCAATTGTCTAAGCAATTTGTATTAATTTGCTAATTTTAGTAACATTAAACTTGATTAGTTGAGTAATTTTCAGAAAAAATCTGTCTAAATATTTTGTAATTATAAGTACTTAAGTAGGTATACATATATAAAATATGTTAAATACAAAAAACCGAAAACGCTTATTGAGTGAAAAAAAAAAAACCGATCACAAACCACAATCAGGACAGTACTTATATATTTGGCGGTCGAGCGCAAAAAAGATTGAGGTGTCATTGAAAAAAATTATTAAAACAAAACATTAAAAAAAAGTATTAAAGGTTATGATACCATAATAATATGAGGGCTTTCTTTTTTTACTTTTCACCACCTTTTAACTTAGGTACTATTTGTTCGAATCCCCTCTCTTGCCTTTCTTTAAATACAGAAATAATTGTTTTTATTTATAGCAACATTAACTACATATATAGCTGGGCCCGCGAAAAATATAATTGAATTATTTTAGATCTTTTTATTTTACACAATTCTTTACTACATTATATTGTTCAATATTCAACGGTTTAAGCAGCAAAAGAGCGCGCTGGTGGCAAACTTTTTTCCGACTTGATTTAATATTATCGTCACTGCTCAACGTAACAAAATATATACTAAAACCTGGGCAAAGAACATATTTATGAACTAAAAAAAAAACACACACGTAAATCGGATAAGTGGTTCTCAAGTGATAACGCACTAGCGTACAGACGGACAGACATAGATAAACATTGCGTTTTATAATATATACTTATAAATGAAATAAAGATTATCTTAGACCAATACAATGTTTATGTATATAATTTTAGGTACACAATTAATGTGTAACTGTATTATTTAAAATATTTTAAAGAATTTCATGATAAATAGTATTCGTTGAAACAAACAAATGAAAATATTTGCTAATTGAAGATTGGTAACAATATAAGTGGTCGTTGTTTACCATCATCGTATTACCAAAGTTTAATTAAGAGTATTAAAAAACTAATAAGATTATATGGGAATGTAACAGGACGGTAGCGCGTAGTGAGTGCGCGCCCGGCCGGGACTCGAACCGATCCATCACCGGGCCCGTCAGTAGCCATTAGCACACTCACATACTCGTGTCTGTATACCTACCCCCCCCCCCCCCTCTTTTCAAAACCCAACAACGCTATGTGGTGTGCGCATACGTCTTCACTGTGAGTCGACGGAGAATCATATTGTCAGAGAAATGATAAAACATCTGCCAAGTAAATGCACAGTGCTTCCTCGTGCTAAATTCACCAAAGGTAGTTAATTATCGAACAATTTTAATAAACACCGATAAAGTATTCACATGTAGGTACTGCTTGCAATTGGTCAACCATTTAATTTTTACTCAATTTTATTAAAAAATATTTATTCGACATTTTTCATAATACGCGCCTGATGACATTTAAAACGTTTAAAGGATTTTGTTTTACAACAAATGCTGTGGTGATCTATATTATAGAAAATTGAATGCTCTACAAAAAATATTCTATAAAATTATCACGCAGTATGTGTCTTTCTTGAGATATCTTGAAAAAATAAATATTTTGGGATATCACCCCTCCCCCTTACACACGATTTTGATTATTTTGAAATGAGACCGTCCTCAAGCTAGACCCAACCAACCAACCAACCAAGTTTCATTAATATAGGTTCAGTGGTTCATGAGTTATGTGTGTGATAAGCATTCAGGGGATAGATACACTACACACACAGACTGACAGACACGGAACGAAAAATGTCTGTCTTGATCTGAAACGGAATGATAAAAAAAATTTGAAATCGAAGGATAATTTTTTATTCTCATTTTAAAACGATCAGAAAGCTTCTCAAGGGAAATGTGGTTTAAGCATTTGTACATCTTTTGTTATAAAATAATAGTAGATTATACCACGAGTCAATAATGATAGCTATTATTACCGAGGAATAATTTTTCCGAGATATGACGAAAGGAAATTTAAAAAATAATAAATATTCGATAAAAATTATAGTGTAGATTATTAGGGGTTTTCAAAATTATATCCTCTGCAGTGTGTGACGAAACATGGTCGAATTAAGAACAAAGTTCGAAACGAAAGTTATTTTCACATTATTACAATTTTTTTTATAATAATTGTAGTTGGTTGTCTATAAAATTTTTTGTAGCATGTGAATTAGTTTCCGCCGACTTTCGGTCTGTTGCCAAAGATGGGAGAAACGTAACTGGAAAACGTCGTCGCCGGAGTCGCGTAGAGCCTCCGGAGCGTCTATCCACGCACTGTGTCGTGAACGGAGTTTTTTCATGAAACTGTCAAATTTATGAAATTTTTATCTTGCGTCAAACGCACGTCTGTTGCTACGTGACGGCTTCTGTTTACTAGACCACCCTCCCCCACTACATCTTACCCTTTTTAGGCCACCACCTTCTCACCCTCAGATCATTTCTTTTGTTTACATATGTAGGTATAAAGTGCACAAAATAAAAATCTATTTTTCACAAAACTTTATATTATAGATAACTTTAAAAAAACATCTGCCAAGCAAATATACAGTGCTTCGTCGTGCTAAATTTACCAAAGGTAGTTAATTATTGAACAATTTAAATAAAAACCGACAGTGTTTAGATAAATTGCCTGGAATTGGTTAACCATTTAATTTTTATACAATATTACTAAAAAATATTAGTTCAAAATTTTTCTTAAGACGCGCCTGATTATTTTTTCGTATATTTTTAATTTTTTGACAATTTAAATCTAGATCTAAAGTTATGCAAACGTCAAAATGACATTTAATATGTCCAAGCAAATATTAATTTATTAATATTTTACAACAAACGTTGTAGACCCATATTATAGGAAATGTAATGCTCTACAAAAAATATTCTATAAAATTTTCACGTAACATGTGTCGATCTTGGGATATCTTGAAAAAATAAATATTTTTGGATGTCACCCCTCCCCCTTACACACGATTTTGATGATTTTGAAATGAGACCGTCCTCAAGCTAGACCCAACCAAGTTTCATAAATAATAATTCAAATACTAGAAAAAAATGATAGATCTCAAAATATATCTAATTAAAATTTGTTTAATTTGAATTAAATTATATTTGATAGGTAACACTTATATACTCCAGCAGTTTCAGCACACTCACTGTCCTTTTCAATGCGAATAGCATAATGAATCGGACAAAAATGACTTTTTAAAAACATTTAATTTAATTAGTTTCTGTTATTTTTGTAAAGTAAAAAGAGATTAAGTTTAAGAAACTTATTAAATTAGAGATTTGTGTAACGTAGTTATACGTTTTATAATGTTTGTAGTTTGTTCAATCTCAAATGTCCGTTTCATTGCGTATCTCTCCTATATATTACTAAATCATCAGACGATCATACATATATAATATATATGTACATATATACATGTAGGCACTTAAATTACTAATTAGCGATGGTATAACTGTGCTAACTGATTCATATACACGCGACTCTCTCACTTCCCCGCATTGCGACTTTTTTACTAAAAACTGTTTAGCATAATCCACAAGAAACAAACGATTACTTGTGTTCACGTCTCGACAAAACAAAAACTAAATTGAAAATTTTATTTATGTTTCATTCCATGTGAACAAGTGAGAACCCACTGATTAAAAAATAACTGAACGTTTCTTTGCATGTGTAGAGGAAAAAATAACTAGACAAATGTAAAAAATTGTACGTCTTTGTTAAATATTATATAATATATATAGTATGTTCATTTGTCCATGTACGTATCTCAAAGGGGCTACAAAAATCTGTAGTACCGACTTCGCCCGCGTGCATTTTTAAATCGATGTATACCCGCGAAAAAAGGTAGATTTAATAACGTAGGCACCACATCATCGCTATGACGGCAGCGATACTGGTTTAAGAGGTGTTTCTACTTTGTTAGAGTTGAAAAATAGACAATTCTTAGACATTTTTAGGAAATGAACAATAACATTTTGTATATCTTTATTAGAAATACAAAAATTGCCATATGGTACTGCAAAAAGGGTGTATGGGGACGGGGTGGTGGTGAAATTGACGTTATATGTAACCAGGGGCGTGAATGGACAGTAGAATTTATGGGGCCTTCAGAAATGATTTAAAACAAAAAATCGATCAATTTCATGATATGTATATAGTTATTTGGGCGTAAAGTATAGTAAAATATAAAATAAATTACACAAATATATAACATTTTTTGTGTACTTGATTTTTTCAATCAAACAATGAAAACCCCCCTTTTAATTACATCAAAGTCATTACTGCCACTGATAGTCCTTTTCATTTGGATAGACTTGTTAAGTCAAAACTAACAGAAATGTTAAAAAGTATCAAAATGAATTAATATATATTGCATCTCTCTCAAAAAATAAAAAATCTAAAATATTTTTAATGGAAAGATAGACCGTGACCCTACAGATTTATATATTGGTGTTAATTATTGAAATTTAACAAAAGAAAAACACATTTTAGATTACTTATTTACTACTTTTTTTATAAACGTTCCAAGTTACGCTCCTGTGAAGTAAATGTACAAAAATATATGGTATTGTTAAAAATTATACGAGTATATATTTTATTTTATATAGTAGATATGTTTAAATAAATATAAAACGTGAATTGTTGAGATTTTGTGTTTTTACAGTCAAGTTATAGTTAAATATGTAAGAAATAAGTTATATATGAATGTATGTAACATACCTATTGAAAAGATGATTTATCATTTTTCTGTTTACTTTTATTTAATGGTCATTTAGTGTTAATTTTTTGTATAAAATTTTACTGTAAATATACTATAAGTATAATAAAAACTAATAAAAATAAAAATAATAATAGTGTTAATAAAAACAAAAAGTGAAAAAAATATTATGAGTCATGTTACAATTTATAAAATTGACCAACATGTACATTATTGTACAATGTACATGCATAGTCGTACGTACAGTCATTAAATTTTAAGTATTAGATTTTTTATTAGAACAGAGATTAAAATTAATGTTCCTAACTATTATTTATTATTGATAGTTGTTTCAAAAACTAATAAAAGTTATTTCTTATAATTAAATATTAAGTCAAATATGTTTATACCTATGTAATAGACTTATTGGCACTATGGCAATTATCTTTATAAAAATTAAATTATTATAAAAATAAATTTTTTAATTAATACAAATGTATAAAGGCCGGGAGCGTGCAAAACATGCCTTTAGCTTCCAAAAATTTTATAGTTGTGATGTTGATGTAATTAAACTGTCACTGCCATATTGGTCGAGATGTTTACGTTTTTAGAGCAGCTAGTCCGCATGGACATTCTTCTATTTTTCAAAAAACGCGGACGAAGCTACATAGAAATTTTATTTAATTAAATTAAAGAAAATTTTGTCACTATAATTGAACGCACTTAGGTACCATAAAAATGAATTTTATCATTATTGCGTCAGAACGGTAGATAGATAATTTAGATATATATATTAAATAACAAATACACATCTATATTTGCTCCTTATAAGAACTGCTTTCAACTACATACATAGGTACATAATAACTTTCAAAAGAAAAAAAAAGTTTTAAAAACTGGAATTCTTTTTCTCACAATAGCTGTTGTAAATGAGTGTGGAAGTTTTAAATTTGATTATTTTTTCGTTGTATACGTAAGCTAAAGAACACGTTTTCGCTATCACAAAATACCTCATCAGTCAAATATCAGCACAGTGTTTGACGGTTGACACTTCGGTACCTACTTACTACACTACAAAAAACCATGTGAAAATTTGCTGCAGTTATACAAGAATATTCTTTTTTGTTATAGGTACAATATACATATGTATATCTTGATTTTAGTAGAAAGTTGTTGAATTTAAATTTAATCACGTGATATAGTTTATTCCCTTTTTTTATCGTATTTAACTAACAATAAGAATGGCAGTGGTGTAATTTGGGTTCTTGATAAGTTTATTGATATCATGTATAATTTGTAGGACTGCACGAGATAGAGGTTGAGATGAGATTAGCTTAGATTAGGACGAGACAATACTATTTGAATTTTAACAAGACGAGACTCGTTATACTTATTTTTAAAATGATTGGTTTATTACCTACCTAAGAATAAATGAAAATACCCTCACAATTTTTTTTTTAAATGTAGCTTACATTATTATCTTTAAGAGTATCATGCACTTAAAAACCCTCGCGACCTCCTTCCCTTTTTAAAAACAAATTAAAACTCATAAACTAACAAAGAAGTAAATTGAATAGTTAATATCTCAGCTTGGCGCGATCCTAAAGACTCAATTTTTTTTAAATGTAGCTTACACTATTATCTTTAAGAGTATCATGCACTTAAAGACCCTCGCGACCTCCTTCCCTTTTTAAAAACAAATTAAAACTGATAAACTAACAAAGAAGTAAATTGATTAGTTAAAAAAGTAGAGATCACGCCTGTCAATATGGCTGGTAGAAAAAGTTTTTTCGATGAAAATTGGATGTGATATAGCCATTCAAAGTTTACCATTTTTTACCGCTTTTACTCTCATTTGTCGAAATGTCCGAAAAATCTTTTTTCTTTGGACCTAAAAACGTGAAATTTAAGGGATGTCTTTATTTTATGATGTTTAGGAAGGGTGGGGGGGGGGTACATGATATTATTATTTTATCTTTTATAATGGAGGAGGGAGTCTAAAAAAATTGCCCCCCCCCAATATTTTTAACAAGTCGGCGCCCCTTACACCTAGAAACCAAGATCCAAGTTAGGTTTTAATCAAATGTATTTATGTACTAGATGACCCAACGTTTCATTTCAAACGTACGAGTATCTGGCCCATTGAAGCATATCTTAATTCTGGAATGGCCAATTAATATAAATTAATTCCAAAATTCACAATTTATAGAAGAAAACATTATTTTTGAAAAAAAACAATATTTTTAGGTATAATATAATAACAAATCAATTACGTTCTTTTATAACACATTGCTACTGAAATACCATACGATTTTTTCATCAATTGACAAAATAATGTCGTATATACTTGGGGCCTATATATGAGATCTATTTGATTGGCAAGGGTGGCGGTAGTCGGGGGAGTAAAAGGGGGGACTATATGTATACATATATGTATATATGTATGTGTATTTGGGTGGGGGTGGCAGTGACGACCGTGCAAGCCCCCTGACAAGCCATGATGGATGGGGCCTGGCCCGGACTGATGCTGAAGCCCCATTACTTAGAATGTGAAACAGTTTATTTGTTTGTTAATCCAGTAATGTCAGTATGTGTGTGCTGTCTTTTTGCTGCTGAAAAGAGATTTTCTGAATATGGATTTCTATTTTTATGTGTTCTTTTGGAAATAAGATGTAAAGAATGGAAATTGTTATAGTGACGGTTTTGGGTTTAGTTTATTTTTTTATTGTTATATGTATTATAATACAAGAGTCGGTGATTGGGTCGCGGCCGTCCAATACCTGAAATGATAAGGTTTGGTTTGTTAATTGAACCTGGCTAGTAAATTGCTATATATAAAATCATCAAAAATTATTTTCAATGTATCTTAAAAACAACGCATGTTAGGTACATCTTAATATTATTATATTATTTTTGTAATGCATAAAAAAGGTAAATTATAACTTTTTAGGTAAAATATTCCTTTACCATTAAATATCAATTGATCTACCTTTCTTTGCAAATTTCAACACAAGGCTGCAGTGTGCAGTCACCTGACAGATGCTTTTTTTAAATTAACTTTCAATAAAATATAACGAATATTATTTATCAATATATATTTGCGTGCAACCAAGTTTTATTTCGCGTAGCATCTGTAGTACATACTCGTATCATCGATTCAGAAATATTACTCGTATATTTGTACATATATGAAAAATATAATATAATAACTGTTACTAGCGATTGGAATTTGTATTTTTTTTTATCTTATCAATTTTTCAGGACACAAAGTAGCCTATACCATTCCTCAATATCTTCCTGCCAAATTTAATCGAAATCGGTTCAGCGGTTTAACCATGAAAAGGTAACAGGCAGAGTTACTTTTGCATTAATAATAATTAATATGTAAGTATGGTTTTTAATTAAAATTTGAAATATTTGTAATTTTTTTTATAAATTTCATTTTTATTACAGATGTATACGTAGATATTTTGTAATATGAGTTCCATAAGTTTTCTTGATATTCATAGCTTAAATTAAATTAAATATCAAAATAAATACAAAATTTTACTTTTTCTCTTAAGTATATTGAAACTAGCTGTGTCCGCGGTTTCCTCGCATGGATTACGGAATTATTGTTTATGATTTTTGAAAAATATAGTTGAATTGCTACATTATCTTGTCAATATTTAATGGTTTGGGTTAGGTATTGCAAAAGAGCGTGCTGGCGGCAAACTTTTTTCCGACTTGATTGACTATTATCGTCACTGCTTATTCCATACTAAAACCTGGGCAAAGAACATATCTACGAATTAAAAAAAGCACGTAAATCGCATAATTGGTTCTCGAGTGATAGGCACACTAACGGACAGAAAGACAGACATCGCGTTTTATAATATGTAAGGATATATTTAATACGCATTTTCTCGATAAAATATTTCACAAGTGACGCACATCTGTTTTTTTTTATCGAATAATGTAGTGGAAAAAAATATAAATTTACTTAACGCGCACGTAAACATTTCACATGACGGAGGCCATTACATCTAAAATCATGGCAAACATCTCTATTTGCGTCCGACACGCTCACAGTCTTATCGCGGACACAGAGATTTACGGGAAAAAAATAAAACCGTACAGGTCTTTTTTCTCAATACGACTACTAGACGGACGACCATGTAGAGAAGAGGTTCTCTAACTCTTATTTTTAGTGTTCTATTACACTGGCCGACAAAAAAATAATTTTTGTTTGCTGCAGGGTATACCTACAACTTTTTTAGGGTAATTTGGGTACGCTGAATCCAAAAATGACCATCATTTTGCTCAATCAGCTTGTTTTTGCAATATTGCAATAAAACGTTTTTTCGGTATGCAAATATTCAAATTCGTATATATATATGTAACTATGCGTCCTAATTGAACTATAAAAAACCTTAAATTTTACACATTTATAATGTTATTTTCTTTGAAAATCATGTTTTAAACGAAAAAAAATATTTTTTTAGCCAAAATTCGGCAATTTTCAAAATTCAAAACGCTGTTCTTTATTGTCTTAAAATTTTAACGTAATCGAATAAAAATTGGCGAAAAGGTACTAAAATGAATTGCGTATGTCATAATTGTTATTTATGGTCATTTCCGCTCCTGGCGTATGTATTACTCGTTAAATAAATTCTATGAACAGAGTAATGAATTGAAATATATATTTATTAGAGTTTCAAAACGAAAAACAATGCCACTGTTTTACAAAATTAAAAAAAAATTATATAAAACATTCAAAATCATTTTCTGTAAGAGAAACTTCTTTTCAGTGATTTTCTTGTCATAATAACTGTTTTTAAAAAAATAATAAAAAAATAAAAAATAATTCATTACGACCGAATAACTCCTTCATGGTCGTTAGTAATAAAACTGGCTAGGTCTAAGAATTTTGCCGCCTTATGATATCAAAATTGGTCATATGCTCAAGGGTTCAGTATAAAAAGTTTCCATGTCGGACTTGAAATATTACAAATTTATTTTCAAAAAATATGAACAATTATTTTCAACAACAATTATATTTAAACTAAAAATATACATCTTAACCACAATAAAAAAAGAACTAATAAACTACAGTTTCTCCGATTTTCCAGTAGTAATTATTTTTAAGTTTAAAACAATTATAATAATTTCAATTAATATTAATATTATGTTCTGCTAAAAATATGTAAAACTTTTCTATTCCAATATTAAATAACAAAATTCATAAAAACTCAAAATGGGCTAGGGTGGACAATTATGGCCATGGAAAGTTTTTATATGTTTGCCTATACCTGTATACTTCGCGGTCATAATCTTGATGACCAATATTCATCGAAATTTTCATTTTCAGAAACACTTCTGAAGAAGACTCCGACATGAGAGTCGAAATGTCAAGAAATACAATACGACAACGTGGACAATGGATAATGGCCACGAATTGTTTGTTTGGCACCGGTTGAGGTGCACTGGAGTAAGAGCTGTCCGATAACAATAACAACAATAACAGAGGAGGCCGGGCGCACGGGATCCGACCCGCGGACCACTCAGTCACCGAGCTGTCGAATCGCAATGAGCACAATCAGTAAATGGAAATGTCTCATTCACGGAGACGAATTCATTTCCCCGACATCTGCTCAATAACATTATACGTATGGTTGTGTGTGTGCGTGCGTGCGTGTGTAGGTCTGTTTTGTAACTATTTATAATTTATAGGACGAAAATATATGGGTCGTTCAGAAACAAAAATTATTAACAATAAGTGAGATTATGTTGGGAATATTTAATTTTTGTATAAAAAGTATTTCAGATAAAAGTAACTCAGTTTTGAGGGGGCAAAATCATAATATTTTTTATATTTTACTTTTACTTATGTTTTTTAAATGACAACACATTATTGTTTTTAAGATCTGATTCTGCGCGAAAAAAATAATATATTTTTACTAACGGCTACAATCTCCCTGGTTTCAGCTCTGTATAACTGCATAAGTACAAATATAAAATATATTTAAATTGTTTCAAAGAATCCGAAATATTAAGGTAAAGGGTCCCAATTAGAATTAATGTGTTTTATATATTGGAATTTCAAAGAATACCTAATTTTGAATAATAAAAACAATGAACATTTAAAAAGAGTACTAAATGTATTAAATTATAAAATTTAAAAAGGCTTATATTTTTTTATTGTTACTACTAATAAAGATAACAATTTGGCAGAGTTTCAGCCCTTAATAATTAACAATCAAGGGGTGACTTTCTGGCATAGTTTTTTAAATTATATATTTTTTCAGATTTTTTTCCAGCTGCGCGACACCTAAAAAATGAAATTGTTCTGACTTTCTGGCATAGTTTTTTATAAAATATATTTAGAAATACATTTTTTTTGGAGGTTATGTCAAGTTTTCAGGTTCATCTCACTGACATCTAGAGTGACCAGGTCTCCGGTTTTGACCCGGAGTCTCAGGGTTTGTACACTGAATCTCCGGGCTCCGGGTTTGGGTGCAATAAAAATAAAATAGATAAGATAAAAGATAAAAAAGGGTCTTCATTTACATCCAGGGTTTACCAAAACTAAAATCTGGTCAGCCTACTGACATCTATGACATTAAATTTTTATTCAAACCGGCTACTCGTTCAAATGTTATAAAAATTTTACGAAATTTTCAAAATTTATTCTCACCCCTTGGGCATAAATTATTTAGGGCTGAAACTCGTACAAATTGTTATCTGTGTTAGTAGTAACAATAAAAAAATATAACGGCCATAATCGCCGCGGGGGCACTTTACTCATTCTTATCCTCTTATAGCCTTTGTGTAGAAAATGTTTAATTGCAAATAAAAAAAAATGGTTTAATTTTTAAATACAATAATAAAAATCAAAATAGGCAATACTGGACATCTAGTGTTCAAAAGCAAAACTATCAGCATAGATCATAAATGTAATAATATAAAATTTGGTTCTTACCTTGGATGAAACATTTAGCAGTCATCGAAAGGTGGCGCTACGTACTCAATATTTATATTAAATATTATGCGCGTACCATATTTAGATTTTAAAATGATTGAAAATATGCATTTATTGTTATATTTATATTATTATATTAGTTATATTACATGATTTTATTAAGAAATATTAAAGTTGATGGAAACTAACTACAATATTTTGAAAATGATAAATATTTGTAAGTACATACATTGAATTCTATATTTAGATAATAGAAATTTTAAGCGACATCTGATATATTTACCAAGACTAAAAAAAGTGTACATATTTTTCCTACTATTTGCCATCTGACACACACACACATAATTACGTGTGCGAGTTCCCCTACACATCATAATTAAACACAATCCGCCCTTTAATTTCCATTAATGATTGGCCGCGACCGTGTGGCGCTCATTCTTGTGTTGGGGGAGCACTGTGGGGGGACATACTACAGTGGGTGTAAAGGTTACTTATAGATCTTTATCATGTTATTAAAAATGTGCTTGTGTAAACGCACTTTGCATTGATTTTATTAAATATTGTAGTAAATTGTGAATAACTTATACATATACTTACCGTTTATTATAAGCTAGCATAGACAACGAATGAGATAGAACTACTTAAAAATGTTACAGTTTAGCTCCGAAATAATTCGCTCCGAATGTATCATTCGGGTATTGAAGAAAACGTACTAATTATTTTGAATTATAAAATTATATAAATTAAATATTTTATTTATTTTAATTTTAATATAGTGATAGTTAATTATTTTACAATCGTCATCCCTTGCAGACTAAATTTAAACGTCTATAGGTACTTGTCGACATAGACTATATAAGTCAGTTACACAAACTTTACTAACATGACTAAAAAATGAATCTAGAAATGGCTATCTGTTATTAAAAATGCAGTTTTGGAGGTATATTTATATAAACTTTTTATCTTCTTTTAATTATTATTTTTTCTTGACGCTTAATGTCGGCTAGTGGCGTAGCAAGCATAATTGGCGCCCGGGGCACGATATCTTTTTGGCGCCCCCAAAAAAAATTAAAAAAAAAAAAAAAAAATTTTATAATAAATTTGAATTTAAAAAGGTTTTCAGTTTGTAATTGCTCTATCTTATTTATTACATTTTTACATTTTCACGACTAAAAAAAAAAAAGGTTTTCAGTTGCATATTCTGAAATTGTGTTTATGCTATGCGATTCAAAAGGTTCAGAGTCATTTGGCGCCCTTCTGTAAGTAGCGCCCGGGGCATGTTAACCCCCCTCGCTACGCCACTGATGTCGGTAGGCATTATAGAACAAGAATATAAGTTTAATATTATTTTGTGTAATTTGAAGTATCTGTAGGTATTAAGTAAAATTCTGCAGTACTTTCATTTTATTGATATTTCTCGAAAACGGTTGATACTATGACAAATGGACAAAGTAAATTTTTGTTTTATTTTGTGTCATTTAATCTTCTACAAGAACCCAACTCGGGAAAAAATGAAAGAACAAAAAAATACTTAGTAAAAATCGGCGGGCCCACTGGTCCCATAGACCCCTGGTCTAAATTATTATTGTTTGATATTGGAAATCGATAACACTTATTAATTATAATCAGGTTAACAAATTTCATAACTGTATCACAATGGGTTCTCTAGATAACACTAATTTTGAGCAAAATTTTTGGAAGGCTCTAGCTCCCTCACGAAGAATTTCCGGTCACATGTTCTTATGAAGTTTTTTGTTCAAAATGACATCGTCGATCTACTATTAAATTTTTTACACGCCGCTGGATGTCAACTCTGGATTTAAATTTAACAATACTTCCGTACAAGAAAGTAAAAAGTAAACTTATTTACATTGATAACTGTTTGATTCATATTTGAGTATGATATGAGCGATTATATTATTTAGGTATAGTCCATTTATCCACCTGAAATTTAACCGAAAACGGACCATTTTAATGATATTTTTTTCGGTGAATAAACAGTTGAAACACATCATAGATAATATGTTGTTTCTAGATGTATACTAAATGCACAATCTAGTATATTTTTACAAGTTCTGTGATCATATGACTCACCGTAGCCGCCGCCGAGGTAATCCATCAATGTCAGATTGGGATGCGTGCAGTTTCGTCCAATATCGAAGATGCGTTTGCAACGTTTTTATGTATTCTACAGTTTTTATAAAGACTAATATTGTCTGTACAATATTACATATAATATATTAAACGATACTTCAGCAAGATGTTTCATTTATATTGTGGATTAATAAAACATTTACTTATTGTAATTACGGTACATAGGGATTTTTTTTGTAATTTCAGATATATGCGAACATTTACTCTGGTAATAATATGTAATACTTGAAAAGATAAACTTTCTTTTGGAAGATCAAAATACATAATTCGTTTTTTCCGTTTTCGAATTCGGCCATAAACGCTTTAAGAAATTATTAACAAATTGTAGAAAATAGGAAGTTTTTTTATAATTACTTAGTATAAGTACTTATAATTTAATACTCATCGGATGAAATTTTAATGTTAGATAATATTTTAAAATTAAAATTTTTATTTATTAAGAATTATCAAATATTCAAATGAAATAAATAAAGTTGTAAAACAATCCAAAGCAACCTATTTTCTTTGTACGAACTCCATTTATACATTTTACAGTATAAATTGACACTAAATATTAATAATAATATTTATAATTTTATTATGTCCAAATTTTGTGACGAAATTACTTTATAGAACTAATGTTTTTGAACCAAGTTTTAAATTTACTAAGATAAATGTATTTACGAGATTGTCGTGAATAATATTAGAAGAAAATATAATATTTCCATTCGTCTGACATAACATTGAAATACCAAACTGTCGTTAAATTCTGTGAGTTTTGATTTAGTTTTATTATTTTATTTTTATTTTTGAAGTTTTGGATTTATTAACAAAATAAAAATATGACTATCCTTTAATTTTATCACTGGGTTTAAAAATTTATATGAAGAAAAAAAGAAAATATAATAACTATTTCATTTTTCAATAATTGCTATCTTCCTTCATATATGAAATTTTGTTGGGTTGTATTTTCTCTCTAAAAAGTAAGAGAAAGCAACCTAACAATGAGTAGAGCTTTAGTTATAGAAACTTGACCATTTTATTAAAAATAAAATGTTTATTATGAAAATTTGTTGCCTATAGGAAAAATATCATATACACGAAGGTGAATCCAGTAATTGAAAAAAACAAAAATTACGTTAAAAGAGGAAATTTTGCCATTTTATTCGGGCTATGGTAAAAGCAAGTACGTGCGCGTCAAAATGAATAATCTGACTTTTACTCTCGAAAAGTGCTTCTTTTTGAGAGGAAATGTGTATGACAGTTCTTGTAGGGGGTTTCGTATTAAATAACGAAAATATAAAGTTAAGAATGAAATCATACTAAAAAGGTTATAACTGCAGACTTTCTTCTTTCAACGTTATTTTTTTAAAATAACATTAACCGTTTTAAAATGACAGTTAATTAGTTTCAACATCTTCCCGATATACCGGTATTTTTGCACTAATACTGTATGGTATCATAAATACTGGAAAAATTGCCAGAATCCTCGTATTGTAATCATTATTCATAAGTATGGAATTAGCATTTTAAATAGTTAACGATAAAATATTCCCTTATCGAATCATATATTAATAACATTCGATGTGAAATATAATAAAACCACACATAATAATTAATTCAACTAAGATTTATTATAATTATTTTGCAGGAATTCATATCTAGATGTGATTTAAGATATTATAATGAATGAAGTGAATTATGTACAAAGTAAACAATTACATTTTATATACAAATTATAACATTAAATAAAACAAGTTAACAAACACAAATAATTACTAATATTCTATTACTTTACAAGTGAATATACATACTTTAAGTTATATATTTATGTAGTTACGTTATTTAGGCGTATTATAAAAAAGATAAAAAAGCAATTTCAAAGCAAAAGAAATTCATAGCCAATAATTTTTAATACAATTTAAAAATAATAATATATATCTAGCACCCTTATAAAGAATTATATAATTCTAAAATATAATCTAAATAATTATAAATTTTTAAAATTCCCATACAAAATAACACCAATAATGTACAATAATATGTATCAAGAAATTGCTGTTTTCATCTTTGTTATATTGATTTATTTACATACAAAATACATATTTAAACCGAACATTCAATATTTATTATAACAAAAATATGTGCCCTTTGTACAAATTACAGCTAAACTTCATTACACAAATTTATTAAATGATTTAAATAAGATTTGGGATGAATTAGCATAATTTGAATTTTCAATTTGGATCAACTGTAGACTTTTATAAAAATTAAAACAAACAAACATAATAACAATATCATAATAATGAATATCGATTTTCTGAATTTTAATAATAACACAGGCCGGCATCATTTTGTTGTCTCTACTTCAATAAGTGACTTCGGATGTTTTTAACGTGCTAAAACCGAATCCGTTGCTCAAATTGCTCCATCACGTTAGGTTTTTGAGATAACCTAGCCAAAATAACGATTTAGCAATGTTTAAGAATTTATTACCAAGTAGGATATTTTTTCCGAAAGTTTTTGTTCACGTTAAGAAATAATAGTACTATCTTTAGTCATTTTTACTTTTTACTATACGATTTTTTTTCGTCGAGATATGCTAGTTTAAAAATTTTATGATTTTTTTATTAATAGAGTAGGCAAAAGTGACGCAATGGACTTTACTATATTAAATATAAAATATCTTCAAACTAGGATATTTCAGTGAAAAAAATCGCACAATAAAAAGTAAAAATTCATTTTAAAGAGGAAAGGTAGTACTATTTCTTACCGTGAAAGAAAACTTTAAAAAATAATTACCAGTTTGGTAATAAATTCTCAAACATTGCTAAAATCGTTATTATGCCACTTTTATGATAGCTTATATCAAAAACCTGACTTGATGGAGCAATTTGGACAACAGATTCGGTTCCAGTACGGCAAAAATCTCTGAAATTATTTATTAAAGTAGAGACAACAGAGTAAAAGTATTTTTTGTCGGCCTGTGTAATTAACGTATTTTCATGATTTTTACAATTTACATGGTATAACTGTTTCTTATAAAAAACTGATATAAGCATAATGATGAGTCTGAATACTGTTATAATAATTTAAATTTGCGAAATAGCGATTTATTTTAGTGACACTATGATACACTACATCTAAGTCTAGATTAAGTTCTTAACTTGAGTAGTTTCTCGAACTTCGTAATTTCTGCGTATTATTCGAATAATATAACAAGAATCACATTCTTAAATGAATTTTAGGCATTATTTTGTAGTCAAACTAAGTTCTATGGTCGTAATTAATAGTCTCAACTAAGTTGGTAATATTCAGGAGCAAAGTCATTCGCCAAATTGCTCAAGAAATTAAAATCAGAAGAACTGTTACTGTTTTCACCATGGGCTGCCGATTGGGCTGAAGTCTCCGTCCCATAAAACTGATGGAACGAGTTGTAAGTATCGTTGGAATCAGTGGGAACGCTTGCAGGAGGTGTCATCACTGCAGCAGTTCCTGTAGGAATCGAGTTTACTGTAGGAGTTCCTCCAGATCCGGCTTGGAAACTTTCTGGAGTCGGTATGTAGTTTCCAGACACGTCTTGGCCAGCGACAGAATGGCCGTGGTACATACTGTTCTCATAATAATTGCCGTGATGTTGGTTATGTTTAATGCTGTGGACAAAATCGTGATGGTTTTGATTTTTGTGCAATTCATTTGAATAGTAGTTTGATCCATCGTGCGCTGAATTCATATGAGGTGGAGCATTTTCAGAACTTCCATCATTTGGATACACTCCGACAGGATAACCGTAATGGTAGCTTCCGTGTTCGTTTGAATAGAGATGTGCCTGGTTGTACGCATTCATACTGTGTTGGTAGGAACTATTCTCATTCACTGCACCGTGGCTCTTATTAAAACTACCGTAGTACTGTTGGTTATTGTACTGCGCATGGTATGTTTGCCTTGATCCTCGCCTAGAAGCAGTTGAGTTGTTTGGTAAAATAGACTGCTGATGGATTTGATTTCTAGGATAATTGGTCTCGGTATTGTTTATCGACTCGTGATATATTTCATTTGACGGGTACCCAGATTGCTGAAGCATTTGGAACTGCTGATGCACAGCGTTGACAGCATTGTGTTTAGTATTTCTTGTGCTGCTATTTGATATAACCTCGCCACGATATTCTATGGTATTAGGAGAATAGTTCTGCTGGAACTGATTGATGTTACCGGAACCTCTAATTACGAATGGAGGTGGAACCGAGCTAGAAACGTTTTGTATTGTGACAGTGGCTGAAGCGGTCGCAGTCGTCGGTGATGTGCGAGGTAGTTGCGGGTACATTCCTACGGTATTAGGTAAGACACCGAGCGGACTGGGATGCTGCATAGCTGAAGGTGTGCTCGGCGTGGACGACGGTGTTAAGCTACGTGTAGATATATTTTTGTTCCCTGTTAATGAATCGGGTATTGGAAGAACTGCCTGACCATTGGTGGTGGTTGACGAAGGTGATATCTTGCAAGGTCCTGTACGTTCTGGAATAGATTGTGGTGGCGAGCCGCGACTTCTTCCTTCAATTTTAATTGTTACATCTATGTTTCTGTTGGTCTTCTTCGTAGATACACGTGGCGATGCGTGCACTCCACTGCTCTCGTTCGAACGGGAGTCATCTTCTGTGATCATCTTGTCGAAGGAACTGGAGCTTGTGATGCTGCTCGCACCGTTACTGTTTGTATTGAAGTTTGTGTTGTTGTTGTTTGTTGCGCTGGGAGTATTGTTGTTGTTACCTCGAGTGGAACTGATGTCGGGCACGTCGTCCAGTGGACCACAACCACCCACTGATGTTGGCATTTCGCAACCTTGACAACTTTTCTTTGACATTTCATCGTCCAAGAACTTATCGGATGACATCTTTCCGCTCTTTCCGCCTTCGCTTGTTGTTGAATCCTTATCGTCGCCATCTTCTCCTTGCTTGCTCAGAGTTTGACGTTTGTGCTTCATGCGACGATTTTGAAACCAAACTTTCACCTGCAATCATAGAATCTTTATTGTTATAACAATATGTTACAACCGACAGTTTTGTACATTATATTTTAACATAATACACTGTTAAAAATACAAAGAGAGTAAAATAGACAGAATTAGGTAGATAGATAATATGAAGATAATTTTTCTAATTTAAGCGTGTTTTTAAATTGGGTTGTAATAGTAAATTAACATTCTCTATTATTAATATATAATAATTTATACCTGTCTTTCAGTAAGATCTAAAGAAGCGGCGATTTCTATTCTTCTAGGTCGGCATAAATATTTATTGAAATGAAATTCCTTCTCCAACTCCAATAGCTGAGTATTTGTATACGCTGTTCGCAATCTTCTAGGCAATCCATTTTCTGAAAATAAAAAGATATATATTTTAAAAAATTTAAAATATTAAAATTATTTAATTAATTGTTTGAAAAAGGAAAAAAAAGGTTATTAGAGTGACTAGGATTTCTGTTTCTATAAAAATTTGATGAACGATGAAAAATAAATTTTAGAAAAAATCATCAAAATATGAAGTATTAAAAGTATATTTATAATGCAATTTATTGTTAATTTCTGTTTAATAAAATACATAGTTTAATTTAAATTTTGTATCTGCTTGTAAGAAAATCAAGGGTTTACTTATGTATTGTATAAATTTCAACTATTTATTTTGGATTTTAGAGAATAATAAAAAATATAGCATTTTTTGTTATGTTACAAGTACAAATAATTTATATTTGATTTAGTTAACTTAATTTATATTATTATAAAAATAATAAAAAAATGAAGAAATATTTGATTTTTTAGCGTTTAGAATTATAAATGTTATTTAATCCCATAACTACTTATGGTTCTAATTATTATTGTTGTTTTGGTCGTTACATCCGTCAACGTTTCGTCATACAGTGCAGTTGGAATCCTCATGATTTTCGAAAATAATATAAGAATAATTTTTGATTTCGAATTATAGTACCTCTCTTAAAGTAGGTATATTATCTAAATATAGAAAAGTATAAAATTTACCTCTTTAAACGTATATTATTAAAGGTTATAGTTTAATTTTGCAATAATGATTGTATTTGTCAGATAAGTTTAGTTAGATATTTTTTATATAGTACAGTAGCACCTCTCAATAACGGCGTAATTGGGATCAGCCCGTCGCCGTTAAGTGAATTAAGGTTTTTTTGTACCTCGCGAGTACCTGCAAGCAAAACTACGTACTATGTAGGTACTAACTATAAAAAAATGATAGAAAGGGACATTAACACAATGTTTATCTACGTACATGATTTACAACTGAAAAAAAAGAAATATAAAATTTAAGAGCATCGTTATTACGAAACGCCGTTAAGCTAGTAGCCGTTATTATGAGGTGCTACTCTATTAATGTGGAATGAGTTTTTATCAAGCATGTGGGGGCAATATATTTTTAGAGAAGTTGTCATGCAGGACCCAAATGTATACGTTTAGAGAGATTCTGCCGTATTATATTTTGTTTGAATTTTCTTCATTAGATTAAAACTTTTCAAACCATTGCAAACATACATACATATAGTTAGAGAGAAAATCTTGTCTAGATCGGAAATAATGAAACACGTATCTATCAAAAGATAAAGCGAGAAATGAATCCAGTGGTATGAGAGACGTGAAACTTAGGCGAACCCTTCAGATATGACAAGAGAGAGTCCTGATATTAAATTTCACCTGGCGTCAGATGGCGACAGTGCAACCCAATGAGGAGAGATTCCAAGACATGGACACACACACACACACGCGAACAGCAGTTTCAAGTTTCGGGCAGACATTAAGGTGATGGGTGAAGTTTAACAAGGCAAATGTGTTCAAACCGGTTCATACTCTGCTTTGTTTTAATAAACTTATAACGAAATTGTATATTGGTGGAAGTTTTGCTCAAAAAATAATTCCTGCTTGCTTTTAAAATTAAAAGAATTCTTAACAATTTCCATTCTGGGTAATAATTGAAGAAACGTTAATCCAATTAATTAATATTCAATATTCAGCCCATTACCACGATTTACAATGGCAAAAAAAAACACGGAAATTAATTATGGCCAACGTATGTGTATATTTTTAAACGACCTCAAAGTTTCATTGTTTTGTTTGTTATTAATTTGAAATATTTTATCTATATAGGTATTCATAGATTAAGTTGTTACGAATACTGTAAGCTTTGCATACCAACCACGATAATTTTGTTATTTTTTCAAAAATCTCTGCTTTGTCACAATATCATAACTATTCACATTAAAAATAGTTAACTGCATCAAAGAAAAACATTATATTGAACTTGAAAATATAATGTTTTTGCGAAAATTTTCACGTAGTGTTTCAGGGAAAAATTACAGCTCTAACTTGGAAACTATTCATGATTAAGAAATGATACTTGCTTAGTTAATTCCAGGAAGGACGAAGCTACAATATGACTTTTTAAATTCCTTTGACCGAACCGGAGTCCAGTTTCCGGGCAGCCTTATTATATAGCGAATATTAAAAAAAATTATAATTCTCCAAAAATTTCACTAATCTGTTTTTGTTCTTATCAGAGGTTATATTAGTGTGTAGTTTTAGCAGTTCCAAAAATGAAAACTGCACTTGTCAAAGCTAATTTGTGTAGTTGAAAAATTGCAAGTATAGAAAAATATATAAAGTGTAAATGTAAAGCAAAAAAAAAGTCAGTATAATTTGTAAGAGAGAAATATACAAAGAACAAAAAGCAAAAAAAAAAAAAAAGGTATTTGCAGTTGAATTTTTTTCTTAAAATAACCCCTGGTTGTTATTTTCAATAAAAAATGATTATTTAAAGTGTGAAAAGATAAAAGTTCTTAAAATATTTTATACTCTCGAGTAACGCCGGATAGTTGATCTAATTTAATATTTTGTTAAATAAGAAATAAAAAATAAAATTGGTATTATAAGTAGACCAGATTTGTGCAAATAGGTACACGTGTACGTACATTCACTATAACGTATGGTGTTTTATTTGCATTTTTGTTTGATGTTTTTCATTTAATAACATGTTACTAGATAGACACAAGAAGACAAGTTAGATGGTTCCAGCGTTGAATACTATATGTGAAATATTTGATTATATGTTTTCTTTAATATAATCGTAGGTTGTATGTATAATATTATTTTATGAAAGTATCAGAGAAATTGAATAAAAAATTGTTGCAAAGTGTGCTATCGAATTAAATATACGAAAATTTATTTTGTAATAAATATTATGTTTATGTTTCTTAAAAATATATCGATGGTCGTAATAAGTCATGTATGATAACTGAAATTTTGGCCATTTTTTTACAAATACTTATTCTTTTTTATGTTTGTTCTTTCGTTTAGTCTCTTCATTGTATTTGTATTATTATTCGAGAAATACATAAACATATATGGTAATTTTATGATATCTGAACAAAACAGTTCCAAATAGCATTTTTGAGAAATGTCCCTAGATCATCGATATATTTTTATCTAATTTTTATAATAATTAATAAATAATAAACAATCAAGAAAAGCATTTTTTTTATAATGGGCTAAAATAATGAATGGGAGCTGCAAAAATATTGGCAATCTAGAATTTCCTCGTGGCTTTGCCAGCGAATAGCTATCTACTGGTTGTAATAACTTTATTTAGTAGGTGTATGACCTAATTATTTCGTATAATTTGTTGATAATTTACATTACCATCACGATTTCCTTTGATTTTTAAAAATATATTGTGATTAAAAAAAATAATTTCAAATTTTTATTAATACGAGCCTGCTCTAATTCAAATATTATATAGCCTAAACAAATTCTAGAATCTTAAGCTTTCGAACAGTGAAAATCTCAGCAGAATCGGCTCAGTAATTTTCGTGTCATGTCGCCACAAACAAATAGACATACAGACAGAACTTTGACAAACTATGTATTATATAATTGCTTCTTAAACGACGTGTATACTCGAAAGACCTTTAAATTAATTTATTAGTATTGATAAATATATTTCTAAACGCCTCTTTTATTTGCACTAAAATTATCATTAATAGTTTTTGAATCTAAAGACAATAGTAAAAGCTTCGAACTTAATAAGAAGAAAACGAATATTTTAAAACATTTTTTCGAAGCCATTCCACATGTACGATATTGAACCAATATATTTATCAGTGCGATAATATAATAACGTAATAACAGATAGAGACGAAGACAGAGTCAGATAGAGTGAGAGAGAGAGAGAGAGAGAGAGAGAGAGAGAGAGAACTAGATGCACGCAGAAGAACCGTCAACGCGCGTTCGTAAGTTTCACATTTGGAGACTTTTGATAAATGGCCCAATGAAGTAAACTCATATATTGGATCCATCGCTGATATGAAAACTTAGCGACAGTCTGCCAGAACAGATTCCCGTAGGTATATTTGAAAGAATGATATATATAGGAACATTTGAATATTATGCTCTCCACTTTACCTATGTGATGCTTTTATAACTCCTCGTCTTGTATGACGATTGTTTTAGGGTGTTTTTTCTCGTAGACTTGTTTTGAGTTATACAATGTTATTGTTTCCAGTGCAACATTTTTTTAAGAACGTATTACCTACATTCTATATATAAGCTGCTAGGGCGGTACTAGTTTATGTATGTTTTACTTTCTTATACTATAAGTATACTAGCTGTGTTCGCGGCATCGCTCGTGTTGACTACGGAATTATTGTTTATGATTTTTGAAAAATATAGAATTATTTTAGATCTTTTTATTCTACACAATTATTTACTACATTATATTGTTCAATATATTTAACGGCAGCGAATTGCAAAGAGCGCACTGGCAGTAAACTTTTTTCTGATTTGATTTACTATTATCGTTACTACTTATTCCTTATGTTACTTAACGTAACAAAATATAAACTAAAACTTGTACAAATAACATATCTATAAATTAAAACACATAAATCGGTGGTTCTCGAGTGAAAAGCGTACTAACGGACAGACAGACAGACAGATAGACGTTGCGTTTTATAATAATATAGAAGAATAAATACTAACGTTATATTATAGTGTTTCTTCACGAGAAAATCTGTTATTACAAATTATTAACATTTACACCAAAAAGACATAGTCCGAATTGTTTTTTAAATAATTCATATTTAAAAATGTATTGGTTTTGTTGTCATTTTGTCAAAAAATAGCGTCTTGCTGTTTTTTGTGTGTTAACATGTAATAATAATAATATGTAGGTATATGTTCTCAATTAGTTGTACCTATTCGATATGTATAAAAATTATGAATAAAAAAATGAAATGATGTTGAAATACAAAATTGTCATATTTACATAAAATGTTTAAAATAATACTAGCAAAAAATGAGAATTTACAAAAATAATCAATTCTACTAGGTATCTGGCTTTTCTTTATCATTAAAAAAATATTAAATAAAGGTAGAATTTTTGATTAAACTGATATTTAGTTCTAAAAAAAAACGTTATTTAGGTATCACATTGCAGTATCGACGGACGTTACAGGGACTGCAACTATACGAAGTAAAAAAATATGATAAATTACAAAACGTGGCGGTGGACTCCGAAACGAATAGTTATTATGTGGGCGAAGAGATCTGCAGGTACTTTGACACGCGTGAATGTGTGTGTGTGTCAGTGGCGCCGGGAAGCAAAAAATATACCTTACTTACTGTCCAGTAATGAAATGAATTTGTCCCCTAAAACAAAATATAGTACAGTTTCTTTATGAGGTACTAAATCATTTACTAGTTTTTTAGTATCTATTATTTAGTATTTTTAAGTTCTGGTATATTGTACATAAATATGTTAAAAAATCTGATTTCCTGTCCTTCAAAATTTTAAGAAAATGCATGATTTAGGAACTATGGAACCAAATTTAATTAAACATTGATTATAATTTGACCAGATAATGTACCAACAAGAAAACTGCATCAAAATTAGATCAGTGGTTCTCAAGTTATAAGCGAATAAACAGACAGACATACGTTTCGTTTTATACATACACGAATTGTTGGTAAATTCAAATACCAAAGCTACTAAATTGGTTACTGAGTATAGTATATAGTAGATATATCAATATTTTATTTAATGCTTAACACTTTTCGACTATTTATAAAAACATTGAACTACTCATTGTCAGTTATTGTTTAATAGTTAGTCCCTACTTATGGACGCTTTTCATTTTATTATATAAAATATAGGAGAATCAATATATAATATAAATATTACAATAGAAAGCTAAACATTTAAAACAAAAACCGCCATTCTATTATGTGCAACAACATAATATTTGAGTAACGTGTATGTGTTTGTGTATGTGTGTGTGTGTGTGCCGCACGACCGACAGCTGCGATGGACTACAAGCGTGGGGTCATGTTCTTCGAGTAATTTGTCTTTTGTTTTTTGCCGCGGGAAATACTCCACGATTAACAACGGCCATAGCGCGGGAGACGCTGAAAAACTTTATACACGTATTTGTGTGTGTGTATGTGTGTGCAGGTACGTACTCGTTTGTCAGTGTGGGTGTTTCTTTTTTACTGCATCCAGACAGTGAATCGCTCGTTCTGTGATGGGATTGCAAAAATCAATGCTATTGATAAGATATTGTTCTTGTAAAAACAATTTTAATCAAAATTAATCTTGAATTCTATACAGCCAAGTAATTTTTTATGCGGTAGATAGATACGTTCCACAGAAAACCGTATATAAAATAATAGCACAAAAAAAGACATAGGGATACGTTCTTCATAAAACTAAAGCAATGAGTTAAAATAAACCAATAATCGTTTCTGAAAATTCAAGAAAATATAAAGCCGAAAAAAATTAAAAATTATTATGAAAATCTGGAAGAAATTGATACAAAACACAAAATAAGTTTGTTTTATAGTTTGATCTTTTATTTTGTTTATTATTTTTAATTTTTAATAGCATTGAAGATCCCTTAAAATTCTTAAAATGTCAATAAATGCTATAACTACATAATTATTATTCGATTTTATTCAAAATTAAGCGTTGTACCCGTTTCCTAGATTGATGCCTAAATGTCACCAAACCCATTTAGATATTTTTAAGATTTGCGTCGAAGGAGTTTACTAAATAATAGATTACATATTTTTTCAATTCCTAGTTTTGATATAACTTTGGTATTTTTGTCAATCTATCAAATTATATGAGATTTTTATTCTATAGCTTAAGTCACATTTTTTAAAATTATTTATCCCTTAATATGCGTGATGTTATACACATCGTATGTTGAGAGATCATAAAGGATACGTTTTTGACTTCAACGTTAATAAACAAAAAAAAAAATGAAAATAAACTCTGCGATACCATATATCTAACTTTTATATTTAAGCGATAGTGCTGTATAAAAACTGCAGAAAAACTTTTGTATAAAACCCTTACAGATTTTTTTCGTATGCAATGTATCACATAAAAAACAAATATAGATACATATACAATGATTCGTGTTATATGAATGTTTTCTAAATCCATATCTGTGTATTAAATAATACATATTGTTAATATATGGATACGTTGCCGGTGTTGGATAGAACGTGAGGAGAGGACGTTGGTGAAAAAGGCGTTACCGACTTGTCACGCAATGATGGCTGAACAAATTACTCCACTCTATATTTATATTCCTACATACAATATAATACTTGTATATATTGTATATGTATGTATGTATGTACATGTACACACATATGTACATTGTACATTCTTGTATATGTATGTAGGTAAATATAAATAAAATAATGATATTGAATTATAACATTTATTTATGTATATTATTTTTTTGTAATAGATACTTACATAATTTTCGATTAGTATAAAAATTGTACATGTTCAAAGTATTGTTAGTAACAACAATAGATATAAGCTTTAGAATTAAGCATGGGCAATTCTTTCATTGGCAAGGATTAATTGAAGACCTTCCTAAAACTAGTAAAATTTTTATTATTTTATTTGATAATTGAATTAATGTAGTTTTTGAAGTTAAGATTTAAATCGACAGTTATATTTAAAAGAAACATGACCAGAATAATGTGGTTTTCATTTAGTAGTCAAAAAAACATTATAGGGGTATTTTTTATATTTCATAAAAATATCAGTTTTATGAAATTTTTTATAGAAAAAAAATCTAGAACTTTTTATTATTTTTTTACATGTTATTTTAAAAATATAATAAATAAAATTATTATTTTAGAAGCTACCAGGAGTAATGTTTCTAAGGTGAAGACATCCTAGAACGTAAAAACAAAATATTTGAATTAGACCGATTCTTAAAAAAGTATAAGATTAAAATTTGAAAAAAAAGTAATGAACATTCTAACATTATTGTTTTTCAAGTCGCCATTACTTTATGTTGTTATTTCAGATGAACATAAAAAATGTAATTTGTAATCGTAAGCACACTTAAGAAATCTTACACCCGGAATATTTTTATAGTTAAACAGATAATGCGAACACAATAAAAATTATTGTAATACCTATTTATATGATTATACATACAATATATAATTAACCATTATATATAATACAATTTAAAAGACCAATTAAATAATTGCCATTAATTAAAACCATGTAGGTACTATTAAACACTTATGTTATTAGTTATTAGATAACCAATCACAATACAGTAGACTGGAAAGAGATAGATTTTCATAATTAAACATTAACAGTTTGTTCGTTGCGGCGCGGGCGTCTTTGAGGTGCACGGAGATGCACTGAACCATTTGTGTGTGTATCTATAACTAACTGGCGCGGGTTCGACGCTCTGCTGACAGACCAGTTCAAGGTAAATCACAAATGTACAAATAATAATAGAGCTATTCTATGTTCAAACAGCTTTTTGCATTGTTGTCTTATTTAACAACTATATATGTAACTATTTAAATACTGTAATTGTAGTAAATTGCTGTAATTTTGTTTGTATAAATAGGAGGATGTGTTGTTGAAAACTATGAATAGTAAAAAAATATAGATACGGTGTATATTTATGTAGAAAAAAATATATAAAAAATATGCATTTCCATACACGTTTAAGAAGAAAGAAATAAAATAAAGCTCGCGATAGCTGCAACATAATAAAATTATACTGTTGCTGTTATAAAGTACAAACATTTTTAGTTCTACTTTAACATTTAATCATAAATAGAGATCTTATATTGATTATTTTTCTAATATTGATTTATTATAGTTCGTTTATGGTTATTAATAAAAATAATAGGTAGAAAATAGTGGTGTGTGCTTCAACCACATAAGCGCACAGTGGAAGTGAAACTTCTTTTGTTTTCATTAACTATGCGATTAAATAAATAAGGTTAAATGTATTAAATAAATAATCATCATCGCTCTTTCACCTATATGCACACTCTCCTTGGTGTTTCATCTTGAAAACCTGTCGTATTTTAAAACGTGTCGAGGTTAACTTAAAAAATCTAAAATATTATGATGTAGGAATTTTATATTTTTATATTGGTAAACATTTAGATATGGAAAATTATAGGACTCATAACATGCCAGAAGAAATTCTGCTCTAAAAATAAATGTAAATTGTTTAGAATTATAATATATATTAGCAATAAATGTTTTAAATTGCATTTAAAAATATTTCGGTGATAATTTTTAATAGAAAAAATTTTATTGTAGTTTTAAGCATATAAATGTATATTATAAATTTTCAATTGATACATCTATGGGAAATATAAATTGAATTCGACATTTAAGAAAACATGGTCGTCATCTTATTGTTCCACACCTTAAAATTCGTATAATGGGCTAAATGGCTTGTTATTCATCCATAAAGTTTCTTAATTAAAATGTTTTTTAATTTATAATATTAAAATAATATATTTTGGCAACATTATTAATTTCGAATAACAATAAACTATTTTTAAATTGATTTTTTTCCTATAGTTCAAGAAGTTCCATTATTTTTCTTAGAATAAGTTCATCGCAATTTGTGAATTGTTGAAACATATATTTTTAAATTTTAATTTCTTTACGACCATTAATTCCATAATATTGTATTCAAATGTTGACCTAATACAAGACCATTCTAATTACAGGAAAAGTAAAAAAAAATCTTTTTCTTTACATCTTAATAAAGATTCCACATTCATTCATTACAACATCAGAAAGGTTTAATTAAAAACAAATCATAATAACAACAAAAATAACATAAAATACCGTAAAATTATACATCAATGAATTAGCATTTTTTGGTATAAGTTAGAAATAATTAAGACGTAATGAACGTATTTACATATCTGTTAGTTTGTAGAACATATTTTCTTTTCGATTACTATCTAATAATTATTATATAAGTAATGTTAAGAAGGACGTACAGCATGTGTTTCTTTTTTTCTTGGCCTCCGCAGTTTTATGTTCTACTTTCAAAAAAAACAATTCGTCTTGTTCATGAGTTCCATTGTCAAGTTAGAAACAGATAATTTGCTATTTGGAACAATGAATGATACATGATGTATCTAGTAGGTTGTGAATTGACGATGTGTTGATTTGAGTTTATGAGATGCATAGTTTCATAGAATGTTTGTTGGAGTATGGAATTTTATTAATATAAGGAAGTATTGCGGTGTGACGCCTAAAATTTCAAGCTTATTTCAGGATTTTTTTTCGTAATAAAATAAAATATAATCTTTTCAGTCTTTTATATGTTTTTATTTGCAACTCGTTTCTACTTGCCACCAACCGAAAAAAGTGATTTCGAGAAAAACGTGTTTAAAGATTTAGTAACAGGCATTACACTAACGCCGACTTAAGATGAACTATAAATTAGAAGATTTGTAGATAATTGAGATATCTTTTTATTTAGTAAATATTTTATTTTAGATTTTACGTATAATTGGTATTCTTAGATAAAGCGACGATAAAATATTATTTTCGGAATATATTTGCAAATATTTGCTCTCCTGTAGCACTAAATAATGTTTTTCTTGTAAATTTGAATTTAATTTTACTATAAGTTTGAAATTTCGGGTATTAACTATTTGTAAGAACATCCTATGGTTTTTATGGTCAAACTCACTGTTGGATCTAGAAAACGGTTAAGGGGGTGGCCATTCAATAAACAAATAGTACCTTAATATAATAGTAATGTATTTAGTCAAATTTTCTTCAAGGGAGTGATCCTTGCAAATCCTTTGATTGGCCACTGGATTCTCACAAAATTTCGATTTGACAAATTAAGCTTCATATTTACAAGAAATAACTTACCGATTTAGTTATATATAATATTAGCAAAACAGAAAATGTTCGTATGACGTATTTGTAACAACAATGAATTTTCTATGTATATCAACTTGGTTAACATCTATATAATATACTAGGATAAGTAGATACCATTTATGGCTGCACATACCGAGCCAAATAAACTTTTTTAAAACAAGTTCGTGTAGTTTTGTTACGGATTTTTTCGCTTTAAAGTTAATTATCGCTTTCAAAAATAGTAGTAGAAAAAATCTAAAACAAATGATTTTGAAGCTGAAACTTCAATTTTAAAATGCTATCAGGAAAATTTATCTATCGTATTTTGTACACTGTCAAAATTGAAAGAAAAAAGAGATACTGTTAAATGTTAATGTATAATTACGAATTATTGTCAATATTTATTTATTTTAACGCAGATACAATTGTTTCGCGGGCCCGAAGCTGTCCATCGCTTTTATACACCCTGATATGTATACATGTATTATTACATGCGCATTGGCTATACAATATATATGTGTGTATATGTATCGTCCAAGCTCACGACGCGGTGCCTCGCCTCGGAGGCGGCGGAGCGACGCGCGATTGCCGAGGGCGTCCGCCGTGTCCGAGGGCACTGGGCGTGGAGCTGGACACCGCGCACTCTCTCACTTCCACATCCACCTACTTACACATACTCGTGATAGAGATGGAGATACTACATACTCATCGCGCGTTTTAAATACCAAATGTATATTACGGTTTATTATTTCAACACTTTTTTTATCTCGCAGATTATTGATGTCACATCTCCTCTTTTTAATTGTTTATTCTCTGTTCCTTATTGTCGCCAGGTGTATTTAGTAGTGTATTATATACATGGTATTCCGGGGTTTTAATGTGTTGGTATACAGAGTCGTTAATAAACTGTATATTTACTAACATATTGAAATATTAATATTTTATTAGGTTGGCTATATGTAAAAAAAATGTAAGAAATGTAGCTATTGGGCCAGTCCAATTTTATGCTAATCAAAACGATATTTTTGATATTAATATAAATTTATAATATGAAATAACACCTGAAAAGGAACTGATTTTTTTATTAAATTCACTATGTTAAAAGGAGAATTTTGCACATTTATTATTAGATTTGTAATATACTTATAAGTAGGTACCTGTAACGGACGTTAAAAATTTTGGAAGGCTGTTTAAGCTAAGTTATTAAGTTAGGTAAATCTGCAAAAACTCTTATTCCATTTATGTGTTTTTTTTGTATACTGTGACTTTATTAATATTATTTATTATAGGCAGATGTAAACATAAAAATGAATCTAGATTGTATGTTTATTTATTTTTAATGATTTTTGATAAGTGTAACGTGCGTTACACACGATTAATGTAGATTATTTTTACTACATTGCTTGGAGTTGTTAAATGTTAACTGATTTTTAAAATAAATGTAATAATGAAAAAGGTATTCTTTCTTATTGTTTCTTACCATTTGGGCGTCAATTTATCAAGAAGTGAACTTTTTTGAAATTTTAATTTGGCAGTGAGCAATTTTTTTATAAAAAGCATTGATAAATAATTCTTATTTTTAATGTAGCCATTGAAATGTATGAACACATAATTGTTAAACATAGTTGTAGTTGAGTTGGCCAACATTTTAAAATAAACAGATATAAAAACATTGGTTGCTTTTTATATTTTAAAAGAAACATAGACACTAATGACAGACGCTTCGAGGTGACACCTATTACAGTTGTCTTCAGACTTTGTCACTCTCTGTTACTGTGTGTCAAATTTTTACTTGCGTAACATTTTTTTAAATTTTATTTTTCAATTAAAATATATTTTTCGAACATAACATACATATTTTATTTTTATTTGTCAAGTTATTTTAAAATAATATGTATATAATTTGAGAAAAAAATTCCGCTGAAACTGTTAACCTCAAGAAAACTACTCATAAAAATAAGATATCGTCGCTGAAGTTCAAACACTGCGTAAGTTAATTTTTAGAAACACGACTGGAGTGAATTTTAGTTTTATGTAACTGTCGATATAATTTTTTTATGTATGATATTATGAAATATATTTGAATGCGTGCGATCATAAGGTACTGGCATCAGTCTTGGCAAAGATCCCAGTAATGGCAAATTTTTAAATGTACTGAATTAGAAATATGTGTTGATATTTGATTATTAACATTTCTGAATATTAATCTATTTATATACATTTAACTGTCTTATAGCGTGATTTGATGACAATCGGCTAATAGGTGTATAATTTATTTATTAATTATTATATTATCATAGAAACTGCTTTACATTGTTTCTTTGACGATTTTTTCTTTTATATCTTTTGTGTCGTAGTACTTTTCGTTTTGTAATCATTAGCAAGTGTCCATCACTGCGTGCTCATTACTGGTTTTACTTTATCCATTACTGGAGAAAAAACATAAACAAAATAAAAGGTTATAATTTAAAAAACAAACATTTGGTGACTTTGGTAATTAAATTGATTAAATAAAGAGTTACTCGTTTTATTAGTAACATGAGTTCATAAGAATTACAAAAAACAAGCCCGTCAATCACAAAAACAGTCAATCTTGCTCTTATAGCGGCCATAACTGGTGCCAGTACCTTATGTATGTTTTTATATAAACTGCACACAATTACACATATTTGTAATTGTATAGAAGTGTGTGCATTAGTGTGCATGTGTGAAAGAAGTGTGAATGCATGTGTTTATATATGGATGGTTGACAGTCAACAGTTCGACAAAGACGTGATGACAGACAAAGAGGGGGTTTCATTGTCATTTCTTTTTATACATTAACTGGCACATTTTATTTTTCCTGAAATTAACTCTTGAATAAAATTTATATTTTTATACATACTTTTAATAATTGTTTGTATTAATGTCTTTATTACGTAGGTAATCAATAAATCATTATAGTCATTAGTGATTTAAGAGCAAATATTTGTAATAACTATTACGCTGAAATATATATTTAGTTTTATTTAAAACTATTTAATGAGAAGATAAAAAAACTAAAGAAAATATATTTTTTTTTCTATTAAAAGATAGGCAAATTTTCACATCTATGTCAAAAATAGTCTCAAAATGATAATTTAAAAATTATTATGACGCATGTATAATTTTTTGCTGATGATTGCCTTGGCACTTTACAGACCTTGCAAATCTATTATATGTGATTTAATACAAGTGGCATGTTAGATGCGTCGAAACGGCGCTGCGTTTTAACGCAGCTAACATGTAATAGAAGCGGTGACGGAGACCGTTTCTGTAAAGTGCCAAGGCTTTAAAGTCAATCGATTTTTCAATGAGAGTGAGAAAATGATATTTTTTAAGTATTGTCAAGCTTTTACTTGATGGGAAAATCGTTGCGTTTTAAAACTTGAATTTTTTCGATTTGAAAATACGTTTTTTTATAAAAATAAATATTTGGACTTTTATGTGTAATGTACGATGAAAATCATCTAACGATTAAGAAAAAGTTTGTTTTATTTATTATAAAAATATTTTTTCTGCAGAGAACAAATCTGTTAGTTTTTCCCACAACTCACAAATAAAAATGATCAGATACATATGTATGTTTCAAAATCAAAATCAATTTGATATCTATAAATAAAAATGTACGTACAGTATTATAACGATTAATACAAAACTTTTATCAAAATTTATTTTGTACTAATCCCAATGGATACCAACAAAAACCTAAACATTCAAAATAAAATAATATAATATCCTATTCACTACGGAAACAAAGTGTTTTATTTCGCATGGATCCAGCCGGATTTAAAATCAATTAAAAACAAAATTAAACTAACGTAGGTATTTTCATTTCTGTATTGACGAGACATTAAAAATACACCAAACACATTTGTATGTAAAATTTCCCACAGAGCGAGGGCTTATGACAGAAAGACTGAGGGCAAACACACGGAGGTGGGAGGGGGTGTATTGGAGTGAACAAGCAGGCCTGGATTTAAAATTTGAGAGCCATAGATTATGCGATATTATAGTCTAAAATTAATTTCAAATTAGCGATATGTACGCAGTATAACTTAATGCATAACAATCCAAATATATTTTTTTTTAATTTTAATTTTGTCTATCGAACAAATATATAATATTTTTCATATTTTTTTAAATTAATAAAGTATCTACATTATTCTACATAGATGGGAGTTAAGTATAATAATTGGATCTATAAACATCAATTAAATACTACAGTAAAAAAATATATATCTACCGGTTCGGTATCATTTATTTTATTATAAACGCGTTATTCCCTAAATTAATAGACAAGCTTTTCAATTTTATTGATATTAATCTATTTTAAATTTATTAACTAGGAGATTTAATTTTTTAATTTTGTGCAATAGTGTAAATTTGAATTGGTATTGGTTTCAAGTTATAGATCTCGATTAGATCTACGATATATAAGTACAAATAAAACATTTAACCAGTTTTATGTTAGTGAAAAACTTTATATAATAAAAAAATCAGAATGTTAGCTAAAATACGCATAAATCTAGCATAAAAGATTAAAAATGTATAGCATTGGAATGATCCTTTCAGCAGTTTTTGGAAAATATATATCAGTCGCTGGGAGGGTCGGGAGGTACAGGGCACGATAGGACATCATGAGTCTGAGTTATATTTAACCTCACTGCCACAAACGACGCGACCTTAGATTTAGAACGTATTCACGCCAATCCCTCGACTGTGCATCTCGACACAGTCCCACCCATATTTAAAACCGTTAATTTTCTGTGATTTTTTCAACCTACTTAAATGAATAAATGATAACCAAAGAACTTTGTTGGTTCAATAATTATTCAACTTATCAATGAAAAAAGAAAATGTAAAAAAATAATTGTAAGCTCCTAAGAAAATATAAAAAAAAGTGTGCTTCGAAGATCTATCTTAACACGTTAAATCCGACCCTGTAAAGAGGGTGTTTAAATTTCATGCAGCAATACGTCTGTTTAAAATATACATACACACAAAACGAACCGGGGGGTGGATTTCGGTTGAATGCTCCGAACTTTGGGGTGGCGCGCACAAAACTTTTTGATTGACAGCTCCGTCTGTCCAATCACGAGGCCGGAATACTGATGAGGTACACGTCAATCACGCAACACCTCGCTACCCCTCCCCCCGACTATTCTACAGACCACGGCCCTGGATCAGCCACGTCGCGGTGTAGCGGTTGAGCCGCCGTGTTTGGCTTAACTTCAGCCAAAGGTTTTTACAAAAGAAAATCTAGCGCGTGTAGATTAAAGGTAATATTTTGTATGTTTTGAAGTGGTAGAGTAAATACTATTTATGAATGTTGTCTTATTCTTGTAGGTTCTGATTATTTCGTAAGATCTATTTATTATATACCTATACATATATATATTTTTTATTTAATGCCTATGTTACATTCAATTGACAGAATATGTCATTGTAATATTGACTGAATTTTTATTACACTTTTGTGAGATACAACAAAAAATCGTGTTTAGTCACACAGTTAAAAATTAAAAAAAATATTATTTCGATTATGCTCGTTAGCTTGCAAGCATTTTAAACGGGATATATCAATTCTATGATATTCTTAATGGATTTGATCCCGTATCGAGACTGAAACGAGACAGAAACAAATCTCGTCTCGACCTGTACCCCTGCTTAGTAAACATAGAAAATTATTTTAGTTTTGAGGATTGTAAAGTTAATGCAATGATTTTTTTGTTTTCTAATTTTGATACATCTTAATTCTTAATCCATATTAATATTTTAAATGCAAAAGTAACTCTGTTTGCTACTTTTTTACGGCTGAACCGCTGAGCCGATCATGATGAAATTTGGCAGGAAGATTAGATAACTTGCATCCTGAAGAAAGACATAGACTACTTTGTATCCGAAAAAATAATTAGATAAAAAGAAACCATTTTTTTTGTCTCAATCTTGAACGATCACAAAGCTTCTCGTATCTTCGATATTGCGAGGAAGCAACAAACTTCACACAGACAAAGTCCTTAATTTTATTTCTGAAAAATGATTGAATTATAAACTACACTTTATTCATATATGTATGTAGGTACTTTTTATCAAAGAGAGGAAATAATTGATATTCTGTAACAGCGGTAGTTAAACTGTTGATCGTTACGTATTAGTAACTCATGTGAAAAATTCTTTTTACTGTAAATCTAATGCGGTGTTCACACCAAAGAAAACAAAACAGCAACACGGTGTTTGAAAACACGTCGTATTTAAAAATGCATAGGCTTTATTGCACTTTTGTCAAAAAGACACGATGTTGCTGTTTTGTTTTTTCGGTCTGAACACGGCATAATGTTCTAATTTTTAAATATTATTGTAGGTAGGTAGTTCACAAAATTTCAAAACAATGTTATAGATTTTGAAGACCACTGTTCTATAATTGCAGTGTAAGATTTAATAATAATAACAATATAATTAATATAATATAATGTAAAATTTTAATTTTAAAATAAAGTTCGATTTACTATGCACCAATTATATTAAATAATATAGCACTAAAATATTTTCTGTAATAAAATAATAATAACCTAAATTGATATACTATACTTATATAAAATTATTTTAAAATTCAAACCCAATTAAGTCCTTTATAGAATTACATCATAACATAAAAATACAGTAGAAGGGGGCGATGAGCAACAACTAACTGCATTTAAAAAATGCCTATCGATTTAAATGTAACGAGTGCAGATTTGTACGTTTTATTTATAACACGATAAAGAACATTTTATAGGCCTTTAAAGTCGCTTCGTTAAAAATCCAGGTTGCCAAGTTATATGGAGCAAGAATTTAGTTAAATATTATCGCTTTGCGGTTGGAGTCTGCAAAAGATTTATTTAAGAGAAAGAGAGAGAGAATGAGATCCGTTTAGAGGAGGGGGTGGATGATATTTAAACTCGCGAGCTACAGGGGCGTTCTCGTATGGAAGGAATGTAACATTCTTTGGAATTTTTTGAAATTGTAGCAATATATTTTGTTGGATGTGTATATATGTTGAGTAGTGTTTATATATGTATATAAATTTTCACTCGATTTGCCGATATGTTTACGTTATGTTTATTTTAAAAGAGTTGATTTGCATGTAAACGAAATGTGCATTTGTTACAATATTTTCAATTTTTTAAATTTTTATTAATTATCTTAATATTATAAATGCGACAGTAACTATGTTTGTTTGTTTGTTAACTTTTCACGGCTAAACTGTTGAACCGATTTTGATAAAATTTCGCAGGGAGATAGCTGGCATCCTAAATAAGGATATATGCTACTTTGCAATCCGTAAAATAGATTAAATAAAAAAAAAATACAAATTTCACACGGATGAATCTATAGTTACAAACAAATATGATTGAAGTATTAGGTCATGCAAATTGATTCTCGGCCCCTAACTTCTACTAACCATAAATGCGATTCAGTTCTGAATGAATGAAAGCGCCATCTCTGAACTTTAAATCAAGCTATCAAATTTTATCGTACTGTGCACACAATGTCAAATTTCAGTGTCTTTCGAAAAGGAACATCTGAGGCATTGCTTTCTTTTCGCATTTCAACTGCAAAAAATACGGCTGAAGTGAAAGAAATGATTTGTTCAGCTCTTGGTGATAGTAGTCTACCATTTAGTACGTGCAAGAAGTGGTTCCAGCGATTCAAAGAGGGTAATTTTAACCTCAAAGATGAAGAGCGCCCTGGACAATCAAAAAAATTTGAAGATGAGGAGTTGGAACAGTTACTGCACGAAAATCCTTGTCAAAGTCAAGAGGAATTCACTAAATTACTCGGAGTGACGTATCAAGCCATTTTCCATCGCATCCTTGAGAATTAAACACTAATCGAGACGAAAATATATCTTCAGAAGAGACTTATATCCGATCTGACTTAATTATAAGTTTAATCTTATGTATTTTATATTACTATGAACGACAAAAACCAAATTGAGATATTTTGCTTCCTCGGCTTATCAAAAAGATTATGTGATCATTTCTAAAAGTAGAAAACACATTTTGGCCTCTGATTTCAGGTAACAATTTTTGTTCCATGTCTATCTGTCCCCTATAAGTTCTTTTCAGACGCACATCTCATGAAGCACTGAATCGATTTTAATAAAACTTGGTTGTTAGTTGGGTCTGATCAATTGATGGTCCCATATAAAACCATCAAGTTCTGGGTTTCCGAGAGGGTGGTATCCCACTTTTCTTATTTTTTCTGAATACATTAAGAATATGAAAATTATATATTTTTTTGTTGAGCATTACATTTTTTACAAAAAATCTCTACAACTTTTGTTGCAAAAAATATTCTTTTAGAAATATATATCTTCGTTTGATATGATATTTCTGAAAATCAAACAATTATACATCCATATTTAATACATTCTTTTGTTTCCTTTTCGCGTTAAAAAAGAATTTGACAGTTAAATAACTCGCTGCGACCCCTAATTTTTTTTAAATTGTTAAAAAACTGCAAAAAACATAAATATTTCTTTAGCCTTCACAGACAGTGTTAATTTTTTTACCTAATCTATGCTAATAATTGACTTTTGTAGATCAAACTTTTCTCTTCAAATTATTTTTGTGTGTTGCTATAAGACCATTTTTACGGGGGGTTTTTTTGGGGGTTTACCAACTTTTTATTGTCAAATTTGTTTTTAGCGTCCAAAAATACATAAACAAATATAGTCCAGTTAATTAAGAGTTCACGAACTTTTTTGTGAAACTGTGAAATTATATATTATTCACTACAAAACAAAAACTATTGTTATAAAAAGTAAAAAAAATTAAATTTAATCAGTAATTATATAAACATTACTCACAAGACGTAGAAGAAACAAGAGCCAACCCCCAATGATACTAATGCACTGAAATACACCTCTGGCACTTGTGCCTATGCTGGTTGGATTTTAATCTATGCACAGCAAAGTTTTTTATGCACGCTGCTTAGGTTTGAAACTCCATCCGCCCCCTGTACCCCCCCTACACCCCATCTCACCCTCTCCGTCTCTGATAAAAACCATCTTGTGTGTTGAGACTTACTCTCTGGGCTTCAGCCACATATTCAAATTATCAAGAAATTAGTTTTTCGTTTTTGGCGGTTACCGTCATTCCCTCTCCTTATTTATCACTGTGTTTGTTGGTGAAATTATTTTATGCTCGAAAATATGTTTGTGGTTGTGATTTGTGGTTATGTATTCAAATTGGTCGCGGTTTATTAAATTTTTTCTCGGCTTTTACGTGCGTGGTGGAAAATTTTAACAGTGTGTTGTTTTTTTGTGTGGTTTATTTTTGTAAGAAATATTTCGCTTTTTTTGTTTTCGGAGAATTTGAATTTCTATTTATGTAAAGAAGAGATAATTATATAGCTACGTTCTTTCATAAGGGTGAATTTTTTATTAGAGTTTGTCAGAAAATATTTCACACTGAATTAGTTAATTGTACATACATACAGTAAATGCAATAATGTCAAGAACTATGAAAATATTTGTGTAGTATCGTTTTATTGATAGTTTACTGGAAGGGCGCCATTAATCAATTTAAACGAAAATTGTGGTGTTTCTTTGATATTTAAAAATATTGTATGCTAGCGGTGCTCGCTTAAATATAAAAGTTAGATATATGGTATCGCGGAGTTAGATCTTTTTATTCTACACGCAGTTCTTTAATACATTAGTACTTTAGTACATTACAATATTTAACGGTTTAGACAACGTATTGCAAAAGAGCGCGCTTGCGGCAATTTTTTTTCCGATTGATTTACTATTATCGTCACTGCTTATTCCTTATGTTATCTAACGTAACAAAATATATACTAAAACCTGGAAAAGAATATATCTATGAATAAAAAAAAAATACGTGGGTAAATCAGATATCGAGTGATAAGCGCACTAACGGTCAGACAGACAGAGAGACGTTGTGTTTTATAATATGTAATAGGATTAGAATTTTTTTGACGTTTCTCCCGCGTATATTTTCAAATTGGTGAATTCCTGTACAACAAACTGCTCTAAAAAAGGTAGACACATAATATTTTACAAATATGGTTTATATTTGTGGAATTTTGTAATAAAATTGATTTTATAAAGAGGTACGTACTTGTTTTATTAGTAACACGAGTTCATGGAAATTATAAAAAAGAAGCCCATCAATCCCAAAAAACAGTATATCTTGCTCTTAATGCGGCCAAGACTGGTGCTAGTACCTTATTTATGTATAGCAATCAAGTTATATATTATGATATAAAAACAAACGTTATCTTTTTTGTATACGAAAATTTGATTAAATATTTCAACTTTATATTTACAATATGAAATTAAATCTAGAAAAGAAACTAGCGAAGTGAAATGAATTATATAAGAATTTTAAAGATTAATTTAAAAATATTCTGTTAATTAACATTCTTCCTTTTATAGTGTTTCGTCAAAATGCAGAGAAAACTTTTTTAATATTTACGCAAATGAGATGACTGGAAAAAATGCAAGATGTTTAATTTTATTCACTTCGAATTTATTCTATTTCAACGGTTCGGGATTTTTTGTTCCAATAAACTTTCTACTGTCAAGATTATTTTATTTTTATTTTTTAAACATAGCAGACACTCGATTTAAAGTTTTATGTAAGTCTCAATGTATTGTTTAATTAATTGAGGTTTGTATTTAAATCCTTAATACTTGTTTGGATTCTATTCCCAGGATAAACTTTTTATACAAGATAGATAGTTTAAAACTACCCGAAGTACATTATTACGAAAAACATAAAAAATAACATGGAACCAAATTAATATATGTATATTTTTCATTGTAGAAGTATAATAATAATAATTTATATATTCTTGTTCAGTGACGTAACTACGAGTATCAACAAAACAAGAAGAAAAAGAAGTAAGACATACGAGTTTGTTTATTAGTTTGCTATAAATTAAGTGGAGTTAATTGTTTTGGCTTCTAATATTTTTGAACGACTCGTTTACTGCAACATGCAACATATAACAAATCAATTTTCACCAATCATTCGTAACAATATCTCAAACCTTGCTTATTTCTTATATTATATTTGTACAATAATTTATCATTATCATTCTATCTTATACAAATTCCGTCCACACAGATTTTCCTGTATAAATAAATACATACGTAAACACCGCAACCGCTTTCAATTTTATTTTCAATACAGAAAGACATGTCTATTGTTGAGATTTCTATGTACACCCATCATCCATTCGTTTCTTGCGGCTTTCGTGGGGGTCAAACCTCTGTCCGCAAGAGAACGACAACTCGGATTCTCAATCCACATCAAAACATACGTCGAAAAAAGATAGACGTATACGTACCCCTTTAAAATAGAAAGAGACGGTCTGCTGTATTAAAGTGTTGACAATTTCCATTATGCCTCTTGCTTATCTTGGACACTGGTCACTGGGTACTGACCACTTGAATAACTTTAGAATGCTTGGATTTGCACAGTACATATATCTTTGTTTTTTACTTTATCCTGTGGAGTTACCCTTTCTATTATGGTGGATCTTATATTCTATTACATTATGTATGTCGGATGGACAATGGTGTGGACTGACTGAAACGAATAAATCATACTTTTTGTTCTTTTTTGTAAGGTTTTAGATATGTATATACAAATGGCCAAGAATTTATATTTTGCATGTTCTTGATTTTAGATGAATATCAGAAGTTATATACTTATTTACTAGAGATTTCCGAGGCTTCGTGTGCGCCTCTTTCGAAATCAAATTCTTTTCATTATTATTAAATTTATTAATAATCATTTAAAAATTTTCTGCTAAGATTATTTTTTAGGAATTATGAATCGTTATTTAAAGATGTTTGTAGAAAGTTGAAGTTATAATAAATGAAAACTTTTAATTCTCTTGAGTAAAATGCAATGAATTGCGCAATGAGAATACACGCACCCGTACGGGGTATGTACACTTTTAGAAGCATATATGCACCCACAATAGGCAACGCATAGCAAACAATTACGCTTGCTACGGGTACGTACGCACCCGCAACACGCACGATCGCATGGTTATAGTAATTCTTCTTTTATACCTGTTGTGGATGCGTACGTTTCCCTATAAAAATTTTATTATATTTTAATCTATTATTTAATTTAAAAAATGTCGGACTTTGAATTAAATCGAAAACATAAAAAATTAAATATACACAAAAAAATTCATCAATTTACTCTCTAAAACTGAATTAGTAGTTATTTCACTAATTGAATTAGTCAAATTCAATAATCATGAGCTATAATTCCAATTTAAATAAAAATGTATCTTTTAAAATTACGAACAATACAATTATTTTAAATCTGACAGGAAACTTGAGCATTTTAGCCAAAAATTCACCAAACAAGAGTCGCAATTACGACCCAAACAAAACATTGATAAAATCAATTAAATCCTTTCCGGACGCGAACAAAATAGACGAAAACAGGAAATGAAGTAAATACATACACATATATAATATTTCATCGATGATTGCGGCCAGGGCTTCCGTCAGGAAGTTGGTATAATTTATTCGGAGCGGCTATCTTCGCGTTTGACCATTCTATTATGTTCTCACACACGATTAAGCCCAAATGACACACAATAAATGGTGTCCACAGTGGCATTTGAACCTGAACGTGTCGTCTGACCGGTCGCGAGGGCATCCTTCGTGCTTTCTCTGAAGGAGGGGTGGAGGTCTGTTGGTGGAGGCGAGGGTAAGGATTGCGATGTCATGGTAATGATGCCTGATTTTTTAATGGTTTTGATTATGGATGCAGTATTTCTTTTGGTGTTATTTAGTAGAAATATTATGTTTAAGAAGAAAATCAAAACTATCTTAATATCAAATAACTATTTCTTTTATTAGAAATAATTTCAGTACCTTTTATTTGCGGTGGATTATATTATTAGAATGTAAATTCGGACACTGTTTTTTTTTTTGTTCACATAGCTGATTTTTAGTAATTAACTTCGGATTAATAAACCATTTTTTATTTTATGTTATATATAATTGAATTTTTTTATTACAAAGAAATTTTGAATGATTTTTTTTATATCAATTGAGTGGACAGGAGGGGGGAGGGGGTGAAAATAATCTTGTAAAAATTCATTACATATATCAATAAATGAATGTATTCGATAAAATGTTTCCGATTTCTGTAGTTTTAAAAATCTAGATCCAAAAGGCTAAAATTCCAATGTAGAAAGTTAAAAAAAAATTTACTGATAATTATCATAATTTTATTTTCTTGTTTTTACCCCATCGAGATTTTTTTGTAATAAAAATTAATTTTATCCTGCAAAAAATTCATTATTTTTCATAAACATCCATTTGTTGTCTCCTATAAAATCTAAATAAAAAATTAAATTTTATATTATTATAGTGGTAAATTCATCATTGTTTTTTTTATAGAACCCCATTTTCCACGGTATAATAGATTTAAATGTACAAAAGAGCTTTTCGATTTTTAAAAATTGCTAGTCATAACTTTATAACATATTCCTGGCCAAAGTGGAAATATTATTAGAAGATTTATAAGGTACAATTTGTGTCTATTGGTAATATCAAATAAGAAAAAAAAACTATGCACACAATTAAGAACAATAATTATCGTTCGATAATACCCATCTTTCTCTAGAAGGGTGGACCAAGCTGCTGATAAAGTTCTAGCTACTGAAATAAACGCAGGGGTCCTCAACACATATATGATAGAGATAAATGATGTTAAAATGACCGTGCACAAAGACCACGAATTGTGAAACTTGTATATGTGTTTGTGTGTTAGTCGGGCTACATACTGGACCCCAACCCCCAACGTGTCTTGAAAAAACAACGCAATGCCAAGGATTTTACCATGTTGAAATGTTTGTGAATTTCTGTGTGACTGGATTTATGAATTTGATTTCTGAATGTGTTAATTACGATAGCATTAATTAAATTTAAATAAAACATCATAAGGCAATTAATAAATATACATGCTTTGAGGCTTTCACGGTGATTTGGATATGAATCTTGGCTTTTGGGTGTAAGCCACGTCAATTTGGTCGTGTTATCAGTCAATGTTTCGTCTCACATTGCAGTTGACATCTTGGGTTCTTCTAAAAGTTTGTTCTGAATGTGTGACGAAACGTTGACCGATAACATGACCAAATTGACGCGGCTCATACCCAAGATCTAATAAATATACTTGTCAAAATATGTATTGGTCGTCATTTTGCAGTTATAAGAAGAAATATAAATAAATAAAATTTTTGAATGTGTCTGTATCAAAAGTAATATAAATCTAGATAGAAAATATAAAAAGTATGGTTCTATATTAAAATCATCAAAATCTTGTGAAGAGGGTAGGGTGGCATCCTAAAAGTGTTATTTTATTTCAAAATATTTCAAGAACAACGCGTGTTACGTGAAAATTTTATGAAATCTTTTTTGTAGAGAATTAAATTTTCTATAAAAAACGTCCCTACAATTTTTGTAGTAAAATATTCCATCAAGAAGATATACTTCCCTTAACAGAATCTTGCTACCTAAAATGCAATTGTTTGGATATACACATACTTTTTGTTTGACATATAAATGTATAATTTTTGACGTATTTACATAAAATATGTAGGTATATCAGAAAAATGGAATTCGAAAATTTCACGTATTATGAAAAAAATTGAATTTATACGTTCTAAAAAAATTATATAAGAATTAAAAGGTTAACCAAGAGTAGTTTATCAGAGTATTCATTAAAATGATTCAATAATTAATTTTAGTTGAGGAATTTAGCACGAGGAAGCGCTGTGCAATTACTTAGCAGATATTATAATTTCATCACAATATAAAAATTCACAAACTCAAACTCATAAAGCTTAAAACCAAATAAAAAAGCTCTGTCTGTTAAATACATAAACGAGAACAATAAAAAGAGCGTATATAAACAATCACATAAATCAAAAGCAAACACCTGAAAAATGTTGACGACATAAAAACCTCACATATTCATATTTTTACGGCGCGTAAGAACGTGGAGTGGAGGTGAGTAAACACGGAGTTAACACGCCGTATATCTTTATCAGAAGAAGAGTGATGATTTAGACATAACGTAACTGTTATACAAGCCACATATTGTGTCGGGATCCTTCTCACTCTACTTCAAAGGGCTTCACGACAGGCCGGGAGTTAGGAGATTTAAATAGGGTGCTGTGATTTCAGAACTTGGTTGAATTATTAATGCTATTGTAGCTTTTTTGTTAAGAAAATTTAATTTTTTTTACTGAATATATGAAAGTGTAAGTTTAATTACAAAATATTTTTTTGTTCGAATATCAAATAATTGTTTTCCAAGTTTTTATGCATTATTTTACATACATAAATCAACTAACAATGAAAGATAAATACTATAGCTATAGTCCAGAGTGTGATAGATACAAAAATAAGATTATTTTTATACATATAGGCAGAGTTAATTAAAAAAAACACTACTGTACTGATTTTAATGCGGTTTTCACCGATATATGTATAATTTTTCAGAGCAGGTTCTTGGCATTTATTTTTTTATAAATTAAATACTAAAATGTAATAAGGTTCTGTCATTATGTGCAACTTAAATTTAAATTTACATTATATGAAGTCTATACAGAACTTGTTTGCCTATATTTCATCCTAAAATAATTTCTATGAATGATAAAGGTAATTAATTATTTATATACTATACGATACCACGATTCAAATTGAATATATGTATATACAATATATTAAATATTAATACGGTATACATCCTGATTATTATTGTTCCTGATTCCGTCCCTGGTTGCGGTTACGGGGTTCCCCGCTAGCAGAGAATTATAGGTCTATAAATCCTGTCCAGGACTCGAACCTGTCATCGCAGCCACTTTGTAGCGACATCCTTAAAATGTATGATAGCACGAACCGTTTACGTACCGGTTAGAAAGAGTTGAAATATGTGCTGTATTCCCCCACCACCTCGTCTCATACTTAGAACCCCCATTGCTCTATCCACTGTTGTCGCCCAAATACTTACATCGATATATTCATATATACGCAAGCCTTTAGACCTGATTTTTAGAAAGGGTATCAATGTATATTTTTTGTAACATATTTTTATATTTTTAAATATATTTTTAGAAAAACTTATTGGAACTCTATCTGTTTTTTATTTAATTATTTAATTTGTATAAAGAGAACTGTCATTTTTTTCTATTAATGAAATTGATCTGAAACCATGTATTACAAATTAAATCCACATTCATCAGCGTTTTTCAAACTTTTCAGTGGTCCACTTTCATAAAGCATTAATTAAATAGCGTAAGAATTATCAAAAAATGTCTCGCGGCCCACTGGTGTGCCGCGGACCGTATTTAATAGAACTGGTCTACATTTTGCTAACAAAATATCAAAGTATAAGTTCTATGAACGTAAACAATTATAGCCATACCCTGAGTATGTCACTTTGCATTACATACATTTTTAATTACTATCATTTTCCGAAGTTATAGCGCTAATTTTGGAGTTCGACTTTTTAGCGGCGTGATCGACATCTAACATAGAAATTATAGTGATTTGATTTATAGTCATTTTTAATTTACAGCATGCAATTGGAAGTGCATGTGACGTATATTTGGGGTATGACTGTACATTGAAATATTAAAAATAATTTATAAAATTTAATTCACGGCAGAGCTTTGGTTACACTTATAAGTTCTTTTTGGGATAATTCTAATTATACTAAATTACTTGTACTTAAGCACATTTTGACTTGCACTCAGTTCTGATTCGCGGACAGATTTAGTCTTATTAACAGTTAATCATACTTGAAAGTTTGTTAATAATTATTTGTATCATGTAAAATCAAAATATTAGAGTATGTAACACAAATACAAAATTAGTTTATTAAATTCATCATTATCAGTATATGTATTGTACTGATAATTGTTAAGTGTATAATTTTTGCATTTTTATAAAATATATATAAACAGTGTTTCTACAAAAATATACAGTACGTTTGTCCCACGATAGATGTAATGAACAATTTTTTTTCGAATTTCGGAATGATATTTGGTGATCGAGTCCTGCTTAATGTAAAACTAACATATACCCAAAATTAGTTTATTTGGTCTGCTACAGAATGTTTTATAAGCAAAGTTGTAAAAATAATCAAGAATATTTCAATAAATTAAGTAAATATTTTATTGTGAAGTGAAAATGAAAAGTAGGGTTGGAAACAACAACATTATTACTTAGTTATTATATTGTTTCCAATCTTACTTTTTACTTCACAATAAAGTATCTACTTAATTTATTGAGTGTCATTTAAAAAAAATCTATTTAGAGTTACAAAATTGCATTCCTAGCAAACTTTCTTAGTGGATTTTTTTCATATTTTGAAAAATATAGGTAGTTTGTTTTTACTTATTTTTACAACTTTGCTTCAATTGTAAAACACCCTGTAGAAGACCAAATCAACTAATCTTTGGTATACCTTAGTTTTACATCAAGCAGAGCTCGATCCCATAACGTCATTATGAAATTCGAATTTTTTTCATTCATTGTTTGATCTATCCTGGGACACACTGTATATATTGATGATACGAGTTTTTTTAAAAGAAAAATAGTTTTTTCACAGAAAAAAAAATGTGTATGTATTTAATATAATAATGCAAAAATGTATTTTGTATATAATATTCTATTAATATTTATTCTGTTCACATGTTAGTGTCTCTATGTAATTAATATGAATTTTGATGCTAATGTAAGACATGCAAATCTAACATTAATAATTTAGTAATTACCTGAATGGGGCAGAGTTCCCTCAAAGATCTTCTTGTTAATGTCTGAAATTTAAAACAAACTCTAGTCATCTTTACTGCCAATGAATGTTTCATAATATTAATAAAATATTATATACATTTATTAATTTTTTTATTTATTTAAATGAATGAGTTAGCTGAAAATGAGAAATAATTATAATAAAATTGAACTTATACACTTTCAAATTAACTTCTAATTAGATGAATATTCCAAATGTTATTTTTAGATAGCCAGTTACACTAATTTATAATAAAGCGTTTTTTTTTGTTATAAACTTATTTTTCTTCAAACAGATTATTTTGTTTATTTGCTGTCGTTACAAATATTTATAAGAAAATGAATACACATTTTTCGCGGATTAAAACCCTAAAGTAGGCATGTATAAATTTTGGAGTTCGTCTTTTTGTTTTTACTCATAAAAACTAATAATCAAATCTGTAAGCTATGTTTGTACAATGTAAATATTTAGATTTTCAAATTCTTTACATTTTGAGTCATGTTTAATAAATTTTGTCTGTCTATCTGTTTGTTCCGGAGATAACTACTGAATGATTGGACTTGAACTGTGGAATAGCCTAAATCCCTAGTTGATTTATGCAGATTCGTATTATAGAAAATAATTAGTTGATACTTCTTTTAATAAAGATGGAATTAATGCATTTTGAAAATATTTTCAATTGATATGTTTAATAAAATTGTTATATAGGTAATATGTAACTAAATCATCACGGGGATGCAGTACCTACATTCTTAGAGCAGTTAGTCACGCAGAAATACACAAATTTTGAAATAGAGAAGCCGTGAAAAATTACACTGAATAATCAATTAAAATTTTCATTAAAATTAATTACATATTTTTATTGAAATTAGTAAAATAAAAACTAGATGAGCCATTGTTCAGAAGTCATAACAATAAACTTCACAAATCGAACTCGATGCTAGAAAGTGAAAAAACTGATAAAAATTTAAGTTAATAGTAAATGTTATATAAACCCCAGTAATAATCTTCCAAAAATAATATACAAAATAAATCATAAATCCATTTTATATATTTATACACATAAATTTAATATAAAGTTTGAAGCGCGCAATAATATTTTGATTAATATAAACCGATATAAAAAATCTTTTTAAACACATACGCTGTGCGTTATAAGAGCAGAAAAATTGAATATTGTAATATATATGAAATGACGCATCTAAATTGTAAAATAATCCCCTGCTGTGCTCGAGGGAGGTTTCTCGAGGGGTTGAGGTGTGGAAGTACCAGCGGTTGCCTACAGAGGCGCTGCTGCCGGAAGAAAAAAGCTTCAGTCATGTTCACATTTCGGTTATTTTATTAGAAATTGTTACAGTACGTATACAAGTAAGTTTATTTTTTTCATGAATCTAATTAGATACCTATCTAGTTAATTTTATATTCATATTTCGATTATAAGTCATTTAGAAATGAAAATGATTTTGTTTACTCCATAACCAATCGATGTTTTCCAAATATACCTATTACATGCATATTAAAGACGTGAAATATATGAATAATTCGTTCGTTTTGAACGAAACGATTCAAATCAGCACAAGAAAATATTTGTTATTTTGTCTACTGCACCCGGTGGTAATACAATTATTTTACTATACATAATAAATTCATAATATGTATTAAAGTATCATATTTTGTAAGAAGTGATAGCGTCATAATCAAAATTGTAAATAAAATAGAAATAATACCTTATTTATTTGTAACCGTTCGCATATTATACGTGAGATGAATGTATGTATCTTATTATTTAATCTTGTTACATTTGGTTTATAAAAATTGCGAAGAGCCTCGCGTACTAATATCTCAGACAATATAGTTTTTTTTTTTTTTTCAAATATGTTAATTAAATTAGATTTTAGTAAAATTAAGAATCATTACTTTTATTTAAATGTTTTTTTGAAAATTTGTTAAACGAAGATTTTGATATTAACAAAATTCCTGGAATTGCCTGATTTCATATGATACTCCATTCGCCAGAATTGAATAAAATATTTTTTGGTAACCTATTTGCCTTCCTTAATAAATGTCAAAAACTTAATATTTTATTTTTATAATTCAAGTCTATTATTGGTCCACCATTTGTTATAATTATGTCAAATCACAGCTTTTTAGTGCAAACGTATCAGTTTCTAGAATGCTGTGATAGACAGACAAACGGACATTTGTTTCATTTTTCCGATTTCAGTAAAAACTCGTAGTTGATATATGTATATATCTACATTGTACGTACACATATATATGAACATTTCAGTTGTCAAAAAGATAAATGTCCAGTATTACAGTCTAGCTAATAAAATTTGCTAGCTTGCAAACACTTTTAAACAGGGTATCAAACTTATATGTATGGCAGTTCTCTTGGAGTTTTTGACATTTGGTTACATGCGCAGTAAGTTGGTTGTTTTTACTTAATATGCATGTAACTATTTGTCAAAAACTCCTGACTGTCATATAATTTTGATACCCTGTTTGAAAGAAGTGTTTGCAAGCTTGCAAATATTTGTTAGTTAGGCTGTAATACCGGACATAAGTCGACTATAAGAAACAGTTGTTTTTGGCTAAAACAAATGAAACAATTACAGATTTGTTTCGTCCTTTTTGAAAACTACATCTCATTAAATTGAACTTAATTATCACTATACCAATCTCAAGTCTTATGTATCTTTGCATTAATTGAGTTGCATCAATTAAACCGAACCAAATACAAAAACACATCTCTAATGAGTAGAATCCGCTACAAGACACCGTACATGTAAACAAGGTGACAGTTGGGGTGTTCTTCTCGAACGAGATGGATTGACAGGCGATGTGATCGCGGGTGTGGGGCAGGAGGGGGGTGGCGGTGAGACGACAGCAGCGACAAGATGGGGGGAGATGAAGAAGGTACAAGAAGGTGGAGGAGGCGAAAGAAACGAGATGCGTAATGATTCCTTGGCAGGGAACTTGTCTGTGTTTCTGTGTGTGTGTGTGTGTGTGTATGTGGTTCACAAGCAAAAAATATATATAACGGGAGGAAATGCTTGAGATAAAAGAAGTGTATGTGTATATTTATATGTGTATGTGTGTGTGTGTGTGTGGAGCAAAAATACTACAGCGATCTTGTGTAGAAGAAATAAAATTTTTGTTGAAGACCGGATGGTTGGTTGTACCTCATGTTTTTGTTGGCTTGAAATCGTTACAAATCTAATAGCGTATTTATTTATTTATTTTTTTCTAAAATGTTGTTAGTTCTTGTTGTTATTGTATAAGATGCGATGTATTGTAATATAACAAGAAAGTTTTAACATTTTTATAATCAATACTAATATTATACATATGTATGTATGTATGTAGGTTCTATCAATAATATTGTTTTTAATTAAGTAATATTACTTGTTTGTTTTGATTTGACACAAAATCGAATGTCTAAAACCCTATAATTATTTTAGCTTATATGGTAATTAAATTAAGGCAGGTCCGGATTAAGGAATCTTTATTAAATTATTTAAAAAGGTTTTTATATCTATACATAGAAATATATGCGGGCAATCTGTAGGGAATCCCTAGTAAAAAATAACGAAATGGCCATGTAGACGCCCGTTTTATTTTCCTATTTATTTTGCTTGATTCTAGCAGTGTCATACAGATATTAGTTTATCCAATAAACAAATATTTTGTTCTAAAAAGAATGAGATACTTATCATAAGTTTCATAAGATATCATACTTTTTAAAATAACTAGAAGCGACCTAAGAAACGATATATAGGTAAATATACACAAGGGTACGCAAGTGCGAGTCCATGAGGGTATGTCTCCCCACACAAACCTCTAAAATTAAAGCAAGAATGACCATGACCCCCCTTAAATTATAAATCTAGGTCTGCGCCTGTAGGTACTTCTACATGGCTTAAGTTTATCAAAAGTATTTCCTATTTTTGTAATATAAAAAACTTTTTAAGAAAAAAAATAAAATCAACTTAAAAAACCCTAAAAATATTGTAAAGAAAAATTAAAATTAACAGTTTTTGAAGTCGGTTTCCTTTTTTTCTTTATTAAAACGTTTTTAATTAAATTATTTATAGGTATACTTTCGATGTTCTTAGGATTTTTGTAAAGTTGGTTTTATTTTTTTATCGATCCCTTTTGAGTGGCGTATCTTAAAGTCTATGGTCAGATTCTGATAAAATTTGTATGGGACTACCTCGGGAGTATACTCTTTCAAATATTTTTTTTACCGAATAGGTGCATATTTGTTGGAGTTATGCCCGAAAATAAATATATACAGAAAAATTGGAAACCCTCTCCTTTGTGAAGTCTCTTTCAAACTAAAAAAAATCATCCAAATTTGGTGCATGTTTGTCGGAGTTATACTCGAATATACATAAAAAAATATACAGACGAATTGGGAACATTCCTCCTTTTTTGAAGTCGTTAAAAAATAATAATTTATATTCTTGTGAAGTATTTTTAATAAAGGTATTTTCTACAAAAGATATTAACAGTATTCTAGTTGAATCCCAAAAAGAATGGTACATAATGAATATTTTAGTCATTAATAATAATTAAAACTATTAAAACAAATAAAAACATTACCAACTCAAGATAAACGTATTATTACCAGCATATAAAATAGAAAAGCAAAAACAACATATTTCATAAAATAATACAGAGTAAACAAGTAGCAATAATAATGAATGTATAATATTTCTCAATCCATAACTCACGGACGTTTATAACACACACAAAATCTTGACTCTCATCCCTGCAAAGTCATGGCTGCTTAACTTACCACCATCTACATCATAACTCACCAACTCCTTGCCAACGGTGGCGCTCTGGATGCGCTATAAACAGACGGAGGTGTTTGGGAAAGTTTCAAACTTTTGTGCCGTTGACATTTATGGACATATTTTATTAATATGATATCTATTTGTGCCAAGAAATTGTATGCACGTAAATATAAAGGTTGAAGTTTGTTCATTTTATAGTTGTTTTTGAATTTATTTATGATTTTTTCATTCAGTGATATTTGCTTATAACAAAATCAATAAAACCTAGAAGAATTGGATATTTTTTACATAATATTTTTTGATGCTATTATTACAATTTTTTGATAAATAAAAGTAAATCCTTGGTGAAACTTTAGTTTAACACGTACACTCAGATTTTTTTCTTTTGTATGTTGGTAAATATGTATTTACTTGAGTTACGCAGTGTGCGCGCGAATATGATTGAATGGTACTCAAACAGTTGATGCTTTAATAATATACACGTTAACTGTCTTTGGTTAGGGCAATCTATTGGGACAAAAAGGAGTTAATTTAATATAAAAAATGGGGATTCAATATCCGCTGCAACGAACTGTAGTAATTTTTACTTTTATTTTATTTGAGAGAATTATTTATAAACAATTCGTCTCAAAAATAATCTGTAATAAATGACATTTTTAAACAAAATACACAGAAAATAGAGGTTGCACTTGAATGTATTGCTTAAAAAAAATAAATTATTGTTTTTAAAAAAAAAACAAAAAACAAAATAGATAGATCGAATAAAATCAATCATTTAAGATTAGAATTAGTTGTTTAAATTTTAAAAGCCTTATTATCATTACATTATTTAGTATAAATGAACAAATAATAAGAAAAACGAACTGGAGACATTACTTTAGAATTCTATCCCAATTTTAGAAATCCACTAAACCACAGAACGTGCATTGTAAGAGTGAAAGCAGTGATGTAATATCAATAGCATTCTCTCTGTCTAACACGACGAGCTGTCTGTATACAAAGACAAGGACCATTTATCATCGCAGACATTGGTGTCACTGTCCGGTATTTCGATTATGATATCAATGCCTCATTGATTTACATATTGATAGTTACTTTAACTTATTTTTGGTCTGCAGGAATTTGACATCAATGATGTCTCCATACATAATATTTTTTATATAAATTTATCACCTTTCACTTGATGACAATATTGATAAAATTGATTTTTTGGAGGAAAATTTGTGTTCTTTATTTTTGTATGTGAATTATGAGAGTGTTATTGTTTTAACTAGCTGTGCCCGCGGTTTCGCTCGCGTTGACTACGGAATTATTGTATTATAGTTTATTTTATATTATTTTTAAAGTTAGATAGCGTTAAATCGTCGATATTCCAGAAAATTTAGTATTCATATGTGACATTTGTTGTTCTCACCTGATTCTGATAGTAGGTCGATTAATATATGAATAGATAAGAACACCGAAGAGAATATGTTCCGTGAAAAAGGACAAATGGTGACTCTAATTGTTAATATATTGAACGTTTCATTTTATACATTAGCAATATAGAATGTTTGACAATGTATACATATTATTTACATTAGCCTACTCTAAATTTTTGAAGTTATACTTCTTTAGACGCGTTCAGGGTGAAATTTTAGTAATGCAACGGACATGAAATGCACGTTGCATGCAACGATGCGCGCGCACTATGCAACAGAAACTATTTAACACTATGAAGTTAGGTTAGGTGTAGATAATATAGATTTACGTTATGATAGTCAGTAAAAAAGATTTGTCACTACCTCAAAGAAGTATAACTTCTAATGTGCGTACATATGTAAGTACGTATTCTCACTTTTTTTATATAGGTACAGACATATTAAAAAATTATCCACGATTAGTAAATTACGATCCACTTGTTGACCAATAGTATACAATATTGATAATAATTATTGTTAATTATTTGCGTCACAAGTTATTATTTAATTAATTAATTTATTTTGGGTCTTGCAAAGGAGTGGATCATAAAAATGTATTTGTCCCTCATATACCTATAATATATTTATGACTTCCTTGATTGTTAACATAACCGTTCAATACAGTGTATAGATAAGAATCGAATAAGAATTCGAAGAAAATTACCAAGACATGTCTTAAACCCTAAAGCTAAAAACACATTAAATTAGAAGGTACATGTTTGACACTATACATATTTTAGTTACTTAAATAGATCTATACAAGTATAAATATAAAAATGTAACATGTAAAAAATTAAAGATAAAGATTTTCTCCGCAGCTTCGTTCGCTGGCTCTTCTAAAAACATAATAATTACATCAATATTACAACTGTCATTTCGTCGTAAACATTCAATATAAAAAGTTGTTTAAGGTATTATTATTAAATATCAATTATAAATTTTCCTTAATACAAATCAATTATCATAGTTTAAACTTATTATATGCGTATTCTTTAGCTTTTTAACAGTAAACATATTTTTTTTGGTTTAGTAGTTTGTGTGTCAAGCAGGGCCGTAACTAGAGGCTTGGGGACCTCGGGGCAGTAAGTGATCGAGGGCCCCCCAAAATATGCAAAAATAAAAATTGAAGACCTTTTTTATCCTTACTTGCAAATTTAACACTTATATCTAATAATTTTAATGAATAATAAGTGTAAAATTCAAGTTTTACGCTGCCAAGTAAGAACAGACCATTTTTTTTAAATATGCAAAATGATACATATTATAATAATATAATAAAACGGTATATACATATTTTTTAATATTTAGATTGTAGAGACAGAGCCTCTATAACATAATATAACTGATTACTGGTTTTTTAAAAGAATTTTAGAATCATTAAAACAATTCTTTGAACAATAATAATCTATATTGTAAAAGTACACAGTGCACAATTTATTTATAAATCCGTGTCAAATATCACGTTGAAAATATCCGATAAAAATACATAAAAATCAAAGCATTTATTTATTTTGTGTAAACTGTCAGTGTTTGAATGTTGTTGTAACAATCGAGCGATGAAAAGCGCCGCTGCATTGTTTCGGATTTTGGGTCCTCGGCTGTGAACGGAACCGTTTGTTGAAAGATGAGTGTTATTAATAGTTGTCTGTTAAACTTAGACATCAAACAGGGACGTAATAAATAAATCGTGTAATTTTTAAACCTATACGATAAATTGTAAAATCAGTTTACCGGCATTATATTGTCTACGTGGTATACGCGTTGTTTATGTTCTCTATTAAAAAAAATAAATGTCTATCTATACTAGTGGTTCTTAACCTTTTTGAAGTCACGGAACACTTTTCATTGCAAAAAAAATTACGGAACACTATCTTACTGAATTATTAAGGACTTTAAACAAACAATAAAAATATGCAGAACATATTTTTTTTATTAAAAACTATAGCTAATGCATTAATTTCCAATCAAATATATATTCATAAAAGCTTAATCAACATAATTCGCAAAAAAGTAACTCTTGTAAAAAATTTAAATCAAATATAATGAACTTATCGGCTTTTGCAGATTTTACATAGAAATTTTAGGCCTAATGTGTGATAATGCTACTCTCATTTCTTTCAATATTCCCAAGTCTTTTATGTTTTTTAGTTTTATTTAATGTTCGTAAATGTTGAAAAGCAGAGTTTACACAAATATTATGTTGAACACTGTAGCAGAATTGTCTGCTTTTATGGAAAGAATTGGGTACTCGGCTTCCACAAAAATTTAAAATTTTTAAAGCCAGTTCAAAAAAAATCAATACGAACAACGGTTAAGAACCACTGATCTATAATCTATACTCCTGTATTTCTTACAGATAGATAGATAAATAAAGGGGGGGGGGGTGGACGAGACTGCTGCACTTAAGGCGCTAGGGCTCATTGTGCCCCCTTTTTTCCTTACAGATTCTGCTCTGTATTTCTGTCAGTTAAAGAGATAATTTTAGATTAGAGCAGTGGTTTTAGCCGGTGTTCCGTGAAATTACTAGTACATCTCTATCACTATAAAAGAAAGTTATATTTTTCAACATATTACAGGTAAACTCGAAAACTACTGAACCGATTTTGGTGCGGTTCGTCTGCCACCCTAAAGGTCAGAATCGCTTACTACAGATTCAAAAATATTAAAGGACGGAGCTTATATAGGTATATAATTTTAAATAAAAACACAAATATACGTCAAATAATTGTATATCAAGTTTAACATATTTAAATACTAAAATTCGGAATGTCAAATATTTATTATCAAAAACTTTCTTTACAATTGATTTTACAATTTTCAATAGATTACATAATAATTTAATTGTACAAATATATATAAGTACTATAAACGAAGAGTAATTCTTTATCTAGCAGATGAGTTTCAAAATATTTGTCTTTGTTTGGTACATGGAGAAATGATATAAATATTATAATAATCAAGTAGGAGTAGCCTACTAAGTTTGTGATATCGAATTTGAATGAAAACTGGTCGATCATTTCTGCATGTGACTCTACCTAATAATGTACATATATATACATTTTCTTCTTTAACCCTTTTAATGCTAGATGATTTTGCTTACAATTAGTAAAAAATACTTGGAAACAAAATACATTAGACACGAGAAATATAAAACAAATGTATTCATTTTACTTTGTTTTTAAAAATCGACCCACTGTTGTTTGTACAAAAGTAGTGTGAATCGATTTTTCGGCCCTCTGGCAATAAAAGAGTTAAAGATTACAAAAAATCAACAAAAATAAACGACTTCACTTGATATTTGTAGTTGTAATGTAGATGTATATAAATAATAAAAAATTGTTTATTTAACTAAATATTTCTTATTACTAGTTTCGTGATGGATATTGACAATGTCCTTCTCTCTTTGAGCAGTTAGAGCGTATTTAGAGCGAGATGGATGGTAGAGAAAATTTTCTAGTGTGTCAAAATAAAAACAACTGATAAACACTAGCCATATTTAACAAAAGTTTAAGATCTTTTAATTGACCAGTTGAGACATTCTAATGCCGTGTTTAAACTTAAAAGACAGAAACACGGTGTTTTTAAAACACTTCGTATTAAAAATAAAATATATAGGGTTTGTTATTTTTTGTTATTTAATAACAAAAAAAAAACACAATGTTACCGTCTTATCTTTTTGGTCTAAGCACGGCATAAGGGACACAGAAAAACAGATATTTAACGGAGAATCACTTAATTAGCATTTATGCAATCTATCATTACATGCATGTATAAATAAGTACGTACATATATTCATAAATACATTCAGATATGTTATTATGCGGCCCTGAGTTCTATCTTATACTCAAACATCAATATCATTAATTTCCTGCACCACAGCGTGTGCAGTAATCAACTAGAAACAAGAGCGGGGTCTCGAGTCCGGGTCTGTGACATAGCGGCGGCGTTCCGGTTAGCGGCTCCGAGAGATCTTCACTCTCCGGTGGATGTTTGCTATCGCGGAAATATTGCACAGTCACTCTCAACCACTTTGATATCATCGTTGGTGCTGCGTTGTTTCTCATCCCTGATCAATAATGCTTGTATCTCATGTCATCGCCTTCAAAACGTTCCCAACTCCCTGTTGTACCCCCACCCCCTTCCCTTCTATCCAACATACCCCGCCAGCCAAGGCCGATCCTGTGCATAGTCATGTTGCTGGATGATCCAGAAATGACTGTGGTATTTTTCTTTTTCAGATTTAGGGAAAACGATTGGAATGAAGAAAATTATTATTGTACGGATAGTATTGTTGTTCAAGTATTGTAAATTTGTACATTAATTGTTTGTTGATACGTTTACCATAATATTGTATGTATGTGGTTTTTAATTTGATAAAGAATACGGCTTTGATTTCAGTTCGAATTATGGAATTTATAATATTTAAAAAATAAATATATACCTACTAGCTGTTACCCGCGACTTCGTTTGCGTAGAATTTATATTAGGTAATACATATTTCTGTAACGACAGTTGATAAACAGGTTTATATTTTGCAAAAATTTAATGTGTAACCTATCACTAAATGCCACATATAATAATAATAATAATACATCTTTATTCTTTCAGCAATTTATTACACTTGCATAGAACGAGTCAAAACGAAATACAAATAAAACATAGCAAAATACAAACAAAAATAAAACAGCAAAATACAAAAATAAAAATAAAAATAAAAATAATAAAACAAAAAATAATGCAAAATACAGAAAATTAAGCAGAATTTTAGTAATTTTAAGTAGTATTTATACTAATAATAGTAAAAATTTTAATTTAAATTATCGTTCATAAAATCGTTTTAATCTAACAAATATCTGGGATACTGTATTTTTTTATCTCGGGATATTATAGGCTTAAATGGCTAATATTTGGAGTAGATGAGGCCGAGATGATCGAATTGAATTTTAACGTGACGAAAATGTCTAAAATTTTGACAAGACGCGACCGAGATAATTTCAACTTAATTTATTAATCTTGCCAAAAGTCTCGATTTGAAACGCTTATCAATATTTAGCAAAATTTACTTTGTGAAATTAATCTTAAAGCTAAAGTAAAAAAAATTATAATAAGATTCGTTATACTTCAATTTTAATTTATTTATTACTGAGACGAGACTGAGACGTGACTATTATAACTCTCGTCTAGCCCAAATAATTAAAAAATAAAAATAAAATTATTGTTACGATTTTAATTTTCACTTTCAACTGCACAAAAACGGAACCAATTTCTTTACCAAATCGATGCTTGTTTAATGACTGATTTATCGACTTTTAACAAAGAGGGTTGATAAACACTGCATCCCCTAGTGTAGTAAGTAGTGCGCTTCGAAAAAAACCAAAGTCAGCATGATGTTAAGTTATTAACGTGTTTAGATTTTTATAATAAATTGAGCTTCTAGGTTTTACCCATAATCATGTATAAAAGAGAGATTATATTCCAGAAAGATCAAGTAATTTATCTATCTGATCTTTTATTTTTCATTGTTATAACGTATAAAGTATCTATACAATACTATTTCACTGTTTTTAATGGGCTTATGAATGGTAAGGTTTTTTGGAAGATTTAATCATTAATAATATTTTTATTAATCATTGAGATAATCTATAATTACATAAAATTTTATTGTCTAGTCAAATTATATATTATTAAATCTTCAAACATTTTATGGGATATTTTATTTTCTAAGCAAATATTGAAGTGAAACTTCTATAACGAGCTAGTGAATTTAAATGACCTTAAAACGTTTTAAAAGTATAGATTATAAATCCATATGATAAATATAAATTAATTTGAACCTCTTATACATAATATACTAACGTGCATTTCAAACAATATTCTATTTTAGGTAAACTGATCATACTTATTTTTTTTGTGTGGGAGATGAAATGTGGTTTACGCACGGGGGCCACTGTGAGCAGCCCCCAGTGTCAGACTCTCACCTGTGTGGACTACCGACTAAAATACCCCCCTATGTCTCGACGCTAGCCTGGGACCGTTTAACACATTACTACGGACTAGGTTCTTTTGTTATGCCACCTTTACAATTAGTTAAGAACCGGCTTAAAGGCGGTTCAAGTCGGTCTTTTTTCTGGAGAATAGCCTCGATGTAATGTACCACCCCGTTCCAGCAGTCTTCGCCTCTTAGCATCGTCGGGATAACTGTGTTGGGACTCAGCTGGTCGAGCTCCTCTTCCAGGCTTCTTCTGCGTTACGTCCATCGGTCGCAGTAGAAGAAAATATGTATGCTCGGCGTCATCCTTAACTCCTGAGCAGTAGATACAGTCGGGAGACGCCGTTTTTCCTATCTTGTAGAGTTAAGATTGGATATACCCGTGACCAAAAAGAAACTGAGTCACGTAGTATCCGACCTCACCATGCGGTATCTCTATCCAAGGCCGTCCCTCCGTCGCATTCATACTTCTATTATAATATATTATATAATAATAATATAAAGATGAGTAACATAACTATCACCAAAAGTCGGCAAAATTTTTATTAAATCAAAGACTTGATTTATTTACATTGTCATTTATTCTAAAGCTGATCTCATGTTTTATAAATCCACTAATTATACATTCATTGAAAAATATAGTAATTAATTACTATTATATATTCATTTAGATATTTTTCCACCACACTAGCTAACCTTAACGTATTTGTCAGGCTATCATTGTATATTTATAATTAATATTATCTCTCTTTATAGTTCATCGAAACGGAAAAAAATATTTCGCAATTAATGTGGTATTATTATCATATGACAGAGATTATTTGAGATACATTTATACATATAAAATATTTAAGAATATGTATTGTCATATTCGTAATAAAACATCTTTTATTATAATATAATATTATATTCTATTATGCTTTGTTTGTATGAGTAATGCCGTGTTTAGACCAAAAAGACAAAATTACAACACGGTGTTTTTTTGGCATAATAACAACAAAACCTGTATAGTTTTAAATACGAACTGTTTTAAAAACACCATGCTGTTTTGTCTTTTTGGTCTAAACACTGCATAATAAAATTCGTATTATTAAATTTATGTATAATCTATGAATTTGTTGAGACATTTTTTTTATTGTTTTTATATTTTATTTATAAAATAATATAAGTATTAGATTTTGAAGATAAAATTTCCCTACATAATTAAAAAATTAAATGAGATACCTGTTATTCATGATAATTAATGTGTAATAAAGAAATAAGTTCCAAGTGATTGACTCAACGCCCAGCTCAAACTCTGGACCTAGGGGTGTCTGTCTTTTATGATGTAAGTAGAATGGGGAGACAGTTATTAAGCGTTATTTTTATTTTGAAACGTTTATCTACATAATTATAAGTGTTAATTTCAGGCGAAATACTCACGAGTATCGCGATATTTCAAACTCCCGCACTAATAGGGGTAAAAAATGTACCAGCCTTACAGTATATGTTTATAAAATGAATGAATTAATAAATTTTCCAATTGGTTCTAAATCACAATGCTTTTAATTTATTAATAATCAAAATAATATTACTTTATAACTATATTAAGAGAAAATATGTTCACTATCTACAAAAATATTGAAATATTTATTTATATATTAATTGCCTATAATTATTAATTACTATTTCAGTAGCATGTTATATTATCTCTCACTGTGAGATGATTATGTTTACTTACAACCAGAAGCTAACAAGTTAGAGCTATTTTAATAAACTGATTAAAATAACAGCGGGGGTCGCATACTGCTACTCACTAAATTAATCAGTGAAACAGAATTTATGTATGTAAGATTATTCAGAAGCTGGTCAGATAATCTAAGACTAATCGAATTAGATATATGATTGATTTGCTTTGGTTAATGTATTATTTATTATTCATGACTACATATTACATATATCGATAAATTTTGTACCAAATGTGGATATTAAAGAATAAAATATGTAATATTATTTAAGGCCCAGCCCTTTGTAAAGTGCCTAGTGAAGGTTTTTTTTGGAATCGTAATGTTGAAAAAGGACATTTTTCTATTGATTGTACTCATTATTTTTTTAAAATAAATGTCTATTAAAGTTATAAAAATAAAAAAAAAATAAAAATCAGGTTATTAAGTATATAATTGCTTGAAAATTAGCAGTGCTAAGTACTTTAGTTGATTTCACTCGTTAAAAAATAAAAATAATTTTACCATTACAATTTTCACCATAGTTAGTATATTCAGTTCAAATATGTATATAAAATGGGGCTGCGGCTTAGTACTCATATATACTTATTTTAATAATAAAATTGTAAATTTATAATTTATAAAATAAAATCATTAATATTCATCTTTAAATTTTCATTTTGCATTTCGATTTTCAGCAAAATTTTTTGACTCTCTTCAATTCAAACAAGACATATTTTTAACTACCTTATATATTTTATTAGTTAGAAACTTAGAAGAAAGTAATCTTTAAGATCTGTCTATTTTTATAATCATTAATATTCATCTTTAAATTTTCATTTTGCATTTCGATTTTCAGCAAAATTTTTTGACTCTCTTCAATTCAAACAAGACATATTTTTAACTACCTTATATATTTTATTAGTTAGAAACTTAGAAGAAAGTAATCTTTAAGATCTGTCTATTTTTATAATCATTCATATTCACGTATAATTCGTACGAATGAAGATCATTTTATATTTAAATCTAAAAATTTCGTTCACAGTAAATTTTAAATTGAATAATGAACATTTTACTGTCCATGAAGGGAGATTAATTATAAAACACTGACAGAAATGTTAATAAACTATTTTGAAAAATGATTTTTAGAATAGTCTAGTAACTCGATATTTATTTGAATGACATGCCCAAGTAAAATTTGTCATTCATTTAACAAGTTAAGAGGTTAATTAATTGTTCAGTTATGACATGTCTCTGGCGTATGTCCAGGTTTGGATATGCAGATAAATGTTTTACAGAAAAATACACTTCTCTGTAATGATTATAGTAGTTATTATACTTTTCCGGGAAGTTTGGTAATAATAACAGATATAATTTCGGCACAAATATTCTGTTTAAAAATATTTTTCCTTTAATTTGAATTACAGCTAATTTTAGCAGTTAATAATAATAATACTTTTTTGATATCATTACTTGATAAGTAAAAATGATTAAATTTATTTATTGATACATTATATAGAACTTTTTTATTTTTTTGGTATTCCATTATATTAGTGATTTTGAGTTTTGATTTCTGAATGGATAATAGAAATTATAGTTTTACATAAAATCATCTATGCATGTATATTTTTGACGTCATGTTTTCAAGATATTTAAAAAAGGTGAAATCGCCAATTTTTTTTATAATTAGACTCACATAAAATGTATAATCAGACCAATAATTGTAAAGGAGAGAACCACTATATGAGTACAAATCGATTTTCTAATTGTTTGTTGATAATTCAACAGGTTGAACATTTATTAAATAATCTATTAATAAAATAAAAGTTTTATATGTACAGGCAACGAAGGGAAAAATTGCCCTGATTTTGAAACTTTGGAGTGCGGTGAAATTTGGTACTTGTTAATAGTCAACAATAGTGTACATTCCTATTTCATAGATCTTCCGGAAAAAAATGGGAAATATAATAAAAAGAAGTATATGCCTTGCCAATTTATATATTTACAAATAAATCAACTAACAATACGAATAGGTACTACACTAGCTATAAATTATTTATTGTGCATACATGTAAGTAAATTGACACATCAACGTTTTTGATGCTCATAAAAATTTATATTTGTGATTTTGTTACAATTATTTTTCTTGAAAAAAAATAATTTGGCATTTAGTTGGTTTGTTTTCCAATAAAATCTGAAAATTTGTCTTTTTATAGTCATTTTCTCTTCAATCAAATCGCAATGCGTGTTTTGCAGAAAATGTTATTGTTAATTTATAATTTAAATAAAACTTTTATAGTCATACGCTATTTTCTATAACGTTGTAACTCAAAAATTACATTAAATCAGTGCATAACACAGTCCATGTAAAAAATATATTTAGCACAATGCAAATTAAAATTCCGAATTTTATTTTATAATAAAACTTCTTCCTCTATAACCACTACCAAGAGTGTATTATTAATAACAACACACAAGTTCTCAAAGCAAGGACGACGACGAAGCAAGGCATTTATGAATTTTAAAATAGTCTTTTCATATTTAAAAAAGATGTTAATTTATACGTCCTGTTTGATGTTGCATGTCGTTTTTATTAGTCGGCTGACATTTTGTAAATATTTTGCATATACACGGTTTGTTCTCCCCCCGTCTGACCCGGTCGCTGCCGCCCTGTGCTCTCTCCTAAGAAACGCGACGGCTCTTTATAACTAATTACCCGTTTGCCCGGCATGGTTGAAGTATTTACCCGGGGACGGGTTTTCTGAACTATTGCATTTGTGTGAGATTGTATGTATGTACACTCTGTACAGGTTAAAAGGAATTAATCTTGGATTCTGGGCATAAGTTATGTGTTTCCTATTGAAGTGAATATCTTTAAGACTATATGGAAGTGGAAATACTTTTATTATAGTTTTTGGTGTATTGCATAAAGTATGGAGAACCATATATGACTTCCATGTTCTATAATATTCCTATCTTTTTAAATAATTTTTAATATGTAGATGAAAAATTTCAATGGAATTAGTCAGAAATAAAACTCACCTTTGTACTATGAATATTAGTTTTCTAATATTCTAATGTCAATAATATAATACACATTTTTAGAAGTTACTAATCTGCCAGTTTGAATATAATTACATAGGTATGTTTCCAAAGCGACATGAATTAGAAGATGTATTTATTAGTATTTAAAATTCAAGTTTTGAGGGTGGTTTTCACCCCTTTAATGGCTGTTTAGGCACGTATAAAAATATGTATATCTTAGGTTCGATTTAACTACAAGTGTACCGATTCTTATCAAAATTGGTGAGATAATACTCGCAACGTTCACTTTTTAGAGGATAATAGGTACACAATTTCTAATATTTCCAAAACCCCTTTCAGATTAGAAAATTCTGTATCCACAGCCGCCATGCGGAAATTAACTTTTCTTTACGTTTTGAAAATAGTACAATTAATTAGAATATGCTTTTATTTCGGTCATGATTTTTCGACGGTATTACAATACTTCTATTTCTTTCAGAATATGGAAGTAAAAATATCCATGATTAGTTAGTCGTTTGTTAAAATAGTATTTATTATATCAATAATGTTAAAATCTTAAAATTTAGCACTTTATGTTATTGACTTTAAACATAAAAAAATCATTGTAAGATACAAAGGGATAAGATATAAAAAATGTTGTAACATTGTTTGACTACAAAAGTAGGATATTATATATCTAATAAGAAATTATTTATACCTAGAAGCCAGGAATTGCTCAATGCTTGGATATTTTCAATAATGAAAAATTACCTTCTTAAAATATATGAAATTGTATAATCGTTTTTGTTAACCAAAAGTAAAACAAAAATATTTTGTGCTGTTAAAATGTACATATATAACTATATATGTACACCATATTGCAAACGTATTTTGTAAAAGAAGTAGCAGAAAGAAATAGGGGCAAAAAACGCAGGCGAAGATCAGATGGTATTGATAAATGTCGTGAGATGTACTTTTAAAAACTTTGTTCCACAAGTATGGAGATAAGTAAATACCATCTAGCCGCAGGTTTATGAATATTCCCGTTGAGAATAAACTTAACCTTTTTTGCCAGCGCTCGACATCTTTTATAGCACGGGGCGCGAAGGCCTTTCCTGTTAAAGAGAGCACAAGACTATGAGAGGTTATTTTATTCCTGTCGTAATTAAAATGTTTGTTTTTAGCTAAGTAGAATATAATTTTTAGATGAAAAAATAATATTTTGTTTAATAAAATCTCCGTTATATCTTTTTGGTATCATGTAATTTCAGTAGAAATTTAAAAAATATTAAAAAATCGACAGCGAACATTTAATGTTCATTCTAGTAGAGATATAAAGGACAATGTCTGTTCCATCGAAACTATCTGAACGAATGAATTCAAAGGCTATAGCCGGGTAAGCATGCAAAACATGTCTTTACATGGATTTAGCTGATTATTTTTTGACATAAGTGCAATAAACCCTATGCATTTTTAAATACGATGTGTTTTCAAACACCGTGTTGCTGTTTTGTTTTCTTTGGTCTAAACACGGCATTACATTTGGAATCTTTTTCAAAAAACGTGTTTCATTTGAATATTTTGAAAAAATTGGGTTCAGAGTTTTGATACATCCTGTACAAAGAATACAATTTTGTAAATGTTTGATGTAATGTCGCAATAAAAAAGTATATACCAAAACTATTTTTAGCAGATAACAAAAATATTTTGTTGTAATTAGAAAATTACAAGGTGTTGAAAATATTCCAATTTTCTTACAAAAATGATCATAATTTCTAAACCGCTCAGTATAATTCCACTTATATTAAATTGTCTAAAAAAATAATTGTTTTTAGATTATTATTTAAAAAAATATTCTTTGCATTTAAAAAAATATAACTTTGATTTGTAACGCAATTATGGGATTTACTATATAAATGTAACTATTTTCAAAATTTGCTGCTTGTCTATTTTGACAACTTTTGTATTTAAAGTTTTCTTCAATTTGTTATAATAAATGAAATATTGAACTTTGACAGTGTTGGGACATCCTGTATGTACCCCAATCCGTTTCTTTACACTCACCGTTCTTTTCAATGCGAATGGTATCACGAAATGGACAAAAATATATAATGGATTAACAATAAGTTGTTTGTTATGCATCCATAAATTTTCCTAATCAGAGAACTCAACGGTTTCTTAATACAATTATTGATGTTTAATGTCCGAGTTTTTATACGGCCGATTAAAAGTAAAACGTAAAAATCTATTTATATTCCGCAAACACAAATCGTCCCTGTTTCCGTTATCGTTTCTAATTAAACCAAACACACGGACATATTAATTTACTGGTGCAGCAAACAAACGCACATAATCAACACGTCAAATAATCATAGCAAGCCATGTACACGCGCATTGATTGAAATGAAATGTGATTCGGTAGCCGATTGAAAACATTAGTTGCGCGTCCCTACTGACAGATGGCAGCACGGGGGGTTTGCACCACCACCGGGGGGTCATCCATCATCCGGTGACCGCTGTCCGTCACTTCCTGACCTCCCCACGAATGCGCGCGCGGGGGGGACGCTGTTATTTGTCTGCAGAAATACTGCTGCAGCAGTTTCTGGGACTTTGTGACATTTGATTGTTTAATTGGTATAAACTCGGTTCATTAAAACTCGCTAAACTTGTCAGAGGGACCTCAATTTAGTAGTCAAGTTTTTAAAATTGATTTTGAAATGACGTTGAGTTGCTGAATATATGTAAATAGAATTTAGGTGGACTTTTTAGAATAGTATTTTGCAAGTCATAGGAGATATTTAGTGCAAAACTGTATTGATTTCTATTTGAGTTCCTATTATATCTATATTGTATTGAATTTAGCAATTACTTAAATCAGCGCGAAATCCACAAACAACATAATAAATTTTGCTACGTCAGAAATTAAAAATATATAGAGTTTATAAAAGCATTTATTGGATTTAGTTTTTAATCTTGATTTTTCTCTATTCTAAGTTTAAGCTGGGGATAAAAAAGAAAAATTTATAATATTAGTTAGCTGACCTAAATACTATGACAACATTTTTTTATATATGTACATAATTCTATACTATATACGTGTTAGGTACTTATATTCTGCATAAGATATGTTAAATAATATGATTTGTAGTAAAATCTCTATTAATAAGAAATAATATACATATTTTATATATTATATAAATACACGCCCCATAAAATAATAAGTAAACTTCTTTTAAAAATATTCATTTTTTAGACTACTGCACTCTAAATCTCATTGCATGAAATATACATAGATTTTTTTAAAAGAGTCGACATTTTAATCATAACATGAATTTGTATGACAGTAGCTAATATCTGCGTCGCCGAAGAGGTCACATATAAACAAGAGTTATTGCTCTTAATGCGGCTGACACGCGACCCTCCGAGTCTTCATTCATACATGATCGCGACATTACAGTGACATATTGTGTCTATTTACAATGTGACGTCACATTAAGAAAAATGCTGCCCCGAATCGTCTAGAAGCGACTACTAAATGTTTTACTTGAAAAATAAGCGCAAGAGAATCTCTCACATCATCCCAAGTTGGATGCTGGACCACTAGAGATAATCGTAAAGGAGAGGTTATGTAGGATTGTTAACAGGTTTAAGGCTTTCGTGGTTATTTCTTCTTCTTTCTTTTCATAATGAATTCCCTTATTTAACAGCACCTTGTGGTTGTTTACTATTTGGAGAATGTGTGTGTGTGAGAGAGAGTGTGGGGGGGCAACGATGACACAAGACGGAATGGGAACTCGCTGATGGGCTGATCATAGTAGCTGGATATAAACATATATTTATTATAAATAATATATTATGATGTTGCATTCAATATCAAGAAGATGTAAAGAATGTAAATATCTACATCCCTAGGGAATTTGTTTTTAATTCTAAAATATAAAAAAAAATTACCTAATGATTTATGCCAAAATAAACTTATTCATACGTATTTGAAATAAACAGAATTCGTTTCAACTCGATTCCTTTAAACTTTTAAAAATAGAACTGTTTAAATTTAGTTGTGTTGGTGTAACATAAATTTAGAGGGGGAGGGGGGGGGGCGAAAATTATTTATTATTGATGCATTGATTTAATTACAATATATTAACTTCAATATGATTTTTTTGTATCCAAATAAAACAAAATTTTATTTAAGTTGATTTTCTTCGAATGAAATAATTTTTGCTTTTTTTCAACAATTAAACTTTTGAAAATAATTAAAAGCCACATAAAATTTTTAAATTTCATATCATTTTTAAAACCGGATATTCTTAAATTTTGTTTGAGTAAAGGTATTTAAATATACGAAGTTAATAAACACTATGATTAACAAATATCAAGTTTTTATTGGAATTAATATAATACATTAAAAATAATTTAAAAGTAGTACGGATGATTTAGTCCTCATTTGAAATTCAAATGTAAATAAATTATGATCAATATAATTAGATTGTACGGTACAATAAAACATTAACAAATGCATATATTAGTGGTCCGATATCATTAATCAAACATGTAGTATAAGAATTGTAACAATGACCGAAGTTTTCGTTTTTCCTCTCTGGAGGAGACAGTCAATTTTTAATATAAATGAGGCATTACGGGAAGGCCAGGGGCGGCCGGATCCGTGTTTATCCGCTTCGGCTCGCAAAAACTACCACGAATAATGGTTTACAGCCGAAAGAAAATCTGATAAAAATACAATGTGGAATGAGTTTAACAAGAAATATTCTCAGTGATTTTTTTCTACGTTGTGCTGAAGAATACATTGTATTAATGGATGTGCCGTTTTTCTTAGAGATGTTTTGTATATTTAATGTTTATAAATTGATTTTGGTAATCAGGGGTGCGTTGAGAACGCACCACTCGGGCGGCAGCAAGATCGAAAAAATATATGTAGGTGTTGATATACATAATATGAATAATATGTACATATTATGTTATATAATACATAATAAAAATATATTAATGGTTACATAGGATTGTACTTGAAGATATTGTACACATATAATTTAGAAACTATGTAAGATTGACAAAAATAATATATCCATAACACTGACCGACAAAAAAAATCTGTTTGCTGCAGGGTAGACAACAACTTTTCTAGAATAATTTGGGCATGCTGAATCCAAAAATGACCATCAGTTTGCTCAATCAGCTCTTGTTTTCGAGATATTGCGAAAAATCCGTTTTTTTCGATATATAAACATTCAATTTGTAAATATATATTTTTAAACCAAATACCTCAACCAAAGATCATCCGTAATGTAACTATGAGTCCTAATTGAACTAAGAAACCTTAAATTATACACATTCATAAAGTTATTCTCTTCGAAAATCATGTTTTAAACGAAGAAAATCGATTTTTTAGCCAAAATTCGGCAATTTTCAAAATTCAAAGTGCTGTAACATAAACAAATTTTGTCCAATTTTAATGCAATTTACTAAATTAGTAGCTTTTATGTATCTTCTTTATTGTGTCAAAATTTTAACGTAATCGAATAACAATTGGCGAAATGGTATTAAAATCAACCGCGCATTTCAAAATTGGTAGTTACGTCATTTCTGCTCCTGGCGTATATATGACTCGTTAAATAAATTTTGTGAATAGAATAATGATTTGAAATATGTATTTATTCGAGTTTCAAAACAAAAAAAAATGACACTGATTTACAAAATTTAAATAAATATATAAAAAAACATTCTGTTTGTATCCCAAAAATTGAATAAATAAAAAATACATATTCCACGCAGACGAAGTCGCGGGTAACATTTAATATTCTATGTATGACATGTATTACAGTGGCATGTCATTTCAACAAAGTGTACATATGAATATGTGTTTAAAAGCTATGTAGAAACATATATACTTTTGTTTTCTAGTAACAATATCGAAACATGCAATAATAAATTGTTTTTGTTGTCATTGGTTGAATGTAAAACCTTTTTTCATATTTGTCTATGTGTAGATGATAGAAGATAAAATAGATAATTGCTTTATATATAAAACACGCAGACATAGAAATATGTAACGTCAAATAACAAAATATTCGTTTCCTGGAAAAACATTATTTTGATCAAAATAAACAATTAAGCTGTTGTTAGTTGATTTAAATATAATCATTTATTTACATAGAATATTACCTATACAAGTATATCAAGTAATATGGACATACAAGCCAAATCGCTGTCGTGATTTTTTTCAAATGAAATGAGGTACTTGCACTAGTCTTGGATCACACTCCTAGTGTGTCTTGTTTGCTTAAATGAATTAAATTAGAAATATTTGTTGATATTTGATTACTGTCATTACTGAATGATAATTTATAAATACTTAACCGTAAAACAGCTTAATTAGATGACAATCGACCAATGGGTGTCAAAATTGTGGATATTAAACTAATATTAGTGTATTTATTAATTATTATATTATTATGGCATCTGTTTTACATTGTTTCAAATTTTACGATTTTTTTTTATAACTTTTATGTCGTAGTACTTATCATTTCGTAATCATAAACCAGTGTCCATCACTGGGTTTACTTTATCCATTCCTGGATAATGAACATATAGAAAATAAAAGCCTATAATTTAAAAAAACAAACTTTATTTGCAGACTTTGTTAATTAAATTGATTTAATAAAGAGGTGTACTTATTGTATTAGTATAACATGAGTTCATGGGAATTACAAAAAAGCCTACGAATCCTAAAAAACATTATATTTTGTTCTTATAGCGGCCCACACTGGTACCAGTAATTTAAACAATTTTAGATGTTAATAACATCAAGTTTTTTTGTTTCTAGTGGTGTATTTTTAGCCCCCGTTTTGTTATTTTTTGCAATATGTTGAAACTGTGGAGCTGTTAAATAAATACAAAGTTCTTTTTCACATAGATATTTGAGCAGGCTGGGAGGAGTGTGGCAAAAACAAGATATTGCATAGCGTCTGCTATCCATAGCGGGCTCTTTCACTAGTTTATTATAATCATTTATGTTCTAATTTTACTCATGTTTATTTAGCTGTTTATATCCCCATTAAGGAGCCTTGTATAAATAAATATTCGAATATTCTATTCTATCACATATGTAACAAGCAGTAACAAAACTGTGATAATTAAATACATATTACCCAATCCATGGGAATAAAATTAAACTCACTCGCATAAAAACTTGATAACATTCCAATCCCCCATGTATTACGTTGAAATCCATTCTACTTCCCCCTTCTCCCCACATACGCACGCCCGTGCTGAAATTGTTTTATTTATGTCACCGCGTACAACAAAAACTGTAGAACCTGAACGAATTTCGTTATTTTCCAGTGGATTATGAAATAAATTAAACGCGGTCGGATCGAGTCTAAAACAAATGCCAGAGTTAATATCGGCAGCAACCGACAGCCAATGAGTGGTGAAGAGGCAGATACCCGGAAGTAGGGATTACTTCTAGGAGTTATCTCTAATTTGAGGCGGATTTACTATCCGCGAAATCCTTTAAATTGGATTCTTCAAACACGGGGTCTAATGCCCGCGAGAACAGCAGAGATGTGATGTCGTTGTTGAAACTTTACTGGATGTCTGTTGTTTGCAAAATGTAATTTGATTTGGTAAAGAAGTGCTGGTGGAGTTGTAATTTTAATATGACTCTATCCGAATATAGGTTTCTTTGGACTTTTTCTGTAACATGTAAGTATTTTGAATTTTTTATAGTTATTAAGTTTCTAGAATTTATGTCTGTTTTGAATAAATTCGAAAACTGATGAACTGATTTTGATTGGACTTTCACTATTGAAAATCTAAGACCTTGAATTAGTTTAGGATATATATTGCCTAACTAATATGGCAAATTATTCAATTAGGTACTACTGAGCCAATCTTAACCCTAGAAGGTAAATCATATTTTATCTACGCGGAGGCTTTTCATTAGTCGATTCGAATAACATAAGTTATTATCCTCATTAATTATACATGTAATTATTATATTTGATTTGTTTTTGCATTTTTGTAACTACATTACTTATTTTAGAGGAATATAAATGAAAAACGAAGTTTTTGTAATTTTTTTTATTAAAAAGTTACAAAAATCAATCTTATTCTTTTTAACTGAAATAAAATTAAAAAATTCGAACTTTTCTAAAATAAACATATAGCAAAAAAAGTTACGAAGTGGTTATTAGTCGATTCGGCTTATAAGAATTTTGTATACAGTTGTCCCCTCAAACTACTTGCTGGCGACTGAGTTGGCATAAGGAATCAACGCGATACATTAACTAGTTAGAAAGATAAAGCAACAAATGTTTGTTGTGTTAATCGAAACGACGGTAGCCGTCTAGGGTTAATGGAATTTTCATTATGACGTGATATCAAAGCTGCACATTAGTTTAAATACCGTGCATAGATGACACGGTAGAGAATAGTACCATGAGGTGCTCATCCCTTTTGAGTAATAGCGTGATGATATGTGTCCTAAATGTACCATCTGAGAGTTCGAGGATTACGTTGGTGCAGGTTTCATTAAAATCAGTCCTGTAGTTTTCGAGAAAACTATTATTTATTTATTCTCAACTACTATGTGTTATATATTTTTAATTTGCAGTTTATAATTTATTGTTAGGTACTATTTAATATTCAACTGAACAAGTAAAATTACAGTAATAAAAGCCGAGAGAACAACAACGAGAGTGGTGAATGCATTTTATAAAATATTTGATATACGGTTGCAGAAGTTATAACAAATTCAGCCAAACATGCAAATGGTAACGCGTTTTAAAACAACCAGAGTTGCATGAATAAAACATCCATATGTCTTTTGCAGTCTTTTCCTAAAGTCAATAAATTTTCTTGGCGGAGCAAAAATGTTATGTAGCGCCAAATTAACTACACGCTATAAATCCTAAAAGTTCCACTGAAGGAAAGGCAAAGATTCTACTCAGAAAAGGAGAACGGTGTAGGTTTATGGGAAAAACAAAGACGATAGTAGCTTGTTTCGCTTTTTGGCTTTTTTACTCATTTGTTTTGATAACATTACTACGTAATAAATATCAATGTAATGGATGTGGTTATAAAATTTAAATACGATCGGTAAGTTTCATATTTTTCTTTTGGTTTTTACAAAAAATATATTAAATTTTAAATTTATATTTTTGTGTGTTACGAATTTTGTTGCAATTCTTTTTTCTTGTTTGTTTGTTTAAAGTTTTGTTTTCAGAGTATGATACATTTTGTAATTTGAAGTTTTTACTTTAGCTTTTAGTAGTATAAATTTTAATAATATAAAATACACAAATTTAAATATAAAATTATTCGAAATAACAGCATATTTCTGTCGATAAAAAAAATGACTTATCATTTTCCTTATTTTTAAAGATATTTAAAATTGTATTTCATAAATGCCCATATATAAAAAATATTATGAAATACCATCTTAACAGTAACCATTCGCAATCTTCACTTATTGAATTCATCAGAAAACCGGGTAAAGTTTCAAGAGTTTGTTGATCTAGAGAGAAATACTTAATAGCAGTTCTGTCTTTTAGAACATTTAATATATTACTATTCATTACATGTAGTAAAATTACTTGCAATATATTTTAAACTTTTTTTGGAGCAATGTATTCATCTCATGATAATTTTTCCAATAAAGTTTTCTCCGTGTGCAATTATGAATTAGTATATATTTTATACTTTCCGGTTCTTAATGTAGTAATATTTTATATATATAAAGTAACATACATATGGATGCAGTTTTTTTCGTAATAAATATCATTTTAACATTAAACATAATAGTTGAGAAATTGTTAAATACCGTGCCTGCTAAACATTGCAATTTAAGTACCCAGTTGCAAAATGCAACAGAAATGGCAATTTCTAACAACCTGAGAAAGTTCTCTACCATTAAATGACATTATACTGCATACATTTCCGGAACTGTTTGTCTATGTAGGTATTTTCTGATGAATCATAATTGAAACAGTATTATATTTTATTTCATTGTTATTTGAATAAAATTATATTTGATATTTTTATGAGAATAAATGCAGAAAAATTACAAAAAGGAAATATACTGATTTAAATTGGAATTACTATATACTTATATGGATAATTTTATAAATATATAGAAGATTTCCCAACTTTGAAGGATCAGGCATTTTTTCATTACATAGAGATAAGAAACAAATGCCATTGTCATAGTTTTTTTGCAATTCTTTTAATGATGATTTTTTAGTACGCTTTTATTAGCTTGACCTGTAAACTTCCTAACATTGTAAGCAAATCCTACAACTCACTTTTCACCCACTTCTATAAAATAATATGGTACCATCGAGCTTGCATGATGATGGAGGTGAGAGGTGGTCATTGGGACTCCTCAATGACTAACAATAAGCCTATCGAGTTTGGGCTCGTTTAACCTGTCTCAATGAAAAGCCTTTTTTTTAAATTATATGTTATTTAAATGTTACTGTTACTATTTATAAATTAGTAAAAAAATTGATTTTAGGCTGAATGCAAGTGTCTTAACAGAATTTTAACTAAGTTATTAAAATCGGACATTTTTATTTTCAATTTTCGTGATCAATTTTCATAGAGAATATTACAGAATTAATATCCCGTTCAGAATTCTTGCAAGCTAGTCAATTTTTGTTGCTTTCTTTATAATACTGAACATAATGCTGCCAATAATCAGATAACATAGGTTACGGTTTGATACAAAAAAATCAGCTTTGAGATGCTTGATTGGAGCAGTTGTGTTCAGCATAAAACCAGCTGATATGTAAAAAGTAATTCGGTACTGGCACCAGTCTTGGATCATACCCCACTGTTGGATATTTATTTAATTAAATGTATTAAATTAGAAATATTTGTTGGTATTTGATTACCATTACTGAATCATAATATATAGACACAAACTAATTTGATGACAATCAGCCAATGGGTATCAAAATGATGAACATTTAAACATCGCGGATGTAATCTATTTATTAATTTAATATATTATCATAGCATCATTGTTTCAAATTATACGATTCTTTATTTTATTACTTTTGTGTCGTAGTACTTATCATTTTGTAATCATTAGCAAGTGTCCATCATCGGATGCCCATTACTGGTATTAGTTTGTTCATTACTGGAGAAAAATCAAACAAAATAAAATGTTATAATTTAAAAAACAAACTATATTTGCGGATTTTGGAAATTAAATTGTTTTAATAAAGATGTACTTGTTGTATTAGTAACATGAGTTCATGAAAAAACAAGCTCATTAATCCAAAAAAACAGTATGTATATTGTATATCTTGTTCTGTTAAATGTCACACAGATATCCATCAAAAGCTAGCATAAAAATACAGTTTTTTTCAAATCTCACAAAACCGTTTTCAAAGAAATATCTGATCCGTCGAAGTAGCTGGGACATTAATTTATACAAATAATTAACTAATCCCTACATATTGTATATTTCACTACCTATACAATAAGCAATGTATAAATATTTCAATCGAAAATGAACTCACTAATTGCATTGAATTTAAAATATTAATTTTGCATTACTACAAACATTGTATAACATTTCTTTGAAACATTGTGATACTTTTAAATCCATTCTAAGAAATATTAGCATAATATAACTGATTCGATTTCTGATGACTTGCAATTTATCTTGATTTACGAACATTCAGGTATCTTTTATATATTTGACATGAATGCACGGAGCGTAATAAATAACACAAGTAAGTAGACAAAGATCGAATAAACGCAACTACACTTGATTGCCTTAATAAAGGTCCATTCAAATAAACTTACACAATTAAATTTGAGCGCAACACCGATGGAACAATCGCCTCAATTAATCAGCGATAAACAGTCTGACCATTCGAACCAACATCGTTTAACGCGCGATGCGACGGTATACTATTAGTGTAATGTGGTGAACAGTGCTATTTAAAATGTTTTACATGCCGGGTGTATAAAATACATACATTCCAATATTTGCTCTTCTGTTAATAATGCGTTTTTTTGTAAATAGGATGATTGATCCAAATTTAAGGCCTCTATACACCATCCAATCTACAGTGCCAATTTGTAGGGAGGTAGAGTGGGGGTAAATCGGATATTGTTGTAGTAAGTAGTGTTTTTTATATATAATTGCCTATAAACGACCCAATCTGCAGAGACCCTGCAGATTGGATGTCAAATTGAGGCCTTTACTGTCAGATCAATTTTTTAATATATCTTTAATTGTCGACTGGCATTATCCTCTTCCAACAGCTCCTTTGTGTTGGTGTAGATTGAAATTTCATAGAAATAACAGCCCCAAAAAAATGGTACACTTAATCTTATGATTGTATGTGTGTATTTTTGGGCGAGGTACCAGCGACCTCAAACATTTTTTCCTATCGTAAAAAAATTCTGAAAGACTCCATGTGTTATTTTTTAATATTATACAAATTTATGGAAAAAATATTATTCGGAGTAATTCAGATAACATTGGAAATTTTACTATGTTATACATTGTTAAAATTATTATGCTTGACATTTTACTATATTTTCATTGAAAAACTTCAATAATGTGCATTATAATCCCATAATAATAATCTTTCCTCAATAACTTGAACTAGCATAGTCAATTTTTTTTGGTATACGGAACCAAAAATAGAAATGATAAAATTAAAAAAAAAATCATTGGACGTCCCTCCCATAGACTGAGTGTAAAATGCAACAAAAAAAGTCTTAGAACCTTTTGATTTTAACCCTTCAGTCACGATATATTTGCTTTTAAAGTCGTTATCAGAGTGTTCTATCGATGCAAAACATAGAAAAAATTCCGGAATATAATTTTTAATTAGTACTTTCAATAAAAAATTATAACGAATCCTGTACAAATTTTTTGGATCCCCCTTCCATGAATTGAACAGTGTACTCATTTTTTTTATAAATAGCTTTTGATACGTTTTATCAAGTAGAGAATTTTAGTGAGAATGGTTATGGAACCCAATCATGTGCGTGCCCAACATGCATTTGGCCGTTTTATTTAAATTGTACAATTGGAACATTGAGTTAAAATTGGTAATATATTTTGTAAAAATAATAAATAAGAGTTATAAATAAGAACTTTGTAACCAACTGAATATACTTACTGAAAATTACCGAATAACATTAACAGCTGTAAACAATTTGTAAGCCTCTTGATTTTTATAATATATGTATATATTAAAAAAATCTAAAGTTGGGAAAAATTGTCTGCGCTCTCAATTTATTAGGACATTAGATGGCTTCCATCTTGCATCTATATTTTATGTATCAATAAACTTATCTAATCTAAGAATACTATTAAAACATAAAAATTGCACTAAATAAATCCTATAAACCATTGACATGGCTGGACTGATGATAAGTCAGACATTATGGCTGAAATTGAATATTTCCTAACAACCGAAACTGATTATGCGCATGCGTCAACGGATGTTCGAAATTCAAATTTATCAAATTGATTTGTTAAATATATAAATAAATACATACAAGTTCGATTGTATATCAACTACAATACACTTATTTAACACGCGAATACCTGTAATTTATTTTAATTATCAAATAATAACTAAATAAACAAACATAGATGCATACGTGATGCATACTAACTGTCAAATCTGATTAACAATTGAATATAGAAGCACGTCACATACCTCTACATTATATAATAATTGAGTTCAGTGTTGCGTCTCGCGCATGCGCAAATGGAAACGATACTGTTAGAAAAAGTATGAAATTTAGCCATCCGGTTTAATAGTAATTCCATAGGTATCCACTATCCAGTTAAATAATACCAGATCAGTGCTATAAACAAACAGCAGATAATTCCATGTACATCTTGTTATACATACAATGTACGTGTGCCATCGTTCCAGGGGTTCTCGCGTCGCGGCGAAGATAAAGTGCCGGCGAGGGCGGTTAACAGGCGTCGCGGCTAGCCGAATCATCTGTAAATTGAGTGTCGGACGTCGGCAGCACATAACTCATTCTGGACACACACACACACACATTTAGGCACGCGTTTTGTGTTTATGTGTAGGTATTTGTGTGGTACTACATATTGTTGTGGTACTGTTTGTTGTTTGATTTGGCGAATAAATTATTTTGCTGTTTCAGACTCAAACTGATTTTTAAATATTTCAGGAGAAAATATACGGACTATTGTACGCTTTTAAATAGCTGTAATTTTTTAAATGAAATATGTATATATAGAATCTTACAGTCAAATTAACATAAAATATATTTTGTTATTAGAGTAAACCTGAATAACTACAATTAATTATATTAAGGTGTATTTGAAAAAATCAACGATACCTCATTAGCTTTGACTGGTAGAATAAAGTTTGTGTATGTTTGCCTTAACCTTGTATTATTACATTGAAAAAATAATAAAAAATCGTTTTGACGTTCCCTGTAATCATCATTTCATATAATAATTTATACTCTAATCAAATAATGCTTACTAAATACAATTTTAACTTTTTTTATGTTATTAATATTATATCTATTTTAATTAGGGATTTTTTCGGTTTGAAATTTTACGGATTTTTAGCAAAAATTGTTCAAACCTAACTCATAATCAGAATATTATATTTTTATAGTATAAAACGGTTTGCAGAGCTTATGATGTTTTCATTTAAACATTTTTAACGGTTAAAATCGATTTTTTAGGTCCTTTAATTTTTTGAATAAAGTGATTATTTTATTTAAAAAGAATGAACTAAAATTAAAAGTTATATCTATATTATAATAGAATATAATATTATATATATTAAATATAACCAATTGAAATATTTCGATTTGGTTAAATTTTCGTTTTTTCTTATCAGTTTGGATTTCTTTTGGTCCCCGGTTTGGTTAGGTTCACATCTCTGATTAAAACAGTAGGTATATAAAAATAGTAAAAAACAGACATTAGAAAGAAAAATGGTGAAAAAAATTTAATATCTCGTGGAATGTATTTTGGGAAATAAAATGTTATGAAACGATAAGCAGGGGGTTTGTTTTATAAGAGTGATGTATTTCATAATTAACGGAACAAGCATTGTTAATATTAAATTGGTTCTCTCACGATCAATATCACTGTCAATATACTGCCAATATATGAAATTACCATTAATTTTAGAGTATATTAGTACATCAATATTAACCTCGTAGTATCAGTAACAATGTGACGAAGTTTGTACACATAATAATATGAAACCAACTGTGAAATAGACAAGATTAATTTTCCAAACTAAAATAATTTATCAATAAAAAAAATTAAGGTACCTACATACTATAACATCTAGCTACTTTGATAAACCGATATTTTCAAAATTGTTTTTTTTTTGGTGTTTTTTCTCAAAAATAAGTCGAAATAAATAACTGTAGGTACTAATAAATTTAAAAAATAGTTAAATATTTTGTATCCATACATATTATAGTTAATAATAATGTAATAAATAGTAATACTCTCGTTAGAAAAAAATCTAAATGGCAAGACAAAATCTTCATTATTTATCATTATCCGAAGACAAAAGGAAAGTAATAATAATTGCCTAATCCATGCACACAAAAATATTAGGTGCAGAATAATTAATGGCACTTTTTAGGATTCCGTAGAAAACTAGGAACCCTTATAGCTTTGCTCTGTTCGTCTGTCTGTCTGTCTATCTAAATCAATTATATACCTATTAAGATCAAATTTGGTACGGACATATATTGATGACCGGAAAGCTGAAATTATGAGATTTTTGGAAAAATAATTTCTTGAGTCCCCTTTCTAACTAAACTATCGATGCAAAAAATCTGAAAAAATTCCAGTATGTAACTTTTAGTTAGTAGTTTCAATGAAAATTATAATGAAAACTGTAGCAAAAATAGTGTATGAAAAATTTTGATTTTCTTTTTATAAATCGTCACACAATCATGTACACGTTTATAGAGAATACATCTAAAAGTTCTTGATACGTATTATTAAGTAAAGAATGTTAGTTGAAGAGAATGCTAGTGAGAACGGCTACGGAACCTTATTATATGTGTGCCCAACACACACTTGATCGTTTTTATAGTAGGTATAGTGAATTTTTGTTTGTTTTTTTTTTTATAATTTTACCAAAAATGAGTAATGCATTTTCAATTATGTTTAAGAAATAGTTAATGACATAGCTACAAATTTATGGCCCATGGCAAATTTTTAAATTTGGGCTCTCTATAAAAAGAACTTAGCAGCTCAGGGGACAAGGTGACTAAGAAAAAGGTTTCTTAATACCTGTCGTAAGGCTCCCTAAATCCCAGGGCCTCTTGATTTTTGCCAGTCCAGTCACCCTGTAGTTAGACCACTACCTACAGCAGATTAAAGTATGATTGCAATATATGTTACATTTCACATTATTTGTTTCTAAAAAGTTAATTGCTATTATTATTGTCCTTTTATGGTAATTTTTACAATAAAATTTTCTTTTTGAAACAACTGAATTTTTCAAGATATATTAATCAAACAACAAAAACGTTATGAAAGACCATCACAATATCTTAACACTAACCGTCCGCAATCTTCACTTATTGAATTCAATTCCCGTGAAACTGGGTAAAGCTTTAAGAGACTGTTGATCTAGCGACCGAGGGTCGATCCCATGGGCCACGTCTTCGAAGAGCACGGTCACACGAATATGTGAGGAGGGGAGGGGGGTAACACACATACACCCCCGCATCTAGGGAGATGATCATTGATACAAGTACTTACACACACGCACACCCCTTCTGTTGTTGGGGTCTTGGTCAACGAGTAATTTGTTAGCGGGAGTGCTATTAATTGTTTTTTAGCAATGCTGTAAATTAATGTATTATCTTTCTTTGTTTAGTGTGGTAGTTTTAAAACTTTTTAAGGTTAGTAAAAATGATAATGTGGATCCTAAACATAGAGCCCCTGATATTCTTGCAATAAATCGAAGTTTTATTTATAACTATTTAGCTGTTTTCCGCGATTTCGTTCGCCTAGAATTTAGGTTACTGACAACACCATGAAGTTAGGTTAGGTAAATAATATAGATAGATAATACACATTTCTGTATGATAGTCGATAAAACAGGTTTTTAGTTTTGCATTTGCATGCTAGATGTCTACGCCAAAAAAGTATAACATTTTTTATCTAATACATTTTTCGGAATACAAAGTAGCCTATGTCATTCCTCAGGATGCAAGCTATCACCTTGCCAAATTTACTTATATACTTAATAATATTTTTTTACTTAATGTATGTATGTATAATATGATTAAAATTCTAGTTTAAAAAACTTTAAAAAAATGGGCTTGGTCTTATTATTAGTCATTAAAGAGCTTCATCACCATAGAAGCTCGATGGTACCATATCATTGTATTGTTACCAGAATTGCATACGTTTGCAAAGTTTCAAATTGATACGACAATTAAAAATTGGTGAAAAGTGAGTTCCAAGATTTGCTTACAATATTAGGAAGTATGAAAAGTTGCAGGTCAAGATAATAAAAGCGTGTTAAAAAAGAAAAATTACTTATCTAGTAAACATTTTTTCTCTTCATTTTAGGAAAATCTTAGAAATATCTGGATAAATATTATAATATAATATTATCAAATAACGTTACTACTTTTTAAATTTTATTAATACCGTGACATTATAATTCAGTTTAATTTAAATATTCATATTAAATAATATAATAATATGTAAATATAATATACAATTCAAATTTGATGACAAATGAATACATTTGAACCGATTGTTTTGTATTTGGAATCCAAAGTACAATCACGACTATGTGTTTTATATTTAAAAGTATTTCGGATTGCGTGTTCAGTGGAAATAAGGATTTTAGAAAAATAAAACCAGTTTTCGCATTGCATGTTGTAAAGCTATTACGGCAAATCTTTTGTAAATATGCTGTGCAATTATATATACTGATTTTTCCTAGAACAGTAAAAATGGTTTCAATATATATTGTTTCCCATCATATTTTACAACAAGAGTAATGCTTCTTGTTATAAAAGGCATTATTATATTGCCATGAAATATCTAATATCTTTAATAATAAACTGACTTTAAGTAATGATGTGATATTTGTTAAATTATAAATAAGTTATAACGAATACTCAATTAACTATACGTGAGCTATGTGTATATGCAGTATAGTATACATTTATTAGAAATAATAAATCAAAACAAAGGTAAGGCAACATCATTTTTTGAAAATTGAAAAATGCATAAATAGTATGGGAGTGTTCTTTAAGATAGATTAGAAACAAATGTTTATGTGTATTTCTAGACAAATATAAGTAGTCCAGAAGAATAAAAAATGATAATTGTTGGCTTTTGAGTGTGTCAATTTTTCAGAATATACTCTCAGTACAATTTGTTACGAAACGTTAGTCAAATTAGCGATTGAATTGATACAGCTTACAAAAGTTCATCAAATAGATTAGCCCCAATAAATTAAATCAAGAAAATAGAAGATTTTTGACTTCGGATGTGTCGATATCTTCAAAGATTTCCAAAGAGCTCTGAATTGATTAAAATGAAGTACCTTCCGCCTTGATCATCCCAGGGCAATCATTTCCCACCGGTAAACCATGTCTGGTGATAGTATTGTAATATTTTACTAGCTGTATAAATTTTATGAAAACCAAAAGTGAGGAAAAAAAAGAAGAGGCTTACACAGAGTCGTTTTAAAGAGTCCTGTACTAGCCACTAGGCACTTTTGTGGATTCTATGAGAAAATATTTTTTGTTTTTTATTAATTAATTTTGAAAAATGAAAATTAATCTAAGGAAAAATAAATGTAGCTGTGAGGTGGTGCCCAGAGCCCTAGGTCTGTAGTCCTACTAGCCCACTGGTAAGGGCGAACCTGAGTTTATATTTCAAAGTCAAGAATTATTTAATGTTTATTGACAAAATTATTGTTTTGTTTTTATTAACGTGTCTCATTAAATATTTTTTAATATAGTATTTTTGATTTTGTATGTAGTTAATTATGCTTTCAATTCTTACTTAAATTTAAAAATCATCTTAATTTTTTATTTTACTTGAAAATGATTTATTTTGATTGCAGTAGTAAAAAGTGTAATGAGTCCTGAAATATTAATTATTTCATATATTTTATCTTAAACTTCATTAATTCTATTATCGTATATGTATAATCACTTGTAAGTAATAAAATTTAAACCTGTTAGATGTTGTCAAGCTACTGGTTCTAATACCCAAGATTAATCAAAGATTAGAGAGATAATCATATATAAATATATTCTATATAATAAATTCTTATATATTAATATGTAACATATGTATTAATTATATTCGCAAAAGTTATATAAGAATAATAATAACATAATGGTTTCCGCTGTTTTATACAATTATTTTAATTATTCTAATTTATAAATATTAATTATACGAAAGTTTGCTTGAAGTAGTTCAAAATTGCCAATTATTTTTTGTGTTAATTTATACATATAAAGTATAATGTGGTTGGATGTAACTGTAAGCATAAATTATATTCGGAACAAATATTTATTAAATTGATAATGTTTTAGAAACAACTCGTAGTTTATGCGTACATATTTTTAATGAACTTAATATACTTATTGTAGCTAGTTATTTTAAATAAAATTAACCAATTCTTAAATGAATGAATGTAATATTTTGTGGATATAATTATTAAGATTAAGAATGTAGTAAGTTAATGGCGTAACTAGATTTTTTTTATAAGAATGAAAAATATGAAAAAGGACTCCCAGAAATAAAAGCATTTAAGTAATGGATATTTTGTGAAAAAATCCTAGGTGCGTAAATATTTCTGCTTAACCTGAGCTCCTGGAGCCCATAAAGCGTCGCTTAACCGTGCTTAATATTCATACATTATATAATTATTATGTTATTTATTTATTGTTCAAAAGGGTATACGTCTTCTCATATTAACCCTTTTCACTTGGCTGTATTACTATAAACAGCAATCATGACCATATTTTTATAGTTTATAACCTATAAAACTATGAAAATTATACATTAGTGAAGAATTGATAGAATCGTTAACTTCCTTATATATAGGCAGACCAGTGGTCTTCAAACTTTGTCGTCTCACGGAACCCTTAGAACTATAAGGTTTTTTCGGGGAACCCTTCCCACTCTTAGAAAAATACCGACCTCTCCTATTTTTTTAAATACTGATTACCCGATGAGAATTGTATTTATGCTATTGGGATTAGCTATAAAAGCAACAAAAACTCGCACAGTGATTTTATGTAAAATAAGTTACTAAACTTCATAGAATGGATAATTTTTCAAATATAACAAAACTTATCTTTATATTTTTTAAGTTAATAAATACTAATCAACTATATAGTGTAAGTGCACTATAATTTTATTTCGAAATTTTATTTTCACTCGAGGAACCCCCAGAGAGTTAGCGCGGAATCCCGGGGTTCACAGTTTGGAGACTGACGTAGACGATACAAAAAATATCAATTCCAAACGGAAAATGAATCGTCTTAGTAGGTACCTACAGAAAAGGTAATTAAAATATATTATTTACGTGTATCACAAACCTTGCTGGTTGCTCTTCCTTGTAGTTTTCTTCTCCTTCATCCACGGGTACTCTGGTACGTTGACACCTGGAGACCCCAACGCGTGGGGCGGCGGTCCGTGGGGGTCTATTGGGTATGCTCCAGGAGGTGTTACGCTCTGCGGTAACGCTGTCATGAATTCAGCCATCGACGGTTGACTATTAATAAACCCGGTCTCATTGCACCCCTCCATAGGATGCGGCGGACCCGAGGATGATAACCAGAACCCTCCACCATCAGCTGGATGCCCCTCGTTGTTCAGAACCGGCGGCGTCGGAGGTCGTGTTTTCACCGCAACGAAGTCATCTTCGGGGCATTCCTCCGCCAAGTGGGTCTGGCCGACTACACGGCCAGTTTGTTTCACTCGCATCGGCGAAGAAGTCGACGTGGTGCCGACCTGGTGCAATTCTCCGTCGCCGAAGTGCGAATTGATGATTGACTTTACGGACGGTGCTATCAGAGTCATTTAGCTCACGAATGTTTCATACTTTTATAAATTTAACGAAAATAGAAATTATTGTCTTAAGTTTAACCGAAGATGTAGGTGTAAAAGAAAACAGCATAGATTTGATGAAAAGAGTATCACAGACACTATAAAATTTAATTATATAATAGTTTCATGCACTGTTTTTTCACGTTTGCGGTCAATTGTTGAATGTTATAGAAACTCACTGATTGTTTACTTATACATTAGCTAAACTTCACAACGCACTCTTTTGAACACGCGTCTCGGGAAAGCCACATGGGAAATATTCCGGTAGTGGTTTCAGTGACTAATTAATCACCGGGATTGGAACCACGTGCTCGCACAGCGATTGTTGCGGGAAAAGCGCGCGCGGAAAGTTTATGAAAACTCCGACGGCCGTTCACAACTGATTGTTACGTATATTGTAATAGCTGGTTGTTGGTTGATGTTCTTTGTTGTTTTTGTTTCTTTCAGGCGATGATGGTGCGGTATCACGTGACACTAGAGCGCGCCAATGGCTGCTGTCGGAGGTGGAGTATCGGCTGACGTAGCGAACGGCCTATGACGGGGGGCGGTACCGCGGCAAGCGCGCAGGACAGCGGGGCGGCGGCGGTACCACGCCAATTATAGGTTACAACGAAAGAATTTTTTAAATTTCAGCCTGCAAGAAAAAGAACACGATTCGAATAATGGAAATAAGTTTTTGTTTTGGAAGTTTGAATTGTGAACTTTTTATATGTTGCAAGATTCGGATAAATATATATGTTGTTATCAGTCTGGAGATTGAAAAAACTGTTTGTTTGGTGGTTGTGATGTAGAGTTTACGTCAGCAGCGATGTTTAGATTCCACTATATTCACAAACGTGAAATGGCGATGAAAGATATATAAATTATAATATATTTATTACTACCTACTTGTTTTAAATATCTTATACACGTAAATAGGTAATTATTTTATCGTCTTCATTATTTACAATTACATTAACATATACTAACATAACTAATAACATATACATACAAATTTTAAATTTAAGTAATATTTTTAATGAATCTTGTTAATATATTTGTCATTCATATGCAATACACTGTTTTTTTTAGATTTTTATAGTTTATGTAATGTAATATTATCTAATATGATCTGTATCTACACATGAGTTCTTAATAAGTAATGATGACTACTTACAATTCATAGGCAGTTGTATATTTGTTATATTGGATTATTATTTTTAATTTGTTTTGAGTACAAAATTAATAAATCCATCAAAGGAAGTCAAATATATAAGTTAAGAAAAAGAAAAAAAATACTAATGGTGGTTATTACGTATAAATAATTCTCTATACATTTGAGTTGGTTTTTATATATTTTATTATTTTAATAAAAAAAAAAAAACTCAATTAGAGAAGAATCAAATACTACTATTAAAAACAAATAAATCTATAACTAAAAGAAAATGAAGTTTTCAATTGACATACCAGAAGACTTCGCGATGATATTTGACAGCGTGAAGTGCGTGGGTGGCCAGTCGGGGAGCGCGCACGAGGACGACTGAAGCAGCGTCGGGACGTCGAGATGCTGGGCGCCCCCCTACGCGTCAATGATATGCAAATAGCCGGGGTAGATCACAGATAAAATATATTATCATTCCACTGATTTCTGCTGCATACGAATGTGTGCATGCAGCCCTTATGCAGGACAGGAGTGGGGTGGTTGGTTTTTATTTGACTTCTTAAGAAGTATATATTCTTATTGTGGGTCAGCAACAAAAAGTGAACGATTTTGTTCGTTTTTACAATTATATATAAGCCTATTATATGCCGAAGTACAAATTTGAGAAAAATAATGAGCTGTATTTACTAGCTGTGTTCGCGGCTTTGCTCGCTTAAATATAAAAGATATATGGCACTCCAGGGTTTATTTTAGATTTTTTACTCTACACAATTCTTTACTAAATTATATTGTTCAATATTTAACGGTTCAGACAGCTTATTGCAAACGAGTACGCTAGCGGCAAACTTTTTTCCGACTTGATTTAATCATATCGTCATTGCTTATTCATTGTGTTGCTTAACGTAACAAAATGTATACTAAAACCTGGGTAGAGAACATATCTATGAATAAAAAACACGAAAATTGGATAAGTATAGTTCTCGAGTGATAAACGCACTAACGGACAGACAGACAGAGAGACGTTGTCTTTTATAATATATAAGGATGTTTACTTTTTATTAATAAAATATTAAAGTAAATAGATTTCAATTTCTCTTAGAATAGGTCAATTTTATTTACGCTGTTAAATGGAATTGTCATAAATCGATTGCGTTTTTTCATTATATTAATTAAAATAAAAAATAAAAAGTTAAATTCATCAATCAAAAGAGTCCACTAATAAGTACATTGCGGTAGTACATCGTGTGTCGTAATTTAAAAATTAAATTAACTATAGAAAATATTTATTTGTGATTTTTATTTATACAATAAGAAGTTAGTTAGTCCCTCAGAATAAAGATACTCGTTAGTCCGAAGATAAAATAATTAAAAGCAATTTTTTTCTGTAAAGTAGCAAAATTAACAAAACTACCAAAAAGTAGACTTATATGACGCCGCTATTACAATATCAAACAAATTGATCAAATATATGAAACTAGGAAACAGTCGGTATCTGTGATCATAGAAACAATAAAATTAAAAGTTGACTAATTACACTATCATATTTTTTGATCTAAGAAATTTGATCATATTTCATTGATAACGTAATAGCGGCCTGAGTAAAAAAAAACTAAAATAGTGGATAGTTATTAAATTTTAAGGTTCTTAATAGATACTTAATAACAAATTAAGTTTAAGAACATATTTTTTTAATAAAAATAAGACGCATACCTACATTATAAGACATACAATATAAATAATTAGTAAATGAATGCAATGATACTTGAACACATTATTTAAATAGAGTGTCTCAAATTTGTTAGAGTCTAAATCCACTCCTGATTACAACCCCTCAGTAAGTTTTTCAGTTAGATCAGGGGGTAGCGTCTTGTGTTTTATGTAAGCAATCATTTAAATAAAGATGTTCGTCGACAGGGTTGCGGGATTATTGAGGGATGATGAAATGAATTCATTTTTTTTATACACGACGTCAGAAAAACCTGTTGAATATTTTTGTGTAGACTTTGTAAATTATTGTGTGTGTATTAAGATTCAAAATTAAAAGTAATAATTCAATTTATCATACCTTTAGCCTGCGAAAAATATTTTACCTATAAGAACCTTAGAAAGTAATTTATTTTTTATTTGTAAATTAAATAAAGTTTACTTATTTAATTTGAGCATAGGATAATTTTGTTTTTAAAATAATTTAAGCCACATATATGTGACTTGATCAAATTAATCATTAATTAATTTTTTAATATTGTTTTTACTAATAAACGTAAAATAAAGTAATATTTAAAAAAGTTATTGGTATGTATAAATATCTATTTAAAATAGTTGTTGATAAATTGTTTTAAAATATACATATTACATAAATAATATAGCTGTCTTTCTTAACAAATTCTAATTTTAAAATAAATTTCTCATTAATTTCACTAACAACATCGGTAGAAACAAAAACACATGTTTTTTCCTTTCGGTATTCATATTCCTTGAAAAATTCATGTTTTGGATTTAGAAAATAAGAAACGATGCGGAGAAAGGGTTAGTAGCCGCTTCCTCATTTCCTTTGAAATATGATTAATGACTTGGGCCGAGCCGAATCGGGCAAGATTTTATTTTCGTTTGTCCATTCGGCCGTTGTTAAACTGTATTATGGTTTAAATTTTTCCGTTTATTCTACAGAGCCAGTGTTTTGTTCGCCTATCATAATGGAATTATTAAAAACATGTTTATACTGCTAGCGTTGAAAATACCATATTATATTATATTTGGTATTTATTTATTCTTGTATTATACCTATGAAAATACGGCCCGAATAATATCAAATGAAATTATACATTAGTACATATATATTAGATATGAATGATAATTCATCTAGAGATTTATTTTTCGATATATTTAATTTTGAGAAAAAGATAAAGAATGTATTTTTTATAAATATAATTTATAGTTTTTATACATTATTAATTAATACAATAATAAGTTTAGTAATATCATAACTAAATGTAATTTAAGTGATTGTTGTGATATAGGCTACATTTTAAAACTTTTTTTGTTTTAAGATATGTATACTTATAAATGTTATTGTTTTATTAATTTATTAATAATGGAAACATGCTTATCTTTGAATAATAATCAATTTTTTTGTAAAAAAAATCTATTTTACAATTATTTGGCAAATAGTAACACTAAAATCTTATTGTTAAGTGTTATTATTATAAATCAATTCAGTTGTATCATAGAACCAGCAATATACAAACAATAATAGGCAAAAATTTGTCCTGAAAAATTATTAAATTATTAAGTCCCACCCTCTCGAAGAATTTTTATCCCTAACTCTGATCTGCAATATATTTAAAAGCTAGGCTTAAACATTTAAACTGAACGAATTCTAAATTGCTCTATTTCAATACCATATCAAATACATGTACGTAAAAATGCACATACCGACTACAACAAATACTATATATACAAAGCTGTGTGTTTTTTAAAAGCAATATAGACCACTTGAGTTCCCACAATCAATCAAACAAATATGACGGAGATGTCAAATTGGGTGCATTCGCCTAAGAATAAAGCACAATGCCCTAATAAAAATAACAAATATGCAACATTTCGGTAACCATTCCGCTGCTCATCCATCTTTATTGAATTGGCTCATTTTTTTATTAAACAAACAATGCATATACTTTTTTCTGATATGTATTTGTTTCGTTTGGAGGTGAAGACGTAAATGATTGATCGGGTGAAGAATAAAGAATTATGTAGCTGTTAAACCCCCGTTTTAGGATCTTGTGATACGGATTTAAATAATTTGTAACTGTTTAATTTTGTTAAATAGTAATAATAGCTGTAGTTGAATTCCCGGTATACCAAGGTACAAAATTGACTTGGGCCAAGAAATCCTGGAGGTGTAAAGAACAAAATTGTTTCGGAATGACATTTAAAGATCGAGCCTGCTTGATATAAAACTAACGTATAGGGGTATAGGTACCAAAACTTAGTTAATTTGGTCTTCTACAGGGTATTTCATAAGAAAAATTGAAAAAATGAGCATTTATACTCAATTTTATAAATAACTTCAAAAAAATTGAAATGAAACAAATTAAATAAATTGCATTTTATTTAGAACAATACAATAAAAACAAACAACAATAAAATATCTTCTTAATTAATTGAAAGTGTTAATTTTTTTTAATGCTCTAAATTTCGGTATGGGATTACAAATTTGCATTCTAAACAAACTTTCTTAGTGGATTTTTTTTCATATTTTGAAAAATATAGGTAGTTTGTTCTTGGTTATTTTTTACAACTATTTGCTTATAAAAAAATAACGGGGGGGGGGGGGGGGTATTAATTTAAATGACAGTTTTCTGATAGTTTTAGTCAATTGTCTTGGTATTTATTAGTGACTTAAGACGTATTTATTAGTGCACGTTAAGTAAAAATCAACGACCTATAGCTTTATATTATACTAACGCCATAAAAAACAGATCGAATTTAAACATAAAGTCAAGTTATGTTGTGAAAATATTAACATTTTCTTTTTGAGTTTCTAGGACTAGGTATATGCGCTACTTATTACAGACCGTCATGTATTTATCATTTTAAATTATTTTTGGTAGCATGTTGGATTAATCCATTTAAATCTAAAGATTTTAAGAAATTTATTGACATACCAGTTATCGTGAAAATTATTATAAACAAATATTACTTTTTATATTTTTAGTTTTAAAGAATCGCCAAAATATTTACCGAGAAGAATTGTGAATACAAATAAAACAAATTAAAGAATGACAACATTTTGATGATGATTTAGCATTCGCTGGTACGGAGGCTGCAGTTGATACCGTTGACTTTGACATATTATTTTTGAGTGCAGGATGATGGCAACAGATGTATCAGAGTGCCCGATGCATCGAGAAAAGCCGCGCGGACACGAAATATTAAAAATTTTATCAAACCCATCGTTGTTATTTTTGAAAATATTCTGCATATAAATTGATTCTCAATTATTTTTAATAGTTTTATAGTTCTTTTCTGAATATTTTAAGTTAAAAAATAAAATTATTTACCTAATTTCTTAAAAATATTTAATATTTAATTGGTTCTTAATTAACCTAACCAACTTGAACATTTAAATTATGTTTTTCAATGAAAAGTATCCAGCATTTGTTTTATTTTTATTTATACTTAATAAAATTATAAAAATAAATTATAATTTCTCAATGTAAGTGTCCAGGTGTTGGTAAATATATAGAACTACTTGTTAAGGATACGATAAAATATAGTGTTAATATAATAAATAACATTTAAATTTAAAAATTTAAAAATGTTTTCTATAACTTTATACTAAAATATAAAATAAACAAATTAAAAAAAATATTTTCTCATATAGTATTATAAAGAATTTAATCAAGACCTTATCAAAAACAAATACTTTTTCAGGGTGTCGAATTGTAATGAATTTGGTTTAATTTTTAGATCAGTGGTAATAAAATAATAATCTAAAACTGCTATTCTTTTTATGGAGCACACTATTGTACACCAATGTTTTGTATAGTAGAAAATTATTGAAAAACGTTATATTACTAATCAATTATTGTAAATAAATATAATATACTATAAGAATAAAGTTGCATTGTGACAAACATTCTTTGAAGAAATCGATTAGTATAAAATGAGATAAAAACAATTAACAAAACATTACTGATAATGAGTAAGCATAAAGAGTTATTTTATTAATAATAATACATAAATAACATCATTATTTCTGCAATCAAATAAATACATACATTTTATTATATTCAATGATGGAACTCTTAATCAAAATAACAAACTGTGTACATAACACAATAATAGAATGAAAAATATCTTACAAGATGAAACATAAAAATTCTTGTATTCATAATTAACGTATTTTTTTAAGTTTTATCGCTACCACGATCACGCGCAATTATATTCTCTCAAAGAAACAATTGCATAACTGAGGTGACTACAGGAACTGTACAAGGATAGACATGTGTTTCACCTTGGACAAGAATTAACTACAGGTATGTTATTAAGTCATTGTAAGTACACGGTGCGAAAATGTACGACACAAAAAACTGTCTACGCGAATGAACGTCAACTTGTCCACAGTGACATGTTATTTTGTTTGTGAACGGAGAAAATGGATTGTGGGAAGTAAAATATCTTGTGGTACCTTTTAGCCCTTACCACAAACATTCTCAGTGTTTATGGTAATATTAATAAATTTTCACTAATTCACTATTAATAATATTATATAACTAGTGATATATTTGTGAACTCTGCAGCTCTGAGTAAAGATGATTTATCTTCCCCTATTATTTTTGATGATTTTAGATGTTGCCTAGATACAGTGGTGCACCCAGAAAGAAAACCGGGGGGGGGGGGTGATTTTTTTGTAATTATATATAATTTTTTTTTTCTGTCACAACCGTTAAATTAATAATGTATATTGGCAAATTCCTGAGGGAGGGTTCTAACACCTAACCCCCCTACCCTTAGATGCGCCACTACCTAGACTGTATTATAAAAACAAACATTAAAAAAAGTTAATGCCCGCATTTGTTACTCCTTCGATTTTGTCACCCAGGGCAAGTGCGTTTTCTATCCTGAGTACGTCCCTGAATATAACATACATATATCATGTCTATTTGGTTTCCTAATTGTCATAGTTTTTCATCTGATGTTGAAGTTTTCTACAGAAGTGATCTTGAAACTAAAGAATCTCTGATATGAGAAATGAAACATCGAGTGAAAAACTATAAAAATGTGAACATTAGCTCATAGAAACAAATAGCCAATATAAAAAATGACCACGAAAGCTTCAAATGAAATGCAGATTTTTAGTTTTGAAAAAGTGTTTCAATTGGAAAGTTATGTTTGATATGAATTTAACAACTGCTTTTCTATGATAATTTGGGATAGATAATTAAGGTAGAATAGAGTCATTTACAACAATTCAAATTTAAAAAGTACTAGTTATAATTATATGAATGAATAAATAAGAACTTACACTTTAATTTATATTTTATTTTAAATAATTAAGTAATTTATATCTCCAAGTCTAAAAGGATACATTTTAATTGTTAATAAATTTATGTAGTTTAAAATATTACTGTACACATACAAATCTTACATTGTATGTAAATTGTTATATTAGCTTATAATTAGATTCCTGAAACATATGTAGCAATCGTTTTGAATTATATAATAAATACTATTTAATCATGTAATTTATTGACGTTAAAGAGTTTTTAGTACACTTAGAAAATACATTATTTATAGATAACGAGATTTGGTTATACGAGTACGTAATATATAGTAGCTAATGGCGAACATAATATTTATACTGTTAATAAATGCCATCTTGAAGCTATATTGTTGTGTTGTTACCAAATATCTAATTGATAACATTTATCAAATGTGTTAATAATTAACAAATATTTTCGAAAAAACACCAACTATATACATTTATAACCTATAACTAATTTTTTTCTATCAGTGTATATGTATATTTGATTTAATAAAAATAGTTTTACCTAAAAATAAATGTAAGCAAATAAGTGCAATGTAATATAAAGATTTTGCTTACTAATAAAATATAACGAAACTCAAACTATAGTTTATTTTAGTTTGGATTTTAAAGTAGTGGTAATACATTTATATAACGTCAAACTGTACACCAATCGCTATTACTTTTGGGTCACTGATTTCTACGTGGCACATGCAATAAATGAAATCAATATTTCTAACAGTGCTAAAAAGGCCCTTAAAAATATTAGTTATATAAGGTCTCATTTAGATTTCCATATTGCCCATCCTTCTTTTTTAAATAAATGTTCACAGTACCTATGTATTATATTAAAATATTTTATTTAAAAAACTTAACATAAGATCCTTGTAATTGTAATCCGATAATGATAAATTCTTAGTTTTCCCTCTAAAATTAATAATTGACTACATATAACTACTCAGCAAAAATTTTATAGAAAATAAATAAATATATATCCTTTTCGTCAAAAATAACCCTTTCTAAATTAAAATAAACGATAGCGTATTCTTTTAAAAACAAGCACGTTCCGCGGCGAGCTTTTCTCGTGTCTGTGTTCATAAAACGGGCTGCAGGAGCTATATAGCTCATCGTAACGGCGCCGCGTTACGGCGTGCAAACTGTTTTATTAGTTGTAATCCTTTGATTGATTGAATACATAAAGGGATGTTGTTATTATTTAACCCTTTACGACACACGTTTTACATATGGATGTTTTATAGGCTCGTCATTTGGTGTATAACATATAATTAAAGAAACTAATTTAGGTTTTGTTTTTTTTTTTGTTCGTGATCTATAACATTGATTCACATTGATTTTGCGTAAGTATTTAGGGGAAGATGGGGACAGGGTTATAGGAGGCTAGGTACATGCTATTATCTTAAATATTGACAATAATATCGTGTCATACCTATAATGTAATTGTAATAACAAAAAATAAATTATATAATATTACAATAAATAATAATATAATACTGACGTATCAACGATTTTATTTTCTTAATTCGAATGGATTTGTTAGAAATTTAAAAAATATATATATGCGAGTGAGTCAATAATTAATTATCCGCAATGCATCTATAAACTTTATTTTAATAAAAATAGAAAACTTATAACATTATATTTTTTCAACATAGTCTCATTGCTTTTGAAATTTGTATTTGTTGTATTAATTTTCGTAATACATACAAATATACATATGTAGCCATTTTCCTCTAAATACCGTCTCATCCGAACCCAGGGTAGGGAAAGATGGGTCATATTTAAAAAATAACTTTTTTATATCAAATTTTTGTTAACTGTATTCAATATATGGTATGTATAGTTAGATGGTAAATTACAAACAACTATATACTATAATAATAGTTTACAATATAGATATTATCGTTTGTCAGTATTTACAGAAGCTCAATTTTAACATTAGTTGTCTAGAGTGTCTAGACAATATGGTGTATTATACTTTAAGGTAGTGAAACATTAATTGGTGTACTAGTTTTTGTGTTAATGTAAATTACATATGGATATATATAGTTAAGAATTTCATCTACATGGGCGACAGTGGTATACATGCATAGTAATGATTTTTACGCATGCGCACGTACGTTATTTTTTACAGATAAGTAATTTTATTTTAGAAACTTATGTAAAATATAGGTACATAGTAAAATTTATAGAAAAGCCGTTTATAAAGTGAACAGAATTTATATAGCCTCAAGATTGATTTTTCTGGGGGTTTTCTAAACGTTATGGATATTGTCACAAAATTCACAAATAGGACTGCGTCTCGTTTTGGTTTTAGAAGAACTAAAGTCTCATCTCAGTCTTGAATTTTACAAGTGATAGTCTCGTCTCGTAAAAAATTAAACAGTCTCGTACACGTTATCAAGATCGAGATCTAGGGAAATTTCGGCTTCGTGCGAATTTTTTTTATAAAAAAATGATTTTCCAAAAAATATTAATAATAAACAATAATATTTATAAAAATGTAGGTTTATCAAAATTTCAAACGTTGTCACGTCTGAATTTAAGATACTCTCCTCTCGGCGTGCAGTGTGCAGTCTTAGTCACAAATTATTTTTTTCCAACTGCCCCCTTGTTTTTACTAGCGGACGCTCATGTCTACAAGCACACATGAGGAGCAGCAGAACAAAACCGGATAAATCCACTTTGAACCGAAATGACTTTTGTTTCGATTCGGCATTTTCAACCAAAGATCACGGATCAAATATTGCTAAAACCCCTTTAAAAATAACTTTAATAACATGTATCTGAACAAAAGCTAACAAATCCAGTATCAAAGGACAGAAAAAGTTTGTGTGCGATTATTACGTAATTTTTTTTGCCAAAATGTACCTTATTGATTAAAATGTTTAGTTATTATTGTTTTCTTTCAATTACAACTTTTGCCATTACAGATTATGATGTCTTTGTGGTTCAAATGTGGATAAAGCCAACTTGTAGTTGAACAAAACCGGATAAATCCAACTTATAGTGGCACAAACCTGCAGATAAATCCAACGTCGTAGAACAAAACCGGATATCTAATTTTTTAAGGTTATCCATCTTCCAACTTGTGCGAAGACGCTAGTTCAAAATTTGCGTATTAAAAAATCTACTTATAACCATACTCAAAAGTTCAAAAAAGTACATGAAAATAGAGTAATTTCATTTTGACCTCTACTGTAAAATTTTCAAAATTGATTTACCTATGTAGGTATTGATGCTATTCTATAAGCTTGTAAGTCATATATTATATAAGAAACATACATTTCATATATACTATACACGTACATATATCACACAAACTAATCGGTAAATGTATGTGTGTTCGCAAGAAACTTGTAGACTAACTAAGCGAGTGTATAACCACCGTTAGACGTATAGAGATTTCAGAGCCGCCAATTACCTAGCGCAAGAAGCGGAGCGCGCGTTGTTTTTTGTACAACCCAGTGCCAATATTTGTTACAAGTTTGTACACACTTGCCTGCACACACGTTTACTAAATAGGTGTAACAGTCTTGTACCAGACCTGTATTAAGGAAATATTAATTATTTAATTTAACAGTTTCCAAAATATGTATAACTAGCTGTGTCAGCGGCTTCGCTCACCTAAATGTAAAAGTTAGATATCACTGAGTTTATTTAAGATCTTTTTATTCTACACAGTTATTTACTACATTGTATTGTTCAATATTTAACAGTTTAGGCAGCGTATTGCAAAAGAACGCGCTAGCGACAAACTTTTTTCTGACTTGATTTACTAGTCTTAACGTAACGAAATATATACAAAATCCTGGGCAAAGAACATTTCTATGAATTAAAAAAAAAACACATAAATCGGGTAATTAGTTCTCGATTATAAAATTGTATTTGAAATAACTTTTGATTTTTGATTGTAAAGTCATGTCTTAAGTATTGCATGAGAACAATTATTATGTTAAAATAGTTAATTAAATTGTATCTATGTTAAATTAGTAATGCTTTTCTTATTCTTATTCTTATAAATTTTTATTTCAAACTGTATTTTTTTTCAACTATTAGTCTGAAAATTTAACCCAGTTATGAATCTATAGATAAAGAGACAGTTTTTTGAAATCGAATAAATTGAAGTCAAAGTTATAGCTGTTTTTTATAGTTTGTTTTTGAATAATTTATTATGAATAAAGAAATTTATGTTAAAAAATAAAGTTTTAGGGTAGTTTTGCTTATTATGTTCAATGGAGTTATTTAATATTTTGATTCACAATATAATAATGTTTTAAGCCACTTGGAATAAAATTAAAAAATAAACTAATTAAGAGACTACATACATCTAGATGGGGCAAAAAATATATTTCCTGAAAATTAAAAAAAATAATAATACACATTGTGATATGTATTTGGTAATAACGTATACTTTAATGTAACATAACTTAACATTATGGATTTCCTATATATTATTTCAGGAATTATTATTAAAGATTATTTGCCTTACTCATTTTTTTGATTTGGAGTTTATGATTCGTTATTCCATAATTGCGTCAAATTTATGATCGATTATTTGTTTTTTTATGAAGAGTTATATTCTCCCTTTTTATTAACGTTATAACCTGTGATAATTTAGATAATTATGTAAAATTAAATAATTCTACTAAAATAATTATTGTCTACATGTATAGATTTTTAAATACATTTATAAAACAACTCATTTTTGTAAAACAATAATAATTATTTTCTTTATTATTATATAATTATACGATATAGTTTGATTTGAAAATAGGTAAGTATACCCAATATAAGAAATCGCATAATTACTTATTTGTTTTAATTAAAGCCCTACCCCCTTCCGCACCCCATATCTGTGTACAAACATACAATCACAACACACCCATTTAATTTTACAGAACATTAAAGTGAGCAAAAACAGTAGACGTGGTTAATAAATTCATTGATAAACGTTCAGCCATAGACTGTAAGAGGTACACAAGGTGTACGTATGTATGTGTAACATATTTGCAGAAACCACGTAATGGTTCTGGGTATATTTTACTTTAGGCGCGCCTTAATTGCTAAACCATAGGTCTCTCTGGTAACACGTGTATATGTAATGCCATCTAGTAAATGCGCGTGGAATTTTACTATATGCAAATGAAAAAATAAGAACTATAAATTAAAAACATAAATTTAGCATTTTTCGTGGATCTAATATATGCTGTGTGCGGTAAAATAAAATAAAACGTGTAGAAATGAGTTAAAAATTAGTGCGCTCCGTTTATTATTTTGTTTTTTTTTGGATGTTGTGTAGCTGTGGAATTATGCTGGGATATGAATTTTAAATATTTACATTATATAAAATATGTAAAAGTTCAAAATAACATGAAAACTTTAAGTTGATTATTTGAAAAGATAAAAAAATGTTCAATGAATGTGTGATGGTTTAAACATACTTATGTATATACCAACTAAGAGTTTTAACTCTTAACTACTCAAAAAAAAGTGACTGATGCAAGATAATAAGGGTGCAAATAATACAGATTTTTGTTAAACAAGTTTTTAGTTTTGCATTTGCATGTCAGATGTCACTATGTCAAAGAAGTATAACTTCTAATGCGCGTACATAAGTATACACACCTATATACTTTTTATTTATTATCAACAAAACCGTATAGGAAAAAAAACGATTTTTACGATCTTTCTGTAAATACAATTTGAAAATCAGTACTTAAGCTTTTTTCATATCGACAACTTTACAATGTTATACCGATACAATCCCATTGAGAAAAATTGGTAACTTCTACCTCCACCATGAACTAAAAACTGACTAATTGTAAGTAAAAATGAAAATCGTTGAGTGAGGTTCGTTCCAATAATTTATGGAAACGTCAATATACATATGTTAATTATAATGTGTGTAAGACATATTTAAAGAAACATTAACATTGAAATCCTGACAGTAGTAACATTTATCTATCAGATATTTACGTTCTCTTATTAGTAGCAAGAATGAATCTAAAAGTAGCTAATATGACAAAAATAAGACAGTTGTCAAAATGTTATTTTAAACAAATTTGGTAACATTTTTTGATCCATTCTTAATATTTTCTTAAAATCTAGATATGTACTTCATTGACTAAAATTAACACAAATTGATCCCCTCTTTTTGACTTATAAATAACACATAAATACATGAAACTTACCCCCTTAGGCCTTTGGACAAATGCTGTAGAGTTATTTAATTTCACATGACGCATGGTCGGCGAGTTGTTGGCAAAGCCTAGGAGGGATTGGGGGGCAACACACCGCGCGCGCCCTATGTCCAAAGACATTAATATTGTCGTGTGCTTTGTTGGCGGACTCAAGGCTGTTTATGTTAATTTAGTACGGGTAGGAGGAAGAAGGGGGAGGATTCAGGAAATAATATATTCATGATGTTTGAATTTTGATATGAATAATGTTTGCATGTACATTGTGTTTTTGTTAATATTTATTTTAAGAAATTTTGTAAAAAATAATTTTGTAATAAAATGATATTATTTCAGATATTCAATAACCATAAGTACCCTTATTGTAAAGCAAATTTTGATATCACTGTTTGAAAATAATAAAGTGCTTTGGCTTCTGAACATGACTATTTTAATACCTTTCAACGTTTCTCGGTTTATTGCAGTGAATATATTCGAGAATCGATAATCATAGCTGAAATAATGATAAATACTTTTTAAGAATTTTTTTGCACTACTAGTAATATTTTCTTGATCAGTATTTTATCCCCAAAGTTGTATATCTAATATTTATACTATGTACAGGTTGTCCCATCAGAAGATGTTGAAACTAATCAGCTGTCATTTAAAAAAAAAAAACATAAATTGCGTTTAAAAGAGGAGAGCTTGTAATTTTATTCTTGCTATGGTAGAAGCAAGTACGTGCGTGTCAAAATGAATAATTTGACTTTTACTCTCGAAAAGTGCTTCTTTTCAGGAGTAAAAGTATATGGCAGTTCTTGTAGGGGGTTTCGTATTAAATACGGAAAACATAAAGTTAGGACTGAAACCATATTAAAAAAGTTATTATTATCTAAATTAAAATTTTATTTATACCCATTAAAAACTGCAGACTTTCTTCATTTCAACGTTATTTTTGTTTTTTCAATAACAGCATCCGTTTGAAAATGACAGCTAATTAGTTTCAATATCTTCCTGTGGGGTATCCTGTATACCTATTATAAGTAGGTATAGATTCTGAACTTGATTGTTTGTCTTTGGTGATTTAAAAAATCAATGGAAGTAATATAAGCTACGTATAGTATAGTATAGTGAAAATTATAATATAATTAACAAATATTAAAAAAGGAACGACGCAGACCACTTAAGTAGTACGCGTGACTAAACTATAAAAAACGTATACATATATATAAAAATATAGAACTTGTGTATATATAGAGTTCAATTAGTTCTACTTTTTTAAATAACGCGGATAACATTACATTTCGTTTAGTCATACGATCTTTGCTCTCATCAATAAAGTATATAAAATGGTGTACCTTTATAAGCAGTAAAGAAAAATGTGACACAAGCCGGAGAAAAATTTCATTCAGATCACATACAATGAATGTGATACAAAAGTACCATAAATTTATATATTATAACTATGAGTGTGTGGATAGGTGACATTCCGACATTTAGTCGGGTTATATAAATTAAAAAAAAACTTTTAACAATCGTTGTAGAATCTAATTTTTTTCTAAATATTTTGCTTTAACTTGTTAATTTTAATTTGCATTAAAATTTGCCCTAATTTGATGCTTCAGTTTTTTTTTTCATTTTATTTTTAACTAACTACAAAAAATGTTAATATAGTAGGTTTCTAACAAAAATATAATATAACATAAATAATATTATATTTTACTTTTGTTTTAATTTGATGCAGTTTCGAATTAACGTTGTACGCCCCTGATTACTGACCATTGGTAGGAGGGTTGCGGCCACTGCTCAACAATTCTACATGCTTTATACGATGTAGTTAGCGACCAAAGTTCTGCTTTACTTACAAACACATCTCTGAACACTTGTGCTCCCCCCCTCCCCACTCATACCAGTTTTTTGTTTTCTGTTGGGGGAGGGGGGAAGAAATACCGCTCACACTTCTGTCCCTTCCTGTGCATTTGCATATGAACATACATTCATTACATTTTTCTTTGCGCTACGTCTAAATTATGGCGTTGTAATTAAAAGAAACTCTTTTTAATTTGTTGGGTGTGTTTTTATTTGTAAGTAAAAAATGATTCTTTTTTGTTCGTGACTGGTTTTATGTACATGGCTATTTGGCTATGCTGTTGGAATTGTATATTTTGAAAGTATAACAATTTTTATGTCTTTTTTTATTTATAATTAGTAAGTTAATTATTGTTATACTTTTATACAAAATTCAATTCTTGACATGAATAACGTCTAGTGTTTCATGCCAGATACTGGCTGGGTATTTCAGAAACTTAATGTAACGCGCAGTGATCTGTTTACGTGCTAGCGTAAATTTAAATTCTGTATATCTCGATACTCATAGCAGCTACTACGCGGATTTTAATCTGAAATTATAGACCTCGATTAGATCTACGAGGTACATATAGAAATCAAAACATTTAACCAGTTTTAATGAGTGAAAAACTTCATATAATAAAAAACAAATTGAATGTCCACGATTGCGTTTGTAAATATTAATTAATTGACTCGAACAAAAAAAATAACAGTACCTATATTAAAATATATTCTCTACGATCTAACGTTTTTAATTTTTTGATTAAAGTTTTTTAATTTGAATAAAAAAAATAAATAAAAAATAAAAAGTAAATTTCGTATTTCCATGATTTCGCTTGTAAATATTAATTAATTGTTATTATGTTCATACAAATCATAAGAAATAACCCAACACGTAGGAGCTGTCGGAAGGGGATAATTCCAGCCGATATTTGAAGATATAATAAAAAAAAAGAAATAACTACATATATTATAAAATACTAGTTATAAATATATTTTTATATTTACGGTAGTATTTTGTGTCTATGTTTTATTTAACTCCACTTATTCCACGTATTCACGCCAATCCCTCGACTGTGCATCCCGATACAGTCACATCCATTTTTTACATACTATGTTTGCTAACGTGTACCTAATTATTTGTTTTTAATGTTTGATTAGATCTAAATTACTGTGGCGCCATTATATAAGATCATTATATTTAATTAATTGATTAATTACCTTAGGTCCATTGAAAAGACAATTTTGTAATTTTTATATTAAATACTCGTTTATAAAATAAATTACTAATAAAAAGAGTACCTAGTTAGATATAAAAATGGATATTCTGACAATTTATTAAATATTTCTGTCTTCTAATTTATTGAAACTTTTCATTTGTATTTAAAAAATAAATACTTTTGCTATTTAGAGATCATTAAAAAATAAATAAATGATGATGATCTGCTTGGTATTTCTGAAGACGTGATCGTTTCATCAAGCATCGTATATCTAATGTCTGGTATTATAAAGGTGCTAACAAATTTTCAAGCTTGCAATGCACTTTCAAATATGGAATTTAGAGCAGTGATACTTCGTCTTATTACAGTTAGCAACTCTGACCGTATAACATAATTTTCATATCACCACTGTTTTAATACCGTTGGTGTTTACCTACCACGCGTGAAACTTCAAGGGAACTGTTAGATAGATTTGATACCGCATTTGAAAAGTGCTTGAAAACTAGTAAATTTTAATAGTATAATACCGGACATAGATTTAGAATGAAGAACGAATAGAAAGATACAGCATTGCATTTACAGTATTTTTGACAAAATTAGTGGTAATAATATAATAAAATTTAAAAAATTTTATGAAAGAAGAATACCCTCTTGAAATAGACTGGTTGAAAGAAAACATTTTGTAATGCTGATAAACTATCACTTTTACTTCAATAAAACCATCGAAAATATTTAACAGTAATGGTCAATTAAGGCCCTATTGATCTGAAGATTTCATTATTATTATTGTTTCTAATAATGCTACCAATCTATGATAAAAAGAAGAGGGCTGATCTCTTCTGTTTTTATAAATATGCACTTTATGACAGATTTTTAGTAAATAAACAGAATTCACAGGTACACACAGAATGTGCATTTTGTTGTACCACAATTGGAGACGTAGTGTTGCGGTATGTATAGTCGTGCACTACTGGACCACTGAGTCAGTGCAATCTCATCGGGCAGATGTCGTTGCGGTCGGTGCCGACCTCATCTGCTATGCTAATGTCTTCCAAGAACTTTACCGCAAAATGCGCCGAGTCTAGCGCGCCGCAACAGCTGTCCTCGATGAAGTATAAAGAGTCTAAGTTCCACTGCTCCCTTGTGTAGATAAATAAAGGCGGTTCGTAGGTCCCCTACGATGTTCACTTATTTTTAAATATATTTAAAAATAATAACAATAGAAATAAATTATTTATGCAACTATTAACTGTAGATATCACTTGAATGCTCCGTACGATATTTACTTATTGTAAATAGTTCATTGGACCCGGTGTTACCCGGGGTAATACTCACAAATTATACACCTAAGCCTTCCTCGTGAAACACTCTATCCATTAGTGAAATCCGGAATAAAATCAGTTCAGTAGTTACTGAGATAATCGGACACAGATAGACAGACAGATGCGGCGAGGGACTTTGTCTTATAATATGTATAGAAGATAAAAAAGTCCGATGGGGTTTTCAAAATATTTAATTGTGTAAATGTGTCAAAAATCATCTAACTGTTCGACAAAATATTTGAAAGAAACATGATCATATTGACCTAAATTATAGAATTCTTTATTCAATTTTCTATGTTATTATATAAATGTCTTTTGATATTAAATTTTAGGCTTTTATAAAATATTAATAGCTAAGAACATGCACTGAAAAATTATCTAACTATTGGTGAAAACCGCATTAAAATTGCTTCAGTATTTTTCGAGTTTACCCATAACATGTAGAAAAATAAAAATTCTTTCTATAGAGGTTGGGAACACACATTTTGCTTGGATATTAGGCATGTTTATGATTCATGGTAAAGTAATATTCTAATAAACTCCTTTTCTTGTACTTGTTTGTGAATAAAAAAGACCCAAAACATCCAAAAGCAGTGTTAGTATTTTTATTTTATTTCCCTGGAGTACTCAACAAGAATGAATGTAACATTTTGTCTCAATGTCTACCTAATTAGGAAAACCCCATGTATGTGGTTTTCATAAGGCATTCTTAATTTAGGCATATCCCTTATTTTCGACATTAGGGCCTGATTAGGAGTGATTGGGGTGTACCTAATTTAGACATACCCCATCGTTACCTCCTAAGAACCCCATGCGACTTTTGACTATCCCCTTGAAAAATTCTAGTCGGGTGCATAGAATATTAATTATTATGAAAAAAATATATTTCTATCTGAATTCAAAATTGAGACTAAGCATCAAACTTTCTCTTATACATCTAATCATTTCTCTCTCACATATAACCGATGAAAACTTATCTATACGCATGCGCTATTCATCCATCTTTCTTTTACACTAGCTCGCTTAAGAATTTTCACTTCAAAAATGGAACATTCGTATTTAATACTAAAGAAAACGACAAGAAATCCTCAAAACCATCCTGTATAATATTTGTCTCCATCAGTTGCAATTCCCTCTGGTTTAGCATAGAGTATCATCGTTCTTTAGTCGAATGCTTAATTAAAATCTGCTCTCCCCCCGTTCATACCGACTTATAAACTACTGCTGCTTTCCGCCCGCGCACCCCCTCCCACCCTACTGGTCGCCCGTTTTGTTCCTAATAAAGCTCTCGCTGAAAAAAATAAAATGACGATTTTGTTTCAAATGAAGTGTTTTATGCACGACAATGTCGGCAAGGCCCACTAGATGCCGTTTACTATCTGCGATGGGGAACATTGATGTGAAATTTGAAATGTATTTTTGTGATATGTGTTTTCCCAAATGTTGTGAATTACATTTACGCATAATGTATGTATATATTAACGTTGAAAAATAGATAATTATTTTGGATTTTTCCACATAAATTACAACTTCTTCTGATACAAATTGTTTTTTCTGGACAATATTTTTTTTAATATTTAAGGACTATACACTACATATAATTATAATACACTTCCATAAAAGAAGAACTCAAATGCCAAAGTATATAGGTTTTAATAATAAATATACTTAAATGCATTTATTTCAATCTTTTATACGTATCAGTTGGGTTAAATAAAACTCAGACTGTTTTTCACTCATTAAAACTGGTTAAATTATTATAATTTTTCACTAGCGCGCAAACTGATCTCAGCGCGTTACATCAAGTTTCTGAAATGCCCACCCAGTATCTGGAGTAAGATAATAGATATTATTCACGTCAAAATAGAACGCACTTTCCAAGCATGCTTGGGGTGTGCAATACGATTAATTCGTATCGTTCGACTAAAGTTAATGCATTTTTAATTTTTTTTTGTTATCAAAAAATTATTTACTCAAAAATAAAACTGCATATATATTTCAAAATTAAAGATCATTGGGGGCCGATACAGGTTTCTATTATTTGTAACTTTTTCTTTGTAATCTTTATTATGTTTCTGGGATGATACGAGAAATACGAAACACAACGTTCGCTTTTATTTATTTGTTAATTGTATTAATAAAGGCATAATATTTCTCGCCTGTATACGTAACTAAAGTGAATTCTACTGTATTTTTAAATTTAATATGTATGTACATTTCATATATACATAAGTCTATAAAAGTAGTCCATTCTAATACAGTCTAGTAAATGAAGAAATTATCATATAAATCTTATTCCCAGAGTAAATATAAAAGCAGAATAAGTAACTCCAGAGTATTTTCATATTTTAAATTGTCTTTAAAGAAACTGAAATTTAAATTATATTTTTACAATGAATATGATAATTTTTAACAATTCTTAAAATAATTATCACGCACATGTATACAATAATTTCTTACAAACAAATTGCAATTGTTTGTTATTAGTTATATGAGATTTAATCTTGATTAATACTATTTGTAATCATTAAATAGATTCATTAATATAAAAAAATTATTTATTTTAACATTGAGTAAGATAATATTTCTTTCGAGTATTTTTAATTAAGTCTGCCACGAGTGATTTATTGTTTCTTTATTTTAATAACTCTTCTTGTAAAGCTTTCTCATCGTTGTTTGTATAAAAATAGTGTTTATTATAGAGTCAAAGTGATATCAATGAATAAAAACGGTGTCTTTTTGTTTATAATTTAATTATTAAAAAAGGAGGTTCTCAATACGACAATATATATTTTTTATGTATGTTCATAGTTCATACATATATAACTGCGACAAAAATGCACGATTTTTTTGAAAGAGTATACTCCTGAAGTGGTCCCATATCAATTTTATCAGAATCTAACTATAGACTTCAAAATAGGTACGCGACTGTAGCTGGTAATTAAATTTAACTAATTAATCCTATGATAAATAAGCAACGTACATTTTTGTGTATTTTGTGCCATACAGTCTTATTCAAATGTAAACTCAGGAAAAAATTAAAGAACAAGAAAATATTAGATAAAAATCGATGGGCCCACTGGCCCCATACAGCCCTGGTCTTAATTATAATTGCTTAATACTGGAATAAATACTTATTAATAATAAACTCTGTACTAAATTTAATAACTTTAGCACAATGGGTTCTCCAGATATTAAATAAAAACTAATTTTGAATAAAATATTTGGAAAGCCCCCTCAAGAAAAATTTCCGGATATATGTTCATATAATGTTTTTTGCTTAAAATATTTTTCTTAATTTACTATACAAGTTTGGCACGACAGTGCTGAATCACCTTAAATATCAAAACAATATATTGAGTAAAAAAATATTTTTAATAGAAATGTATTTAAAAACTATAAAAAGGGAATGAAAATAATTGTTTATAGATAACTGAAAGTAATGAAAAATATTAAAAGAAAATGTTTGAGAACGAACGAAACCTGATTGTTGATTTTCTTAATGGACTCAAACGGAACTTTCGTTACTGCCTTCCTCATCTCATTGAGGAAATTAAAAGTGTCATAAAACACCCTACGTTTAAGGAGCTAAAAATTGATTGACTTCATTGGTTTTGCGTTTTTATTAGAAGATAGGCATCTCCAATTCATTTCTGATCTAATTAATTTTAACTGGCCCTTATATTCTCTTTCTTTATATATTTCACTATATATAAATATATAATTAAATTAAGTTCTAATAATTTTTAAAGATTTTTTCAAAACTTATAATAATCAAAAGTATAATCTACTTCTATAAAAGGATGTTTTAATGCGATTTTTACCATTATATAATTTTTCCAAGCATAGAATATTGGCTATTAATTTTTTTATGAAAACCTACAATTATCAAAAGTTTTATACACCGTCGTTTTTTGTTTCGGCCACTATAACCCTACCCTTTTGCCTTAAATTTTGACATATATTATTATCAATTAAATATTCTGAAAAAAATATCTAAAAATGTATAAAACAATATGTTTTGATTGCGGTCTATAATTTGCAAAAACCATCTATTGAAATTGATTATGATAATTGCTTACCTATTTATTTTAATATTAAATTAAAATTTTGAAAATTGTTAACATGGATATTATTAATTACTATATTCAAATATAAAAAATTGTTTACTAAAATATATAAAAGAAAGAGACTACCAGGTTTTCTATAATTTATATTTTAAAATTCCTGGGTTAACGCCAGCAAAACATTTCATTATTATCATATGATTAGAAACGAACAAAATAAAATGTATAACAAAACTTCAATTTAATAATACTTTACTTCTTAACCTCACATTATACCAATATTAACATATATCAAAGAAAATTCTGCAATATTTACTTATAACAACAAACACTTACAGCAAAATTCAGAACGGATATAATCTATCAAAATAACATCATGTATGAAGTTTTCTTTTCTTAAATATGATACCACAAGAAAGACAAAGAAAGCGTTATTTAAATCCAACGACTCTATCTCTGTTTACCGCATTTATGTTTACTGAAGATGGACATTTTGTATGGACAGGATGTTTCGACACACTTGCTCTATTGCTTCCTATATGGCCTTAATAAATCTAAATAATGCATGTTGGACACTTTATCAAAATATAGACATAGTTGTCGGGATTGATATTATCCCCATACCTCGTACAAACAGGTTACAATCTCCCCAGGACGAAAACATATTGCAGTGGACGAAGAAATACACATATCCTAGGGTCTGCGCCATTTATCAAAATCTCGATGTTATAAAATTTGCATAAAGGTTCAGGAATAAATGCTCGATCGACTTTAAAATCATGTTTATCAATTTATATTACAATATTGATATGGAAATAACGGTATTTCAGATTGGTTGCGAATATGGCTGTATATTTTGCTTGTTTTTGTTTTCATTTGTAAATTGCTTTTCTTATAAATGTATGATATAGTTTATAAATATTATTCTAAAGAAGTTCTTAGAAATAATAAAAAACTTAAAAAATTAAACCGACTTAAAAAAAACGGAAAATTATGCATACAATAATTAAATTTAACAGTTTTTGAAGTTGATTATCTTTTCTTCATTATTAAAAAGTTTTTTATTGGCTTAGAACCAACATCAAAAACTATTGCATTTAATTTTATAATTTTTACATAGTTTTTTTTTTGTAAGTCGGTTTTTTTCCTTTTAAGTGGTGTATCTTCAAATCCCATGAGATTCAGATTCAGATAAAATTTATATGAGACCACCTCGGAAATATAGGTACACTTTCAAACAAAAAAAAATCCAAATCGGTGTATAATTGTCGGAGTTGTGCCCGAACATATATAAAAAATATTTTGATTGAATTGAGAACCTCATCATTTTTTGATGTTGGTTAATATTCACTTGATTCAGTTCAATTAGTTTTTAAGGCACTTAAATTGGTGATAAATAGAAAATAATTTTTTCTTTTTAAAGTTTTTAAGTATTCTGGTATAAAAAACAAGTGTAGTTGATCTTCTAGGGAAATAAACAGCTCTTTATATTAATTGAAGATAAAATGTACTGTGTTATGTACAAATATATAAATCCACACAAAACTCATTTCGAGATATCAACATTTTCGATGCGAGCAAAGAAAAATACATTTGTGATTTCGTTACATTTCTTTTTATTAAACAAAATTTGTTTTTTTGGTTGGTTAATTAAAAACATCTTCCAATAGAATGTGAAACGCATTCTTTAAGAATTAAGTAATTTTTTCTAAAAAAAATTTACTCTTGTTTCAAAAACAGAGACGAGATGAAAGTCTCGTCTCGTCTAGTGTGCAGCTCTATTAACTATAAATAGATAATGAATATGAATGAAACTATTAACGAAATTAATATATTATTAAATACATTTTTCGCAATAAGAATCCGTCTCAAGTAGGTTGTCGATTGAATGACACCGAGAAGATAGATCCGTTTTAATCACAGGACTGTCGGTAAAAACAAAAGGCAGCCGTGGCGGCCTATTGGCACGTGACCCTCGCAGACCGTAAATCAAATGTGACAACTGCCCCAATGAGTGGCCGGAAGGAAGCAAAGAGCCACAGGCTATCCTGTAGGATCTACCCGTTTTCTCTCGTGATCGGTTGGAGCTATCGTAATGTCATGAAAACATGCGTCTACTTTTACATGTAAGAAAAAGTACTTACTTCTTTATATAGTAATATGAACTACCTAATCACGGATCCAGGGGTGGGGGGCACGGGGAACATGACCTGCCCAAACCTAAAAAATTTAAGCAATTTAAATAGAAAAAGTTTATTAATTATACTAAAGTAACGTTTTTGTCCATTTCAAGACCATGACTCCCCCCAAATTTTAATATATGAAGCCATGACCCCCTCTCCCAAATTGTAAAACTAGACCCGCGCCTGGAATTACCCCCTTTGTTACATTATTTATCCGTAGTTCAATCGTTCGTTAATAAACAAAAAATATATTGAATAACTAGAATCCAAAGATAATATTAAAATATAAAAAAATAATAAAAATGTATTCTAATTGAAACGAGAATTGAAAATCAAATCACATGTTTGACATTTTCATATGAGTATGATCCACATCCCTTGTTTGTATGCACGCGTATCGTCGGGGGTTCACCTCCTCGCTGTCCCAGAGGGGTCGATTGTCTCGACACAAATTACCTTTTTAACTGGTGCTTTGGGAGACGTCTCCGATTCCTCCGGTCAAGCGGCTAAGATGGAACGCCCCCGCGGGAGTTTCACCCACAAATCTGTGATTTGATATATCGGGTATCGACACAACTTATTGTCTTTTAAAGTTATGCTTTATAATATCAGCGTTGTTTATATTTTGAGATTTTGGTATTTATTAATTATTTTATAATTATAATACCTTTCTAAGCTTATAATATGACAAGCTCACTTTCTAAATTAAAATTATGAACTTCAATTTTTCTAGATTTGCTATTATCTACTTAAATAGCGAAGTATTATCAGAAAACTATCATTATTGTTAATTAAAAAAATATAAGTATACTATAAAAATGTGACAGAGAAAGAGAAAGAGGGTATGCCATACCCTATCTATATAAACCAACGAAATACAGGTATATATACTTATATATAATTGTATTTAGTTTACTTAAAATAAAATTGTTTCCAAGAATACATAAAATCAACAAAACTACACCAACCATATATTTAAATAAATATTACCATAATATGTTAATACAAAAGAGTGATAAAAATAAAAACCAAACAGAAATTCCGCTCTAAAACCAACCAAGTGTTTTATAATACACTTCTTAAAGCGACTCCCTGCGGTGCCGGTTTAAGGCTCTAATTCCGGGCAAGTCCGGGAGGTCCCTCGTCCCTGGAGCCATAAAATTATTCAGTTAATTGCTCGTGTCTCACGGTGCGTTAGCTAGCGACATCTACCGCCGCCGCGCGTCATCACAAAACAGCGCCGCTCAGATCAAAAGCGCGGCAACATTGTGCAAAAAAATGCACTCACTTGTAGTATGGTATTATCTAGTGCGTGTGTATGCCTGTGTTTAATATTAACATATATTTATAATAATTTTGCTTGAATTTTAAAAAGTAATAAAAATGTTTGAATTTTTTGATGTTTTCTTAAGGATTTTTGGTTAAAATCACGTGTTATCCATTATTATTATTTCATCATATTTATTTATGAATTTAAAAAAGAGATATATGCATGTAGAAATTGTAAAATTATCAGCATTAATCTCACCTACGTTTTTATAAAAACATATAATTTTTATTATAAAAAAATTTTTCATAAAAAAAATTATAAAAAAATAAAATCTACATTAACAGCTACACAAAAAAAAGTGCGGAGATAAAAAAGCGACCTATATAGTATTGTAGAACTGGTAGAGTATTGTCGAAATTCAAATTTTTGAAATTTTCTGCTTACCAGTTTCTTAAAATTCAAGTTCAAATAAAAAAAGCTGTTAAGTAGAAAATTCGAAAAATTTGGATTTAAACTATGCTCGATCAAAACTACAATGCTATATAGGTCACTTTTTTGGCACTTTTTTTGTGTAATTGTGTAATCAATTAATTTCACTGTTTTAAATTACTTCTTAACTTTGGTAAAGTAAGAAAGGTTTAAAATCTTTACAGTTTATGTCAACTAGTGTTCACAACTGCAATTGAAAGTAAAATTATCGAATAAATTACAAAAAAACATACAGTACGGGACACTAATACGCAAGACTCGACTCACACTTGATAATTTATTTCAAACTATGCAATTAATCGTGTTTGGCGTCTGGATCATTAAATAATAAAAAATTAATTAATTAGCTATTAAAAAAATAAAGAACGTATTTTCAATTTAAAACATTGTTAAGGCATGAACTTTATTAAAAAAAATTATAATTATGAATTCTTTTTTTTCGATATTTTATTAAATAAAACGTCAGACATGTAACGCATGAAATTTATATTAAATTTGGTCTAAACTAAACAAAATTTATCTAAAATTAGTTAGATAAATACGTACGATTTTTCTTTCGGTCCGGTCTTTTGTTCAGCTAATGATCAATTAATACCAATAAACGTTTAATTTGGTACACAATGGATCTGTTACGTCACACACACACACACACACACACACACACACACACATACACACACACATACGTACGTTTCATGGGTTGTCTGAAGTTTTAAAATATAATTAATGTTTCGCCAGGTATGAAAGGTTCGCTTTAACAGTGTTCTTTTGTCGCTGGTAAAAGCAGTGATGTACTTTTATTACAGGTTGATTTTGTCTTAGATTTTTGTTTGAATATCCGACACCGTTTGATGAGTGAATATTGTTATTAATTATCTTTTACCCTTATTAATTGTTGGTACTAATTTATTTTTATTATTTAGATACTCATATATAACTATTTTATTAATTTTTTTGTTTGTGTAATATATTCGGAAAAGTATTTCTATTGTCATGTATTTATTTAAAATAATAATAATAATAATAATTTATTTTATTTTTTATTCTTTTTTAAATGTTAATGATTGTAAGATTCAAATTAAATGTACATAAAATAAAACTAAAAGTAATAGATTAATCTTAATTGTGAGATGCAATATCATTACATTTATAGATTTATTTATGAGGCCCTCACAAAAGGGGTGGGGATAAGGCTATCACTTGGGTGCCCGGGGCTAGGACATTCAGGCTACAATGTTTATAGTTGAGAGTAAAAAAAGTTTTATTATTATTCTGTTGACCTAACTTAATTTCAATGTATCCTAGAAAAGATTTTTTTTAAATGTTTATTTGGAATTTTATATGAAATTGTACACTTTTTTCAAATGGAAGGGTGAGATGAGGTAGGGGCCCGTCGAAACGTCCGTGATAGAATTTAGAGGCCATGATACAACTAGTAGTTCTAGTCACAAGAAATTTATACAGTTGCATGGAATGACATATAGTATTGTTCTAAGTAATACATATATTTAGGTCGGTAAATAACTGCTTGGTGAAACCGGGCACAAGTTAAATCATTTTTATTCAGTAATATCTCTTAGCAATTATAAATTACATTTATTCCTATAAAAATATAATTTTTTGACTTTTTGATGAGCTTAACTTGAAACAGATGAACTATTTATTACAAATATAAAAAAACACTAAAATTAACAAACTTATCAACTAACTACAACTGAATGGAAGCAAAACACGGATGTATTTTTGTTCAAAAGTTATTATATAGAACATTAATCACGAATCAGACATTCATAATTATCTTCTATCCTCGGTACAACGAAATCAGTGATGTTCCTTGAGGAATCCGCACTAATTAAAATAGTAATTGGTCAATTACCGAAAGCTATATATCTATTTCACAAGGTAAGGTGCACACCTTTTAGTGCTCATCTTTTCTGGGTACCGCCCAGGTCTAGGCAAGGACCATACTGACCTGGCTACACAGAATCCAAAGAGTGCATGGACTGAAAGTGAACAAATTTGACACCTGATTTATTGCAAAACATTATTCAAAACATTTCACCTAACAAAAGCGGCGCATCTCAAATAGCTTATTTGTATGATTGGATGTTGTTTTCTTGTTTTTTATGAAATATTTTCGAAGAAAAATGTTTGGTGATGTAGGTGTAACGAAATGCCTTTAACATTGGTAAAGTGATTTCAGTTTTAGTAAATATTTTTTTAGATTTTATTCTGTCATGATAATTTCTAGATATAAATTTTGTTTGCTTACTCTCTAAAACTAAATAAGTAGTTATTTCACTAACTGAATTAATCACTTCAAATTTTATTAAAAGAATAGAATAAGAATAATTTTTCATACTTCGATTTATCAACTTATGCGAATCAACAAAAAACTTGAAAAATGTATTCACAATTAATTTTTAGTGTGTTTTTTTTTATTCTTTCATAAATTAGTCTATCACAATTGACATATTAATAACTGATATTGAAGTTACGTTATTGCCATGCATGAGGATTTTCTATTTATCTATGCTTATTAAATAATTAATTCGTTTTTTTTAGATTTCTCCAGTTTTTGACATCAAAAATAAATAAAATAAAAACCTTAGATTCTGTCATAGCTTGTAGTGAATATTCCCTAATTTATAGTGTTATGTTTCTAACTATTTCAATTAGTGAAAATTTACTATGAATTAGTGATTTTTAACTAATTTAGTTTTAGAGATTAGTAGTACAGGCAACGAAGGGATTTAAATAGAACAAATTCGGAGTGGAATGAAATTTGGTACCCATATAATATACATAATAGTACGTCTGTACACAAAAGTCCCCATCCATAGGCCTTGTGGAAAAAAAATTACAGCCGTTTGAAATTTAATTTAGTTTTTATTGAATAACTTCAAGACAAATAAAGATACCGAGACGTGCCTTACATTAAAATTTTCAAAAATATTTGCTTTACAACTTTATTTCAAAATTTTCTCCAACGTATCTACATAGATTGCTGAAAAATCGCCGTGAATCTGAAAACTAAGTGCGTTTAATCAAAAAATATGTTTAAATGGATTTTTAAGATCTTAAAACTGATAATCGAGACAAATGTCCTCTATAAAAGTTGTAGAGAATAAAATTTTACAATTTTTTTTGTAAGGTACAGCATTCGATGTGTAAATTTTTGTTAGATATTTCTATTTTAAAAAGTCAAAAAAACAAATTTTAATTTATAAAATCGTATAAATAGCATGCTATGAAAATTAGCATTACATAAGAAAATAACATATTGGTATAGAAAATTAATGAAAATAAAAGTAATTAATAATTCCAATACTTCAAATAAGACTTTTAATAACATATTATGATAACAATGTACTGAGGTGTAATTTGTAGCCCCTAGATTTAATATTATTGTATGTTTTAATAGTTTTAAATATAAATCTTCAAGACATTTTATTTTATCTTCAAAATACGGATATTAGATAAGAACAAAATCAGAGTATCATAAAAATTTGCACATATGTAGTACTTATATTACATTAGACATGTGCAAAAGTCCTCATAAATTGGGGATATGGAAAAAAAATTATAGCTGTTTTAATTTTGATATGATAAATTACTATGTATCATATTTTCACTTATAATTAACCGTTTTTTACTTGGACATTTACATATTGTGTATCTCTGTATAGCATGTACATTATGAACAATTGAATTATGATCATTTTGATAGAAAATTTTGATTTTTAAATCAAACGGTTGTTAAGATATAAATTTATTTGTTTAATTCGATTTTATAAAAGTATATTTTGTTATGTATTTTATACCTGTTTACAGATACGCTTATAACATTTCTTTCGGGGTATCAATTAATGGGGATTTTCAAACAAGCGTAGTAGATACATTAGTGAGTGCATCTGAAAAAGTCCCCATACATTGAAGCCATAGGACAAAAGTTACAGCTGTTTTATAATTACGGTGTGGTAAATTGATATCTATGTAATGTGTTAAATTATGTAAATTATGTAATTATGGGTGATTCTCTCAAAAATTGAAACTGAATTTTATTCCTATTTGATCAATGTTATCGTTCTTATTGAAAGTAGTAACCATTTTTTTTAATTTCCCATCGAGACTCTCCATAAAATATTCTTAGGTTTTTTTTTTAAATATGATGTATGAGTTTTAATTTGTTTTTTTAGTTTTAACTTGTTTTTAAAAAGGGAAGGAGCACGCGAAGGTCTTTAAGTGCGTGATGCTCTTAAAGATAATAGTGTAAGCTACATTTAAAAAAAAAACTGGAGTCTCCTCGATCGCACCAAGCTGAGATATTAACTATTCAATTTACTTCTTTGTTAGCGTATGAGTTTTAATTTGTTTTTTTAGTTTTAACTTGTTTTAAAAAAGGGAAGGAGCACGCGAAGGTCTTTAAGTGCGTGATGCTCTTAAAGATAATAGTGTAAGCTACATTTTAAAAAAAAACTGGAGTCTCTTCGATCACGCCAAGCTGAGATATTAACTATTCAATTTACTTCTTTGTTAGCGTATGAGTTTTAATTTGTTTTTTTAGTTTTAACTTGTTTTTAAAAAGGGAAGGAGCACGCGAAGGTCTTTAAGTGCATGATGCTCTTAAAGATAATAGTGTAAGCTACATTTAAAAAAAAAACTGGAGTCTCTTCGATCGCGCCAAGCTGAGATATTAACTATTCAATTTACTTCTTTGTTAGCGTATGAGTTTTAATTTGTTTTTTTTAGTTTTAACTTGTTTTTAAAAAGGGAAGGAGCACGCGAAGGTCTTTAAGTGCGTGATGCTCTTAAAGATAATAGTGTAAGCTACATTTTAAAAAAAAACTGGAGTCTCTTCGATCGCGCCAAGCTGAGATATTAACTATTCAATTTACTTCTTTGTTAGCGTATGAGTTTTAATTTGTTTTTTTAGTTTTAACTTGTTTTTAAAAAGGGAAGGAGCACGCGAAGGTCTTTAAGTGCGTGATGCTCTTAAAGATAATAGTGTAAGCTACATTTAAAAAAAAAACTGGAGTCTCTTCGATCGCGCCAAGCTGAGATATTAACTATTCAATTTACTTCTTTGTTAGCGTATGAGTTTTAATTTGTTTTTTTAGTTTTAACTTGTTTTTAAAAAGGGAAGGAGCACGCAAAGGTCTTTAAGTGTGTGATGCTCTTAAAGATAATAGTGTAAGCTACATTTTAAAAAAAAACTGGAGTCTCTTCGATCGCGCCAAGCTGAGATATTAACTATTCAATTTACTTCTTTGTTAGCGTATGAGTTTTAATTTGTTTTTTTAGTTTTAACTTGTTTTTAAAAATGGAAGGAGCACGCAAAGGTCTTTAAGTGCGTGATGCTCTTAAAGATAATAGTGTAAGCTACATTTTAAAAAAAAACTGGAGTCTCTTCGATCGCACCAAGCTGAGATATTAACTATTCAATTTACTTCTTTGTTAGCGTATGAGTTTTAATTTGTTTTTTTTTAGTTTTAACTTGTTTTTAAAAAGGGAAGGAGCACGCGAAGGTCTTTAAGTGCGTGATGCTCTTAAAGATAATAGTGTAAGCTACATTTAAAAAAAAAACTGGAGTCTCCTCGATCGCACCAAGCTGAGATATTAACTATTCAATTTACTTCTTTGTTAGCGTATGAGTTTTTATTTGTTTTTTTAGTTTTAACTTGTTTTTAAAAAGGGAAGTAGCACGCGAAGGTCTTTAAGTGCGTGATGCTCTTAACCCTTAATTGCATTTTGTTAACATTCGTGAACAATGTTTTCAGAGGTATCTATTAGCAAAAATGTACAATATTTTTTAGCCTTTGCGATTCTGGCGCCCCAGGCGAGATTTCTTTTGACGCCCCCCCCCCCCCCCCCTTTCCACCGCCACAGTGACGATCATTAAAAATTATCCGCACAAAAAAAAAAAAAAGCGTGAGAAAATTATCTTGTTATTAATTCATTAGTGTAATATAATAATATAATATAACATATAATTGATAAATAATATATAATATAACTAAAATTATATAAAAGATTTCTTCATGGCTTTCATATCTGCAAAATTATCGATTGCTGTCTCAAAATTGAGGTTTGCTACAACCTTATTTTCAATTGAAAGAATAGCGAAATTATTCAACCTATCTTCTATCATAGCCGATTGCAAATAAGTTTTTATGAATTATTTTAATTTACTAAAACTTCTTTCACCACTAGCTACACTAACCGGAATTGTTACAAGAATTAGCAAAGCCACCCACAGATTTGGCACTGTGCTTTTCAAGTTTTGTAAAAAAATGTTTAATAAATAATTTATTTTTGATATTAAGCATTTTATTAAGTAAAATGAATTATTTTGCAGAAAAAATCAAAACTATTATTCAAAAAATATATATAGCTTAAATTTGGCGCCCTAGAACAGAACATAGAAAAAAAGTTTAAAATAATTGGCGCCCCCACGAAATTAGCGCCCCAGGCTGTCGCCTGGGTCGCCTGGCCGTTCGGCCGGCCCTGCCAATATGTTATTTTCTTATGTAATGCTAATTTTCATAGCATGCTATTTATACGATTTTATAAATTAAAATTTGTTTTTTTGACTTTTTAAAATAGAAATATCTAACAAAAATTTACACATCGAATGCTGTACCTTACAAAAAAAATTGTAAAATTTTATTCTCTACAACTTTTATAGAGGACATTTGTCTCGATTATCAGTTTTAAGATCTTAAAAATCCATTTAAACATATTTTTTTGATTAAACGCACTTAGTTTTCAGATTCACGGCGATTTTTCAGCAATCTATGTAGATACGTTGGAGAAAATTTTGAAATAAAGTTGTAAAGCAAATATTTTTGAAAATTTTAATGTAAGGCACGTCTCGGTATCTTTATTTGTCTTGAAGTTATTCAATAAAAACTAAATTAAATTTCAAACGGCTGTAATTTTTTTTCCACAAGGCCTATGGATGGGGACTTTTGTGTACAGGCGTACTATTATGTATACTATATGGGTACCAAATTTCATTCCACTCCGAATTTGTTCCAAAAACAGGGCAATTTTTCCCTTCATTGCCTGTACTATAGAGAATAAATATATTTTTTCAAAAATTATTGGGTGATTTTCACGAAATTATACAACAAAAATTTGCAAATTTAAATACAACTTTATTTGAAAAAAAACTGCGAGTCTATTTTGTCAGTTAGTGGAATGCAGGTAAAAGAGACTTTGCAAATTATTATCCAAATATATCATATGTATTTATGTTTGTTGTGTTTTCAGATTCAAGTAGAAAAAGTACGAAAATTACATAAATGTATGTACAGTATTGTATAGGCTGGGGCAAAATTAACTACCGATTTGATTTGTTTACAATTTTGAAAGAAATTAAAGATTTTTTTCTAAATAATATGTTTATTTATAAGTATATTTAGATTTTTTGGTTGTCGATTTAAATATAATACATGTTTACCTTATATGCATATGACTAAAAATGAAACCATGCCATTTTAATTTCTTATTCATATAATTATTTTTTTAAAGAGGCAAGAATCAACTAAAGAAGAAACAACCCAATAATATACAGCATGCTTTAATATATAATTTAAATTATTAATTAAAAAAAAGAGTAAGTATTTCTTTAATAGTTAATAAAAACTATAATATAAAACCATTAATACTTGTATATGTACGTCTTGGAAACCTGTATCAAAACTGACTGCATTTATGTACATCCGTCTTTAATTAACAAACCAAAAAAGAAGTTATTCATAAATCAAGTATAACCGGATGAAACGTCGGTGTTTCTTTTGGTCACCCAACCTATACATTGTACATTCAAGGCTGTCTGTTTGTTATTCACATAATGTAATATAATAAGTATAAAATAATCAAATCAGAAATCAAAGTAAGCCATGTCAATGTCACTGTGTGGGGTCCAGTTGTACACAAATTTACCAGTGCAGTGGTGGTCTGAAAAGTACGAAAATAAGACATTCACAAAATGAAAATGGCTAGCCAATTTTTTGGCCATGAAACCTTATTTTAAATGCCCTTTATTTAAGAGCCCCGTTCTTATTTTTTATTCGCATATCTCATAAAGTTTTTAATACCTAAAATTGTCTTTTTGATAAAACTGATATTAATTTATATTTTTATATAAACATCTATATGATATATTGATTCATCAATGTCCAGTCTAAGCCCCTAGACCTAGAAATGTGAAAGTTTAGTTGTGTTTTCTTATATAACGTTTTCCTTAAATCAACCCCAAAGAAAGAGGAAAGTGTACTAAGCTTTATTTTTTTTTATTTTGATACAAATTCAGCTCTAATGGGGGTATAAAATTATTCCAAAAAAATAGTACAGATATGCTATTCGGCTTTATATTTATGTCCATACAAACGAATACAACGCGGGTGAAGCTTCGGAAGGGCCGTTAGTTATAAATAATTAGTAATTAATATTTCAAGAAGATGATCGCAGAGAAGAAAAACGACAATACGCTGTACCTAAAATATTTGTCGTATAGATTAAAGAATAATACTTAAAATCAAAAGATTACATTTATAATGGCCAAAAAATGCCCTTATTAACACCATGTTGAGCCCCCTTATAAATAGCTTACTATTTTCACCATGATTTATGTTTGTATATTTTCTGTAATTTTTAAAATAAGCGTGGAATTAATATATCTTAAATATAAAAAAATATTTAGTTGTAAATATATTTATCCAACTTTTCATTGAATATTGTAGTCTATCTTCGGAATTATTTGAGAAGTCTACTTTAAATTAGTAGTAATTGATCTAGATATTGTATTTCGGGAGGTAATATGAAAAGTCCCTATTGACGAAAAATTTCTATTAAATTAATATTGTAATATAAAAATTATTATATTTCAAACAGGGAGAATAAACCCCCACACCCGCGACATTCCTTCTAGATTCAACATATCTATAAATTAAAAACCTGCAGATCTACGGATAAATTAAAAATATGTCAGTAAGTGTTTGAAAGTTAAAAATATTATCATTTCAGAAAATCTAATATTTTTTTCACAAACACAATCTTCACGAACCTCCACTGACTTATATACACATACACATATGCAAAGGCTTACATGTAATGACTAAACAATTTTCATTCAACTTTTATCTTGAAAAAGTCTTTGAGCTACCGTACAGTAAATGTTATCATTATTTTCGTACAATAGTGTGGAATAAGATGACGAAAAAATGTTTTCAATTTCAACAAAAACAGGTTTTGTGTGTAAATAGACATCTATATGAATTTTTCATCGGAGATTTATTTATTCTGTTTTGTTTTCCGTGATGGCTGATGAATTGTATTGTGCAAATATTTAATCTGGTGTTATTTGTTATTCACGTACATGGATGATACGATTATAAGCGATTTTTTGGTTTAAAAATAAGCTCTTTTGTATAGAAAGAAATATGCAAATGTATTTTAACAATCAGATTATTACTGAATATATTCTTTTATTATTGAATTATGTGCACTTTAATACATATTATAGTAAAATGACTTATATTGTTCATTAAAAATAAGCAATACCAAATTATCATAGAAAAAGTTATGTTTTTTTCTCCTTCGTATAATAAGTGAACTAATATCTACTATATACGATACCTACCATATATTACTTTAAATGAGAAAAAAAGATGAGTGTGTAATTATAAAATATGTGATCTAGTTGTAAGATAGTGCTTCTTAAAGTATGGTACATTATGTATTTAGTGACAAAAAATAATTTACAGGTATAGTCCTCGACTTACGCGATTTCCACTTAGATTTGAAAAAAGTGTTTTTTTTTCACGGTGCTTTGTATTCCTGCGGCTTGTGCCAACCGAGATTGTCAAACACCTTATTCTTTCCTCATTCCCCCCTGACACAACAGGGAATTTATATATTTTTTAAGGTTTTTAGTACTAAGTAGGTGCATTTTGTTTACAATTTTAAACATTTTTCTCTGCTGCGTTCAGTTGTTTTATAAAAACCTATTGTTATATTTTTTGTTACAGTAAGTCCTCGACATGATTTTTTGACTTACATGAAAACCTTTGGAACGAATTAATCGCGTATGTCGAGGACTTACTGTACTAAATTTATTTCAATATCACCTTATTTATATTCAAGATTAGTATTATAAAACAATAAAAATACAATCAAAATGTTATTATATTATTATATAGTGCTGGTACAATATTTTTATAACTTACATTTGTGTTTATTTTTTTATAAACATTTAATCTAGAATTACCCAAGTATTTTTGTATAAAATTGGTACATGTGAAAATTTTGGAAAACAAATGGATGTAGAAATCAAATATCAATTTAAAAATAATATGGCTTTTAACAAAAAATTCATATTAAAATTATTGTCCGAAAAATTAAAAATTTATAAAACATAAAATTTTTTTATAATACTTTACATATACGATAATACACTTGTACATTTAAGGGTAAAAAATAAATATTCAGTGTGTTAAATGTAAGCGTAAAACAGAAGTCGGTGTAAAACACAGGGTCCCGAGTAAATATTGACAAGTCGGATGATCTATGGGCAACCCCTGCTATACTTCTGACAAATATTGTTGTACAAAAGAAATATATCCCAATAAATCAAAATTATGACAAAATTAACGTCACTCTCTACAGGTGTGAATTTATAGGTTTGGGATCTTCAAGTATTTACACTAATTCAATAGCTTTAATAGCTTTTATGATTTTGATTTCATTTTGTATATTTATTTTGAATATTTAAAATTTACTATATAGGTATTTAGTTAAATATTAAAAATGTTTTCAGTAATTCCTTCCATTTATGATAATTCACTTTTGCGTAGTCATAAAAGTTTGGAAAAAGGGTAGAAAAACTTAAAAAAAAACAACGTAATATAGAGCAATTTCTATTGCTTCATTTACGTGGTTTTTTACACGTTTTAATGGAATCAATTACCCGCGTAAAATGAGGGATTACTGTACTTCTGTATATCAATTTCCAATTGTAAAAAGTCTATACTTTTTATGTCGATTTTTGATAATTTTAGTATCTGAGTAAAAATTAAAACGAAGTACTTTTCATTTAAAAAAAAAACTCCATGTAAGTTTAAAAACATTTATTGTTCGATTATTTATTAAGTGAATTAATAATTGCTAAAATGTAATAAAATGTATTAAAACACATTTTATGTATTTTTAATATATTGATACATAATAATTATAGCAATTGAAAACAGATTTTGTGTTAAGAGTTTATATTTTTTATAATCGTCTAAGAATTAAAAATAAATCCAAACATTTTCCATCAAAAACAAACATTAGCAGAAAGAACAACAAAAAACCACATACAAGTAAAATTCAAATATCTTGGACGGAGCCAAAACAAAAGAAGAATAAGAAGAAATAACAGTAGCGACAAAAAAAGTCAGAGCAACATTGTCGACCGCGAAATAAAATAATTCCGCGTTTGAATATTCATGTTTGCAACTGTTTGAGATTTAAAACACTGTGTATATATATTTTTTATGAGTTTGCACAACCGCCGCCAGGAGCGCCACAACTCCTTCCGGTGTCTCATTTAAATTATTATTCCGCGCACGGAGCGACCGCCGGCATCTGCGTCGAGACGCCTCAGACCGCGCGCGGCCGTGAATCACGACGTCCTGCCACACTCGCACTCACACTAACGTACACATACACACCCGTGATCTGGCCCCTTGGCACTTGTAGAAACCTCAGTGGCGGATTAAATGTTTTGATGCTATTTGTACGACCATGTTTAAACTTTAAGCTCGATATAATGAAAATACATTTTGGTACTTGTTAATTGTATCCCATGCGTTTTGAAAAAACTAAAATCACTAGGAACATAAAGTAATTCTAACTGTAGATAGGCAAGTCTTATGTATAATTTTATTTGATAAGCGCCAATGTGAGTAAAGTGTGTATTATTAGTTGAAATATTCATTTATATTAGATATGACATTTTAAACATTACATATAGGGCATATAGGTATATGTCATTGAAGTTTTGGAAAACGGAGCACTAATTAAATTTTATATGATGAAAGTTAAATCATTTTGATTTGTGTAAAGGGTATAACAATACATGTTTATTTAAATTTAGTTTAAGTTAGAGTAGTCCAGATAGATTGGTTCTTCTCAGTAGGTTAGGTTAGGTTTATGAATTTCTGTTAACACATCGAAATACTACAACAATAAATTTTTAAACTATAGTGGTGGGAAGTGAAATATTATTATGTTCTGAAATACGACAATTAGAATTTTTAATTCGAGCTTCATACCTAAATATTTACCGATCAATTTCTGCTCTTGATGCTATATAAATTAATAAATACGTTTCATGTAAAATTCTTGTTTTATTTATTTATCAGCTTTTTAATAATATTGAAATTATTAGTTCAAACTTTATTCACATTGGCGCTGATCAAATTATTTAATACATGAGACTTGCCTATCTACAGTTATACTTACTTTATTTTCCTAGTGATTTTAGTTTTTTCAAAACGCATGGGATACAATTAACAAGTACCTACATTTTTTAAAGTCTAAACGTTATTTTATATAATATAATCAAATTTTGAATTATTAAAATTGTTAACTGTCTGAAGTTGTTAATTGTCTGATGAGTCGATTTTAATGGAAGTTTTTCTGTTTGAATTGGCATGTTCTAATAAATAAGAAATCAAAGGTAGATGTAATATTGATGTAATTTACCTACTAAACAAATAATTTATATTGCCTAATTAGGTCAGGCACGTACCTAATAAAAACAAACAAACTAAATGTATAAAAATGAAAAGTTTATAATTTGTAATATTGGAATAGTTTTTAATTTTATTGAGATATAATTGAAATTTGGTGAATTTTATTCCTTAATATTTTTTTGTTAAAATAATAATTAATAACGCGAAACATTTAATATTGGATATATAGTGTACAAAAGATTTGAGCATTTAGAGCAAACAATTCATTTCATTTTTAATTCAAATTTTGGCACAGACTATCCACTATACGTGCTATACATCCTTAAACCTTCATGGGGGATGTGGTACGTTTTTAGAGCAGCCAGTAGCGTGGGTATTCACTTATTTCAAATTACACGTATTACATATACATAAAACTATTAAAACAATAAAAAAATATGTAATCTCGTTTTGTTAATTCGATCAGAATGCAATTTTTTTGAGAACCACTTGTCAAACTACCCTTATACAACATATTATCTTGATAGCCCCTTGGGTTACAGCAAAGCACCTCTCTCTTATGTATTTGTATGCACACGAAACATCCACACTCTGTTGGGTTTTTAATATGTATTTTTACTGTAATTAGTAAATGTCGTACAGAAAGATCCCTAAAAATAGTTGTGGGTGAATATGAAATTGATAATTAAATATAAAATGTAATTTAAAAACACAAACAGTAGAGAGTGTATATTATTTAAGGCAGAAGTAAAAAAATAAAATAGTAGTAATATTTTAAAATGCATGCAAAAAAAATCAAAATGTTATTAATAATATAAAAGAAATTCAAAAGTGGAAGAAAGCAATTTTTAACTAAACAAGCGCATATTTATGTAATTGATTAATTGTATTTTTATGAAAACTATTTTTCGGAAATCCTGGCCTAAGGATAGAATCTTTGTAAATCTAGCTTATTTAGGGACAATAATGATAGGTATAATTATTAATAAATTATTGTTTTATAAAGGTACCTCATTATGTACATTTATGTTTATAAAGGTTATCCAGTTTAACGAAACCGCTATTGCTGTATATTTTTTATTAGGATAATTATATTTTTACATTTTTTTGATAGAATATTCAGCAGAAACAAAAAAAAGGGGGCGGGGGGAAAAGATTTTGGGAAACAAGTTTTTTTGATATGTACTTTGAGAAAAAAAATTGGGAGCAAAATCGGTGACATACGTGCGCCCTGTTTTTTTTTAAACTACTGGAAATGCTCGTATATAATAATTTTAAAACGAGTAGAATTTGATATGAGCCGCGATATAAACTGTTATGATCAATATAATAATATATTAAAATAAGTTGTTTTTTCATATAGGTTAATGAAAATATTTCATATGTGTTGTTTGAGACAATAAAAGCTATATATTATTTGTAAACATTCGCCATTTTTCAATTAATTTCGAAAGGAAGTAACAACGCCTTGAAAAAATATAACGAGATAATGTTTCACCTTTGGCAAACACGTAAATGCAAATATGTTTTTTAATTAAGAAAATATATATTGACATGAGGGATATTCAGATATTTTAAAATTTTCGCGTACTCTCAACCTATTTAAATATGTTTTACTTTTTAAATCTTGAATGTTTCGGACTTTGGGTGTACACAGAAACATAGTAAGGATAATTGTGATTGTTTCGGTAAATATTTTTCAGTCAACATATTCAGATAATTTGATTTATCTATTTCACTAACTTTGTTTATTCTTTAAAAAATAAAGTTTGTAACTAGATTTTAATTCCTTGATCTAATCAACTTATAACAATAACTATATTTTTTAACAAACATTAGACAGATAATTTCTTACTTTTTTGAGTTCAAATCACTTTTAAACTTTAATGACGTAGGCAGAACTTCTTAATTTAATATTAATAATATAATTGAGAAATCCTATGAACACTGTTATCAATGTGGTATTTGTACGTATTATTGTTAAAAAATTGTTTATTTTTTTATAAATATTTTTATATAATGCACTCTCAAAAATTTACAAATTTGATAATGTGAGTAAAGTAGGTACGGCAACATTCAAAAGATTTTCATGATATAAAGCTAAAATATTAATCCTTGATTCCTGAGTCTCGTGAGTGTAACTTACTTTGATCACCTTTAAATAATCTTATGTCCTATAAATTAACCGTGCCAAGTTTAGATTTGTGTTCGTTTTCTGGCTGTAGATTTCACTAAATGCCAATTACACAATAAAGAAGAAAAAATAACTTACTTTCAACATTTGGTATTTCAATAGTAGATGTAAAACAAAAATCATTTTTTTATAAATATTAAAATGTCGCATATACCTAATTCAAGAAGAACTTTAAGAAGTCAATCCACAAAAGTTGCAATACAAACATATTAAAAACTAAATACACATAATTCAAAGTTGCATCGCGTCCGCGGCAAGGTGGATAGGAAACGGATAAGTGGCGCCTCACAGTGGTGAGATAAAGAACGACTCACACAGCAGGTGAAGGGCGCCAACGGCAACGTGCGGGAGAAGGGGGTGCGGTAGCCCCCAAAGGGAAATGAAGTGTGTATGTGTGTTTGTTACAATGAAGTTATCTTTTCTGCGATTTGAAGTCCTAGCAAGTCGTCGTCGTTGTCGTCGTGAAAAATACATCATTTGTGTATAGATATCGTGATACAGGCACACCAGAATGTGGGTGTATAGTCGAGGTTCTGTTTGTTGAATTTTTGACGTGACTCGTTTAGAAAAATTCAATTTTTTAACATGTAACATTTTTTGTATAAAAGTTTATTAACTTAATTTTTTTAATTTCTATGAAATTTGAGGCTTCTGTGATTGTTGTAGATCTATATTATAGGAAATTGAATGCTCTACAAAAAAGATTTTTTTTAATTGTACGTAACATGTATCGTTCTTGAGATATCTTGAAAAACTAAATATTTTGGGATGTCACCCCCCTCCCTTACGCACGATTTTGATGATTTTGAAATAGGTCCGTCCTCAAGCTAGACCCAACCATCCAACCAAGAATTTTCATTAATATAGGTTCAGTGGTTCATGAGTTATGTGTGTGTCAAGGATTCAGGAGACAGACACACACACACACACACACACACACAGACGGGCGGACAGGCAGACAGGCACGGAACGAAAAGTGTTTGTCTTGACCTGAAAGAGAAAGATCAATTTAAAATTATGAAATCGGAGAACAATTTTTTTGTTTCATTCTAAAACGATCATAAAGCTTCTCGTATCTACGATATTGCGACGAAGCAATAATAATTAGATGTAATATTTCAGTTAAATTTATGAGAAGAAACGAGACGAAATTAAGGTAAGTCTCTTCTAAAAATACTTTTATTTATTTATTTATTCTTCACGCATTTTTGATCCCTCCCTCCTCCCTTGTCACGCTGCATCAAATTTTTTTAAACCTCCTATCTAGTAATACGTCACAAAACCTGAACTTCCCTCTCCCAAATGAATGATTATTTTTATGAACGAAGAAAATTGTCAAAATTGACCATTAAAACCAACGTTTTTAGTTAAAAAAAAGGAATAAAATTGATGTTGGTATTTCAAACGGCTCGTTAAAATTCAAGTTTCATCTCGGTGTGCTTATGCCATAACACCAATAATACAAATTGATAATAAAGTAGACCTCAAAGTACAGTAGTTCGACTATATAGACACAGATACACTTGAATACAACAGTTTGAGGTGGAAAAGAAGCGGTGTGATATCTTTCGCCGGCCTGACGGGGAAATGGACTGGTTTTCCTTTACACACCAAACCTTTTTGTAAGACGTATCTGGCATATGTATACACACAATAACTGATAACAAGAGGTTTAAATGAGCTGTCTCACAACAAACAACTTCTTGTTGTCGATGCAAAAGTGGAAATTGATTTCTTTTTGGTTAGGGCTCTTAGTGAAGTCGATTTTTAATGAAAAATTTTGTATTTGAAACTCTGTATGTGGAGGGAGGGGGCAAGACAGGAAGCATAATGTTTAAATTTTAAATGACGATGAAGCTAAATTTGTAATTTGTAAAAACAAAACACTTCGATCAGTTATTACTTTAATAATTGAACTAATATATTGAAGAAAACATTGATTTTAAAAACAATTTTTTATTCTAAAATCATTCTAAAACCATCTTTTCACTACCCTAACATAGAGTAAAATTGGTGTAGTAGTATTACCTACCATTTTGAATGAAATCAGAGTAGAATCAACATAACTAAAAAAATGTCAGTATCATATGGGTCACTCAGATTCAAAAATTACTAACTCCATTTTTTGTCGATTTAATAATTTTCCCAGAAACAAAAAAAAAATCATTGAGTATTCTTTGTAAATAACATATTTTTATATAAAATATGCAGAAATAAATTTAGATTTTTAATGTGTCTGTATTATAACATATTTTTAAATAATTTGTGTCAAAAAAGGTATGGCATATTCGTTCCATTGTACATATTTATTAATATGTATAATCAGTTGCAAATAAAAAAATCACTTCATAAAAGAACAGAAACTATGTATGATATTAAAACAAGTTAAACAAACAAAAAAAATCGCTAGTGAAAAATTATCAAGTGACCTTAGACGCAAGAGGCAAACCGGTCTGACAGTGACGAAATAAAATTATACATACTCCGTTCCTCCAGAATAACAAAACCGAATTTAAAATATCACATCTAAATATTCATGACCAATTATGGTCAATTTACATTATCTTAAAATTGCCGTCGAGAGAACATGGGGAAAAAGTTTTTACGTAATCGTTGAACAATTATATAATATAATAATAGGGTAAACCTGCTTTTGGTATTGCTCGTAGAGATATGTCAGATGATAGCAGACATATTAGAAAAGTAACAGTACTTATTCGAGAACTAAGAGATTACGTCAGGTGTTTCAGGTTGTATCGGAGTAAACAGGGACAGAAGATGAAACGTACGTTAGAAAAAGTGTATGTGTGCATACGCTATGTTATATACACGCATATTAGGTACAATAATATATAATGGGGCTTAATAATAGTGCGTGAGTTTGGCCGGATAGAAAAAACTCAGGCGCGGTCTGCTGATTGGCTGGTGGAACGATCATATCAAATCGACCGCTTGTATATTTTTTGATGGAGAAAAATTATTATTGGTAGTTTCGTTACAACACAAATTGCCATGGTTAGTTACAGGCGGTGTTTTTAAACGTGTATAAAAAACAATTGGGATATCGCAGATGGTATTTGATGTAATATGAGATAGCTTTCGGTCATAAAAACTTCAGAGTCCATTAGAAAATGTACGGAATATTTGTTGTTGTTTTTTATTTATTAACGAATGTAAAATAATCATTTATGTACAAAAGCTTCGACGTTGGTGTTTATTTACTGAGATGATGTTTGTGTTTGTTGAAGTTTGGTCATGGAAACTTTTAATTTTGTATGTAAATTAATATTTGTATGAAATTGTTAATGTCATAGCATACAATACATACATATATCTACTATTATAACTAATAAGTATTAAATTATATATTTAGGGGTTATTTTAAGAAAATTTTTCAACTGCATTTACCTTTTCTTTTGCTTTACACTTCTTATATTCATCATGTCTTTTTATAAGTTATTTAAAAAAATTGATACACACTTATTTTACATTATTTAATTAAAAACAATAGCTATTTAGTTAGGTACTGGAACTGTATGGCCTTCATTATTTTTTCCAAAAAGTCTATATTAATTTTGCTACTCATTATTTCTATTATTTTAATTAATTTACTGAAATACCTATATATACAGTGAAACCTCGTTAGTACGTTTTTTAAGTCCCAGCATTCTTTCATAAAACCTCATGTTAAATTATTTTGTTAGGACGTGCTCCCCCCACCTCCAGTCCTTTAAAAAACGAATTAACGAGGTTCCACTGTATATGCATAATTGTATGTACAAGGTAGTGCAAGAGTAATGCAAGATTCTTCTTTGAGAAAATTTAAACATTACCTTTAGTATTAATATAAAGCTTTTACAATTTTTATTTTAAATTACCTAATGTATGACATAAATTTATGTTCTCTAGAGCAGTGCGCCCCCGTTAGTGTAATTGAAGACATTTTTTTCGTTGTAATCTAAGATTTGGCGCCCTCTAAAACTCACATTTGCGCCCTCTCCCCCTACTATTTTTGATTAACTTTTGTTTTGTGATGGGGATTTTTGCTGCCCTAAAACTTCCCACCTTCTTTCAGTTTTTAAGGACCTTTTTTTAGTACTCGTGTCACTTTTCGATCCTCATAATGTTTTTTTCCGCCCTCCTAGGCCTTGGGCCCTCGGCGGGGACCGGTTCATCAACCTTTAGCTACGCCACTGTATCTAGGAGAGTACCAATCGATTTAAAGTAGCATAATTGAATTAAGCTTCTTAATTATTTAAAAAAAACTGGTTTGCTATCACAAACAGTTTGAAAAGCACTGCTTTAGAGACTTGACATATTTGTATAATCCCTGAAGATATTCTTATTATTTATCAAAATTATGTGTTGACAAATAATATGTTTTGGTCACCAAGACTTCAATTAAACAAAAAAAAATATTTACGAAAATCTAACTGTTATTGCGAGAAATGATTATACTCTATAACATTCTCTCGAAACAAAAAATAAATGTTTCATTTGAGTGTTTCGGGTACTTGAGACGTACAATAAAAAAACTCCTCTGGCAAATAAGTAGCGCGTTTTTTGTTTCACATTTCGAAATCATTTTAAGTTTTAAATTGACGTCTGTGTATAGTAAAAGTATTTAACAAATAATGTAATTTGAATATTACGTTGAAGTCTGTTTTTACAGTTTTTTATAGTTTTTCTTCTTTTTTTTGCTATGTTTGAATGAAATAAGTAAATATACAATAGGATATTAATTTATTAACAGAGAAATCCTTATTTGATTTTATTATTATATACTATAATATAATAGTACTTTATTATTTTGTCGAGCTATTTTATTAATTAAAACCAGGTGAAAATAATTTTTCAGGATCTCTCGAAATTAATTTTAAAGATCATTTATTTCATTGTTTATTGAAAAAGTTTTTAATTATTATTTATGACAAAGAATATATTATATATACATAACTGCAAACAGGGAATTTGATAACGAATGTATCTACCTCTAAAAATGTTAATTAACGATCAATTAAAATAGAGAAATATTTTTATTGACATTAAAAATTAAAATTAATTATTTTTAAACGTTTCTTCAGGTTTTCCAATTATTTTTATTTATTTTTTTATGAAAGTATTGTCAAGTATTTATAATGTTTTCCAATGGTTGCTTCCAGAAAACGTCAAACTATTATTATACATAAACTAGAAATTGATTACAGTTTTGTACACATTTCTTTCGAAATCAAATCTGTTTCATTTTTATAAAAAAATAAACCATTGTAAATTGTATTAATACGTGCATGACCTAATTAATCAATATAAATTGTTGGTTTAACAATTACATCAATAATACAACTATCATTGATTATCCTTTTTATATTTGTACATTATTATTAGAAAATATTACTTGGTATTTTAAACTGTTGTTAGTTTAATTACATTGACATTACAATTATCATTTATTGTTCTTGTCATTTTTTACATATTTTTATAAAAAAATCAATTGTATGTATTTCTTAATACGGGCCATCCTAATTCAATTATCATATAGTCTTAACTAATTATAAAGTCCGTTCAGCAGTTTTTATGTCAAAAACAGATAACAGACATGTAGGCAGTCAGAAAGACTATTAAAAAATAAAAAAAAATTGTATATGTATACAAAAAAATAAAAATATTGATATTGTAAAAACAGAATCTACAGAAGTATATATATTATAGTATTGTATATTGATAATATAAAAACATTTCTATATTTGCATTTCACCTTATCAGTAAATATTACCGATTTTTTACTACTGTAGATCTAGATATTCAAACCGCTCACTAAAGATATATTCATCAGGTTACACGACGCACCGTGCTCTTGTATAAGTAGAGACTTCTTTCATATCCACGGAGAGCAGTTACCCTGGTCGTATTTTTCTTTGAAAGGATATAAAGCACACAATAAAATCCCCACCTGAAGACATTATGCAAAATCAATTCCTATCTGTTCTTCGAAGCACAAAACTCCGAGCTTTGTCTGTGTGTCTTTCAGTCTTTCTAACTGTAGCAGTGGCGTAATTAGAGGTTGTAGAGTTTGTGGTAAAATGCTATCTCTTAACAGGTCCGGATTTAACTATGACAAATATAGGATGAAGTTTTCTTCGATTTCCAGCAACTTGGATAAGTATTTAAACTTTAAGGCCTCATAATCGAAAGGCTTCAAGAATATATATTTTATTATAGCGGGATTTAAATTGAGACAAACCAATATTTCGAAAACTGGTAAAAAAGTTTCAGGAGGGAGAAAACAAACGGAGGTAATTTTTTTTACTTTGAGTCAAATGCATTTTTTTTAATGGAAACCTATTTATTTTTTGCATATTCGTATTATCAGAAAAAATAAACAACCGCTTTTTCTAAACCATCAATTTTAACTTTTTTTTATTAAAAATTAACAATTTGAATATTTTTTTCATCCTAAAATTTAGAAAATATCCTTCTTTAAATTGATACTTTTTAATTTTATACTTTTCCATCTATTCACCTTGTAGTCACGCTACTGAACTATAAATGTATGTGTGTGTGTGTATGTGTAGGTGTATGTGTATTTGTAAAAGAGGACACAGAGAAGTTACCGATATTTCTGAAGCTAACCATCGCACTGTCGCAGTTACAGTTCTGGTACAAAACCACAGATCGAGGAGGCTTAAAGGACAATTCGCGATGTTCTTTTATCTTAACCCCGCTCCAACTACATAGAGGATATATATTTTACTCGCTGTTTTAAGTAGATTACGTGAAAATACTCGTGCTGCGAATTTAGCCCATTTATTTTCAGCATGGTTATGTGTTACTTTCAACACTTATTTTAATTTATTATTTACTAATCTATGTGAATTTCTCTACTGCATGCATTTTTTACGACCATTTAATATCAATAGGGTGTAAATAAGTCAACTGTATTGTAATATTACTTGTTAAAAATAGTAGATTGATTAAATTATGAATAACAAGGTGTCATTTATTCAATAAGAAATATTGGAAAATTAAAACTTTTCGTTAGAGTGAAAATAAAAATTTGAATTTGGAATTAAAACTACGCTAGATTTTAGAGTGGGATGGTAAGTACCTATTGTAGAGACATGAACCCCTAATAGGACTACCATATTTATCTTTTTTTCAAGTTTTAGATTTAAAAAAATCCAAGTTGTGTTTTAATATAAACTTAAATACAAAAAAATGTATAAGAGAATCAAAACACGTGTCGTTTGGTGTGGCGTTTCTTTCTATCTTTTCAATAATATGGAAAAAATATAGCCGTACTCCGAGCTACGGCTTCAACTTGCTTCGCTTCACAATAATGTATATTTTCAATTACCACCATTCTCTGAATTTGTGGCGCTTGATTAAGAGACTTTTTTGAAATGATTCAGCTGTCATAATACAAAATAACATTGTTTTGACTAGCGGACATTTTTGAATTGTGCTATGCGTTTGGAACCAAAGATGACGTAAATATGGGGTATAACTCTTGAAATTTAACTGAATGTATCGCCTAATAGTTATTGATGAAAACATTTGAGAAAATCCATGTTTCAAGAATAAATATTTAATTTTTTTTTCACTGGTGGTACAAAAATTAGCCAATTAAAAAATTAAATTGTAACTGGTCCCCTCGAGTATGTTTGTCGTACAGTTGACCTCCCATATTATTTCAATTTTCATTTATTTTAATTCATACCCAGCGGCGCATTAAAGTTGGATTTATGTACTTATTAAGTTTTTATTGCGATAAAGAAATACATAATGAGATAAGAAAACGAGATAATTCCAAAATTTATGTTTTATAATAATATGTAGTAATAATAACACACGTGTAAGTTTAAGTATTTCTTTATTATAATTATACGTTATATACAGTTCTTTCTGCTCATTATTTGTGACGTTGTAGTCGAAGGACATTCAGTTCTTGTTGACAAATTATTAACAGGATAATTATACATTTATACTATAGAGGATGCGACAAAAATGTAACTCATTTAAAACTTCGAAATGTAGGTTATAATTAATTATGCTGTGTGCTGAATAAAAAAATTAATGAATTTATAAGATGGATAAATTATTTGAACAAAATTTTGTAATTTATTGATATTTCATTTAATATAAAAAGAATAATAAATAAAATCTACGGTAGAGAAGGGGTATCTACATGTAAAGCCAAATCTTCTTCCATTCCTATATATGTATGTATATTGTCGATTTTGTAATTTGTAAAGGTATCCTCAAAGAGTAAGTAAAGCATTTTTAAATCTTTTTATTTTGTTGAGTTATTTTTAGGTATAATCTTCTGAATGATTCAGGTTTGTTTTTGTCTATGTTCCATTATTCAATGCAGTTTAAATTACAGGTTAGTTAGTCATATATCAGCGTAACTTTCTATTAGATATATCATAAATGTTTTAAGAAAATTTAAATGCATATTTTACGTGGAAATTTTTTTTCATGATTACATACATATATATAATCATTAAACTTTTTCTTAATAAGTATACCTATAAATTATATTTGGTATTGTTGGAAGGACATGTTGTTCTTTCCACTGTGACTTTAAAATATATTTAAAAGTGTTATTTTTACAAATTTTCAATTATTGAAACTAAATACAATAATAATTTAGACATTGGATTGGAGTATTAACACCAGCGATGTCCAAACATAAATACATGTTTAAATCCTCTCATTTTCGACATTATTAATCATTTTGACAGTCAAAGCTGGTTTTTAGCTTAATTTCAATTAAATGCCTACTTTATTAATTATCTTTCAATATATTAAAAAAAAAAACGATTGCAATTTTTGCGACAGTATGTTTTTTTGATGATACCAAATAATTACTATTCAGAAAAAGGTATATCTTGACGTCATAACTTTATAGTCCTTCACGAAAAGGAAGAAAACAAAGAACTAGGTACCTAAAATTCTAAAATGCACTTTATTTTTCAATTGATTTTGTTAAGACAATATTTTGTTGATATGCATAATTGATAGTTGCATTTGACACTTTTGCATAAATAAAAACAAAATTAGTATTTTGAGTGATTTTTGAATATCTGAGTGAAAAAAAATTGAAAACCTTTATAATTTGCAGTCTGAGTTTTATACTTTCGATAACAAATCTAAATATTTATTTATATTATTTATCAATATTCTCCCCATTCAAATCAAGCTATCCTTGAACAAGCAATAGCGGTTCATAAAACAACACAAGAAATACAACACACGGCGGCAATGAGCGACACGCGGGCCCCGATGTATCCGCCCACCGGTCACGCAAGCCCGACCGGTACCCCCCTTCAGTCCCCCCCCCCCCCCCCCCTTCACCGCTCCCACTACACCGAGAGTTCAACATAACTTATACTTATGTCAGCGGACTATCTATATAATTATTATCAAAAGCGAGCATCTAAACCTCGAAGCGGAAGAGAAAGAGGAATATATGTGATTGTATATAGCTCTCTTCGTTTTGTATGTCTATGGAATCACTCCATGATTGGTTAGTTTTTTTTATTTTATTTTTTTTGTTTTGTGAACTGATCGAACTGGTTTCATTTTTAATTTGTAAAATCGATTTTTAGAAAATGGTGGCCTCCGGTAGTTTAAAATGGAGTAGCAGTTATTGGTAGATTTAGATTTGTATTGTAGCTGTCATTTTTTTTGTTTATTGTATCTGTACATTTGGCACAAAGATTTCTGAAAGTTCTAATTGTGAAAAAGTCGTTTAAAATTTTTTATTAAGATATTTAATTTGAAAGTAAGTACCTAATCAATATTAATATATTAATCTGTAGGCTTTGTCGATATAATGGAAATATTTAGAGTTTTTGAGTCTATAGATCGTTTATGATAGTTTTTAAAAATTTGTCTCTCTTTCTGTCTGTTCGGGATTTTCATTGTTAGAAAGCCTAAGACCCTATAATTAGTTTATGCTATATAATAAAGAAAAAATATGGTTGTTCTATAATATTGATATCGTTTTTTGGTATTCTTAATATATTTGCTTATTGTTTTTCATTTTAAATATTTATTTTATTTTATAAAATAGATCTGTAGAAATGAACAAAATCCATATCTTATTAAGAAATCATTCAGCCCCAGAGTATATCCATGTAATTCTAAATAAGTGATAGTTTAGATATTCAATTTACAAAAAATTAGAAATCAGCGCAGAGACAATTGCAAAGTGGTATAATTCGTGCAATTTAGGTATACAAAGAATAATTATTTTTTATTAGTTGGACATAAAAAAAATAAAACATGAGTTAAATAAATGACTGACATTTACACGTAAAACAAATAAAAATTTAGAAAAATGTTATATAATAAAAACATAGCAACGTGAACGATATGTGAGCAAAAACAATTCATAATAAACAATTAAAACGAGATGTGATCCATTCGGAGAGCAGCTTATAGTAATTTCTACAAAACAGTGGCGTGAACATTTGAAACATTTGTGGGATATTATTTAAATGTAATATTTATTAAATATGTTAAGTGATAAATATGGAAGTTAGGAAATATAATAATATATATCATTTTAATTTATTGGCATCTGAACAAAAAAATGAGTGATTTTAGCAATTATAATTTCTATATAAACACATTTAAGTATCCTGTAAAAAGTGTTCAGTTAGGTTTATTTTAGATCAAATTCTTTATAATACAAAAAAAAAAATGTTTTTTTCAAAAATTTATTTTTATCATGTGAAAAGAGACAGGTTTTCATAGTGAGTTTGACCCAGAAAACAGACAGAAATTAAATTAATGTTTATAAATAGGTAGTGTAAAACATGACAAACTGTGTAAATGTAGAACTCCAGAATAGAAAAATATGAATCTTTAAAAGTTAATAAAATTAAGCTGTTTTTACGCTTTATAAAAGAGAAATATGTTATAAATCGATTTAGAAATATAAAATAGATCTGAACATTGATTTTTGTTATATTGAATTTAACTTATTCCATAATAAAGGTTTAAATGTGTAGTACATATATCCATACTAATATTATAAATGCGAAAATGTATTTGTCTGTCTGTTTGTTCTCTTTTCACGGTTAAACCGCTAAACGATCTTGATTAAATTTGACAGGGAGATAGCTTGCATCCTGAAGAATGGCATAGACTACATTGTATTTCGAAAGTTGTATCTCGAAAAATGTATTAGATAAAAAAATATGTATGTAATATTTATACGTGCAACCTGTTTTATCGACTCATAACAGAAACCTGTATTGCCAAACCTTCTTCTATTTCTTCTTCTTCTTCATGGGTAACAGCTTCTATCTAACCTAAATTCCACATGAACCATATACATCTTATTATATATGTATATATATTCGAAGTTGCCGATAACAGCTAGTTAATAATACTTTAAAACTTTCAGTTAAACTCTCGATTTATAAATAAAATTTATATTGCCTGAATAAATTTTCAGACAGTTTGAACTTAAGTTTCGTTCGAATTGAAGACAATCTTGCCTTGTTTTGAGACCAAGATCGAGAAATGTCTTGTCTCAGCGTGCGCCTCAGTCTTTCGTATACCGCCACTTACATCACCCCTAATAAATTCAATCACAAGCCACCACTGCATGCAAACACATACACACGTATATAGATTTCCGTGAAATTTATAACGAAAAGTTCGTTTTGAATTTTTATATGAAAATACATACACCACCTCGATATATAACCCGCGCGCCTCGTGTGTTCGACGGCTACGGGTGTGGGGGTTCCCTCCCCCCAGTACGCACGCACGTCGCGCGCATTTATAGGAAATATTGGCATTCACGAGCGTGTGTCACTCATAGCAATCACGGCAACCTCGGCAACGGCTGCTTGTTGCATACAAATACGATACGCAAATCTTTAATGAGAAATAACCATAAAATACGGAAATTAATTTATTTTTAAACTATGTTTCATTTTTATTGTTTGTATATTTTGTTAATGTTAAGTTTAACTCTAGGTTGTACATAGAAATAAAATGGTTTGTTCGAAATTTTATTATGATTAATATTATTTTAACTTTTTTTATACATATTATTATGAAATGAGAAAATATAGTAACTACGAAAAAAAACTAAATTCATTGGACGATCCCTGAATAGAGTACGACCTTTAGAACCAATACGATATAAATTGAAACATTTAATTAATGTTCTAAAATTAATTTATCTGCATAACTTCTTATATCATAAAAATGTGAATAAATTATAAAAATGTTCATAATAACTAATACAACGCGGGCTGATAGTATTTATATATGTCAAACTACCCCATCAGCGTTTATTCTTAAAGAATTAGGTGATAAAAATAATTTATACATATTGGCATTAAAAGCAAATATCTACCTATAACAAATAAAATAAAAAACTAGGACATATTATTTGACATACTTATATAGACATATTTGCATATATACTTATGTACATACATTAAAGTACATGCGTATATAAAAAGCATGTATGTAACATTGAAAAATAACATTTATAAACATGATAAAGGATGCATTTGCGGGTTTTGTACGAGACTGACTGAGATATTTCCTCAGAAACTCCCTCTGCACGTCTGCCAACAATGCAGTGACGTAGTACTGCTGGCTTTAAATTTGCTGGCTATAAATCTCTTTTCTCATATGTATGTATATGTATATTATATAAATATATACAAAATGCATTTACTTATGTGTATACAATGTACGAGATAGAATGTAAAATATTATATAATACACCTACAAACATTAGAAAAGTTTGTGTATACACATAATATTATATAATCATTATTGCGATATTTTATTATTTTTGTCGCTTCTAATACCGTGTTTAGACCAAAAAAACAAGACAGCTACACGATGTTTTAAAATATTTCGTATTTAAAAAATGTATAGGATTTGTTGCACTTTGGTCAAAAAGACACGATGTTGCTGTTTTGTTTTTTCGGTGTTAACACGGTATAAGAGTGTCAGCTGTTATGGTGTATTTACATCAAAAAGACAAAACATCAACACAAAAATGTATATACATATATGTAAATGTTTTGTTGTGATTTTGTATTTTTCTTTCCCCCCACTAGGGGTTGAATTTCGGAAAATTGTTCTTATTTAGTGCGTAACATACACATGATTTCCCCTCACGCTGTTTGTTTATTTCCCCTCACTTTCAACAGCATAGCAATACTCCTAGCGTCACCAAGATGCAAAAATAAATAGTTTGTATGAATAGTATGAACAAAAATACAGTAGGTAGATTTTAGAATAATATAAAAGCTAAATCTTCTCATTGCCAGATTTCGTGTTCATAAAATTGAAAAAATAATGTACATCGATACAATGTTTACATGTTTTTAAACTCCTATAATATAAAACTGCATTTTTAGCTATAAAATATTAAATGTTGTTACGACTGACTGGGGAAAAATCAATTGAAAATAAACATACATAATTTATCTGATGAACAGTAATACCGTAATACTGATAAGTGCGCCTTTAACTATAAATGTATTTCGGAGAGAAAACGCCGATATAGAGCGAGACAGAACGAGAAAAAGCTCTGGAGGTTTGAAAAATGATTCGTTCATGTCACGACAAGTTTTTATAATGCATGATTTTTTCCTCAGGCTATAATCTTACTATGTTCAGATTTCTACCAGAATTTGTAGACGTTCCTATAATTAATTGTATTAGATTAAATTACTTTTTCGTAGCTTGCTTAATACGTCGTGTAATGCGCACATGTTCTTTGCAATTAACTAACTAGATATGAGCTATTCAGAAACTATATCGACCGTTTAATTTTTGTCGAAATTAGGAAGATTTATCATATTTAAAAAAAAAAAAAAATTTTTAAATAAGAAATAGTTATCATATTACATATTGTTCTGATAAAAATGTTAAATAAAGTACTTACAGAATAATTTAGTATTTATAAAAACATTTGTGAAAAATCTTATACGTCTAAGTCCTCATACACTCTTGGTATTTAGTTTAATTATACATAAAACTGTATCATTTTAACCGAAAATTTTAATAAAGGACAAGAGAAAACTGGAATAAACCGGTAAAGGCCTACATATTGCCTGTTTTCACAAAACTAAAATCTAGACCTACTTTACTCTTTCCAATCTATTTGTTCAGTTTGATTCCTCTTTATACAATCGTTTTATAAATAATTAGCGCCACGCCTGCGGCTTTGCCCGCGTTTCATACATTTTTATGAACATATCGAATAATAATTAATTTAAAAAATCAAATACAATGTTAGAGTATAAAACATTTTAGCTGTGCAAATAAACGTATCAAACATTTAACACTTCTTGAATTTTGAAAATTTCCTCCTTACTGGGGTTTGGCGGAGGTCTAGAAGTTATATGGAGGAATCTTCGGTTTTGTTAATGGAAGTTTTTATTTTTTTATTGCAAATAGTATTTTTTCGTTCAAAAATATTTTGTCAAATTTAAGTCGGAAAAATTCTCTACCAAAAGTTTTTTTTATGGAGAATATATAAGACCTCGAGACCTCTATAAAAAATAATTTTAATCGCATCGTCTATAGACCCCTTAAGCCCTTTAACATTCTCCGAGTATTTTTTTTATCTTGCTTTGTTTTTGAAATATTATCCTGGAGTGACTAAAATAAAATACTCTGTATATGATTTAAATAAAGAACACAAGCCAGTGAAATAGGAGCGTATAATATGTATATGTTACCGGCAATGTATGTAATTCAGGCATTCTATAGAATTCCTAGGAATTCTATACAATGCCTGACGATTTCAGGCAAAGTATGAAATATTTGTTTAATAGAAATTTATTATATACTTTGCCTAGGCATTATATAGAATCCCTAGGAATTCTATAGAATGCCAAGATAATATTAGGAAATGTATGAAATAAAAGACAAAATGATATTAACAAAGCAGATAGGTATTATTTAATTAATTTTAAAAAGTCCAAATTCATATTATGTAAGATTTAGGTCTTTCATTGTTAAAATAACAAAACCACATAAACAATAGTATAACATTTGATATTTATTATAATAAATAAAATAAAATAATCATATTAGTCCAGACGTGTATTAAGTAAGATTTAAGGCCCTTATTGTAAAAATAACAAATTCACAGAAACAATATACATAGTACATACATTTTTCTATTATACCTATAACGCGTAAATATAAAATGTTTATTTTGATAAATAATTCAGTATTGTACCGACAATACTGAATTATAATCTAGAAACCTACCTACAGCTATTGTGAATGAACCAAGATTTTTTTATTGTATATTTGCATCAGTATTTTATAACATAAAGTAAGGCAACATCTGTACCTGCACCAAAATTGATCGATTCACCCTATTTATGTTTATATTTCATACATTGCCGGCTATCAATTAGGTATTCTATAGAATGCCTAGGAAATGTATATAATTAAATTCATTTCATACATTGCCTGGTGATTTTAGGCATTCTATAGAATACCTAGGAATTCTATAGAATGCCGTATTTCATACATTGCCGGTAACATATATACTTCAGAATTATACCATTCTAAGTGCTTAATTGTTATTAGAAACTAATTATGGTTAATATGTACTATGATATTATGTATTCACATACACATATAAATTGCAAAGAGCTATAGGTACGTTATACATTACATATGTAATAATTAAAGCATATTATTATAATATGATGGAAACCAAGCCGACTTGTAAGACAAAACTGACCTTCTTGATGTTATACACGTATTTAATAAATCGAAATGACGTTTTATTGATGGGTTTAATTATTTCACCTGCCCCGAAGCATTGCCATGGCTTCAAAATGACTGATACTGTATTTAATTTAAAAACATCTGACTGGTTGGCTAGTAAATGATTTTGTATAAGGAAAAAAATTAATAATTATAGTGTCTTAGACTTTTTCATAACATGGAACAAATTTGAATTACGGAGAATCGAAATAAGAAAAAAAATCAACTTTATAATATGTGTTTCTATCAGGGCTTTGGGGTCAGTGTTCTTACTGAAGTAAAAGTTTACCATTTATGTCCAAATTTTAGTTAATTAATTTTTTGTGTTTAATAAAAAAATTTATTAATTAATTGACTAAGCAAAAATCTTAATAATTTTCTATTCAAAGAAAATGTGGTTTCTACATAAAAAATTATATGAAATGTCGAAATTTCCAAATCACAGGTAACAATCTTGAATTTTTCTCGATAAGTTTTAATTAAAATAGGCGAAATGAATTAACCTTAAGATTTTTGAAGTTATATTTTTTTAGGCGTAGTTAGGGTGAGATTTTAGTACTGCAAAGGAAATTAAATGCACGTTGCATGCAATGATTCGCGTGCACCATACAATGGAAACAATTTAACACTGTGAAGTTAAGTTAGGTGTACATAGATAATACAGATTTTTGTTTTGATAGTCGGTAAAATGGATTTTTAGTTTTGCATTTTCAGGCTAGATGTTACTACGTCAAAGAAATATAATTTCTAATTTGCGTACATAAGTACACACACTCACTTTAAAAAAAAAACGTCAAAACTAACGATTTTGGTGGATTTTCAAGAAATTTTTGTTGTCGAATTTTCAATAATATATAGGTATCGTATATATTTTTATATACTTGTACTGATTCTAAAAATCTCAACTAAATTGAAATCGGACTACTGGTTTTAAAATAACCGCCTTTTTCTCATTTTTTTTGAACAGTATAAAATATTGAGGCTATATCATTTTGAAATACAGACTTGTGCCTGTGTTTTAAAATTTTCTTAAAATATAGAGATATTTTTAAAAACCTAATATTTTTAGTAAAATTAAGATTCCATGCATTTTACTTTTATTTAGAAAATATGACATTCATAAATAATAATTTATGTTAAAAAACGTAATTTCTATTATTAATATCTCCCATCTCCCATGTATGTTTTATTAGACTGGGATATCGGACATTCATTATATATATATTTTTATTTATTAATTAATGAGTTTAATAGAAATTATAATTATCATCAAAAATGTGCCTATGGCCCAAATTATGTTTGACAAGCATGCTATCTTTCTTAACTGTTTTTATCGATAGTTATTCTTATGATTTATTAATATCAAGATGCCTTTTTAAATGCCTGAAACTTAAATTCAATCAATTTAATATTATTCATTTCTTGTCTATTTACTTTACAAGAAATAGAAAAAAGCAACGGGGTTTTCAATGTTGTCAAAGTTTAGATAAGTATAATATAAATAGAAGTGTAGGTGCATTGAAAAATAAAATAGAAAACTACCGTGTCTATACAGAGACGGATTAAGCATAATGTTTCTATCTCAACATTAAAAAACAAACATATCCACTGTGGTATGGAATATGATTATAGATTTCATAACACAATTTTATTTTTTTCAAAATTTTCTATATTTATTCATATACATCGTCTGAAGAAGACAACAAAATATTACTACAACTATTGTCATCAAGTATTTTTAAAAGTTCCCTAAACTTTGCATTGTTATTAAATATTTAAATCCAAATATCAATTTGTGTAAAAGGTCTAAACAAATTAAAACATTTTGATCAAATTACCATCGTAGTGAAAAGTTTCTCATCACGAATCCTCCCCTGTATATCTTGATATTTCTTTGCGCTTTATAAAACTGATACGGTGTCACTCAAAAAATATCTTCCTAAACAAAAAGCTTCAAACTTCAGATACAACTACTTAAAACTCTTTCTGGCTTCCATTTCTGTCTGACAGTCTGTCGCGGGGATCGATCCCAAGCTTTCTTACTTCGTAACAGACGTTACGATAAAACCAAACTTGGGGGAATCCATCACACATATTGTATTTATGAAATAAGACAATCTGCTATGTTCGATATCTTACCTCTGTCTGCTCTTTAATTAAAGTGATTAAAAAAGTAAAAACAAATAATACTTAATTCAAAAAAAAAATATATAGTATATATATTTAAAAGTTAAAAATACAAAAACTAATGGTTTTGTTTTTATAAAAAAACCTATTGAAGATAATATATTTTTAGGAATTTCACATAATCTGTACTGGCTCCAGTCTTATTATTAATTATTATATTAGCATCTGTTTTACATTGTTTCAAATTTTACGATTCTTTATTTTATAAGTGTCCATCACTAGGTGTCCATTACTAGTACTACCTTATCTATTTCTGGAGAAAAAAAAACATAAACAAAATAAATGGTTATGATTAAAAAAATCTATATTAGCGGACTTTGGTAAGTAACTAATTGATTTAATAGAGAGGTACTTGTTTTATTAGTAATATGAGTTCATAAAAATTATAAAAAAGAAGCCCAGCAATCCCAAAAAACAGTATCCCGCTCTTAATGCGATCAAGACTGGTGCCAGTACCTGACATGAGTAGTTCTGGAACATTGCGGTAGGTACCTACACTAAAATAAATAAATTACTTATATGTAATAACATGACATTAAAAATATAAGTAGGTATATATATATATGATTTTTTTTATTAGTTAAGGTAATTTTTTGTTGAAATAAATTTCCACATCGCAATTCTATACATGTTTATATATGTCAGTAAATGTATAAAGAGATAAGTCCTCAGTTACTGGCTTATCAACGCAGCACAAATTCCTGGCCTAATTTTTTAGAGTTTCTTCCTTTTATGACATTTACATCCACTAAGTAGGTGCTTTCCGAAATTTAATCTTTATTAGAGGGAAAATTATGTAAAACTTTTTTTAATTTAAATACGTTTATCTACAATATATAACTGCTTTTATAATACAATAAAGGTTACTTGCATGCAAAATATTCTCTATTAAAATAAAAATACACGTGTATCGATAAAAGCTTCTGTTTGTGTTTATTTTGAACGCGTACTGTATCCGTGGCAGGTGCGTACTGTACCGTAGCGGGTGTATTGGTTCGTGTGTCCGTTGTGACTGTAAAAGCGTACGTACCCCGTGTAGGTGTGTGTTTACTAGCTAAAAATTTTTTACTCGAGATATAAAACACAAAAAATTGTGTTTCTTGACAATCATCAATGAATATTTTTTTATATTTAATTTAATTTAAATGGTTTAGTTCGAATCTGGTTTTTGTAAAACTAAACTAAAATATTATATTATTTTCATATCATATATCTACTTCCACGCAAATGCATGTATACGTACATATACACATACATATTAACATTAACTAATAGACAGAGGGACGGCAATCGTGTGGGTTTTCGTAGAGAATGCGTGCATTCGGCCCGGAGGAAACACACACATTTGTCCAGCGCTCGCTAGATACTTATTAGTGGCTGACAATCGATTTGTCTTCCTTCGGCGGCGGGGCGGCCGCTCCGTGATTAAAAACAACAAAAACCTATATGTGCAGGTAAACAATTCTGCAACCTGTCAATCCTTATTATTGCTTGGATTATATTATTAATAGCTTCATTATTTATCGGCGACTTGCAGTCGTCGTAGATACTGTTGTTGTAATGAGAATCATATATGTGATTACAGTGATTTGTTTATGGTTGATCAAAATTATAAAGAAATTAAATTCGACTATGTTAAAACATGTGAAGTAAAAAGTTATAAATACGTTGTTTTTAAAAGGAAGAAGTTTCATAGAACATATGTATAGCCACTTCTATAAAAATTAATTTCATGTGTTCCTTCTGCACCTTCATAGACTACGTCTATTCTGTGAAATTTCTTCCATTTCAGCTATCATTTTTAAATGCAGTTATTGAAAAAATAAAAATTGCGTTGAAGAGAGTAGAGTCTGCAATTTTATTCGGGCTATAGTAGAGGCAAATATGTGCGCGTTAAAATGAATAATCTGGCTTACTCTCTAAAAGTGCTTCTTTTTGAGAGTATAAGTGTATGACAGTTCATATAGGGGGTTTTAGTATTAAATACGGAAAACATAAAATTATGAGTGAACCCACACTAAAAAGATTATAACTAATTATTTATTTAAACTTATGCGTTATTTCACTCCATTTTTGGGCAATAAATCCACATTAAAATAATTTTTTGTGTTATTTTTAACATTAATTATTGATAATTTTAGTATATTTTTTGTCAATAAAATAAATTGATGCAGAAACATTTTATAAAATTTTATTTATAACCATTAAAAACTACAGACTTTCTTCCTTTCAACGCTATTTTTGTTTTTACAATAACAGCATCCGTTTGAAAATGACAGCTGATTAATTTCAACACCTTCCCGTGGAACATGTATTTTACCGTTTTCAGACTATTGGAACACACTGTATATATTTATTCTAAATACACACAAAACTGTCAACAAACTGTATCTAAATCCTACTCTGTTACGGTCGACGAGGGCGGATAAACAGTCGTATGTGTGTATGTGCGATCTGGCGGGCCATCCATCACGCGGGCCAGCGCGCGGGCCACGACACTCGCTGATTGCCTGTTATTGGGTAGTTAACACCGCCGCGGACGCCCTGTCAGATTCGCGATACATTTGTTTTGCGTTGCAACACACATACACACATACACAGATATTCACATGTATGTACATATATAAATGTACATATGGGTGAGGATAGATACCTAAATGGAAGCGTTTTGTATTTATTCGTGTAATGAGTTTTACCCTTATCGATTACATTCTTACGTACAATCAGTGAAATTTGTATGCGCTGTAGGATAAAATGATTAATTGTTTTAAGGTATTTGTTCAGAGTTTATTTTGTATGGTGTTTCGTATTACTTCGTAATACTTGTTGTTAATTAGTTATTTAATTTTTAAACAGGTAGAAATTTACGATCTTATTATTCAATATACATTTTTCATATTAGTTTCGTCATTATGACAATTCCTTTTGAAATTTATATTTATTTTTATATAATTTGCTTTAAATTGTACTTTTAAGTTGTATCATATAGCCGAAACAATTTTTTTGTTTATTTAAATAACGAATATCCCGCAAACATTAGTTTAATAGTTTTCATGTTAAGTCGAAACAAATAGGCAGACTGACAAAGAAATCAACAGACCGACTTAATTTTTAATTCTTAAAACTATCAAAATATTACTTATGTAGGTATAAATCGACGAAAAGACTAAATAAGTATAAGTAGGACTCACGCCCCAAGGGTTCCATATTGTTATATAAACCTTATTATTGACAATAGTTAGTTACGTAGACGCTATTTGATAGAAACAGCAATATTTAATTTGTCACGTAATAATTCCACATAGAATTAGAAATTAATAATTTTAGATTTTTTCCCTTTACTTGCGCTATTTCAAGATTTTAAGTCAACGAGAAAAACCTTACAGGTTTTGATGATTAGTGAGTCAGTTTGTCAGTATCAAAATACGCTTTAAAAGGCCGTATTTTTTATTGCAATTTTCAAATTTGAATTTTTAGTATTTGATATTAATTTCAACATAATACCTCTAACCGTTCCTGAGAAAAAAATCTTGATGGACAACAAAGAGACCCTACAAGGGTCCTTTTTTTTATTTTGAGGCACGGGACCCTGAAAACAGCCATAGCTTAATGATTTATATGTATTATTTACTCTCCAATAAATGAGGATATTATGTATAAATTTAATTGAATAGAACTAAAAATAAAAATTTCGATTAATTAATATCAGTTTCTTATTATTATACTTTTTATATCAAATGAATCAACATAACAATAATTGAACAGTACGGAAACTTTAAAATGAATAAATAACCTTAAATGACTTTAAAAAACTAATAACGTAGAAGAAACAAATCTTCCACATCAAACAATAATGGTAACAGCACTGAGAATTGCAAGATCGCGATGACGACGGTCCTTGCGAGAAAAGAAGAAAAATCAAGATAGAAAAAAATCACGAAGAAACATTTTCATATAAAAAGTGTTTAACAATGTATACGTTGTGTAGGAGTTGTGTATCTCAGCTCGGCGGCCATTAATCTTGCTTGTGGGGGGAAATGGGGAGGGGGATGAGTGACGTTGTGGGAGGGGGTGGATGTGTGTATGTAGTCCTCAGGGATGAGAGGTGGTTGTCAACGTGGGATTCTGCGGCTGCTGGGCACGCGTGGATGTGTGTATGTGTGTCTACTCAGAAGCTTGGGGTGGGGGGAGAGAGGGGAGATCCGTCAAAGTTATACGTTGTAAATAAATATTATTATGTGTAGAATGTTGTGATACTTATCGTGGAATGTTCTATAATGCGAAATGATGTGATGCAAAATAAAAATAATAAACGTGGGAAACTGCTCTCTAAAACTGAATTAGTTAGAAATCACTAATTCATAGTGAACATTTACTAATTGAATTAGTGACTAAAAGAAAACACTGACAAAAAGAAGCACTTTTCGAGAGTAAAAGTCAGTTTATTCATTTTGATGAACCGAATAAAACTGCAGACTCTCCTCTTTTCAACGCAACTTTGTATTTTACAATAGTTGCATCCATTTGACAATGATAGCTGATTAGTTTCAACATCTTCCCGTGGGACACCCTGTTTTATCGCATCTGCAATAATTCCGTTTAATAAATGAATAAATAACTTGAGAAAGATTTATAATAATTGTTGCTCATCATTTTTGACAAGGCTATATGCTAATTAATTAATAAATATTTTCAACTGCAATTACCAAGTACAAAATAACATTAAACATTTATAATATTTACTTTTATTGCACTTATTATTTTTGCAATGCAACGGTTCACTAAACGGTCCATAAACAGTCCCCAGTGTCCGCGGGAACGTTTCTCCCCCTATTATTCATTGCTTCCCCCCGTGCTATAAAACCACAACCCTCTTGTGCTATGTGCACACGATTCTTTAGCGGTACAATATCGCGCCAGTCTTCGCTCAACTATTTGTTGGCTAATGACACGATTGGTCCATTGTTAATTCTGGGTTTAATCGATCTTATCAAATTGGAACTTGTTAATGTTTAATTAGAGGTCATTACTTACTAAGGTATTGCATTTCTTATTTCTCGAGAGAGTATATTCATTTTTGAAAGAAATTTTTATTTATTTTTATATAAGGTACTGGCACCAGTCTTGGATATGACTCCAGTAGTAGCTATATTTTTTTAAATTAAATGTACTGTATTAGAAAGATTTGTTAATATTTAATTACTACCATTTCTGAATATTAATCTATATATCAAATAAGTTTTTGTGTTTTGTTTAAACGATTATAAAGTGACATCCAACTAAGATGAATATATTCATAGTAGGTATTTGTTTTGTCCTCTTTCGATTTTCGCATTAAAACATTGTGATTGTTCACTATTTTCGATTTGGCATATCAATTTTTCAAAATGACGAACCCGTCCAACATCGGACCACTAGCAATACATACATACAAGCGTGAAGTACATTTGAAGTGTGAAACATTAAAAATTTCGTTTGTTTTCAATTGTTTATTTCAATAAAATAACATACATATGATGTATTAAGATCTAAATTATGATTTGGCATAATTTTTTAGCTAATTTGGTGGAAGTATGTGGAGATAGAGGGGACGGTTTATACTAATTTCATTTAATAATTTACTAGAACATAACAATTCCATACAAAATTAAAAATGTAATATCGTCTATCCTACCATTCCATATTCACATAAATTTATTTGTGTTGGTTAAAACTGAAGAAAAATATAAAATGCTATAACGGACTCTATCCGCGGCAGTATTTAGTATTTAACTACGCGACCCTACAATTCTCTGCGGTTTCAACGATTCAATTAAACGACCGGAAAAACTTTCAGATATCGTTAATTTTTTCTCTGCGGACCGCAGCATATAGCAGCGGGCTCCCTTCCCTTCCATTTTATAACTATAAATTTATATGAAGTCACAAACACGGCATTCAAATAACTTATGTTTTTGTTCTTTTAATTTCAGTTGATGAAAATGTTTCACAAGAGTTTTAATGCACGGAGGGATGTAATAGCAATATTAATTTCATTTTTTTCTTCTCGCAGCAGGAAGTTAATATTTTTTATTAAATCTGGAATAGATATTCATATTTTTGTTACTTTTTATGCTCTGTCTGCTGCGTTGTAATATATTCATTTAAGATATTTCATATTTTTTTATTTTATGGGTTCTTTTTGTACGAAGATATTGGTGGTCGTTTATTAAATTAATTTTTGAAAAACTTTTCTTAGTATTACATATTATTATACTATAATGTAGAATGAAAAAGAATATTTCTATGATTTTAATATGTATATTATACCCTAAAATTATTAACGCATGGATGTTGTTCTGTAGTATTTGATTATTCTTGGCATTTCTGATATTTCATGAAACGAAATTCCAAATATCTGGCCCAATTTTGAGCTCAGGGCATGTGAGCTCAAAATTGAATTAGTTCATCTGATAGAAAATTTACATTTCCAACATTTTGATGTGAATAACGTCTAGTGTTTCACTATAAATAGTAGAAGTAATTAAGAAATCCATGTGAAAATATCAAATAAAATTCTTAAACACCACAAGGATCTTTTAAATTTCATAATATTTGGCTAATACTCTGCATTTATCGAACTATAAAAACAAAACAATCACTTAAATTAATAAAATACATATATTATTTATGATCCTTACATAGGTATTTAGAATAATTTATAAGAATATCCAAATACTAATTAATTAAAATAATTATCTCTAATTAATTATTATATCTAAAAATCTATTATCATAATTTACTAGAGTATCTACATAAGGTAAAAAAATACATACTTTAAATTGTTATCACGCTATTACATCACACAGTTATACATGCAGACATTAAAAAAAATCTATCTCCATCTTTTAGAAAACTCATTTTTCTAATCAATACCATAAAATACCTCGCCGTACCTATACACCGCGTTCATAAAGGTGTTATCTGCCACTTGACACTTCCGCTTCCTCACCTTCATATCTCAGGGTATCGCCGACGCGGCGCCACCGTCGCATCTACCAAACGCAGGGTGCGGGGAAGGGGGAGGTAGCAGCCCACTGAGCTATATGCGCGTTGGGGGTACTCGCTTTGGCCGATGAGTAGGTCTGTGAATATTTAGATAGTTTGATGGTGTTTGATTTTGTCAGAATGAAATTTGTCTAATTAAAAATAAAATTTTATGCAAATATAAGTTTTATATTATTTAAACATATTTTATAGGCATGCATGATGTGTCATATCAGGTGGAATAAATTTATTTTAAGCAAACAAATTTATATAAACATGTGTCCGGAAATTCTTCATAAGCGAACCACAGACCCTCAAAGATTTTACTCAAATTTAGTTTTTTATTTAATATTTTGAGAATCCACTGTGATACAGTAATGAAATTTGATTAACGGTTTAATTAACCAATAATTATTTAGATCAGGGATGTATGGGGCCAGTGGGCTCTTCCATTTTTATCAGACTTTTTCCTAATATGTGTATGGTTTAATTGTTGGTTTGTGATATCGAACAACTATCATTAGTTATCCTTCTCATTTTTATATATTTTATAATTTTATAAGAATATATCATTTTTCAAATTTGTTCAATACGTACCTGGATGAATATAAAAAATATTTTTTACATAGTCTATACTATATACTATTATATACTAATATTATATATACTATTATATACTATATAATATTATTTATTACTATAGGCCTACATTGACTATATATAGTCTAGTATGTTTAAAAATCCGACAAAAATCGGTTCAGTAGTAAATCCTTAACTGTCCGTACTTGTTTAATGTTACTGCTGAGCCCATTAATGGAGTAGCGTGACGATATTATGACCTAAACAAATCCTAGTGTCTTAGGCTTTCAAAGTTTTTGAGTTTAGCCAGAACATACAACCAAAAATTATAAAAACTATCTTATAGGTATATTAAATTATATTATACAAAAAGTGCCTAAATATTTACTTATTAGTATGATTATACTTTATGTACAAATTTATTGGATATAACTAACAGCCTTCTTTAGCGATAAATGATGTAACATTTATGCTGTACCGCAAATTCGTAACACCCCTTCTAATTTAGTGATAACGAATCGCGCCCCAAAGAATCGTAACCATTTACCTTTCCTCGGGTTCATTTTAAAACACCGTCTACTATATATTTACACTTCGTTTCGGCTCGCTTTGATTTCGCGCATGATTGGATAATTTGCGCGCTCTTGTAATTAATTAGTTTTATTTTATGTTTTTTCATGATCGTTACATTTTTTATCATGTAAAAATCTATCTATAGCCATTCCTTTAATTTATATTGAGAATTTTTTGTTTTAATTTTATTTCCAATTTAAAATACAGTACCTTTTTATGTTAGATATTTAATAAATTATTAACCTTTTACTATGGACGTGTTTAGGTAGTGAAAACTTTTCAGAAGAAGTTTCGTCTCAAGAAGTCGAATCCAAAAAAAATAAAACTTATCATTTGTGCCCATCCAAACTGAAAATCATCTTATACCTTTATGAGCTCCAAAAATGGTCTGGCATTAATGTTGCAAATATCAACACTGTTTATTTGCAACACTACTACATATATAAATGAAAGTAATGTGACACCTTTTTTTAATTTAAATGACCCTGTAGATATTTTAAGTTCTAAGATTTCCGAAGAAAAATGTTGTAAGTATACGATCATATACGATTCTATCCGAAAATTGGATTTTTTTTTCAAACAACTGTTTTTTTAATTTATAATAATTCAATAAATTAATTTTAATTTATGTTTTTACGATAAAACATGATAATTTTCTTGATTTTAATAGTTAATTTATGATAAGCTATACAAAAACGCTATATTTCGTGTTTATGCTATACTTAAATAAGAAATTATCAGATAAGTGAAGTTTTTACTCATTTTCATTTCTACCAAATTTTTCACTAACCTATTCAGATATCAAAATAAAAAAATGTCAGAACAGTGTTGTACAAAATTGTTTTTTGTGTTTTTTCAAATAGGGGCCCCGAATATTTATTCTGCCTAAAGCCCCCGCTTTTCATATCGTGCCACTGACGATGTTAGTTTCATTACCTTAATAAAGAACCTAAATTCTAAGATACAATGTATTACAAATAATATATATTGTATATATGATTTTAAAATCAACACCATGGATGTTTCAACATCAACAAAAAGCAGAAAAATAACATTTGCACGACACGAAATGGAAGCACGGAATCGTGGAGGAACGGGAGCAAGTTTGTCTGCGTGATATGGTAATATAGGTCCCGCAGGTGGGGGATTGTCTATTAGTCTGCTATTAGATAAGGAGGCAGTGATGAGTGCTGGGGGTGAGTAATGAGCCACCCTCGCCAGCTGGAGAAACTACCCCACAAATGAATAGAATCGGTTTCGATATCTACAATGGGAATTTGTACGACGAAGACTAGGTAACAAAAATGGAAATCGTTTTTCGTGTGGTAATTTACTTTAAGATATTTTATAACTTATTGTTATTACTAAATAATTTAACTGTCTACATACGATTTACAAGGTTAATTATACAGATAATGTTAATTATGAAAACAATCCTTTTATAGCAATTCATATACACCTATTAAAAATTTTAAGGTATACAAAAAAATAATAATAATTTTTCAAAAAGCTGCATTGAATCGAAGCCGGATTTTACATTATTTTATTAAGCGACTTTTCTTCATGGCATTACAAAGCTTGGAATTTTAATTTGAAAATGTTTTTTTTTTTTGCTTTCCACTCATTTTTTATTATTTGTTGCAGTGGACATCTTTAGAGATATTCAAAATTACACAAGTTTAATTAAAGTATTTTAATTGTGCGAGCAAGATTGTAACAGAATAAATAAGTTAAAAATAACGTTTCAATATACATATGTATGACATGAAATTTTCAGAAATCTGTTTATCACTAATTGCCGTTGATGCATCTACCATCCAAAAATATATATGCGTACATTTTTACTATTGGTATGTATCGTCGATGGTAGCGACGCCTTCAGTGGTAAAAATCGAAACTAACACTATCGGGTCAATTGTCATCTAACCTAACAACCGAAGTTGAGTAAACAATTAAATCAAATGTTTAACAATTAGAGTATTTAATGTCTTTTATACAGAAAATAAGTATAATATGTCAAAACAATTTTTTATTTCAAAAAACACGTTTTTTAATCTAGTTGCCGATAGGAATAGTTTCTTTTTTCACTACACCGTGGCGTACGATCAAAGACACATACCAATCTATATAATAAGTAATATGTAGGTGATACTATAATATTTCATAAGTAATCAAACATTTCTCTCGTTTTAAAACCACTACAATAAAAACCTGCAAGACGTTGTTACCGAGTCTAAGTTGTTTTAAAATCACAGCAGAGATACGGAGAATAAAACGAACTTCATTTATTATTGGTTCTCCATAAAAAGAGTCGAGCAAGAGAAATATATAACTTCATGAAGGTAGCTGCAATATCTTCAGGAACCAACTTCATGCCGTCGTCACATCTTAATACGTGGTATTGAATCATTATTCTTTCGAGATAACACCGTCGAAGAGAAATTTTAAATGCTGATAAAAATTTAACTAAAATGCTACACGGTATAAACTGACTATTAAAATCAGTAAACATCTATGGATAACAGAGATGCTGGATATAAATTTTCATGAATATTGTTGATTGAATTTTTTTAAGCTTCCGTTACGTCGTAATTTTTACTGCGGTTCCTTCGAAACGCTATTCTTTATGGTTCACGTTTAATGATACATGTCAATGTTAAAATGTAATAACAATGTTTGAAGTGTTTTGCATTTGAACTTACTTCGGAATATTGATTTTGTTACGTACCTACTTACAAACAAATGTAATATATATTTGATTATATTCAGTATACATATACATACATAAATAAATACAATTATGCGGGGATTTAGAATAGATTCTTAATTAAACTATATAAAATATAATTTTATTCAAAATTGTGATGAAATTTAAAATGGTACGAGACGACGTAAACCAAGAAACTAAGACCCAAATCAATCTTGAACTGTATGCATTAATTCTTCCTTATTTGTGGAAGATACGTTTTGGACGTATATAGGTAGGGAAGAATCGGTTAATCACGAAACGAATTGAGAATTCAGTAGTTTAAGTGTGTTATAAGAGGATAACAAATGTTCTTTCTGCACTTACCGACAGTTGGGCCTACGTCTAGTATCGGACCGTTCAGTGTAGATCACGCTCACAGTACGAACTATGCTTAGTTCCATGTTTATATTATATTTCATCACATTTTTTATTAAAATAAAATCCATGTAATAACTGATATTTGTTATTAATACAAATTTAATTAAGTGATACTCAAGTAAGCCTAGATCAAGTAGTATTTGTTGTTATCTGTATTGTTTATTATATGATCCTAACTTCAAAAATAATTATGTTTATTTTTTAAAGCTAGTGGGGTAATGACGAACAGATTAAATGGGGGCACTTACGAATGTTGTAAAAAAACACTGATAAAAACTAAAACTAGAAAAAGTGCAAGGAATCGCAATTATTTTAATAAAAATAACCAAATGAAAAAGCAGTACCAAGTAAAAAAGATGTTGATAAAAAAACAACTATTTTTGTTATTGTAATGAAAAATATCGTATGTAAATTACGAGTACTGAGATATTAAAACAAAAAATGTAACTATTTTCTTTAAATGTGCTTTTAATCATCAATACTGGAGTTATAATATTGGAGTTTTTAATGAACTATAAAGATGACCACTTTTATGTGAATCGAAACGTTGGATGTAGATATGATGTAGACACAAAGCAACAGTTTTTGCATAAGAAGAGAAAAAAATACTGATTATATGATTTTAATTTACTTTTTGTGAAATGTGTATGAAGATTTTTTGTAACTGCATGACAAAAGAAAATATATTCAATTTAAATAAAAAAACATGGGTATAATGAGAAGACTGTGTACAATAATTTAAAATTTCTTTCAATAATCAACGTCATAATAGAAGAACATTTCTATTGTTCAGCTTCACGCATGTGTTTAAAGCAGTGGTTCTAAAACTATCATAACTGAAATCTTTATTATATTGTTTAATCATACAGAACTATTTTTTGAGTTTTGCCTTTTAAACTCTAATAGGTCATTTTACGTAAACTGTTTGTAGGCATTCAATTGTTTTACTATTAATTATATGTGATTAAAATATTTTTATTATTATCTGCTTAAAAAATATATTGATATTTTAAATATATTCTTATTTTATTTTACTTATGTAGAATTTAAAAATAAGAATTCATAAAATTGTACATAATTAACACTTAAAAATGGTATAACTATAGTGAAATTTCGATATATCGCTTTGTATATTAATTTTATTAAAATGTGACGAATACAAAATATTGAAACAAAAATATTTAATGAAGACTCTTAGAATTCCGGGTTCAAATCGAGAAAAATGCTTCAAGGTCATAATCTACATATCTACATAATCTTTTATATTACAATAAAATTATGATCTTACATTTAAATATATTTTTAGGAAAAATATTTATTTTCTAATTTATTTCTCGCTTATTGCGCTTTTCCGTTTATAACGCGTTTTTGGCTGACCCGTTCAAGAGCGTTATAATGAAGTTTCACTGTATATGCAAGACTGACAGTGTTTGTACCACCACTAATGTCACTATTAAAATATTAAGTTTCATTATTTATAAAAAAAATAATTCGCACGTTTGAAATAGGTTCGACACGAGAATTACCTAAATCTGAAGTCTTATTTGAACCAGTTAAGTACCACTGTATCTGTTTGTCCAGAGAGACGCTTCACCCATCCACACACACACACACACACGCATACACACACACCACAGACACAGAGAGCGCAGACACTCGGGCTGCTTTGTTGGCGGGGAAATCGTACGAAAAGCGACGATAACTAACCGCATAGTAAATGAAGTGTTCACTGAACGACTGCAGAAGCTCTCAATTGGAATCCTAACGCTTTTTATCGTCCTCAATGCGATTATTTTATTTAATGATTTATGCCGCTGGAGAGTACGATTGCGATGTTGTTATATGTTCTGGAAGTATCTGTCGATGGGTGTCATGTTTAACACGTAATAATACAAATAATAGAAAAGTATACGTTGATATTTAATGGGTATGCATTTACTTTTTTTAAGTTTAAAAAAAATAATTTTAGCGAAATTTTGTATTGGACTAAGGTCTAGATGACAAGATTAATTAAATACAGTGAAACTTCGTTACAACGCTCTTGAGCGGATCGGATCAAAAACGCGTTATAAACGGAATAGGCGGGAAATAAATTAGAAAATAAATAGTTTTCTTAAAAATATGTTTAAATGTAGAATCATAATTTTACTTTAATATAAAAGAAGAAATTACATACGTTATGTAGATTATGTACTTACTTGAAGTATTTTTCTCGATTTCTTGACGATTTTTAAGAATAGAACGGAATTCTAAGAGTCTTCGCTAAATCTTTTTGTTTCAGCTCCTTTGTTTTCGTTACATTTTCGTAAAATCGCCATTTTTCCGCTAATGAGAGTTTGAAATAGTCAACACACAACAAATGTTGCGAAGTTGATTTGAAGAATTTTGACAAAAGGTTTTCGTTGTCAATACAAAAGGTGTTAACAAACTTTTACATATTATAAACGGGATCTGTGAGCATTAAAAATGGGCATTTTTTGTATATTAACGCTATAAACGGAAACGTTATATCGAAGTGTCACTGTATAATAATAATAATAATAAATTTTAAGATTTTTTGTTGTAGAATTTTATTTTTAAGTTCGTTCATTGGAAATATTAATATTGGAAAATAAGTGTATTTAACAGTGATTTCCAACTTTTGGTTTACTGCGATCCATAATTAAATATTTAAATATAATAAAAACGTGTATGTGTGTGTGTAGGTACTTATGTGTGCGCATTAGAAGATATACTTCTTTGGCGTAGTGACATCTAGCGTGCAAATGCAAAACTAAAAACCTGTTTTACTGACTATCATAACAGAAATCTAAATTATCTTAACCTAACTTTACTTCATGGTGTTAAATTGTTTCCGTTGCATTACTAAAATTTCCCGCTGAAAGCACAGAAAGAAGTATAATTTCAAAAATAGTTTAATAAATATTCCACAGAGTATAGGTAAACATTTTTAATATTCACAGCTACCTTTTAGAAGTAAACTTAAAAACACGAAGCGTGAAATACGGTTCGATTTATGGAATAATTTATTAACTACATACATATATTGACAACCTTTAAAGTTTTCTTTTGATATATAATATCGTAAAATAAAATAAAAAATCACCTATAACACCCTTTAAAGCACCAGCCCGGTACTAAAAATGAAATATGCTAAGCCTTATACATACAAAACTATTTTAGGGGTGAGAAAATAGAATACCTACCGTATTTTTTACACGTCCCTATACCTACGCTAACCTATCAAATATTGAAATAACATTCATCTCTTAGCATCACTAACAGCTGCTACTTGTTTTAAGAGTTTGTAAAATCGACTCGGCGACATATTAAAATTCAGAAAGGAAAATATAGTCCGCTTTAAGTTTATGGGACGATGTGTTTGTGTGTGTATGTGTGTGTGTGTTTGTTTGCCGGAAAAGTTTTATTGTAAGATAAGGGGTGAAAACCGACACTCCTTGATTCCCTTTTTCCATGTACTTATTCCTTTTTGTACATCTATAAAATGAAACGATAACGTCATATTTTGTGAAATATCTTTAATGGTGCGCTAAAATGAATTATTTCACTTTCAAATAATGTTTTCTTAAAAAGTGAACGTGTATATAAAATAAAGTCAGTTCTTGTGAATGCAATTTTATAGTTAATTGTTGAATTTTTGGTCGCTATTACAAACGAAAAGTACAGGATGTCCCACGGAAAGGTGTTGAAACTAATCAACTGTCATTTTCAAATCGATGCAGTGAAAAAAATTATGCAATTTTATTAGGGCTATGGAAGAAGCAAATACGTTCGCATCAAAATGAATAATCTGACTTTTACTCTCGAAAAATGATTTTTTTGAGAGGAAAGTGTATATTAGTTCTTGTAGTGGGTTTCGTGTTAGTTTAAAAAAATTAATTATAATTCATATGGTTCATAACAGATAAGAAATATCTACCATGAGTGTCATGGAACTTTCTTATACGTATTACAGAGATTGAACAGTGTGCGTGTTTGTCATAGGTACCATGGGTCTTTCTTATACGTAATACTGAATTATATATATTAACATAGTCGACATTTTTTATCTAAAACCTTTTTTTCTTACTTAAAAAATAATTTAAAAAATCAATAATTGACATGAGTAAACCTCCGTTTTCGGTTACAATAAACTATAGATAATAATATTATCTATAGTTTATGTTCCATTCATTTTATTCTATCTTTTATTAGTTTGTCAGAAATATGTATGTTTTAATAAAATTAATATCACATACACTGTTCACTGTCAGGATTACGTATAAGAAAGTCCTGTGGCTCCCATGGCAGATATTTTTATTCAAATTTAATCTGAACACAAATAGGTATATTATTAGTTCTGATCACAACAGACAAATCTGCGAATGTGAGATAAAAACACTTAACAAATTAAACAATGCGACTAGACGAGAATTTCCATAGAAGTGTTAAAATGATAACTAACGATAATATGTCAGAAGTTTTGAATTTGCATACGTCATATTTGAACGTTCGCTCTAGTAGGTGGCTCTGGTAGCAGTTACAGCGGTCTGAGATTTGCCGCGTCACTCTCGTGTGCCTCTGTTACTACACAGCGCTTACTGCGATATCTGACGTGTGCCCATAGATATACGACACGACAATGTAGAGTGGAACATACTATTATAAAATTAAACTTGGATCTGGTAGGACGTATTTTCAACTTCTAATTTGATTGTTAATTGAAATGAAATATTTTGGGTCGATTTTGAGGTAAAATTAATTGAGATGACAAGAATCTTTCTTCGTTTTGATTTTCTTCATTCTCAACCAATATTGACATTTCTTTTCATTGTTTATAAAATTTTACAATAATACATTAATTGTTATTTTTTTTCTATAAGGACCTGTTCTAATTCATTTATCATTTATAGACTAAACTAATTTTTAGAATGCCAAGCTTTCGAATAGTGAAGGTTCCATAAAAATCTGTTCAGTAGTTACATGTCAAGTTGAATCAAAAACAGACAGACAGACAAACAAAAATTATCAAAATATAGATCTTGGCTTCTGGGTGTAAGCCGCGTCAATTTGGTTGTGTTATCGACCAACGTTTCGTCACACTATCTACCCAGATCACCACGGAAGCCTCAAAGCTTGTATAGATAATTAACAAAATAGATTATATTGCCCATAAAACGACCGATAGACTCAAATAAACCAAAATATTTTCATTATACAGATTTATTTGCTGGTTTATTTAACCAAAAATAATTAAGTCTGTTTAAAATTCATATTATTTGAATGCACTGCTCTACATCTATTTATCTTCCATCTATGGGTGTTAACGTGCAGCATCGGCATAGCTGTCTGTCAGTTTAAACCGTCTCAAATAAGATGGATGACTGGCGAATGGAAATCATGTTGCAACCCTACTGTACCACTTACCCTATCTGGCGAAAGGGTGGCTACCCCTTAGCCAGCTTAGTCTCTCTGCAGCAAGAGCGGGGGTACTCGGGTGTCACATATACACACACATACACATCCGTGTATTGCATTGTCATGTTTCCGATACACGGCCGGATTAAGAATGCTTAGTTTGTGTGTATTTAAAAAAAAATTGTTTTGTGTATTTTTTTAAAATATTTATTTTATTTTATAACTAGCTGTGCCTGCGGTTTTGCTCACGTGGACTACGTATTTATTGTTTAGAACTTTTGAAAAATATAGTTAAATTATTTTAAATCTAATTATTCTTTAGAATTCTTTACTACGTTATATTGTTCAATATTTAACTATTCAAGCAGCGTATTGCAAAAAAGTACGCTGGCGGCAAACTTTTTTCCGACTTGATTTACTATTATCGTCACTGCTTATTCCTTATGTTACTTAACGTAACAAAATATATACTAAAACCTGGGCAAAGAACATCTATGAATTTAAATTCATCTATGGAAAGAAAATAATTACTCATTTGAGTCTTATTACCCCCCAGGATAAGAACCCCAGACCTTGTTAATTGTATAAAAAAAATTAAAACAGTATTGTAACATTTTTGTATTTGTTATTTCTAAGTTTTTAATTTCAATAAAATTATTGAAGACAACAATTAAAATTATATACATATAAATTTTAATATGGTTGTAAGTTTGAAAATTTGTAAAATGTAAAAAATTAACAACTATTCATTTTCATAGCAACATAAATAAAAAAATAACGTCCCTGTATAGATGAGAAATCCGGAAACCAACACAAGAGCCTCTATCGATTCAGACAGGATTATGACTATTGCTTATAAATAAACCTTTGGGGATTCCAACGCTCCGTTCTACATCTCACATCTTTACCTGCCCATTGTGAGAGTAAGTATATCTGTATGTTCAATGATATAATAGTGTGTTCTTTTTTGCATTTGTGGTTTTATATTTTATTATTTTTTTTTTATTGTACTAATATACAGTGACTTACTGGATAACATATATCTAATATAATTCCTTACATATTATAAAAAGCAGTGTCAGTCTGTCTGTCCGTTAGTGCGCTTATCACGCGAGGACTACTTATCCGATTTATCCCAGGCTTACGTATTTTTTTAAATTCATTGATATATAGGATATATTTTGTTACGTTAGGTAATATAAGGAATTAGAAGTAACGATAATAGTATATTAAGCCGAAAAAAGTTTGACGCGAGCGCGTTAAATACTAAACAGTATAATGTAGTAAAGAATTATGTAGAATAAACAAATCTAAAATATAATTCGCGATACCATATATATCTAACTTTTATATTTTTAAGCGAGCGAAGGCGCGGGTACAGCTAGTATTGTAATAAATATAACTTGGCTGGAATGTTTTACCCTCTCTATTATATTCACCTGAGATTGCACCCTCAGATTATCATTTATTTTACTCCCTATATAGTTATTATAAAGGTAAGTATTATAACTTTTTGGAATTAAAAAAAAAACTAAGAGCGGATGTTATCTAAAAGTTATCTCAGTGCTATCTGAATGGCGTGGAATAAAGATAGAATATGCAAGAATATTTTTTAGATGTAAGAATACATTTTTTCATGTTATCAATACAAATATTAATTTTTGGCTAAAATTCTAAAATAACATAACTGTTATTATTATTATTATGTTATTATTAACAATGGGAAATAAGAGTTTAAAAAGTATTAATATAGTGTAAGTAGTTTATTAACCAATTTGAAGAATACATTATTTTTGACTCATACTGTACCTGCCATACATCCTTAAACAAAACATCGAAAATATAACCATAATTTTATATTGTCTATGCAAGATTTTTAACACCAGAACATTAATATTAATTCGCCCCTCGACCAAAAAAATAAACATTTTATAGATTCGCATACACATAATTTAAACATACATATTTATATTTACAGAGACAAATTCAAATGTTACATTCACATAAACGGATCCTTGAATAAATGATCAAAACATTATGTTAATTGAGTGGAACGCTTGTGGTACAGCGGGCTCTGTTCGCAATCATTAATCAATAACTACCATCATGCATCTATCTCTATTTCATACATACAAGTGTACCTATGTGTGTGTGTGTAGCATACATGGGCATTCAACTGGATGTGAACGGTTGTTGTTGCAAAATATAATCATTATTACTGTTTTTAATTTTATAAATTGTTGTAGGTGCTGGCTACGAAATGCACTGAATATTTAATTATAAGTTACTGACACCAATCTTGGATAATACTTTAGTGTTGGACACATGTTTATTTAAAAAATTACGATTTTATTCCGGTTCCGGTTCCGGACGGAACTGAAAAATTCCGGTTGGACCCCGCCGGAATTTTTAATTACTTCCATGTTCTGAAAGAAATGGAAGTATTGTAATACCATCGAAAAATCGTGTCCGAGAAAATGACAAATTCTGATTGTATTAACTTCAAAACGTAAAGAAAAGTTAATTTCCGCGTGGCGGCTGTGCGTGTGTCTGTGTGTCTGTGCGGATGTAGAATTTTCTTTCGTTCACGATAACTACTGTAAAAATGCACCGATCTAAATTATTTTTGGGGAAAATGTTTGTCTCAGTGAGTACTCCAGACCTATTGATTTTGGTGCTAATCGGATTAGGAGTTTTTGAAATATTCAAAATTTTGTAACTTTTTTCGTTTAAAAAGTGAATATTGCGAGTATTATCTCACTAATTTTGATAAGATTTGGTACATTTGTAGTTCAATTGAATCTAAGGGACATTTATTATTTGTACGTGCCTAAACAGCCATTAAAAGGATGAAAAACACACTTAAAATTTGAATTTTAAATACTAATATGTCATTAATTCATGTTACCTTGGAAACAAATGCAACTAAATTCAAATTGTCAAATTAGTTTTTCTACGAATGTAAATTATATTTTTGACATTAGAAAACTAATATTTATATACAAATGGCAAAAAGAGCTGTAACCGTTGTAAGTATATATGTTTTTTTAATGTATTACGATATGTATATTCATAGTAGTAGGTTATATAAATAAAATATTTAAAAAAAATGTATATTTAAAAATTATTTAAAAAGATAGAAAGAACATGGAAGTCATGTATGGTTCTCCATACCGATATTTTTATTTCTAAATTACAGTTTTGTGGACTTTGACAATTAAATTGATTTAATAAAAATGTACTTGTTTTATTAGTTCAGGAGAACAACACACAAAAAAGAAGCTCATCAATCCCAAAAAACAGTATACCTTGCTCTTAAGCGGCCAAGATGCCAGTACCTTATAATAAGTAGTTTGATTGAAAAGGAAAATACAGTTACACAGAGTGTCCTCATTTTAGAATATCTTCGATACTACATGTCGACTATAAAAAAAATTAAATACAACTATTATTATATTAAAAGGGACATTCAAAGTTACAAACGACTTTTTATTAAGTCTAGTATTTTTTGGGAATCAAGATAGTGATTATTTAGTCAACGTTAATACAAATTCCACCATATCCAGTTTCATGTCTGGATTTCTTTGTTAAATTAAATCCGAATTTTTTAAAATATCTATTTTAATATAAAATTATGTCATACATTTTTTATATTATATAACCTTTCATTTTAAAATAAAATAAAAATAATTATGTGCCCATATGTTAATTGTATAAAAACGTTGGAGTATATGTATGTCACGTTATTACGTGAAAAGAAATATTTTTACAAAAAATAGACCCGGTAGGTGGCGCTGAAGTTGAGATATTTACGAAAATGTGTATTTATGGTCTGATTTTTAAGCAAATTATTTTTGGACGGAACATTTTCCGGGTCAAGTAGTTTTATATAAAATTGTAACTTTTTTATTTGGCATTTAAATTAAAATGTAATATTCCACATGCTTTAATACTTACCACACCAATTAAGTGGATGCTCAGAACTGCTCAGTCTTAGGGAGTGATTAAATATAAACCAAATAGTATAAAAGTACTAAAATCACCATTTATTTTAAATGAATGCTATTTTAAATTAAAAAATATAAGTACATTATATTCATATTATGTACATACACAGATTACAAACATATTTATATACTTAACTATTTTTTAACATATTTACATATGTATACTTATAAATAAACAGAAAAACATATTTAAGATAAAATTAAAAAGAAAAGTATTATTGCACGTCGACCTATCAATTTTCTTGTATTTACAATTAAAAATAAATTTTTTAACCTAGTTAAATCACATTCAAAATAACTAATTATTATTAATATTAATATAAAAAACAATGTTTATAGATAAATAAGATGAAGATAAGAAAGAAGTAAATTTATTAATTCTTGGAAGAATTTATATAGTATAGTATTTTCATAAATACAATATGTATTTATGGGGGTAAGCCACTATAAGTAGTGTAGCCGTTTATGACCCCTAGAATTTTTTCAACCTTGTCCCAGCGATTCATTAAAGACTATAGAACCGATAAAAAAATATTTTTTCTAAATTTTCATAATCGCAGTGACTAAGTCTGTGCGTAGCCGATTTTTGAAATTTTGATACTATTTTTTTAGACTGCTAAAAATGAAAAAAATATTTCAAACTGTCACCATATTGTAATAAAAAACGGCTATCCACAACCATAGCTCTACATTCATAAGTATAGATATTGATAAAATATTTCTATAACCCATCCCGAAATTTCGATGGGAAATGGAGAAAAATAAAATTCCCAAGCAGTGACAATTTTCTGATCCATCACAGTGGCCTTTCCCTTTCATGATTTTTAAGTATTTATAATCAAGAACGAAATGATATTGATCCAGCAATTATCAGATATCGTCGATAACGAAGTAATTTTATAGAACTTTATTACTACACAATCCGAGTTATGAAAACTACATACACATTAATATATACACTATTAAAATTTAAATAAAATCATGAATGAAATGACTGTTCAGTATCATTTATCGATGACTTTTTAACTGAATTTTCTGAACTGTTCAATCCAGTCTCCGGATACGAGAAAACGTTGAGAACAGTTTGAGGAATGGTAGGAAGAAAGTGTGAAGATGCGGAAGAACTGCTTTGAGATGTCGCAGAGAAAGACATGAGTTTCCCGACAAGTTCTTGTTGTTCCTGTTGAGCTTCGGTTACTTGAGTTCTTTTCTGGTTTCTGGGACGTCCAGGACCTCGAGTTGGGATGTTAATGATCGGTTCGGAACCATCGTCATTTTCGCCACTTTTTTGGCTCAGTTTTTTCATCTTCATTCGGTAATTCTGAAAAGAAATTAAAAAAATTTGTATTACAACAGGTTAAACCCTTTGGATGCAAAAGTCAATTGTATTTTTGTTTCCCCTCTACGCGAAAATCAACTATAAAAAATGTAAATGTCAGTGACATTTTCAGTAAAATCCTTTACCCCACCCTTTGTTTATTCATTTTTTTTTTGTAAATTTTATATTAATGTAGTATAAAAATTATATCAATTTTTTTGTTTTACTAAAATATTAATCCTCAATATATTATACACACGAATAATATTCAATTTTGCATGAAAAGAAAATGTAATTTAAAAAAATTAGACCACTTTTATTTTTATCGAAAAATGTGCCCGTTTTTAGGATATGATTCGCGATATGGTCGTGTCCAAAGTCCAAAGAGTTAAAGTATCTATTAAGCAATTAAATTTACCTGGAACCATATTTTAATCTGTCGATCATTAACATTCAAAATCTGCGATAGCTGTTTGCGTTTAATGCGGTCTATGTACGGATTCCGCTGATACTCTTCTTTGAGCAGAGAAATTTGGTCCACGGTAAAAGCAGTCCGGACCCGCTTTCCGGTTCCTCCAGAGCATCGTTCGGTAGGAAGTTCGCTCGAACTAGACGTCGAGAACTCTGCAAAAAACATGAGGAAATTATAAGCTGATTGTAAAAGTAAGTAAAGTAAGTGTATAAGAGTGTTTATTCAATCAATTATAACTTGAATTGTATAAAAAGAACTATACATATCAATCTTATATCTCAAAATTTAATAAATCTTATAATTTTGTAAAACTAGGCGATTCGTTTACCTAAAAAAGATACCTAGACGCTTAAACGATCTGATATTACCTTTTTTATTTGAAGTAGAAAAAGTAAACTATTTCTAGTAAGTGTATAAAACTAAGCACTGAGCATTCTGTACTTTTCTATAGCTAGACTTTTATTAGAAAATTGAATAAACCAGTCGTTAGAAAAAGTTTTGCTCTAACAACAACAGTATTAGAGTAGAACTATAGCGAACAGTAGTTTTATGTTTGATGATGTGTTATTTTATCGGCGATATTGAAATGATTTATTGAACATTTGATGTGCTACCAAGTGTGTTTTTGTGAGATCTGATGAATAATGGTTTGGTTGAAGAGAGTCGTGGTTGTTTTATCGTGTATACGATATTTAAACTATTTTATCAACGAAATAATGGTAAATTGCGAATCACGATGGAACTAGGTTAGAAGTAATATGTAGAATATTGTATAATATAGATGAATAAATATTGTTTTTATACAACATGTTTTTATTATAAACAAAATATTGATTACGCTAAATAGGTGACCCCAAAAGTTTTTGACATGCTGAAACCGAAGCCGTTGTCTAAATTGCTCACATTAAGTTTTTGAGATGAGTTTGGTCATTATTATTAATGTAGTTATACCTATATCATTTTTTTCTACATTTTTCGATATCGGTAACAAAGTACTATTACATTTTACTCTATGCTTTGTTTTCGTCGATTTATGTTGACGTGGCTTACATCCATAAGCCAAGATCCATATCAAGATCACCGCGGAAGCCTCAAGACTGATATTTGTATTTTTTCATATACATATGTCTGTATAATGATAAAACTATAAATTTATTATATTTGATCGATTTTTCTAGGTACGGTATTATAAAGAATTTATTCTAGATTACAATCAAATCAATTTTTTCATAAGATAGCTACCGAGTCTGTGTAAAAAATAATTGAGTTAAAATCCATAGACAAAATAAAAGATCTGATAATCTCATTGAAAATATTTTTAGTAAAATCAAATTCTTTGCAATAACAGACATAATAATGTTTTAAGAAGATGTGTTTAATATACATTATATCAGTTATAAAATTAACATTATTTTTTCAATTTTCTTAAAAGAAATTAAACTATTGTAGCAGAGCAAGATGATAAGAAAATATTTATCTTTATTTTCAAAAATCTTCTGAGCTATGAGTCACCGCCGTTGTAGACCTACGACAGCTATTTTTCATAAGAAAAAGTCAATGTCTGGGAATCTAAGAAATCGTCTGTATGTATGTGTGTGTGTAATATAAACCTAGGACGGTGTAGGTAGGTACTGTATATCATGAAATATTATAATATTATAGAAAGCAATACATTGAAGGCGGCGTAGGCAGGGAACGATAGTTTTATTGCATCCACGTCAAAGGGTATCTGGCATTGATTCGCAAGATATATGCGCCACCGGCCGACATAATCTCGAATATCTCAAGTATATCAAATCCGAAAAGAATGATATTGGACCGCCCTGCGCTTTATGAATAAAACAATAGCCTGCTCTGTGTTTGATTTCTTGAATAAAAAGTTTTCAGCGCCGCTTCCAGCCTGAATCTATTTGTTCACGGGTGCCAACAGTAAGGGGTAGAGAAATATATACAATACTTTTTTTTGTACGTGAGTTTTTAAACGGTTTGAATTAAATATATTACAATATTACATATGAAGCAGTAAGATCCAAAACTCGTTCGTTCCATTTAAAAAAAATAATCGAAATGCAGTAGATTTTGAAAGAATTTTTGGCATTATTTCAAAATCCACTGCATTTCGATTATTTTTTAAAATGGGGTTTTCAAACTCACCACCTCATATGTATAGAAAGATATTCGATTAAATAATATATTTAGTAGGGTCTGGGCTGTTGCAAAGGCACATTGACTAACTCTACAAAAAAAACTGAGATTAAATCTATACATATATAATTAAATAAATTACTGATATAAAAGCCATGGATTCAAATGTCACATTAGATTTTGTAATCCTGCAGGAACAATTTTTGTATAAAATGAATTATAACTAGTTATGTTTGATAGAAAAAATAGATTTATTAATCAAGTGTAAATAAAAAATATGCAAAAATAATATTAAAAGTAGTTTGAATTTTGAATGACGCACACGTAAGGCTTTTGTGGTTAATTAATATTATATATTTATTAATTCGGCTCTTTAGACCTCAGACCCACCGAACTATACTCACTATTTAACGTAATCACCTTATTTTTGTTAAATTTATTAAAAAAAAAATAATAATAAATGTAGTCGCCAATGGTATCCATGAGCGTGGCGGGTTGTTTTCAAGACAGCTGCATAATACGATCTCTTTTATTGCAGTTATGCCGTGTGTTTGTGCATTCGCGGGCAAACTTGGCGAATAAAGAGTTAGATGTTTTTTGTTCGGACCCCGGCTTCGTGCGACACTCTTGTTAAAGAAAACAAAATAATCAGTTTTTATATTTGTCTGATAACTTTCTAGAGAAGCATAAGTACAGAAATTGCATGTCCTAGTTTAGGATCAAAAAGTTATCTTAAAACGACTAGATATTTGGTAAGTATCATATAGAGTATTGCTACGTAGTTTATGAATAAAATAAATTCTAGTTTAAAAAACTAAAAAACACGATTGGGCTTACTGTTAACCATTAAGGAGTCCCTATGACAATCTTCATCATCATACAAGCTCAATTATATCATATTATTGTATTGTCACCAGAATTGCATAAGTTTGCAAAGTTTAAAATCGATATGACAATTAGAAGTGGGTGAAAAATGAGTTGTAATTAAAATAGATATTCATTTGGTAGTAACTAACAAACCAACTGATATTGATTAAATTATAGAAAATAGATAACTGATAGACGGTATAAATATAAAATACACAGACAAATTATTATTAAGATCGTAATCCATTTCATGATTATATTTTTATAGTCAAAACAATATTGGCTTTTTTTAAAGTAAATTATAATGTATATAATACATGAATAATACAAATAACATACTTGTATGTATGCAAATTTCAATATAAAAGGTTATACACAATAACCATAACCATATTGTTTGTAGTACATTCTCGAGGTTTTATTTAGCGTATAAATTCTTTAAAAATTCGATAATAAAAAAATAATATAAAACTGTACTGACAGGCGGCTGTCAGGCAGTGCTGGAATTCAGAATTTTGAATGAAAATAAGTCCTGGGGGAACGGTTGAATTGTGAAAAACCTATTTAGAATTGTATTGTCATGCTAAATAACCCCTTGCTATTGCGTATCAACGAACTTATGATATATTATGGGCTATACTAAAAATATTCAATTTTAAATTATTTCATATATTTTATTCGTATTCTTCAAACTTAAAATTTAAAACTGTGACTATTTGTAAATAGTTGTTTTTTTTTTAGAAGAGAGATAATAATAAATAAAAACTATTTTATGTAACTTCTTAAAAAGACAAACTTTAAATTCTTTGATTACTTTCTCGCGTATCCAAAAGATAAAAGGATACTATGTGATGATTTCTGAAAGCAGATAATTTTTTGGTCTCCGGTTTCAAGTAAAAATATTTGTTTGATCTCATATGAAAATCATTAAAATATGGCAGCGGGGGGGGGGGGGGAATAAAACAAAATTATTATTTTATATTTTCAAAAAAAAAACAAGTACGACTCATCATATTGTAGTAAATTTTGTTCTACCATAAATTATATTTATAGATATACCTTTATCCTTTTGCAGAATTTGGCAAGAGTAAGCACTGTTCAATTACTTGTCAGACGTTTTTTTATTCATTTTCCTGTAGTTAAGTCACTTGAGCTGTGCCGAATTCTAAACGTGTAAGTCCATTAAGCAAATAAAAAATTAATTACATATTAAACGATTTGTTTAATTTATTGTTAGCAAAATTAGTAATAAAATAATAAGATATCGCATAAGAAAACTTTGTCATATTAATATTTAAATATATGTTAATTTTTAAGTAACCTAAACAACATTGCTGTCACCCAGATTGATAAAGATAAAAAAATTTTTTTTGATGCTCGTTTGGGAAATGTTTTCAGTTTAAACGTATCCATATACCGGTATACAGAATGATTAGCTACTTCATATAGCCGTGCATGTAGCCCTCCACGAGCAGCGACAACATGTTGGGAAGATTCAATATCAATGGGCGTATTGAAAACTTATCAACAGTTTTATTTTGTTTTTATAACTTGGACTTGAGTTGTTTTTATGAGTTGACTCTTTTATGAGCTGAGATCTCATTTTACGGTTTCACTTTTATATGTCGTGTGCTGCTTGTTCATACAAAGGATTGTTTAATTTTGAATAAAATTTCTTTTCACGAAATTTTCTTGTTTATTTTATGTCTATCATATATGTACATATATATGTACATGTGTGTAGCTATATTGAAATGTACTTTTTTTCATGAACAAATTTCATATTCAGTATTCTATTATATCTAGACACATTCATACTTGTAGTATTTTAGGTTTCGCTTGCGTGGACTACGAAATTATTGTTTAGGATTAAAAAAAAATATAGTTGAATCTTTTTATTCTATACAATTATGTACTACATTATATTGTTCAATATTTAACGTTTTAGGCAGCGTATTGCAAAAAAGCGCGCTGGCGATACACTCTTTCCCACTTGCTTTACTATTATCGTCACTGTTTATTCCTTATGTTATCTAACGTAACAAAATATATATTAAAATCTGGGCAAAGAACATATCTATGAATTAAAAAAACAGTTTTAATTTATTTAATATTTTGTAAGGAATGGTCAATGATTTTTTTTCGAGAAGATATAACTATGTATATTGTATAATGCTTTATTAAATTATTAGGAAAATACTAGTAGTATATTAATAATTTAAAACAATCAAATGATATTTCGACAAATATGTTATGAGTATGTTCCGATATACAATGCGACATTTGACGTCATTCTTCTATACAGGAATGTCGATCTGTTTTAAATATTATATTGATGACGTTTCTATATATTTTGCTTACAACTCTGAATAGTGAAAAGTGGAGTTATTCATTGTGATTTCTGAACAGCTAATTAAAACGTACACTAGCATAATCTATAAGAATGCATATTCTTACTTTCAGGATGTCTAAATCACATCAAACAACACACAAGAAATTTCAGATTGTTTACTTTGGCAACAAAAACCACATGCGTAACCGCAACGTGTCTATATCAGTGGTCCCACACATGTGTTTGTTTTTGTTAACAAAAGAACTAGTGGCAAATTTATGGTTTAACTGAAGGATAACATAATAATCTTATTCGGCGAACAAGCTTACAGCTTATTTGAAAGGATTATATCTTAAAGTACATCAATCTTGTAAAAGACAAAGCTGCAGAGCTTCCTTTTCTTCTACCCCACGGGGGTTTCATCCCTTATTCAACGAGAAACTTGTTGTTCATATTGCAAATATGTTTTGTACTCGTAACTATGTTTTTCATTCATTATTGATTTCTAACTTTTTGTTATTGGAAAACAGCTGATTTGATTTAAATAAATAAGAAAAAATATCTATTGAATATTTCAAATTTACGTAACTATTTACTGTGTCTTTTAATTCCCTAATATACACTGTATTTATTTAAAGTTTTACAGTAATAAAATATTTTTAAACTTTAATGTAACAAAAACTTAAATATTGATAGATTATATTGTGTATATTTGTATTGGTTGTATTGAAAATTAAATTATCAATAGTTATAATAATGTCTGATATGTATTTTTGTTGTTTTTTTAAAACGTAAACCACATTTTTGTCCTATTTTTTAGTCCCGTTTAAAATAGTCATAATATGCAACCAAAAAATAGTAAACTAGGAACCTCATTTAGCGAAATAATTGCGTACGTAAAATTTTATTTGCTATCCGAATTATTTATTATAAAATGTAAAAAGTTCTTAATAGTAATTTGGAGACAAAAAATTATCGGCTGTGTTTATAAAAATTTATGAACTGATTAGAAGCCAAAACAATTTAATCAACTGTTTATAGTACAGGCAATGAAGGGAAAAATTGCCCTGTTTTTGGAACAAATTCGGAGTGGAATGAAATTTGGTACCCATATAGTATACATAATAGTACGTCTGTACACAAAAGTCCCCATCCATAGGCCTTGTGGAAAAAAAATTACAGCCGTTTGAAATTTAATTTAGTTTTTATTGAATAACTTCAAGACAAATAAAGATACCGAGACGTGCCTTACATTAAAATTTTCAAAAATATTTGCTTTACAACTTTATTTCAAAATTTTCTCCAACGTATCTACATAGATTGCTGAAAAATCGCCGTGAATCTGAAAACTAAGTGCGTTTAATCAAAAAAATATGTTTAAATGGATTTTTAAGATCTTAAAACTGATAATCGAGACAAATGTCCTCTATAAAAGTTGTAGAGAATAAAATTTTACAATTTTTTTTGTAAGGTACAACATTCGATGTGTAAATTTTTGTTTGATATTTCTATTTTAAAAAGTCAAAAAAACAAATTTTAATTTATAAAATCGTATAAATAGCATGCTATGAAAATTAGCATTACATAAAAAAATAACATATTGGCAGGGCCGGCCGAACGGCCAGGCGACCCAGGCGACAGCCTGGGGCGCTAATTTCGTGGGGGCGCCAATTATTTTAAACTTTTTTTCTATGTTCTGTTCTAGGGCGCCAAATTTAAGCTATATATATTTTTTGAATAATAGTTTTGATTTTTTCTGCAAAATAATTCATTTTACTTAATAAAATGCTTAATATCAAAAATAAATTATTTATTAAACATTTTTTTACAAAAATTGAAAAGCACAGTGCCAAATCTGTGGGTGGCTTTGCTAATTCTTGTAACAATTCCGGTTAGTGTAGCTAGTGGTGAAAGAAGTTTTAGTAAATTAAAATAATTCATAAAAACTTATTTGCAATCGGCTATGATAGAAGATAGGTTGAATAATTTGGCTATTCTTTCAATTGAAAATAAGGTTGTAGCAAACCTCAATTTTGAGACAGCAATCGATAATTTTGCAGATATGAAAGCCAGGAAGAAATCTTTTATATAATTTTAGTTATATTATATATTATTTATCAATTATATGTTATATTATATTATTATATTACACTAATGAATTAATAACAAGATAATTTTCTCACGCTTTTTTTTTTTTTTGTGCGGATAATTTTTAATGATCGTCACTGTGGCGGTGGAAAGGGGGGGGGCGTCAAAAGAAATCTCGCCTGGGGCGCCAGAATCGCAAAGGCTAAAAAATATTGTACATTTTTGCTAATAGATACCTCTGAAAACATTGTTCACGAATGTTAACAAGATGCAATTAAGGGTTAAGAGCATCACGCACTTAAAGACCTTCGCGTGCCACTTCCCTTTTTAAAAACAAGTTAAAACTAAAAAAACAAATAAAAACTCATACGCTAACAAAGAAGTAAATTGAATAGTTAATATCTCAGCTTGGTGCGATCGAGGAGACTCCAGTTTTTTTTTAAAATGTAGCTTACACTATTATCTTTAAGAGCATCACGCACTTAAAGACCTTCGCGTGCTCCTTCCCTTTTTAAAAACAAGTTAAAACTAAAAAAACAAATTAAAACTCATACGCTAACAAAGAAGTAAATTGAATAGTTAATATCTCAGCTTGGCGCGATCGAAGAGACTCCAGTTTTTTTTTAAAATGTAGCTTACACTATTATCTTTAAGAGCATCACGCACTTAAAGACCTTCGCGTGCTCCTTCCCTTTTTAAAAACAAGTTAAAACTAAAAAAACAAATTAAAACTCATACGCTAACAAAGAAGTAAATTGAATAGTTAATATCTCAGCTTGGCGCGATCGAAGAGACTCCAGTTTTTTTTTAAAATGTAGCTTACACTATTATCTTTAAGAGCATCACGCACTTAAAGACCTTCGCGTGCTCCTTCTCTTTTTAAAAACAAGTTAAAACTAAAAAAACAAATTAAAACTCATACGCTAACAAAGAAGTAAATTGAATAGTTAATATCTCAGCTTGGCGCGATCGAAGAGACTCCAGTTTTTTTTTAAAATGTAGCTTACACTATTATCTTTAAGAGCATCACGCACTTAAAGACCTTCGCGTGCTCCTTCCTTTTTTAAAAACAAGTTAAAACTAAAAAAACAAATTAAAACTCATACGCTAACAAAGAAGTAAATTGAATAGTTAATATCTCAGCTTGGCGCGATCGAAGAGACTCCAGTTTTTTTTTAAAATGTAGCTTACACTATTATCTTTAAGAGCATCACGCACTTAAAGACCTTCGCGTGCTCCTTCCCTTTTTAAAAACAAGTTAAAACTAAAAAAACAAATTAAAACTCATACGCTAACAAAGAAGTAAATTGAATAGTTAATATCTCAGCTTGGCGCGATCGAAGAGACTCCAGTTTTTTTTTTAAATGTAGCTTACACTATTATCTTTAAGAGCATCACGCACTTAAAGACCTTCGCGTGCTCCTTCCCTTTTTAAAAACAAGTTAAAACTAAAAAAACAAATTAAAACTCATACGCTAACAAAGAAGTAAATTGAATAGTTAATATCTCAGCTTGGAGCGATCGAAAAGACTCCAGTTTTTTTTTTAAATGTAGCTTACACTATTATCTTTAAGAGCATCACACACTTAAAGACCTTCGCGTGCTCCTTCTCTTTTTAAAAACAAGTTAAAACTAAAAAAACAAATTAAAACTCATACGCTAACAAAGAAGTAAATTGAATAGTTAATATCTCAGCTTGGCGCGATCGAAGAGACTCCAGTTTTTTTTTAAAATGTAGCTTACACTATTATCTTTAAGAGCATCACACACTTAAAGACCTTCGCGTGCTCCTTCTCTTTTTAAAAACAAGTTAAAACTAAAAAAACAAATTAAAACTCATACGCTAACAAAGAAGTAAATTGAATAGTTAATATCTCAGCTTGGTGCGATCGAGGAGACTCCAGTTTTTTTTTAAATGTAGCTTACACTATTATCTTTAAGAGCATCACGCACTTAAAGACCTTCGCGTGCTCCTTCCCTTTTTAAAAACAAGTTAAAACTAAAAAAACAAATTAAAACTCATACATCATATTTAAAAAAAAAACCTAAGAATATTTTATGGAGAGTCTCGATGGGAAATTAAAAAAATGGTTACTACTTTCAATAAGAACGATAACATTGATCAAATAGGAATAAAATTCAGTTTCAATTTTTGAGAGAATCACCCATAATTACATAATTTACATAATTTAACACATTACATAGATATCAATTTACCACACCGTAATTATAAAACAGCTGTAACTTTTGTCCTATGGCTTCAATGTATGGGGACTTTTTCAGATGCACTCACTAATGTATCTACTACGCTTGTTTGAAAATCCCCATTAATTGATACCCCGAAAGAAATGTTATAAGCGTATCTGTAAACAGGTATAAAATACATAACAAAATATACTTTTATAAAATCGAATTAAACAAATAAATTTATATCTTAACAACCGTTTGATTTAAAAATCAAAATTTTCTATCAAAATGATCATAATTCAATTGTTCATAATGTACATGCTATACAGAGATACACAATATGTAAATGTCCAAGTAAAAAACGGTTAATTATAAGTGAAAATATGATACATAGTAATTTATCATATCAAAATTAAAACAGCTATAATTTTTTTTCCATATCCCCAATTTATGAGGACTTTTGCACATGTCTAATGTAATATAAGTACTACATATGTACAAATTTTTATGATACTCTGATTTTGTTCTTATCTAATATCCGTATTTTGAAGATAAAATAAAATGTCTTGAAGATTTATATTTAAAACTATTAAAACATACAATAATATTAAATCTAGGGGCTACAAATTACACCTCAGTACATTGTTATCATAATATGTTATTAAAAGTCTTATTTGAAGTATTGGAATTATTAATTACTTTTATTTTCATTAATTTTCTATACCAATATGTTATTTTCTTATGTAATGCTAATTTTCATAGCATGCTATTTATACGATTTTATAAATTAAAATTTGTTTTTTTGACTTTTTAAAATAGAAATATCTTACAAAAATTTACACATCGAATGCTGTACCTTACAAAAAAAATTGTAAAATTTTATTCTCTACAACTTTTATAGAGGACATTTGTCTCGATTATCAGTTTTAAGATCTTAAAAATCCATTTAAACATATTTTTTTGATTAAACGCACTTAGTTTTCAGATTCACGGCGATTTTTCAGCAATCTATGTAGATACGTTGGAGAAAATTTTGAAATAAAGTTGTAAAGCAAATATTTTTGAAAATTTTAATGTAAGGCACGTCTCGGTATCTTTATTTGTCTTGAAGTTATTCAATAAAAACTAAATTAAATTTCAAACGGCTGTAATTTTTTTTCCACAAGGCCTATGGATGGGGACTTTTGTGTACAGACGTACTATTATGTATACTATATGGGTACCAAATTTCATTCCACTCCGAATTTGTTCTATTTAAATCCCTTCGTTGCCTGTACTATTATAAATTGGGAAAAAATATTGAACGATTGTTTTCTCAATTTGACTAAACATGTATTTAATTGTATTTTTTTTGTTTTGAATGGGTCATATATACAATATTACACATATTTGAAAATGCAGAGCAAATAATACGATTATAAAGTTCCGATGAGACGCCCGCTTGGAAGCGATATCAATTATTCATATAAATAAAATCAATATAACAAAATTTCAGAACTGAAAACTGAGCAAACAAAATTTCCAACATAACTCAATTAACGTGTGTGTGGATTCGAGTCCCGTCTTGGGTGGGTGGGGGTTGCACAAAGCACTTCGCACTGCGATCTGCCATCGAGCGACCCAGCTGTCAATCATACACCCGAATGAGTGACAGGGGTGGAAATACCGCCATATTGCCTCACATCATACTACTCAGGGATGGACAATACATTTTTATATTGATAAATAAGCTATGTAGTATGTAATAGCATGACAAACTTTTAAAGGCCAAATAATTTATATTTACGGAGCACAATGGTAACATAATCTAAAATAATGTCATTTATAATAAAACGTTTTTAACCCTTTACCTCTCGACCCGAAAATAGAATTCATAGAATTTTTTTTCAAACCGGGGTTCCGCGAGTCAAAATAAAAATTCGAAAAATAATTATAAAGCAATAAAACTAGCTGACTAGTGTTGATTAAATAAAAAATATAAAAATACATTTAGTTATGTTTGAAAATTAATGCATTTAATTGTCTCTATACTTAGAGAACTTACGAGTATTAACAAAACATTGATGTTCTTTGAATATTATTTTAAGATATATTTTTCTGAGGGTGGGAAGGAGTTCGCCGAAAAAACATTATAGTTCTAAGGGTTTCGTGAGTCGACAAAGTTTGAAGACCACTGAATTATTATAGCCGATCTTATTAATCATTAATATTTAAATATTTTTCATAATAATAGTTCTAAGTTATTAGTTTCGGCACAGTTGATTGTGTGCCTCTAATCTTTTTTAAACAAATGTGTTACTACATATTTGAAAAAAAGTAAGATACATATATGTACTTTATATGTAATTATTATCAGATATTTGTTAACTAAAAATATATTAAAAACACAAATGTTGTCAATCATATGGCATTTAGCAATTTATTTTCTACAACGACTAAATAGAATGTTTTTATTTTGGTTTGGTAGTTACCAGATTTAAATTAGTCATTTGTATTTATCTAAATATTATATAATATTAAAAAATTATAAAAAAAGACTTACAATTTCAAATATAGTGGTCATATTATAATACTTACAAATACAAACCCTAAAGCTATGAATGATTGACAGCCCTATTTCCGAGTGACAAGGGGGTGGTAATGCCGCCATATTGGCTCACATCCCATGCGGGGAGAAGTTTGACGAGCCTCTGACAGGTCGCTGAATATTTTATCCAATCGCATGATACAAAATTTGCGTGACACGCTGGTTTGTTGGACCCCCTTTTGCCCCCCTTCGGCCCACGAAAACGTGTTGCCCGTTTTTACTTAATGAATTAAACATGTTATCTGCTATAATTTCATTTTTTATGTGTGATGGGAAACGACAGTTTGTTTGTATTTTTTAATCGAGGTAGAATGTATGATGGCGTGGGAGGGGGGGTAATGATTATTATTACCGAAAACTGAACCGCCGAGATGTCACCGTATTAAATAACTGTAATTTTAGTATCCGTGGATATTATTAAATGAAATGTTTTACCTGATGTTTGGTGGGTATTGATTTTTTTGGACTGAACTATGTTTTCTTATTAATTATTATAATCAACACTATGAGATCGATTTACATTGATATAAATAATTAATCACAACATTTTGTATTGGTATTATTATAATTGAATTAAAATACGTTACCTACAAGCATTCTTAATGATTTTTTTCAATACAAAATATTATTGCAGAAATTCTTTTGGTGACTAATTTGCAAAACTACTAAATGCATAGCTATTAGTTAACTTACTTAAAATTAGAATAAATAACATTTTAAGAAAAAAATAAAACCGACTTGAAAAAAACCCTTATAATACTGAAAAGTGTATAATAATGTCGATTTTATTTATTTCTTTCATAAAATGTTTTTTATTGGCTTAGTACTGACTTCAAATTATTAGTATTTCATAGGTTTCATTTTTTTCTTAAAAAGTTTTTTTATTTTTCCCTGTTGAGTGGCGTAACGTTGATGTCCTTCGTAAGATACTGATGAAATTTATATGGGACTACCTCGGAAGTATACTCTTTCAAACAAAAAAAAGTTTCACCGAATAGGTGCATATTTGTCGGAGTTATGCCCGAAAATACATAATAAATATATATATCGATTGAATTGAGACCCTCCTCCTTTTTCGAAGTTGGTTAAAAATTAGAAAAAAATCGTACTGTAAGTTTTAATAAATAAATTAATAATGGTTTCACAGAGAAAGATCAATAATCTTGGAATTATTTTCTGTATCTTCCATATACCACACTGAGAAAAAATATTATTTATAGATAACGAGATTTGGTTATAGTTAACAATGTGTAGTGGCTAATGGTGAACATGATATTTAGTTATTGTAAATAAATCCTATGTTGGAGTTATATCGTTGTGTTGTTACCAAATATCTAATTAATTACATTTATTAAATCTGTTAATAATTAATAAATATTTTCGAAAACACGCCAACTAAATACTTTTATTTCCTATAGCTAATCCTTTTTTCTTAGTGCATTATTTGTACAATATAATATCCAAAGAAACTTATATTTTCGTGTCAATAAAAACATATATACAAATTAATAGTATTGTACCTTTAATATTTCAACCTACATACTATAATACATAATATATAATATGAAACTCTTTTGACCTTTGTATGTTTATACAAAGAATACTGGCAAAATTATACATGGAGGAAACACAACTAAAATATATTCAAAACTTCGAATGTTGTTCTGACAAAAAAATCGCTGCCGGCAAAACAAAAGCGGTCGCGTGACTGGGAGTAATTCCGAGGCAATATTACGTATTAAAAACACGCCATTGTTGCTTGTAATAATGTAATAGGAAATTGATTTTATGATCGACACATACATGTTTATGTATGTACGTATGTATAATGTATATATGTACGCCAGGGGTATCCAATCTTATTTTAAATAAAGTATATGTGGCAAATAAGGCCCGTGTAAAAAAAAACACACATTTAGTTGGATCGGGCTGGGTTTTAATGTACACATAGAAGATATTTTTACAACTACAACTATACACCAACTAGTTCGGTACATCTGAGTTTGTTGCGAGAGATGGTGAAGAATGCCCAATATTATAAAAACAACCAACAAATAATCTTAATTTTTGTTAAACATTTTTATGTATTTTCTGTTTCTTATTTGTTCAGGTAAAAAAAAATATTTAAGGAATGTTGATTTTCGTACTTCTTTAGATTAATAATAAACCAAAGTTTATCATTAATATATTCTTTTTAATATAAATTACTTATTATTCTAAATATAACATTTTTAATTAAGATGGGCCTTATTTATCACCATGACCTTATATATTTTTTAATTAACGCGGTCGAATCCATGGGGAATTTCTAGTCATTCATAAAATTCAAATATTGAACATACTAATATTAACTACTTCTAACAGCTAAACACATTACTAATTTACATAAATTTTTAAAACAAAAAATCAATATATTTTTAAATTATTATAAAATTATTGTAAACAAACGAATGGAGCATAAATATTTTTAGAAAATATTGTCATATTGGATACCCTTGATGTATTGTATAATGTATATGTATGTGTATGTTTATTTTACGTAGGTATGTGTTATTAACAAATGAAAAGTTTTTTGTGTAGATCAAGAAATTGTTTCTATGTATGCAAAGTTAATGCAGATTGTTTGGATTGGTCTATATGAAATATACAAATAATATTGGACATACATATCAAAAGAATAATTTCGTATTGTGTGACTTATATAGAGTATTTATTATAATCCAATGATTTAAAAATAAATTTTAAACTATCCATGTGATAAATTGAACCCAATTTGGTAATTGTTGTGAATTATATGCTATAACTATTCACAAACATAATTAAAATAAAAAACCTAAGAAAATAAAACCGACAAAAAAACGTCTATACGTTATATAAAAAGTATATAATAATTAAATTAAACAGTTTTTGAAGTCTGTTTTCTTTTTTTATGTTTTTTATTGACTTGGCACTTACTTAAAAAAATGTTAAATTTAATTATTATATATATACTTTTTGGTGTGTTTAGGGTTTTTATTTTTTCCATTTTGAGTGACGTATCTTTGAAGTACATATGTAGTTATATTAAATGGGACCATCTCGGTAGTATACTCTTTCAAACGAAAATATTAGAGTTATGCCCGAACATACATAAAAATATATATATACAGAAAAACTGACCCCGCCCTCCATTTTTTAAGTTCGTGGTCAGATTCAGGAGTTAAATTGAGAGTATACCCTTTCAAAAAAAAAAAAAAAAATGTCAAAATCGGTGCATGTTTATCGAAGTTATGCCCGAACATACATAAAAAATATTTACAGGCGAATTGAGAACCTTCCTCCTTTTTTGAAGTCGGTTGAAAATAAAAGATTTTTATGTATTTAAAAAGTTAAGAAATAATAAGTCTAATTTATTGATTTAGTTGGTCGTACAGGATACATTTTTTTAATGAAAATAGCAACTCTATCAGCATAAATGTTTATTCCTTAATGATTTAAAATATAATATAGTCAATTAGTGATCTTTGACGATAACATTATTTTTCAAATATGTAGTATGCAGAGTGTTGAATGTAGACAAAATATATAATTTGAAGGCTCTCACGTTCCTTAACTTACACAAGTTATACCTATGTAGGTAAATTCTTGTTAGTTGTATCCGGATTTTTAGGACAACAATGAATATATTAAAATTTCCGATTAGTTTTAAAACCGGATGCTCGATAAATACCAAGAAATACAATCACATATTTTTGTTAACTTCAAATTCCAAATATCTTAATCTTGCTTCATACATACGAATTAATAAAATCCCTATTTAAGCGCTTGCTCATTATAATAATCCACAATAAATAAACCGCACAGAACTTATAAACTATTTACAGTAAGCTTACCTTGAGTAGGCCTAGGTAAAGATGGTTCCTGGTAACCATGGGTATTTCCAAAAGACGGTATACTGTTGTAAAGTGGTGGTTGTCGGGTATACATCCCATTATTATCCGGGTTCTGGGGATTTTGGTAGCCGCTGTTCTGACCCCATTGCTGTGGCGATGTGGGGTACTGTTGAACGATATCCTGCTTCATATAACCCCCGGTGTAGGGGCTGGTTTGTTTGTAGGGGCTAGTTTGTAATGTGCTATGAATGTCTGATTGAATACTGCTGTGTACCTGTAAATAAAAAATATGATATTGTGATAAATGTTTATACCTATAAATTGTATTTGATTAATTTTTTAATTGTTATATCGTATAGAATTAAAAATGAGGAATAGATAAAAATGATTAAATCAGCCTTCAAGAAGTCAAAGGAATTAACTTGACAGTAGTACAGAACAATGGCGTTATTATTTGATGTTTAAATATATATTTTAAATACTATCTGTTTGTTAAAATTTTTAAAATAAACATTTTTATAACTTGTGCTAAGTTACATGTATTCCTGTTTTAATAGTATAAAAAATGGCTAAATAAATTAAAAAATGTATTAAAATAACAATAATAAATTTCCATAGGACTTTCTTATACGTAGTACTCAGTGTACGTGTTTCTAATTATATAAAAATATCTTTCTGGTTAACTGATAAAAAATAGAATCATAAATTACAGAAAATAACATTCTTCACAACAGTCATAATATGTAATTAATAAAAAGTTAGTATTGTTAAGTAGATTTTTGTCGAATTCGAGATTTTGATGGAAATATTCATTTTGACCTTCCTTGAATCCATTTGACTATTTTCCCATGATATATGTGTGTGTATGTAGACGCTCTAACTCAAAAACGACAATATGCCTATAGAAGAGTTAAATTTTATATCTAAGATCAAATTTTTTTTAAAGAGAAAATCTAATGTTTTTGAAAATGATCTTAGAACAATTTTCGAATTTCTTAAATAATTTTTTAAATGTGGAAAATTAGAAAAAAAATTTATCAGATAAAAGTTGTAGAAAATAAATTAAGTCCCATTAATTTTTTTATAAGTTAGCCAGAAATACTATTAATTATAAACTTAGAAACAAGTATTCTGTTCACAATCAGTACAGCGTATAAAAGTCAATCTCGATCAATCTATCGTGTAAATCTAGGGTGAGTAATATATGCTGAATGGTTAGCACTAAAAAAATTAAATTAAATTATTGATATAAATTTACTTACATTAGACTCGTACGAATACCCATTATATAAATTACTAGAAGTAGTATATTGTGAAGTAGCATTGTGCTGTTGGTACTGCGGCGAAGTGTGTGGTGAAGATATCGGTGAGTACGAAGAATACATCCTGCTCGGGTCATAGTTCATACCGATCTTTTGCTGGTCGCCTATAACTTGATACGTCGGCGATGATCCTATATCCGATGCAGGTGAACTAACTTCAGCATTTTGCACTTCGTTTTTGTATCCGTACACATCACCAAATTGTGCCGGCATTAACGTTTCATTCTGATTCTGGTCACTTTTCATACAACTTTGTATCGCGTAAGCTGGCATGTTAAAACTATTCGAATAGCAATACGATGATGACGTACTTGGCGATCCGTAATTCAAGTTATTGAAACTGGGGTAATGTTGAGTTGTAGGAACGTCGAATGCTTGTTTATAATCCTGGTACATATCTTCACTGCTGCCAACTTCATCAAGTTCATGTAGGTCCGTATCAGATGTCATTTCTTGTTTCGGTGAAATATTCTTCATTGGTACGGTCATAGTTGGATAACTATTATGCTCTTGGTACATTGGTGAAGAACTTGCAGATGCAGTTGAAGACATTCTCGATGAACACGACGGTGATGATTGGATTTGAAGTATATTAAATTCGTTGAATACTTTATCGATGGGCGTTTCACCGAGTGAATGGTCACCACTAAACATGTTATTCGAATATCCACTATCACACAAAACTATTTCAACTAGGAAAAATATCTAGAGGCAATATGTCTTCATGTCAAAACAGAAACTGACTGTATGGTTGTTGCTAGTCAACTATCACGTTTGTATTGAATCGTCATCTTTTGTACGAGCGATTTTATTTTTGGGGTAAAACCAATCAGAGACTTGGAGACATTATTATATGCAAAACTCAATTGCAAAGTTTGTTTTCTTAGCTTAAGTAAACTGATTCCTAATCCATTGGCAGACAGGAACAGGATTGTAAGATAAAGATAAACTGTACATTCTTGGATTAGAAAGGGAAGGGAAATTTTACTTTAACTTCATGTAATAGATCTTATCAGTTCGGGCTATTTTTACTTTTATGAATCAAATGAAATCCAACATTATTATAATGAAAACAATGGTTTTAAATTTTAGTTAATTTACCCTAATGCTATTAAGTTTACATAAAATACTGTAAACAAATTAAACAATTAGAATGTTTTCAACTAATATTAACATTTTACAATTTTATATTTTTATAACTGTTTCGTAATTGGATTTGTATAGCTAGAATACAAATGAAAATAACGGTTTGAAATTTTAGATAATTAACTTAAATATCATTAAATTTACATAAAATACAGTAAACAAATCAAACAGTATCTAAGAATAAGTAAATTTATATCCATATTTAAGAATAGTTTAAACTTTATATCAGGTTTGTAGAAAACGATGACGTCAAAATGTTTAAGATAAAACAAAATAAAGTTTGTTTTAATTTTAATGTTTTTATCTCAACTATATATTTTCTATAATTTAGGTCTTAATTTCAATTGAGAATAAAAAATAGTGTATTATATTTTAATACATTTAATACACAAGACAGTTTCTTAGAATAAACGGCGTCTTATAATTATATTTGCGTACATTTATAACATCCAATAATAATCATACAATTCTTAAATCTAAAGCAAAATATTATACAATCTGTCAAAGTCAAACCATCGACAACAATTGTCAGGTAATTTCTACGAATAACAAATCCTTTTGTTATAGGATTTAAAAGTCAAGTGTAGTAAGGATTATTGTACCAACAATAAATAATCCTTGACAGGAAGTCAAGACGCCGTCTACAGCGTACGGTGGCGAGACCACGCTGATATCGGTGGATACGTCGGTACAGTTAATTTCCATGTTGACTATATTTGCATGTCTACTGTACTTCAGATCCTATCGATATATTATGAAGTCATATTTACTTAAAGGATTTCAATGTACATGTGGTGTGTGTGTGTGTGTGTGTGTGTGTGTGTGTGTGTGTGTGTGTGTGTGTGTGTGAGTGTGTGTGTGTGAGTGAGTGTGTATTGATTAGAGATATAAGTAAGTACGTATGTATGCATATGAAAATATTTGGAAATAGGCTTAATGTACTTTATGCATTTTACTACGTAACTAAATATGTTATCATCAATATTGGCAATTTTAAAATATCGTCATTCTATTTTTATAATGAAGAACCAAAATTAAAAAAAAATGTATTTGTTACGTTGCAAATAACATACTTCTTATTATTAGATCGAATAATCCCAATTTTATGTGAGTTTAATAAATTTATTTGTCGATTAAAGTCTCAATAATCGTGCTTTTTTAATTTTAATTTCTTTTTCTTATTACATCATTTAACCACTTTTCTAATTAAGTATATTAATAATTAAAAAAAATGTTTTTCAATTAAAAATTTTTTTGGTAAATAATTTATGTAAATAATATCGTTTATTTTTATTTTACGAAGAACATTTTTGTAAAACAAAAAAAGAAAAGCATTTTATAGTTTTTAATGTCACCAAGCAGACATTAGGTTTTCTACGATCTTTTTCATCAAATGACAAAGTTTAAAAAAAATCGATTAGATTGAATAAAAAAACATTGAATCATTTATGTCTTTTTACGGTTTCTTCAATGAAAAATCCGCAAATGGTAAACATTGTTAATGGTAAACAGTTAACCTTAACTCTTATTAAATTATAAAAAATTGGTTCCATGCGCTTTTTATTAAGTGATTAAAAATAACACCAAGTTGCTTATTTTTAGTGGCTAGAACCTGAAAATGCTGTGATGACTGAAAATGTTTTAAGAGCTGAAATATAAAAAAAATTCTATATCTATAAGAATTATGAATGAACTATTCTAATTTTAAATACATAAATTAACTTCTAGGATTAACCTGACACCTAGTAAAGCAAATAAATAAAAAGTTTTATTGGTACTTAGTCAAATACAATACTTATTACAATAATAAATCTTGATAACATTGCATACTTATATCTTCATAAATTATTTTATAGACTACTCATATATGTACATATATATTTAACTTTTGCATTCGTGAAGGCGTCTTGAGCAATTTTCGTCGAGACTTAACTCTTTCTTCTCAAGTCATGTGCATTTTAGAGTCGCCAAGTTTTAAAATACTATGTATAATAGACTGACGCATATTTTACTTCTGTTTTCTCGAGACTAGAAAATAGGATTTATACATTTTCGTAAATATTATTTGTTACAAAACAGATACTATCTTAAATTTTAATATTTTCAATAAGTATTGTAAATGTATCTGTAAATATCTTTTTTATAAATAATATTCGTTAATTTCTCTTATCTGCTTGTTTAATCTTTCCAAATAGCTCTTTCGTGGGCCCAAGACGGAATGAGAAGTTGCTCTTGGGGCTGTCATAGCAGATTGATACAAACAGGGTGGCTGGGATTATTGGTATTTTATGGGGGGTCTTATGGGGTTTCAATTTCAACGTAAAACATAAATAGAGTTTTATATTTTGATTTTAGTATTTTATAGGAATAGGTCTGCGAGGGTGTAGAAAGTAAAGTTTTAAAAATAATTTTTTCTGTTATCTACAATATATTAAATATAAATAGTATGCAATCCAAATCCCTGAACCTAGAATTAGTGTGTGTATTCCTTTTATGACGTAAAGCATCCACTATAAACTTTTGTTGAACTTTTCTTATTTTAATACGTTTATCTGTAATTATAACTGCGTGTGTATAAAGGTGAATTTCAGGTAAAATACTGTTCTATTAAAATTAAAAAATATACGTGCATCGCGATATTTCAAAGTTCAACTACAATAAAAGTAAAAAATAGTGGTCTGACGATGTCCACTGCAATGTGCGATAAAATATTGACCGAGAAAATCACTAAATCGACATGATTTACACCCAGAAGCAATCTATCTATCGTATTAGATTATAATTTATATATTTTTTTATAGCAGTGATTGCGAAGGCAAGTAAAATATTATTATGCATTAAATATTATTACATATGATATTATTGCCGTCCAACTCAAATTGTAAATGATAAATAAAAAATAAAACTACAGAAACAGTCATGAACTTATTTAATTACTGTTAACAAATACTTACTTAATTAAATCAATAAATTCACTTGACAGTTAAATTATGTAGATATGTATTATATTAATACATAAATAAAATTCAATTATAAGTATCAATTTTATACGTATTAATACAATAATACATAAACATTTAACATAATTTCTTATAAAATTTTAACACAAGAACATCCAAAAATAGCTGAAGCAAAACTCCTCCATACCAAAACAAATTACTTAAATTAAAAAATAAAGACTGCAAGCAACGAACACTTTATATATACGTACTACAACATTCGAGTATTACAGCAAAATTGACCTTTTTTAATTAATTGAAAATCCTACGTCGAGTTGTATCGGCCTGTGAGAGCGCGCGTAGTCCTGGGTTTGAAGCCTGCTAGCGACACATCCTGAGGGATAACATCTCCGGCGTTGCAACCACAGCAGGAAATGAAAATTGCTCGGGTTCTCTGTTTAATTTAGATAAAAGCATATGTTTAACAGACGCCGATGTGGTGTGTTGGCTTCTGCCGATAAAACAGAAAACATTCTTGCTTTGTTTGTTATATTGGTAGTAGGATTTACATAGTTTTGTTAACAATTATAAAATCTATTAAATTAATATTGCAATAATTATAAAAAAGTATCATGATTCATAGAATATGGTAGATTTTATAACATCCTTTCAAACGTTTTCCAATTATTTTGCATTGTTTTTATATATGCAGAACTGTACTTATGAACAGGCACATGAAGCGCTAACTGGGGGCCTCTTTAGGGACAGTGGCGCGATATATACAGGTGTTTCACGGGAAGATGTTAAAACTAATCAGGTATCATTTTCAAATAGATGCAGTTATTGAAAAACAAAAATTGCGTTGAAATGAGGACAGTCTGAAATTTTATTCGAGTTATGTTAAAAATAAGTACGTGCGCGTCAAAATGAATAATCTCACTTTTACTCTTTAAAAAGTGTATGGCAGTTCTTGTAGGGAGTTTCATATTAAATACGGAAAACACAAAGCTTACAGTGAAACCACACTATTAAGGTTATAACTCATTATTTATTTAAACTTATGCGTTACGTCATTCCATTTTTGGGTAAAAAATACGCATTAAAATGTTTTTTTGTGTTATTTTCAACAGAATTATTGATATTTTTAGCATATTTTTCATCAATAAAATAAATTGGTGCACAAACATTTTATTAAATGTTATTTATACACATTAAAAACTCCAGACTTTCTTCTTTTTAACGCTGCTTTTGTTTTTCCAATAACAGCACTCATTTCAAAATGAAAGCCGATTAGTTTCAACACCTTCCCGGGGGGGGGGGGGGGGGGAGTTTTTTTCAGTTTTGATCGTACTAGTAATCAAAATTCAATTTTTGTTAAAACTTTTTTAGTCTTCACCATCATGACATTACAAGCTTTACTGTAGGATGAGTTAAATATTTCCAAATAATAAAATCAATATAATTTAATGTTTTATGTAAGATTACTGACCCACGAATAAATTATAATTTTTAATTCATCTAATCGATAAAAGCCCCTTGTCTACAATCAAAAAACTATTTTTAAATTATTGATTTTTTTTAAATTTTCGTTATAAGCTATACATTATTTTCTTTTTTCATTCAAATAAAACAGTTATTAGAGCTGGGCGCGGGCCGTGAATTTTTCGGGTCACGTCGGGTCACGGCCGTGACCCGACGTGACGTGAGCGATTTTCAAATATTGGATCGTGAGCGGGCGTGATCGTCAAAATAAAACAATCGGGCGTGACCGGGCGTGAGTACATTTTTGTCGTGCGTGAGTCCGTGAGCATATATATGTATATTTTGACATTTCTTTAATTTCTGATCTCATGCATATATGATAATCTGTTAAATCGAATTTTTATATTAAACATTTTATTTATAATATATTAATCGGGTCACGAGCGTGACCCGCCGTGCGTGATCGGGCGTGAGTAAAAAAATAGAATTCGTGAGCGGGCGTGATCGTGAATACTTTTTTTGTAACCGTGAGTGAGCGGGCGTGACTAAAAAAATTTCTCTCGTGAGCGTGCGTGATCGTGAGCAAAAATTACTCACGCGCCCAGCTCTAACAGTTATGTTTTTCAAGCTAAGAATGTGAATATAATACATTTTTTTGGTATTATTTCAAAAGACAAAAATTTATCTAAAAATATACATTTTCCATAATATTTACTTCCGCAAGATTCGGAAATACTATAAACACATGGGGTATAGTAAAGTTATCTACATCTTTAAGTAAATAAAAGTATTTATCCTAATAGAAAACATATTGTTATCTTCCAATGCAGCATTATCTAGTTTATATTATTGTTGTATATTTGACGTAAATAAAATAACAAATTCCTAAACAAAAACAATAGGTTTGTAAATAGCGCCAGTAGAAAATATTTATAAAATGTATTAGCCGAAGCATAATCACTATACCAAGAAATATGTATATATACAATCATATTATAAAGCTTGATCCACACTATCGCTTCAATTAAATATTAAATTAACAATGAAATCACTCACTTTATGTCTATAACGCTCATGTTTCGGTTCGATCACGCTCCGAGACAGTATAGTATACTCTGAGTGCGAATAGTATTTTGTTTCAACTTCAGTTCATCTTCGATCTTTCTAGTACTGATCACCGAGTGAATAATATATAAATATACGAAATTTTTCAAATATTATTTAATCTGTGCAACTATGAGTAAGTAGGTTCTCAAAAAACATGAAATTATGAATTCGTTTATTCGAAGAGCTATAATAGCTAATTCTTCTGTGAAAAAATTAAATGCCATTTTTTTTAATTAATCTATGTGCTTATAAATAATAAAATATGTGTACTGTTTGATTCGAAACACAGACCATAACAGACTGATCAAAAAAAAAAAAAATGAAGGGTGATCTAATTTTGCTCAATAATGTGAATATTATAAGATTTTATTGGAGTGAATGAGAGCGAACTGAGGCCTGCCTAGAGCAGCTTGATAGTATGAATTGATCCTAAGTGTTTTCTTATAGGTATATAATTTATTATCAGTATAATATTAAAAAAAAACGTTGTGCAGTGGCCTTATACAAATCCTGATATAAATACAAACTTTTACTAAAAAATAATGAGAAAATTGAAGGACACTGATAAAAATGAATACTTATATACTTTATAGATTAAAAATAAGATATATAGTATACACTATTTTTATAGTAATTCTATAATTACCATATTCACCAAAACAAAACTCAAAAGAAGCAAAATTATATAAATAAACAAAACAAAACATTATCGTTATGGTTGACAAAGCGAAGATAAAAAAAAACACAACAGCCTTGTATTTAGAACCTGTCAAACACCTATCACTACATGTTCCGATATCAAAACCCGAAATCGGAGACATTATGACGAATGTGAAAGTGAAGCGGCGCGCACACGATCTGTAAATAAAGCAGTTATATAACAGTGATCGGACGTACACGCATCTTGTTCTAATATGAGGGTGTTGGGGGTTGTTATGTAACAGAATCTGATACTTGGGATTATTTAAATTGCGTTGATTTTTTTTCTTCTTGTAGAAGCAAATATAAACTTTTATTATTATTATTAATTATCACAAAAAAGATGATCAAGTGCAAATCGAGCCTCGCGTACGAGTGTTCCGTACTATATAGTTTTTAAATTATAACGTTTCTGAAAGTTTTAGCCCTCTAACTTTTCTTTTTTCAATTATAAAAAATTATTAATCACAATTTCCAAATTACCGGACATTTTTTGTATAACTCAACTTTATTTGTGATAATTTAATCGAGGAACTATAAATAAGGGTGCTAAAAATGTAAATTGGTTCTGCTTTTGTGAGATCCGAAATTTTACGATTTTCGGGCCTTTTTTTAACTGGTTGAATTTGTAAAAAGAAATAACAAGAAATTCTAATAAAAAAAATATTAAAATTTTCGACTACAACTTTTGGAATATACATTCGGAAGGATCATAGAAAATTAAAATACAAAAAATCCCATAGAGAATAGCACTTTGAATCATCAAAAATGATCATTAAAAACGATGAACGAATGAAATAAAGCCAGGTTCTAATTTTGTTATCTGGTTCAATAATTTATAGTAGGCTGTGCTACTTGAAAATGTATTCGTTATAATTTTTAATGGAATAATAGTACCTACGTATAAAATATAGTTTTAAAATAAATAGATACCAATGTATTTATATTCATATTTTATTGAATTCAAAAACTGACAATATCATTTGATGACAGTTTGGGTAGTTTATATTTATCCTGATTGATCAATTAACTAATGTAAAAAAAATGAACCATATTAACACTACCCTATACCTAACACTATATCGATCTTTACTGAGAAGAATTTTAAAAAATATCTAGGTATTTAATAAGTTCAGATTTAGTCTTCTTTAATTTTGATAGCTTTTATCTCAAAACATTTCTTTCTTGAAAAGCCATTTTTTAAATTATCTTTTTCAATTTTATATATCTTTTTCAAGAGTTGGGAGAAACTTAAGATCTCTCATTGTTGTATGAGGGTGGAGAGCTTGAAATTTAACAGATTTTAATACTTAGGATTCTATGAAGCTAGCAGTGCTAGCACTGATATGAAATTTAAGTTGTTTGATTATTTGAATAGAATGACTACTACTGAATTTTATAAGACTGTATCCATATACAATTGTTTAGTTGACCAATTCAATATTTTGTGTTGTACCTTACATCATTATGCCGTGTTTAGACCGAACAAATAAAACAGCAACATCGTGTCTTTTTGACAAAAGTGCAATAAACCCTATGCATTTTTAAATACGATGTGTTTTCAAACACCGTGTTGCTGTTTTGTTTTCTTTGGCCTAAACACGGCATTAAGTTGCGTTGGTCAGCACGTCTCGTTTTGATTTTGATCTCGAAAGACCTTATTAACTTTATTTATAAGTATCTCGCCGAGAATCTTGGTTTGAAAAGGTAAATAATAATGAGTATAAAATTATTTGATATTTATCTTTAAATGATTATATTAAGGCAAAATATATAAGATTCTACAAGTCTTGAGGCTTCCGCGGTGATCTTGGCTTCTAGGTGTAAGCCGCGTCAATTTGGTCGTGTTATCGGCCAACGTTTCGTCACACATTGCAGTGGATATCTTCAGGGTTCTTCTATATATATGTATAAGATTCGATATATTTTGAAATTGTACTTTTATACAAAAAAAATCATACAAGAAGACCAAGATTTTTCTTGATCTTGGCCTCAGTTACCTGTACAAGACGGGATCGAGTAAATCCATCGACTGAAAATACATTTAAATTTCTCCAGATAAATTAATGATAGTTTATTTCATAATTAATTTCCAAGAACATATACAAGTATAATAATTTGCATTATGTACAATCACGTTAGCCTAAGTTTTTAAATAAATTAACCATAGCAAAACATCTCCCGGTTTTGATTCACTAGAACTCAATTCTGATCGTGACGTCAGGCGAGATCTCCTTCACCTCTTTACCCCTCTACGGACGTCGCTGTCAGTGTGACGTGCGCCGCCGATCCTTGCAGCCATGTTGAATGATGTATGGCAATGGTTAGGGGTCGTCCGGCCGTTCGGGCATCACTCAAAACTCTCTAATGCACCCCCAAACGGACAAATTCTTCGTGCTACATTGCACTCTGTTTCTCTCCCTTTTTGTGTCAATATCGATGTATATGGTTGTCTCGATTTTTATTTATTTGTATGTGTTTAGGTTCCGTGACACTTGTACAAGATATTTTTATTTGTGTTAATTTGAATATGTAATTTATCACTTTTTGTTGTTTTTTTAATTTTTGTTGAATTCTTCGATATGCATTTTTTTTCATTACAATACTTAAAACAATCATGATGACTTATCAGTTTGGCCAACTTTTCACTAGAAATTACAGTGAACATATTTAATAAATATATTGAACCCAGAAAATGCCCAACTGCAATTTATAATAAGGATTCGTAAGAGTTTGGTAACCCCTCTTTCTTTACGTAAGGTTTCCTATTTTTTACTTTATGCAAGAAAAGGTGTTAATTTGAACTCTCTCTTATCCCCCCCAAAAGCCTTACTAAACGACAGACACTCAAAAAAAATTTTGAGGCTTCCGCTGTGATTTCTAATTGATATTTCAAAATGCATTGAATTATGGAAAAAATGATCAGGAAAACAGGTTTTATGCTTAAAACTCAAGATTTTACGTTTAAGTTACATTTTTGCTGTATTCTTTAATAAACACAAACAAAGAAAGTGTTCTTCTTTACCCACTATAATAAATGAAATGTTCAACCCATTTTAGTATTTTAATTTATAAAAATAATCTAAATAATCTAAAATACATTTTTAATTTATTTTTTCCGTTCTTTGCATTTACATACACTCATTCTAAATTTATTCAACATATAACATTTTCAACAATTTTTCTAAAACCCCTAACATACATATGTACGCCCCTATAATAGTTGTCTATAATTACAAAGGAAAAACATATACGAGTTGATATTTTTCTCTTTATTTAGTAAAATAGTTGAAAAAAGATGAAATATTATGAGAATGAATCACCACCAAGCATTTCTCTATTTCGAAGCAGATATATCCATCTTTCTCATAACTGTTGTGGACGATACATGTTAGAGTGTAACAGATATATTTTCTATATTGGCGCCCATTGTATTCTTCTAGAAATAAACGTTTCAGACTGATTACACTATTTTGTCAAACTATTATTATACTAATCATCATAGTTGGGTATTACGAATATTATTTAGAAATATTTTGAGTATATTTTACTTGTATGGAAAAATACTATACAATTATGTAATGTTTTTGTTTCTTCTTTGGAGTAAAATATAAAACAAATTTTTAAATATTTTGTATACCTTAGTATTTTTTAAATTAAACTGTTAAATAAACCATCCCCGATCGATTACACAATAACCTATTTTCAGTCAATGCTTTTTCCTATATTTTGAAGTACAGTAGATGTAGGCGCGGAACAATTTCGTATCTGAATTTTGACATTTGATTACTATTTATATTCTAAAAATATATACCTATTAAATTATAAAAATATAAAATATACATAATAATTACAGACGAGACTAGAATACGTCTTAGTTTTTGTGAAATCTCGTCTCGGTCTCGAATTATACAACTGGTAGTCTCATCTTGATTTCATCTCATGAAAATAAAAGTCAACTCGTCTCGGTATCGTCTAGTATATTTATTACTTGTCTCGTCTTGTACATGTGACCTAGATCAAGATCGAGATCGAGAAATATCTCAGGTTTGTGTAAATTTAATGCTAAAAAATATTATTCCCATTTATTCTTAAAATATAGAATAAACTAAAAAAATGAATTAAAACGAATCTTTTATATTTTATTATATTGATTGTTGATTTAAAGATTCATGTAAAATAATAAATTATTAATAACTATTAGTGAGACTCTTTAATAAAATTAATTTTAATTAATTATCTTCTAGGTTTTGTCCCGTCCAAATCTAAACCAATCTCGTCTCGATCTTTATAACACTAAAAAAAACTTTATACTTCCCTTTTAACCGCATGATGGAATGTTCACTGCTCAGTCAATATTTTTATTAATTGACTGTTTAATGAGCATAGTCGTTTTGGCTTCTTAACAATATTACGTATACAAATTTACAAAAATATACCCAATAATAAATTGGGATAAACATATTACACAAAAAAATTAAAAATAATTACATCGATAATAAACATCCTAGTTCTATTATTTCCTACAATTATTTATAGATTATTTCCAAAAATCGATCTTTTTCCCAATAGTAGATCGAGATAATTACGTAGCATCGTTTGGGAAAGTCTAAATTACCTACGGCCGCTCCTTTTTTTGCTGACAAGTTTTATTTCGTTGATCGTTGAGTGGTTAGTTATTAGATCATGGCTCCTTCTTGCAGTACATAAATCTTCCAGTGATTGTTTTGGATGTACAGTTGTACAATATATTGTATGATTTATATATTCAGTAGCTTTAAATGATTTATGTATGTACATTCTTTGGTAATAAATAATGTATTTTGTACCTGTTAAAAGTTCGTGAATGATGTAGTTAAAAGCAATTTATAAAATGTATTATTGGGAGATTTTATTATTGTTTTATTTATATACCTTCAGAATAATTTTCAAATTTCTTAAACGCATTAGCTCAAATTTTAATGGAGTTTTTTTTCTCCATTAATACTGCGTGTTATTTTCGTATATATGTATGTATAAACATGTGAAATCTTAAATAAATTTTTTTTGCAATTTTTGCCAGAAAAACCGAAAAAAATTGAGCTAATGATATGTACCTTATGTACTTACAAGATAACTCCGTTGACTGTACCGTATGGTATGAATAATATAAAACACATATTTATATCTTACGTTAGATGACATATTTTTCCGAAAAATAGAGGTATTCCAAATTGTCACCGAATAAATTGCAATTCAATATTTACAACTCATTTCTTACCCAACACAAAAGGTTAATTTAATTTTTAATAAGTAATTGCAAAAATGACAGCGATAAAAAATTATTGTGGCTTCAAATTAAAGCTATTTACATCAGAAGATCCATTTCCGTATTTCCTTTATTAGTTTTTGGATGTAAAAAAAACTTCTTTATTGTATTACAGCGGGGTTTTTAATAATGTATACATAAATTTAAAAATAATTATATAGAAAGAGATTAAAAGGTTATAAATAATTAAAATATTTTTGATACGTTGTCCTAATTATGTTATTTATGTAGAGAACTGTTAATATAGATAGGAAAATGTTTCAAAACGATTTTCCGGAAAACTAGAAAACAAGTTGGTGGTATAACTGTGCCATCTCATGCAACAGTCTTGTATGTCTATCCATGCTCAAAACCAGTTGTTCCATCAGTTAGAGTTCTTTGAAAAATGGTTTCTATCTTCGGTTATAATAACCGTAAAATATTGTTATTTAAAATAATTTTTCTCTCTGTTTAAATATTAACATAGATATGTTCAAGTAGAAAATTTGTATTTTTATATTAATAATATTAATTGACTATATTTTTTTATAATAATAAACTTCAATCTTTACTTATATAATCATGAGTATACTATTACATGAAGAGAATATTTAAATATTTCTAAGTTTAAATTAAATTTTCATACTTACCCCTACCTCTAAATTAATAATATACATATAAATACATATTTTAAAATTTTGTTTGTTTGTTTTGTCTTGACACGAAAACTACTGAACCGAATTTGATGGGGCTTTCACTGTTCGAAAACTTAAAATCCTATAATTAGTTCAGGGTAATAATAATTAAATTAGAACAGGTCCGTATTATGGAACATTTGCAATAGATATTTTATAATACCTATGTACAAAAACACAAAAATGAAATGTCAATGTAACAAAACTAATTTTTGTATTGAATAATTAGGTCAGGCATATATTAAGAAAAAATACCATTGGTAATAATTAATAAATTGTAATATAGGTATAAATAAAATTGAAAAGGATTTAATTTCGAAAAAAAAAACGCGGGGAATTTCTAGTCTAAAATAAAACTCTAAACAAAAGTTTATATACGCGCCTAAACATAGCGATTTGATTATTTTATCTTGCATGCATATATATTGCATACATATATCTACATAGAGTGCAGTATATGTGCATTATACTTGATATTTTCGTTGCGTCTGTTTAACAAAAAATACGTAACATGTGCGGCCAAATGATGATATGCCTCCGACAGGGACTGATCACACGCCTTATTGAGGAGAGATACGTGGGAGTGTTGCACACACACACACACACACACACACACACACACACACACACATAAAGAGCGAGGGTGTACGCACTACTAAGGGTGGTTTGCCCCAGTATCACAAATGATTTCGCCATACGTTGTGTTTGGATATAAACAGTATTAAGTAGAGAATTAGTTATATTGATTGTGGTTGGGTAGATGATATAATGACGTGGCTATTTCCGTTTTGTATTTACTGTGTGTTGGATTTTGGTAGTTAAAATATCCTTTGGCTTTTTGTGTGTACATATATTTTAAATTTGAACTGACAAAAATAAATTATTCTTTATTCAAATTAATTTCTTTTTTAGGTAGTTTTAAAAGTTCGCCTTATTTTCTTTGAATATGAATATAATATATATTGAAGTAAATATCATTATAATTTGTTTCAATATAGTGTTTTTCAAGTATACCTATATAATTTTTATATAAAATAAACTATAAAATGATAACGTCATTATAAGGTATTCAGAAACCAACGCGAGTAATTGTTGTTGATTTATAATTTTAACACCAGAGTACCTAGTATAAACATTGATTAAAAAAGTCATTTTTCAATATTTCATTCATATAATTACCAAAACACTGACACAGTTTTTAAATCTCATGCTCTGCTTCTTAAAACTATACTTAAGTTCTAATTGTAGGTCCAAAATGATATTTCACTCTCTTTCACCTATGGAGGGTTGTAATTGTTGTTTTAGCTGACCCGGCAAACATTGTTCCTCCAAAAAAAAATTTGTTTAAAAATCAGACCATAAATACACATTTTCGTAAATATCTCGACTCCAGCACCATCTGCCGGGTCAATTTTTTGTAAAAATATATCTTTCCACGTAACTAACATATATTCTGAATATGAGCCAAATCGGACCATAAATACACATTCTAAACCCCAGTGCCACCTTCTGGATCCAAAAAATCTATAAGTACACTTAGCAGAGCACCAAATGAACATGGTGTGAATATGACTTCTATACGTCCAGTGTTTTAAGCCTGATGGGAACACATATGTACATACGCTCCAATGTATATATTAAGATTAAAAATATATCAAAAATAATTTTTTTCTTAATACGCATTCAATTGTTGGTTAAAAACAATTTTTGATTTTTCTTGCCATTTCTATTGTATATCTTTTTATCAATTGTAATTCAATTATCATGTAAGTATATAGTTTTCTTGCTACACGGAGAGAAAAATCTTAGAAAAATTACTGTGCTCTGCACTATAAACGATGTGCGAAAGTCGAATATGGTCAATTTTATACGGTAAAATAAGAAAAATTAAAATTCATAATATAAAAAGTAAAGGACACAATAGTATTTTTTAAAATACAGGCCAGCGAAATTTATAAAACAGCACAGTAAAAAGTTCCTATCTCGACAAATTTGTATTTTTTAATTGTTTTTCTTAAAAAAAATGCTATTTAAGTTGATATAAATTATTAGGCGGTCTGATAAATTTTACAATACTGACTTATAAAATTCAATGATATTTCAAAGATATCTGGCAAAAGCAGAAAGAAAGAAAAAGACAGAAGATACCAATTATGTTGAAAACACAAAAACTAAAAATGTGATATCTCATTAACTGTTTATCGTGGAGATGTATGTATGGTTTTATTTTGTTTGTAAAACGATTCTCTAAAAATCATACGCATCATGTCTAGATCTCAGATTTATGGTTTTCGATATATCTTAATAGAAAGTTAGGATATAAAGCAAATTTTACTATCAGCATAAACAAGGTAGTAAGGTTCGAGTACAGTCGGCTATTTTCGATCTTCCGACGGCCTATAAGCTGACAGTTACATACATATTTAGAATGTATATTTGTTTTAAAAGTACATATTGTAATTGTGTAGTGTTTTCTATTTTAAAGATATTTTTCTATGTTATCGTGATTTTAAAGTATTATATTTTAATTTATATGTAGCATATTTAGATTTAAAATGGCTATGATTGTTTTTATTTTATTAAAATTATTGTTTTGTGCGAATTTTAAATGAATGTGGGTGATAAATGTTTTACAATAATGTTTTGTTCGGTTTTAATGTGTTATTTTTAGAAGTTTTATTTGTAAAATAAGTTTTGACAGATATAGGTTAGTTTAGATTTTAGATATTGAAAATACGTTATTTTATATTTAATTTGTTCTGTGAATCGGTCTCTTTGCACATGTATTGGTTGTCATATCTTTATGTAAATTGTTCTACAACTATATTTGTAAACTATTATTAGTTGTAAAATTCAAAACAATGTATATTATATAAATAAATCGATAACTTTCTTAAAATGAAATTGCTTTTTATTGTTTTTACCTTTCTGTTTGAAAAAAAAAATAATAAGCTATAGAAATTTTACTGAATCGGTAAGGCCGGTAAGGCAGTTTTCTGATACAGCGTTCCAAATATTACCATGCTAGCACCGTAATTTCTACCGTGATAAAAAAGCAATTTATATAATGTAAGCACTGATAATTTTTATATGGACGTATAAATATTTTTTACTTGTATCGTCGATTGCGCACGCATTATAAGAGAGCACAGTAATTTTTCTAAGATTTTCTGTATAAAAATTATCATGACTTTTCTCTCTGTGTACGTTCGAGCAAATAAACTAAAAGCATTTTAAAAGTATCAAAATTGTTAAATAAAAATTTAGACAATTATAAAATTTACATTTTAGTAATCGAGTATGTAGGTAATCAAAACATTTTTAAAACTACTTCAACTTTTAAATAATATAAAAAAAATCCACCTATACTAAAACCAACATTTAAATTTCCCATATACACATAATTCTAATCACACACAACACAACTGATACAGTCAGAGGTGTTCACACACACACATACACATGCACACAATACATATCTGTGCTCCCTAAGAGTCCGTCGGGGTACACAAACTCCGTACCAACCCCGGGTCATCAATCATTGCCGAGACAATCGGCGGCAGACGTGGCCGAACAGCTGTCGCTCGCTCTAGCCGTTGCACTATGGGCCAGGAGACCCTGTTCTATGGCCAAAAGTCCAGAAGTTATCCGTTTTGATTAAAATTCATTTTATAAGGTTTTTTTTGGACGCTGATTTCAAATTTTTAATAAAAATTAAAAAATTCAAAATGGCGGAACCAATATGGCGACTAATATATTTCAAAAGTTCTCCAATTTAAATAAAATTCATTTTGTAAGGTTTTATTGGGACGCTAATTTCAAATTTTTTATGAAAATTTAAAAATTCAAAATGGCGGATACAATATGGCGACCAAGATATTTCAAAAGTTATCCGATTTTATAAAATTCATTTTATAAGGTTATATTGGGACGCTGATTTCAATTTTTTTATAAAATTTAAAAATTCAAAATGGCGGATCCAATATGGCGACCAAGATATTTCAAAAGTTATCCAATTTAAATAAAATTAATTTTATAAGGGTAAGCACGCGGTGTAAAAAAATAAGAATCTAAATACAAGTAATCTCCTTACAACAATCCATAACAAAATTCCGCTGTAACACTATGAATGAAACTAATTGCAACCCTTCATACGTGACAAGGGATGAAATATTAAATTTTTTTTATTACCTATAAATAATTGTAAATATCTCGGATCTTAGTTAAAAATTGCATAAACCCACCCCCTGACTACCCCGGCTATTAGGGGTTGAATGTCCATTTTTTTTTATTGAAGACTATTTTGTCCAAATTCACCTGTATAACTAAAGAAACTATGCAGATAAACATATCAAAAACCCACCCTCGTCCACCTTTTACGCTATTAGGGGTTGAAATTTTTATTTTAATTAAATATTATTTTGTCCGAATTTACCTTAACATCGTAAAAAAATATGTAAATAAATATATCATAATTTTGAAAATTAAACACCAATAACACCCCCCCCCCCACTCCCATCTCTTAGGGGTTGAATTTTCGAAAATGCTATTTGTCTTGTACAATATGTGTGCAATGTTTTATTCGAGTGAATACAAACAAATTTTTTTCGACATATAAACTTTTCCACCCCCTTGCACCCGTTTCATTTTGGGAAATACTTATGTAAATACTAGTTTCATTATTTGTATTGTAGAGTATTCATTTTAAGTTTCAAGTAAATCCAACCAAAAAATATTTTCCCATACAAAATTTTACACCCCTTTTTACCCCCGTAGGGGTTGAATTTAGAAAAATATTTTCTTAATGGGTGCTTAGATCATAAAAGGAAGACACCCCTCAAATTTCACTGTCCAGAGAAAGTTAGTACACTCGTAGTACTATATTCGTTTATACAATGTGAAATAAATATGTACATTGTACATATCTTTCTTGTACGTTTAGAAGAGTTTCACAGTCAAGCAAATGAAAACGGGCAAAAAGGGGCAGATCTAGGCTGAAGTGCACATCCTAGAGAAGACATTCGTGGGTCTCATTACTTAATACAAGGCGGTATCTTTCGGTATTCGCAATCGGCAGCAGGTGCTTTGCTGAAAAATCTTGTTTTTTTATACTAAAAATGTGGTTTTACTTCAGTAAAACTGAAAATAACGCATTCATATGACATTTAAAATAATTTTTGAACTTCCACGAATGAAATAATCCAAATATACGGCTTGAAATTTATGACTTTACAATAAATATTACATTTTACAAGCGACAGTAACATAATTTTTTTTTATACATTTTTCAACTTTGCGCCCCTGTCATTTGAACAGGAATTGATTAATCAACATGTAATTGTCATCATAACTACTTCAATTAATACCAAATTCAGTGGTCTAATTCGTTTTCTCAAATTCGAAAGTAGACTTTTGGCCACAGAACAGGGTCTCCTGGCCCATAGTGCGTTGCTGTGAGAGAACGCGCGGTGTCGAGATAACGTCGCGAAATGTTGTCCTACAGTCATTGTGTGTATGCTGTGTGCTGGTTTATATTGTTTATTGAATAGTTGAAATAATACAGAGAAAAATTGGTCAAGATTTTAGTACAAAATATCCAGTATCATATATGTACCTTGGATTAAGGCATGCGTTTAAGTACCTTATCAAATGTGAATCTAATATTATAACTGAAATTAAGAATACTTAATTCACAATCAGTGATACTTAATTCAGTTTTGTATCTCGTAAGGTATAACAATATTATTGGAGATATGTTAATCTTTATTTATCTTAAAATACATCCTATTTAATTTGCCTGCGTTGCTTTTTTTCATATGTATAGGGGCAATACATTGAATAAAACATTACTTAAGTATCTAATGTTTTATAGGTGTTATGAAAATTTCGGAATTGAAGTAATTTATTTATCTTATTTAAATTATTAAATTATTAATAATATTAAGACTATTAGTTTAAAAAAGCAACTTAATGTGATATGAACAAAAAATGATTTTCTTAGTGGTAAATACAAGTAATTACATATTGCTCTCGTGCTTAATTTAATTAATTTAATTTTTGTACAATTCTATTAGAAAATATTAATTCGATTTTTTTCTTAATTCGTGCCAAATTCTTCTTCTTCTTTAATTTTCCGTAATATTATTATTTACATATATTTAAAGAAATGTTTTTTTTAACAATTTCAAACTAAATCTAAATTCAGATATACATATATCAATATAAATATGTCAATGTAAAAAGCAGTGATCGAAAAATAATTGACGATGTTTTGAATTGTAGGAACCAAAAGGAGATATATCTCCGTAAGAAAATATTTTATTATAAAAGTAGTGAACTTTTTTTATAGAAAATTGAATGCTCTAAAAAAAGATTCTATAAAATTTTCTCGTAACATGCGTACAATCTCTTCCTTCTACTTACAATTTTGATGATTTTGATCTGGGACCATTTACAAGTGAGACCTCACCAACAAACAAAGTTGTCGGGTTCAGATAATAATAATTATTAAAATTAAGATAAAATCTTGTACCGTTTTATACTGTGTTTTCCCTCTCTTTCTTTATATTATACAATTTACCACAGTATTTCATAATAAATCGATACAAATGTTCCTAACACTGCATATATAATTCATATAGACGCGAACAGGTGAGTAGATGATTACTGAGATATCATTGACTGTATAAAGTTTATTTATGGTTGAATTCATGATATGTATCCAGAAAAATAAACACAACTATTGCTCTATTGTATTTACTCAATACAGTAATATAACGATGGTTAAATTTGACCTTTTTGGAACTATAGAAAAAAGTATTAGACCGCTTTTGTTTATTTAGCGGTTTTATCAGATATACGTTAGGTATAATACCTATATATTTTTCAGATTTAATTATGATAAAATATCAATTTTATTTTTTTAAAGCATATCCTTATTTTCAGTTTTGTAATTAATATGAAAATATAACATATCAGTAAATAAAAATAAGTTCAGATTATACAATATATTTACGTTCGGCTTTTGCCATCTGTTTTAATCATATGAATACAGGGTTAGTAAAAAGCAAGGACCGGGCGATATGAATGTGATGCGTTATGAAAGTCGAGGGCCCTCAAGCAGAATAAATATTCGGAGGTCCTATTTAATTCAAATTTTTTTTTAATTTATAGCAATATTAAAAAAAAAATCATTTCACAATCCCTAAAGATCTTTTTTGCTCTTCAAACAATTGTGGGAGCAGAAAGTCTTCAAACATATTTTTTGAAAACTAATTCTAGCAAACGTCAACGCACTTCTGAAGAAGACCACGAGATGTTGGTCGAAACGTCAAGTGACAATATAGTGCAACATGGAATAAAACCCAACAATCGAAAGTTTATACAATTAATGAAATGTAAGAAAGTGTAACTTATGTAATTTCTTCTGTATCATGATGTATAAAAAAGTTTTGTGCCAACCAGGGCAGTTTATTTTAAATGCACTTACTTTGATCAGAATAAAGAGGAAATAAAAATTTTCCAATAATACCAAATATCATATAAGTATATTGCTGTTTAGAAAGAGGTTAATTAATATGAACTGAAATTTTTAAAATGTGCGTTTTTTCTATTGATCTGTTCTCAAGACAATTTTTTTATACAAATAGTACGTTTTTTTAGTTGTATATTTTAAACTCAAAAACCTTTAAATTTGAGAAAAAGTATTATATCTACAATATACATAAATGTATGCACTGACACAAATACATACCTACTTGCCATCAAGATATTCAAAAACATAGTGAAAAGCAGAAGTACATACATCATTGTCAGCTCGTATAATGGGTCAGCGCATTTCGGTTATGTTTGCTCAGTAAACTCTGAATGCATTCGCAAACAGTGATGTTGACTTTAAGTTTTTGAAGGCTAAATACAGGTATGTGTGATGCTGTATAACGGACCAGTATACGGTCCTTTTGTGTAACTTTATATGTACGATAAGTTTGAAAACATACTCCTGTGGATTAAGTGTTGCTGAGAAAGATACATAAACTTATGCATTTGTGTCGGTCAGGAATATTTGGTGTTGATAACTTCATATCAAGGAAATGATACAAAAATGAACAAGAATAAATAATAGTATGAATTTCGATTTGTTGCAAATCTAGAAAAATATGCTTTTTGCCTGATTATATCAGAAAACATTATAATTGGTAATCTGTTTATATCGTTTTACAGGTAATATAAGTAATCAATTTTGTCTGTTTGTTTATAACGACTTTGAGGTAAAACTGCTGAATAGATTAAGATGGAACTTTTACTGTTTGAAAACTTAAGGCACTAGAATTAGTTCAGTATTAATTTATGAACAAAATGATAGTTGACATTTTATAATAAAAATTTATAAAAATGAAAAGGATTATCAATGATTGTGGTCTTATTGATATAGTATTTAAAATATTGGCATAACTAACATTTTTTTGGTGCGGGGTGGGGGGAATATAAAAATACCGTAGTAATTATATATTTTTTCACATTCACTTTTGAAAAATATTTATGTGATGCAACTGAATGACCCCTATTACGCCACTCATTTAATACGACAATTTATATCGAATAATTAGTTCAGTCATGTAGTAAGGAAAAAAATACAAAATTGTATATATTTTCTAATAAAACGTATAAAAAATTAAAAGATTTTTAGTATTTCTTGTTATAAATAAATTTCACAATACTTCCAATATACGGTTTATGTTTGAATATCCATCAATAGATCATTTATATCACACAGGGTCGTATTCAACAGATAGATAATGCAGATTTATGTATAGTAGTCGATAAAATAGGTTTTTAGTTTCGCATTTGCACGCTATGTCCTTCCTCAGTATGCAAACTATCTCTCTGCCCAATTTCATTAAGATCGGTTCAGCGGTTTAGCCGGTTACAAATAGACAGACAGATACACTTTCGCATTAATATTGGTATGGGATTGTTGTATAGTTTATACGTGTTGGCTTCTGATCAGCAGGTACCACAATTTCATCACTGTCCAGGGCTTCGATTCCTCCAGTCCGGTACTGGAACTACACAGTCACTCACATACAAACAACGGCAAGAATGAATGACCGATGTGCAAATGAGAAATTAATGTGTGTCACTATTAATATAGTACTCTTTACACAACCAGAGAGAGACGCACATACATAACGTGCATTGTGTTTATACAAGGAAGACAAAGATATGCCACAATTGTAACTAGGCAATAAATTTTGTACACTTGACACTGATTCAAAATGATCCCTTTTATTGCTGAATGCTGAACCACTACTGTTTGGGGACAGCTTCGTCAGTTATATTCTAATGTCGTTTCCGCTTGTATCAGATTGTTCTCGACCATCTTCAGGTGGTTTTCCCGCGTAAATTTGTACTGATTTTTGTGTATTGTTGTTGTGAATTATTTTATTAGGTTAAGTTGTAATTTTGTGATGTGATGTCTATATAATTGTGTATGTATATGTATTAAAATCAAGTGTTGTAGTTCATTACACATTACATATATTTATATTTTAAATTAACATTTTGGTATCTACAGATTAAGTAAGTGTTGGATGTTTGTTTCATTATTGTACTAAATTAGAAATATTTATTGATATTTGATTACTGCCATTACTGAATCATAATATATAGACAATTAACTGTAAATAGCTTAATTTGATGACAATTGGCCAATAGGTGTCAAAATGGTAGACATTTAAACTAATTATTAGTATAATTTATGTATTAATTATTATATTTATCAATTATTTATTTTTTAACTTTTGTGTCGTAGTACTTATCATTATTTAATCATAGCAAGTGTCCATCACGCTCATTACTGGTTTTACTTTATCCATTACTGGAGAAAAAAATATAAAAAATAAAAGACTATAATTTAAAAAACAAACTATATTTGTGGACTTTTAATTTTGAAATATAACGAATCTTATATTTGTTACTTTAATTTTTGATTTTAAAGATTAATATCGAATATTTTTTATTACATTAGTAATAAAAAAAATTTACGTATACATTACATAGCAAAAATCGGCATAATTTTATCTGGTTTTATTTTTTCGAAAAAAGAAGTCAATTTTGACAAAGAAATAAAAAAAGTTGACGTCATCGCTTAGAATCATAAATGTTTAAATATTTATTATTAACTAGCTGTATCCACAGCTTCGTTCGCGTGGACTACGGAATTATTGTTTAGGATTTTACTACATTATGTATATTATTCAATATTTAACGGTTTAGGCAGCATATTGCAAAAAGATTTTTTCCTCACTTGATTTAGTATTTTACCTAACATAACAAAAAATATATACTAAAACCTATGAATTAAAAAAAACACGTAAATCGGATAAGTTGTTCTCGAGTATAAACGCACCAGCGGACAGACAGACAGACGTTGCGTTTTATAATATATATAGATAATACCATAAAACTTCGAAATCGTCAATATAGTCTTATAAAAATTAAGATGGTCTCGTCTTGTCCTAATTTAAGATAATATCGTTGCGATATACGATATAAAAAACAAACTAATTCAAACGGTTACGGGCACTGCAGGGTTACAAACATCACCTATTCCCTTCACACCTCCGAATGTTGAACTAATTACCGGCACCGTCATCATCATTATTTACGGGCTCGATCACCGCGTATATTGTGCTCGCCGATGCAGCTGCCGTTACTGCTGCAATGTGATGAAGCTGTACGAGTAGTAGTTCTGTGGTGCTGTTACTTGTGTGGTTTGAAATTTTGCGCGCATATGAGTTTGTAAGTTTTAATTAATATTTTATATCATTTGATAAGTATGGTAGATATTCGTTATTATAATAGGAGATAAGAAGTTACTTGATACTGAATGCAAAGCAAAAGTATGAAATAAAACAAGTGCTGACATCTGTTTACAGTTTTTTTAATATGTTTATTTACTCTTTAAAACTGAACTAGTAGATATTTCACTAATTGAATTAGTCACTTTAAAATTCAATAAAAAAATAGTTATTTCGAATCGAAAGTGGTGACATTACGGCATTTATTCTTACTTCGATTGATTAACGTATACGAATCAACTGCTTCAAGTGAGTTATTTACAATAAATCAGGTAAGTTTATCTAAACAAAACTTTAAAAATCGAACAAAAAATAATTTTTTAGTGTGTTTGCAATAATTGTTTTTCATTAATTTTGATTCTTTCATAAATTAGCCTATCCAAATAGAGATGGTTTAGTAAAATTTTTCAACATGTAGATTACGTTAGTTGTTTGTGTAAAAAATGTAAATTCATCAAAAATGGACGATTGTTTTTATAGTTAATTGTATTGACTTCTGAACGACTCTCCTGCTAGTGATTTTATTTTGTATATTTTTTCTAACATAGTATAAATATTAGTGTTGATTTTTGTATTCAATAAGTAACATAACTTAAATTAAAGTAAAGTAAAATATAATGAAATTATGGTTACCTTTCACAAAATACATATGTTTATATTTTTTTTATGTACATATTTTCATTTATTTCTTAAATCAAATGCAATTAATTTAAAAAATTTATAAAAGTATAAAATAAAGTGTACATGGGAAAGTATAATACCGTGTTGCAATACTACATTATTGTTAATATAATATTATCTATTATAATATGTCCTCAAAATAAACAAACATAGTAGGTTGCACATAATATAAGAATAATCGTAAATTAGAAATAATATTAAAACTTAAACACTGTAAAACTATCAATTCTATTTAGTAAATAAACAATAACAATTTTCAAAAACCACTTGCACCATCTACCGGTATTTCCACGAACTTCCTACGTTCGTCACTCGGCCGCTAGGGCGGCGCTGGTTTCGTAGCACGCGTAACCATGGCGACATCACGCGGTGTGCGCGGGTTGAGAGAGGGGACGACGCACCGCATTGCAATGGCGCAGAACCGTAAACTGTGGTGGCCAGAGATCGCGGAAGGAAGCGACGCGGCGTTCTTCGATCGCGTCCGCTCGGCTGAACCTTTTGTTTCTTGCAATCAAAGCGTCAGCGAAATATGAAATCATTGTTCGTTCCATTTTGCCTTGTAATATGAAATTTTATTTTTTGTGGAGCGGTTTTTTTATTTTGCATGGTTTTGCAAATATTTTCGAATCAACGGTTCGTTTCGCTTTGTTATATTAAATGTTATTTTCTTGTCCGTAGCGTTTTTTTTTTATTAAATGTAAAGTTTTATAAATATTTTTGAATCATCGCTAATACAATGTCGGAAGTTTTATTTCATTTTTTTCGTTTCTGTATATATCTTACAAATATTTTATTATTAACTTACTATCAATACTTTATTTTATTGCAAAAACTATTAACTAAAAATATATATGTATTTGAATTTATTTAAATGTATTATAAAAAATTAAAATTAATGTGTTGCACATATTTTCTTTTTGATAAAAACTGTTGATTCTTTAGTAAGAATTGCCAAACTACTTTCATAAGTTAAGAAAATTATTATGGTACCTAGGTATTAGTCGCTCAGAATCAAAACTGATCAACTACATTTAACAAAGAACTGAGATAACAAAATTTTAGATTTTTGTCTATTAATCTCTCAAATGAATTGATTAGTGATATGAAAAAAAAATAACATTAACATAAATATGAAATAACGTTTTCTAAAACTTTTTTTGTGAACCGTTTAACTTTTTTAAATTGATTAATTTCTTATATTTTATTGGGGGGGGGGGATCAGGAAGGAATGAATTATAGATAATAATATTCCTTACTTTTATTTAAAATATTTTTTCTAAAAATAATTCAAAAATTATTTAACATCCATTTCCGGTTTTCGGATTTCTCATAGAATATAAGGGTTTCTTCCGAGTTTTCTACATATTCTAATTACAAAATTTATCTTTCTATGTGTTGTCGATTTCAAGTCATAGAATTTACAGATGTCTGTGTCTTACAAGTCACAGACATCTTATCATTGTTAAAATGGAAATTTTTATCAAAATCCTAATTTTGAAAGTTTTATAAATAAGTTAATTTTTTTAGGGTTCTGTAGAAAACTAGGAACCCTTATAGTTTCACTCTTTTCGTCCGTTCGTCTATCTACATAAGTTTTATACCGATTAAGATTAAATTTTATAACCCAAAAACAGAAATGATGAGATTTTTGAAAATAAAACATTTTTGAACCGCCTTCCCATAGATTGAAAAGTATATTCAATTTTTTTTTTCACTTATCCCATTGAGTGGGATGTCTTTAAATAGGTTTCCTAAAACGTAACAAAAAATATTGTAGGACCTTATGATTTTAACCCTTCAGTCATGATATATTTGCGTTCAGAGTCGTTATTAGAGCGTCCTCCCTCTATTTTCTAAACTGTTGATTCAAAAAATCTGAAAAAAATTCAGAATGTAGCTTTTAATTAGTTCTTTCAATGAAAAGTATAACAAAGACTGTAGCAAAATAGTTTATTAAAAATTTGAATTTGAAACTTTTCATGAATCGTAATGAGAATGACTACGGAACCCTATCATGTGCGTGCCCAACACGCACTTGGCCGTTTTATTATACGTATAGTGTAAGAAAGTAAAAATAACCAAATTATTTCATTAAGAAAATATAAAATATTCACATCACAAACAAAATTATTCTGAACAAAAAAAAAATCACGAAATAATAATTCAGACCATAATGATACGAACATGAAATATAATATTCGTACGTAAACGGAATGGTGGATTAAGAATAAGCACACAGAGCAATATGGTGAGGATTTTTATACAAGTAACCTGTTATGATATGGGTTGAGGCAGCCCGATCTATGTGCAGCTGACGTTTTTTTGTGCTGATCCAGATTTTCGAGTTTGTCTGGTTAACGGCCATCTTTAGTTAGTTTCTTTTTCATTCTCTCACGTGTGATGTAGTCTCTCTCATGTTTTATTGGAATATTATGATAATATGGATATATTTTATAGTAAGAATATGTTTTCCTACATTTTTTTGATTAATTTTATAAAATTTTATTTGACTGGTATCTTCTTTTTGTAATAAATAGCGCATCAATATGAGGATTTTTTTGTATTATTATTAAATAAAAATTGAAACTATTTTTTAAGATGAAACAAGGTTGGCGTAATCTGTATAAATTTTATATTATTTTATTGAGATAAGTATTGTTAAACCGATTTTTTTTTAAATCCAGATTTTGATGGAATTATCCATTTTGACCTTTCCTGAATTCATTCTGACTATTTTCGCTTAGATGTCTGTTTGTTTACTCTAAAATTCTAAAACGTTACTCTTTAAAATTTTTTACACTTATAATATATTTTTGAGCAAAATGAATGCACACTTGGCATTATGTCATTATCTTGATACTATTACATTCAACACATGAACTTAATGTTCCATCGTATACCGACCTTATTTTCCCATTGTCCCCAATTCGTTATTATTAATAAAATACGACATGCCTTATATTTCCAAACCCAGCTACCCAACAACCAATATCTTTTTAATTTAACAACTAATTACATGATCCTTTGTCTACATCAGATATTCCAAAGCGGTTGAAACCATAATTCGATATTCATGAAATGTATTTAATTATGATATAGTGATGAATAATTTATTTTAATATATCCACTCTGACTGGAGGCGACCGCGGTGAAACACCGCCGTAGACATCGCACTAATTACACCTTGCATATTGCATGTGTGGTCGTGCGCATGTCTACACACCCCCACACACCCACAGTGTGTGTATGTGTGTTCACACAAGATAATTAATTGAAAAAATGGATATGAATATATGTAGGTACTACTTTTATGCATATATGCATAAAAGTAGTACCTACATATTTTTTTATCGAAAACATTTGTAAATTTTTATTGAATAAAAAAATCATTTAATATCAAAAGATTAACATTTAAATTAATGGTCTCCAAACTACCGAGATTATATTTAACCTCATCTCAATGTTCGTGCATTTTTTAAACAAATTCGGCTGATGCTCAGGAATCGGGTTATGTCTGTTTTTGTGTTATTGTTAAAACAGCGAAATTATTTAAAAATCACTTAATGGCAGTTATGATAATTTTTCAAAATCTATGTCTAGTTATAAATTTTCTATTGAAAACAATACAATTCAAATTATTAGGAAGGTTATTGATTATAAAAATATATTTATAGAAAATATAAGAAATCTAAAAAAATTAATGCCATAATGTAGAGTTTTCACTCAAAAATCTTAAGAACTGAACCTTGAGCTAACTCAGGGAGCCTTCTTGAAAATATTTTTTCATTTCCTTGATTTATAAAACTATTGAGAACCAAAGTAGATATCGATAAAAATATTAGTTTTAGAATTGCTATAAAATACACAACAATATATTAGTATTTCAAATGATTCTAGGTTACATTTTATACTATACTCTATTTTATTTAAGAATGCAGTGATTGCCGTGGTTTTTGACGGTAAAATGCCATCAGTCATTTTAATTAGCGTAGCGGATAAACAAATGAATTTTTTATTTATTTTTTTCAAAATGGAGTTCGTTGGGAATTTTGTAGCGAATAACTTTTATTTAAAACTTTTTTTTGTATAATATTTATTTAGATCGCTGTTTAGCAAAAATCAGAAGAATTTTGCAATTGAACCATGGTTAATCCCTGTCGTGCACAACCAAAGTCGGAGCAAACTTATAGGATATTATTCTACACCACTTTTGTAACATATGCTGTAAGTATTAAAACTGTAGTCTGGACTAATATTATTTATTATCTTATCAATTTTTGGGATACAAAGTATCATGCCATCTCCTATGTCCAAATATCATTAAGATCGGTTCAGTAGTTTAACTGTGAAAAGGTAATAAACAGACAGACACACTTTCGCATTTATAATATTAGTATGGATGTTTTAAGCTTGTGCAAACATTTTATCCAAATTGTATTAATAATACAAATGAAATTTTCTGTAAATCTTTGAAAATAATTCCGACGTAATGAAATTAAACCTGTATACGGTGACTCTGGTTGTTTTCCATTTTCCCATGTCGTGTACATATATTTATACAGAAATAATCATGAAAAATTATTACATGAGTATACGCGTGCACTCGCTGTGATATTATCATAATAAATGACAAAAACCTTACTCGAATCATGTCCCAGTTAATTACAAAAGTGCTACACATTTCTCTTCCTTTGAGATACACATCGACCGCCAACACGCATTATATATACATACATATGCGTCTACGTACCTATATTTATTTAATACACAGTATCATCCAAACATGGCTGTGGCTAACAACAATTTAGAGATTTCAAAAACAAATAAAAGGTGCTATTAGCACTTTTTGTTTGCTAATTCATGTTATATTGGTTTATAAGTAATTTGTCAATTTTTTAAATCCGTTTCTAGATGGTTATGGCCCACATTGGATGATACAGTATATTAAAACAAATTAAAAACACTTTTTGCTGATTTTTAAGATATTTTGAAAAGTAAGTACATCAAACAATTAAGTTACGCTTTAGGAGCTGTTAAAAATATTGAAAACCATCTGAATGCGCACTCTTGCACTACCCATGAGGACAAGAGTGCGCATCACTTACAAACGACCTGAGTACGCTATGCATTTCTCGTGCCACAAGTCTCTGCAAGAAATACATTATATCCAGTCTTCTACGATTGGTTCCTTGAGATTTCTGAGCAAGTTTCTAGCTTATATATTTAGTTTACGAGATATTTTGCTTTAACTGAAAAAGATGGACGGTCGGGTAGACGACAAAGTGAGATTAATAGGGTTTCTTCCTAAAAAGCAAAGTAAATTTACAAAACGAAATATTGGACAAGAGTATGCGCGCACTCTTGCACGTTTTGATACTGCGCACTATTCTATTCTGACCAAACAACTTTGAAACGTCACTAGTGACATATATTGAAAGGGATGCTCAAATCACTCGGACAACAAATAGTTCGATAGTAATGTTATGTAACTAAAATAAACAGGAAAAAGTAGCTTATCTTTCTAATCTTTAATACAATCCTGTTTATAAAAATTCTAAATATTACATCGCAGTGGTCAAAATCAATTTTTTAAAATTTAAATCTCTGTCAATGACTATAAAAACATGTAGAATTTTTTGTCGGTGTACTTATCATGACAGGGGACTTGACAACTGAAGTTAGTCGTACTCTGTGATTGGATAATGGCTCTGCATACTCTTGTACACCCGCGCACTCTTTCACCACCCTACCCTACCAAACCCTACATTATTTGTTTGAAACTTTTTTTAAAATTTCGAGTCGCTTAACAAATAGTCACAATAGAAAATTTTGTACTAAAACGATTTTTGGCTAATATCTAGTAGATTATGAAATTTTGTAGGATGTAAATGCACTATTAAACTATCCCTTCTTAAAGGTAACTTGTCTCATTTAACCGAATCTCTATCTCTTATAGTTTTCCAGATCCCCATACTATATCCTGGTATTAGAACAGCCTGTATATATATTTACGAGTATATGTACTTACGTTCATGCACGAGTAGAATGTAATGATCCAGTAATTAGTTGTAATTTAAATGAAATTGTTTATGCGTGCTCTCATTGAATACAATTTAATTATGTGTTATGTCAGACTGTAAAAGTAATGTGTTGTTAAATGGTAAGATGCATTTTGTAGTTGAAAAAAAAACATTAATAGTTTTAATCATGTCTTTGCACGTGGTTATTTCGTAATCATATCCTTTTTTATAAATTAAAAATCATTATTTGGCAGTTTTACTTAATACAGAAGAATCTCTTTTTACTCGGATTTGAAGTTACGCGGTACGATTTTGTATTTTCTGATAGTGACGATAATTCTGATGAAAAAATATAAAAAAACATTGTTACTTTTCAATAAAATGAAATAAACAAAATTGAAAAACAAACTAATAGTATGAATTTTATTTTTTTTATATTGATTGTATGGTAGATTCTACATAGTGATAGGTATTTTATTGTAGATTAAATAACACCAATATGATAACTGCAATCGATTTATTTTAATACGGGCCTGCTCTAATATTTAATATCAATTACAATAAAACGTAAACTAATTCTAGGGTCCTTGGTATTATAAGAGATAAAGTTTATTTATTTATTTGTATTTAGCTTATAAACTAGAGAATACGAAAAAAAATACCAAAACGTTAAAAATTATAGCCCCGTCACTGTGTATATCTGTATTAAATATAAATATAATAGACACATACGCAACAGAAAAAGAAAATGAGTTTAATTTGAGAATCATGTTAACTCATCCTAACCAACGAATTAATTTCAAAAAATATAGACACACACGACTACATAATATACAATATACATACATATCCACCCCTCATAACCACACATATACGCCAGAGTCGGATCTAGGGATTTTAAATCTTCTTAGGTTAGCTATGCCCTGCTTCACTCGCATAAATATAAAAGTTAGATATATGGTATCGCAAAGTTTATTTGAGATCTTTTTATTCTACACAGTTCTTTACAACATTATATTGTTCATTATACTAGTTTTTCATTTTTTTTAGTTTTCTTGTGCCGTTTACCGAAAAATTAATCCAAAAAGGTAGGACTTGAAAAGCTAATATTCTAATATGAATAACTAGCGGATTACCCGCGGCTTCGCTCGCGTTGTATATTTTTTTTATGTTGGCAGCACAAATAAAATTTTAAGACAGTTTTTTTGGTTTTGCTTTTTAGAATAATTAAATATTGCATTCCCTGTCACGTTTGGGGGATTGTAATTACTTTCATTCGATCTGGCGGAAAAAATACTACGGGGGAGGAAATAAAAAGCAATATAAAAAATTGTCTTAAAATATTATTTGTGCTACCAACATAAAAAATTATACAAAATTTAGACCGCCACACCTTTTTAACTGGTTAAACCGCCCCTGCATAGATACACACACACATACATGTATACAATAGTAGGATGTTGTGTTGTTCCAGATGATTGACAGATGATCCCGGTTCCGCCCGTCAATTCCCCCGTCCCCTTACACCGTTCACCATCCCACGGGACTTGTCTACCCGATCACGAACGTGTCATGGCTGCCACAACAACAGAACTACTCTAGCAGCCATCTCTCGCCATCGATGACGTATTGAAATGCGTGTGAATTTTTATATATTTAGAGTTCAGGGGTGCATGATAGAAGGGTAAAGTTTATTTACAGATGAGGCGTTGAATCGGTGAAATTAAGGGTTACACGACTGTTGGTAAATACGTTTATAGGTTAGTTTGTTCTTACATATAACATTTTAAAATATAAATGAATTTTGATACATGTATAGTAGAAAGTATTTTGGCTTGGGTTATTAAACATTTATATTATCTCCAGTGACCAAGTGTTGTAGGGCTCTAATGTTTTTACTTTTTAATACAAACATGAATAATGTACTGTATAATAAAGTATAGTACTAATTCATGAAAAAATTCGAACTCGTTTTGAGGGTCCTGAATCACTTACAACCATAATTTCAATGATGTATGACGGATTCCACGGTCGATCAGACAGAGCGCTCGCGCTGGCCTTTTTTAATGTATCGCTACTTTTCTATCTCGCTGTGTCCAGCGCCCACGGGGCTATAAAAAAAATCTGCTTACGCAATTGGATACATTTTTGTCTGATCTTTCTAATGGTGTCCTCATTTTTCCCGGAAAATGCATTTTTCACCGAGAAAATCGACTTCAAAGTTAAAGCGATTTATCGGAAAATATGTATCTTTTGAATCTGGCTTAAGTTATATCAATCGATAGATAATCTAATGATGAACATCTGTACGAAATTTCAGGATGGAGACTTTAACGGTTCAAAAGTTATTAACGAATGAACATCGAAAAACGTCGTTTTGCGGCCGCGCGTGCTGCTACAAACAGCGCTACAACGCACGTAATGTTTAGATTTAAAAGTATTTTGCATTTTTGCATTCGTGCAGAGGCGTATTTACCATGGGGCCATGAGGGCCATGGCCTAGGGCGGCAGGTCGAGAGGGGCGGTAGATTTTTTTAGTTTAATATAGCACATTTAAAAAATTGCCGCTTTGGGCAAAAAAATTGTCGCCTTGGTCAAAAAAAAATTGCCGCCCTGGTAAAAAAAATTGCCGCCCCTATACCATGGGAAAATATAATATATTTTTAACAGTCAAAATTCCTATATGAACTGAAAAGTGATAATTTTTTTTGCAAATAATGGAAAATATAATCATATATTAAACATACTAGTATGTTTAATATATGATATAATGTACATAAAAAACTGATGACCTTTTTTTTTAGTCACGCTACTCATTTTTTGTTTCCCTATTATTTTTTTTAAATGTGCTATATTAAACTAAAAAAATCTACCGCCCCTCTCGACCTGCCGCCCTAGGCCATGGCCCCCATGGCCCCATGGTAAATACACCTCTGCACGAATGCAAAAATGCAAAATACTTTTAAATCTAAACATTACGTGCGTTGTAGCGCTGTTTGTAGCAGCACGCGCGGCCGCAAAACGACGTTTTTCGATGTTCATTCGTTAATAACTTTTGAACTGTTAAAGTCTCCATCCTGAAATTTCGTACAGATGTTCATCATTAGATTATCTATCGATTGATATAACTTAAGCCAGATTCAAAAGATACATATTTTCCGATAAATCGCTTTAACTTTGAAGTCGATTTTCTCGGTGAAAAATGCATTTTCCGGGAAAAATGAGGACACCATTAGAAAGATCAGACAAAAATGTATCCAATTGCGTAAGCAGATTTTTTTTATAGCCCCGTGGGCGCTGGACACAGCGAGATAGAAAAGTAGCGATACATTAAAAAAGGCCAGCGCGAGCGCTCTGTCTGATCGACCGTGGAATCCGTCATATGTGTCTATGTTGCCGTTAAGGCAGGTAAAATAAAGTTAATATACACACATTTTTCCCCTCACGCTGTTTGTTTATTTCGCGTTCAATTGCAGTGTTTTTATTTGGAAATTTTTGTTGTAAAAGCAGGTTCGGTTAGGTTAGGTACTGTGCCATAGATGTGCAAACAAAAATCATGTGTGTATGTTGTCGTTAAGGCAGGAAAAATATTGGTCGAATTTCGACCATAGGCGATACTAGTAGTGATCATTTATTAACAGAGAAACGTCTATTTGCAACCATCTCTCTTATAGATGATATTTAACTGTAATTAACTTATAAATTTTCAACAAAGGTCTATGGAATTTTACACGTCATATATTTTTAAATAAAAATTGTTTGTAAATGTATGGAAACATGTAAAACTAATTTATTTTAATAATTATATTTACTTTTTATAATTATATATATTAAATATCATCTAATGCACTGAAAATTATCAAATTAAAAGTTGAAGTCGTAATTACAATATAAATTAAATACCTGTAAAATAATATCGGTAATAACTATATTTTTATAACATCAGTTTTTATAACTAGAAGCTAAACAAATTCACTTTCTCGAAATGTTATATAATATATAATGTTATATATTTAAAAGAAATCTAAAGAAAACTAGAGTAAAATTGGCCGTAATAAATTTTCAGTAACAGTTTAATAGAATACACTAGGTGGCTTGTTATGTATCCATAAAATTCCCTAATCTTAAGGTAACAAGCAATAACTGCTCCTATTACTACTAGGTATATGATATAAAACAACGTTAAATACAAATAAAGCGAATAATAGTATATAATATAATTTGTAGATCTAGGTTACTGTGACATATCACATCTACAACGATATCGTTATATGACAACAATATGTCCGTCATTATTAAACTTGTCCAGACTTATTGCTACTAAAGTAGAATATCTTCAATCATAGACGGGAACAAGGAAGTGTAGGTGGCAATGCACGCCGTTCACATCCGCAAACTTTACTCGAGTTTGTGATTTGTCTTCTCTACTGTGTTTATATCAAATATAATGTCAACGGGTTTTTTGTAATATTGGATTTATTTATAATTTAAGGAAATCTTGTATGTTGTATGCACTGCAGATGTATTAATATTTGAATGATAAATGTTCTGGATATGATTGTACTTTAACGATTTGTAGGTATAAAACATATTATATAGTTTATATATTATATATAATATATTTATATATTATTTTTCGAATTTTTATTTTGACTCGTGGAACCCCCACTGAGGTTCCGCGGAACAGTTTGAAGACCATTAGGAGAAGATAATACAGATTTCTATTATGATAGTCGGTAAAATAGATTTTTAGTTTTGCATTTTCATGTTAGATGTCACTACGCCATAGAAGTATAACTTCTAATTCACGTAAATAAGTACACACCCCCACCCTTTTTTACATCTGAATACCTTAATCAAACCCAGAAAGAATACTACAACTAAATCTTACTTTAATACCTTTTTAACCCAAGAAGGTCGATATTTTAACTGTTTTTTTTTTTTTTTAATATGTTAACTGATTTATATAATTTAGGTTTTAGATTTAAAAAAAATTAAGTAATATTGTATATATATTTAACGTCACTACTATATATTAGTATATATATATATTATATATATACCTATTATTTGAAATTAGTTAAAACACGCCCATTGCGCTATCAATATGTTTTGAGATGTCTTTGTTATATCAGATTTGTTAAACAATTTTACTATAAGTATTTGACTTGCCTAGGATCGAAATACTATATTATTATAGTAGGCACAATGATACCAAGTAATGAAGTCATAAATATGACTTACAATTATTATGCTTATTGTTAGTAAAATGGAGATACAACCAAATTCCTTACAAGGAATGGTTCTCTCCTTATCGATTTCGATTCAAATTCTATGCAGAAGTGTTCTAGGACCTATGTGATGTCAATAAGACATTCTGAAAGTTGCAGCCTTTATCTTCGCGTTAAAAAATGTCGATATGAAAACACAGCCACACAAAAAAGTGTGAGGTACCAAAAAGTGACCTATATAGCATTGTAGTATTGGTCGAGCATAGTCGAAATCCAATTTTTTTGAATTTTTTGCTTCCCAGTTTTTTACTTTATTTAATCTTGAATTTTGGATTCAAGAAATCGACATTTTATTTTATTTTAAAAGACGAAATAAGTTCTGGAGTTTGATGGAGGCCGTCAATTTTTCGGGTCACGTTGGATCATGGCAGTGACCTGACAGTGAACGATTTTAAAAATTTGGATCGTGGGCGTGCGTGATCATGAGTCAAAAATTTTTATCAAGCGTGAATTCATAATGGATAAATATAATAATCTTTTAAAAGGACTTTTATTTAAAAATAAATATCATTTTTATCAGAAAATAATTTTATATGAAAAGCTTAAAAAAATACAGAATACAAAAAAAAAAAAACAATTTAAAAAATGTACTATTTATATCAATAATCGTATCACAAGCATTATCAGGTATGAGTAAAAAAAACACAATTCGTGAGCGTGCGAGATAGTGATTGTTTTCCTGTAACTGTGAATGAGCGGACGTGATTAAAATATTTAGTTCGTGAACGTGTGTAATTGTAAGCAAAAATTACTCACGTACCCAGCTGAAATGAGTCCATTAGATAAAAAATCAATTAAAAAATGAAATACCTATTTTTAACTTTGGCCTTTTTGTCTAAGTATAATCAATTATCAAATGAAACACACAAAAATCAGATCAAACCCATTACATTCCAATGTAAACATAACAAACTCAGTATTCAACACAAACTTCTATCATTCCATCGTCACCGGGCGTCCGTCGCGCAGCAGCGCGCCGCATCTGCGCAGAACAACGCGCTATGGCGTCGTCCCGTCTAGCGCGTCGGTATCCCTCGCACACACCCCCCACAAACCACCCAAAACTCCCTTGCAATCCTCTCTCTCCGTCCCGCACCGGAAAACTCCGCCACATCGCGATCAATACCGCGCTAACACTGTGTGTGTATGTGTGGATGTGTAGATGTATGTTTGTGTGTGTGTATGTGGCCCCCTCTGTCCGCATAACTCGCTCGCGCGCCCTCCTTACTACTATATGCATAATCAATGTTTGCAGTCAAATTTATTCTGGCATCTCTGCCGTCTTTTCTGCAGGTGTTGTGTAAGTGTGTGTGTGTGTGTGTGTGTGTGTGTGTGTGTGTGTGTGTGCATGTGTGTGTAGGGAGGAGAAGGGGGGCTGTGACTGTTTCCTTGGAGTTTGATAGCGGCCGGACGAGTGAGTGATATTCACGTGATTGGTCATTCACGATCGCTCGCTCACGAAAAGTTTTCTTGTTTCGTTATAGTATTTATTTCGTTTATGTTTTTATTTGTTGGTATATAAATGAATGAATTATTATAGGTACATATGTATATAAGCATTTAGAATATTTTTTTAAATAATTTTTATCTATTTTAAAAATTTATATAAAAATATTATAATTTCAGTCCTAGAGACACTGGTTTTAAATATAATAAAATCAATATTTAATATATTAAAAATATGGAAGCTCTATCTCTGACTCGACACAAAAATTACTCAACCGATTTTGATCGGACTTTTACTATTACGAAGCGTAATAGATATGTACAAAAATTAAAGTTAATTAAATTATTTACAAAATGGTTATATACATACATATTTTTGTTAGATTCGCAATTTACCGATTAATGACTGTCTAAATATGAGCTAAAAAAACCGGCTGTTGGTAAATGAAAGGGCTAATAGATAAATAGATTAATATTCGCGGAATGTTTATTCTTACTTAGATAATGTCTACTATTTGTTTTTCATGTTTCAATAGTAGTAATAAACCTTATTTGAGATATAATTATTTAACCCTTCGTTAGTCGCAATCAGTCTGAGAGATACATATTTATTTGGACTTTATTAACTAACTGTAGCAGTGGAGAGAATGACACTAGTAGATATATAGCGTAATATTATAGTTTCAATAGTATGTAATGTTCACAATTCAGCCAATGTGAAACACATCTTTGCTTACAATTTGACTGACTTATAGCATACTATATTAAATTGATTACAATTTGATGTTTGTATTTCTTGTTATTTTGTTGCAATAATAATTATTTATGTAGACAGTTTTTTAAAACTTTTGAATAAATTACTTTAAAACAATTTAGAATAGCTTAATTTCGACCCTATTCCTGCAATGGTAAAAATTGTTATTTATGACAAAATCTTTCAATTTCCACTCATGTTTGCTCTGGGAAAAATATAGACCAAAATTAGGCAACGTCCTTTATTTGTATGTAGTACATTGAAGTAATTAAAAAAATACTTTTTTTTATTTCATGTAGTTGAATAAGCAATTTTTAAATATGAATGAAAACGTATATTTTTTTAAATTTAATGTCACTTTCACAATCACATATGCACCAAAAATGTGTATGTAATTAAATATAATATATGTATATGTACTAGGTATTATAGTTATATGTATATATGTATGCATACAAACAAAACAATAAATACTCAGGAAATAATGTTTTATACCTATTATGACAGAAATTTAACAACATCATAAATTTTCACATAAATGACGTATTTAAAGCATCATTAAAAATACGCGCTTTAAATATGACTTTAATAGGGATTGTAAAACCGGCCATTAATTTTAACACAATAGAGACGATAACTGAAATTGACTTCCGCAAAAATTTTATTTCGGAAAATGGATTTAAATATTATAATCTTCGACTCGCGCAACGAATAACGTTTATACCACTATAAAATTTTATTATCTCTTACCCCTTTCTGGTTAATTATTATTGTATTTTTTTCTTTGTGGCAGATTTCAGTTTGATGTCGCCTTTTTTAATTAATATAGGATATGTTTATTTTTTATTAAAAATAAAATATTAATACTTTTATTTGCTTTATTATTTTTTTAACATTGAGGAAATGTTATTTTATCTGTAATAAAATATCATATTTTTCCCAAATAACTATCTATGTATATGTTACGGGTATAGTCCGCGGTGTGGTCGACATTGCCCGGGCAGTGTTGACTCAGCAAACCCCGCGGACTTTGCCCGTAATATATATTAACTATTTATATGATATAATTTTATTTATATGCATATATACATATATATAATTTATGGTCCATATATGTAAATATTCGTACGTTCTGCTTGCGTAGACGACATAAAACCAAGTAAATAATGACATCTGCAAACTAAAAAAAGATCTTCCACAAGCCTGTTCATTTTAATGCAGACAAATCGTCCATGTAACTCGACAGGTGACACGTGTAAGCCACGATCTTGCTGTTTGCATAGATCACTACGTTATAAAAACATAGCATTTATTTAGATTAAACTCTGAAGAAAACATCAGAATAAAATTATTGAATAAAAATCATAGTTGACATAAAACTAAATTATTAGTACAATATTTTGAACATGAAAATTCCTTCATCAACAAAAATTGGCACATATTATGTAGTTTTATACCTACAATTTAAGAAACATATAAGTGTAATGAACCAAGTGGAGCAGGGGATGGAAGGGGTGCAAACAGTTTGTCATTTGTTTTCTGTGCCAATTTTCGTTGATAAAGGAGTTTTACTATATGACTAAATTTTTTTAGTGGTAGTAGGTACCTATTTGAAAATATTATTTATAATGGTATTTATGAAAAAGTTGAAATACTGTAAAATGATAGGAGATGCATATAGATATTTTAAAACGAGCAGAACCGTAATGAAAACGAATTACAGTTTTGTATTATTATAATATTATTTTTTGTTTGTGTCCCGTATCGTATAGTTTTTCAATTCATTCGATTATGTTATTTTGACTTACACATGTGAACACTAGCAATGACACTAGGTAACACAAACCGCATAAACTTTATAATAATTGTAATTCAATGATTGGCTTCAAATGATTACAATAGTTAGGAACCAATTTATGTGTGTTTTTTTTTGAAAACATTGCTAAATGATTATATTAACAACAAAACGTTTATATATTAAAATTTCTGGAATCATCAGATTTCATTTGATACCCTATTCGCCGGGATTAATTTTTTTTTGGTGGATAGGTATATAACCCATTTGCTATAATTATGCCAAATCTAACCATTCTAGGTCAAACGATTTAGTAGCTAGAAGGCTGTGACAGACAGGCAGACCGATGCAGTATTAATTCTTAAATTATTTCATTTTTTTATTTCGATACGGAACACTAACAAGATATAGCAATGGTGACTATCTTAAACTAGATACCCTGTATATTATTATTTTTAGATCAGTTACTGGGATAATAATTACTTGAATCCAGCCCTTACTAGTAAATATCATACATATATACATATTTTTGTTCATAATATCTCTATCTCTATACACAGTTCATAGAGTCTCACGTCACAGCGCTCTCGATCTAAATCCGCAGCATCTCACCTGACTGTGTTTCCGGGGTGTCCCAGAGGATGCGGAAAAATCTCAACACTCAAAGCTTCGGGCGGCTAATCATCACACTGCCGCCGCGGGAGGGGAACTAAACACTTCAGTTTATAGTCTATATATGTGTGGTACGTATAAGTAATTATTGTATTAGAAATATTCTTATTATATTTTTAATTATAATTATTTTTTCCTATTATAATTCAATTAGTTTTAATTATATTTAATACTATAAATTCCCTGTGGCTTCGCTCGTGATTATTTCAAAATTAAAACCTTTTCAATACTGTATACATATATATTTTTTTAATTCGTGACTAACCTAATATAAATTAATGGTTTGATTATTACTTACATCAATATCACAATTACCATTTTTTCAGATTTATATATTTTAAATAGAAAATACAATTTCATTAATATAGGCTTGCTCCAAATTCATTATCATTAGCTTTCGAACAGTGAAAGTTCCATCAAAATCGGTTCAATAGTTTCCGTATCAAGTCGGAACAAGCAAACACACAAACAAAAATTCTATAAACTATCGAATTGTTTTTGCCTTCAAAACAACTTCTTAATTGAAGAAATCTATTTTTTTTACAATGCAACTACTATGAACAGACTGATTTATATATTAATATTGATTTAAATACGTTTTTAAAGTTGTTAACTCTTATGAAACAAGTTGAAAAATAAGTAAACGCGCAAGCAATATGCATTGCAAACGAAGAAATAAAAGAATGTTTCTATAAGTTAAAAACAAAAACAACCCTTTTCCAATAACCTAGAGGAACAAAACAAAAAGCATGTGATTTTGTGAATCTCGACCGTACTTGCTCATTTTATATCTAGGTATTTATTCAGTAAAATATACAAATTGACGTTTTCTTTAAAAATATTACTTAAAAATATATTTTTATTGTGTCAATAATCAATAATAAAGTTCAAATTCTGGTAATATAGTATTTTTTAAGCTAAAATTTGTAAACAGATTGCAATACTTCTCAGGAACAAAGAATATTTAATTTGTTTACTAATAATTTTTAAAACATTTTTGTATGTTTATATACCTCATTTCGAAAGCAATATATTTTAAAATATATAAAAATAAAAATCAATGATTATAATATATAATTCTAATTAGATTCCATAATAAAAAAATGTTTTTTCCGTTTGTAAGATGAAAGTTTTAACATAGGTTCTTATGACAATATATAATGGAAAAACAATATTGTATTTAAAACTTGATCATGAAAGAATAAAATTGAATTGTAAATCATCAAACAAAAAATTAGATGCATTTCCTTTGTCCCGTTTCAAAATTATTAATTAAAAACTGTTGATAAATAGTATAGCAATGCAACATCGTTTCGATACTAGAAAATAATATTTTTATACAAATTTTAATTGACCAATACTTTTTTCAATAATGGTCGTTGAAAGATACCCTTTTACCGCCTCTCCCTTAAAGACTGTAGCCTACCTCCTTAAACAGGGTATTTTCACTGATTCATCAGCAAAAGGACGTACCTAAATGAATTAGTAAATTTTACTGATTTCATCAGTATTCTATATTTTTCAATAATTCAATCAGTGAATTTTCACTTATGTAGATTAAAATAAGGTACTGGCACCAATCTTGAACGCTTTAAGAGCAAAGTATATAGTTTTTTGGGATTTAGACCGAAAAAAACAAAACAGCAACATCATGTCTTTTTGACAAAAGTGTAATAAACCCTATGCATTTTTAAACACGATGTGTTTTCAAACACCGTGTTTCTGTTTTGTTTTCTTTGGTCTAAAAACGGAATTATAAGCTCATGTTACTAATAAAACAACTACCCCATTTATTACATCAATTTAATTATCAAAATCTGCAAATATAGTTTCTTTTTTAAAATATAGCCTTTTATTTTGAATCTGATTTTTTACAACATAATTAGTACTACCTACTACACAAACGTTACAAGAGTTGTAAAATTTAAAACAATTTTACAATAATTTATACGAAAATACACTTCTCTTGATAGTGTGCCGAATCGCGATAATTATTTGTCCACTGTTTTTAAACAAAATGATCTATTATTATCAAATCACGCTAAAAGACAGTTAAATGTATATACGTAAATTAATATCTATGCAGTAATGGCAGTATTCAAATATCAACAAATATTTCTAATTCAGTAGGTACATTTAATTAACAAATTAAAACACTGGGGTATAGTTCAAGACTGGTGACAGTACCTTAGATGTAGTTTCTATGTTTATGAAAATTAAAATTAACTGTAGATAGAATATTACAAAATTAGTAAATATGAACTATTTAAAAATTGAAAAAAATAAAATTTTTAACAAATGAATTTTAAAATGAAAAATTGCTGCAAGTATATCTATTAAATACTAAAACCATTTTCTCTTATTTAAAAAAATAACATAATTTAAAACTAAAGAGCGTTATAATTATTTACTAAATACATTCCTTCCATCCGCATCAGCGTCAAATCCCAAAACTCCGTTCCTGGCTCGCTCCGGAGGGACGTCGCGCGAGAAGGACTGCGCGCCTAGACAAGGATGGCGCAAGGACCGCGCCCAATCATCGCATGCTCCATACACACAGCTTCCCGGGACCTGTGTCCGGACGCTCTACACGAAATCTAGTTATTTCATAATTGTCACCTTCGCGTTGATCGTTTGTGTCATTGTTATCATAGCCGTCTTGGACCGAACTCTACAACGTACAACTCAACATTTCTACGGATCATTTTCATCAGATAAGTATACATGTATTGGTATATGTGTTTGTTTATTTGTTTGTGTGTGTACGTGTGTCTGTGTGTGTGTACATACAAGTCGTTTTGTTTTATATTTGTATCTGTGATCGAAGGATCCTGTGGGATGCTGAATGGATGGATGTTAGGTATATTATACATATATATTTTTTAAGTTGATGTTTGTTTATATTATATCATATCAGTCTTATTTCTTTGTTAACATGTTGTTATAAATATATACAAATGTTTTTTAATTGTCATATTTGCATTTAAAATTTATATTAATTGGTGTTGATGTTAATGCATTATTGTAAATATCGTAGAAACTTATTTGTTGTATAGAAATTTTTATTCAGTCGAATAAAGATTTAAAAAAAAATATTTTTTTATTTTGTGTTGTATTTCTCCTTAATTAGATCGATATTTGTAGGTGTAGTCGAAATTTATTTAAAAGAATTTTTTAACATTTTAAATCGAATGTCGTATTTGGTTTTGTATATCATTATGAAGGCCTAATCTGCGCATGTCTAATTCTTGTATTGTTGTTGTACTGTGGAAAATTACAGACTCGCATACATATATGTTGTTATTTACAAATTGAATATTCTAATTAAATTTTCGTAATTTAATGATTGCAATTTTTAAGTTTAATAATATTACAAACTTATGCTGCCATTGTATAAAATGAATAAAATATTTTATACTGCCATAAATTTACCCTTTATTCCGAACACCGCGAAACCCAATTCTAAAATTAATTAAGTACAAAAATTAAATTAAATATTAGGACAAAATTAATATATAGTATACGCATTTTCATTTATTAGAATCATTCAGGCCTATAATTTTAGGTTCATATTTCTTAACCCTTCTTGACAATGCACAAAGGGTATGTTAATTGCAAGTTAAGTTCAAAATAGTTTCATACCCTGTCTTGTAGAGTTCTCATTAATGTGGCAATTGATTATAAATAGTTGGATTAGATGTGTAGTTTATTAAGCTCTAGGAAAGGGTTGATTCTACGCACTGCGTACATACATTTTTCTACTTTGTTTTGATCAGAATTCGTAAGGTGTGATAGGGCTTTTGAATTTTATCAACATATTGTATTATTTACAACAGTAGTTCTCAAACAAAATTTTCAAGTAACCTTTAAATATTGCCGTCAATCTCACAGACACATTTTCTTTTTTAATTATTTTAATTATTGAGGGTGCTAACATAGACATTTAATGTTTAAGAAAATATTGTTGGAAAAATTCGACATTTTCAATTTTTTTTTCAGAAACTATATAATATTTTATGTTATCATAATAGATTTTTAAGGATCTTTTTTTATTTTTATTTACTTTTGTAAATTTTAAAATAGTTAATAGTTTGTTAAAAGTCCTAAAATTTTCAAATTGCCCTTTCAAAATGATATAAATATATACGGGTTTGACAGATTTGGCACCAAAACTAATGTCATAGATAGGGTACCACCACTAAAGGGTTAAAAAATCAATTATTTTTCTAGTCGTAGAAGTTTATAAACTTCGCATATCTTATTTATTTATTTGTGTATCACCAAATTTTATTTCACGCATCACCGGTTGAGTAACGCTGATCTATTACAGCCAGAAATGTTTGAGAAACACTGGTCTAGTATATGGGTATAAAATTTAAAAAACATTTAATTTTTTTTTTAAATATTGAAAAGTACTTCTCTAATTAGATATTACATTCATTTTGGTTTACCTAGTTCTAGTTACATCACATTTCTATATATCAGCAAACAAGTATTTTATGTGGTACAAAGATATTGAACATTTAAAATAAATTGTCTGGTTATTTATTAAGAGCACACCTGTTCGCTGAATTGTTCGAGTGTCAATTCTTATTTTGTTTAGTGAAATTGATTGACTGCGCGGCTCACGGATGACAGCTCTGACAGCTGTAAATGATCGTGGATTTTTTCTCGCTGCATTACGTATTTAGTCGTATGAGTTATCTTTGTAATTTAAATTATGATTGCGGCACCGAGTTATCAATAATAAAATTAATGTTTTTATTTCTCCCCTCCCCTTTTATTTTTATTTACACTTTCTATTAGATTTGCACGTGTGCGAAATGTAAAATTATTTAATTATTGATTTCTGCGTGTGTAAATCGCGTTGTTTTGGACAATTTTGATGAGATTTCAAAATTTGGTCACCTTAAGTATACACTTTAGTTTTGATGCTTCCACGGTGGATCTTGGCTTCTGGGTGTAAACCGCATCGATTTTAGAAGAGCCCTGAAATGGTCTTTTTGCAAATCAACAAAACATTTTTTTGTTAAATCAACAAAAAATTAAAAATTACAATAACATAAAAATTATTACCTAATATTTTTACTATAAAAAAGTTCGTACATAATTAATAAATACATAAAGCACCATATACTTAAACATAATATACAACACACATACATAAGAAATACATAATATAATCTCAACAACACAAAATACATTTTGTACAATTTGTCATGATTTCGTCGTGCACATATTCACCTGTACAATTTGTTACAACAAAATAATAGCAGGTTAGAGTAAAGGAGACGCGATTACAAGCACTCAACTAACACCGCATGTTGTGTCCTCGTCTACCGTGTCGCCAACCGCTGTCAAATCCGTCTTTGCCCATTTTTCTTGACTTCTCGTACAAATGCAGAGCCCTTATTTTTATGTACAGACGTTTCTTTTAAAATTGGTTTATGTATTCCAAGCCATGTCCGTGATGATGTTTTTCTGTTGAAATTGGATTTTTTTATCTCTATTTCACTGAAACGTTCTGCTGGTTTTGTGGAACATATGTGTGGGTGTATGCGAATTATATTAAATTATTTCACTCATGGTTTAAAGTTTAATATATTCTGAATGCGTTTTGTGATAATTAAATATGTATGTATTTTTATTTGTGTTATACGGATTTGTTTCTATAATGCTAGGTCTAGTAACAGATATCATTTTTCATGATTTTTTGCCCTTATTTTGATGATTGATATAAATATTTGATAGGGCCGTTAGCAGGATCAATTTTATTTTTTCAATTTACATTCTATTATCTTTTACACATCATTTGAAAGCTAGTTTTATGCTGAGTAAAACTGTCCTAATAAAATTTTAATTGAACTGTTCAGATCGGTAATATTTTATCCCCAATTACTGAAGTTAATATAACGCTTCCATCGATTATGATTTCTTGATTAATATAAAATGAAAAATTAGTTGAATTGATAATACAAATTTGAATTAGAAACTATGAATTCTTTAGATTTTTGATAATAGGTTTATAATTAAAAAGTACTTATGAAATATTATAGATATCTGCAAAAATCATTGCTTGAGTAAAAATTAAAATCCATATTTGGGGTACTTACGCTATTCGCGCCCACAACAGATACGCGCCCAAAACGAACATAGGCTTATATGAACCGTCCCTTATTTTGTACGTACCCAGTGCAGGTGCGTGTAAACTAGCTACAAAATTATATGCATTTCAACTCGGGTGATATTTCAACTCATATTATTCTTACGTCAAATGAAAAATTTTAATAGACTAAAAATTAATTTAATCCAAAATAATTAACGTTTTAAAATGAATATAAATTATAATTCATATTAATTATAGTATACTTATAATGTAATAATTTAATTAAAATTAAACATTTAAATTATATAACAAACTAAATACTATTGACAGCATATATATTTAAGTATAATATAAAAAGATTATTTCGTTCTAAAAATATTATAAACCACCACTGAACCAAAATTTCCAACACAAAAAACGACTGAGAATTTTTTATATTTCATATTAAAAGCGTAGAGAAAAAAATCGTAGACTGTAAAAGATAAAAAAATATATATATAATTCACGGACCAATTTTCCGAGAAGTTCGAATAATAATACGCGGAAACTTCAAAACGCGATAAGATTAATGATGCAAAATTTACGAAAATTGCCCAAAGTAATGTCCGCAACAAGATCGATAAATGAGCACCCGATGAACAAAGACAAATGTCGGCACATTCCGCTAAATGGCTATACCCGTCTCTCTCACGTTCAGTACATTTATTGTGAAATAAGTACTTTTTATAGGGTTTCTTGATAGAGAACTTTCTCGTACAGATTTTTAGCATTTTTTTTTGTTTCATCTTTTTTGTGTTAACATTTAACGGGATATTTTTTGTGATGATTTTATTTATATATAGTAAAACTGTTTAAATTTTTTATGGAAATGGAGTTTAAATTCTTTTAACATAGATTTTATTCCCTCGTTAATTTTTATTCTTTGTTATAAAAATAAAAAGAAAACATTTCAGTTTAAATAGATCTTAAACTTTTATTAGTTAAGAAACTAATCTTAAAATTAAAATTAATACAAATTTCAAATTATGTCAATATTTCAAATAATAACTTAAACAATTAATTTTAAATTATTCCTGACTTACATATTATAATACATTTATAAAATACATTTATAAACGAAATTAAATAATTTATATTAATATAATGTAGTTAGTGTATCTACATAATATAAGTCATTTCGACGCTAACTTAACTAATTGTAAGTGTAAGTCGAGCATTTCGATGTTTTATAAACAGTTAAATATTTTTAATTTTATTAACCCTGCAACAGTCGCATCAAATATCACAGTTCTAACGTATTTAATTTAGTGGATAACAGAATTACACTACATACATACATGCATGTTATTCTTAGTAGTGGTTTATTTTAATTGCTAGTTTCATTGTGATTTTTGTTATTTTTATTATTTATAAAAATATGTAATTCAGATCAAGTCTATCAGACATTATAAAGTATAAAAAACTTTTCTAAAAATGAAAATGAAAAAATGAATACATATTTTATATACACTGTATATAAATATAATATATAAAAGGGAAAGCCACTGTGACGGGTCAAATAATTGTCAATAATCGGGAATTTTTTTCATAGGTAAAACTAATTATATACAACTTATTCAATACCAACTTTATTGAAAAATATTATAAAACAAAGTCTCAATGTGACGATCAAAAAATATTTTTCTATATTATTGTCCCATCGAAATTTCAGGATGGGTTATCGGAGAAAAAATATTTTATGAATGTAGCAATTATTACGGTTCGAAAAAAAATTTCACATTTTTAACATCTTTTTTGAATTCAAGCGGTCTAAAAATAGTAATTATAAAAATTAAAAAAACGGCTACGCATAAACTTAGCCACTACGATTAATCGGTCTTTGAGGATCGCTGGGATAAGGTCGAAAAAAGTAGTTTCGAGACATATGCGCTTAAAGTTTTCTGAGAGTCATAATCGGCCACGCTAACTGTGTAATTGACTGTAATTCGCAATCAGGCAATTTTTCGAATTTTAACTTATTATACATACATATTTGTATAGTATACATTAAAAAAAAAAAACTTTTTTTCCGTCACAATGGCTTTCCCCCTTAATATCTTAATATATTTTTGTAAAATTAAAAATAATACAATTATTACTAGCTCCTAAAATTTCAAACTATCCCTTAAAAATTGTATAAAAATTTGTGAGTCTTAATTCATGAAAATACTAAACATTTCTTTCAAAAATCATAATTTTCTGTAACTTTACCTACTAATGTATGCATAAACACAAGTTTAGTAAGAAACAAAATAATTTAGTTGTCGAAATAACTCCTCATTTGTGTTTAAATTATCTTCGTATTTCAGCATCTAACTCTTCACATATAATTTCCCAAGTACAGAGTTTTGTAATGAAACAACTTTGGTAGTTAGGTACATCAAGATTAAAATGAAATATAATTTATTATAATTAATGTGCCGCTGTATACTGAGTAATGTAAAAATAGAGAAACTTTACAATGTTTTTTATTAAGCGGAGGTTTTATTATTTTAATACTTTTGTTTGTATCTTTTATATTTTTATGAAGAAGTTTGACGATGTCTTTATTTGTAAGTGCGTTCTATTAATTTTTATCAGATATATTCTAATTTTGATTCTTTTAGCAATGTTAATTTTAAATTCAAATTTAATTACTACTAATATTTCGATGGTCTTAGATCATAACATGATAACTGACATTATAATTACAATTTTTTGGTTAGATGGTAAAAGATAAAAAATAACGAATGTGATATAAAATATAAATACTAATTTTCCTTCAAACATAACTTGAATAATTCAAAAATTGACACGACTAGTAAACATCCGTTACCAGTTCTAAGATTGTTTTAAAAAATATGTGGTTTTCATCCTAGACGAAAATTGATCTTCGATATAAAATTTCATATTTTTATCAATTAACGTTTTTGAATTACAGCGTCTACAGATAGTCATACAGACAGACATACCGACAAACACATCATGTCAAAAATGGTCGTATAAGAAGTTAAAAATTTATATTGCGATCCACATATTCCACATCACAGTTTTTTTTAAAACACTATATTAATTAAAAAAATATTTAAATATGTACCTATTGCAGAAAATCGTCGTTTAAAATTTAAACTGAGCATTCTGAAGTTAAAATTCTATTTATTTAATATTTTTATTGTGACAATAATTATAACTTATTTACCCAATTCTACAAAAAAGTCTAAAAAAGTAGTCTCGCTTAAATCTTAAGAAAATAGATATCAAGCTACAAAACACTTTTTTAGCCAAACAAAAGGTAATATTAATCGTAAAATAATAACAATAAATGTTTCAGCTTTAATCATTGTCCATTTTTCTTTGAAAAATATGACATAGGTACAGCCATCGATCTGGTATGACTGCAAAATATTATAAATATATTAAAATGAAACAGAAAAAATCCTTTTAAGCTATAAAATATCATAATTGGTCGCGACCCATAGTTTGAAAAAAATTCAATAATGTTAGATATTATTAGGATATTTTATGTTTTTCAGGACCATTGAATTTTAGAAACGTTCACCAAACCAGTGAACAATAGAACCCACAATAATATTACGACACAATAAGACCAATGTACCGTCTTCATCATAAATAGGCACATCCGTGATCTACCCTGTAGATCCGGGCTTTTGTAGATTCTTTGAAATCAGAAGCTCGTCTCTACAGGTATCTTACGGATGGAAGACCGCTCGCCTTGGATGCCCCACTACGACGGCAAAGTAGATACATTTTATTCATCAAAGAGTACCCATCTTGGTTTGATAATTTTAAGTTGGTAAGCGTGCATGGGTACCTACATATGAATACGTTATATTATAATTGGTGGTTGTATGTGCATATTATCTTAATATATAAAAATGTTGGTGCATATGCATGCAGTGGCGCACACAGAAAATAATATTTTTTTTGTAGTTATATGTAATTTTTATTTTTTTATGTTAGTAGGTACCTAAGTTAAATAATATATATTGACAAATTCTTCTTTTTTAACTCCTACCCCCCCCCTCACTTGGGTGCACCACTGTATGGATGGTCACGTCATAATGCCACTGTTTAAGTTTATCTTTTTTTTGTCCGATTTGGCTCATATTCAGAATATATGTTAGTTACATGGAAAGCAATATTTATACAAAAAATTGCGTTGGAGCTAAATATTTACAAAAATGTGTATTTATGGTCTGATTTTTAAACAAATTATTTTTGGTCAGCGAGTACATATGTAATATTTTTGAAGGATATCGTTGATTTGGTTTGGTATTGTAAGTATATGTATATACTAATTATTCATGGTTTGAAGTTATTTAATTTTTAGTGTTTCGTAGCGAAATCGGAAAAATGACTCTTATAGAATCAAGTCTGTATATCTGTTTGTCTCTGTTCCAGCTTTCTAGCTGCAGAATCGTTTGACCTAAAAAGTTGAGATTTGGTACAATTATAGTAAATGATGGGGTAAGAATAGAACTGAATTACATAAATATTTTTTTTTAGTTTTTGTCGCTTTTGAGAGGGAAAAATGAGTTACCATTTTTATATTCAATCCTGGTGAATGAAGTATCTAATAAAAACTGACTATTCATGTAATTTAAATATGTAAACGTTAAGTTATTTTTAAAATCCTCGTTTAAGAAATTTTCAAAAATATCGTAAAAATATTTTATCTCTTGTTCATATCTCCGAAAGCGACAGTGAGAAAAATCTGAAAGATTGGGAATAAGTATATTTGAATCTCTAGTACCTTTGGAGCTATAAATTTTCTAATAGCGAACATTTAAATATAACTAGTGATTCAAATTAAATTAAATGAATATAATTTAATGAATTCAAAAACTGGTACGTTATACACTAGTACGCGATGCTCTACTCACATTTGACATTTAAAAAGTATAGCTATATAACAGAGATATATGTATAAGAACTAACTTTTCGGGTTGTTGTCAACATTGTCGTATGACATAATAACATCATACGGCAAAGTGGACAACAGCCTGAAAAGTTAGGTCTTATGGACAATAGACAATTGCCACGAAAGCTTACAAAGGATATATGTATATTAATATTTATATCAATATGAAATTTCATCTATCATATTATAATCATAATAGTCAACAATGCTTCATATGCAATATTTAATATTATACATAGTTATGACTCATATGACATATATAATAATATTTAATGACATTGTAAATATGTCATATAATATTATAGTAGGTAATTTTATTGTTGCTATCAGTTAGTACAGTTACCATTTTGTTATTAATATTATTATTGACTAGAAGTCAATAAGAGTATTTGCCCGCGAAGTTAAAAATCCCTTAATTTGAATGCATTTTGTTAGAAAATATCAATTGCAATTTCTCTTAATACGTACCTAACCTCATTATCCATACTAATATTATAAATAAGAAAGTGTCTCTGTTTGTTTGTTACCTTATCACGGCTAAACCGCTAAATGAATTTTGATGAAATTTGGTAGGGAGAAAGTTTGCATCCTGAGGAAGGACATAGACTACTTTGCACTCCGAAAATTGATTAGATAAAAAATTGTTTGTTTGTGTAATTTTATACGCGCGATAGGTTAGGTTAGTTTAGTGAAAAGTAAAAATCTGTTTTATCGACACTACTTATAAATGATATCTGTATTACATAACCTATATTCCACGCGGACGAAGTTGTGGGTAACAGCTAGTACAATATAAATTATTATTTTAATTACATCAAAGTCACAACTACCTACTATTTTTCTTGCCATTGTTATAAAATATCAAATTTATATTTTCCTTTAAACTACTTTGTTCTTAATCAATTATAATATACATGTATATTATTTATGTATGTATGCGTATTAATAATATAATGTAAATTATATTGGTATATTGAATTTTCTTAAATATTTTCTCATTTTTCGTTTGTGAATATATATTTTCCAAAAGAATTTTTGCTTAAAACACTGTTTTTATGTCCAGCTTAAACGAAACATAACTGAATCATTATGACAATAGTTGGAAATTCAAAATTGTTGATAAACTTTTGATTTTATTTACATTCAACTACAGAACCCCGCATAGATAAAAATGAATGATATTTTAAAACTCATATGTATTTAATCGACCAACTGATCATTCAAATATGGGTCATCATACTTTTTCCCAAAGCTGTGAGTAAACATGACAAATCATAGGTGACACTGATCCGGCGATGTATATGTGTGCCGCGGGGGTATATGCGTGGGGATGGGGGTGGGTGGGCGTCCGAATACACGGTGTATGTGTGTGCGTGTGGACACCGCGCCGCTTTGTTGGACAAACAGCCGGTCATCAGATTACGTCGATTCCTGACATTCCCAATGATTGATGACGTCTACCATCACCTTGTGGTCACGTGACACACACACACACACATACGCAAATGTAGTGACATCAGTTTCCTACAGGATTGAGTTTCGTGTGTATAAGTAAATGTGTTGAAACACATGAGGTATATTAATGTGCATGAATTTAGGCATTTTGGTGTTTTTGGCCTAAATTACAGTGCATATTTTCATGAATATTATTTGTATATAAAAATGTGTATGAATATTGTATATAGGTATCTACTACTGAAAAAAATTGTTATCATAATTATATACTCTTAGCCGAATTATTATTTTTCTTAGGTACTTTTGGGCGGAAAAAATGAATGAATTTGATAATATAAAAATTTTGAGAGTATCAACCAAATCTTAAACTTTACTTTCGTCGATCAGACTTTTCCCTTCAATTTGTTTTTTTCTTTCTTTGTATTACTATACATATATATACGATCATTTTTGACCGAGTAATGATGTCATTCATAAGATTTGGTCAGCAAAAATCACGTGGAGGCTCTCAAAGTTAATATAAATTTTCAATTTTTTTGACGACATGGCTAAAGATTGTGTGAATAAAAAAAGGCTAAAATTGTAACATATAGAGGCAGAGCTTCTGAAATGGTTAAAAAATTGTATAAGTACCTAGTTCATTTACGAAAATAAAAAACGTAAAAAAAGATACATATAAAATAATTATTTACTTCCATGAATCAGACTCTGGTTGATAATTATCGAAGATAATGATATGATAATTTTTAACCCAGATATATATTTTATAAACATTTAATATTATATCAATTTGTTTTATTAACTGTTTAATTCATACTTTCAGATTTGTCTCAATGTTATCGTCTACATTCTACATCTATAGAAATATTGGAAGCTGAAAATAGAAGAAAACAGTTTATACAAGAAAAATGAAAAATAATTATAAAATGTTAAATATATTAATAAAAATTATACGATAGGAATATTGTTAATTATTTTTATCCCAATAAAGAAAATAAAATGAAATAAATTTTAAATTTTGGATTGGAAAATTTAATGAAATTAATTAAGTTATGAAATTAAAATATGTTTTTATAATAAAAAGAGCTTAAAATGTATTATTGTCTATATATTTTATGTAAGCAAATAATAGATGTACTTGCGTTTTGTCAATAGTTCTATCTTGATCTATTTAACAGGTAATAACATAAGAATATGAGAGCAATGAAATTTATACGTTTATGTGGTGATAAAATCATGATTAAACGTTAAGTGCTAGTTATAACAATCAAAGTATCACATATGTAATTGAACTATTAATATTTTATATGTTGTTTTTAATTTTATGTTATAATAAAGATTTTATACCATATTAAATAATGATTGGCTATTTTACTCAAAGGCAATATTTATTTTTGCTTTATTTATCCATAGTCTTATATCATAACACGATAACTGACATTTTTTGATGAAAACTTATTCTGATTTCGAAAAATAAGTTAAAATAAATGGTAATTTAATAATATCTGAAACAAAACTAGTACCTTTTAAACTTTGCTGAGAAATTATATTTTGCAGTTATCATGTTATGACCTAAGCTTATTTATGTTTTTATTTATTATATTATACTATATTTTGATGTTCAAGTATTGGATATGAATTATTTTTTAAATAAAATAAGATTAATTGGATAATATTATAATAGAAAGTTCTGCATGTATGTATACCTTAATATATTCTTATTATGAATGTAATAAATAGTCATATTTTTTTTAGTAAAATTTTATTTGATATCTGACAGTACTGCTATCTATCGACTCCCACCAAAGTAAAACTTAGCCAAGTTATAAACCAGAAAGAATTTATCGATACTTCAGTGTTCACTGTTAGCTTATACTTTTATCCACAGAATAGCGTTGATGTACATATACTCACATAACAACCTACGCATACAATAAATAATAATATGTAATTATTATTTTATGAATTAGAAATTATATTGTGCTTTGTATGAGAATAATTAATTATACAGTTGAATTAACGTTTTAATTACCTGATAACACAGCCACATAAAAAAATGTTAAGGGTTTCTTCGCAGACAGTTGTATTTTTATGTATTTTGAGGAGCTGAATCCGAATTTGAGGTCAAAATAGCACCCTGTCCGATTCATTTTTAAAATAACCTCGAAAATTCCAATTTTCTTATACTCAAAGAGGTAAATTTCAAAATGAATCGGATAAGGTGCTATTTTGACCTCAAAAATACGAAAAAGTTCTGTATTTTTTCTTTGTGTGACTGTGTAATTAACTCTTTATAAGTTTTCTTCTATAAAAAATCTAAAATTTTTGCTATTAGTCGGTTTAGTTTCTGAACTAATTAAATATCCTGTCGAATAAACGAATTTTTAAATATTTGAAAAATATCAACCAAACGATATCTATTTAAATACCAAAAAACACAAGGGACATAATATTTAAATTTTAAAAGGACTCCAGAACATATAGTTTTTTGTCGAACTTGCTTAATTAGAGTGATATCAAGAACGAATCTATACAAAATTTGCTTTATCAGTATTTGACGGTAAGATTTGACATGTAAATACATATTTTATAAAAAGTTTTTTTTTAAGAATTAAAGTTATGTACATAACATACATATATCATTAATATTGCCTTCATTTTATTTTTAAAGTTTACTATTGAACTATAACTACTATACAGGGTGAGTCATTTTAATCAACGCAGTCAAATATCTCGAAAAGTAAGCGAAATTGAGAAAAACGTTTCAAACAAAAGTTGCTTGGTTTCAAGGGGGTCAAACAATGGTGACTTTGCGGTAGACCTTCAAACCATTTTCAAGGTCAAATCAAGGTCAACTTTGATTTTTTAAATGGAAACCTATATTTTTTATTGCATATTCGTATTCTACGTGACAAAATGAGTATCTTTAGTAGAAAAATTTTCCTTAAAAATGCTTTCTTCTCTTGGTGGAGGGCGCTGCAAGATTTATCAACGAACTCAAATATCTGAAAAAAAGTTGCACCTAATAGCTCAAACTACTTTTAGCATTACCCAGAAACAACGGCGTGGACGTAGTAGTTGTATGTTTCTTTTGGGGTGCTTTTTAAAAGTAAGAAGCAAGAGGACTCACATTAAAAAAGCATCCCAAAGGAAACATACAACTACTACGTCCACGCCGTTGTTTCTGGGTAATACTAAAAGTAGTTTGAGCTATTAGGTGCAACTTTTTTTCAGATATTTGAGTTCGTTGATAAATCTTACAGCGCCCTCCACCAAGAGAAGAAAGCATTTTAAAGAAAAAAATTTCCTACTAAAGATACTCATTTTTTTACGTAGAATACGAATATGCAATAAAAAATATAGGTTTCCATTTAAAAAATCAAAGTTGACCTTGATTTGACCTTGAAAATGGTTTGAAGGTGAACCGCAAGGTCACCATTGTTTGACCCCCTTGAAACCAAGTAACTTTTGTTTGAAACATTTTACTCAATTTCGCTTACTTTTCGAGATATTTGACTGCGTTGATTAAAATGACTCACCCTGTATAAGCTCTACCTACATATTTGAAATGGTATAATAATACATATGTTCTAAGCACCTACATATAAGTAGCCATTCATTAATATTGTAGTTTAAAGAAACATGTAAATTGAAATTAATGAACAGTAATTTGTACTACCCTATTATTTTCCGTAAAGATTTTTCTAATCTGATATATCACATAACACCGACATTTCACATTTTTTATTTCAACTATTACCTGAAAAAGGTGGTACTTAGACACCGACGATAAAAAACGGTCGTTGATAAATGTGACGTACTAGCACGTGCATATGTGTGTGTGTGCCTGTGTGTGTGTGTGTGTGTGTGTGTGTGTGTGTGTGTGTGTGAGAGTGTGTGTGTGTGTGTGCCTGTGTGTGCAAAAACAGTTGAACGTAAATAGAAAATAAAATTATCTAGGACATATCAGCCATGGAATTCTCGCAAGTGTGTTACAAAGTTGTTTTTACCATTGTTGAGGTACGGTTTTACTGCATGTGTGTACCTGTTAACCTGTTATAATAATTTTATCAACTGAGATTCTAATTACCACATACATCAATCAAACTTCATGTTTCAATGTAATTACTGCACAAGTTACAATCCACGCACACATACACACAAACACATACACTTTTACAAATACATACGAATATATAAATGGTGATCAGGGCCGTAGCCTAGGGCCCGTGACGATCAGGAACCTGAGTATTGTGTATGTATGAAAGAATTAAACGGCCAAGTGCGTCTTGGACATGAACAATATGAACATGGTAGTCTTTCTCACTAACATTCTCTTTCGAAATTAACTACAAAAAAATCTACAGTAGCAAACTGAAATTATCTACAAATTAAAGCTAGTATTTTGAGGAATTTAAATAAATATAGATATGAACAACAATTTGACACCATACATAACAAAAGTACCCCAAAACCAAAAATCTTACCGTTAACCAAAACATATTTGATAGGAATACGTCCTATTAGCTCCCCTTCTCCAATAAAAAGTATTGCTTTTCGGAAATATTTGGAAGGTTGAGAATCAATTTTAATTCTTGCGAGAGGTAAAAAATTTGACGCTACGGTACTGAAGCGAAACCATCATGTGTGTGCATGTGTGCGTGTATGTGTTATACAGGTGTATATACATATACTTCAGTTAAGAATATAATATGTATATGTGAGTATATATTGTATATAATAATAATCAGAGGCGCATTTTTATCAAAACTGTATTTTAAATAATAAGTATAATATGAATATGGAATCTAAATATAACTTATTTTACTCTGCACAAGATTACACTTTTTCTCTTTGAAAAATGAACAAATAGGTTTTTGTATCTTTCAGATATTGACGAGAAAATTAATTCATGATAAATACGAGTATGTTCTTCTTACTCTTATAGTTGATTTGATCTTTCTATAAGATATTGAAATTTAAAGTGTGAATTTTTTTGACAAATTTTATTCTACATAAAACAAACAAAAAACACCCATTTTTGTATGATTTATATTTATTGTATTTTATATTTTACACAAAAATCCAACAAAACTTTAATATAAAATAATCAAAAATGTTCAAAGAGCATATTTTGTACTGTGCTTGTACGAAAAGTTATATTTACTAAACGTTGAATGCACTTTTATACAATTATCTTTCATTAATGGTACAAGAAGTGTTTTATGTTATTATTAAAATAATAATTACTATAAATTACAGACTCAACTAAAATATACGGCTATGATTAATATGAATATGTGTATGCAGTAATACCGGTCGGTTTATTCAAGAGAATTTATGTTTTCATAATGTACATAATATATTGATTGACTTGCAATGTCATTGTTTGACCTTCAATTGAAGTAATTAGTATGATTTTTGATTTATTGGCACATAATTATTTCCTAATATAACTACAATGTTTTGTTTATTAATATTTCTCTTGCTAGAGACAACGGTCTGTAGCATTTTCAATATTTTATAATTTATTTACAAAATATTTCAATCTTTTGCATTATCAATGAGTTACAACTAACTGTATTTTCTCGGTCTTATATAACGATACGTAACCGAGACCAATAAAAATTTCGGTCTCGTGGGAATTCTGTTATAAATTTTGTTTTTTAATTTGATCGTAACAATTGTTATACCTATTAGTATTTTACTTAATTATAATTATTGATTTTAAAGTTTAAATCAAACTCAATTTTTGATTTTATTTCTACATTCAGTATTCGTACATTTATTAATAATAATTAAATACAAGTAATTATTTTTCTCTTAAAAAAACTAAGCTGAAAACAAAAAATGAAAATATTTAACGTCAGCCTCTAGAATCATAAATGTAATAAGTAGGTACTAATTATTATTGATAAGTCGCATAAATAATGTTGATACCTTCCCGTTAAAATTCAAGCAGTATCTTCTTTAGAAGATATCGCCAATCTTGTGTATCATTTACCTACTTAAATATTTTCTTTATTTTGTACATACATACATTTATTTGTACATAATGTACATAAATCAAGTACTAGCATGGTACCAATCTTGGCCGTTTTAAGAGCAAGGTATACATGGGATTGATGGCCTTTAGCTTATGCGTTTTTTTCCAGTAATGAATAAAGTAAAACCAGTAATGGACACTTGATATATATAATGATAAATACTGTGACATAAAAGTTATAAAGTAAAAAATAGTAAAATTTGAAGCAATGTAAAGCAGATGCTATGATAATATAATAATTAATAAATAAATTACACTAGTAATTAGTTTAAATGTCCACCATTTTGATATCTATTGGCTGATTGTCATCAAATTAAACTGTTTTACAGTTAACGGTCAATAGATTATGATTCAGTAATGGCAGTAAAAAAAATCAACAAATATTTATAATTTAGTACATTTAATTAAACAAGAATCCAACACTGAGGTGTGATCCAAGACTAGTTCTAGTCTTTATTTTCAAATACGAATTACTTTATAAACTATTGCCATTTTTTCAATATAGATTAACAAAAGTATTTTTTACAAAACCATTTAAACTATTTCTTACACAAAAAACTAACTGAAATAGATTTATTATCATCATAATTACAGATAATCATTCAAACCATTGCAAATAAATACATTAAGCAATAATGACACTTTCCGTTTAGGTTTTGAAAACGCACATTGTGACGTCGCACTAGTAACCTAGTTTTGAAATAATTTGCATTTTAAAAGGGTTCGAGTCACATGCATCTTTCAAATACTGTTTCTGATTTATGAAGGCTGTTTTTGTACTCTTAGAGATCTTTTGTTAGGTCTACATAAAGCGATTTAACTATCGTTTTGAGACATTATATTGTCTACTTGCATGATGGTTAAGAAAAGCACATGCATATTCATAGGCGTCTACAAAAATATATTTGAGGGACAATCAGCAACAACTAACAAATAAAATTAAACTTCGTTATAACGCTCTTGAGCGGATTGGGTCAAAAAACGCGTTATAAACGGGATAGCGCAATAGATGAAAAATAAATTAGAAATTGTTTTTTCCTACAAATATGTTAAATGTAGAATCATAATTTTATTATAATATAAAAGAAGAAATTTTTATCGATTTCTTGACGTTTTTAAAGTATAGAACGGAGAGCTGAACCCGGAATACGTTAAATCTTTTTGTTCCAAAAGTTTATTTTCGTCACATTTTTGTAAAATTACCTTTTTCCGGTAAAGAGAGTCTGGGAATGGTCAACACTTGCATAATAAATGTTGCGAAATTGATTTAAAGAATTTTGATAAAAGGTTTTCGGCGTCAACAAAAAAGGTATTAACAAACTTTTGCGTGTCATAAATGGAATCTGAGAGCGTTAAAAATGGGAATATTTGTATATTAATTTACGTATCGGAGTCGAGATCATGGCAAATGTGTGTAATAAACGGGATAGCGATATAAAAGAGAGCGTTATATCAAAGTTTCACTGTATTTTAAAACTGGGTTTATATATGTATAAGTTATTTAAACAAAAACCTTATTATACTCTAGGTAGGGGAAAAATGGAATAGAGGGGTTAAATAGGTAAGATGGTTTTTAATTTTTTCTTATATAAGATCTTGAAATTTGAATATACTGCTATCGAATAATAGAGGTTTTGGAGCCTGAAAGGAAGTGAACAAAATTTTTCTTGGATTTATCGAAGTTGAAATTATAGAGGTTCTACTGTATTAATTTTTTCATCTACTTTTCCAAGAATCACGTGACATTATAATGAAACAAAGAGCTACCCTCTTGACCACCTTTGCAGACGCCCATATACACACATTGCATTGAACGGAATGGCAAAGTAGAAGAAGAAGAAGAAATCTCTAAACCTGACAAGGCTTTCAATGCACATTGTAAATTAATGATGCTTGCTAACGATAATTTTTTTAATAGAAAATGGATATTGTGTTTAGTTTCTATTCGTATTTTCTAAGTATTTGCTGTTGTGTTTATGTAAGACTCGGTGGAAAATTATTATGGCCATTTAGGAAAGTGTTTTCTTAAGAAGTTTACACTTGAATGTGTGACTGTATTAAGTGGCTTGGAACAAAACAAGTCCTGTCATGAAATAATACCTACCGTTACTTCTGCCTCTTTGTAATTGTTAAAAATGTTTTGTTTTCTGTTACTGGTTATTCATATTAAAATAGAGTTTATTAGGTACGGTTTACTGAAAATATATGGTTTTATAATGCGGTAGTTCAGATAAATTATAAAACACGAGAAAATAATTGACATATTTCCTAGAAAATTCATATTCGTAGGTACGTAAGTAAATACATATTTATATAATTTTCTGAAAGTACGTAGACAAAAATATAATTTAAAAACGTAGAAGAGAAACCGTAAAAAGTCGTTTTTCAAAAAGATTTTTAAATTACCTACCGGAGGTCACTCAATATAGAGAGTTCAGTTACGTAATCCCAGTGATGTTTAGAACAATTTAGTAAAAACAAAGGTTTGAATTAACAAATAAGTTAGTACCAAACTTTGGTTTAAAATAAATGACCTTATAAATTTGAAGAGAGATAGAGAGCTAATTTATACCCTTGTAGGTTTCCATATCCTACAAAATAGTTCCTTCTCAAAATAACTACATTTTCACTTTTGACTACAGATTTTTATTATAAAGATTAAAAAACTAAATTCAATACTAACCAATTACTATTTGGTTCAAATTAAAATTGTATATTTGATTGACTCAAACAAATTTTGTTCATATGTGACTTCGGATTTTGGTTGAATTTGACTATGATAAGTAAACTCAACTTAATATTTTTACATTGTAGACACAGCTAACAGAATAAATTGGTTATCTAAAAATCTGATAAATTTTATATATAAAGTTTTTTATCAATAATAAGTGTACTGTTGTCATTATCTACTGTAATACATCATTTTTATTAAAGATGTATACACTTAAAAACCATGTATTATATATTCAGTTATAACTGGTAATAAATACGAAGAATACAAACAATAATATTACGAATTATTTCCTATATTTATTTTCTATTCACACGTACAAATAAATGGGACAAGCTATTGCCATAATTTCGATAATCAATAATTGATAATAAATTTATTACATTATTATTAAAAACATTCATTAATTCTTATGTCATATACTTAGACCGAAAAAACAAAACTTCAACATTGTGTCTTTTTGACAAGAGTGCAACAAACCTTATACGTTTTTAAATACGAACTGTATTTTACTTTTCAATTGCCAGCAAATGATTCATTTGCTGTTCCATTTTTATAACAAAATATCGTAAATGGATTATTTGAAAATTAATTTTCATCCTTTCACAAAGTTTGCTTAAGGACTTTCGAGTCATTCTCTTATATATATTTGATATGATAAAGAATTGTATACCAGGTTTAAGAGGTACTTGTATTTTGTGATTATAAATAAAGAGAAAACACTGCATTTTTTCTCATCTGTATTTAATATAAGACTTCACCTTTCAACTCTCCTATTTGTCATATTGATGATTTCTTTAAGCGGATATTAAATGACGATAAATCTTAAACATAGTGAAATTAACGTGAACACTTTTGTATTAATTGACAGGTAATATAAAATTGTAGTCATAATCATTATAGGTCGTATATATTTATAAGAATATGCGTTTGCAATAATATTGAATTTATGTGCTTTATTTGTATTTACTTTATTGCTAATTAAACATAAATTGTAATTGTTATTTTAGTATTAAATAAATTTTTATTAAAAATCAATTATGCATAATTATATCAACTTTATTTAGTGTTATTAAAAAATTGGTAATATGACCGTATATATAGTATGTGTTTAAAATTATTATTTATAAAAAAAATCTAAAATAAATAATAAGGTGTATGCGATAAAAATTTCAAAAATTTGAATTTAATTTTGAAGTATTAAAATACAATGGAACGAGAAGGTTCTCGGTTTCAGGTGAATTTTTTTATAAAACATATTTTTCTCATTTAAAACACATCTTATTAAATACACTATATTATTAATTTAAAGATTAATATTAAATAGTTAATTTAAGACTCTCGGCGAGACTTAAATTTGATATCGTCTCGGTCCCGTCTAAACCGAATGAGACCCAGAAATATCTCGTCTCAGCATCATCCATATTTATGGTATAAAAAATAAACATAATATCTAAATTCTTCTTATGATCACATAAATTAAAAATAAATTAATGAAAAGGGGAATTACGACAACAATAAACAATGAATAAATACATCGGATAATTTTATTAATCAATCTATACGCGTTAAACACGCTAATTGCATTTACTTTTGATTGTGTATGACGGAAAATGAAACTGTTCAACATAAAAACACCGCTTCTGAGACTAATTAGATACGGTTTGCTTTATGTGCAGTACGTTTTTTCCACACCTTGCGAGTAATTTGTTGTTTTATTGTTATTAACCCTTAAGTACGGAGAATATAAAACATTCATAATTATTTGAATCTTCTACCAACCATAATTTATTGGGTTGTTTGAAAACATCGTAGAGAATTTGAGGGTAAATTAGAACACGATTTTTATCTTTATTCAACGACCTTCTGTTGTACAATATAAGTATATAATAGTATGGAGATCATAATATTACATAATATGTATAAAATCAGTCATTAAAATAAACTATAAAATTAAAGAATAGAAAAAGTTATTTGGTAAAGTTCTTTGTAAATAGAATAGAATATAGTATAAGTTTTTTTAAAAGTAAATAAAATTACGTCATAATGTTCAAACGTTAGCAGAAAACAATCAGCTTACATTTTATAATTAAATGCATTCACATTACACATCGAGAATGATATTCTGCTGTAAAAAATATATCTTTGAAAAAACGAACGACAGTACTACCGGGTTAAACAAATAATTTTATTGCATATTTTTTACCAATGTCTAATGATAGCTTATTGTCTTCCTGATTCCTATTATTGTATAGTTTATATTCTCTCTTGGTATGTTAGTATACGTGTTGTTAACACTGTCAATTTAATTTGTTTGCAGTAGACGTTTTATAGCTGTCTGATGTTTCGCGTTGAATGAAAAATTCCTTTCATTTTATATTTTGTTTGAATATAAGAAATATAAAGAGAAAATATTTGTGTAATATTAATTAGTGGCGTCTGAATATAATTTTATTTATGTTACATCTCGCGATAATTGCTTTTCATTGTTAAATAATATACATGTATACTCGCAGAAACTAATTAACCATTTAAGGACTATCATTTATATTTAATTAGACGTTACAATATCTGTTATTTTTACTTTGTTATATTTACGTGCTTAATTTGTGAAATAGATACCTACAAAAATAAATATATATTTTTAAATAATTTATTTATTTTTTGTAACAATTATAATAAGAGTCAACTCTTGAACATAGATAGATACCTCGTATAGAACTCTGTATGTATGTTTACTGATATGTCAGTTTGCATATTTTAATATCTATTACAATTGTTATCAATATTTAGATATGTTACCGAATTAACCTGATGAACCTAGATAAATATTGTGATGTTTGATTCAGTAACTGACAAACCACTGGCGCATACTCATAGTCAATTACGGTAAGATACTCTTTAAGATATATCGTATCGAAGTTCAGTACACTATTCGCAACGATAGTCACGAGACAGTTGTAAAGTTAATGAATGGGTGAGATTGGATTTGAAAATAATTGTTCTTTGTACGATTGTAAGTATGCGATCTTCCATGTATATACAATTTGGTTCAATTGTTATTAGAGTACTATATTTTTGAGTAGTTTAAATTTTAATAAACTGCTCAAGTAGGGTAACTGACCAATTCAGGCTCGGTCACTAATGTGGCCATACTATAATGTATTTTGTTATATAAAAAGACTTTTGATGTAATCAATTTTATAGGCCACAGCCAAGTATTTTTACAATACAAAATACATTTTAGTGTGGCCACATTAGTGATCAGGCAAAAATTGATCATTTCACCTTATATAAAAATAATGTTGCAGCAACTCATTTATACAAGTTAGCCACCAGCAGTCACTACACGAATAAAATAGCGCATTAACTTATAAAAAGCTGAAAAATTGGTAATTTTTGAGTCGGAAGAAGGCTAAGCTGAACCTCGAAAAAACACAACTTAAACCAAAACCAAAATTTTCTTTATTCTCATAAATGATTTAGGCTTGGTGTGTCAAAATTTAACAATGCATCGAGAAATGCATTTTAATTAAAAAAAAAAACAGTTTATATTTATTAATATATGCAAAGATTGTAAATAGACTTTTATATACCTTAAATTGATAGCTAATGCATGTGACGCCGATTTATATATAGGTATAATCATATTTTTCAAATTCTACTTCAGTGTCTTATTTTGTACATTAATTAGGATTACTATTTAACCAGAATTAACTACTCTCATGAATTTATTAAATATCAAAAGTACAACCCTAAAGTATTTAAGGTACAAAAATTATTATTAAATTTGTCCCCTCTCTACTGTAACATATACCATATAATAATAATATAGATTCTTATGCAAATTCATCTTGTACAACATGAAGTTGATTCATGCTCCTCGGCAGGACCAGCTTCCTGCTGCAAACGATGTCTACCCCGCACACCCACACTCTCCCGTCACACCCCCACCCACGACGTGGATGCTGTAACAACGAGGTAGAGCTGATTACTTGTTTACTAAGATTATTTACATCGGATATTGATTCTGAACTGTTTATATTATACGTACACTGGAGAGGGATTAATCCCGTTTAAAACTTGTATATGTTTAACACGTCGAGCGCCAAAAACGTGTATGTATTTATAAGCGGCTGCTTAACAATTTGACTTGGTCATTATCGTTTATGAACGATTTTGTGCATGCTTCTTTTTTCTTCTATTTTGGAATCGACTAATTTCTGATTTCAGTTAAAACAAAACTATTTCACAATTTTTTACTTTCTGAACTTTTTAAACGTAGTATTACAATTATTGAAACATCAGTTCTAATAAATAGTTCAGTTAAATTTTGAATGCCACAATTAATAAATAACACAGGCTGACATCATATTGTTGTTTCTACTTGAATAGGTAATTTCGGAGGTTTTTTGTGTGCTGAAATCGAATTCGTTATCCAAATTGCTCCATTACGTTACGTTTTTGAGATAACCTAATCGATTTTGGCAATTTTTAAGAATTTATTACCAAATGGTATTTTTTTCTAAATTTTCATTCACAGTAAGAAGTAGTTCTATCTTTCCTATTTAAAATTAATTTTTACTTTTTACTGTACGATTTTTTTTCACCGAGATATACTAGTTTCAAAATATGATAGTTTTATTAATAGAGTAGACACAACACAATGGACTTTACTGTCTACATTAAATATAATAATATCTTCAAACTAGTATATTAAGGCAAAAAAAATCGTACAGTAAAAAGTAAAAAATCTTTTTAAAAAGGAAAGATAGTACTATTTCCTACCGTGAACGAAAACATAAAAAAAACTTGGTAATACATTCTTAAACATTTCAAAAATCGTCATTTTGGCGACACAGGTTAGATTATCTAAAAAAACTGACGTGATGGAGAAATTTGGCCAACGGATTCAGTTTCAGCTCGCCAAAAACCTCAAAAATCACTTATTGAAGTAGAGACAACAGAACAGAATTTGTGTAATTTATCGATCGAACTATCGGTCAAATTTTAATTAATTTTATTTTCCCATCGCTAAATTCAAACTACACTATTAATTTGTTAATGTAACAGAATATAAAATATAACATGTGTATGGAAAAAATATAAACATTTTAATGTGATGTATAAGATGTATAATATGTACAAGAGTAAATCCAAAACCCAAATATTTCTTAGAAAAATACATATATACATTCTTATGGTGTTATAACTAAAAATAAAATATAATCACATTTTAATAACACCATTCCAGGTATACAATTTAAAAATGTAATCTTAATTATAATATAATTAACACCTTTCATATAAATATTTACATCCCGTATTAAATCAAATAAAAAACTCGTCCTAAGGCAAACGAATCAAGAAACAGTTTTTTTTTTAATATTATAAACTTATATCTAAGGACCACCAAGAACAAGTACTTCATGTAACTTGTCCGCTGATAATTTTGATTGAAATGACAGTTGGGTAGATATATCTCGTTACTCAGCCTTCCTCTTATAGCGTACAGTGGTATTATATCGATTAAATCTTTTTGTATCGGAGTCTGTGACCGAAATGTCATACATAACGTAGAACAGAAGCTGGATGTAAATATGGGTGCGCTAGATTTTAAATACGAGGACACAAAAAATCTTGGAATAGTTTATTGATGATGGAGTAACTCATTAAAAATATATTTCCATGTTGTCAGAGTAGGTGCTTGTATCTGATAGGTATATCTATCGGATGTCCAGGTATCGTATTATTTTAGATATAATAGTGTTATTAATTTCTGACCAGTTTTTTGCATAGGTTTCGTGTTTGGTAATACTTAAAATGTTTTTAGTATTTTTATTAAATATACATGTAATTTTTGATTGCGTGATGATGAAAATATTAGTTATATTTCGATTCTTGATGTAGTATAAAATTTGATACTGTTGTAAATGGTAACTACGGTGTCAAAATCTTCAAGATCGATTTAATAAAAAAATGTATAAATACCGTCAAAAACAATAACTAATATTTTGTAAAAGTATTATCTATATACAAGTGAGTCATATCAAGTGGAACAAACTTGAACAGTTGATCGAGAAAAATATTTTAAGCAAAAAAGTTCATATGAACAGACCCCCAAAGAGTTTGTCTGAAAAAGTTTTTATATAATATTTGGAGAACCCATTGTGATACAGTTATAAAATTTTATAATCAGTTTAGTATCAATATCTGTTATCGATTTCCAGTATCAATCAATGATTATTTAGACCAGAGATGTGTGGGCTCAACGAATCCTATGATTTTTATCTAGTTTTTTTTGTTCATAAATTTTTTTCCCAAGTAGGGGTCTGTAGCTCTCTCACGAAGAATTTCCGGACACATGTTCATATGAACTTTTTTTCTTGAAAGTATTATTCTCTATCAAGTGTTCAAGTTTGTTCCACCTGATATGATTCATCCTGTATATCATTACAAGAAGTAGTAGTGCCGTATGCATAACATTACACCTTAGCAGTAGCAGAAAAATCAATATAACGTACAAACTATTGTGCATATAACATGTTCTGCAGTGTGTGTGTTGTATATAGAACGTGCTAGTCATTGTTATGAATGCTGTCAATATATACCACTACCACTACCCCCTTATGTAACACACACGGTGTGTGTATGTGTGTGTGGGTGTGTGATGCTTTCATTTGGTAAAGTGGTTGTGTTGGTATTGAAAGTCTAGGATTGTTATTTTTATTTTGTTTATTAGGTAGTTATGGATGAGTGTAGTATAGAATGCATTTTTATTGAAAATATAATTTATTACATATGTACATATTATATACTATTAGTGTTTCTTCTTGAGAACTTTCGAGAAAAGGCAGAATTCTATATCTATTATTTGCAGACCCGGCAACAGAAATGTTGGGGTTCTTTGCTTTCGTCAATTTTAATAGAGGCGCAAAAAATAGATGCTTCATTAAAAAAGTTTTCTATATAAAAAACTGAAAAAATATTAAAACATGTCTTAGATTAGGTTACCATAATAATGTCAGACTTTTTTATTTTATACTCTTAACCATTCAAAAATTTTTACCAACCATATGTTTGAGGCCCCCCTTTTACCTCAAAACCCTACGTAGTTACCTAATTTCCCTCGCGAGATCCCTAGCTAGGTCCCCATGAGTTTCGTTGTACCACTTGCCCCCTTTTGTCGCTTGGCCTGCTTATTTATTGAGGAATTAAGTTGAAATGTATTTTATAAAATAATCCATGATTCAATTTCAAATTATTTAGAACACAAACTAGGCATGCTTATTTCTTATAGTACTCAAAAAATAGAAAAATTACCACTACTCAAAAATTCAAATAAAGTTGTCGTCTATAAAAAAATATCAAAATATGAAAATGGAAGTAAAATTAAAAAAACTTCCATTTTTTGTATTGAGATTTTCAAATTGATAAATAAATAATAAACAGTGAAAACTACTGGAAAAACGGAAAAACTGTGGTTTCTAGTCACTTAAACTAAAAATATACACCTTAACCACAATAAAACAATGTCACTCGACACGTGTTTCGACTTCACAAGAAGTCTTCATCAGGAGCCTAACAGTTCCAGACTCCTGGAGTCTGGAACTGTTTTATTGTGGTTAAGGTGTATATTTTTAGTTTAAGTGAAAACTGACGGTGAATGTGATTTAGAATTGCATTATAAACTAAATATACATATAGACGAAATTTAATATATGTAGGGGAGATACTCAAAACATATCTAATTATTTGATATATATGATAGGTAGGTAGGTACCACTTATGTACATCAATCCGTTTCATCACACCCACTGTCCTTATCAATGCGAATGGTGTCAACAATTACTTTTTTTAAAATATGTTATTTAACTATTTTCTATTATTAGAAACATATTTGTACAACGTAGTTGATTTTTTAAATATATAATATTTGTAGTTTTAATAAAAAATTGTGACAATCTTAAATGTCCGTTTCATCGCGTATCTCCCCTATATTAGTATACCTAATATGTGCATTTCTATTTTTCCAGCCATATTGGAAGTGAGATGGTACCGCCCCAAATATTATTTCAAGCAAGATTCACTTTGTATACTACCTACACTGAATGTAAAGAATAAAATAATAATAAAAATATATGAAAGATACCTGTACATACAAAGCACTTTATCAGACATGCATCATATGCAAAATAACTTAACTGTATCGATTTTTTAACGCTAAGAACACCTACAACAACAGCAACAAACTTAAAAAAATATAAAAAATCAGGCACCTTCCGATAGTAGGTGTCCGTGTTCGCACAGCTGGATCACGCAGGGGGTAGAAGGGGGTTACAACGTTGTACCCCCACCCCACCCCTCATCATATGGCCGCCTACGAGCGAACGAACGCCGCTGGTGACGGACAAGCAGCACAGCGCGGTGGCAGTGGTGTTGGGCGGCGCGGGGCGAGAGGCGGCAGATACCGGGGGTGATTAATGGATCCCGCGATGGGTTCGTTTCGTAGCGTGTAGAGCTTTAGACATGTCTCTCTCATCGGGATCCGCGCGCCTGCAGCTTGCCGCTACCCTCGTCCTTACTTGATCTCAACCAGTGAGTTTGTCTCTTAAAGTAGATTGTGCACAAGTAGAATGTACTTTTCATATTGTATTGTTATCGAGAAACGTAAATTATGGAAAATAATTTTTTTTATGAATTGTTTATATTTATTATTTATGGTGTGTTCCATAAAGCAAAAATAATTACTTAATCGCCCATTGACAAACTATGATTAACGTTTATAAGTTAATATAAATGTATTAAACAAGGTTTAATTTAAAAACGGACTATTAACTAATTGTTAATAATTTTGTTTTATCAAATCAACATTACTTTTTATCGTATTTCAATAAAGAATGTTATATACTCGTAAATGAAATAAAGTTTTGAGATATCGAAGTTCATTAAAATACAGCATGTGCATATAAAAATGTGTTATTTTTTGCAAAATATTTATGAAGATCTTGAGGCTTCCGCGGTGATTTTGATAAGGATCTTGGCTTCTGGGTATAAACCACGTCGGTTTGATCGTGTTATCGGCCAACGTTTCGTCACACATTGCAATGGACATCTTCTGGGCTTTTCTAAAAGTGCACTTTTAGAAAAGCCACTGCAATGTGTGACGAAACATTGACCGATAACACGACCAAACCGACGCGGCTTACACCCAGAAGTCAAGATCCTTGTTTAGGAAAATCTTTGGCATATGCATGCGTATCGGTACAATTTTGGCTGGCGTTATGACTAAAAAAACTATGTAAGTTTTATGTTATTTATAAGTAAAATATTACTACAATAATCGAAATTTTGGTGTAAAAATGTAAACCTCAATAACTTGAATTCTATAATAATCAATGCCATAGTAATTATAATAATGATTTATTTCGTGATCTGCAATGCAGTGTAAATAACTAGAATTTACAATAATAATTTTAGAAAGATGGTACTTATTCATAAATAAAATAAAATCAAATGGAAAAAATAAATGCAAAAAAACCTTATCGATACTGTAATTTGTTTTTTGTTTAAAGATTTTTTAAATATTTATATAATTTGGTTCATAGGATCTTTCTGTACCACAATGAGGATTAGTTCGTAGTGGGGGTAAGTTATGATCAAATGAAATTAACATAGTTGTCTTTAGGACTCTGATAGCATTGTTATTGAAACACGTGTTAGTCCAAACTTACAATTTTTATGGTTAGAGGATTTGTATTTGATAAGTCATAACCATGTTTTTGTCTGTTGTTTGTTATTATGGTTGTATTTATTAATATCAAATAAAAAGTAATATTTTCATGCAAAAATTTCACATCCCATGATATCAAACAGAGTCAAGATGTCCATTTGTCTGAACAATTATCTGAATTTCCCCAGAAAATAAATAAAGCTAGGGTATCTTTAAGTATATGTACGATATATTACTATATAACCATTATTAAGAAAATTTTACAGGATACCTACGACAAAAACCGATACGGCTAGAGAATATGGTATTTGTAAAATCAAGCGTTTTTGAGATACTTTGAGAACAAATTTGACTCCCTATTATTGGAAAATTTAATGGCTTATTATTTCTATTCTAACTCAAAACACAATTTTAAAGATTACGACCTATTAGAATATTTAAACTTAATATTATAAAAAAGCACCTGTATGATTTAAAATTTTTATTCCAGATATGCATTGGGTTCTACCCATTCTACATGGTGTTACAATCTTTGCCAAAAGAGCGTTGTGTTGTTGAACACTGGTTGCCTCGCATTGTGCGTGGCTCCCCCAAACTGCAGCCACATTATTAGACGCCCCCAGTCGTACCCACTCCCACCACCTACCCAAACACCCCCACCCGTAGTGAGCTACATGAATGTTCACTCTTTCAAATTATTTTTTGTGTACAATTATTCTGATATGAAATTTCTAATGTGCGGCCAAAAGATAATTAGCTATACTTTTTGTGTTGGAAATGTTGTCTATGAAAAATAGCTTTCCAGATAGGTTACCGAGATAGTGTTAAGGAAGGTTATGGAATACAAAAGGGGACACAAAATATCATTAATAATGAAATCTTGTGCAGAATTTAAAAAAATATATTTTCTTGTCTTTTTTAAAATGTCTTTGTAATTTTCTTATTAAAATTTTAATAGAAAAAAATGTTATCTTGTAATTTAAAATTCAAAGAAGGCTAAGTATAATACCAATATACATTATAATATGTATAATATATTGTATATATATTTTTTATAAGTAATTGACCGAAATCCATATTTTCTGACAAATAAGAATGGAAAATTAATAAAATAAGAAAATCAACAGACTGTAGAATTTAACTGTTCATATTACGATCAACTAAAAAAATTTTTGTGAATTTTTAACATCTTCAGTTTGGTCACAAACACCAAAAGAGGTAAAAAAAATGTAAAAAGTAGGATACTTTAAATTGTTTTACAACTTTACTTATTTAGTTCTGACATTTGAGAATTTGAATTTAAATATTTGAAAAACATTTATTTGTGACAATTAGCTCAATTATAATACTCTACGGAAGTATAGTAAATTATTTTAAAATCATTAGTTATTGAGTATCATTTTTACTGCAATCTTTAATACTAATGGTTTTAGATCACTCTTCAATTTTGCGAGTAAAATATATAATAGTTACGAGTTTGTCGCAGTATAAAAAAAAACAATAAAAAATATTTGCATATATCTGAAATAACATTGATTTCTTTATTTTCCGTAAATAATTCTACACCTTTTATAAGTATGAATAGCGAAAATTATATTATATTTTCGAAAATAATAATTTTGCTCTCTCTACCCCTTTTCATATATATGATAGGTGTGAACATAAAGATATTATATACATCTAGGGTCGCGTAAGCTCTTCCAGTTGACCAACGGTCATCGCATGTCTCTAGAGATGATCGTGTTAGAGCAACTCAACTGTTAGTTCATTAACGCCCCTTTATCCACTTCATGCCTATGCACCTTGAATACAGAATTTCCTTGCATTGCTTACAGATACGTACTACGTTGCTATGAATAATAACATTAAAGTAATATTAGGAAATCAATTTATATTTTAACTTATAATTTTTTAGACAAAAATTGAAAAAAGTATTAAGCACTCACACTAATTGACTTAGTGTTTATTAACTAAAAAATATAAATATACATTTAGTTATATTTAAAAATTAATATTTTCCAAGAACTTACTAGTGTGCTTAAAATAGCTATGTGTGCATTTTTGTACTTTTAGAACTAATCCTAATAGCATAAATACTTGCGCAGTAACCAATTCTCGCCGGGGGAAGGTTGTTATTTTTCTAAGAATGGGAAGGAGTTCACCTAAAAAACCTTCTAGTTCTAAGGGTTCCGTAGAAACATACTGTTCTGATTGATTTTTTTCTAAAATACATGACTTGAAATATTTCGTTGTGTGAATTGACATGCAAGTCTTGAGGCTTCCGCAGTGATCTTGATATGGATCTTGGCTTCTGGGTATAAGCCGCGTCGGTTTGTTCGTGTTATCTGTGCACTTTTAGAAAAGCCCAAAAGATGTCCACTGCAATGTGCGACGAAACGTTGGCCGATAGCACGACCAAACCGACGCGGCTTGCACCTCAAAGCTATAAGATCCACCTGTGAACTGACAATCTCTGTAAAAAGTGTATTTTTCCTCTACTTCTATATACAAGAATTAACTTGAAACTTCGTTACACTTTAAATTGAACTATAACACAGCCACACAAAAAAAGTGTGCCAAACCAAAAAAGCGACCTATATGGCATTGTAGTAATGGTCGAGTATAGTCGAAATCCAAATTTTTGGAATTTTCTGCTTATCAATTTTTTTAGTTGTTTGAACTTTAAACCCAAAATTCAAGCTCAAATTAAAAAAATGTGAATTCCGACTATGCTTGACCAATACTACAATGCTATGTAGGCCGCTTTTTTAGTATCGTACACTTTTTTTGTGTGGCTGTGTAATTGTTTGAAGTTTAACCATTTAGGCTTATATTAATAGTATGAGTATGGTAGTTACATTTAAATATTTAAACTTATGAGCCAGTTACAAGCACATAACCTTAAACTACCGTCTAGTGGTAGGAAAAAGTCCAAGGGGAAAATATACGTTTAGAGAGATTGTACTATACCTACATTAAATAATAATAATAATAATAATATTTATTTCATATACTGTAGTACAGTGTAAAATAAGTCAAATGAAAGAAAAAAAAAACAAAATTCACAAAATAAATACTAAATAATTTTACATTCAAAATATTCTTTCATATTATAATAGTTCATACGCAACAATAATTCTTTTAATTGTTTTTTAAAGTCTTTTTCACTTAACATTTTTAAATAGTTTGGTAAGTGATTATAAATTTTAATCATTTGGTTTAGTGGGCCATTTTTCACGACACTTAATGTTGAAAAATTACATACAAAAATATCTTTATTTCTTGTTGCGTACTCATGTTTAAAATTATTATTTTGAAAGAACTGTTTGTTTTTGTTTAGAAAACAAGAACATTCATATATATATAGATCGTAGATTGTTAAAAATCTCATTTCTTTAAAAATTGTACGGCATGATGTTGTAGGTGATACGTTCATCATTGCTCTTAAACATCTCTTTTGCATCAAGAATATATGGCTTCTTATATAAAATAACACAATATAATGACCTCAATAAGAACTTCCATCAGATTACATATCATCTTTATCCACTATATATTATAAATGTTAACCACAGGACATATTTAAATACAGATTTGTTATAGTGTACATATAAAAATATAATAACGGATAATAGTTTTCTTCAGTTACAGTGTTAATATTTCCACATTATACAGAAGTAACAAATTGCATTTTAAATAATTCATGTGCGGTATATTTTGTCTTGAAAACTCTTGATACATATTAATAATAATAACACTATTGCATTATATAAGATCATTAGAAACGTATGCAGTCAAAGGATATTAAACGTCTGCTGCTGCAACCAAACGATGATTAATTCTGTATAACACTGCATAATTTATATTTGCATTTACAGTTTTATGCAAGCTTGATGCTTCGTCTGATTATACGTTTGTTACACGGAGAGTGTTTTTATAAGTAATGTATTTTATGTTTAAATACCGATTTTAAATTACAAAGACTACTTGTTTTCAGGAAGCCTTCTTGTCATATAAACATATAGAATTGGCAGTACCTAATAGAAACTATACATAATATAATGTAATATTTTATACCATATATTATGGAACATATCACATATCCATAGATAAAATAATAAAAATTATACACTGGTATATACATATATGTATTATGTATATTATAGCACTCAAAAAGATAATACTATATCTGAAGAATTTTTAGATCTATTACTAACCCATGTAAATATTTTCTTATTTAATTCCTTCAATTGATCTGTACCTAATGAATTAAATCAAAATAACTAACTTTATAAACGAACGAAGTAGGAATAGTAAGGTTTTTTTATATAACATACTTTGGTTATATTTTATATTTATAGTGTTCTGGATACAGTTTTGGTATTTTATGCTAGGGTGTTTAGGGGGTGGGGTGTCTCTATTTTAAACTGATGATGATAAACTGGTTGACTCTCAATATAGCTATCATAAATAATCTCAGTGTTTTATTTTGTTCTAAAACAGTCAACTTTTTTAAATTTCTTATCTTATTAACATTAAGGAGAACTTTCTCCATTATAAATAGATAGATAGATGATTTAGTAAAAAAAATATACGTCGTACATAGAATATGTCAACATAAAACAGAAAAAAATATAGAATATTGATTAATAGATAATAGAATATTTTACATTATATTTAAATTCATTTTTACAAACATTAAATAAGTTACTTTCAAAATGTTTGAAAATTATGAATTACAGCTTAAAATTATTTAGGGGGATAGATAGAGGATATTCTTATTTTGTCTTATATAGAGAAGGACGGGTTCCAAAATTGACAAAAATGTGCTTATGTAATACTTGAATGACTCTATGTACTATCGCCTTCAGAAGTCGTCTGCCAGAATCGCTTACAACAGATTCAAAAATAGAAAGACAAACTTCATCGGTTATCTTTTTCTAGGGCGGAGCATATATAGTTATGTCATTTTAAATAAAAACAGAAATATACATCCATTTCATTAATTATTTTTATATCAAGTTTAACATATTTAAATACCAAAATTCGGAAAATCAAATACTTATTGCTACAAAATTTACGTATGAAATTTTCAATAGATTACATAATAATTTAATCGCACAAATATATATGCGTACTATAAACGAAGAGTTCTTCTTTATCCAGCAAATTAGTTTCAAAATATCTGTCTATGTTTGGTACATGGAGAAATGATTTAAATATTATAATAATAAAATGGGAGGGGCCTACTAAGTTTGCGATAAACGAATATGAATGGAAATTGGAAGACCACTTCTGCATGCGATTCTACAGTACATAACATCCCCCTTTTTATTTACATTGATATAAAAATAAAAGAATCGACAAATATTAGAGATGATAATTTTGATTTCTGAACAAGGCATTCATAAATATGTAAGTTATAAAGTTAAATAAATAAACCATTTATTTCAGTTTCTTATGAATTATTTCATCGTTAATTAAGTCAAATTTAATTGTAAGTTCTAATATAAAGTTTTGTATAATATGCATTAAATCATTAAGGAGTTAATCTGATTTGGTTACATGTTTAATAGATAGACTGTTGTTTGAGAAATAACATTAAAAAAAACACAAATTTAACAAAAGTTGATTAACAATGACTTTAATATCATTTCTTATATAAATAATAAAAGATAAATTACAAATCTTATATCGTCTATGTAATATATTTATTGATTTTAATAAAAATTATGGGCGTGTATAGAAGCATATTAAAATTTATAATAAAATTTTAGACTCATTTGTTGGAGATGAAGCGAAACTAATCCTTAAATATCAAATTAAAATTGAGATTCTGTACATATATGTATGTATAGCAGTGCAAAAGTTTAATATAACTTGCTTTATATGCTAATAAAAAATTAAATTAGAGCAGCTAAAATATTACATAAACTTGTATAAGTATTCTTACTAGACTGCATTGTATATAACATAATATAAAATATTGCCAATACGAGTCTTTTAAGAAATAACCTCTTAATGACCCGTTTATATATCGATCTATTTCCTAATAATATGAGATTCAATCGCCTAACGTTAATTATTCTCAGATGGTTTTTAAATTAGAATAACACGTACTGAAATCCACTTTTTACGTTTACTGTTTTTTTTTTTAATTTAAGGAACCCTCTTCTCAAAATTTGATATAATTTTTTAGAAACATTAATTAGATTAAAATTTAACCTCATTTTTCTCGAAACTACTTTTTTCAATTGATACTCACGATATCTAAAAAAAATTTTATTAAATTGATTTAAAATTTTGTATATTACCTTTTATGGTTATTGAAATAAAAAAAGAGATTTAAGATATCGCCATTTTGTTATTCTTTTTTTCATTTTTTATTTCTATAAGATAAACACTGTCATATTAATTAAGAAACCTTTTGAATGATTTGATTTAGAACATCAGAACAGCTGGTGCACAAATATGTCTTAAAAATCGTATTATAGATTAGAATATTTACTTACCTTAAACATGTGTATTATAGGCTTTTATAACCAAAATTTCTTAAGAATAAAAATTTAAAAAAATACTCACTTACCAGTATCTAATAACCACTCTCTGTTCAACAAGACTTATATTAAAGTATAATTTATATACACACCGATAGCACTCTAGTAAAGTTATCACTATCACTCTAGGGTAGTGGCGGCAGATACTAGATTGGCAGGTAATCAGTCCATGTGCTAGCGCGGGTTTGTAGCGGGACTAGGGAGGGGGAGGGGGCACAGCGCCGAGCGGTGGATCAGAGCCCCACACGTACGAGCCGCGTCCTGCATTTTAATATCCTTTGTTCTTTATAGAATGATGTGTTTAATAGCACTAAAACGTAGCCCGACCAATCTCTGGCTGTTGATAGAATAGACCCTCCTGTTGGATGTGGAATACACAAACTCGTTTTGTAATATTGATTTAGTTTGGGTTTTTTAATTTCAGTTTTGGTGGATCCAACGAGAATTTATATTTTTGTGTGGAAATGTATTTAAGGATGTTCATGACTTTGAATCTATTTTTAAAATATTTTTAGTAAATATACATACTTGATGAAAATATACTTTAAAAAAATTATTTGTTGGCATTTAAAAGTATATTTAATTAATTTAACTGCCCTGACTGCGTGTCCTAAAGTAGATAATTTAGGTATCACTCGAAAGGTATAAGCTTATTGGCATAGACTGGGATCAATATTGAAAAAGCAACATTGGCAACCCAATATTGGACTAAGCTTGGACCCATCATCAAGGCTGGCATTTCTTACATGGTAACTTCAAGGGAACTATCAGATAGATTTGATACCTCATTTGAAAGTGCTTGTAAGCTTGCAAATTTTGTTAGTTCGTTTATAATACCGGACATTAATATAAAACATTTTTCAACTCCTAATAGAGTAAATTACAACAATTGTCATCAATATAGTATTGTGGAATGATGCTCCAGTTAGTCTATCGGGGCTATTTGCTAGTTTATTTATTAATAAATTTAAAAAGTTAAATTCAACTCGTGCCAGTATAAGTAGTACTTTATAAATATATTCTTTGTTTTGTGGGGTATATAGCTTTGATATCTTATATAATTGTATATAAAAAATTATACTTACCATTATTTGTCGTTAATCCGCCATTTAACTTATAATTTCTCCAAGAAAAAACAGAGTAAAATTTATAATTGTATAGCAAATATTAGATAAATAATTCTTTTTTTATTCATTAAAATTAATACACAGATTTCAATATTCAAAAAACGTCCATAAAATTAAGCAAATAAAAACAAAATACATAAAGTTATTCTCTTAAAAAAATTACCATTAAAAAATCATCGAAATAAAAATATACAATGAAGTCCTCTTCAAATAAAAGAAGTAGATAGACGATTTTTCATTCTCTAATCAAGCAAATAAACAAAACTGTCATGGGTGATATTCGTGTAGTAGGGAAGTCCAGACCCTAACCGCATTCGTCATACACAGTAGACTGTGTACGGGAGATGTAAGCACATTTGGTTTGTAGCACATATACACCTCTTTTACACGTACTGTGTATAGGGTGAGCACAAAATATTAAATAGCACTTAAAAAGAATGCTGGAAAATAAAGAAAAAATTTGAAGGGTTTGATTTGAGCATAAATTTTTAATAGTTTTCAGTTACGATTCCGATTCTACAAAAACATCAATTCTAGGCTCAATTCCAGTTTTTAAAAACAATGTTTTGAGAACTGATGTGCAAATTAATTATGAAAATATTTTATATATTTATTTGAAAAAAATGTTATTAAAGCATATTTGCATACATCTGATATAAGATTGATTTCTATATATTACGTTATTGTTAAGTTTTACATTCTGTATTTCTTTCGAATATTTCCACTACACTTCTACCTTACAAACTAATTGATTATGTATAGGGTTGCATGCCGAGATAATACTTTTCTTGGTTTCAAGACGATACAATCTGAAATTTTAACGAAATGATATTAACTTCATTTATAAGTCTCGTCGAGAATGGAGGTTATAAAAGAATAAAAGGAAATATTAAAAATATACTATTTGATATTATTTTTTAAATAAATAATTAAAATAATATAAAAAACATATTTTTTATAAGAAAATTCATACGAGACCGAGATTTTTCGTCTTGTCTTGGTTTCAGCCATATGTACTAAATGAGACGAAACAGGTATAATTTTTTTCATGGCGAACCTGAGACCAAATGGTTTCAATTTTTACGAGACGAGACTTCAGTTCCAAAATCCGAGTTGAGACGAGACATACCTGACTTTTGTCTCGTTTCTTCTCATATGCAGCCTTAGCTAAGTATAAACTATAAATTATACATAAGAACTTTTATACATAAGTTATCTCATTTACTATTTAAAGATGCAATGTTTCTATTCCACCATCCGCTAGAGTAGATCGCCTACGGGAGTTACTAGCACATTGACTGTAGTAGGCTGTGAGTCTCTACCACCCTCGATCCGTTGATTCTGTAACCAATAAGCGCCTGGAATGCGGAATACAGTGCAGATGCGAACAGCCCGATTGAGATGTGCTACGTTAGAATTTAATTGTATTAAATAAGCCAGTCAGTCAGATTAAATGATGATTAATAGGAAAAAACCGATCGATTTAACTCGAATGGAATTTAGAGGTTTATTTTTAACATTTCATTTTGTGCATTCCTGATGAAAGTGTGCTATTATTTGGACATTTTTCATTTTGTAGGAATATAAAGAAAATTGTCTGTGAGTTAGTTCATTTTTAAATGCATTTATTAATTGAGTTATATATCCATATATGGAAAAATAGTTATTTTTTTATCCATGCTTTAGCATCTTATGAAAATATTAACTAATAAATAAAAAAAATTAAAACATTGACTTAAAAAAACATAAAAACACAATGAAAAGTATACCTACCTAATAATTAAATTTAACAGTTTTTGAAGTCGGTTTTTTATTGGCCTGGTACTTACTTCAAAAACTGTTAAATTTAATTATTATGTACTTTTCAGTGCTTTTATTTTTTCCTTTCTAAGTGGCATATCTAACATGGTCAGATACTGATGAAATATATATGGAACTACCTCGGTAGTATGATAAAATTTAAATGGTACTCCCTCAGGAATATATTTCAAATAAAAAAAACGTTCGAATCGGTGCATATTTATTGGAGTCATGCCCGAACAAAAAATATATATCGATTGAATTGATAACCTCTTCCTTTCTTGAAGTCGGTTAAAAATAGGTTAGTTTTTTATTTATCAACAGTATTCAAGCCTAAAGGCGAAAAAAATTTTTTTTGATTTATGTCGACAACGTAACCTACAAAAATCCGAAAAATATAAAATAATAAGAAAACACCAGTATTGCCATTTTAGTTCATAATATTTTTGAGCCTGTGAAAGGGCATAACCCTTATATATGAACTACAATTTCAATTTAGCGACGATAATATTAGAATAAAGTTACAAAAAAATAGAAGTAGAGATTCCACTGATAAGTAAAAATTTAAGATGTTTTTTTTTATGTCCTTTAAAACATTAGTTTTGAGGTTTACACCTATTGGTCAACACACCGTCAATATGTCTAGTTAATATTCTATTTTAACATTAATCAACTATCCATAAATGCATGTGTATAATAATATTATGAAATTAACATGTGTTTTATGTCATACATTGTTATTAAACAATAAACATGCATAATGACACATTTTCTGTCACTTACTTTAAACTATTTCCATATTATTGACAACTGCACACTTATCAATATGTTTTTTCTCAACCGTTACAATCTTATTCATTTTCTCTTCTTTAAATGATAAACATATCTTAGAATGAAATATCTTTTTAAGAATATCAATGCCTTTTATTTTATATTTGATATCTGTAAAATTTATAAAAGTATGCAACATAACAAAATATGTAAATTAATAATTGATTATTTTATTTAAACAAATTAACATCGCGGTTCAGCAGACTACCAAGCAAAGTGTATTTTCTTAAGTAAATAATTAGTATAAAGTGAATAAATTGAACGATTCTTTATTTTATAACTTTTGTTTCATATATTTATCTTTTTTTAATCTTCTCAAGTGTTCATCACTGGGTATTCATTACTGGTTTTAACTATAATTTAAAAAACTATATTTGCGGACTTTGGTAATTAAATTGATTTATTAAAGTAGTAGTTGTCTTATTAATAATATAAATTCATAATAATTACAAAAAGAAGCCCATAAATCCCAAAAAACAATACACCTTGTTCTTAAAGCGTTCAAAACTGGTGCTAGCAGTACATATGGAATAAGGATTGTCTTGTTTGTATTGATTTAATTTTTTAAATTAAATAATACTATACGACTGGTTCTAGACCTTTTAAGACAGCTCCTGTAGATATTGGTTAACAAATAAAAGTACATGTTAATATTCATGTCGTATTTAATATCAATAACCTTAAAGCTAATAATAAAATACAGCAAAAATTGATCAGTGACCTTAATAATATAATATTTCAGATCCATAGTACTAGCGTTCATTGCGGGTATGTAAGCGACTCCATCAGATCAAAGATAATTCCCGAGTAGACTGTTTGTTTCAATTGAGTGTGTGTGTGTATGTGTGGTGTAAGTGTGTGTGTATACGTGTGCGTGTGAGTGTATGTGGGCTGCTCAAACTGAAACTAATCAATGATTATTGTTCGACTTGTGTATGAGAATTATTATTTGGTGTCTTTGATGGAAGCCGCCCGACGAACTTTGTAGTTTTTTATGATTAGCGAATTTTGCCGATGTAAATGTATGTGTGTACATTTTGTTACGTATTCCGTTTTGTTGTTGATTAATAGTAAATAGTGTTATTGATTTTTATGGTTATTAATTTTGGTGGTGGGTATCTACATTTGTTAAATTAGTACCAATCAAAAATTGGTTATTAATTAAATTAATAACATTATACAGGATGAGTAATATCAGATGGAACAAACTTGAACAGTCTATCGAGAAAAATATATCAAGCAAAAAAGTTCTTATGAACATGTATTCGGAAGGAGGGAGCTACAGACCCCCAAAATTAGTTTTTATTTTAAATTTGAAGAACCCATTATGACACAGTAATGAAATTTGATACTCGGTTTAGTATTAATATGCGTTATCGATTTCCAGTATCAACCAATGATTATTTAGACCAGGGGTGTATTGGGCCAGTGGGTTCTTTTAATTTTATCTAGTATATTTTTTATCTTAATTTTTTCCGATGTTTGACACTTATATAAGGTCATATGACACAAAATACATTGAAATATACTTTGTTAATTTGTTAAAAGATCAACCGTTAAGTATTGCAGAATTTGACTTAGTACGGATGCTTCAAATTACACAAAATAAATTCATATTGTTGTGTTAGGATTAAAAATAACAAAAATTGATACGAGGAATATGAATATAATAAAAATAATTACAAACATCATAATCCAAATTCTTTCTATACTTTATGCTTACAAAACATAATCAAGAACTAACCAACTGGACCGGAAATTTAGACGTTCATTTCAGTATTAAAAAATAATCATTTTTTTATTTCACACACCTCACAGATTGATACTTGATGAAACAATGACGACGCCTACTCCGATGTGTTGACGTAAAATTGAAGCGCTGATATAACGGCACATTGTCCAAACCAATCTGCGATATTGTGTATTGTGATAGAACGCGGACATAAAGACAATATAATATTGTGTACGATGAATATAATAAAGCTGATATTTATTGTCAGATTGGTTAATATATAATTTTAATTAAAATATAATCTTCAACCGTTAAATTAAATATCAATTACATTTATATTTCTCTGCTATTCAGGTATTATATCTATTGTTTTGTAATTAATTTTATTCTGTTGCTAATTATTAGGATTTTTAGAAGCTAAAGTGAAATTAGTATTTCATCTTGAAATATTCAATTCATGGAGTATTTATCTGAAATATTAATTTACATATATATTGTCAGGAAACATTTTGATACTGCCAAAACTTGGAAAATAAATAAGGTATTGGCACCAGTCTTGGATATGACCCCAGTAATGGCTATTTTTTAAAATTAAATGTACTGAATTAGAAATATTTGTTGATATTTGATTTCTACCATTTTTGAATATTAATTTATATACATTTAACTGTCTTAATGGTGGACATTTAAACTAATTATTTATTTATTAATTATTATATTATCATAGCAACTGCTTTACTTTGTTTCAAAAACGATTCTTTCCTTTATATCTTTTGTAACGTAGTATAACTTATCATTTTGTAATCATTAGCAAGTGTCCATCACTGCGTGCTGGTTTTACTTTTTCTATTACTGGAGAAAAAACATAAACAAAATAAAAGGCTATAATTTAAAAAACAAACTATATTTGCAGACTTTAGTAATTAAATTGATTAAATAAAGAGTTACTTGATTTATTAATAAATGAGTTCATGAGAATTACAAAAAAGAAGCCTGTCAATCACAAAAACTGTAATCCTTGCTCTTATAGCGGCCAAAACTGGTGCCAGTATCTTATATAGTGAAACTTTGATATAATGCTCCCATTTATAGTGCTATCCCGTTTATTACGCGCTTTTACCAAGGTGACGACCCTGATACGTAAATTAATTTTTAAATATTCCCGTTTATAACGCCCAAAAGTTTGTTAATATCTTTTGCGTTGACAACGAAAACCTTTTGTCAAAATTCTTCAAATCAACTTTGCAACATTTTTTGTGCAAGTGTTGACCATTCCACGCTCTTTTTAGCGGAAAAAATGGTGATTTTACGAAAATGTGACAAAAATAAAGCGTTGAAACAAAAAAAAATTGCGAAGACTATTGGAATTCCTGGTTCAACTCTCCGTTCTATTTTTTAAAATTTTCAATAAATCGATAAAAATGGCCCAAGTACATAATCTACCTAACGTATGTAATTTCTTATTTTACCTACATATATTATAATAAAATTATGATTCATCATTTAAACATATTTTTAGGATAAATATTTATTTTCTAAATTATTTTCCGCCTATTGCGCTATCTCGTTTATAACGCGTTTTTGATCCGGTACACTGAAGAGCGTTATAAAAAAGTTTCACTGTACTTTTTTTTAATAAAACAATAACTTATGTAGGTACCTACATCCATTACCAATTCATAAAACTGCAAGTCTTGCAATATACCCTCATGGCGGAATCTTGAACATTTAATATAAAAGTCCACACATGTGGTGACGGGGTGGAGGGAGATCACATCGCCATGTTTGGACACATATAAGGGTAGTGGACCCTTGCGTTACACTTACCCCTCGCTACGATGGGCACCCGGGATGGAACCAATTTAGGGCGCACAGCATGACTCTGCCTGATTCGTTTTTTGTTCGTCAAAGAAAATTGCTTACACCAAAATGGCGCAGCAGACGGCGGTTAAGGGAAACAATGACTCACTGATGTGTTTGTATTTTAATGTTGAATGCATTATTCTCGAGTTTTATTTTAGAAGCAAACAAATCATTTGTATTAGATACAGCATTTCTGGATTTATCTAAAATATTTGATTGTGGATATATTACTCGAGAACTTATTTGACTATAGTATTTATTTATAATAAACCATTATAACTCATAGTTTAATTACTCACATTAGAAAACAATTAATTAACGGGCTATTTATCGTTTAGTACTTCAAATTACTTTATGAAAAATCATATTTTCTTATAATAACTAAATGGAAAAAATACAAACATATGTGTTGAACAGTTGCTATAAAGATGGTCGAAAAGTCGTGTCACTAAAATAAAAATAAAAAATATTTTATATTTCTTGTTTTAAACTATAATTTATATACAAAATAATTTATTTTTAATATTTATGATAGAAGTAGTATACAATTATAAATAAACAAAGCTAGGCAATCATTTTCTTGATTTTGTGATTGTTAAAATTATTTCTCTAATGCGGTGTTCACACCAAAGAAAACAAAACAGCAACACGGTGTTTGAAAACACGTCGTATTTAAAAATGCATAGGCTTTATTGCACTTTTGTCAAAAAGACACGATGTTGCTGTTTTGTTTTTTCGGTCTGAACACGGCATAAGATACTTTTTGATCATTTATATTACAATATTTCTTGCAATTTCTTGTTAACATCCATAGATTATAGCTAGAGTGTTAACCTTATGCCGTGATTATACCGAAGAAACAAAACAGCAACATCGTGTCTTTTCGACAAAAGTGCAACAAACGCTATACATTTTTAAATACGAAGTGTTTTAAAACACCACGTTACTGGTTTTTTTTTTTTAGTCTAAAGACAGCATATTAAACATTAAAATACAACAGATTTTTAATTATATAATTTGGAGTACTAAAACGATATTTAACTAATTAACGGTTTTAGGTTAGTTGTTCGAAGAATTTTTTTTAGAATGGGAATTTGTTCAATAACATTTAACCTAATGGAATTTTTCTTTTTATTTTTGTATGAAAATATTTTATATTTGTCGTATAATTGTACGACATAAAGAATACATAGATATGCTGCAATGTTTTTTAATATTAACTGTATTGCTACCAAACGGCACATAATTATTTTTGTCATCAAAATCAATAATATTTTATTATTATTTAGTTGCAACAGATATAAAGTTCCCATTTTAAATTATAATTATCCACAGTTTCGTCATACGAGGTTGGGCCCACAGGGATTATATTTTTGTTATCCAATATATGTTAATGTTTCTTCGAAATAGTGAACTGTACTATAAAATATTTAAAAAAAATCTAACAAATCACTTTTGCAGAAATTAATATTTGAACTGTCAAACATCAGGACCATTGTTTTTTTATTTTACTCAAGTATAAATTCTATTTGTTAATTGGTCATTAACTAAAGATTAAAATTTGAAAGAATTTATTTAAGTAACTCAAATATTAAAAAAGAGTTTGAACCCTATAAGTTGTCTATTGCAGTACCTATTTTAACATTTTATAATTTTTATAATAATTAGTTTAAAATATGATTTGGGATAGAAAAAAAAATTATTATCAAGATAACTGCATTAGACTCAGTAAGATAACTTTGTTTAAATTGAAATAATAGTATTGTAATATTGTTGATATTATATTAATATAGGTACTACAGTAGCAAAACTATAGAATAAAAAAAAGTAACTAATTGTGGCCCATTCTCATAAAATGTTGCGATTTTTACATCATGTTATTACTCAAAGAATAATGTAAGTATTGAAAAATGTAACTAAGCCTAATTTGCCCCCCCCCCCCCAAAAAAAACAAGCATTATCAAAAATAATACCTATTCTTTTAACCTTTCTTAGAACAGCTATTTCTTTAAATTTGTTCACATCTCTCATCGGCAACAACTTAAACGAAGTTCTAAATCCCAAGTGTATAACTAGACCTTAGTCATAAATTTGTACATACGGGGGATTTGCAACAATTAGCAAGAGCTCAAACCGAAACGACCACTGAAGAGTTAATCTGTCGTTGACAATTACAGGGGCGGTGCAACTGACCAGTCAAAGGGTTGAAAACAACATGACCATTTGAATATTTAGTTAGTTTTGTTGACGTTCCCTTGGGTGTTATTTTCAGCTTAACTCCTCTCACAAATTGGATTTGAGTTGTAAATATGAGATAAACTCATTGTAAATACATATTTTTTTGAAGTTTTTACGGTAAGCGCTTTGTGAAATAGAAATCATGACTCATAAATCATAAATTTCAACATAATAAATAATTTTAAGAATTTCTTTAGTAAGTATTTATAACCTTTTTATACGAAAATAATAGGAGTTAATAAAACACAAAAATATTATTAAATACATTTTTTATTATGTATGTATTTGGTATTAACTATATACATTTTATTATAAACTATAGCATATCCATTTGTAGTCCCAAATTCTCCAGTTAATGTAAATATTGTGTGATTTTGTCTTAATATAAATATGCAGTATGGTTTGAATGTTGATTTGGATTTAAAAACTATTTAATACTATGAAACAATTGAAATAAATCGTTACATAATAAATTACATTTACACAGAAGGAATAATATATGAGAAATAATTACAGTAATTTTGAAGTTTCATATTTTATATAAATCTATATATATATATATATATTATTGTTTATATTTCCTTCAGTGAAATGTTCTATAAAAATATTTTAGACAAATCAATTAATCGATATCTCAAAAGCAATACCTAGTGTTGATTATAAATAAAAATATGCATTTGAATATTGTACTGTGAAATTAACATTTGCAAATCGATAACCAGTCCATAAAACTATAAATACAACAAAACTTATAAACGAAAACAAATAAATGGCACATTAATATTAACAATACTAACCTGTATTAATTGACACTGAAAATGAATTAGCAAGTATATTCATTCATTCCGAATAACATGAACAATGTGATAAATATTGTCATTGGTATATTAGTGATAAGTAATGTGTCGGTACACAATCTTCCGATTGGAGATAGTCCACTGGCAAGACAAATTACGTACGAGACGCTAAACACGAATAAGAATGAGCCCGATGAACTGCACAGATTAGTAATGTTGTCTATTTGGAGATAGATCTAGTACAGAATAACAAATAACATTCACAAAATACACACAGACCTTAAGTATAAGAAATCCATTGAGCGATTGTATTCACTTAAATAAAAAGAACTGAAACTTTTGTTCCAAACACAACACTTGGTCGATTGTAGAAAATTAAAGAGCTGTCAATCCGTAATCCGACTTGATCGTAGGTTGATTGCTTTGGTGGTTTGGACCACAGCTCTGTGATGCAGGCGTTAAAGGAGTTAATTGTCCAATTGTCTGTAGGTGGAGAGACGGATCCGTGTGGAGCATCGAAGAATGGTGGATTGGAGTCGGGGCCATCGGGTGAGCATGCGACATGTTCTGCGAATGCGGACCCCCTAAGCCTAGACCTTGGTGACTGTGCAAATCCATCAGCGAATCATTACTCGATACTTCTAATTCATTCCTATTATTGTTTTTTCTCCTATCATTATTGTTCCCAGTTTGACTATTCTTCCCCCTGCCTCCTTTCGCGCCCCCTTTGGCCGCGGTCGTTACACCTGCAGGATTGGTTTTTCTTCTCACATTTTTCGTATTTGGTAATTTATTGTCTTTCTTCCACTTCATGCGTCTGTTTTGAAACCATATTTTGATTTGTCTCTCTGACAGGACTAGAGTGTGCGCTATCTCTATCCTCCGTCTCCTTGTCAGATAGCGGTTGTAGTGGAACTCCTTCTCGAGTTCCAGAATCTGGTGCCGCGTGTACGCCGTCCGCTGCCGCTTCGGCTCCATTCCAGGCGTGAACTGTCCATTGGCTGAAAAATAAATTAATTACTTTATTTGAAAGTGTCTGCAATATTTGATAAGTTAATTAACTAATAATTAATACCAATAATATCAACTGAAAATATACACCTAATTTATAGCTGCTGAATAAAAATATTATACTTGATACTAAACGTTATTTTTTTATAATTATTGTTTTAATAGACGTCATGATGACGTAGCAAAAAGTATAATAGTAAAAAACTAAATTCTCATTATTATGATGTCCTTAGAGATGCAGGTTAATGTATAAAGCATGACTTTTAAATTAAATCACATGTTTGTACACCTATATATTTGCAGAGTGTAAGATTTGTTTACGAGTTATATAGAAACGGAAATTAATAGAACATTTTGCATCTAATCTAATTAGAATTCTATTGTGTCGTGTTTTCGTTAGACATAAAATGTATTATTCTTAGAAATTAATACTAGATACTATCTTATTTTCTATAATTTGCTCATAAGTAAGTAATACTTCAAGAAAATGTTTCGATGTTATTATTAAAACTTAACACATTTGTTTCACTTCTATAGTTTTAAGTTCGTACATATATATCGTTAACAGATATAAATTAATTAATAATTTTTCTTATCTTGTCTATAGATACCTCAAACTACATACAACAGATGTTATATTATAAACATATCATACCGGAAGGGAATATTGATAGGAATACATAATAAATTTCTTTTGTTTTTTCACATTTTGACATCTTGAAACAACTTTTTGTATAAATTTATGGATGGATGAGCCCAATGTATTTTTGGGCTGTGTCTAATTTCGATATTTTTTCGTACAACATATGCACTATATATTTTTTTATTATTAAAAGTATTTATATTGTGTGGTATCACTAAAATTACAATAACTGATATAATTAATTGTAGATATGTATTTCACAACAAACATTACAAAGAAACGTAATTCATAACAACATAATGTGAATAGAATGTAGTTAAAAAAGTTTATTTAGTATTTAAAACAATATAACAATAAATAATATGTTCATTCTTTTCAGTGAACACCTATTTATCAACATTACATATATAGTTTTACATTCGGTTAATAATAACAATATGCAAATTTATTAAAGTAACTATATTAATGAACGTATGTAGGTAAATGTATCTATTAAATAATGAAATTAGAACGACTAATGACCGATATTACAAAGAAAACCCAAACACTTTCTGCGAGGTATCAAAAAATCGTTATGAATTTGGTCTGCTATTTAGAGCAGTGGCTTAATAAATATAAAATAATGTAAATCTGCTATCCTTTCCATGGTGTACACCAATCACCATTACTTTTAGATCACTTATTTCTATTTAAAATTGGTGTCCATGTGCAAAGTCATCCATAAATATACCTACCATACTACTGTCTTTTAAATTTAATTTCCTTTGGTTTAAGGCTATAGGCTAAACTGTTTGTGATAGCTGGCATGCCACAATACAAAAGTTCTGTCAATTATTTGGCAATTAAATGTTCTACGTGCTATTCTTTAAGTACCTTATACTTTACATTAAAACAGCCACTAAATAATTCGTATAGCTCGTTAAAAAAATTGATATTTAACTCTCCAAAATTTAATGATGTGTATAATTTTTTGTCAATTTCTATAATTTTTATTCCCTAAAGTTTTCAATATTACAAATAAAAAACTAATTTTAGGGCAAAAAGTTAATATTTGTAGATGGATAGTAGTGTTAGGTAGTTTTTAACGCACAAGGCTTGTACAATGCAATAATACAACAGTTTCAAAACAGTAGGATAAGTTCAACTACTCTTGTATATTTTTCAAAAATCCTTAACAATAATTCCGTAGTCCATGCGAGCGAAACCGCGGGCATAGCTAGTTAGAACTAGAGATTGGATAAATAGTTGTTATTTTCAATGAAATAGTTACTAGTTGAATTTTTTCGGAAAATAGTTTGTAAATAGTTTTTTTTACGATTTAATAATAATTAGTGCAAACGAAGCAGTAAAAAGTGTCGCAAAAAGTTTAAAAATAGTCGAAAAGGTAGTTGATTTCAAATTTTGTTCAATCAAACCAGTTTTCTGAAAACGGTGGAGATATGTAATAAAAATTACAATCAATGAATTTTTATGCAATAGTTTTTCAACTATTTTTCCAATCTCTAGTTATAACCTAATAAACGATATAATGATAAGTTGAAATAACATTACTAAAAAAATGTTAAATCTAAAATTATTCTAGTAAGTTATTCGTTTATAATACCGGGTATTATTTATCTCAAAAATACCTCCAAACATTTCACACTGTAGCATCGCATAACCCATACAATATATTATTCCTGGTGTCAGTCACAATACGCATCCGCCGCTGAAGCTAAAAATTCGTGTCACCCGAGTCCGTAACGAGTGCTGACATTAGCCGGCCGGACCACAGCGATCGCTGTGTGTTTGTTTTACCTGGCCAACGATGATAAGGCTATTTCTTAGATATACAGGTAACTATGTCCAGGGTCAATAAAACATTGCTCTTTTAACTAAGCCACTTGTATGTAAGTCTATATCGCTTGATTTCTTTTGTTGGTCTGTAAATGCTCATGTAATATCGCTGCAAGTTTTTTTTTAATTATTGTTTACATTTGACTGTTGAAATGTTAGGTCATGTGGATGTGTGTGGTATTTCAGTTTTTTATGTCGAGGTGGAGTTTATTAAATTATATATAGTAGTGGTTTATGTTTCAATGACGGTTATTTTCATCAGTGATATAGATATTTTTAATGCCTTTTATATTTATTTGAATATATTTATATGAAAGCGCAAAAATTTGTTTATTGTTAAAATTGATTCTTAAATTTACAGGTTTTTCAAAATTTTATTAAAAGGAGTTGGGGAGAGATATAATTTTTATAAAACACCTAATTACTCGTGTATTAAAGATAATAATTTACAAGAATTTTCAGTGTTTCTGAAATGTCGAGGTTCCTGATAATCGAATAAAAAATATACCACTTAATTCGTTATGAAATTCCCTACAAATCTAGATAAGTTAAATTTTTATAGATTAATTACAAAACCTATAAATAAATAAGGTTTTTAATTAATCTAAAAAAATAAATAAACTTATGTAGAATTGTAAGGAATTTCATAACGAATTAAGAAGTATATTTTTTATTCGATTATCAGGAGTCCCGATATTTCAGAAACACTGAAAATTCTTGTAAATTCTTATCTTAAATATACGAGTAATTAGGTGTTTCATAAAAATTATATCTCACTTAGGAGGTCAATATGAAAAAATGTTTTTAAGGGTTGTTTTAAGAATACAGAAAGGTAATTTTTTCCAAATTTTGGTGCAATTTGGAGTATGGAGAAAAAAGTTTTAATGGTGTGAATATAGCGTTTTTTGGAAAATAAGACATCTTAAAACAAGTATAACTTTAAAAGTTTTTGACCAAATTAAAAAATGTATAAATATTTGGAAACTACATAAAAAATAGAATAAAATAACCTATACTGGAAGTATTTTGGTTGAAACCAAAATATTTGGCGGCAATTTTAAAATCGACTATTTTTACAAAAAATCAAACTTAATGTTTTGGTACCGCATTCGGCCAAAATTTAATATTTAGCTCTGAAACCAATTTAAAATGAAAGTTCAATAAAAAACGAAGAAAATGAGCTCTATAATATACATAATAAGGGATATTTTGAAAAATAAGGTATTCTCGAAAAAAGTATATTTTTGCTCGATTTCCAAACTTTCAAAAATCGTAATTCAGCCAAAAAAGAGAGTGGGGGAAAGGTTTTGGGAAACATGTTTTTTTGATATGTACTTTGAGAAAAAAAATTGGGAGCAAAATCGGTGACATATGTGCGCCCTTTTTTTAAAAAACTACTGGAAATGCTTATATATATTTTTTTGTTACAAATTGTGTATATTTTAATAATTATCTGATTTAATTACTACAACATAAATAGTTACAAGACAACAAACAAATATTAAGTTACAAATTAAAATATATAATTTCATAATTATCTGATTTAATTACTATACAATAAGAATACAAGAAACATATGAATATTTTACTGCATATTCAACCACAATCTTAAATAGTGACTGTAACAATAGAAGCTCGTTTTGTAGGAGCGATAACGCGATAGTCCCTGACGTACGAATTACATAAATGAAAGGATATGCTAATTTCCGGCGGCCAAAATAAAAACAGCTATCTAAAATCTTCTCTATGTTTTCAACAACGCTATTTCCATATCATGAATACTGATATATATTTGTATAACTTTACATAAATGTTATTATATTTTATATATTAATAGCGGTATGTGTTTAATAGAATCTGTAATTATTTTAATAAGATGCAAAAATACTGAAAAAGTTATAAGTAAGGATATATTATATGCAATTAAAAAACAACCTTTAAAAGGTAATATAGTTTAGTCTATGTTATATTTTAAAATATTAAAGAAGTCGGTTTACAAGCTGCTCCATACGTAACATAACGATATATAAATTATTTCATTAAACATAGTAAGTATATATTTTTTAATGTTTGTGTGAAAAATAAACTATTGTTATCATAAATAATAAACAATATTGTTTTATAAAATAAGCCACATAAACATACTGTTTATTTATTCATCGATCAGTATTTTTTATATGAAAATCTTTTATTTAACATTTTTTGAAAAAATATTGGTAATAATAAATTAGCTTCACTAAAATGTCCATAGTGTAAAACTGAAAAAAGCAAAATTAAGACAGATAGGATGTTGCTTGTCCACGTACTAACAATAAGTAATTTTAAATTACTCATTTGTTATTCACAGAGTACATAATATCATAGCATTTTGTAAGGAGAAATTTATTTCTTATTCAAATATGTAAAAATACATAGGAGTCAGGATCCATAGGAATTTATGTTTTTTATTTTATCTTAGATATATAATAAATATTGAACAGATTTTGTAATTAATTTTGGACGATTAATTTATCCCTATGGGTCCTGAGTTACGGGACATCTGTAGGTGTGCATATCGGCATGTGTTTATGATTAGAATGTGTTTTAAATTCATTAGTTTTATAGAAACGACTGCAGATAATTTTGTATCATCATTTTTTTTAAATAAAATTCTAGCTGTGTCCGCGGCTTCGCTCGCATAAATATAAAATTTAGATATATGGTATCGCCAAATTTATTTAAGATATTTTTACTATACACAATTCTTTACTACATTATATTGTTCAATATTTAACGGTTTAGTATTGTAAAACAGCACGTTGGCAGCAAACTTTTTCCGACTTGATTTACTATTATCGTCACTGCTAATTCCTTATGTTACCTAACGTAACAAAATATATAAGAACTAAAACAGGGATAATGAAATAAATAAAAAACACGTAAATTGGATATGTAGTTCTCGTATGATTAGCGCACTAACGGACAGCTAGACAGACAGACGGAGAGACGTTTCGTTTTATAATATGTAAGGAAGAATATTCCTAGAAATAACGACAAGTAGAGCCAAACAAGTAAACCTATTTAAAAAATATATTTTCATAAAAAACAAATAATACGCCGATTATATTTAATGGATTCTCGATTATGTATAGCTATAAGTAGCTACTAGAAATTGCCGCTAAGTAAATGTTAGTATAGATGTTGGTAATTGCACAACAAAAACATTCAGAATATTACAGTGATATGAAATATTCTATTCATATTTTATTTGTTGTCCAGTGTCTAGACGAAACCATATCACATACTTTATAAAAAATATTACTGAATCATTGCATTTTATTATCTCAATAAATATTTTATGTACACTGAAAAAATAATGTACATCGTCTTGTATTATCACCCGAATAAAAAAATGAGTAGATATTCAGTTTTTTCTTACTGAATTATTATATTAATACAAATTACATTTTTATCATCAATACTTGTTACCCGTGACTTCGTCCGCGTGAAATTTGTATTTTTTTATCAAATCATTTTTTTCGAGATACAAAGTAGCCTATATCCTTCTTCAGAATTCTATCTATCTGCCAAATTTCATTAAGATCGGTTCAGCGGTTTAGCCGTGAAAAGGTAACAAACAAACAGACAGAGTTACTTTCGCATTTGCACTATTAGTATGAGTAGACACTAAATAATAATAAGTTTAATAATTTTATATGTGTATATAATAGCTGTGCCCTCGGCTTGGCTCGCTGAGATATAAAAGTAAAATATATGGTTTCGTGGAGTTTATTTTAGATCTTTTATTCTACACAATTTTTACTTAAATTTTTATATTGTTCAATATTTAACGGTTTAGGCAGCGTATTGTAAAAAGCGCGCTGGTGGCAAACTGTTTTTCGACTTGATTTACTATTATCGGCTTTGCTTATTCTTTATGTTACCTAACGTAACAAAGCTTATAGGCATTTAAACTTGGGAAAATAACATATCTATGAATTAAAAAAAACACGTTAATCGGATAAATGTTTCTCGAATTATAAGCGCACTAACAGACAGACAGACAGACGTTGCATTTTACAATATACATATAAGAATGTAAAATCCTACAAATAACATTCAACAAAGAGCTCATTTGGATTTATGTAACATAAATAGTTTTGAGATCGAGACTACGACGCGACGGGACAAATAAAGGTCTAATCTCGACTTCGACGTGCATTGATCCTATTTAAATACTTTATATTATAACTTTTCTAAAAATAGATGTAATCATGTCCGGTATTATAAAGGAGCTAACAAAATTTGTAAGCTAACAAGTATATACTTTCAACGAGGTATTAGTTATATATGATATTATACATGTTATTGTTTACCAAAGTTAGGTATGCGTACACCAAGGGGTACGCGGCGTACTTCTCAAATTTTTTTTATTAAATAATTTTGTGTTTTCATATGAAATGCATTTTTTCAAAACGATATATAATAATAATAATATAATAAAGTTGGTGACTCTGACCATACAAGATAATTTTCATAATATCACCATTGTTTTAATACCGGTGGTATTAACTTTCTGCGCACGCGAGAAACTTGTCAAACAATTCATGAAACTTCAATGGAACTGTCATATAGGTTTGATACCTTATTTGAAAGTGTTAGCCAACATTTTTTTATAATAAGTTTGTCTTTTGAGACATGTAGATTTCTTTTATATATCCCAAACAAATTTTGTTAGCCCCTTTATAAAATACCGCGTACATTATTCTATCTAGTTGAAAATCAGATAGAATCAAAGTTAATCGTTTTAGTTTCTGAATAGACTACATATAAAATTAATAATATATGTATAATAATTATGTATATCTGAATGATGAATGGTAGAAACAATATACACAATATAAACATTCCAACCAATGGAAAGTCGTGAATTCCTTCACTTATTTTTAATTTGTTTACAAACCAGAGATGGTTTTCAAGATAACACAATATGCTAATAATATACTCAGTAGGAAATTATTATGGTAATTAATGTATTTAAAATACTACTGGTATAAGATCTAGCGCTAGTCATTTTGTAACACATGTAATTAGTTGTTCATTTTAATTTTAAAACATTTTGTAAGTTTTTAATGAGGTTATATTCCATGTAAATATAAATGAATTTTACATTGAATTTTAATATAATAGAAAAATAAATATCTTAAGCTTAACAAACGGTACTAAAATTATTTTCCCTGCTATTTTAAATTAATAAAACTCGTATGTATATATAATATTAACTGTGCCCGCAGTTTCGCTCGCGTAGACTACAGAATTATTGTTTAAGTTAAATTTTTTGAATAATATATAGTTAAGAATTAGATCTTTTTATTCTACACAATTCTTTACTATATTATATTGTTCAATATTTAATAGTTTATGCAGCATATTGCAAAAAAATGCACTAGTCGGGAAAAAGTTTGCGCAAACTTTTTCCCGACTTGCATTACTTTATTGTCACTGCTTATTCCTTATATTACCTAACGTAAAAAAATTTATGCTAAAACTTGGGCAAAGAACATATCTATAAACCTCAATTTTGCGCCCCACTACTGTTCTTTAAATCCTCATACCACTTTGTAATTGTCATAATGCTTTTTTGCCCTATTTTGCCGCCCCTGGCGGGGGTTGGTTTCGCCAACCCCTAGTTACACCGGTACCTATAAGTATTTTTGATTGAATCGTGAAGAAATCAGAAGATTAAGTTCTCTTAACAGACACTATCGGAAAATGATGTTATATGAATATAGTGATTCCCGACTATATTTCGTTTTTTATAATTAGTATTAAAAATGTGAGTACCTTTCTGAGATTTTATTACTAGCTAAAAATAATATCTATAACATTCTATTATTGTGTCTAATTATGATATTTTCCTTAAATGTAAGTTTTTGTGTCACCAAAAAGATGTCAATTTTTATTTTTGCGGTAAGTAGGTACATAAGTACATATAACTATTAATATGTATGTATGATCATTGTTGTTTCAAAACCACAGAGTTAAAAAAATGTGAATTTCCGAAGATCGATTACAAATGTGTGGTGAACCCTTTTCCGATCCGTCGACATTTTGTTTAATAAATATACTTTCAATTAATTCCATGCGGTATTTGAGATTTTTCACACAGGTTGGCATTTTCTGGACACGGAGTGATGTCCAGTGGACGTCCGGTTCGACCCTCGGACAGACCGCACCGCTGACGTAGCGGTTTTACCGAACATTCCAAAATAAATCCCTGTACTGGAATGTTCTGTGTGCGGTATTTTAGAATTTTACACGTTTTCGGTTATTAATCTGTTATTCTTGTGGGTTTTAGAAAATTGCTGTTTCAGTTGAGTGAAAAAGGGAAACCTATAGTATATATTTTAAAAGTAAACGTTTTGGATTTGTTAATTTAAGATTTTTATAAGTTTTTTATATTTATTATATTCAGAGATGAAATCGATTTCAAACCGAACCGAACTGGCATTTTTTTTCTGAACCGCAATCCAAACTGATCCAATGATAAAACACCGAAAATTGAACCAAACATAAACTTTTGTGCCAGTTCAATACGGTTAAAATTCATAATTAAAATGTATCTCTGTCAACAGGTACATATGTATGTATACCTAAATTCAATAGATATTTACATTTGCAATAGGCATTTGTTTTCAATTTGAATTTTTTTAAATAGGTATAACTAAACTTCTCAAAATGACTACAACAATGACTTTAATTATATAAAAATCAATAAACCTAAACATAAAAACCGGTTGTGAACCGCAAACTGAAACCGAACAAAATTTTGTTTGCGAGCCGCATTCCAGGTATGTATATTATAATATGAACCAATCATACTAATATATGAAATCAGACAGCGAGCTGTACAATGTTAAATTTTGTTCTTTTTAATATACAGACATTGACCAATCAGTAGAAATTTTACAATTTAACAGTTTGACGATTTAACAATTCACATGATTAACTGAGTAACTAGATACACTATAAATATAATAGTATATACAATAATTAAGTAATATAATAAATAATAACAACTAAATTGTTTAAACGTCAGAATGTATTAAAAAAAAGTAAATAGGTACAAGCTTTCGATTCACAGAATCATCGTGAGGCTTTTAGAAAGAATAAAATTTGAGACAGATATCGTAATCTCAACGCTATTCTAAAAGCCTGACGATGATTCTCTGAATCGAAAACTTTCTGAAAGGGAACATTACAGTCTCCATATTTACTTAATTTACTTAAATTAATTTTGTCATAAAAATATAAACAAAGTTGAATTTGTCCATTATACCTATTTTTTACACCACGGCAACACGCTACAGGTCGCAAAACGTAATAAATTAACAGCAAACCTTTTGAATTCATTTAATCTATTTGCAGAATAAAACCTTATTAAAACTCAGCCAAATCGGATAATTAGAAGTAAGAAAATTTGCAGTTTATTTAAATATTTTTTACTATTTTAACGACAAAAATTTTGTCAAATATTAGTTAAAGGTATGACTTTTTTGGCAAATAACAATGATAAAATGATTATCATGAGTTCTGTTTCATTACGTTATATCTCACTCAAAGTTTTAGTTTTTACAAGATTTTTAGAAAAATGGTTGTAATCATTTAGTCGATTTTAATTTTCTTGAGATTTTTTAAATCATGAACGTGTTAAAATTTTAATAATGATACATATATTTTAAATCAGACAAACGAGACTTAAAATTTTGAATTTTTTTCGAAAACTACTTTTCAATATGAAGAATCATCAATCTACTTGTGTATCATTTATTTGGTACAATTGAATTTATAAATGATTGAATAATTAATGATACTATTATAAAGATTACAGAAAAATTAATTTTAGGTACGAAAATTAAAGACGAAATTGAAGTAATGGATTAAATTTTATATAAAAATATCGATTTTCTAGTATTTTTTTACAAAAATCGGAACTTTTTGATTTAAACCTCGCTGAATAACAATGTTTATCAAACTATGTATCGTTTCTAAACATTTTTTTTATTAAGAAACAAACAAAAATCATACAAAGAGAAAAGTACTGCTTTCGAAACATTTCAAATAAACAACAATAAAATAGTTGTATTAAGATTTTATTCTAATTTGAAGAATATATTGTTTTCATATATAAATAATGTATATGAAGAAAGAATTGCTTTAGCCTAATGTACTTTTTGTGTAGGTAAGGCAATGATTCCCTTCGCTATTTCCGTAAAATAGCTCTCACATTATCACATATTTTTGTAATTCACACAAATATTTTATTGTATTGTTAACGGAATTATTTATACATACAGTTATTTGTTATTTATAATACTTAATTTTAAATAACAAATAAAGGCGTAACCATATAGATAGATAGATAGAGTAAAATTTTTTATATCTGTTCTAAACAAAAACATTTAATTAAATATTGTTTACCTGAATTTTGCTTTGGTTTTAAATGTCAACAAATGATAAAAACTAATTAGTTAAACTTTTTAATCGAACAAAAAGTGGTATTTGTAAAAAATAAAATATCAACATTGTTGAAAGTGAATTTTGAAATATTAACTTACTACAGAGATAGGAAAAATTAGTTTTTTTAGTGACTCGAGTCATTTGAATCACTTTAGTAAAATGATTCGTTCAGCGACTCGTTGTTAAGAGAAAAATTATAACATAATGAATATTGTTATAGATCACATTTTTTACTTATTTTTCTTGCTTATTGTGTTTTAAATAATTTTTAATCAAATACCCCTCCAAACTGAGTGTACCTTTTGTCTGGAAAGATATTCTGTAAATAGTTAAATTTCGAAATAAAAAAATACTCGATATACATAAGTAAGAATGTTACTTACTGTAATTTTATGTACATATAAAAAGGTATAATAATACCATAATTTTAACACAATGCTTATAAATTGAAAAATTTACTTTTACAGTTTTAAGAACTTACTCGGTTGAGAAAACTATTTTTTTATTTTTGTAATTATTTTAATTTTTTAATTAAAAATAAATGTATACATAAATTTCACATTTTAGATATGTATTTTGATGGTTTTAAGGTATAACATGCTTATTGATATTTTAGCTATTTTCTGATAAACAATATTCTAATTTAATTTTTCGTTTATCCTATATTCATGTATCTGTAATAATAATCATTCGAAAAATACGTTAAAAGAATAAATAAATGGCCATTTAATGACACCTTAAAAAGGTACACTAAATGTTCATATTATTCCCATATTTTTGTAGTTATCATGTTATGACCTAACTATAGATTTGATATAGCTATTTAAATCCTTTTTTATATTTCTATAATTTATTAAAATTATTGGTATTGGTTCTTATGGGAAAATATTTATTTTATAAAATACTGATAATCATTTATATTTTTTGTATAATATTCACTGTGTAAATAACAAATATCCGACAAGTACGTATATATTAAACTGCCAGAATATATTGTTACTTGTTATTATACATTTATCCTATAAAAAAAATCTGTCATACGTCAACATCCAAACAAACGCGCACGAATCAACCGATAAAAAATATTTTTAACGCTAGCATCTGTGACAATGTACATACAAATAAACCGTGAGTACAAAAAAACACACAAAATCAGGTCCAAAAAAATCTTAACAAGAGACAACCGAACGTCAAAGCAAAGCACTCTTCGATACTCAACTTATTTGTTTCGAGCGCGTACCCTTGTACCTTTATAAGTACGGCAATTTATTATCTTTTATAGTTAAATGACCACTCATCTATATTGGTGACATAGATCCAAAACTTTTGTGGTTGTTTATACGCAATACAAGAGTGTTTTTATTGTAATAAGGAATCGGGCAGGCTTTTTAAAAGGGCCCTCACACGGAGTGTTGGTGAATTAGTATTGTGTTTTGACTATAGACAAATGAGATGCGATTTATCAGACCCTTGGAAGGATTTTGCGTGCCTGTCTGAGGATTTAAAACGTCTGTTGGTGCTTATAGGGTGTCATCTGTTATGTGTTCTCGTTTATTATTGTCTACTTGTTGTCGGTATTGGTACTTTGTAAAGGTGATTGGAATTAATATGTTTTTAGTTCAATATAAGTTGAGTATTTTGTAAATAGACATAGGTAGGTAAAATATTTAATATGCGTTAGGATGCGATTTATAATATATTATATTGTATTGACAACAGATATTTTTGTATTATTATATCTATAATAGAAATACCTCACGGCTTTGCCTATACGGGTAGAAACGTTGACTTGGGCTAAGAAATCCTTGTTTTATATATAACGAAAACAATATTTTTTTAATATAAGAATATCCTCTTAATATTATTGTTTTTATCTGACAATATTGCTTTAAAGAAAAACAATAATATAATTGGATTAAAAGAGTATATTCTTATATTAAGAAAATATTGTTTTCGTTATATATAAAACAACGATATCTTGTCCCAAGTCAATTTTTTACATGTGTACGTTTACTTTGAAATCATAACCTTTAAATTTTTATACTAGAAAATATTAATTGTAATTTTTTCTTCATATGTGATTAACCTAATTACTTTATATAGTTGTTGATTTAATTATTACATTAATATCACAACTACCTTATATAGTATATACTATACCATTGATTATATTTCTCATTTTTATAAATGTTTTAATGCGTGCCTGACGTAATTATTTTATAATGAATACATATCTTTGGTATTATTACATCAACTTTACAACTTCTTTTGATTTTGTTATTATTTTAATGTATTATACCTACTATTATTATAAAAAAAATCTTAAAGTAAGCTTGCTATGAATGAATTATATTATCATATAATAATAATAATAAAAATAATAAAGATTCTACTACTGAATGATTAGTAGAGCGTTTCTCGTTTATTAATTTTAATTAATACATTTTGTGACGATACCAAAAACCCGTCAATTAGAGTCGTTATATATTAATTTTTTCTTTTACAAACTGTTATCTATAAGAGATGACAAATATGGTCTTATGCTTTCAGTTAAATTTCCAACAAAATCGGTTTAGTATTTTTAGCATCAAATCAAAACAAGCAATTAACAAGGCAGACAGATATTTATTTTAAACTTATGCCTATAAAAAAGATTTTCAGTGTAAAGACAGAATCTACAAAATTAATATTGGGTATTAATCGGAAACAATTATTTTGAACATTACAATGAGAAAAAGGATTAGATATAAAAAATAAATGCATTTAATATGCTTTCGAAATTATGCGTTAATTATTAACTTTAATAAATGTTATCAATTTAGATATTTGGTAACGATATATTGTTAACTATAACCAAATCTTGTTATCTATAACGAATCTATTTTCTCCGTGTAGTTTTTATTGACATATATTTACTCTTCATATTATAAAAAATTTGAATCATACGATTTTTAATATTTATTATTATTGCCAGCTTGAATAAAATTTTGATGATTTTGATATTTTTATGCCAAAAAGTCATTTCAGGTATAATTAGTATATGAGAAGGTGAGTTCCAAAACTACTTCGTTCCATTTTTTTTAAATCGAGATGCAGTGAATTTTGAAAGAATTTTTGGCATTCTTTCATATTGTAATGTCAGTTTTTTTATGATTGAGGAAGTTTTGCTCAAAACTGACATTATCATATGAAAGAATAGCGAAAATTCTTTCGAAATCTACTGCATCTCGATTTTTTTTTAAATGGAACGTACGATTTTTGGAATTCATCTTCTCATATATAATGTTAATATTATATTTGTCAATAATAACTAGTTTTTTTTTTTTTTCTTCATAACATATATGTCGACTGGTACTTGGCCTTTTCCGACAGCTCTTCGTGTTGTGTAAGTGTTGTGTTGTGTTGTGTAGTTGTGTGTATTTTGTTTTTTGTTAGGATCACAGGGACACAAGAGGGAGTGGGAGGATGCTAATGGGCCGATCATAGCGGGGTGAAGACGAACAAGGTGGCCGTGTTAATGGGAATTGTGGGTGAGGGTTCAATCAGGGTAACTAGTTTGTTTATTCGCTTAATATTAATTTTATAATTCTTAAAAAAATTATAGTTAAAGTATGAAGAATAAAAAAGAATAATTTTCGAAAATATAAACTTTTTAAAAATATTTTACATATTTATAAAAATTATAAAGTAAAAATTGGGGGCCTCGGAAACGTCTCTTGCTCTGATCACCCCAATCAGATATAAGTTTAATATACTTTCTGTTTTTATCTGGCTATATACATTTACTTTTTTAGTAAAGCCATAATTAAAAATCAACATTTTTTGTATTTACAAAATGATTTATAACATCATGTAATTTTTCTTAACTCTTCTGCAAATTATTTTATTTTACATGTTTAATATGCTTTTGTCAAATAAGTAAACATAGCAATAATTTGTAATAGAGACATTAGTAGAGATTGGAAAAATAGTTGTTATTTTCAATGAAATAGTTACTAGTTGCATTTTTTTCGGAAAATAGTAAGTAAAAAGTGTGTCGCAAATAGTTTTAAAATAGTTGAAAAGGTAGTTGCAAATAGTTGATTTCAAATTGTGTTCAATCAAACCAGTTTTCTGAAAACGGTGGTAATATGTAATCAAAATTACAATAAATGCATTTTTACGCAATAGTTGAAAAACTATTTTTCCAATCTCTAGACATTAGATATCGTAGCGCCACATTAATAATAATCAAGTACAAATAAGCTACTGGCACCAGTTATGACCGCTATAAGAGCAAGGTTTACTGTTTTTGTGATGGGCTTCTTTTTTGTAATTCTCATGAACTCATGTTACTAATAAAACAAGTAACTTTTTATTTAATTAATTTAATTACCAAAGTCCGCAAATATAGTTTGTTTTTTAAATTATAGCCTTTTATTTTGTTTATGTTTTTTCTCCAGTAATGGATAAAGTAAAACCAGTAATGAGCACGCAGTGATGGGCACTTGCTAATGATTACAAAATGATAAGTACTACGACAAAAAATATATAATAGAAAGAATCGTCAAATTTGAAACAAAGTAAAGCAGTTGCTATTATGATAATATAATAATAAATAAATAAATTATACCAATAATTAGTTTAAATGTCAACCATTTTGACACCTATTGGCCAATTGTCATCGAATCACGCTGTAAGACAGTTAAATGTATATAGATTAATATTCAGAAATGGTAGAAATCAAATATCAACAAATATTTCTAATTCAGTACATTTAATTTAAAATAATAGCCATTACTTGGGTCATATACAAGACTGGTACCAGTACCTTATTTCAATATACATATAATAATATATATCTATACCTACTTATATATACATATATTATATATAATTGGCATAACAAAAATTATTTTAAAATAAGAATAAGTAAGTACTTATATTTTAAAAATAGCATATCATAAAATTTTTTTTGCAATTTAATGTACTTCAAAATTTTATAGTTCCATACATATCAAAGTTGAAATCGTCTTCTGTAAGTACATGCGCAAAATAAATGAAAATATTTTTAGAAGTCATAAATATTTATATCATTAATATTCAAATGATAATTAAGTTGTAGTTATACACATATATTATTACAATTAATGATAATTTACGTTATATGTAGGATTAATTATAACAGTAATAAATTAATTACACATGTCAATATGATACATATTATTTAGCCTCAATAACTATTATAAGATACGATAAAAAAACTGAAAAATTTATTTATCATAAATGAATAATGATTTGAATTTTTTTCAATAGCAGTTAATAATATTTTTATGGAAATGAGAGCATTTGTTATTAAGTTGTATGATAATTTTCATACATATAATAAATAACTAGATTTTTTTCAAGTATATGATGTAAAGTTATAAACTAATTGAAAAATATCGATTAAAAATCTTGTCTATAGTTTAAACTATTTATATTATAATTATTTATTCGCCTATATTATATATTTTGGTAAACTTAAAAAATATATGTATAGAAAACTATAAATCTTCCGAAAAAGAAATTATTTGTATGCATAATAATAACCAACTAAACCGTATGGTTTTAACGAGTATTTAGGTTAAAACTAGAGAGTAAAATAATCTATCGAAACTGGAAAATCTTACAATTAGTCAAGACTTAGATTAATATCGTAAAAAAATTACGTAATTGAACTTACCAACTCCAGCAACATGTATTTTCTTCATCCACGGGTAAATAACTCTATCCCCGTTTTCAGAATCATCGTCGTCGTCATCATCCATCATGGGACTTCCGTCCATCATCAGGTGTTCATCGTCCATATCATCGGGTCCCTCGGAACCCGCGTCTTCTAGCCGCAATCCGAGGTCTTGTAGCGATGAAGACATGGGAGTGCCCGCGGCCGCCGGCGGAGAGTTGTGGTGTGCGTCCTGGGATACGGGGCTGCAGACGGCCGTGGGGCTCGTGTCCGACGGTGGTGGCTGTGCGGCAGGCTGCGGCCCCGGTCCAGGTCCTTGCACCGGGTCACTCAAGTGCAGCATAGACCCGGCCGCGGATATAGGCGTCACCGCGGTCTGCAAACCTCCAAGCTGTGGTTGCGCCGCGGCCTCCCCCGTGTGCATCGGTAACGCGGGCCGCAACTGGTGCACATTGTGGTGTAATTGGTGATGATAGTAGTTACCGGTATACCCGCCATATCCGTTAGCAATCGGCACTGTCGTCGGCGCGCCATACGGCGTCGTGGTTGCCTGGTGATGGTGGTTGTGGTATCCGTACTGTAAGTGGTGCTGCGGATGGTTCAGGTGATGTCCGCTGAAGAAATCGCCGCTCCCTGTTGGGATGTAGTTACTCTGGCTGTACTCCTCGCTCGGTGGGAACTTGGGGTCGACAACGACACCGGCACCCAGGTGGTGCTGGGGCTGCTGGTATGCAGCCGCCGGGTTCATCAAAAACGAGCTCATGATCATTAATTTTTCTCAGGGTTAGATTCTAGGTACTGGTCGAGTCGTGCGAGAGGTAGGGGAAAGCACAACAACATAGGGGTACGAAGAGGACACGCCCACCGCGGCCAATTAGCGCACCACGTGACTGGCGGCCGACCAGTGAGAGCTTGCGCCGTCAACGACCATGATGGATCACGTTGTGCTGCGGGTGGGGGGCCCGCTGTGCCACAGACAGGCTTGCCAAGTGTGTGTGTGTGTATGTGAGTGTGTACGTGTGTTTGCATGCGCACAGGACAAACAGCGTCAATGCATTGCGTGTGCGCCAAGCAGGAGATAACACGTGTTTATCTTGGGGTACTCTAGTTAATTATTAACACGCCATGTTTACTTCCTTTGTTTTAAATAACCTCTTCATGAATATTAACCGATCAACACCTGATAACAGCCCTGGAATTCAGTCTATCAATGTTGTACAACGCGCAGTATATTTCTATACACAAACACCCAATGATTGTTTCAGCATCAACTGTTTTTGCCACACATCACTACTTGTTGTCCTTGAGTTTTGTCATGTATTCATCACAACACAACACGACGTTTTTCATATATAGTTTCACAACATAGATACAAAGTGCAACTTGACATTTAATTTAAAAAAAACTATTTCGTCAGATGTAAAATATACTCTTTGATCTTTTCCTTTCTATAGCGCAAGTAATTTATTTTTAATAATATAATGAACACTTCACTTCTCGAGAGTTTTTATATCAACAAGTACACACTAAAATAAATGAATAATATTATAAACACTAATCAGCACAATATTTTCACAAGAGTGTACGAGTTTTCCGGACACGACGTGTATTGCGTTGAGCGTGAAGAGCTTTTGCAATGTCTTGTAGCAGCGGGATTCGTATAACTTGTGATGACTGTGAGCCGGCCTCTTCAATCGTTCCCTCGCCTCCTATTTATCAATCTGTCTCTCTCGCACCGACATTCCCTACAACGTGAACTAAACAAAGACAGCAACAGTATCGCTCAGCTGTTCGTCACAGCCCTCCCAGCTAGGTTTGTTTTCTTTGTTTCTTGTCTCTGTCACGCAGCAGTGCCGCCGTTTCCGGGGTCCAAACTCCAGGCGACCGGAATCGTTACTATACGCTCTTGATGCGCTGCCATTCGGATTGTCATGATGACTTTTGATTATTATCGTGTCCATTTAAATTGTTGCAACTGAAACTGCATTAAATTGAACTCGGTGACATTGGTTAAAAATAGAGAGGAATTTTATTGCAGCGTTAATAAGTTAATTAATTGTTATTTTGTACACATGTCTTGGATGTTATTAAATGGTCTATTTTGATTGTTGTGGTCGGTATTTTTAATATAAATCGTTTGTGTTACAATACCAGTAACATTGATATTGATAGAAATGTGCCATATGCTATCATTATAGTTAATATATTAAATATATTGTAATTAATACCAAAAGCAATGATTTTGAACTATTACACTTAAGTATATGTACAGATACATTATGAGCTATATTCAAAAAGAACTACATAATAACCATTATCGTTAATAATAATAATGATTCATTGGGAGTTTTAAGATTTCTAAAATATAATTTTTCTAATTCTAAATACAAAAAAATCTCTTTTATGTAACAATTTTTAAAACATTTCTTATAAATGCTTTCCATATATGACATATATATAATATGTATATTTTATATATTTTAGTTCAGACTTTTGTCTTAAATATCGTAAATGATATCGTTACTTTGATTTCATTTGTAAATAAATGAAAGATTGTATATTATCATTTTCTGATCTCATTTTGCAGTTTTTGGCGTTTTCTGCAAATAAGGAACCTAATAATAAACTAATGGTTCTTGAAGAGTATTTTAACATATTCAAAAATAAGAGATATAGTAATTATTATTAACTTAAAAATATTTTGACATATAAATTAAAAATAAGGTTAAGGACAAGACCGATGGTGCAATAAGAAACATTATCTTTATATGAATAGGTGCATGAGGCGCTATCTGGGAACCTCGTGCGGGCAGAGGTCTCAGAAGGGACAGTGGCATGTTATATACTATAGGTCATAAGTAAATGTAGGAATCCTGAGATACATTTTACACATTGTTTAGTTATTATTTTTTTTCATTGGGGCCTCATTTTAAATTTGCGTTTTAGGCTTCAAGATGTGTAAGGTTAGCCCTGGTTAAATGTTATAGTTATCAAGACAATGATGGATGTAAATGATGCCAAGTATTATAGATATAATCGCTGGTTATACTCTTTGTGTCCTGTGAAACGCACGTTCGTGTGTTTTTTTATTAACTAATATCTGATTATAATTACATGAATATCAAATATAGTACCTACTTATCTAGATGACAGATATATTTGAGTAGTAGTTTAGAGTAAACAATTTGTGTACTTTAAATTATATTTTATTTCATTAGTTAGATCTTTAAGGAAATGACTGACCAATTTGATTTGTTTTTCCGTTTACAATTTTAGCGTAGATCGTCATTCAAACATTAAGCGTCCCTTACCCCTCCACCCATTTATAATAACTTATATTGAAACTTCACTCACTTAAATATAAAAGTTAGATTAATGGTATTGCAGAGTTTATTTTAGATCTTTTTATTCTACACAAATCTTTACTACATTATATTGTTCAACATTTAACGATTTAGGCAACGTATTGCAAAAGAGCGCACTAGCAGCAAACTTTTTCCGACTTGATTTACTATTATTATTACTGCTTATTCTTTATGTTACCTAACGTAACAAAATATATACTAAAACTTTGGCAAATAACACGCTAATCGGATAAGACAAACAGAGACACGTTGCGTTTTATAATATGTAAGGATGAAAAAAACATGTAGGCACTTTTGTAAAGGTAACTTACCTTCTTTTAACAAGGTTATTAAAATATTAGAACAGAAAATATACTTCTTGAATCATGACACACCTTCATATAAAATACACTCTTATAATAATTACACATCAATATACATTTACTACACAGCTACCAGAGTATACATACATACATGTATATATGCATAAAAACGTTTATAGTATATGTAATAATGTATACTACATGTACGTGTGTGCGTAATTTTGTACAGTTACTAATTACCTATGTCCGAACGTATGAATTTGCCGTCATAAAATCTTGACACAGTATAGAATCACAGGCCGTACTTATACCTAGATTTATTATTCTTTAAATACAAGGTTCCGTGTAATGTAATATTTTCAAATGAATTGACAATATTCTTACATCCATATAAGATAAATTTAAGTAATAATATGCAGAGAGCATTATTATGCCTATCTATCAACTATAACTTTTATTAATTAAATTTATATAGGACTTCATATAAAACTTGACTATTCCAATTTTATTCTTATTGTATTTCATTCTCATTTGAAAAAAAATTATACTTAAATGTAATATTAAGTAAAAATTTACTTTTCGTAACAAGTTTATACATGCGCCCTCACAGCATACGATATTGCTGTTCGCTGTATATATATACTAGCATTTTATTCTTTTTTACTTGTGAAAAAATAACGATTAAAAAAAAAGATTATTACCCAAATTCTAAAAATTGCATATAGGTACTATACAAAATGTAGTATCTTGCAATCTTCGAATTTCAATATGATAGAAATAGGTATATGAACTAATAATGTTAAATTGACTGATTCAACAAAAATGAGAATCGATAAAAAGTATAATTACCTAGTCGCTACAGTTCCTGACTCATATAATATATATTCAATAAACAGTAATATAGTACTTTAAATTGGGATAAAGGTCAATAATAATTGCTGTTATTTTTATGAATGCATAAAATGTAGCGCTTTTAAAAAAATCATATAAACGAATTTGGACATTCATTTGATTATGATAACACCTCTATCCTAGACACCCAATGTTCCTTAAAAAAAGGTTAATTAGTGAAAGCTTACACATAATAATTGACAATAACTGTATTAACACACGTACTAATATTAATCACTTAAAACAGTTTTATCATAACATATTACAAGATTGATGTTTTATTATCATTATTGTTATTCTTTGTTTGAATTGTTTTATCAAAAACCTAATATATTATTATTATTATTATTATTTTTTTTTTTCATGTTGATTTATACTATATAACATTTATATATTTTAAATTAAATATATTTCTTAAATTATAAATCTAACATACAAACATAAATTTCTCTTTTACCATAATAAATATTACCACCATTTTATTAAAAATTAATTTTTATCCCTAACATAAAATTAAAATAATAAAACAAATATTTCTTAAAAATATCAAGTTTGTTTTTCAAAATTGTTTTATTTTGACATAAAATATTTTAACAGATTTTATATGAATTGTGTATGAATTCAAATAATTTTATTCTCAATATTTTTATTAAAAATATTATTTACTCTACAATTACAAAAAATTGTAAGTTTGTTTTTATATTTATTAATTTTATTTATATTTTAACATAGATTATTTATATTATATTTTATTTTATTATTAACTTTTTAGATTCTAATAATATTGTATATTGTATAAATGCACTGATGATGGAATGATATAGATTCCGAAAAAATTTAAATAAAAGCGCTACATTTTATGCATTCATAAAAATAACAGCAATTATTATTGACCTTTATCCCAATTTAAAGTACTACATTACAAAAGAAGAGAATGGTCATTTTCCTAAACAATAATTCAATAAACAGTATATATACCTATATATACCTACACATATACTTAAATACATGTGTTTACTGACATGACATTGTAGATTTTAAAGAATCGTAAGAGATGTGTACAAAAATATTATTGTTCTCGATTATTCAAAAGTTCAAGTATTGTTAATACTTGTGTTTGTATTTATATTACTACTGATTTTGATAAAAATGCATAGTTTTCCACTGGAATGTGTACTTGCGTAAAATTATTATTACTATGTAGTATAAAATGGAAGTTTCATAGTCACTTAAATTAAAAATATACACCTTAACCACAATAAAACAATTTCACTCGACCCGTGGTTCGACTTCACAAAAAGTCCAGTTCAAGACTGTTAGGCTCCTGATGAGGACTTCGTGTGAAGTCGAAACATGTGTCGAGTGACATTGTTTTATTATGGTTAAGGTGTATATTTTTAGTTTTAAAATATTATTATTTCCAAATTAATTACTTCTAAGTTGAGCTTTAGTAGTCTGACGAACATATCCCCATTTCATAAATATATTATGATTGTATTTCAAGAACTGTTATATTAGAATTAGACCTTGTGATATTTAAAATTTATTAGAACCTGTACTTTTATTGGGTACACAATTAGTGTGCAACCACAAGTGATTTGAATTCAATGGACCCCGAGATAAGAAACGTTGCTCTGGTGTTTACTTAAGTAGCATACTCGTATCTAATATGTGTAATTTTGTATTTTCTTAAAAATTAACTCAAACTTTAACATTAATAACTAATATAACATGAAATAATACTTTTAAAAAAATCTAGAATATGCATTTTGTGGTTTCTATATGGTCTAGGATACTTTCAGTTTCATCTTTCATTACATCATTTATATAATTGATATATTACAATGTTACAGTAACTTAATTACATTATGCAGTCATTATATTATATAAAAATATTTGGAATTAATAACTACCAAACATATAAATTTATTGACGTAAACATCAACACATTTGTATACGTACATTGATTGACAGGTACACACCTTTAGCACACACACAAACACATACATTATATACATACGCACACACACGGATATACCTTCACTAATTATGTACATTAAAACTGCGATTCCATTGTCGCAATAAGTCCGGATAATTTGTGATACGTACACGTGTATAATAATTATTGTTATTGCTATTATATACGTATTAGTAAAAACATCTAATTATACTATTAAAATATATCGTATAGATATACCTTGTTAGTATTGCAAATATATATGTATACAAAAATACTTAGGGTGCCGTGCGGTTGGACTTTCTTATACGTATACTATGAGTAAACAGTGTACGTGTTTCTACTAAACTTTTTGATATAAAATTGAATATATGGAACATAAATTATAGAAAATAACGTTCTCTACAACTTTTGTAATATACACTTTTTCTGTTATGAACCATATCAAACATATATTTTTTTAATTAATTAGTCCTGTTTTCGAAAGTAGTTTTTTTCCCAGCCAAATATTGATTATACATCTAAAATTTCACCCTACCATGTTTTGTTGTATTTGAATTACAGCGTCTACTTCGAGTGAACACACATACTACATGGGCTGAAAAGTCTTTGGCCGTACATGCAGATGGCAACATAAACAAAAAATCCTTATACTTCCCATAGAGTACCAACCTTAACTAAAATACTGTCGAAATTTCATGGCATTTCATGTACTCTTGTTCAAATTACAGCCTTCGAAGTGACGCTACTTTTGCTGTTTTTTTGATCATGGGAAAAAATTAACTTCTTATTTTGATTAAACATTAATTTTTGATGGGGCAAAATATGTCCAAATAAAGGAACGGCTTAATAAGTGTTACGGCACATCCGCGCCAGCTAATTCAACTGTAAAATATTGGTTTGCTGAGTTTCGTCGGACCGTACGAGCACAAATGATGCACCACGTTCAGAAAGGCTAAAAGGGGCAGTTACTCCAGAAAACATTAAAAAAATTCGTGAAATTGTGTTGAATGACCGCAAAGTGAAAATGAGTGAGCTAACTTACACTATAGGCATCTCAAAGGAACGTGCTGGTCATATCCTTCATAAATGTTTACATATGAAAAAGCTTTGCGCGCGATGGGTACTGCATATTTGATAATAATTGACCAAAAAGATGAACCTGTTCAATTTTCCAAGCAAAATTTGGCACTGCAATAAGAATGATTTTTTCATGCGATTTATGGCAATAGATGAAACATGGATACATTACTACACACCGGAGTCCAATCGGCAGTCAGCAGAATGGTTATTACCTGATAAAATCCATCCGAAACGTCCAAAAACACAATAGTCGACCGGTAAATTTTTCGCTAGTATTTTTACTTTTTTATACATACATGAAATGTACTGTATAATATAAATAAAGTATAGTGATCATGAAAAATTCGAACTCGAAATTTCAACGGAATTACACGTATTGAGGGTCCCTAAATCACGTAACCATAATCTCAATGACGTCTGTGTGTGTGTGTGTGTGTGTCTGTGAACGCTCTACAGCCAAAACGGTGAGACTTGCCGATATGAAATTTCAAACTTAATGTACCATTTCACAAAGCTCACGTTACGACTCATAAACTGAAGAAATTGCGTTATGAATTGGTTTCCACTCACTCCTGACCTAGTCTCACGCAACTACTACCTTTTTCCGAAAATGAAAATGTGGCTCTCTGACAAAAGATTTTACTCTTATGAAGTGGTTGAGTTGGAAATAAACGCCTATTTTGAGGGTCTTCACGCGAATCACTGTAAGACCGGTATCGAAATGTTAAAGTACCATTGGAATAAGTGCATTACTCAGATTAATCTAGAAGGAGATTATGTCGAAGAATAAAATAGTTTTTCATTAAAAAAATCATTTTTTCATTGTTAGGTCAAAGATTTTTCAGCCTTTGTAGTATATTGGAAATTTTAGCATGATGTGGTTAACCACCATATCACATACTGTGGATTTTCTAATACCAATTCTATAATCTAGTACGGCGTGTATGTGTGGTTTATATATTTCTTCAATATTTATAACTGTATCTTAATTAAATGAGTTAAAGTGAAATAAAAAGTTAATGCAGTTTATATTATATGTTACATTAAGCAGTAATATGATTGCACTTAGTTTTAAGTGTATTATTTTACATTTAAGTTATAAAAATAATTTACGTGATGACTTATAAGGCAACATATCCGTTCAATTTATTATTATTTTAATAATTCTATAAGTTTTTTGATTGATTTAAAAAATAGTGTTTGCGTTAGTGTTAAATGTTGTGTACTTTCTAATATGTATAGACATTTATCATTATTGGTACGATGTTCAATTTATTTAATCGAATTTCTTGAGTTGCCTTACTTTATCTCAACAAGGTGAATCAAAATGTTTTGTCAAAAATAAATAAAATATTTTCAAATATATATAAAGTTTCAGGTTAGTATTTATTTTTAGGATTTAGAATGCTTAGCATACCGAATATGAGCTTATTTTTTCTCTCTAGTACAGTCATAAGTTTATTTATTATAGTCAGAATAAGTGAAGAAAAGCATTATATTTTATAAATTTATATTAACGAAAAATTTTTTTTGTTGTATCTGTGAATGATTTATAATTAGTAGAGCAGTAGAACAACCCAAATTATATAAAAAATTCAAAAGGCAGTCCAATTCTGTAATATAGTGGCGGACTAAGGAAGATATGGGCAAGGAGTGTTATTAAAGGGCTCCCTCCCCTATATACTCAAAAAATCTGATATTTTTGAAAATCATGAAATAATATTTTTTTAATCGTTTCTGCGTTACCTTACAAAAAAGCAAAAATAGTTTAAAAATTAATTGATAACACATCTAAATTAACGCAGGGAAAATATTTTTGCAGTTTTGAATCCAGACATATAGGCCCATACGATGGAGGGCAGGCTTTAAAATATGACTACACTACCAAACTTAAGTCCGCGCTACTTCACTATACAAATATCAACGAAATAAGAAACTTTAAAAAATAAAAATAAAACCACGACTTCAAAAAAACTAAAAACTCTGAAAAGTAGATACATTATAATAATAATTAAATTTAATTATTATTATATGTTTTTCAGTGTTTTTAGAGTTTTTTTAAATCGATTTTATTTTATTTTTTAAGTTTTTTATTTTTTCTCATTTGAGTGGCATATCTAAGAAGTCCAAGGTCAGATTCTAATTAAATTTATACGCGACTATCTCATGAGTATACTCTTTCAAACAAACAAAAGTTGCACCGAAGATGTGCATATTTGTCGAAGTTATGCCCGCGGAAATACAAAAAAATTATACAGCAAAATTGAAAACCCCCCTCCTTGTTTGTACTCTTTCAAATAAAAAAATCGCCCAAATCGGTACGTTTGTCGGAGTTATGCTCGAACATAAATAAAAAATATATACAGATGAATTGAGAACCTTCCTCTTTTATTGAAGTCGGTTAATAAAATACAGTTACACAACAATCAATGTGTAATTACATCCAATATCGACGGCATTCAATAAGCTCGCGATGTTACCTAGGTCCAGATGCAGAGCAGATGGTGTTACCTCTGAAATAATCATTAGTTATGAGAGAGACGAGAACCCGCCGCAGCGGCCACCGGAACGCCGTCGTCGTAGTCATGTCGACATTTCTGTGACAGCTAGTCTGCAAGACGAGTTTTTTATAGGTATATGTATGTATGTTGTGCTTCATTATCTTTACTTGAGGCGATATCGTGTACATGTATACATAATACATACATTTATATATGTATGTACGTACGTGTAATGGCTCTGACAGAATGAAGTTAACAGTTGTACAGTTTGAATTGTTCTTTATTCGATTCATTCAAATTTTGTTGATTCGAATTGGGTGCAAGCTATGAATTTTTTTGGTCATGACTTGAACTTGGATAATTTTGAAATATTGGATCGTGAGCGTGCGTGATTGAGAGTGCATGACCGCGTGTGTGAATTTTTGTAGGGCAAAAATCAATTTTGATAATTACAATTTAATAAATATTTTGTAAAACTAATTTTTTACTAACTTACTTTTTTTTAATTAACAGAAAATTGAAATATGTAGGTATTTATTCAAAACGAATTAATTTTAAATATTATATGTATGTAAAATAAAGTAAAATAATAATAAGTTTTTATAATTTTTGTATAAATATTTTTTTATCAAATTTATTTTATTCCATATTAATTAAAATATAAAAGCATAATTATCTGAAGAATATTGTCTATTGGTTGTATTATTAATAAACAAAATAATATTTACATTTATGTAATTAATATTTAATTCTTCTCACAAGGAAGTTCCAAGAAATAATCATATAGATAGTATATAATTTTATCTTCTTAAGATCATTGGAATTATTATTTTGTTTAGTCATTCACATTTAATAGAATGGATTGTAAGTGACATTTTAAATTGCAATGTTAATACCCTTATTATTCTGGCACAAATATTCTATTACATCTGCGAGATAACTTTCTTTTATTAATTAAAACGAACAAAATGTATTGAACAACACATAAAAATGTAAAATATTCTGCATTTATGTATTACGAATATTACTTTAACAATATAGTATCTACAACTATACATAAAAGTAGCTAAGAAGCTAAATTGAATAAAAATTTGATGTTTTATCAACATTAAATGTTTTTAAAATTGAACGATTTTTTCAAAGGAGTACATTTCACTAATCAAGTATAGAATAGGTACAAAATAAGCAAATTGAGATAAAAGGGACTTAATCATTATGGTTACTGACAATGAAATAAAAAAAAATATATGCTGTTGTTTTGTATTATTTTTTTAATAAATATACGTATGTATCTTTTTTAAATAGCGATAATTTAACTTACATTGACGTATTCATTCAATATACAAAAAATGACCTTAATCGTAGCAAAAAGAGTTAAATACGTCGTTAACCAGAGTTGAAACGTGCTTAATTTTTATGCCACTATTTTATTATTTTTTGTATGAAGATTATACCTACTAAAATTCTTATAATGTATAAGTTTCATTATTTTTTATAAATATTTTTGTATTGATGTAACGTATTTTCTAAAATATCAAATTAATTACACATGCCATATATAATTTTATATTATAAATTACTGCCAAGTAAAAGCACAGTGCTTCTTTGTTCTAAATTCATCAAAGGTAGTTAATTATCGAATAATTTTAATAAACACCGATAAGGTATTCATATTCATTCATCGCCATTGGTTAACCATTTAATTTTTATACAATTTTATTTAAAAATATTTATTCGACAGTTTTCTTAATACGCGTATGATTTTTTATTCGCACATTTTTAATTTTTTGACAATTTCAAACTAAATCTAAATTTTTCTGCTATCGTAAAAAACAAGTGACGATTTTTTAAAGTAAATTAAGATAAATCTTTGAAAGGGAATATTTTACAATAAACGTTGTGGTGATTTATATCATAGGTGTCCAACCTTTTGAACCATCTGGGCCGCATAGTATATTTAGCAATTTACTAAGGGCCGCGGGTCAGAATAAAAACTGAAGACCTTTTTTTTTGGTCGCGTCAATTATTAATTTTAGTGAATAATTAAAATTAAATTAGGAAAAATAAAAATGAAGGCCTTTTTTTTTAGTCGTGCTAATTTCAATGCAGGTTTATTATTATAAAATTATTATTATTATTATTTATTCTTGAGATATCTTAAAAAATAAATGTTTTGGGATATCATCGCTCCCACTTACACACGATTTTAATAATTTTGAAATGGAATCGTTCTCAAGCTAGATCCAACCAACTAACCAAGTTTTTTAACTATCGGTTTAGTGGTTCTTGAGTTATGCGAATGACAAGGATTCAGGTGCCAGAGAGACAGACAGCCACGGAACGAAATATGTTTGTCTTGCCTGAAACGCAAAGATCAAGTAAAATTTTTTAAATCGAAGAACTTTTTTTCTCATTTTACAACGATCACAAAGCTTCTCGTATCTTCAATATGGCGAGGAAGCAAAAACAATATGTGTGTAGATAAGTCTCGATTTTAAAGGATCGTTAATAATAATTAAAAATTTATTAAATACTTCAGTTAGAAAAAACGAGACGAGACTAAATTTAATTCACTATCGTTCTCGTCTCATCTCTTGTGCAGCTCTAGTGGGTACTCACTTCATTATTCTGATACTACAAATGAATTATGAAAAGTGAAATGTCCATAGATGACTTTTACTTTTATATTATACTCTGCGAGTCTGCTACATACCAACCAACCAACTGCAGATGAAATTTTTATCAGTGTACACATCTTTAGTTGAAATATCTGAACTCAAAGATTATTTATTTAGAAACATTTATTTAAAAAAACTACACACAAATTAAATTAAAATTATATATTACATTGACAAGTGTTGTTGAGATATGCTACCATCACTTTTATCGTAACATATGACTGTTTTATTGTTTTTTGTTGTTATTCTACAAAAGGAAGCACTGCCGAGATACCGGTATAAGACGTATATAATTTATATACATCGCATCTTTAGCTTGTAGTTACTGCCATTTTGACAACGACAATAGCATATAGGCGAGTTTGAGGCTTCCGCAGTGGCCTTTTGACTTCAAATAGTTATTCTTGGACGTATGTACGTTAGATTTATGAATAAGACAGTTCAAACATGACCATTCAGAAACCAAAATGAAAAATCATATTATTTATTGTGTACCTATATTGTTTTTGTTTTTTATTGTACCATTGATGTGTTTCTTGTGTACCTATATTGTTTTTATACCATATTTTTTATTGTACCATTGATGTGTTTCGATGGTAGCAACGCATTCAGTGATAAATATCGAAACTAACGCAATTGGGTCAATTGTCATCTAATCTTACTGAATCGATGTTTCGTAAACAATTAAATCAGTGATTATAATAATATACGTTTAACAATTAGAGTATTTAATTTCTTTTATAAAAACAAAAAGTATCTATAACTAATGAAAAATATGTAAAATGCCTCGGAAATAGCTGGTACAAGGTTTTCTTAAATGTATAGGTTAGGTTAATTATTTTTTTATGAAATTAAAAGCCTAATTAATAACTGATATAATTTTTTAAATAAACATAAAAATATCACTCATGCATAATACATAAATAGATACTATTTTTAATAAATAAGCGAATTAACAATAATATTTATTTAAACATTTGAGGTGCTTACAACATTAGAAGAAATCAAAAACTACATACACCTGAAGAAAATCTAAACTATATTTTAGTTTATTTACAAAAAAGAACTTGTGTTATGAAAATAGCGATAATTATTTAATTAAACACGTTTTTGAAAATAACAACTGACAACTGACCTAAATAGGAATAATTCCTTTTTTCATCACACGTGGCGTATAATCTAAGACACATACCAATAACATACATATTTTTTATGGAGTTAATTACTTCTATTTCTGCACGAAAATGGAAATAAACCATAAAATTATTATGATTGCTCAAAGTACCTATAAATTATTAAGTCATAAACTGTGTATAGTTAAAGTAATAAATGTTAGTAATTTATGTAAAATCTACCAGTTTTATTTCTTTTTACATACTTACCTACAAACGTATTTTAAAGCAACGCATCATTGCATATTTTATAGATTCATAAATATTTCTACTGTAATTTCTGGGTCGAAACTAGGTCATTTTGATCGTTATCTCGAGCAAAATAACACGACTTAAACTCAGAAGTCAAGAACACTTGCTGCATATCTTGAAACTATTATACCTACCCTCAAAGTTGTAAATCTGCTCCGCCCTTGTTTTAAATTAAAAACAGTTAATAAGGTAGTATAAGAAAATAAACAGCTAAACATGCAATTACTAAAGTTATTTAAAAACAGTATATGTATAAACAAAACCAGGTAAGTTGTACCTACTACAATTTTGTATTTTTAATATAGCCCGGTTTCGTTTCGGAACATTTTTCTCTCTCGCATGTTTTTTTACCTCTTTGCTATTGTTACCATCATATTAGTTGAAGATTCGTCCCAACATCATTTTTCACCCGCTGTCAGGATACATACAGAGTATTTTCGGCTGACCGTCTTTATTTTATGTTACCTATATATACATCTGACTTCGTATTTATTATCATATATTTTCAAATATTTTATATAGTATAACAAATGGATGTTTTTATACGACTTTATAGAAATAGGTAGTTCTTATTGAGGACTTTTTGTGTGTGGAGACTATTAAAATAATTGTTAGTGCATTTGTGTTTTTATTTTAATTTATAAAATATATACGAATTATGGAGAAGTTAAAATGGGTAACTCCAGTTTTTATACCAGTAGAATCTTTTTGTATTACACTCAATTTTTTATAAATATTTGATTATAAAAATAAGGTGTAGTCACTTTGGTATATATGAATAGCTTATATATCAGTAAGTCAACTGAAAATTTAGCACCTAATACTTTCGTTTTTTTTATTATTTTCTCATCGGATTTTTTAAAATAAATGTGGGGCTTTAAAATTTGCTAATGGACAACTAAAGTAAGTACTACAAACTATTATAAATATTGTTTCAGAAAACCACTAATACCATAAAAAACAGTGAATTAATGTAAATCTTGTTTTTTGGGTATAAATCGCGGCAATATGCGTTTTATCGGCCATTGTTTTATCTCAAATTGCAGTGCGACGAAACTTTGACTGATAGAAACACCAAATTAACGCGGCTTTTAGTCAGAAGAGAAGTCAAGATTTATATCAAGAGAACCTCGAAAGCCTTAAAACTTGTCTACAAAATGATATTTGAATCGCATCAAAAATGTACTTAAAAATCATTTTTTTAAATAGTACTTATTGTATCTATGTATATATTTTGGCTTCTGGGTATAAATCACGTTGTTTTGGTTGTATTCTAGATCAACGTTTAGTCACTTTTTTGCAATATGCTACGAAATCTTAGTCGAGAGTATGACTAAAACGACGTGGCTTACACCCAGATTCAAGATAACTACAGAAATCTCACAGTTTGCAGTGCATGTTTATTGTAGTCTAAATTAAAATCATATAACAAATCTTCAGAACTATATTATATTAAATTACGTATTTACATATGTCATAAATTGTATTTTGTTTTGTCTTCGACTTATTTTGCACAGCATTATAGTTTACGAAATAAATAGTATATTATTATTATACCATTCAATGTCTACTAAAATATAAACTCTGACTTCTGGTTGACCAACTTATGTATGAGAGTGTATAGTATCAGTATGACCACACAACAACCTGAGAACAATAAAAGTCCTTATGCACACTTGTACCAACATCACATAAATTAAAACCATTGATGTAGAGACCGCGCGCAATCGCTCTAAACAACGCGGCCAAATCACGTGGGCATGAAACAACGTTGATTAGCGACCTTTGGCAGGTGCGGACGGTTCGGTAAAAACTTTAAGTAAAGTTTATTTTGTAAACAATAAATCAAGATGTATTTTATTTACGTTAAAATAAGAATATGAAGAGCTGAAAAATAATAGTATATATATTTTTTTAATTCTAAGGTTACTTATAGCTAAATATATTTTTTTAAACGTATTGGACGTTAATAGCATTATTAACGTGTAGATAGAATTAATCATTTTTTAAATACTTTTAAATATTATGGTATATTTAGATAAGTATATCGATAGCTTTAAAATATAAAACATTGATTTATAAGAATGATTAATTTGGCTTCTATTTATCACTGATTAAATAAAAAATTATACATAGGTAGTAATTAAATATAATTGCGCCGATTACAAGCATTTGAATGATGTAAAGAGATTTAATCACAAAGTCCGTCTCTGGTTTTCATCAGTGGCCTCAAGTTGATGAGCATGAGTTGGTGCTTTGTGAAGACCTTCGACACAAGATGATCGCTCAAGGCCATCTAGGATACATATGTAGGTTTATAAGGTGTTGTTGCATAGAGTCTTGCAGATGGATGACTTGTACTTTGTCAAGTACTGTTAGCGTTCAACTCTAAAAAAACTACTTGAATAGGTGTGATTTATTTGCAAATACCTTGTGTAACAGTTATTGTACCTTATCGCAATGTTCTCATCGTAATTATGTAGGTACTGTTTGTGATGTCTGTGTATGAATGTTTTATATAGATCTAATTGACGCTATTTGTCCGTAATCGTGCCGCGGAATTGGATCTCTGCTTTCATAATCGTTTTACGATAATAAGTTTCATTAGAGAACATGTGTTTAGTGGAAATGTGGGTCTTGTTTGATTGAATTTGCTAGATTTATTAAATATTTGCTTATCATCGTTATTTATGGAGTTAGTTTATTAAGACTTATGTTAAATGTTCGGTATTTGAGATTTGAGTTACTCAGAAGTCAAAACAAGTCAACTTAATAAACAGTCAAGGAAATCTATATTTTGTAAACTTGAATGTTTCCTATTTTTTTGGCAAATAATATATGAAATACTAAATGATTTTTCGAAAAATATTCCAATAATCAAGTATTCTGGTATTAAAAATCGGCCATAATTGGCTACATAGGTAACTATTATATTACACAAATAAAATTATTAAAATTTAATAATTTTCTTTCATAACTATTTGTAAACTAAAATATTAGGACATTATAAATTTAAAGCAATAACTGTATCAAAATAAAAAAAAACAACAACAATAGATTTAGAGCTCCATTCTAACGTACTAACGAAGCTTTTCTAAATTTGTAATAAAAATGACGGAGCTAACTCTTATTCCAAAAAATTTTTTTTTTGTATTGGTCTATACAACGAATTTTTCAATGCAGCACATTTGAACAAAACGCTAAGCCCACACTAATTTAAAACAATAATATTATCATTTAATAAAATATTAAAATAAAAAGGTTAGAAAATTAATTTTTACAAATATATTTTCTTATCGAAATTGGCACTAAATGTCCATATAATACAGATTTTTATTAACTTTATCACGGTGGTTTTACTCCAAAAATATAAAACACCAAACGTTTTTTTTAACAAAATAGCAACAAAACTTATTTTTAAATAGGAATAGTTAAAAAAATATTGTCTTTTTAGTATAAAACTACTATCAGGGTGGAGAGCGCGGTAGAGCCGACATAGATGTTCAAAAAACGTGAATCTAATTAACAAACATTGGCAATAGAATATCGACGAAAATCATTGTTATATTTGAATTTCCTCTAATTCAAATAGCATTATTGTATAAATGTACTTATTATTATAACTATTAAATGTACATGTGCATGAATGTATGTATGTATGTTCTATTTATGGTCATCTTGCGCCTGCAGCTATAGCCTGTATACTGTTCAATAATGCAGGTCTACCCGTATATACCTTAGTTAGACGACTTATTTATATAGTTAAGAAGTACTGAAATTATAACTGCATTATTGCAGTTATAATTTCATTCTACATAAACTTCTATTTACTCGTAAAAGTTATTTTGAAATATGTTGTTATAAGTTAAGAAAATATGAATATTTATATTTCAATGTATTCAAAAAACATGGTTTTTTGTTGTAATTATTTAAAAAAAACAACCGTTTTTAATTAAACTAAATTAAACAAAACAGTTTTTACATAATAATGTATAATTACTTTTAACATTCATTAATTACTCCCAAGTAGTTGGATTTTATCAAAATACATATTTTACATAATGGTTTGCTGGTAGTTTTTTTTTAATAGGTATAGTTTTAATTTAATTTTTATGAAAATGTAGGACTTGAATTGCGAATGTTTAGCAATTATAATTTTTTCACGTAGGTATGTTTTTTTATTATTTGATTGGAGGTTATAGTTATTACATAACATCACTGATAGGAAACAAGATAACCTTAAACCAGAGTTTGTGAAAATGTGTGTACAGGATGCCCTAGCTTTAAAGGAACAGGAAAAATTTTGATAATAGGAATAAATATTTCTTATGGTGTTTAAGACGGCCTTTATCAAATTGCAGTCTATTATTTTTTATAGGTTGTTGGAAAGCTAATTTTATACTGATACCTATCGAATACAACTGTCTCAATATTCGAAACCAAAAGTTCAGAGACGCAAACTGCGGCAAAAAAAATACTAAGAAATAAAAATCTGTATCCCAAACCATATCCGATATAATTTCATTCGAAACCTTGAAAAAAATATATACCTATCCATATTCAAAACCGAAACCAAGGAAAAAAATATCCGTATCCGTTATGTCATATTATATTTCTAACAACCTAAGTTTGAGTAAAATTTAAACCTAGTTATTCATTCTGTTGAAGAAATATTACAAATATCGTTTTTAAAATGTAAAAGTGTATTTATTATTATAAATTAAAACAATAAGGCTTTAGCGTTGATCTATTTATCTTATTTGCATGTATTCAAAAATTGTATAAATTAAATGTTTTGAATTTAATCAATATAGGTAGCTCTCGAGTAAAATTCTATCTCAACTTGTTTACATTAGACTGTTAGACCAATCCATTTTTGGAAAATGAAAAATATTTTATTTACATACCTAAATGTCTTAACAAGTTAATTAAAATATCTTTGAAATAATAAATCTTTTCAGTGAAGAAGGTCACTCTATAACGTCAAGTAAAAAAAGTATCACATGAATATGTTACAAAGAATGCATTACATCATATCATATTTGTCTTCTTTTCATGTTATGTTCAGTTAAAATTTATCATCTTATACTTCAAGAAAGCATATAGTGTTTTCTTTTTTTATATCTTTATGGAATTTTATAACAAAACATAATATACGTATGATATTAAATCATTTCATACAAAATAAGATTCGTTTGAATTGTATTTTTATATAATTTCTTTTATTTTGATATTTATTATTAACTGTTATTTTACATGACATCGTATTGATGTTACATGCATCTTAATTTTTCTAATAGTGAGAATAAAATTTACATCAGTTATAATTATTAAAGATTTCGTACCTTTTCAAATATTTTTTTTCGATTCTCTAAAGTCTAGTTCACACTAGGCTAGTATTTTAGTCGAGAAATGTTTTAATAACTGTTAAATATCCGGATTACAGTGTATTAGTAAATGGCGCGCGTCAAGATGAAGAGTGTACAGAGAAACAAAGTAAAAAAAAATCATAAATTTATTTGTAATGACTAGTGTGGATAAGAAAATGGATAAATAAGAGAGATGCACTAGGAGCTACAAATGTCCTCCTCAAGAAATTATAATTAGAAGATCCCAAAGATTACTTTGTAACATTAAGAATGACGGGGAGTTATTGTTTTAATTTTTGCAACAACTAATGAACTAAACTAAAGATATCACGTGCAGATTTGTTATTTAATATTTAGTGAGGGGTGGTGAGGGTCACTATTCGACCAAAAAAATAGAACAAAATGGATTGACTCGACTAAATGGTGTTTTTACTGAACTAATCGACTAAAGTCTGTTGTATACGTTTAGTTACTAAATTACTTACCTCTTGACTAAAATATTAGCCTATTCTGAACTAAGCTTTAAAAACTTAGGTAAGTGTTAAAAAAATATATTAATTCAGTATTTTTGATCACAAGACTCATTTCGACCCCTGTAATTATTTTTACTTCTTAACAGCATATTGCTGATTTTTTTTTATATTTACGTGAATATATATAATATTATATCGAAGAGAAATATACCTATGCATGTATTTTTTACTTTTAATATGTATAGATCATAAAATACGAAATCGATCTAAACTAGAGTAATTTGTTATCAATTTTTTTTATTGTATTCTATAAAAACAAAAAAATGTTGAGATTTTTTGAAAAAAAAACACGTTACTATACTTAGCACAAAACAAGAAAAGTGGTTAGGACGAAAAACGGGTCGCATTGGGGAAAATATTGCATTGATGTGGGAATGGGGGAACAACGACGAGGTAGTGACGCGTACAGTAGTCAAGGGGGAGACAACAACCGCTCGGTCTCTGAAAGGACTCGAACCCGCGGTCCCCAGACGACCGACGCCGCCGACGGCGCACTGTCTTCCGTTCTGAAACACTATCAATCACCCACTCGCGACAGTGCAATTCCTCCTCTTCTCTCAGACACACACACACACACACTCACACTTGCACACACACACACTTACACACATCGTGTCGCGTCTTCGCATCTCTTCAGTGGCAGTTTGTACAAGGGCTGGAAATCGAAAATATACCGTAATATTGTGTTCAAATTATTTTATGTTCCCACATTTACAAAATGCAGAAATATAAATCAAAAAATCAAATGTATATGTACAAGTCATAACTTTTGTTGATTTTATTATTTAACCCTTTCAGGCCCAAAATTAATTTTATAGACAAAATAATATTTTCAAACAACTTTTTAAAATATGTTCCAGGTTTCATGAACTGGTGGCAAATGAGTTAACAAATTTTAAGGTATCTATCAATGTTATTTGTGCACCTAATTGTTTTGGTTTCTGAATAATTAATTAGTTAAAATATTTTTAACATATTAACAACGTAACATAAATAAAATATTTGCCAAGTAAATGCATTATGCTTCTTCGTGCTAAATTAACCAAAGGTACTTTGAACAATTTTAATAATCACCGATCAAGTATTCTCATGAACTGCCATTGATTGATTCACTATTTAATTTTTTTTCGTATATTTTTTAATTTTTGAGAATTTCAATCTAAATCTAAATTTGTCTGCTACGGAAACGTCAAAATGACATTTAATATGTCAAAGTAAATAGAAATTAAAAAAAAAAATGACGATTTTTTAAGGCAAATTGAGGTAAATCTTTGTAAGGGAATATTTTACAACAAACACTGTAGCTTTATATTATACAAAATTGAATGCTCAAAAAAAAGATTCTATAAAATTTTGTCATCTCTCCCCCTTAAACACAATTTTGATGATTTTGAAATGGGATCGTCTTCAAGTCAGACCCAACCATCCAGCCTAGTTTCATTAATATCGATTCAGTGATTCATGAGTTATGCGTGTAACAAGGATTCACTCGACAGAGACACACACACACAAACATACACACAGGCAGACATGGAACGAAAAGTGTTTTGAAATCGGAGAACAATTTTTTTTCTCATTTTAAAACGATCACAAAGCTTTTCATGTCTTCACTTGGGTTAGGTACATTAGCCCGCGAGGATTACTTTGGCGAGTGTTTTTATTCCCGCTATTTCATTTAGTGTAGGATCACAATTTGATACTTTGCTTTTCGACTGTGGTCGTGAACTAAATGGAATTGGAATAAGCATTGTTACAGTTTAGTTACTAAGAAATTATCAAATGTGAAAAGTCAATTAAAAAAGTTCGAATCCAAACCATTACATTTTCAGTAATTTAGTTTGTTTTAAATTTAAAAGAAAAATAGAATAAAACATTTTTATCTTGTCAGTAAAATATGGATTTTAAAAAATGTGAGAAATGTTTTTATTATAAAAAATTCTAACCAAATACTTCGCCAGACAGTTGAAGCATTTCAATATACATACATTTACTCATGTTAATGTTTGTAAAAGTTATTGAATTAAAATGTACTTAACTGTGTTAGCAAAAAAACCAATTGAATATTGTTGATGGCACTTGAATAATGATGAAGAAATTTGTCAAGTAGAAAACAAAATAATGTATATATTATTTATCACAATTGATATTTACCACACATCTAGTCGTTACGTATATAAATTATTGATTATTAATATTGCGAAATTTAGTCCATTTATTATATAGATATTTATTTTATCAGAAAATTATTACAAACTCAGAACAAACAATTAAGGATAATATAAATAAAGTTTTGTTTTTTAATAGAAGAGACGTTATTTATTAATTAGTTATTTAATTTCAGACCAAATATCTTGTATGTTATAATTCAGTTCAGAATTAGAATACATTTTGGGTTCTGAATAATCTTACATTGATGTATGTCCATCCGTCTGTCTGTATTTCCGTGTCATAAATAGAACATCTCGTAAACAATATATAACTATATATAATAGAAACTGGAAATTTTAACTTAACATGCTAAGTTATATTGACTAAACATGTTTTTCTTCAAATGTGAAAATACACTTTTCAGGTGAAGAAGGTATAGTGATTCAGTTATATTAATTTTCTTCTATATCTATTAAAATGTAAGTATTATTTAGTAGAAGTTGATTTTTTTAACTCAAAAATGATACCGTCTCCCCTATTTTGTTAATTACTGGCTCAAAAATAAAAAAAATGTGCAGGTGATATCATTGACAAATCCTAAGATCTCAACAATATTATTTAAAATTTTGGAGAAATTGAAATAAAAAAAACATAATTAAATTTTTTTGGTAATTTTGAATTAATATGAAAAAGAAACATCGATATATTTGTCACCCCTGTGTATGTCGTTTGTTTGTCGCAGTTGAGCCAGTGCTGGTTGATGCTCCTCACAGTTTTATCCTGTTCTTGTTTCTGCAGTGATGAGTGTGTGTTTGGTGCGGCGCGTTCTGAGCGCGGTGTGGGTGAGAATGAACGCCAGGGTTCGCATTCATAACCCACCGCAGAGTTACTCGAGTAACCTGAAATATACTCATCTCATTCAAGTAGAAGAATATACTTCTAATTTTTACCTAGAACTAAAAAAATAATATATAAATTTTACTATTTCACATGAAACTAGCTGTGCTATAAAAGTTAGATATATGATAACGCAGTTTATTTTTTTTATTTTTTATTCCACACAGTTCTTTACTACATTATATTGTTCAATATTTAACGGTTTAGGCAGCATATTGCAATAAATTTAAATTATCGTCAGTGTTTTTATTTCCTAACGGACAGACAGACAGAGGAACGTTGAATGACCAGGTACCGTGAATGACCAATCTCACAATATAGTTTATTTAGAATTTTAGATAGTTTTAGATCGGAATATGTTATTTGACATTTTGACCATTTACTGGTAAATATATATTTTATTTTTATGTTAATAAATGTATAGTAATGTAAATTATATACATTTTATGATCATATAAAGAATATAAACTATACCATTCATTCGAACTATCATTGGGTTATATTCAATTCCTCGCTGATAGCGTTAACTTAATTCTTTATAATACCGGAAATTATTCTAGTTTTGTTTTTTTGTGTTCTTTCATTTGGATTATACTTGATATCTGCATTCATTCGAGAAATACGTAAAAATATATCTGAACAATACTTTTACACACTTAACTACTTTTTTTTCAGTTATCATGTTTTGATCAAATTCCATCAAATTAAACTCACAAAAAGATATGTGTGAAAAAAAAACGACCCAATTTTACGTAGCTATGAAATCAGAAACATTTATCAAATATTATGTTCATAATTTTGGCAGTTATTTTGTTACTGAATGATGAAGAATATTAATTATTATTTCCCGTCATTTTTGACAAGCTAAACTGTGAGTTGGTAAATAACTGACATTCTTCACTTTGTTTTGTTTTCTGAAAATCACAAAATAGACAAAACCGCATTCAAAAGATTCTGATTATTATAAAGAAGCTAACAAAATTTGCTAGCTTGAAAACACTTTCAAATGAGGTATTAATGTTGTGATATTATCTATGGATTAGTTATTTTAGAAATTTAGAGCAGTGATATTTCAACTTATTATAACATAATTGGCGACTCGAACTGTACAAAATAATTTTCATAATATCACCACTGTTGTAATACCATTGGTGTTTACCTATCACGAGTGCGTGAAATTTGTCAAACATTTCATGAACCTTCAAGAGAACAGTCTGATAGATTTGATACCCCATTTGAAAGTACTTGCAAATTTTGTTAGCACGAGAGATTTATTAAAATATAAAACACAGATAAATCTGACGATAAATTCTTTAAACCGACTACAAATACTTACACAATCTCATAACAGACTGTAGAGTATATCTGGGCATATCTACCACTTGTCTGGTTCTCTCTTATTCGCGAACAGCAAAAATGCGTCGAACGTGACTGTGTAGCCCGTTCAGAACCTCCCACCTCTCACCCCCTACTCCACACACCCCCGCACACACTACATCTACCAACCCACCACCCGGATCGATAAACCATTTCATCAGGGTTGTTTAGATTCCCACGTTGTTAACGGCTACGACGTCAACGTCGTGCAGGAAAGTTTTTACGAACGGGACCAATTAATTTGTGTGGAAATAAGTCTATATTATGTTCATTTGGAATGTAATGAAAGTGCATTAGTGTATGTATGTACGTTTCATTATATTATTGTAAAAACGGTGTAGTACAAGTATATTGTACCATTATATGAATAGAAGGAACTTTATTAATTATAGTTTATATTGTTTTTATTTTACATATATACATTCTATTATAAGTAGCAGATACTGGAGGTATATCCTTACATATTATAAAAGGCAACGTCTTCCTGTCTGTCTGTCCGTTAGTGTGCTTATCACTCGAAAACCACTCCGATTTACGTGTTTTTTTTTTAATTCATAGCTATGGTATTTGCCCAGGTTTTAATATATATTTTGTTACATTAGGTAATAAAAGTAAATCAAGTTGGAGAAAAGTTTTCCGCCAGCGCATTCTTTTGCTGCCTAAACTGTTTTTTTTTTTTTTTTTTTTTTTTTTTTTTTTTTTTTTTTTTTTTTTTTTTTTTTAAATAAAGTACTTTTCAGTACTTTATATCATTGCGATCTAGTCACATAGACTAATAAACAATTTTATTCTATCCTAAATTAATAAAAGTAACTTAATTCTAAGAGTTCACTCATTAGTGTCTCTCAGTTTCTCTTGTTGACGTGAACACATTTTTCTTGTGCACTAAGTCTGCATTTAACACTAACACATACATTAGCACTTACTCTGCTTTTCACTAACGATTAAACTAACTCAAATGGTTTTTTCCTTTTGAGTCTGCGCACTATGCCTGTGTTGTCCAGGAGTTGGGTGGCCTCAACGTTCTCATGATGTCGAAGTCTTTCTTCATGTTTTTGTGCAAATCTCTGGATTTCGCTAGCTACAGCTTCCACTCCTAGGTCCTTATGGAGGTCGTTGTTTCTTATGTACCAAGGTGCGTCGACAATATTCCTTAGTACTTTATTCTGAAATCGTTGTATTATATTTATATTACTTTCTTTGGTACAACCCCAAAGTTGTATACCGTATATCCAAACAGGTTTAAGTGTTTGTTTGTACAATAGAAGCTTGTTATATATTGACAATGAGGAGCCTCTTCCTATCAGCCAATACATTTTTCTATATCTAAGTTCTAACTCTTCTCTTTTCTTTTTGACGTGAGTTTTCCATCGAAGCTTGGTGTCTAACGTCATGCCAAGGTATTTGGCTGTATTTGAATACGGTACTATCTGATTGTTGAGAGTAACCGGGATATATTCAACGCGTCTGTTGGTAAAGTTAATATGAACCGATTTAGATTCATTTAGCTTGATTCGCCATCTTTTAGTCCAGTTTTGTATTTTGATGATAGCTGATTGTAGTTTCTCTGTAGATTCCTCATTACTGTTGCCTACTGCTAATATTGCAGTGTCATCAGCAAAAGTTGCTACTGTGTTATTTTCTAAGTCTGGGAGGTCACTGGTATATAGTAGGTACAGGACAGGTCCTAACACACTTCCTTGAGGTACTCCTGCTTTAATTTCTATTAGTTCAGATACGCGTCTTCTTGCTTAATTCTAAAGAATCTCTCAGATAGATACGATTCCAGAATATCGGTGTATTGTTTCGGGAGCATAGTTTTTAGTTTGTAGTTTAATCCCTCATGCCAAACTTTATCAAACGCTTGCGCCACGTCCAAGAAGATCGTAGAACAAACTTTTTTTTCTTCTAATGTTTTTTCAATCGTATTTATTATTCTGTGCACCTGATCAATCGTAGAGTGCTTGGACCGGAAACCAAACTGGTGGTTAGGGATCAGAGATTTCCTCTCAATAATCAGTTTTAATCTTTTTAGTAATAATTTTTCAAAAAGTTTTGATAAAACAGGCAGTAACGAGATTGGCCTATAAGATGTAACTTCGTGCGGTGGTTTTCCTGGCTTTGGTATCATAATAACCTCCGCCACTTTCCATAGTTTGGGTACGTATTTAAGTTTAAATGCAGAATTGATAATGTTCGTGACTTTAACAATTGCTTTTTTTGGAAGATGTTGTAGGACTTTTCCGGTTATTAGATCAAAACCCGGGGCTTTTTTAGGGTTTATGTTGTTCATAATCTCATCCTTGACCTCAGTTGGTGTAACAAATTTGATCTCTTCGTTTTCTTGGATGATTTCTTCTATTGTTATTTCCTGTTCCTGTCTTCCGTGTGGTTGAAATATGTTTTCAAGATGTTCGGCAAATCTTTGAGCTTTTTGTTCATTATTTCGGGCCCACTTATCGTCAGTTTTCCTGATTGGTGGAATCTGCATAATAGGCCTTTTTATTTTTTTGGTAGCCTTCCAGAGAGAATAGTCAGTACGGTTATCATTGGTTAATTCACTTAGGTACATACTGATTGTATCGTTTTTTAGTTCATTAATTTCTCTTCTCAGTTGTTGGGTGAGATTGTTCAGTTCTGTTTTGTCTTGTGGAGCTCTTGTCTGATGCCATTTCCTTCTTGCTTTTCTTTTCTCAGCTATTAGGTTTCTTATCTCCTTTGGGTAGTTATTTCCTAAACTGTTAAAGAATAAAAAGATCTAAAATAAACTCCGTGTTACCATGTATCATACTTTTATATTTAAACGAGCGAAACCGTAGGTACAGCTAGTAATAATATATAATAATATGAATTATTGTGTAAGTAGTAAAATGGATCGGTAAAAATATAATTTATTATATTCCATATTTTTATAAACCATGAAAATATATATTTATAACACATTACCTAGCATTGTTACAATTGTTCTCTACAAAAATCGCTCCATCAAGTCATCGGCGTATCTTGTTGATTTTTAAATAAATAACAATTGTTCGAAATTAAATTATTAGTCTCTAAATATAAAAATGACTGTTATTTTGTATGAGGCTTATAGATTTAGGTATTACTGAACCGATTTCAATGCGGTTTTTACCAATAGTTAGATAATTTTTCTCTGCAGTATCGTGGCTAATAATATTTTATGAAAATCTAAGATTTAACATCAAAAAACTAAAAAAATCTTTATCAAGTCGTGTTTTGCATCATGATATCAGAGCATTTATTACTTATATTTAAATATATTAATATGTAAATTAAGTGAGATTTTTTCATTTAAACAAATTTAAACTTATGTGACACAAACACAATTCAAAGTTAAGCATTACCTTAAACTAGTGTCTAATGGTGGGGAAGGAGACAAACGGGAAAATAAATAAATAAGAGATACTTTACATTTAGGGGGAATACTTTAAGAGAGGTTGTACCATACTGTGATGGCTGGGTTACAAAAAGAATTAATAAAATACGCTGTATGTATCTTTTTAGAATTAACAATACAATAGATTTTAAAATGCATATCTAAATGGTGGGAAAATAGATATTTGTTATTTACAAATTATACCCAAAAGATTTTCGGCGAGTAAAGAAACTTCTGCACAAAACAAGAAATCCTTTTTCTATTGGGAATTGTTTTGTAAAATGACGTCGGCAAATTTAAAAAAATTCTTTATCTTTGAAACCTATCGGCACATGGAATTTTTTAAAAACAAGTTTTATATTTATAAAGTAAATGACAGATAATTATTTATATTTTTAATTGAAATTTTATTTTATTTTTAAAATAATAATATTAATGAGGTTTTATCTTTCAATTGTCGCAATAATTGACTGGGTACAAATATATTATAAATAACAATATATACTATTTTAAATTTCATTATACGCGGTATATTTTATATATATATACATACCTACGTATAAATGTACAATCATTTGTTTATTTATTTGCAAGCCGTACGAAAATTGAATTGATCGATTAGTCTCAAGGGTAAAACATTTTGCTCAATAAATGTTTTCATAATCCATCATATCTGTAAAAATATTTTAGTTAACTGAATACATATTTATATTTATTTACAATAGTTGTAAACTTTGTAAATATTTACAAGCATATGTCGATATCAATCATTTACACTTGAAATCGAATTTTAACATTAAAACTATGTATATTATCATACTTTTATAGATATTTTTAACCGGTAATTCACCATTTTTTACTAGTTATTCGTTAAATTACATATAGCAATATGCATTTTGTACTTTTGTAAGTACCTACAATAAAATTGTATAAACATGAAAAGGTTATTCAATGATATAAAGTTAAATCAATAATGTATATTGAATAATTAGGCCAGGCACGTATAAAAAATACAATTGTTATATATTTTAATAAAACGTATAAAAACAAATGGATTTAATTTAAAAAAAACGTGAGCGAATATGTGGATACATGCTAGGAATTAATAAAAAATATATATTTAAAAAATGAATAGTATTTTTTTAAATACCGATAAAAATCCGGTAAACCGTTTTTGATTTACAATTTTACCAAATTATCAGTAATTGAAAACATCGGTAAATTTCCAATACCTCTATAATTTATACTAGGTAACATAATAATATGACTATTATAATTTTAGCTTAAATATATAATATTAAGACAGTACCTATATAGAAAAATTATTTATTTAAGTGCTTGAATTTATATATTTTTTCTAAAATTAAGAACTGTTAAAAATTATTAGCTAATAGGTATCAACCATAAGAAATATAAATTAAAAACTACCCGTAAATAGCCCTACCTCCATTTCTATTTTAAAATCGAAAAGACAAACGGAACAAATTATAAAACTATTTCATCTGCAATCATTAACGGTCTGAGAGAGGCATCTTAACACCGTACAATTAATTCTCAATTAGAGAATACTCAATTTATCAGGCCTAACTTAATCTAGCTGAAGTTAACCCTCACAAATACAACAGGTTGTACAATGAGAAGCTACAATTTATCTTTAAGAAAATAAGAACAGAGGGCAAGTGATATGAATTCAACGCAAAACAGCTGCTTGGTGAAATAAATGATCGCCATGGCAGATCATTAGAGTTAGGTTAATGGGTGAAGGTCATTTGTAGGTCATAGGAGTAAGTGTAATGACTGTGCAGTCATTAACCGCTTTATTTGGTATGTTTATATGTGTAATGTCGGTGAAAAATTATAGTAATTATTGGATATGTGATTATGATGACTAGTTGAATTTATTTCGGTTTTGAGTTGGTCGGAAATGTGTACATACAATAATTATAATGATATTAATATGTTATGAAATGATTTTGTGCGTGTGATCGTGTTAAATTTTTGTAAGTGTACTTTTTCAAGATTAGTATTTCAGTTTTCATAAGTATTCTATTATGGTTTGCGTTTTATTACTTTTTAACGTACGTAAAATGCTATCGTTATAAAACATCGTATTATAATTTATAATTTAACTAGTAGTGCTTGATAACTTAATATTTTCAATATGTAAAAATACATTCAATAGATTAGTATTTTCTTCTACTTTTTATATTGATATGAATTTATGATCAATACTATTTAATACTTGCCGTTTTGTTAATTTTTTTTTTTTTAGTTTATTGAAAAGTACTTAATTAATTAATTAGTCTGAAATCATAACATGATAACTGTATTAAAATAATATCTCAAAAATTACTATTTCTTAAACGTATTACTTGAATGAAAAATAAATAGGAATAAGATTTTAAAAATGAACCCTGGATAAATCATCAAAGATGGAAGGCCATAAAAAAAGATTTTCTGTTGACAATATCAACATTTCTTAAAAGTTTACATATGTCTACTTAGGTATGAGTTATTAATTATTATATGTATAAATGTATCATCGATTATATTTTTTATCTTAAAAAAATTAATGCATTATAATTTTATTTCAAATAATACTTAAAAATAAAACACAATTTAATTACAATTAAGTAGATGCATATTTCATTTAAAGATAATTTGCATATCAATGGCCAATCTTTAAATAAAAATAACAGTTAATACTTTAATTCTGTGTGACTGGATCATTAATAAAATCGAAGAACTTACAGGGGCTACCCATCTGCTGGTACGGTTGGCCAGGGTTGGCCGATCGTTGTAAAGAGTTAACCGTCTGCATGCACACGTTACCCTGATTATTGTCTTCATACGCACAGTAGACATTTTCTGTGTGATGATGGTGATATTGTTGTTTTGAGTTTAGGGGTGAAACAATTTTAGAATAATGTATTTTTAGATTCCTTTTAATATGCTAACAATTTTTATTGACTCAAAAACGGGTAAAATTTTTATTTTTCTTAATTTTATATAGTTTTGTATAAAAAAAAATATATTTGCATTGATTTTCTATAATAAATACTGCTTGTATAAAGCAATCTTATAGGTACCTTAAACAAATAAGAAAGTGATATTACCACGACTGCCCCTAACCATGTGCCCTGAAGTTGGCGAGTTTAGGTATGAATCGAAAGGTCTTGGCTTGAAGTAATGTTATGTTATATTTCAGGCTTGTTCTCTTTTTGGTTTAAATGTTATCAATTTTACTTTATTAATTTGCGTTATTTTACTGGTTGCTATTATTATTTATATGCAATAAATAAATAAAAATTGTTTTGCTTTATGTCAGTTTGTTTGTTACTCCAAAATTACTGTACAGATTTTGATTGAACTTTCACTGTTAGAAAGCATAATCTATGCTAGATATCATCACGTTATTCCATAAAAGTTTAAAGCAGTAATATAAGTAGTTGGAACACAATGATTCTAATTATACGCGGGCGAAGATGCGGATAACAGCTAGTTATAAATATATTTTGATACAATTTTTTTTTAATTTAAATGTTGACTTTAAAAATCGAAGAATACCCAATCGAGATAAATAGTCTTATCATTACTCTATTTTCTATATCATATACAATAAGCTCTCTTTTTACGCGGGTTTGAAGCTACGCGTTGCAAGTGAGGTATCTAATGAAAGCTTAAATATGTAAACGTTTTGTTATCATTAAAATTTTTGTTTAACAAGATTTCGCACCAGTTCACAAACGGTGCCGAGTTATTTTCAGATAATGACGATAACTCTGATGAAAAAATATAATAAAATATTTTCACTTTTCAAGAAAATTAAATAAATAAAATTGAAAAACTTAATTTATTTTAAGTTTTACACCAATTTATTTCAGATTTTCCAACTAATTTTCAGTTTTATTTTTATTTTTGTGAGTTTTTATCCGATTTTTGGCCTATTTTAATTGATTGATTTGGTTTAGAGAGATTTTAGAAAATTATGGAACGTATCCATATTTTTACAATATAATTTTTAAGCGATTTTTATATGCGATTTGCTGTGGAACGTATGTATCGCGTAAAAAGAGATTCTACTGTAACTTTTTTAAATTAATTTTTGGTTTTCACTGAACTACAAACATTCAAAATTTTTTAAAATTAGACTGTGTAGTCAATGTAACACGTATAAGTATCTATCAAAAGGTATATTTGTGTTAGATGGAGGTAGATAAAATAGCTACCCTTGTGTTGGGGCACCCCTGTCTTTGTTATTTAGTCCGGACTAAAGCTGCGATGTACACACGGCACAACATAACTGGAACGCCGAGAACAATAATTATTCATTTTGAAACGTCAATGTGTGTGTATATGTTCTATATTGAATTCAGTGGGAGTTATTTTAAAAGAAACCGTCTACCTCTTCGTCCGGTTCAGACAGCTTCAAAATTTTTTCAGTTGTGTTTCCCCGTGATTAATGATATTTTTCTTCAGAACTGGGATTTGAAGTTTTTGCATTTTTACAAAGAGAGAGTTCGTTTTTAGCTCTTAAAAAGTGTTTTAAATGTGACGTGGTACATTTCAAAGCTTAATCCGGGATGTCGGTAGAATGAACACCATAACTTACTGTTTAGAGAATTTATATTTTATTTTATTTATGCACTTTTTGTTATGCCTGTGAAAAACACGTGCGTCTTCTTTTAATACAATTCCAATTAGTTTTGTTCTATTTATTTTTGTAGTATGGAGTATGGATATATAAATAACATTAATAAGGGTTGGAAATTTACAAATGTCGTTATTAGTATTAAGTATTTAATAATGCTTTGATAGGGGGTTATAAAATAACGTTACCTCCCCTTTAATAACAGTTTTGTTGTGTATGTGAACATCTGAAAAATATGGATCATTTATAATTAATATAAAACTTAGATTTTAATTTAGTAATAGTTTCTGATTGTAAATTTCTTTTTAAATAATAATTATTTTCTTTTTATCTCGAGATACAATTATTTAGTATGTAATTAAAAAAATAAAAATATACAAATCTCGGACCTTATGATTTCTGTTCAATTTATACATTTTGGTTTGGTTAATGGTTTGAATTCAACGATGCACAAATTATTTTACTTCAAAAATCAGAATTTTGTTGAAGTTGAGATTTCAGTTCGAAAAAAATTCTTTATAGAAAGTACGATTGAGAAATAAACGAATAATAATATAATTTAACACATATAAGTTAACAGGAAATCTATTGGATTTGTGCATTCTGAATGTAACATTATAATAACTATAGTGAAAAAGTTAATACAAAATCCTAAACTTGTTGATTATTTCATAAAAATCATCAATATTCTTAGTTGTGTCTACCATTTTTATACCAATTTTGGCTAGCAGAAGTCTTAGTACAATATACTATTTAAAACATTCTGAAGATTCCTTTACTTCTATTAAAAATCATAGAAGAAAAACTTGTAAAATATTAAAAATAATATCTTGAATTTACTAAAAAAAAAACAATAAAAAGGTTGGGTATAATTTCAGGTTCTTGATGAAAAAATAATGAAAATGTTAAGACTATGACATAAAATATTGATTGTTGAGAACTAAAATCGGAACTCCTTTGACCTCCATATTGAGAACAAATTCGGACCTGCCCACTGAATATGTAATAACACGTCAACGCTATCACATAAGAAATGAATTATTTATTAGAACGTGTATATTAGTTATTCATAAACACTTCTTTCATGTAAATATATTCTATAATATAATAACTTTCCAGTTGTTTTTAAATTAAACTAATTAAAGTTGGTAATTAAAGATACTATTTTATATTATAAAAGTTATTTGAATAACTTAAAACAGTTATTATTTCCGATATATGTGAAACTTTATTAGACATCGTTTTATTTTTTAGACATTAACAAAGTCATTTTTTTAAAAATACCTATGCATCAATAAAATTTATATTAATATTTCATTTGTAACCAATTATTTAATACATGATTACTCGATTTATAAATTATCTACTATCGAAATTTTATCGCGACCGAGATGAAACTGACTAAAGTTCGAACGAGACAAGATACTCTAAAATATTAATTATATATTTCAAAATTTATTAGTTTATCACACAAAAAAAACAGATCAAGTCTTTTCCCGGTTTCGAACGATTTCCAAAAAACGAGACTGACAGTTATAAATTTCGAGACCGTGACGAGACTAGTTACAAAAATCGAAACGAGACGAGACTTAATTCATGTCTCGTCTTGTCTCGCGTGTAAATACAAATATATATAAATTTCTTTATAAATTTTCTTCCCATCGTTTTCATCTTTACCCTCTGATTATAATGATTACAAATTATAATAAGAATATACAAAAATATCTTATTAGTTGTACTTAAAAGAGTTAACAATACATTTTCTCATAATCTTTTTTTCACGATTATAAACAATGGCGTATTCAGAACTAATTCGTTCCGGATTTTGAGTTTTTTGCTAAATTGTGATCACACTTTGTTTACTAGCTTCGGGCTTGTTTCAGGTTCCGTGTCTTAATGAGATTAAGATTAGTAATTAAGGAATTGATTAACATTTTTGTTAATTATTTTGAGCGCTAGCGTTCCATTATAATTAATTATATAATGTATTTATTTTTGCATATATTATTTCAAATATACCAAAGTATTTCGAAAACACTTTCCATGCATTAAACTTTAATGATTTATATTTTAATTTAATTTTTTCAATTTTCTATTGAATTTACTTTGTATGATTCAAGTTTTGAGGCTTCCGCGGTGACTTGAATATGGATCTTGGCTTCTGGGTGCAAACCGCACCAATTTAGTCGTGTTATCGGCCAACGTTTCATAACACTTTGAAGATTTCATATGCGTGTTAATAATTTTTGTGTTATTTTTATTAGGAATATTCAGAAGTATGGGTTTTTATTTTTTCTGATTAATAAAATATTTCTCACAATTTAAATAATAAAATACACTTAAAATACCAAAGAACTGAATATGTAGGGACAAAATTCAGACTTTTTTCCGTTCAAAAATTTCTAGATTTCGACTTAAATAAAATAATTTAGGATAGTTATTAATCAATATTTATATATTATTTATTAAAAGTTACATTGTTTTTTATTCTAAACTTTGATTAATTTGTGCAAACGGAAAAAAGTTTTTCCGTTTGTTGGATACCGAACTATCATACTTCAATCAAATCCATAAATATTGGTAAAACTAGCTGAATCGGCGGAATATTAACCGAAGTTGATATTCGGAAAATCCTTGTTTATATACTTGTAGATGTTTTCTTTTTTTTATTATAGCAATAATTATTATCTTTAAATATTTTCTGTAGAATAAAATAATCAAAAAATTAAAACTTTATTTATAAATATTATATATATTTATTCAATACAAAATGGCCGTCGATTAAGAATTGTAGTCTGTCTTTTTAATTTTTCTATTGTAATACATATTTTATTGAATTTTGTATGTACTAAGAGAATAAGGACAACAGAAAAAGTCTATATAACAAAAAATACCAGTGGGAATAGGTAAGCATTTTCTATATTTTCGAAATAATCATACAATTATCCAAAAGACCACAAATTTGCATACCTTTGCTGAAAATCTGCGTAACTAACGGTTTTGGTTTGATTTATGTTACTAAATCTGTTCCGGGCCGAGCGTGCCTAATTTGAATACAACCCTTTTAACTTTTAGACGTCATAAATTCGTCTATACAGTTCAATAAGTACGGAATTTAAAGAGAAAATGACATTTCTGTCTAATATGTAGAAACTGGGTTAAATTCACATGAAACTGTAAACCATCTCGATGTATATTGAAGAAAAGTAACCGTGTCAAAATTGGTATTATTATAATATTTATTTTATTGTATTAATATTTGTATTAAAAATCAATAGGTAAATACTAAATGTCTCGAGTGATCTAGTTACAATTTGGTTTCGGGAATTTTGAAAAATTTGAATTTGTTGATTAAAAAATATAAAGTAGTCACAATAATATGTCCTTTAGAAGTAATAGCGACTATCATCATATTGTTAATTTTCTAATAAATTTTTTATACCAATATATTTGATAAATTTCTCAACATTAATATTAGAAATTTTACATTGTAAAAATTAATACATTACACTAGGCATTTTACTATATTTTTATATAAAATGTTTAATACTGTAATATACTGATCTGTTTCCCAATCACCTAAATTAGCATAGTAATTTTTAATTTTTATCATATATTTTTTTCCGATTCCTGCTGTAGTGTTTGCTTAGTCTTGCCCTAACAAACACAGTAGCAACCTCCATTCTTGAATTATGTTTTCGTTTTGTATATTGTATATTAAAATCACAATGCAATAAAAATATAATAAATTAACTATAGAAGACCAGATGGCTGAGGTCAATTAAAAAATAACTGCTTTTAAAAATATTGCTTATCTCGATTTTGTTTTGTGGAGTTAGACATTTTTGCTTCTGAAGTGTTGTCAAAAAATACAATAAAGATATAGCCTACGTTTTTACAAAAAAATATTATCTGAAAGTATATTTTCAGATATTTGATTTATTCCATTATACTTTTTAATAAAAAAAGTATTTCTTTAAGATAACCAATACAATTACCTTTATGGTTGTAAACATTTGCATATAAATGCAGAACTTTGTTTTTTCCCATACCCAATCAATCACTATCAAGTTTTTAAGAATCAATTTTAATAGTCTTGTTTTGAAAGTTTCTGGTAAAAGTTTTAGTGAATATTTTATCTCGTTCGCATTGCGGGGCTTGAACGTCTCCCCTTTACCCAAGTTTCCTGCTTGATAAGCAAACATCTCATTTTAGATAAACGAGCTGGCTTTAGAGTTTTAGTCACGCTTATATATTTACTTTTTCTTCGTCTTTTTAGTCTTGCTTATTTTATTTTATACAGACACAATTTTAATTTAAAAGTATAAAAAGTTTGAAGGAATCTATCAATATACATATCATATTTGTAAATATTGAATATTTTAGTAGGTGCATATTTGGGTATATTTAAAAAAATTAAATGTTATAACAATTAGTTAAATTGTTATAACATTTATCTTTACCCATGTTTACATGCGCTGTGTAAAACTATAGTAATAGTATAAAGCATATAGGAGGTTTTGATACTAAAAGAGCTTGACTAAAGAAACATTTTTTTACAAAAAAATTGTTTAAAAGGTTCTTCATTTGCTGCTAAGTTGGATATTATTTAGTTATTTTGATTTATAAATAACTAAGCTTGGGAAAAATAAAATTACTAATAAAAAACCTTGTAATTAATTATTATTAATTCCACATAATAAATTATAACTATTATATGTACAAGAATTTCTCTGTGGCTTCGTTCGCATTTGCTAACAATGTAAAGCGACATAATATACTCAAAAAATCCAAAATATTTACAATGTATTACAATATATATTTATATTAAGTTTTGATTAATATTATTATTATAATTCTACGATACTTAAAGGTATAATATATATATAGTTAGTTTCTAATTTTTCTTCGTTTATTTTCCAATAATGTTTTTTACAATGAACATGTACAATTATCCGCCACCGTGTTCGCGGTGAGATTGGTTCAGTGAATAATTTCGAACCCCTGCACTTGTGATTGATTGAGTAGAGGGATGATTAGCGTTTGAACATCCGCCTCTCTAAATCCAAGGTGTTAGTGCAAAAAAGACATAGACGATATTATTAATACCACATAAAACATAATAGTACCATATAGAAGCAGTAAAACGCACTCTCTTATACTCCACCCAGAGATTACAATGTTAGTCTGTATTACATAATATATATAACTACATTTGTAAATAATAGAAATATAAATATATTATATCTGAATAGGTGACCCGAAACTCGGTATCTGAAGGTTGGCCTAGACTGGGACCAATATCAAAAAGCAACACTTGGCAACCCAATATTGGGCCAAGCTTGGGCCCATCGTCAAGGCAAGACTAGTATTTATTAATATTTTCATTTTAAGTGTTATACTATAACTATGTTTATTATAAATATTTATACATGATCTTTCAAGTGTATATGGATATTTATACATTAATCAAACCAAATACGGTTTTATGAAAATCGCTGTTATTTATGAAAGTACTTTAAAAATCTTTATTATAAAGAAAACGTTCCATTAAATTTAAAATATGCAAAATCAATACATTGTATATACATATAAAATACTTCTTCTATACAGTTTGACAAAAAGGAAAAAGGGGTTGTGGAATGAATGAAAAGCTAATCAAAACTTTGCCACAACTGAAACGAAGTTTAAAGTTTGCTATCAGAATCTGTCAATCAAATATTAAAATTTCTGTCCAACTACAGACTGAAACTTTGTGTTTTCTCAGAAATGCCATTTATTTTAAAATCAACAGTAAAACGAACTTTCAATGAATTGACTTGAAAAAATATATACATATAATACTCTTAGTTTCAAATAAAATTATTTGTTTTTAATGATTATTATTATTCTAGACTCGTTTATCTTAAATATATCTGGGAATTTTTTTCTTAAATTTTAGTAGATAAACTTAATGAGCGTTTAAATACATTGATAAAAAAGGGTAAGCTACACAATAATTTGCACTTTAAGTAACAATATTAATTATTTATTAGTATCTTAGACAAGGAAAGATAAATAGGACTTATATCACGCTACTTAAAATTGTAACCTGTGTACTCCGCAAAAATGTTCTCCTTAAATCAGCGGTGTATCATTTTACAAAATTAATTAATAATAAAAGATTTATATTATTAACATTAATAATATTTCAGTGATAATTCATTCGACAGAGAAAACGTCTATTTGGAGTCATCATCTCTCTTAAGTATACATGTATCTTTTCAATCGACTGTTGACTATATGACATTTGATAAAAGATGGTCGCTGTCATTTTGGTCTCGTGTAATAGACAAGATGGCTTGTTATTCCAAGATCGGCATAATACAATTATAGGTTATGCTGAATTCTGAATAAAATGCAAAAATTATAATTCATTTTAAGAAATATTATTTTGCAAGTAAGAACAAAAAAAATATATTTAAAAATGATATGCAATATGCAATCCTTAGTATTTCTTAATAATAAACTCGCAAGTATGTCAATAATTTCTATATTGCTAAAATTAGTATATCCTTACCCTAACATATTTTGAACAATATAATAGGTAGTATAAATTCATTTTTTATATTTTTACATAAATTCAATAATCGAAATAAACTGTCATCTATAAAAAATACGATGCATAATAATTTATTCATAGAAATGTATTACATGAATTAAGAATATATTAGTTATGGATGACCAAATGTATTTATACTTTAGAGATGAATCAATCAACATTTTCCAATCCAACAAACGTCTGAATTGGAAAACACAAAGCGTAAAAACGCTCGACAATATACACACAAAAATTATAAACGTAAAATTAATTAATTCGCATTAAACCGAGGAAAGAGAGAAAAAAAACCTTTAGATTTCAAGAAAAATAACTAATGATCTTCGATCGACCCCTGCTCGAAAATCGAAATGGTTTTTTTACGGACCGACAAAAAAAGCATTCGTTGAATATTTTTTCAAGCGTGCAAAATTTTAAGGCCTGACGCTATTGGATTCTGTGCCTTCGGGTATGTGAAGGATGAGGTGGGGGAGGGGGGTAGACCGCCGAGGGATTTTTTTCCATCTGGGGTGGGATAAACAGTGCCGTGACTTGCTGATTGGTCCATTGGGAGGGATGCTGTGTATGCACACACGTATGATGGTTTCTCCACTTCGTTCGTTTGTACGTTTTATTTATTTCTATGTATGCGTGTATCTACACTGTTAAAATGGTTTGCTCTAAAATCTGGATACATTTTTAAGCTATTTGATCATATAGTTACATAATAATTGTACTAGTTGTTAATACATATATAGTTACACTCTTTCTTGCTAAGCATATCTGTTTCATGATCTACATTTTTTGTAACGTAGTGCCACATCTTTAATTAAAAAATAATCATACTTTGTTACAATCTTCGTTATTGTGTATTCAATTAATTACGATTTGATGCGATAGTAATATATTCTTACAATCAGTACCTATTTTACTAATTACGAATAAAAATTCACTGAGTTTCGTAGCTAGTATACATTCGCCCGCATGAAGTACGTACGCTTTTACGCGCCCACAACAAGCACGTATTTCGAATAAATACACCCACCTCGGGTACACCTTGAATTCAGAACACATCTTGCAGCAGGCATGAACTGAGGATTAATATAATAATAATAGTCCCCCGTTCATGCCTGTTGCGGGTGCGTACTGAATTCGAGGCGCGTGTATTTACACACGGGAAGAAATCATGTGAATAAAATTTCAATGTTTTTTGAGAAAAAAAATTAAATAATAGTAAAAATGGAATAGCCAAATTTTGAAACAAATATCCAATTAAAATTCACATTACTGGTTATTTTTTATGCAACAATTTAACATGCTGCTGTATTAAATGATGTTTTAATTTCAAAAATAAAAGATATTAAATAATGATAAAATAATTATATGCTATCTAAATGCTACTTAAATATTCATTATATAGTTTTATTTTAATTTTATCATCTATAAATGTAAATGGGTTATTAAATATGTCAATTTTTTTTTTAATTAAAAAAAATCATTTTAGTAATTTGCACATTCTGGTATACCATCGTCTTGGTAAGTCTTGTTATACATAATTTATTTACAGTTATTCTCATTTATAATTTTTTGGGTTCCGTAAAAAATATATTAATCTCACGTTGTTATTTGTTCGTCCGTCCTTTTCAGCAAAAGTAAAATATCTCATAAATAATATAAGAAACTTTCAATTTTTACTGAACATGAAAAATGTTGCCCTCTAGTGAAAGATGTACACATTTTTTGATAAAAAAAAATTTCAAGGAGGCACTAAGGAGCAAAAGGTAGGCAAGAAATATATATTTAAGACATGAGGCACGTCAAAATGTATAACAGACAAAACCAGTGGAATTTGACTCTATTTCTTATTTTTTTCTAAATCAAAATTGACGCCTGCAGGGGGCTTTAAAACAAATAAAAAAATTGTATTCCAAGGCTTGTGGGATGTCAAAATGTTGTAGTAGAATTTGGCCTTATTTTTAACTCAAAAATGATAAGGCTACCAATAATAAATACTAAAGTCAACATCATTTCAAATCTTGGAAAAATAGGGAAAGGAATCGTATACTTTTTATTTTTTATTTTCATATCTAGACATGTGTGATGTCAAAGTGTAGATCTCAATCAGTAGAATATGGCCTTATTTTTTTCTAACTCAAAAATGCACCTGTGGCTCCAAACAGTTCGTACTTCGGAACCATTTCTGGCATACAACCAATTTTTTTTAATATTAACATTACCTCAAACGTTGAATGTTGTTTAATTTAATCAAAATGGACGCTTCTATTGATTTATTATTTTACATCAATTATAATTAGAGTTCAAGGAGTTTGTATAATATTTGTATGTAAAATTTCATCACAATTATAAATATTAACACTTATGTATATGTTGATGGTATAAATTTTTGTGAGCATTAGTATATTTACAAATAAACTAATCAGAACAATAACAATTTATAAAAGACCATATATTTGTTCATTGTAATAATCATTAGTACTAGTGTCCATGCATTACAATAAAAATATGTTCCAATAGATTCAATTTAAAATCCAAAAAGATGAAATTAGTTCCAGCATTTCTATATTCTCAATAACCCAAAAATCTTGCACTACGAATCTATCCTTATTAAATTACAATTAATAATTAAAAACTAAAAAAATGTATAGCATTCCCATAGAACAAAGACAACGATATGAGTATAACGTGTTATAAACACATCCCTCTCTCTCGCCCACACATGCATTGGACGTAGACGTGACAGTAAATGACAGGGCGTGATGACGTGTCAGTTGTCGCAAGAGAGAAAATAAATTCATCATTGTTGTTGTTCTGCCACAACCACATCGGTTCACACTTAGCCCGTGACGTCATTCACTCGCTACGCTCCAGAAGTACCCTAACATCTGTGCCGAGTGTGATTGGATGAAGATTTTTTAGTTAGGGAGAAGATTAAATGAATTCTAGCACTTTTTTGTGAAAATAAGTAAAAAAAAAACAATGTTTTAAGTGTATGTTATTCTATAGAAGAAAAACTAACAAAATGTGTGTGAGCGATGAAACGTTGGCCGATTAAACAACCAAATCGACGCATCTTATAACAAGAAACCAAGATTCATATCAAGATTACCATGTAAGCCTTAAAATTTGTAAGCGCAAGTATAACATTATTGTAAGAGAGAAGGGGGTAAATGTATGTCACACGAGACGACGTTTTATCTCGGTCTCGAATTTTACAAGTAACAGCCTTGTCTCGATCTCATTTTGTGAAAAATGAAGTCATCTCGTCTCGGTCTCGTCTCAAAAAATATTTTGTCGGTCTTGTATCGTCTGTCTGTTTGTAACATTTCCACGTCTATACTGCTAACCCATCTTGAAATTTAACAAGGAGATAGCTTGCATCCTGAGGAAGGACAAAGGCTACTTTGTATCTCGAAAAATTTATAAGATAAAAAAATGGGTGACATTTGTACGTGCGACCTGTTTTATCGACTATTATAACAGAAATCTGTATTACCTAACTCGCATCTTCTTCTTCATGAGTTTTATGTCTGACAGCTCCTACCTAACCTAACTTCCACACGAACGGAGTCACGGATAACAGCCAGCTAGTTGCTAATAACTTATCATCGAACATTGATAATATATATGTATGAGAAAAATCCATTTTTTTGAATACCACACCAGAAAAAATGTTTTAACTAAACATCTCATCATTAGTCTAACAATATCAGAGAAATTCTTCAAGCATTCGATTTTGGGTTTTAGGCAAAAGCCTTCTCTTGTTCTTATTTGCCTTCAAAAACCATAAATACAGTTAACGTCTAACTATATGAAAGCCTGATACTTACCTATTTTTTGTTTATCTGATTATTTATTATATACATAAGAAACAATTAAAAGGCACTTTTTTTATTCTAGTATCTATATAATAAACTATAATAATGTATCTAATAAAGAAAATAATATACAAATTAATAGGCTTGAAATGATCCAGTCGATTCTAAAAGATAATAACAATAATTTATAAATAAAAATTAAATAAAGTTACTGCAGCTACTTTAATGCTCAAACATTAAATAAAAAAAGTTCCCTGGTTAAGTACCACTGTTTTACAACCCCATTTCCACCCACTCCACATCAACATTCGGACCGATCCATTGCCGACGCGGATACCAATTTATTTCTATTTCGTGAAATAAACGAAAACTTGATTACGTGGACACAGACGTCGTCAGCGAAAAAGAACCGTGCGTCCATTTTTGACTGATTATCAATTTGTCAATGCTCGCTTTTTGTGCGTACGAGAGTTAATGGATTGAAAATCGGTACGGGGCATTTTTAAATAGACTCTTAAAAATGTGAGTACAGTCAAGAAGTTGAAAGACATTTAAAATATGCTATAATATGTTTTACTCTTTAACTAATTTACATACTAAACAGTTCAGAATATAGAATATGAAAATAATATAATAGTAGTGACGTTAAATATAAATAAAAACAACTTAAACATATTTAAACGTCCGAATTTATTGAAGAAAAAATAAATGCAAGCTTTCTATTCACAGAATCATCGTTAGGTTTTTTGGAAGGAATAAAATATTATTGAGATTACGACATCTGTCTCAAATTTTATTCCTTCTAAAAGCCTGGTGTATGATTCTGTGAATTGAAAGCTTGCATTTACTTTTTTCTTGAATAAATTCTAACATTTTAAAAAAAAAGTTGTTGATTTCGAATATCAACTCTTCTAAAATATTAAAATTTTTATTGATAATGGCCGCCATTCTTTATTCTCTTAATAGTTATGAATACATTCAGAGAACCAGGTATCAAAATTTTATACTTTAATAGAAGTTTCGAAAAAAAACAAAAAATGTAGTTCTGGATACTACTCAGAGTTCAGAGTTCTTATTCTGCCAATTTACCCCCCCCCCCTTTTTTAAGGAGGGTTTAGTTGCTGATTTTTTTTATAAGAAAATTCGAAAAAAATTGGAGTGCTATTCAGACTTTACTAGCACATTGCCATAACTTTGCTTAAATACAAACATAAATACTTTCTGTGACTGTACATACAAGTAATTGTAATTACAATTACATTTTTATATGTTTAGAACTGAAAAAGTACTTTTAATGTACTGTAAGTACTTTAAAATTGCTTAAGTGTATTTAAGAGCATAAGTACAATTACTTTTCAGTAAATGTTTTTAAGAACAAATACTCGATAGACAAAACACACCTAAATAAAAAAAAAAGAACAAATACAATTACTCAAATAAGTAGATACTTAACTACTTATAGAGCTCCAGTTCAGTTATCAATTATTCAAGATCAGTTACATAGTAACAAAAAAAATGTTTACTTATATTTTCTTCATTTTTCTTGAATGTATTATACTTTATTATTCTGTTATCAAAATTATCAAATCGAGTCATGAACTTGGTCACACTGACAACTGAGTTGCTCGTATATTACTTTAGTAGTTGTATATTAATATAAAAGTAATAATTAATCAATTATTTAGTCTTCAACATTCACAGATTAAATATGATTAATTTAATAATTTCCTTTTACAATAAACAAAACAAAAATGTGTATCGTTAATGGATAACTAATTAGGGAGCTTTATGTAACAGAATTTCATTATTCATCTGTACATGCTTTGTATTGAACATAAACAAGATGTAAGTAAACAAGATTTAAAAAACTGAAACTTCATTCATGTTATTTAAAATAAATATTCACTCAAAATTGAGTTATGAGAAATTTTTATACTCTAATTGAATATACAGAACTTTATTTTTTTAAATATAATAATATTATAGTTAAATTAACTAAACATTTATTTAATCTTTGGTAGACTGGGGTCTTATAAATCCTAGAATCCTAGAACATTTTGTCTTTTAACGTAAAATTTTATGAAATGTATTTTTAACAAATATCTACATTCTACAACTGCAAATCTAATTCTACTTATTTGAACTTTAATTCGAGGGTTAAGTTAGATATTGGATGTATATAAAGAACTTTCTTTTCAAAAAAATAATTCTATTTATACGTATAAGCTCACCAAAATAATTAAGGAATCAAAATATTAATAAAAAAAATGGACAATAGTGGAATAATCTAATTTTCAACACTTAATTGGGTTTCATCGTGATGAATTGAATTAAAGTAAAAATTAAAAATACATTTCAATTAGGAAATTGTATAAAAAAATCAATAAACGCATTTAAAAAAAAGTGAAACTTTCCTCACATTTTTATACGAATTTACTAACCCTTTACAAGGTCATATAGTCAAAACGACAATTTTGCTTAGATATTACATAACTATGTGAAAATAAAAGTGTAAATCAATAAAAAAATTCAAGCTAAAACGCTTTTGAAAAATACAAATAGATTTTGCCTAAACATTTTTTAACCCCAACCATCCTTTGCAAAAAGTAGGTATGTATTTTTGTTTGTTTTATAGCGCCACAAATCTCCAAAATTAAATAAATTTTCAATCTGCCTACGAAAAGAATTAAAAATTAGATGTTTTAACTTTTAAAATGTGTTTTTTTATTTTTTTATTTCTTTACATTAATTATAACCATAGTTACAGAGCTTTTAATATTACCTTAATTTTTATTGGTGAGTATAATTAGTTAATCTAAACAATTTTTTAAAGTTTTTTTATTGACCCGTCAAACAATCAGCCAATTGATTCATGTGAGAAAATAAATTTTGATTAGGCTTCATAAATTTAAGGTTAAACGTGATAATATTACGAAGGCAACTTGATGTAGTAATGTTTTATACATGTACGGATGCTTCAATAAATTATTGTGATGGATATTATTGAAGAAATTGACATTGAGAATAATAAACAGTTTTAATGAAAAATATCAAACTGCGCATTTGGTATTCAATCAATAATGCAACACTGTACCTATTTATAAATACATAAATACGATGTACTATCGATAGACAAAAAATTAATTTATTCCTGAACATTTTTTAATGTCCAAATCATTTCTGTCTTCAGTCCAAACAGTTTTGCGAACTATCTAACCTTTATCAGATTATACTTGACCTAACAAAAATTCATTAGTATTTGTCTATCAACAATTTAATAAAAAAAACCTATGGCTATAAATCAAACAGTATGAGTCTTAAAATTATATTTTGTTACGGTTATTACAGAGTATAGAGAGATAAATAAAAGTTGTGTGTGTCTGTGTGTAATGACATGCATTGCGACCCACTTGTCCAATGCCTACTAGCATTTCAATTATAGTAGAGAAATTACACTCCATTGTATAGCGGAGCATCGTGAAGATGAAATTATGTAGCAAGTGTATGACGAAATATTCTTATAATGAATTTATATTGTATGCATTTTCTTATTCTTTTTATAAATCCGTTATTATAATGATAATAGTTATTTTTTACCCTATAAGGCTAATCAAATTTTATCTACACAGAGAGTTTTCATATTATTTTTGTATTTTTTGTAAGTACATTATATATTTAAGAGGAATATTAATGAAAAACACAGTTTTTGTAATTTTTTTATTAAGAGTTACAAAAATCAATCTTATTCTACTTTTATTGAAATCCTAATGAACGGTTTTAAAAATCTTTTGTAGAAAGAACAAAACAAAAACTATATTATACTTATATTACTTGCCGACGATGATACATTAACTAGTTAAAAATATAGAGCAAAAAATGTTCGCTGTGTTAGTCGAAACGACTATCATTATCCGTCTAGGGTTAAGTTAATTTAATAGAATTGTTACAAATAGTCGCATGTATCTCTATAATTGTAAATAAAATTCTAGTTTAAAAAAATTGAAAACCACCCTTGGGCTTATTGTTTGCCATTAAGGAGTCTCTATGACCACCTCCCACTTTCATCATCTTACAAGCTCGATGGTAACATATTATTGCATTGTCACCAGAATTGCATATATTTGTAAAGTTTCAAATCGATACGACAAAATTAGAAGCGGGTGAAAAGTGAGTTGTAAGATTTGCTTACAATGTTAATCAAGCTAATAAAAGCGTGTTGATATTCTTTAACTAATTCTAAGCACTTTTTATTCTTTTAAAATTTTCTTAAAAGTTGATCCTTTATTTAGGAGATAAAAAAATATATATATAAACACAAAATAATGCATTAAATATTTAAAATGTTTGAGTGCCCTGCTGGAGCAGAAATTATGAATTTTTGTAGGTTGCGCCCATTACAATTTTTGATCAGCACACTTTGAACTATTATTTCCACATGCTACAAAGAGAATTCAACCAAAAGGCTCATTGCTTTTGTGGGGGATTCTTTTTTTGCTATACTGCTTAAACAGCTCGTTTGTGGACATGGTTTTATTAACAGAAAGCGATTGTTTTAATGTCCTCGGAAATTCCTGAAAGTTTGTCCGAATTTAAAGAGAACATAACAAAAATAATTGTTTGGAATTTCCGTTGTTTCCAAAAATACTGCAGGTATGGTAATACTGGCTATAGTTTTATAAATCGTTTCATACACCCGAAGTCCTCCTGTATCTGCGATTACACCAAAGAGTGTAAGTATTAACTTGACGCTAGATTTCACAACAAATCCATGTATTTTGTTATCACAACCTGCTAGCGTCCTTGCAATGAAACTATGTACATTCATGATTAATGGTTATCCTTTAATAATTATTATAAGAATACATTTAATATTAATGTACTGGAATATTATTTTATTGATAATTTTTAATTACTTTCCAATGAGACTTTTTGTTCTCACAGCAGGGAGCCTTGGCGTTTCCTGATATATATTTATATCCATTAAAATTGCTAGATAAAGAACGTATGTAAGTACATTAATATATGTATATTCCTTATCTACATGTAATATGTCCAATCTATCTATACATACATACATGTGTTACTAAAATAGTTATATTTTAATATGTTATAGTACAATTAATATAATAATTGAAAATGGTTACTGCATGGTGTTACAAAATAGATTTTTTTAATTTAGATATTTATTATATTAGATATATATTCTTCTTTATAGTTTAATTAAGAATTCTAATATGTAACATTGATATTGCGAACTTCAAAATCTACTGGTTCCTTTATAGATATCACATTTTCATAGGTAATGATGTAGGATTGATAACATCAACATTACAATTGTTGTTTCATTTTTATGCATTAATTATAAAAAAAAATCTCCTTTGATATTTCTGTTCTTTAATATATCAATTATAAATTTCCTATAATGGGCCTGCCATAGATCAATTATTAATTAGTCTAAACTAATTCTAAATTGTCTAAGATTTTAACTGATGAAAAGTCCATTCGATCAGCTATGGTAGGTTGAATAAAGCAAAAATAATCACGATTAGTTAATCCTCCGTTTTCAAACGTTAATTTTAAATATAATCACGGTTATATAGTTTATGAACGATTAATTAATGTGATTATTTTTTACTGTAGAAGATTCACCATAACCGTAATTAACGTTAGTAATTAACATAATTATGGTTTTGAAAAGTGTTTGAATTCAAAATTGTATTAGAAACCCATTAATCCACAAAAAATGCAAAAAATTATAACGCAGGTCTATTATTGGTCCACCATTTACTACACGAATCCCAAATCTCAGTTTCCTAGGTCTAGTTAGAAAGCTGTGACAGACAGACAGACATTGATTTCCGAATATTTGAAAGAAATTTGAAAAATCTTGACTAACTAGTTGAAAAACTAGAATCGAGAGTTCAAGAAATACGATGTGAAAAATTAAACAGTTTCATGCATTCGTAAAGACAAGTTACTTTGAGTTATTGTGAGATAAAATGTTGGTATGGATATTATTTTCATGGAAATTCGGATTTTTTGAATTTAACGAATTTATGGTTTGGTATAGATGACGTATAAGCAGATTTTACATACAACCCCTGGTACTGTATATTGTCCTTTGTGAAATGTTTTACTTGATTAAACTTTATAATTTACAAAATAAATTAAGACGTGATTTAATTAGCTAGAGAGTCGAGATTGCTTATTGATTAGCGATTTAATTAAGTTAAATATTGAAATACGTACATATGTATATTGAAAGTTTATCGATAATTCTATATTTAAAACGTGAATTATATACAATATATAATAAAATATAATCTAATATTTGTCTTTGTCTTTGAGATTGACTTGTGATTATACTTTTGATTTTCAATATTAACTGTTTATTCTTATCATTTTAGATACAGTGAAATGGGAAACATATACATTTGTTTTCTAATGTATTGGTAAATTAATGAAATATTGCACACTGTTTTATTATTTTATAAATATTTTATTTACTATCCAATTCCTTTGGTAAAAATTAGGAAACCGAATTAATTATAAGATAAGCTGTACCTACTTAGCAATTGCCTCCCATTTTGGTATCTATTACCAAAAAATTAATATTATTCGCGAGAAATAAATATAATCGTCCACGTTATAGTGATTTCTATATATTTTATGAAATATAATACCGCTTGTGCTGTTAGTCGAGAACACTTTTACCACCATTAGGATTGAACTTTAAAAATCGCGATACATGTGTATTTTTATATTAATAGAAAAGTATTTTGCCGCAGAAATTCACCTATATAATAGACTAGCTGTGGTCGCAGCTTTGCTCGCGTGGACTACGGAATTATTGTTTAGGATTTTTGAAAAATATAAATGAAATTTTAGAAGTTTTTATTCGAGGTACACAATTCTTTTCTACATTATATTGTTCAATATTTAACGTAACGTAACAACGTATTGCAAAAAAGATTTTGCTGCCGGCAAACTTCTTTCTGACTTGATTTACTATTATCGTTACTGCTTATTCCTTATGATATCTAATGTAACAAAAGATATCCTATAACCTGGCCAGAAAACATATCTGTGAATTAAAAAAAGAAACACGTAAATCGGATAAGTGGTTCTTGAGTGATAAGCGCACTAACAGACAGACAGGCAGACACAGAGATAATTTGCGTTTTATTATATGTAAGGATGTAGATATAGTAGTTATGCAGACAGCCATATAAAATAAAATAGAGTAAGACTTCATTTTCCCCCTTAAGGGTGAAATTTCTGAAAATCAATTTTAAGTGCTAGGACGTCATTAAAAGACAAGACATAAAATTTCATATTTCTAGGTCAATAGGTTTTGGGCTATACATAATATGCAGAATTTAATTTTTTCAGTTTGTATTATTTTTTATGCCATGCACGGATAACATCAAGTTGTAAAAATGCAATTGAACAAGTTGCAACAGTTATATAATTCCGCGATACCAGCATTGATATATTATTCTATTGTCTGCGTACACGTTTAAAATTGAATATTCACCATAACAGCACAGCAGCTCGTCTAATGCCTAACACATCATATATATTGAATTCAATTACAAAAAGCCAGTCACGAACAACAATCCTACTTACACATACATATATCTACACCATCTGTACAACAAAGATCTGTATATTGTACATAGACACAGTATCAATAACTGTAGCCTGGAGATAGTTCTATATACGGCATGTTCATAAAGTCGTGAACCATTGTAATAATTATAAACTTTATTAACTCTAAAAACAAATTGATGGTTTTATAAGCATACCTATCTATGTACTAAAGAAAAGTTATGTATATCAGTTACATAAAGATTCTACACTTTACATCACGGGTATATGTAAAAATATTTGACCGTAAGGTTAGATTAAGCAATTCTGTGGTTCTATGGCAAAAGCAGATATGTCACTATTAAACGATTTTCTGGTTTTAACTTATTTTTCAAAAAAGTATGTACATATTTTGTGGAAACCACAAAAACGTATTCAATATTAATCTTATTTCATTTCTTGTTTTTACCAAATTTCTAAATTTAATTTTTTTATTAGCCAGAAAACGTGATTTTCCTCTCTTGAAATGTTACATATCTGCTTTTGCTACAGAGTGCAAAATTAATATAACTTATTCGCGGGCCGGTAGTCTTATTTAATATTAGATGTTAGGGATTTATTTTGACAACTTTCTCTCTCCAAAGTTGGGCTCGTAATCTCACGAAGGTAAAAACTAAATAAAAGTGTTTTTTGACAAAAATTGGCTTTCGAGTACTCTTACGATCAGAAAAACTGTATCAATTCATGAAATTTGGACAATATAAGGAATTTTTGAGATACCAAGAATACAAAAATGCTTTTTCAGATAGAATAAAAAAATAACATACAAAACGTATATTATTTGACATTTAGTTTAGATATAAAAATATTCTTGCTTATATAAAAATATTTTTTGGTGACCAAAACCCACAAGCTTTTAGTATAGAGATTTTAATATTAATTCTTCAAATAGTTTTATTTTCCAATTGCACGTCATATATATGTATATGTACAACATAACTTATTTGCCCGAAAATAACAAGTATCGTTGAATATGAATAATTCCATTGAAATATTAAACAATTTACTTTATGTCCATCCTATACTTAAGTATGTTTAGTAGCGCAACTCAGCGTGTTGCAGCATGGCACATAGCTTCCTGCGATCCAACCCAATATAGCTGAGTCACCTCGAATCAGCGGTATTTTCGACAAAACTCACGTGGAATCGGTATTGTTGTTGTGCCGTTGTATAGCTATGCTTATTTAGAATTAGCTCTTTGCAATAGATTCTTATCAGATGTTTGATGTTTTGATGTGAAATGTCATTTTTTTCAATATATTTTCATATGTGTTAGTAATTGGAGAAGTTATATAAACACTTTTACTTATGAAATAATTGATTGATAAGATTGTAGATAGTATTTTGTTTGTTTTGTAATGACTGTCGTATTAAAGAGAGAATCTTCTGGGATTATTTATGAGGTATACTTAGTTTTGCTTTTTCACTATATATCGAATACGAGAAGCTTTGAGATCGTTTTAAAATGAGAAAAAATAATTGTTCTTCGATTTCAAAATTTTAACTGTCATTTTGATATTTGCAAAGCAGAAAAATTTAGATGGAGATTGAAATTGTTAAAAAATTAAAAATATATGAACAAATAATCAGGCGCGTATTAAGAAAAATATCGAATAATTTTTTTTAAATAAAATGGTAAAAAAATTAAATGGTGAACCAATGGCAGTTAAAGTGAATACTTTATTGGTTCATTTGTTTTTTTTTATATTTTGTAGTACTATTTTCATTTGCAAAATTTTTGTATTTTGCTTCTTAATTTTTTTTATTCTTCGATTATAAAATCTTTGTTTTATGTACGTTTATGTACAATTGTTTGCAAAATATTAAACAAAAAATACTGTTTACAACAGTAATAAATCATTTTTAAAATATAACAATAAAAAAAATTCTAGTAAGTAAAAAAGTATAATACAATCTTAAAAAATTACCTATGCATTATGCATATACATTAAGGTATATATAGGTATAATATGCACAAATAACACTGTATTTGTATAGAATATACGGACGTCTAGCTAGTATAGCTTGGTAATTTAAAATGTTACCAACACGAATATAACAGTACTTTCAACCATCATAATATTAATACACGACGAAGACTGTATCGAATGAAAATGTAATAACATTTCACAATCCTATCATCTAATTCAATTTGAACGCTGTGCAAATAGAAAACAAGAAAGTATAACGGATAATATTAAAAACATCTTTCAACCGTTATTATTATTTATATTCATTTCCAATTAAATATTTTTAATATCTTGCAATACAAAAAGCAATCAATTATCGTGTATCTTATTAAGTTTTCTATTAAACTCAAAAGTCTGTGGAAAAAAGCCCGTCTGAAATATTATAAGCGAGCATTTGAACCCCTTTGACGTGGTAACAATGCCATCTCCAGGATGCTTCCAGAGGCAAATTATAATGGATGAAAAGCATCATACAAGCGAACGAAAGAAATAAAGAAACTAAAAATGAAAGACTGTCAGATATTCAGTTTGAAAAGCGCCTCTTACACAGCCAACGCCTTAGAGGGTGGAAATAGTACAAGCTCTTTTGTAATTTGTTTCTTTCGTGTAGTTTATTTTTATTACGTGTTTTTTTATTATTTTTGGATTAACGAACTTTTTATAAGAAAGATTTGTCCTGATGTAGAATAAATATTTACTTAAAAGGAATGCTTTAGAATTTCGAAATATTTTTTATATATCTATCTATATATATTATAAAAAGCATGGTCTCTCTGTTTGTCTGTTTGTTTGTCCCTTAGTTTGATTTTTTACTCATCTTAGTGAAAACTCAAGACCTATTGATTTTGGTGTCAATCGAATCAGCGGTTTTGGAGATTCTTTATACTTACTTGAAGAAATTTTATACTTACTTGGCCTTTTTCTCACATATTCCACTGAAATTCCATGATAATGATCCTGATCGATATTTCATTAGTTTTCATTTGTATAAATTTATACTTATGTATAATATGTATACCGGGTGTTTTTTAGACTTTCCAGTGGATTATTACCAAAATAACGAATTTTCTGAAAAAATGTTTCGAACAAAAGATGTTTATTTTTTCTGTTAATTACAAATCTGCGACAAAAATATGGGTTTACATTTCAAAAAGAGATTCTGACAATCTTCTAAGGCGACGCCATAATGTTAATATTTTAGCACCTTTGAAACCATTAATCTTTTATTTAATGGTTTCAAAGTGTATGTAATTATCCTTCAAAATTATACAAAATATACTGGGGAAATAAAAATAAAATAGGAAAGAATTCAGAAATATTAAAAAATATTAAAATAATTAAATTATTTTGCAATTTAATTATAAACTTTTTAAAATATCACATAATTAGTTTATAGGATTAGAGAGCAGTATTTATAAGAAATAATATAAAATATTCGTATGTGAAACGGGCTTTTAATCAAGAAACGTGGTAAGAAAGGAAGGTTAGGGTAGTAGTAACTCCAAGGGAGGACGGCAATAAGAGAAGAACAACACAGAAAAGGAGTCTGCAGATAGAACAGGGCTTGCAAATTTTATCTTCACAAAACTGTTTCTATTTCTATCAAAAATTTTTTTGTTGATATTGTTTATTATAAATATTTCTTCACAAATAATTATTTGTTCCGGTATTCGAAATGATTTTAAAAAATCTGCAATCATGTACTACTATAAAATTAGAAATCGAAACGTTAAGTGTAAGTCATATCAGGTGGAACAAACCCGAACAGTTGATTGAGAAAAATATTTTAAGCAAAAAGGTTTATATACCCGAGAAAAAATTAAAGAACACAAAAATACCCTGGTTTAATTAATTATTGGCTCATACTGTAAATCGATAGCATCTATTAATATTAAACCGATATTCAAATTTTATAACTGTATCACAATGGGTTCTCCAGATATTAAATCAAAACTAATTTGTAACTCCCACACGAAAAATTTCCGGACACATGTTCATGTAAACTTTTTTGCTTAAAACATTTTTCTCTATCAACTGTTCAAGTTTATTCTAACTCACCTATATATATTTTTGAGAATTACTAAATTCTTACGACAAATGCACATCTAGATAACATTAAATTTCATCGAATCGGACGCCATATATACACTTGTTAAGTTACTATAACGTTTGTTATGAAAATACTCATTTAATTCTATCCAAAATTATAAATCGCCAGTGGTTCGATTGCTAGTTAAGATCATATTGATCAGAGTTGTTATACATATATAGATTTTGAATCATATGTCCTGTGTTATAAAAAAGCTAATAATATTTGCTAGTTAGAAAGCACTTTCAAATGAGGTTTTTATTCTGTTATATTATCTATAGATAGAAATCTTAAGCAGTGATACTTCAATTGATAATAACACCGTACAAAATAATTTTCATAATATTACCACCGTTTTATTGTCATTTGTGTTTACTTAACACGCGTACGCGAAACTTTCCAAACACTTCTTGAAACTTCAAGGGAACTGTCAGATATGTTTGATACCCCATTTGAAAGTGCTTATAAGCTTGCACATTTTCTTAACTCATTTATAATACCGGACAATACTGAAATATTTGTTATCTTCTATGCTTATTTCGATCTACGACTAACTGTTTCATACGCTTGCGCAGATTGACTGCAGTCTGCACAACCCTGCACAACAAACACGGACTGCAGCTCTACTTCAGAGCCGCGTTTCTTATGGTACATTATATTTTTTCCCTGGGAAAAGTTTGTTGTTTGAAGCAGCGCGCTAGAGCCATCATTAATCATGGCCAAGTTTGAGTCTGAATGACGGGGCCTGTGTGCCACGCCGCGCGCTCTCGTCTATGTGTGTGCGTGTTTGTTAGTGTGTGTGTATGTTTGTAGCCCGGTACGAACCCCGGTATATCCAGAAAATATACACACATGCTTGTATTTGTAGGTATACGAACTTGTATCAAGAGAAACAAATGTCAGTAAACGATGCTGATATTTATTATACAGGGTTAGTCAAAAGTAAAGTTCGGGCGATTTATTTGCCTTAATATCAAATTCAAGTACATTTTTTGGTATTCATTTGTTTTATTTCATCATGATTACAGAGTAATGATGGCATGAAACTTTTTTTCTAAATAGCAATAGGTATAGATTATTCAGGAATCATTGTATCTTTAGAAAATTAGTAGATAGGTACATTCATTTTTAATAAAAAAACAATAGGATTAGAAAATTAAGTTAAAAACAACCATAAAGTGCCAGAATAATTATAAATAGGAAAATCTGGACGTTTTAGCAAGAATTGAACATGTGGTATTAATTTTTTTTACTGCCTACATTATTAGTTAATAATATTTTAACTATAGTTGAGAATTAATTATCTTAATTTTATTTTTTGTCACACTAAATAAGAACAAATGTCTTTCCAATGATACTAAATAAAACATACATTGACATTGGTAAAACAGTTATATCACATCATAACTATGAAGTTAGAATGAAAAAACTATTGACTAAAAAAATTATGAAGGATTTGGTCTAGACCAGTGATCTTCAAACCCCGGGGTTTCGTGTACCTCTTTAGGGGTTTCGCGAGTCAAAATAATATGTGAGTTTTTCTGCCTTTGTAGCTAATCTCAATAGCATTAATACCTATAGAGGGTTTCACCGAGAAAATCTTATAGTTCTAAGAGTTCCGTGAGTCGATGTTTGAAAACCGCTGGTCTAGACCAAAACCTAACCAATCGCATTTTACAGCTTTAGATTACCGAATTATGTTTGTGTTGAAACTAAATTGCTAAAATCCATAACGAATTCTTAATAATAATAAGCATAAAATATTTTTAAAATTATACTTCTTTAAACGCGTTCAGGGTGAAATTTTAGTAATGCAACGATGCGCGCGCACCATACAACGGAAACAATTTTAATAGATAATGCAGATTTCTGTTTTAATCGGTAAAACGGGTTTTTAGTTTTGCATTTGCACGATAGATACCAAAGAAGTATAACATCTAATGCACGAACATAAGTACACACACCCACTTTTCATTTATCTTCAACAAAACCGATTTAAAAATAAAACGATTTTCACGATATTTCTGTAATTAAAAATGTAAATTGATATTTTTGTTAAAACTGACAATTTTTACATAAGAATAAAATTATAAGTTTTTTGTTAAATTTGAAAATCAGTACTTAAGTTCTCACTTTTGTCTAATCCTTTATATATGCAGTGGTGCAACCTAAGAGCATCAAATCGGCTTATGTTAAAAATATTGGCTCATTTATTTCATGTATAGGTTGAGAATTGAGAAACTAAAATATCTTCTATTCTGACCGAACAAGTAATATTAATTGTTACATATTTTCATCAAAGACAATTAAAATAATTAAAAAAATAAAACTGAGATACATAAAACATACCACGAATTAGCTACTGATTAGCTTCAGATCTAGCTTCCCTCGTACTCGTCTAAACAAAGTTGACACGACAAATTAGAGTACATAACATCAGTGTCATGTTAGGGCTTGATTTAATCGTTTGTATTAATGCCGGAATTTAGCACCTGGTTTCAGTTATTACCGTCGGAAATTCTACATTGAAACATAGCCTTAAACACTGGGTGGTTATCACTTGTTATGTGTATCATACATGTCACATGTATTTTTGATGCTAGGTGACATTTAATAAAGATCATGGAGTAGTATGCTAGGCAATGCTTTGTTAGATATATGTTTATAATTTTTGATACTGAAGTGTACATAGCCCGTTTTCTTTTAAGTTGAATTTTTATCTACTGAGAGAAGGACATTTGTAGTTCCTATTGCATCTCTCCTATTAATTCATTTTTAAATCCTTTTTTTTATTTTCTCGTTAATTTCTTGCTCCACTTCTACGAACATAGTCATTACAAATACATAAATTTATTTATTTATTTTCACTTTGTTACGCTGTACACTGTTCATCTTGACTCGCGCCATTTACTAATATACTATGTTCGAACGCTTTTTAGTAATTAAAACATTTAGTCGTAAGTAAATCTAAAAATAAGCATACCTACTTACCTACATGCAGATAATTGGTACAGTTGGTTTTTTTACTGTTCTGTAAGTCTACGACCAGAACTTTATTAATCACTTTATGGTAAGCCTGTGTGTCTGCTCGCCAGAGCTAAATATCTTGTAAACTATATATAAGTAAGAAACTCGAAATTTCAACTATAAACATGTAAAGTTATGACCTCCAGATATAGATATACAAATGTTTGAAGCAACCCATAGAGTTTATATTAAGCTAAAAAAAATTTGGTGTTTAACAAGCCGGTTTGATTTGTGAGATATCATTTTCTCACTTATGTTAAATTTTTGCAACAAAATATCCAAGAAGAATTTTTGGAACAAATTCTTTGGACACATTTATATATTCCAATTTACCCAAAAACAACATGACATGCTTTACGTATCGTGTTCTTATCCTTTTCTTAACAAAGTTTCTTTGTAAATCTAGTTTTACTGGATCTACTATTGCAACAGATTGAATGTTGAAAATGACCTCTGTCCAATGTAGAAAATGCCAGCCTTGACGATGGGCCCAAGCTTGGCCCAATATTGGGTTGCCAGTGCTGCTTTTTCGATATTAGTCCCAGTCTAGGCCAACCTTCAGAAACCGAGCTTCGGTTGCCTATTCTTTACCCAAAATTTGGACAACTCAGGGCCAGCCTTGGTACGAAAAGCCTTGGCCGAGTCTTGAACGAAGTTATTATTTATACTAGCATTGGCACAAGCCTGGACCAACAGTGGTTCCTTTGTAATTTCCTATATGGGGTTGTGCATTATTGTCCACAGCATCGAACAGTGAGATGTTTGTAAGATCAATGCAAACTCAATTTTTATATTTTTTGTGTATTTCAATGTACCAGTATTAAATATAAATTAATTTAATTATTATTAATTTTTTTGCTTTAAGCTTCCAGAATACACTTTTGTATTTTGATAATACTAGGATGGGAGGCATCGAGTGTTCTAACTTAATTAATAGGAAGCGTAATATAGAAAAGGTTGAAAAACACTGTAGTAGAGCTTGACCCTAATTACATACACCTGTGTATATAGCTATAGCCGATTTATTTTGTATTCTGCAAAAAAATATCAAAATTACATTAAATACATTACATTTCTTTGATAAATTTAGTTATCATGTAATAATCATGGTAGGTATATCAAAACTGAGTTTTATACGAAATTAAGGATCGTGTATGTGATCACGTATTATTACAAAAAGCCCATAATTTATATGTGTGTGTAAACCAACACTACATGTGTAGCAGGTAGACAGTACCGGCCGTTTCGAAAAGCTACGGATTGAACATTGATTGATACCTCGATTATTATACACTTTGTTACTGTACCAGCGTTGATTTAAATTTATATCTTGTATTTTTTCACTATGAAAGTATTTGAATAGTTTTCAGACAGCATCTCTTGGTTACATAATAATATGTACATTAATATTGAAATTGAAATTATTTTAAAACGTCAATTGATTGTAGAGAAATTATTAATAAATGTATACTAATCAATTTTAATTACGTTTTAATTGCGTTTTTTTTAAACGTAATAGATTCTAATCAACACTACTTTTTAAATTGATTTCGTGTCATTTAAATTTAAATGATTGTGCTTAATATATTTCAAGATTGATATTTTTGATATCTTTATTTCATTTGGTGAAATTTAAAATTTTAATATTAATTATAAGTTAATTTTGATGTTTAATTTGGTTATAAATGATTCTTGATTTTAATTAATATAACATGTCGATAAGAATCTTTGTTCAACAATTATGGGAAAAATTAAATAAATACTTTTAGAAAAACGGGCTTTCATAATCGGAAAATATCATTCAGAATTAGAAATCGATCAATCGCCAAAGAATTGAAGATATGTTCTTTAATATGGACGGTAGTATAGTTAGATTATAAACAAATGATATTTTGCAATCACCCTAACTTGTTTTGAGTGGAACGTAGAGTGCAATTAATTAACCGATGAGTACAGATGGCCGGCGATAGATAGATATGATTGGCAAGTAATTAAAGACGGTGTGGGACTGAGACAATGAATCGGTTTTATTGGCGGTACAAAGTAGAGTTCGGGCGGTCGAGATTTTCGTGTCACTTCGGAACTCTATCATTAATCTTTGCCGTGTGTATGTTTCACGTACTCCGACTACCTACTACTACATCTTCGCATTCCTTTTTCAACGGCTCCGGCGTAGGTAGTCTCGCCTGACGCACGCCGGATTGCCTCGTATCACACGGGCAAGTCTTCGAAATGTGTTTCTAAGGGGCTGCATACAACTTGAATTTAAATAATTTACGGATACTTCAACGTCGCAGAATAGTAGACTTAATAAAAATAATAAATCGATTTTTCAAATTGTTTTTCAATACATTTCTATATCATTTTGTCTTTTTCGTAGGATTTCTTTATTACCAAAAATCGAAATAAATTTTTTTATGAAAATCTGATTAAAAGTTCAACCACTCATACTTTTTTAAATCAATACATAAAAAAATCTTGATAAACAACGGCTACGATGATGTTTAACCATTACGGAGAAATTGTAGTGGAAATGCATCGAGGTAATCGATACAAGAGAATCTAAAATTGATGGGTGCTTCTAGAAATACATATTAGGTATTTAGTTTTTAGTTTTCTGATAAAGTCAAGAAGAATTATTTTGGCACCACAGAACTGTATGATAAAATCCCATTTTTTACCCAAAAATTCAAATTTTTCATTGTAGATATCACTAAATTTCTACGTTTTCAAAAGTCTCTGTAAATTAAGGAATAACTGTAGCTGCGTTTTTTTTTTTTTTTGTTTCTGTTGCCTCTTTTCACTCTAAAAGGGTGGAATTACCGTTTCTTTTTTATTCTTCCTTGGTGTATTTAACCTTTTAAAAAATAATCTATCATTCGTAATAGTTGAAAAAATTGAAAATAATAAATATGATGCTGGTTAATTGTCAGAAAACACATTATTATTTATTTATATTTATTAATTTATTCAAACTTATTTCATCTACTCTTCATTGTATTTTACATATTCATAATATTTTTATATTTTCACTCTAACACCATTTTTTAATATGTTTTATTAATACGCCTTAAATATTGACTATTTAAATATCTAGTGGCAAGTATTTCGTTTTCTTCATCGAGGTTTGCTGATTTCATACGGTCAAATAACATGTAGGTAGGTACCGACTTTTTTTGTTATTAGAATAGAATAGAAAAATGCTGTATTTAGTAATATAATTACACTACACACTTTTTTTGTTATTATCTATTAATCATTATTTTTTTTGATAGTGCGATTAATTTAAAAATTATTAAAATAAATATAGCCAGAAATATGTACTATATCATATTTATTTTGTTACTACAAAAATTTATAAAAATATATATTATTTCAATATAACATCCAACGGCTAAGATATTTCTAGCATAACATAAGAACAACCCATATATTAAAATGCGATCTATTTGAACAAAATTAAATCAACAGTGTGATGATAACAAAAACAATACTCTCCCGTGTGAAGCGACTACATTCTCTCTTGTACGTCTTGTATGATTTCTTGTAGCAATTTTTTATAGTTTCTTTATGTTATGTATTAGATACGTGTATTTTAAATCAATGCCTAGTTTTATTTTTTATTATTACGAGAACAATCGCTACAACAGTTGCCTGTTTGTCGGACATTTGAAATTATTCATCGTCAGTGAACTGAGGTGTGATCATGAATTTTCGGAATGCTGTTCTTGTGAAATATCAGCTCCTTGGTAGATATTTTGAAATTTTTGACTAAACACGAAAATTTATCATTATTTTCAACTTTTAAGTAACCTGGAAAGACATAGGTGTCGTTTAAAATTCAAAAGACAATATGACTAACTAAAAAAACTTTTTTGATAGGTAAAGAAATTAAAATTATAGTAATTTAAAATGCAAGGAAAATGATTATTCAATATTATGTATTTTGATGATTTACATAAACTTATTCATCGTATTGTTAGTGTATGTTCTACGTCAATTTTAATCTTATATATTTGACGTTCTAATCGACATTTTGCGGTCTTCATCAGAAGTTCTATGCGGGTCAGAAACAAAGAAGAACAACAAGTTTAACCAATATCGCAAGCACCTATATTTTCATCTACTAATTGTAAGGATGTTAAATTATGATATAATGATAATATGAACCATATATGTATAATGTATGTATATAATATACTAGCTGTCATCCACAATTTCGTCCTTGTGATAATACTGTTATTAAAACAGGTTTTTTTTGCACACTAAATGTCTACGCCAAAAAAGTATAACCTATAATGCGTATACAAATGTCACACACTCATTTTTTATCTTATAAATTTTCGGAATACAAAGTAGTCTATGACCTTTCTCAGGATGTCAAATTTCATCAAGTTCGGTTTAGCCGTGAAAAGGTTACAAATAGACAGATTGAGACTTTCGAATTTATAATATTAGTATGGATAAGAAAGGGTCTATACCTACGTGGGTGGCCAGTAAGATAATCGCGATGAATTTAAAATAAGAACTCTGCATTTTAAAATATATAAACAATATTTTCTATACGTATTTTTGTAATAATGTGCATCGAAATTCAGGAGATGGTATTATAAATTAAGTTGGTCAGCTCTGATTTAGTATAATATTATTTTGTTGTAAGTAATTTAAGTTTACTCCATATTCTAATAATTATATTGCCGTTTTTTCCAATTGGATTTTTGTCCTGATATTTTGTACGTTTTTTTTTTCTTTGGACTAAGACATATATTTAATCTTTCTAGATCGATAATTATGTAAATATCTACTCAAACATCGATTTTTTCCTTCTATTTGATAGACATTTTGAAAATCCAGTTTTTTTATTCAATAGCGATATTTTCTTATGTTGTCAGTAAAATGTAATTTTTTTTTATTATTGTATAATATGTACAAATAAAATTAGTACTAGTATGCATAGATACAAAACTGACATAGGCCAAGAAATCCTTGTTTTATATATGATATTAGGAAAACAATATTTTATTAATATAAAAATATACTCTTAATCCATATGTATATTATTGTTTCTCTTTAAAACAATATCGTCGGACGAAAACAATATTGGTCCAAGTCAACGTTTCTATCCGTTCGTGTTAATATAAATATGTGTCCTTACATTAAAAATAAAAAAATATTAGAGAAAAATAGATTGTAAAATTTACAATAAATGTATGTATATACAATATAGTATAATAGTAGTGACGTTAAATATAAATAAAAACAAACCTGTTTGTCTAAATGTCAAAATTTATTCAAGAAAAGTTAATCGCAAGTTTTCGATTCACAGAATCATCGTCAGGCTAACGTATAATAAATAACAATTAAATACAATTAATATAATGCAAAATATTGATATTTTAAAATAAAAATTCAGAAATATACCTATTAATAAAGATTTAATTGTATTTAATTGTTATTTATTATATTTTAGCCTGACGATGATTCTGTGAATCGAAAGCTTGCGATTACCTTTTCTTGAATAAATTTTGACGTTTAGACAAACAAGTTTTATTTTTTTATATACAATATACATATCTACTTACGTGAAAAATAAAGTGCATTTGTGTGTGTGTGATTTTCCTTTATTTTATAACACGAAAATAGGTTTGTGAAAGAAATAGCGCACGGCAGTACAAAGTGCCCTGTCCACTCGCGTGATAAATTATATAAAACACGGCACAGAATGACAGTCAGTAGTTGAGAAAATGACTGATTGGCTCGGCGTTTGTACAAATTATGTAAACAATGTACACACGGTTCTTTGATTGCTATTCAAATACTACTCGCTATTTGTTTACCTCAAATCATTTCACTAACGTTTTTATTTTTATTTATTCGTTTTTATTTTGTATTACATCTAGATTTATTTTTGTTATAATTTATAAATATAACTAAAACTTCTCCACGGCATCATCTGCGCATATTTAAAAATCCGTAAATGCCCGCGTTAACCGATTAAGTAAGTAATTTTTTTTTAAATAAAAACATATTTTTATAACAAAATCATTTAATTACATCATAGTAGCGATTTTAACATTTTTTTATTTATTTATTGTATGTTTTCATTACTATTTTATAACATTTACAGGGTGTGAAATTATTAAGATAATTATAATTTTCGATGGGTCCGAGTCATGAAAGGCGGTAATTATCTGTTTTTCTTCTTTTAGGTAGATAAATAAAATCTGACTTGAATACTGAACTTTTATAATCAAAACTTGGAAAGTATGATTCCTCGTAGTGTGCCAAATGCATCAATTTTGCTGCTGCTAAACAATAATTTTTTTATTATCAAGATAAATATCATTCCGTAACCTGAATTTTAAGCAGGAGATGTTTCTCCTCTTAACTCATGAGACAGTTTTATTTTTTCACCTTAAAATACCTACTCGAGTCAACATATTTTCGCTGGTAGTAATGATGGTTTAATTATATCAATATTATTTACATCCTTTTCATGTATCTAAAAAGATTTTTATTAGAATTTTTATCAACTAACCCAATTGTTTTGTTTCAATTATATGTATCTTAAAACAACATTATATAAAACAACGTAACATTTTTCTTTATTTTAATATATTTTTATTAGAAAATACAAATTACATATTTTTTTTAATATGTACCTACCTACCTGCTGTAAATGATTTATGATATATTTATTTATGAATTCTAGCTAGTAATTGGTTTAGTAGTTTTCTTGTTAAATCGAAACAAAGCAACAGACAGACTCATTCTAAAATTTTTAATATGAATTATATTGTCTATAAAACGAGTCGAAATAAATAATAATAAAAAAAACACTACAGATACATTAGTTATTTATTGATTGGTAAATTTGCGTTTTGATTTTCATGTATTGAAGTATTTTTAAAGTTTCCAAATATTGTAAATATACAGTAGACTACAATATTTATATGCAACTCAAAACTGATTTTGGCGTTGTACTTTTAACATTATGAGCAACTCAATTACCACTTCATGTGTGGAGCTAAGAATGTAGCGATGGTAATGATTCAGCAAATTATTCGTTGTTCAAAAATTATGATTTAATTAATCTACATTTCTTAATTTCTTTAAATTGTTTTTTTTTACATTTTTCACATACTTATGAATAGAACGTATGAAAAAATAAATATTTGTAAATCTAATTTGAATATTGTGTTATGTGTTAATACAAAATGAATTTGTATATATATGTATATAGAAATACTTTACTATCTATTTATATATTTTTTTAAAACGACACGCAAAAAAATTTGTTAATAGTTATTTATATAGTTCAGGGTAAAAAGCACTATTTATATAAATAAGTACAAGTACATATACAAAATAATTTCTTTAATTTTTTTATTATTCTTATTTAACCATTTGATTAATTCTATGCAACAAATATGCAATACATGCTTAAAATATAAATAAAATTGTTATAAATAAAAATGTTAAATAACACTCGATACCGTCGAAGTTTCAGGTTTTTTACGTGTTTTTAACTGTATACGCCATCTATGAACATCATAATGTACTGTCGAACATATAGTAAAGATACAAACCTTTTCGTACATTCCTAAATATTGTTTCTGTTTATTTTGGTTATTTTTGGAATGAAATATATAATTTCATTTTTTTATATTTTGTAAGTAGGCATTATAAAATACCTAACATAAAATATAACTCGAATAATTTCATATCTCATAAAAACAGGTTCAAATCAACCCCTTGAAAAAGTATTTAAAAGTCACCCCTTACATCAAACAATACACTTGACATTATCTCAACAAAAAATAATTAAAACAGACTCTTGAATAATGACAGAGCAATTAATAAATGCATAACAAAACACAAACTTCCAAAACAAAAAGCAATCTATCGTTTCCATATTTCGAGATAAATTTCTTTAATTATAAACGAAGTAATTAGAAAATCCGGAAATGCATTTCGCGCACCATCTGTCAATCATGATAACGCGACTGCAGCGCATTCTGGTGTTATATTTAGAAAACACAACCTTCATAGTCTATCATTAATCATGTCTTGTTGTTGTTCTTAATTTGGTTTCACAGAGTTACCTCTTTCTTTTTAATTAAGTGGATCGTAACTTCCTCCAGCGAATTATATTAGTACGTGAAATACATACAATTTTAACTTATTTATTGTAAGCTTTATGATTTTCTAATTGCTAAAAGAATGTTATTTTTTAATACTTAAGTATTATAAATTAAATTAGATATGTTTTATTAATAAATAAGAGTTACATAAAAATGCTAATAGAAGTAAACAGATATATTGTTTATAATTAATTAATCGACATAAGGAAAATGAGACAATATTAATATAAAACATGAAGTTACATTCTTAAAATTTGTTAATATATACAATGCTTACAATTTCAATTTTAAATAAATATTTATTAAAAAGGATAGTTTGCATAGATATATGTATGTAATTCCATAAATTAATAATTTGAACCAACTATACTGTCAGTTATTTTCTATAAATACATAAGGTACTGACACCAGTTTTGAATGTTTTAAGAGCAAATTATATTGTTTTTTGGGATCGAAGGACTGTTTTTTTTGTAATTTCAATGAAATCAATTTAATAACCAAAATCCTCAAATATAGTTTGTTTTTTAAATTATAGCCTTTTATTTTGTATATTTTTCAACAACGTAAAATCAGTAATGAACATTTGCTAAAGATTACAACACTGCAACAACACAAACGTTATAAAATAAAGAGCCGTAAAATATAAAACAATGTAACGAAAATACACTTTTCTTGATAGTGTGCCGAACCGCGATAATTATTTATTATTGTCCACTGTTTTTTAAAAAAAAGATCAATTATCAACAAATCACGCTGAAATACAGTTAAATGTACATAGTGAATTCCCCGTCATCCCCGGGCCTCGTGAATGTTTCCAGCCTTAATCGCCCCAAGGCAAGTCCCTTTCCCTTCAAGTCAGGTGTTGGGTAGAATATATCAGTTAAATAGAGCTTATTGGCTGTATTGTCAAAAATGCCAATAAATAATAATTTAAAAAACACTTAAATGTATGTATGTAGCTTAATAACCAGTAATGGCAGTTATCTAATATCAAAAAATATTTCTAATTCAGTACATTTTATTAATAAATGTTCAACACTGGGGTATTGTTCAAGACTGGTTCCAGTACCTTACAAGTATATAAAATAGAATACATATCATAAACATTGTACTCACAATCAGTTGCAATTTAAAAATCATTAAATAAAATATTTAACCCATAATTTGTCCTTAGAAAATATGTATAACTGCCTATAAAATTTATCATTGTAATCGCTCACATTCTCATTGCATATTTTATTAAACAATAATACATCTATAATATCATTAGATTAAAGGTGTTTAGAAAATTTTAAAATATATAAATGTGAAATTATACCTAGCAGTGTTAATAAATATTAATACATTAAATAAATGTATATGAATTTAATAGTTGCAGGATATACAGGTTAAATAAAAAGTAATGGACGAATTACTACTAACTGTGGTTTCTTAGTCACTTAAATTAAATATATACACCTTAACCACAAGAGTTAGTTAGTTTAAAGGACTAGTTGATGAAATTTTCTATAATTTATTTTGTGTGTGACGGCATAATTTAGAAATATGTCGGCTACTTGTCTTTTAAATAGCAACCTGTATTTTTGAATACTGTCATTATATAGTAAAATATGTAATACATACATTCTACTGTTTTTATTCTAAAATAATAATAAATATGTATATTAATAAAAGATCAATTGATTATAATAATAATTATTATTATTTAAAAAATAATGATTGAAAGAAAATGCTAATGACCTTATACATACATTATTTATTAAACATATGTTTATACATGCAATCTGAATTACTTTGTATTTATATAAATTGTTTTATTATAACAAGTATGTATTCTTTTTTTGTAACCCAGCAGTGGTTGCGCCAACTCTTACAGTTCTAACCCTAACGTATGTATGTTTTTTCTTTTATAAATAATTTTGTGACAAAAGTTTCCAGCTTAATATAATAATCCACATATGTTTTTCTCAGAAACTGTTTATTTTTATAGTTAGCATCATTGTGATATTTGTTTTTAGCGCTATGCTTAGTGTTGCTGAAAAAATCTATCAGACTTAATACCAAACTAATTTAATTTCATTCTTAAAATGATAAAATCTCTTTATTTGTTATTCAAAATTTGTTTTCTTCATATTATTTATTTCACAATTATATATATTGAAGTTTTAAAGATCATAGTTTAGTAAAATTTAAAGATAATAAACAATAAAATTAAACTTACATTGCTTTGTATCTTAATTAGCTAACAATAATATTTTTATTAGTCCCTCAAATTTTAAACTACCCCTTAAAAATGAAATAAATACATATGGGTCGGACAGACTGCGCCATCATTATTGCTTAGGTAAATAATTTTATATCTGTAGGTTCAACTCTGTTAAGCCATTATTACACTACCAAAGAAATATGCCAATGATCAGTCAAAAAAACTATGATCATAGAAACAATGTATACAAAAATATTTAAAAGTTAACTAATTAGACTGTCATATTTCTTTGATATAAAAATTTTATCATATTTCTTTTACAGTGTAATAGTGGCCAAATCACAGTAAAATATTAAAAAATATATTTATAATATTTTATTATTTTGATATGATAATATTATATATTAAATACCTATATTATTACATTGTATTATAATTTATAATTACAATTTATTCAATATATAATTACATTGCATAGTATCATAAATACATATAACAAATAATACAACACTTATAGCAAGTACACGTTGCATTGTATGCACCACACAAACCTCTCTAGAACCGAATTTGTCGCCTGTTATCAAACAAATTCGGATCTACAGGGTAGATGTAGAGCATTAACTGTGACTGCTTCTTCTTATCTTCTTCATCTTCTTCCAACGCAATTCCAACGCCGGTATCAAATAGCAGGGGTAGCTATAAAACAAAACAAAATGTTATTACCATTTGGGACATCACTTGCATTTATAAACATGTATTTAAAAGTTATTATTGTTTATAATAGTGTTTTAAATTAAAGAATTGTAAATTATTGGAATACTTGTATAAATGCATTATAAAGTATACACCTATGTGATTTTTTCTACTAAAAACTTGTGGATTTAATTGATATGAAATATTGACAAATAATTAATAATTATAGCCATACAAAAAAAGGGTAAATAACTTTTTTGGAGACCACTGTATTATTATGTATTTTGAGGCGCTGAATACCGATTTGAGGTCAAAATAGCACCTTATTCGATCCATTTTGAAAATATCCTCGATATTAAATAAAATAATTTTTATTTCCGGAAATTTGGTTTTTCGAGATTATTTAACCTCATATTTCAATTCAGTGCCTCAAAATACATAAAAAATACAATAGTCTCCGAAAAAGTTCTATACCTTTTTTGTATGGCTGTGATAATTAACCATTGTACCATCAAACTAAAATTATGTATGTCATATGTATAATAAAGATACCTTAAACAGAAATTTTGCTTTTCTTCTGTTTACTCTAAAACCACGCACCAAGTATTTTGGAGTTGATATTTTTTTTCATATAATTGTTCTTTAGAGCGTCACTAAGAAATACTGCAGTTTCCCCTTCCAATAAGGCCAACATCCACTCCTCTTCGGGGTGATGGAAGGGACAAAAATCATTGTTTGCCGATTTCTCGGCTTTCTTTCAACTTGACGACAAAAAATGTTGTAATAAAATTAAAGCTAATTAAATTTTCTACAAAAATAATTCACTTCACTGAATTTATTGAAATTGAAAGAGTATTTCAATGAAAAGACGATACAAATAATAATATTAATAAATTCAGGCAGCCATTATTCGGCGAAGTATGTATCTGATAAAAAAAACATGCCGAGATCCTTTTTGTAGAGAAATTAATTAGTTTAATTTTATATATAACTATTTTTGCAGTAAAGTTAGAAGAAAGTTGATAAAAAACTTATTTCTGCCCCTTCACCCACACGCGGACGGCAGAGGCGGACTAAGAAAGGTTGGTACCTTGGGCAGAATGTTAGTTATCCATCCCCCTTTCCTTGAATATAAAAAAATGATTGACCTTTTTTTCGTAATCAGTTCAGTTTTGTGTTTACTAAAAATTACTTTTGCGCCCTCACTCAGTTTCTAAAAACCTTTTTTTAGTCTTTATGTCACTTTTTTAACCTCATCAAGCTGCTCTATATATTTGGTAATCCCACTGCCGGAGGGGAACTTTAGGTTTTCTTAATGATACTGTAAAGAATCATTATATGAAGAAAAAAATACTTAATGTCTAAAATCTAAATAACTGTATATATGTAGGTACCAGGGAAAAAATGTATATTTTATATTTTTTCACTGGTTTTTGATATTTGTAGATCTCTTATAAAATAATTGATTTCAGATTTGAATTCTGAAAACTGCATACATTTCTGACAACAAAATGTCTTATCTCAAATCTAACAGAAAGTGACACATCACTTTGGAAATAAACAGCTCATTTATATGTAGTCTTGCATCTAATGTAATTTTATTTCCTTATTATTTTTCTACGAGATTATTAATTTAAATTGCCTTAAATATACTCATTAAAGTAAATGTCATCATGATATACTATTTTAACCCGTCAAAAATAATGAAACCTAATATACAGTGACCCTTTCTTTAAACGGTCAGCATTTGATGAAACCATTAATATTTTTCTTTTAAATGTAATTTTACACAAAAGGACCACTTCAATAAGCAACCATTCTTTTCAGTAACCTCTTTGGAGAAATTAGACTGTATTTTAAATTTTAAATTTTATTAAATTTGAATTAATAGAGCAGTGAACAATTAATATAATTTCCAAAAAAGTGTTACCAAATGTTACCTTAGCAATTACGCGTGATAAATATGCTAACAATAAATATCAAAACCTTATTTTATTATGTAAAAGTTAAATATGACCGAAGAGAATATTAAAGAATTGAAAAAATCTATACATATTTGTACGAGCAAGATAATTTCAGATGAAAGATGAATTTAACTACTGAAGCCAAAATATACACTGCTTAAAATGTTTTGTCATTTCGAAGCAGAGCTGTGTAAGTACTAAAAGCTTTTTTTACCAAATATAGGTACATAAATACTTATAAATGAACTGAATTTACGTTTGTAAAACATGTAATGTATACTTTTTGTAAAAAGTATATATAAATAAGTATACATTTTTCTCATGTATTTAAAAACATATTTTTGTAGAGTAATTGTACTTATATATAATAAATATATTATATTATATATTATGCACAAGTACATTTTTCTGTAATTGTGATTAACTTTGTCCACAAGACAAAATGTAAAACGTGAATTTTATCGTTTTTTTTTTTAGAAATGTATAAATTATAATGATGTATTAATTAAAAATATAAAACTGTCAAAGTATTACTAACAAAATCATCCAAATAAAATAAAGATACCATAAATAATTACCAACATCTTCCTCCTGCCTATTTACATCGATAAAGAAATCATTAATATAAGCGAAGTTTCTTTGGCAATCGAACCATTTCAATGTTTACATCACCCATATTCTTGTTCTCCTCTTTCTGTGGTAGTTGATACTTGACGTTTTGACCAATCTGAAAAAAATATATAATTTATCACAATCAATTGAACCAACGCCAACTGTCAACAATTTTAGGATTTGCTAAACAAAGAATTATATTTATAAATAAGATTTCTTTATATTTATTTTTTAATAATAAAATAAATAAAATTGTTTTGAGTCTGAACTTTTTTATTTTCTAGCCGCAGTCTTTTCTACATAGACATTTCTATATTACATGTTGCAAAGTTCTATTGTTAAACAATATAATGTGTTATGCTTTCATCAGTTTAGCATAGGTATGCGGAATGAATTTATCGGATTAGTAGTATTTATGTGATTGAGACACAAACAAATGGATTTTTGCTTTAATATCTTTGGAATAAGAGATAATACAACTAACATTTTTCTCTGGAACAAGCGAAGGTAACGTTATCTGTGAGGTCAAGTCGTTATGAATTTGCTTGGGATTTCAGAGAAGTGGTAATAAATGTATATTAATGTAAATGCTATGCATTTAATTAGGTACACTTTTCACAACTACTTTTAAATGGCTGATTTCTACTTAACGTGCATGCGTCAAGGTTATTCATAAAAACCATACCATTCATTAGAACTGTCAATGGCTGTCATTTATAATTAATACCCCGCAGATAGCGTCAGCTCAGCTTTTATTCCAGAGCAAATTCTTTATAATACCGGACACAAGAAGCAAAATTTCTTTAGTAAGTATCTACATTATATTTATGCATTCAAATTCATTAACTTTAAGAAAGTGCAAACTACTACTAATATTTTTTAAATAGTAGATATGTTAATGATTTTAAAGTAAAAATGGTGTAACATTACGATATAATCCTTAAATAATAAAAACGAATGAACTTACTTATCTTAATATTAAAAATCCAACAATATAAGGGTATTTAAATGGCACATAAAATTATCATAAACTTGCAGCAATACTTACAATCTCGATAATATTTATTAACAGCAGTACTTATGATGTATTTATAACACCATAACATTAATTGACGTAACATACAATATAATAAAAATTATTATGGACATAAAATTAACTCGTGTACAAACAAATAACAAAAGAAAATTTAATTCATAGCTGTTCTAATTATAGCGTACAGACTAAAAGCTAATTTTTATTTGCAAGCAAGAACGTATTGATAATATTAACCCTTAATGTAATTAGATAACTTTCTTCTTGATGAGAAAAGTATGCACAATGCCATTAATTGTAAGTACCTATAGAAATAGGGGTTGTTTTATACTTTCTTGTAATAGATATGTTCAACAAGACGAAAAAACGTCTTTTTTAATATTGTTGGAATACAAAAATTACAAAACCGAATTGAATAAAATTTATTTATTGGAAATTAAAGAAATATTATGCGATTTTTACCGGAAATTAATTTAATATAAAAGAACGTCGATTATTTTTATTATTTTACTTAAATACTCTGGTACATATTATTTTTGGGGTATGTTTATTAAATTCTAGGTATATTTATCAATTACCGAGAATCGAATGCAGACCCTCTTTTCTAGTCAACTTCCCTACTGCGGTGGAAATACATGGACTGCAGTTTTATATGAATTGTACATTTAAAACATTTTAACCCTAATTTTAAAAAAAGTACGGAGCTTTACATACCGATGTATCCGAAATTTTCCAATTTTTAAGAAACTAAAACGGCCTAAGCGTTTCAAGCCACCATGACACTATGAAAGCCAAAAGCATTTTTTTTCTTACAAGATTTCACATCAAGTTTTATATTAAAACGGTCTAAGCAGTAGACCAGAATTAATTTTAGAAACTAAAAAGCTGCGTGTTATATACCCACAGTTGAATAAATCTTGTCAATTTTTTTTTATTTATTAAAACCTGCTATTCTCAGTTCGAGAATTTTGGGGTTTTGACGCTGAACGCCTAATATTTATCTAACTATGTAACATAATGCAAACATTTATAATAAATATTTTAGTATATTAAGAGTTTTTTGGTCAATAAAAGTAAAATATGTATTTAAAAGTTCTTTTTTATGTAGCCTACGTTTAAATACGAGTAATATTACAATTATTGAGAATATTGTACTAGCGAAGGATACCTATTTATTTCCGAATAAAAAATATACAATAACAATAAAATATATAATAACATACACGTATGTATACAATATATTTATTGGCATCAATTTAAACGTCTTACATTTTAACTATGATATCAAAACGCAAAAAGTAAACAATTTTGCTAAGTATAAATTGTGTTACGAAGCGCCGCACGCTATCAACAAGTCATTATCGTCATTATAGGCATCAGGGAGGCTGCCGCCATGTCGGCGCTATGGCAACCAGTCAGTAGGAACGAGTGGAAAACCACCCTTAGCTCAAAGACCGCCCGACGCGGCGCGTTCTCTTGCCGTCGCGACGCATATCGATCCGACGTCGCAACTCCCTTTATCCCTTCCCTACATATAACTCCCACTTCCGCACGTGTATCTCTCACCCCATAGCTGTAGTCATCGCAATGGACCTACTGTAACCCCCTTTTTCTCATGCTACCCCCTCCGCGCAATGTTACCCCTCTAACCCCATTTGAATATAGTCATCGCAATGGACCTACAACCCCCCTCTCCACTTTAAGGGGTTGGTTGGCTGTAGCCTTTCCAACGAGTCTGCTATCAACCCCTACCGTTCTCTTTACCGCACTCATACTCCTTACCCCTCTTTCTGTTGGGTTGGTTGGCTGAAGCCCTCGCAATGGGCCTACTGTCAACCCCCGCCATCCGACCTCTGATACGCTTTTGTCTGCAGGACCAGATTTGTTTTGAATTTATAACTCCCTTTGAAAATGTTTATATCAACGGAAAACACAACGTGTGCTTTAAAATAGGATCGGGAAGAAAATTATATGTGTGTATTATGTAGTATGTTTTCTTTTTTTATGTAGCAACGTAAACTGGTTGAGATTTTTGAATGGAACCAGGATTTAGCTAAAAAATTTATTTTTATAGTTTCAAACCAAAATAAACTTCAGTTAAATGTATTTATGGTTTTTCTTATAAATGTTGTACTATATATTTCAAATAGTAGACTTCTTTCTCTGTTATAATAATTTATTGAATATAATAATATATAATTTAAGTTTAAATTAAACAAATGAATAAAAAGTTTTAGATCCTATTAATTAAATATATTTTTTTTTTGTCTTTAAATTACCTTACAGAAATTTCATGGTTTTGTCACATTCGGGTGACTCCTCTCCCCCCTGTTTTAACATCACACCGTAACATGTGTGAGTAGGTACTCAAAACCAACAAAAAAAAAAGAAATATTCTTTCATTGTCTTTGGCTGTTATTTATATTATTTTTATTTATATGAAATTTTTTCGGTTATTAATAAAAATTATTTGAAATTTTTCCAATAATTCTTCACCGGTCTGGAATTATTAACAACATAGTAATTTTTCCTCAAATTTTTGCTCTAGGAATTTATATAAAATTCATTGTTTTGATTTTTTAGATGTGACGTCACGAATCCTCTGACTGCCCCCACCTTGTCACACTTTGTAAGTCCCCCCCCCCCTTAACGTGTGACGTAATTTATGGACGACTCCTAATGAATCTTGTACATGCACTAGGTATTGATACTGTGCGATAAACGCAGATATTTTATTCCAGAAAAAATGTCTTCAAACGTGAGTTTAAAATTCAGTACAAATCTATGAATTATTTTTAACCAAATTTTAAAAATACCAATGGTTTCATCAATAATAAATTATTTAGAAACACTGAATTCACAAAAAAATGAACGATCAGTTTAGAAAATAACTCATTCTATAAAATATTTTGATTAAAAATACATCCGCTTCCTATAAAGTATCATAAATAAAAGAGTGGAACATATTTATATTTTTGTTTTATCAAAATACAAAAGTTGGCATAAAACCAAAGAGATTCATGTAACATTTATTAAATGGATTGCTAGATGGTTAAATATACATACTACGAGAAATACTGAACGACTCTACAACTCTACATGTATGTACATATGTACTTAATATTTACTAACATTTATTCGATTGTTTCAGTTGTAATAAATTAAACTTGATTTGGTATTTTTCTTGCCAAAGAATTCTTAACAAAATTACGTGTTACTAATTGTTCTTTATTAAACATATTTTTTTTTACTAAAATCTTAAATTTCAATGATAAATACGCATGTTATAAGCCAAAACAATTAAGTTATATCCTTTTTTCTAACAGTACTTGTTAAGAGAAGATGGGGCAAGATAGTAAAGGATTTTACCTCAAATATATATTTACATTTCTTAAGTCTTCTTAATAAATAAAAACATTGGTGTCACTGGACGTATCGAATCCATATTCACACCACATGTTCGTTTGGTGCTCTGATAAGTTTATCTTTTTTTTGGACTCAGTAGGTGGCGCTAGGGTCGAGATATTTACGAAAATGTGAATTTTCAATTGCTGGTCTTATTTCGCAGTTGTCTAAAAATAAGAATTACACTCGACTTTTATTATTATAAACTATTTTTCAACTGAACAGTATCGACTTGAAGTATATTTTACTTATCATTAACTAAAAAAAAGTTTTTAAAGAAATAAAAATAACCTATAGAGGTAAGATGGAACATTAAATTCCTATGATTAATGGTAATAAGAAAATTATGAAATAGAGTGACAAGTATCAGATTTGGATAGTGGTAATACTCTTTGTGCCTTGTGAAAATGGTAATACCTATTTTTTTGATTAAATTAAATTAAATAATTTATTTTTTAAATTATTGATATTTATTGTGTTACATTATCCAGCTCCGTTTTACCCCAATGTAGCGGTAAGATAGGTGATATTTAAAGCGTTAACCATTTTTTTTATATCAAATGATTAATATCTTCAATAGTTGGTCTATTAACTCATTAATGACCGCCGTACTCATTTGAGTTCATTCCATTTTATCATTAGTGTTGCTGCTATTTATGGACATTAATTCACAATATTTCAACAGCACTAATTATAAAATGGATTGTAGTTTCCCCTATTGCCCCCTTCATCCCTACATCAACTTTAGATAGATCAGGTTTATACTAAATGTGTCATGAAATATTTTATAATCAGAATAGATAACAAAAGCAGAACGTTTTTTTAAAAATAAGTTAGTCTTGCAAAGCTCAAATTATAATTTACAAATAAAATAAACCACTTTATGTGCAGTAACATGGTTATTAAATATATTCTAAAGTAACATATAAGCACCCTTCTGTTATACGAAAACCTTCGTTAAAATTTGATTAACTCAATTTAATACACTCTGATGAAAAACTCATTCCATATTAAACAAAAAAATATATACACTGGCAAAAAATATATATACATAAAGTGGCTACGCTACTGCTCACGAAACGAATTTTACAAAACTCAGTTTGAATAAGCTAGAGTGAGAGTAGGAGTGAGAGAGAGTTGAGAATGGCAGTTGCGGCAGTACTCTGCCTGTGGGTAGTAACTAGACGAACCGAAAGTAGAGGGTAGGAGTTGAGGGGTCGCTTATAGGGTTGTATTCAGTGTGTTCAGACGTTGTTCTGATTTGTTTAAATATACAGTAGACGCTGATTTTTGTCTTACGATGTTTGTGTATATTAAGGGGTAAATCTATAAACCAAAAATCCCAAATTACTCAATATTTAAATAAAAATGACTATAAAGCCTTAAAAAATTGAACGCATATAGATTTTACTATAAAAAATCGGTCACAGTTACATAAAGATAATAAAAAATAATATGTATTTAGTCTATTGAGAAATTATTTAATATCCTTTTCCTGTTTGCATTTAAATCTGTTTTTTTTTCAAATGGAAGTATTGTAATACCGTCGAAAAATAGTGTCCGAGATAATGATAGATTCTGATTGTACTAATTTCAAAACGTAAAGAAAAGTTATTTTTCGCATAGTGTACGTATCTGTCGTTCATGATAACTACTGTAAAAATGCACCGACATGGAAGTCTTGTAATGTTAATTTCTTAAAAAAATAGCGAATTTTTAATTGGGTAACGTTAATAGTTTTAACCCGAATTTACTGATATTTATTGTTTCGATTGATTAAGATCTATTCTTTTCTTCCTTAATTATTTTTATTTTGATGTTGAAAAAATTGCATTGAATTTGGTGCAACATTTTTAAGGATGATAAAACTTTTTTATACTAATACAATAAAAAATTAAAAGTAGTTAATACAAACAGGATTTAGTTTTATGGTCTTTGTAGTTTTGCAGACTATTAAACCATAATCCCGAGAAAATTAGTTTGATCTAAAAATAAGGAAAAACAATCAAAAACCAATCTTAATCAAATAAAAGAAAAAAAATCGTTCTCACTGGTATAGCTTTCCATTGAGATGGAAATCCTCTAACAAATATTTGGAGGCAATTTAGGGGTATTTCGAAAATACTCCAAGTAAAATCATTCTAGTGATTATGAATTTAACAAATTTTCTTACAATGTCAATTCTAGATAAAGTTTGAATTCTGTATAAGTTTCTCCTTATTCCACCCCTGATCTTTGAACGAGTACAACACAGCCGGAGGGTAAGAGGCGGAGGGATTCTTGTCAACGAGCCTTTTGGGAAATCTGCGAATCCTTGAATGTGCGCTCTCCTCTCTCCAGCCTTGTTATTTACTTACACTCGTTACGTATTGTGGTTAGCGCTTTTGTTTACCAAAATACTTACTTATTTGTTTAGTTCTGTGCGTTTCAATTTTCCGTGATCAGATACCGGCCCGTCGGGAAAATCACATCACACTGTCTGATGTTTTTCTGTAATGAGAGAAGATAGTTTTTACTGTGGGGCTGAACTAAAATAGCATTTTTTATTTGGGGAGTACTTTTTTGAGAGTTTGTTTATAGGGGATTTTGAATGTAGTAGATTTTACATAGACCGGAAGTCATATAGTCTTCAATCGGATGTTTGATATTTTTAAAAATTTTAATTAGATAAGTACCTACATAAACTAAAATAGAAAATTATGAAAATCTTTTAAATAAGTATTCAAAATATGCAGACCTTTAAAAATCATTAAAATTGAATTCTTAATACTTATAAATCTTTCTGAAATAATTAAGAGTCTTGAATAAAAAATCTATAATTAGATTTAGTTTTCGACAAATTATCACAACATAGAAAATGTTAACAACTACTCTGAATAAATTTAACAAAACCACAAAATTAAAGACATACATAAATATATTCTTAGCTGAGCATCAACTAACGTGGAAAAAAAATCTTGTTAAAAATAATCACAGATTACAGGATATAAACCTTCTGAAGGACGGGTGCGGCCCGCGGCCCGTAGTTCATACCCCAAAATTACGGTACGAATCGCACGCGATAACGCGAAAACTTATTCGATATTCGAAGCATTGTTATTTTATATGTTGGAATCCAATTGAACGGGAGTATATTGCCTATATGTAATTCTGAAGTAAGTTCCGTAACTCGTAACTACTGGATATGGTGATAATTGAAAACATCAATGTAATTGTACATAATATGCAACTTAAGATTCATCAAGAATTATTTTTCTACAAAAAAAAAGAAATTATTTTACAGTTCTAGTATAATCGACATAAAATTAAATTACAGATTATCCTTACATTTTATAAAACGCAACGTCTCTCTGTCTGTCCGTTAGTGCGCTTATCACTCGAGAAATAGATATGTTCTTTGCTTAAGTTTTAGTATATATTTTGTTACGTTAGGTAATATAAGGAATAAACAGTGACGATAATAGTAAATCAAGTCAGAAAAAGGTGGCTGCCAGCGTTTTTTTGCAATACGTTGCCTAAACCGTTAAATATTGAACAATATATATAATGTAGTAAAAAATTGTGTAGAATAAAAAGATCTAAAATAGATTCCACGGACACAGCTAGTTGGTAATATAATGTAAATAGTATTTACTAAATACAGATGTTTATATTTTCAATATATCTATATATTACAATAAACAGAAGTCTAAGGTTATAGTCTTTTCCATATATTCCTTGTTAAAGTTGTAAAATTTTACCGTTAAATTGAAAAATAAAATATTACAGCTGTTTTATTACCTACTTTTGTATGATTCCACAATACAATTTCAGGGACTTTTTGTATTAAGACATGTTAAAATGCAATAAAACTAGGTATTTATTTTAAGATTTTTTGTCAGTTTGTTTATTTAAAAAAATCAATTAAATTACAGGGGCTTATCAAAATTATTGCCAAAAGTTAACTAAAACCTAATGCAAACGGTCGCACATTTATTATGTTTAACCAATTTAAAAACATAAATGTAGTAAAAATAATACCTGTTCTATAAAGTTTAATGTAAACATTGTATATGTATATAAATCCATAAAATATTTTGTTTCTGGATCATCCAAAGTAAACAAATTAATTATGATGAAATTATACAAGAATCTGTTTTTTTTTTAATAATATTTGGACAATATTCAGTTCAATTTATTTATTCAAAAAACAATAACTCAAGGAACATAAAAATATAAAAAATTCACCAAGGGGGTTATAGACCCCCTACGATGCAGTAAATATTTCTGTTAGAGCAATAAAAAACGCACTAACAAACAAAAACTATTGTTGTATACTTTTGAAATCTTTTTTCTATTACACATATTTTTATACCCAAGTTCATAAAAAGTACAGTTCAGGGTCGTAAAACACGTGCTAAATTGGGGTCAAATACTTGTTACAATAGCCATAATAAAAATACCGACGCTTCTGTAAGTGTGTAGACACACTAAAAATAAATTACCAGTAAATTCCAACGCTTACATATTCGCCATTTGTGATGTCATAGTTAGGGTCCACCACGTTTACATGGTATCTAAACAACGACGTTTTTACTTCGGTAATTTTGAGTGCAGTAAAAGTGAAACTATTAAATCTGAAAGTGTTTTTAATTCAAGAATCGAAAATTATGTAAGCGTATATTATGTAAGATACTTCCTTTATACCTTTGATGATTTTTTGTGAAGAAGATATTTACTGAATATGTGATCAAATCATAATAGAATTATTTAAGTACTATATAGTAGTGCCCGCGGCTTTGCTCGCTGAAATATAAAAGTTAGATAAATGGTATCGCGGAGTTTATTTTAGATCGTTTTATTCTACACAATTTTTGTACAACATTATACAATTGTTCAATATTTAGCGGTTTTGGCAGCGTATTGCAAAAGAGTTGGCAGCCACCTTTTTCCTGAACTTCTATTATCGTCATTGCTTATCCCTTATGTTACCTAACGTAAAAAATATATTAAAACCTGGGTAAAGAACATATCTATGAATTAAAAAAAACTCGTAAATCGGATAAGTGGTTCTCGAGTGATAAGAGCACAAACGGACAAACGTTTTATAATATGAACCGATAATTATAATAAAGTTATAAAGATTCTTATACCGTGAAAAGTTTAAATAAATTAAAAATCATATTTGTATATCAATTTATAAAAATATTCACACATATGTTCAAATTTTAAAATAAACTTGTTCTTCTTCTCTAATTATTTACATAAAACTATACAAACAAACCGCGGCACTCATCCACTTTGAATAATCAGTAATAGTAGTAACGATACTATTGTAAGTAATCATATATATATGTTTACAAATAAATCAGAAAATCTGGCAAAATGCCAATTTCACTAGCCTTGAATAAAAGTGAGTGTCTATGTCACATTTTTATTGTATTTTTATTTATATTTCAAAACGTTCCTTAAAAAAGTTGTTATACATATATGCAAATTTAATTTTTAATTTGTAAATATTTAAATATAAACAGGGTATCCCACGGTAAGGTGTTAAAACTAATCAGCTGTTATTTTCAAATGTACCTATGTAGTTATTGAAAAAAAAAAACAAAAATTGCGTTGAAAAGAGTAGTCTGCAATTTTATTCGGGCTATGGTAGAAGCAAGTCCCTGCGCATCAAAATGTAAAATCTGACATTTACTCTCGAAAAGTGCTTCTTTTCGAAAAGAAAAGTGTATGGCAGTTCTTGTAGATGGTTTCGTAAAATACGGAAAACATAAAGAGTGAAACCACACTTAAAAGGTTATAACTAATTATTTATTTAAACATATGCATTACGTTATTCCATTTTTGGGCAATAAATCCGTTTTTTTAATTTTTGTTTGTTTGGGGAGGGGGGGATCTTTTATTTGTTTTATTCACTTTAATTATTTTTATGGGGAGGTGGGCATAACACAAAACAAATATATTATCGCCTTTTAACGGGACTTACATACCCCGGACCCCCTTCGAACCGAATTAATCCTCGCAAGTATGTGTCATTTTATTTCTTTAATGAACAAAAAATGCTAATTGATATTAAAACTATTGCTAAAACACAAAACCTTCTGTTTACAAATGCTATAATAGTTTATAAAGTGTTAGAATAGTTTATTTAATGCTCTTTGCTATTTCTCATTTCATTTTATTTAAAATAAATAATAATAATATTCAAAATAATGCGTGTTTTATTTGTTCTCACTTATAATTTAATATTTTTAGTAAATAATTACAAAATCAACGACTGATTTATCATTTTTAGTGTTCCGTACCATTATTAGTGTACGAAATTATGGAATCCACACTGTATCTGTCAGAGCCGTCTAACTACTAAACAGTTTGACCTAGAAACCTGAGATTTTGCAGATTTAATCATGGAAATATAAGATAAAAAAAGTTATAAGCACTACTGCACTTACGTAGTTATAAAAAATCAAAATTATAATGTAATAATAAATATAAACTATACATTGTACTGGAAACTTTTCGGTAACATTTAAACTGTTTTAAATTGTTTCCTAATCTTACTAATGATTTAAAAAAAATTAAACCCAATAATTTAAGTACAATTATTATAATGTTTGTGTGTTTTGTGTTATCAAGTGTTCACAAGTGCAAGTCAAATTAACATAATCGAATAAATTGACAAACATATGGTACAGGAAAAGCTAATATTTGGATGATCTCAGCAAAATTTTATGATATCTTTATATATCTCTAAACTAGCCAATTGACAAAAAAGAAATGAGTTAACTTCCGTAAATTCTTAATAACTAACTCAACTCCACCCATGCAATAATATTTATGTACTTTATACAATAAAATACAAAAATAGGTCGATGAAAAAAATCAACCCAGCAATTTATAATGGCGTTACAAGTTAATAAAGAATTAGTTCAGAAACATTCTTTTTTAGAAAACCGCCGGAGTGAATATGCTCCCGAACAATGACCAACCGTCTTCTGTTTACTTTTGCGCGTCATTAAGTCCATTATAAGTTTTTTATGAGCACTGAATACGACTTCAGATTAAGTCAAGGTCATTAACCAAAGAAGTACTTCACAAAATCTGCCGTTATTCGATTATTTAGTCTATGTGGGTGAAGAATTTACTCCGGCCTCCAGATGACGGGAACTATGGATTTACATTAGTCTCAAATTATGTTCGTATTGTTCATACACAGGGTTGGATTCACAGTATTTTTATTGATCGATTCCCATTTCCAGTTTTCATTAGAGCTTGGGTGTTTTACTTATATTAGACCAAAGTAGGCAAATTTTTTTGATTGAGGGCTAGATGAATTTTTTTTTTCGCGAGATTTACTTAATAATTTTTACTTTCTTATACCCATGAGTGTTATGGGACTTTCTTATAGGTAATACTGAGAGTGAACAGTATGGGTGATTTTAATTAATTATGTAAAAAAAAACTTTCTGACTAAATCATAAATAGTGGAAAAAAATGATTAAGACATAAATTATACATAATAATAGACTCGACAATTTTGATATAAAACATTTTCTTTTTATTCGTACCGGTTCAAAAAAATTTGACGTTATGTCAAATATTATTTTTAACTAAAGTGTAAACCAAGTAAAAAATTATAAGATTATGTATTGTAAAAATGATTAATAAAGAATGCATTGAATTTTGTAACTAGAATACACGCGCCCGCACATAGTACGTACCCACGGTACACTGTACTGTGGCGGGTGTATTTGTTTGCTATGCATGTCGTTGTAAGTGCGTAATCCTTGCGGGCGAAATTCAATACATTTTACTAGGGATGGGTTATGTTTAATTTTTCACTTATTTGTAATAAAAGTTCAATGACATTTGCAAAGACATATTTTCTCATATCTCATTGAATTAAATGTTAGTTGTCTTATATTTGGATATATGGTAATTGTTTGTTTTCCAGTAAAATATGCTAATTTTATTCAATTAAAAATGTACTTTAATTTGTTCTTTAAAAAATCTTCTCGGTATTTTATAAGTTGTGTTTACAATTTATTTCACGTATTGTTTCAACAATAAGACTTTATAATGGAATCACTTTAAAATTCCGTATGTCGAAGAATGTAAACATGGCAGATGAACAATAAACGGAAATGAGATAACTTAATTTTCAATTTCAGTACTATCTAAACCGTTACCTTCATTTTATTTTTATTTTATCTTATCCAAATGTTTTCCTTGGCAAATAAAATACTTTATCTGTAATCCTTTTTGATGATATTTGCGTATTTTCAAAGAGCAATGGAAAAATCGATATGGTTAATTAAGCATAGATTATAAAAAGTAATTTTGAAGTAAGTATTTTGATATTTAGTAAAGGGGAAATATAAATATGCAACATTTTCAAAAAACTAAAATCTTGCATATATTCTTTAATCGCAGATATCTTGTAGGTAATACATAATATATAATACACATATAATTTATTTTAAATTCTATTAGGTAGGTACCTATATTTATTTCACCAATTAGTTTGATATAATTCATGTTAATATTGAATTTATCTTGTCATAATTTTTGTTATTATATAGTTAGGTATACATAAAATATTATCAACTTAAAAAGTTATACATGTATATTAACTCATTAATATAAGAAATAATATCATGAATCCATACGCATCTAATAAATCCAATAAAGATGATAAAATTTATTCCGTCAACTTTTAAGACAAAATATATAAGCGTTAAAAATAAATCTGATAGAACACAAAATCTGTAGGAAGTAGACATAAAGCGCACTGCGCATGTGCGAGGAAGACAGTGTCGAGAACATTAATTAATTTGAATGTTGGCAGGGGATTATTTCAGATAAAACACATATTATTTTCAGCCTGCGATGAATATCTGTTATTAATATCTAAAATTAGCGTCGTGATTTTAATTTCAACTTGTTTCCTGTGAAAATATATCAATCATAAATTTATTATTTTTTTTATATATGTATGTCAATTTAATTTAGTACCTGATTTGATTGCAAAATTTCAAATTAAAATTTTATATACGAGCACACAAGTCAGGGTTCATGATACATTTATGAGGGCTATAAAAATTACGGTGCTATAAAAATTATGCATGCATACCTACATAAAAATATGCATATTTTAAATTCTATGAATATTTGGAAACATATTTAATTATTTTTGCATGCATGAGTTTTATAATTTTAAAATAAAACTAAAAACTAAAAAGAAAATATTTTTTAATTTAATCAATAAAAATAAAAATATTAATAATAACTATAAATAAATAAAAATCAAGATAAAAAAACCATATTCACCTTATCCAAAAAAACAATAACATCCACTCATATCTAGCATCATGATCAACTACCACCTGCAACCCTTGATCACAAGTACGTTTCATTGAAGAGCAATAATAGTAACACTTCAACTGATCACGATACAAACAACAATCAAGTCCAAATATAAATAAATAAAACAGTTACTGACACGTACAGAGTAATCTTCACCAACGAAGTTGAGAATTCAAAACTGTTCTGCGAACAGTTGCTGTAGAGCAGGCAACACTGGCTGAACATGGCGGTTGCCTCTAACTAAGGGTGGGGACAAACATTGAATCGATCGTTAGTGACCCCCTCCGGCCCCCCTTGCGCCTGAGAAAACGCGTGCGTGTAGATTGGCTATGTCCGAGTGTAGAATCTGCGAACAGATAGATGGATATGATATGAAATTGGTTTTGATTTCGTTTGATTTTTGTGTGATGCAGCTTTTCTGGTGAAAGTTATGTACTTTTATAAGTTGGTTCGATGCTGTCATGCCATGTTTTGATTTATGGTTGAGGATTATTTAAAATGAAATGTTTGGGAAAGATATTTGAATACGGTTTATTGGAGGATGTAGAAAAATATTACAAAAGTTTTAAAATTTAAAAAAACAAAACGCTATAGGGGTCTTATTTTATGGTACAAGTACCTACTAAAGTTACAAAATATGGGTTTCATAGTTAATTTCTTATCCTACATACTCTACTCATGTCATAAATTAGTATGAAGGTCATCGTTCGAAATCATTTTTAATTTAACTGATGGCGACAAATACTGCGTTTTTTTTTAAATAAATAAATCATACTTTAGAGTATTTGCAGTCTTTTTAATGTTTCCTAAAGAAATTGGAAAAAAGAACACTGTCTATTTATTCTTCATATTCCTACTAAACCATTTGACCTACGAGTATATAAAAAAATTTAAGAAAAAAATAAAACCGACTTTAAAAACCTAATAACATTGAAAAATATATAAAAATTAAATTTAACAGTTTTTGAAGTCGGTTTTATTTATTATTTCTTAAAAAAGTTTTTTGTTGGCTTGGAATCGACTTCAAATACTGTAAAATTTTAATTTAATATACTTTTCAATGTTATTAGGATTTTTTTAAGTCGGTTATTTTTTTCATGAAAAGTTTTTTTATTTTCTCTTTTGTGTGGCGTATCTTTGAAGTCCATGGTCAGATTCTGATAAAATTTATATGGAACTACCTCGGAGTATTATCTTTCAAACAAACAAAAATCGTCCAAATCAGTGTACATTTGTCGGAGTTACGCCCGAACATACCTACATAAAAAATATATACAGTTGAATTCAGAACTTCCTCCTTTTTTAATGTCGGTTAAAAAAAGTGAGATTTGACATTATTATAGTAATTTTTTAAGGAGGGTATTAAATGAAATCTGACGATTTATTATTCAATCGAATTTTAGTATAAAAACGCTTTGTTATATAATGATTTGTTTTATAATGATCTGAGATTAAAAGTACATATGTGACCCTCAACTTACACTTGACAAATTAAGTGCTCTTATTAGTAACAAAAATAATACTGAATCTAGAAGTATTCTACATGATAAGGTTACGTGAAGGTAAAGGATTGAATCCTTTTAATTCTATCTTAAAAAAATATACGCCTGTTTCCATACATTATAACATATATACATATACATATATATAACGTGTTATAATATCACTAAACTTTTTGATCATTTTCAATACGTAATCTAAATATTTTATAACTAAACACACTAGGTGCTTGTTAAAAAGGGTAATAACATTCCTTAGTTTATGTGTGTATATAAAAATATAAAGATAGGTACCTATATAATATAAATTATAGATCAAATATCGTTCTCCAAGGCTACTAAATTGCCTCGTTTTATATTTGTATATAATAAACTCACGTGTCTCAGATTACAGATACATATTTGCAAATAAAGAATTATCACTATCCAAGGTTCCTATCAAATGTTTACTTACAGATATTTTGACTACACAACAATGTACTATTGTTATTATTATTTTTATATCTGTCTATAGGAAATGTTAATAGATTATAAAGAACATTACTATTTTGATTATATACATTTATATATTAGCTGTAAATAGAAGATAAAATACACAATCAGATCTTTTAAACCACATGATAATTTTCACTACCGGAAATCGGTATCGTAAGTAAATTTGGTATCATAAAATTAATTGCTAAATTGACATAATTATTTCCGGGTATTTAAAAGAATTTGCTCTAGAGCAAAAGCTAAGCTAACGTTATCTGTCAAATTGTTATGAATTTGCTCGGGATCATAGCAATGGTAATAAATAGTTAATAATGTAAATGCTATACATTTTATAAGGTACACATGTCGCCACTGCATATAGATTGCTGATATCTACCTAACGCGCATGTTCCGAAGTCAATAATATAAACTATACCATTCATTAGAACTGTCCGTAAGTTAATTTATATTTAATACCTCTCAGTTAGCGTTTGCTTATAGTAAGTACAAGAGCTGATGACATATTTTTCAGCCCCATCTGAGCACTAGGCAAACATACGGAAACCGTTGATTCATGTGTTGTACATCATGGAAAAAATAGTCCCAACCCCCAAGGAATTTTTATAAAAAAAATAAATATTAATGGTAGATAGGTATATTATTGAAAGAATAGTTGAATCAATCAGTTATATTATATAATTTGGTCAGATACATATTATAAAATATTTACGATTAATTATCGATATTTTTTTATAATAAATATGTATAAAAATGAAAATGATTTGATTTGGAAATAAATGAGGGAAGTCACGAGGAATTTCTATATTCTCAATGTAAATCATAAAAAAGTTGATGGTTATTACAAGTTTATTTTATAAAAAATAAAAATAAAATAAATTGAAATTCATACCTCAAATATATTTAATATACATATGTAAAAGAAAACGTCATATTTCTCATCACTCTACTCTTTTTCCACGCTCAGATAAAAAATAACAAAGGCAAGATCTAAAAGATGGGTTTCGGATATGCGTTACTATAGCAACTCGGTGGTAATATAAAGTTTTTTCAGAAGAGCTATATAGCACATATAAGGATTATAGCCATGCTATTTGGTATTTCAGTTTATGTTCATTCCTGGTTGAAAATTCTAATACTGGAAAAACTTATTGTAGGTAAAATGTAGACACAAATGTTACAGAGACATGTGCAGATATACATTATTATACATACATGTTTTCTTTTTTTTTATTAAATAATTTCACGCGTTGAAATTTGAATATTAGTTTGGTCTTGGCACCTGTCGTTTTCTGAGATAAAACTTTTTTCGGTCTCAGTATCAAATCGAAATCAAGGCGAAAATGGCTTGAATTTGGACGAGATGAGACCAAGACGATATAAACATTATTTGTAAGTCTCCTCAAGAGTCGCGGTTTTAAAATATTATCAATAATTAGTAAATATTGACTACTTGATGTAAAGAGAGAGATAGATTAAATATTATGATTCGGGATTTACCTAATTTTCGTCTCGTCTCGTATATATGTAGTCCTAATTATAGCTTAATTTAAGTCTTGTATATTCACTAACGTTACTGCTGGATTTATTATTTCTCCGTTAAATACCTGTTTTCTATTGCATATAACATTTTACTTTAAAATACTTAATTATTAATTTCATCCGCGGTAATTTACTACTCGTCTTGCTCTACTCACGCTCCAACTGGAGTCGGGCATCATCAAGAGTAGCGGACAAAATTCTAATAAAATTTGCTAACTAGCAAGCACTTTCAAATGAGGTTTCAAACCTATCTGACAGTTCTCGAAGTTTTATGAAGTGTTTGACAATTTTCACTCACGCGTGATATGTAAACACCAACGGTATTAAAACATTTTGTACGGTCAGAGTCGCCAATAAGTTGAAGTACCACTACTCTAATTTCCATAACTAATCCATAGTTACTATCACAGAATTAATACTTCATTTGAAAGTGCTTGATAGTTAGCAAATTTGTTAGTTCCTTTGTAATACCGGACATAAGTATATCTAAAAATAAAACATAGGTAGTCGGTATATGTTTTTCATGTTATTTTGTATATATTTCACTCACTTCACCAATATGTTTCAATATGTACAAAGTTCACTTGAGTCAAAACGAAACATTAGTTAATCGGTGTTTGTTCAATGTGTTTTACCGTTAGTTAATTTAGTTAATTGAACAAACTAATGTTCTATTATTTTTAATGCAATCCGTAATCCAACATACGTGCTTTATAATTAATATATATATATATTATAGAATGTATATGTCTATACTAATATCTAATGAAATGTCGGCAAGATAAGTTAAAAGGTACTGCCTTAATCTGTCTTAATAACATATAAAGAATAATTCAACTAACAATAAGCATTAAAATTATTTGTATCAAAGTTGACGTAATATTATTTTTTAAAAGTATAAATAAAAACGTGTGAAATACAATGAAGCTGTACCAACATTCAAATATTATAATGATCTAGTTTTATCACTTAAATACTTAATACAAAGTTTCGGACTCGTATTTTAAAGACAGGCGGATTATACGTGAGTGACTGCATTTGATGGTGTTAATATATCAAAAGGCTCAACAACTTATATCCTTCACTTCCGACATTCAAATAAGCGAGAGACAGATAGAGAGTGACATTGCTCATATACAGGCTGTCCGAAAAGTGTATCAATCTTACACAGTTCATTTTAGGAGATTTTTTTTGTAGAATACTTTTTTAAATGAAAGTTATATAAAGTAGCAGTATATACAAAATATGCATCTATAGATATAGACGATGTTCTTTAAATACCTATATATAGTTAATTTGATTTATTGTATTTTTTATATTTTTAAAACTAATACCTAGTTTGAATAAATAAAGTTAAAATTTCCATTGAACCATAAATTCTTCAATAAAAGACAAGCACCTAAGTTGAAAAATATGTTCTGAAATTATGCAAAACAAAATATTTACAAATAAGATCTACGGGTTTTTCAGGTAATTTTTTTCCACGATAAACAATTACTTTTTTGTCGAATAGGATAAATATTAAATGGAAAAAGAAATTTTATTTTTACCGTAATTATTCTACAAAGTTTCATCAAAATTACATATCAATTTTATAAATAAGCTTTATTTGATTTCAGAACATAAACCTTCAACTGGGTATATTTTAAACATCCTAGAACCGTATTATAAGCTATTAAAAGAAAATAATGGTCGTTTTGGCATCTGAAATACTTAACCTATAAATTCAATCTCTTTTCTTGACTTTGAAATGTGGTATGGGCACTCCTACACTATTTCAAATAGTCATAAAATGTTTGTGTTTATTTTAAAAAAATTGGATGAAAATGAAACTATGAAATCAATACGTCATCAAAACACATTTTCCCGAAAAAAAAATGTTGGGATCGAAGGGTTAAAATTAGAGTTTTTTATAATGAATTCGCTAAGTCGACGAGTGGAAATTTATTTTATTTATTATTATTTCGTTGTTAATTAAAAAAATTTTTTTTTCGTTTTTATGCTTCAAGGGTCATTTTTTCACATTCTTTCGTATTTGTGATTCTCTTTCGCAATTTTAAATATTATTTCTTCGAAATATTATTTTTTCAATGAGTTTTCGATTTTTTATTATGAAAATCCGGTGTCACCATTTAAGTTTTGACGCTAAAACGAATTCATTACTATTGATTTAATTTTATTTACTAACTGTTACCCGTGACATTGTAGTAACAATGTAGCCTATATTCTTCCTCAGGATGCAAGCTATCTACCTGTCAAATTTCATCAACATCAGTTAAGCGGTTTAGCCGTAAAGGTAACAAACAGACAGTTTTATTCGCAACATTTATTTTTCAAAATTACACATGATTTTTGTGGCTATTATAAAAATGACAATAATTAACTTAATCTTTTTGGCAATTCTAATATAGAATATCTACAAAAAAATTCTACACATTTTGCAAATTAAAAGCAGATCTATAAAAATTGATTTTCAATAAATCGCTTTATATATCTGAAATATAAAATCTGAAAAGCAAACCCCTACTAACATTTGCAACCATTCTGTACATCCCAATGCAAGCAAACTCCTTTCATGGCATGGAACCATCATCCCACCTCCACCACACATACGTGACGTTATTGTGTGTGTGTGTGCCTTTACAAATGATCACGACTTCCTGGAGTTACGTCACCGCGGCCCACTGTGGACCCAGGTGCGTCTAAGCCGGACGGATAAGCGGGGTCTGTCACACTAACGTCGAGATTTGGACAAATGTACCCGTGTACAAATTGTTACATCTTCTCTTGTGAGCTGATTTCATGTGAATAGTAAAATTGTGTGATTCGTGGTTGGATTTAGGCTGTTGTTTTCTAGTTTTAGGGTGAATGTGTTCGTTAGAATTTATCTGTTGCAGGAATTGAGGTTTCTACATATATTATACTGGGTGGATAAAAAACGACTCCTATTTGGCGACTAGGGTTACACCGAGACGAGACTACCTGAATTTTTGACGAGACTGATACCGTTTTAAAGACATTGCCTATTTAACATGGAAATTTGGTCTACAAATGGCTAGAAGTGAAACCTATTCCAAAGTGTTTTTAGTCTGATGCATAAAAATTGATTTTTTTAAATCGGTACTGGGGTTCTCCCTCAAAGAGAGAGGAAGGGTAAAAAAAACAACAGAAAAAGGCCGTATACATTTTTTTGTCGAATTCGTAATTCACCGATTAATGGCTATCTGAATATGGGCTAAAAATACCTGCTGATAAAAGTAAGGATCGCTGAGTGTTTATTCTTAGAGAGTGTCTACTATTTGTTTTCACGTTTCAATAGTGGTAATAAACATTATCTGAGATATAATTATTTTAAAAGTAGCAATGACTGAAAAGTATCATTATTACTTACATACCAAAATCAATATTGATGCAGCAATATTTCTGGTCCTCCAGGATAAATAATTTTAATGCAATGGTAAAAATTGTGATGACAAGATCTTTTGATTCTCACTCATGTTTACTCTGGGCAACACATGGACCAAAATTAGGCAATGTCCTTTGGACGAACCACGAGTGACACCTTTAAGGGAGTGACACCCACCTCATATGTCAAAAAAAAAGCTTATTGATCCTTTTTTTGGTTATTTAAAGCTTTCAGGGGCTAATAAAGAGTCAATTTACTTTTTTTAGTCATTGAATGAGCTGACAACCGTTTTATTTATAAAAGATAGACCCCACTGATGTTTTTAAAGTTCGGAGTGATACCCGCATAATGGGCAAGAAATAAAATCTACTAATTTGTGGAAGGGAAGTGACACCCTCGATTTTTGCTCTGCTTCAATTGGGATATGCAATTTTCTTATAATTTTATATGTAGGTATATAATTAATTAAATATATAGATCCTTCAACTGTTATTGAGATGAAGAGTAAGAAATTTAAAAGTATAAACAAATAATGTAGCAAGGTTAAAAAAAAAAAAAAGAAGAATTTAGAAATAATTTAAGACTGAAATATTTACGTATTCCATTAAACGCCGAGAAAACAGAATAACTTTTCCCACATTCATAACACACCAGTTTTTCAGTCTTTACTCCAACGCTTGCAATTATTTTTCAGGAAAATCGTAAATAATAAAAATAATTAAATAAATATTCCACCCTCTAGCAGAACATTGCTGTATTGTCATTTCTGTCTTTCCTTCGTTCCTTGTTTCTCCGTGTTTGGTATTTCTCTTGTTCAATTTATCGAGTTCCGCCATTTGCTTGCTCCGAGGAGCTATTAACTCTTACGACCGAGTACAAACGCTAACGTTATAACGGGTTTTACGTACATGATAAAACATTACCGTCGATACGCTGTCGTGTGAATAGTTTACTCGATTGAGACGTTTCGATTTGTAACTTAAATTAACATCTAACAGAACTGATTTCATTATGCATTCTTAACATGTTGTTTGTCACCAAATGGGCCGATAAAATTAAAATTTTTATGGGCTAGCTTTGGGCCAGAACAAAGACTACATTGATGTATTCGTACGTGATATTTGTTGCATAATATAAATTTGCAGTCTTCTATTTTAGGAATGGGTTTAGGTTACTGTACTTTTTTATTTTCATTATATTTAAATTGTGAATGTCTATTTTAAGAGATGACTTATCATATTGTTATTTTTTGTATTGAGAAATATTCATTACGTTTTCTTCACATGTGTTATTCAAATTTGCAATTTACAAATCTATATTCATGTCCTGTGACTTGCCCCATCGATTTCTGGGTAAGTCGCTGTATACATATAATATATTGGTTCCCACTGTCAGATTATGCGTAAATTGGAGTTGGCCCTTGAATTCCAATAATTTAAAAATAATTACGTGACCCCACAAAAATTTGTTTAAAAATGAATTGTATAAGCAAAAAAATATGTATTTTTAAATTATACTAAAAAAATATTGAGTAAATGTACTCCTCTATAATTTAATGCTGAAGTCGATAAACCGTCGATCGCGAACTACTGATACCACGAGATGCCATTTTGAGTAGCTCGAATGAGAAATAATTTTTTTAATAATTTTATTAAAAATCTAAGCTCCTACTTTTCGTAATATATTGCAGTGGTATTTTCAGGGATCTTCAAAAAGCAAAAGTATATTTTGAAAATTCCCTTAAAATTTATGAATAAATGATTGTTGAGATACGATTTACACACAAAAAACAAAAAAGTTAGCTTAAGAACGGGTTGGATATAACAAAATTTAATCAAATTATTGTTGAGTTATTTATTCAATAAGTTATCATGCGTATAATAATGTAGACATATCGATCGAGATAATGGTGAATAACACTTGTTGGAAAATAGCGAATCTCCTCTATTTTTCTTCGTCCAATATGATCTTGAGTGCTTTGTTTGAAACAACCTAAACTCGAGTATTGACTTGGGTTAGTGCCGGTTGGGGGAAAATACAGAATCTTTGAATACCGAATCACTTACAGGACCGTACCCAAGTATTATTTTGTGGGGTTATTTGACCGATCGGTTAAATACTGATTCATGAATAATACGCCACGCTAACCTATAAATTGATTTAAAATTTAACAGAAAAGATTTTTATTATTATTATTATGATTATTAGCTAAAATTACAGAGAACAAATAGTGTCAGATTTAGTTTTGGTGACATAATAATTTACCTATGGTATCATTATGAGTTGTGTGTTACTGATTATATCTAAAGATATCTTCAGCTTTAAATTGCATTAACTCGGAAATTAGGATTTAATTAATTAACTAATCTCAATTAATAATTTATGATTAAATTATATTATAATTATGATTTAACTAGCCAAACATTAAAATAAGTATTATTAAATGAATTATCGATTAATTATAGAACCCATGATCGCGATTTAAAATAATGTAAATGATAAAAAAAATCAAATAAAATGTGTAGGATTTTACAGGGGACATTCAAAATTGAAAACATTTTTATTTAAAGTAAGTTGATAATAATTTTGAGCTCAAATGAAAATATTGTTATGGAAGCTTGTAGATTATTTTTATATTAAAACGGATATTTTTTATCAAAAATTGGATATCATCAGCAATAATTTCATGACGACAAAAAGATAAGTATCCTATTAGAAAAAAGGTCATTATCGCATTTCTTGTAAATTTGACAATTTATTGGAACATTTTTAGCATCGTTTAATTTCTCCTTGAAAATATTATGCCGTGTTTAAACCAAAAAGACAAAACAGCAACATGTTTTTTTTTTGCCAAAAAAGCAACAAAAGTTATACATTTTTAAATACGAAATGTTTTAAAACTCGTTTTTTGTATTTAATAATTTCGAAGATATTTGGAAATACATTTAAAATGGGACAGCCTGTATATGTAGGTACTCTTTATTGAATTTAAATCTCTAATATGGTTCAATTGCAGCCGCACTTCGGGTTTTAGCCGTAACATATACATGCACCAATATTTTAGCATTTATTTTATTATTATCGTTAGTACATAACTGTGCTATGTGGAATCTATCCATTCGCAACATATAGACACATAGACATCTTTCTTGTAAACTTGTTTTCTAAAAAAAAGAACAATTTGTTCTATTTATATGCAAATTTATGTAAGAGCTCCACATTCTTCCCTTCAATATATTCCTTTCTCTATCTCTCTACATAAAATTTATTTAAAAAATAAAACAATATCGATTTGATCTCGGCCAAATAGATGGGACATACACCCATAATTCAATAATTATTTCAAAAGTACCAAAAAAGCCTAAAAACAATTGATACTTTACAGATCATTTTATCATATTATTGTGTTCTGTGATTTTATCTCTGTATATAAAAATGAATGTTCGTTTGTATGAGGCTTATAGACTATTTTTTTGGATTTGATGTACATCAAAATCTCTCGTATAATATAATACATAGTAGAATAATTTAAAATGTTTAACCATATACATCGAAAATGCTATGCACATACTTTAATTATTTAATCTTTAATAAAAACATACATACCCATACGCAAATAATGATCAAATGAGTAAAAAATTATTTCAAACTGTGTTAAACAAATATGAACAAATGATAACAGATCTTAGAGAAAAAACTACACAGTTCTTCTATTTAAAACATCTGGAAAAAATTAACATATGTCTAACCGGTTTGGAAGCACTGTTCATTAAAAATACAAACATTATTAAGGAGTCTATTTTTAGATATTACATAATATGATGTTACTTATAGAACACATTTTTTTATTCCACTAAATATTGTCTCTTTGCTATTTTTATGTTAAATTGTGTTCAATACATACACATCTCATCTACAATCTACACATGTATAGCATGTGCACCAAATATTATTAATATTTTGATATTATACAAAAAAACTGAAAATGCTTATCATAGATATATTAATTTAAATAAACAAATTGTTTCTACTAAAAAATACATAAAATTTATTATTATCTTTAATTTCAACGGTGACAAAATTATAACCATTTACATATTAGGAGTATGTAATACATAGGTACCTGTACCAATCTACCTTTATTAAAGTTCATGATACAAATCAGCGGTCCCCAAACTATGTCTTGCGAGCCCGTAATTGTATTTAACATTATCTCAATGCTCGTGCATTTTTTTTTGTATCAACTCGACTCATGCTCACAGCTAAGAATCGGTTAGTGTTTTTATTTTTGTGATATTGATAAAACTGCAAAATTATCTAGAATATTATCTAATATGCATAGCTAAGCTTATTGGTATCAATTTTCTATTAAAGAGTATAAAATATTTGAATATTGCAGGTTTAAAAGTACCTATTTTAAAATCCCATTTTTACGATTTCAAAGTCTGCCTTATTAATAACTTCCCAGCAAAAGGAAGTTATTGTAATGGGACCGAAAATAAAAATAAAAATTTTAATACTATTTTACACTATTTTCAAAAAGATGTATGTGTGTGAGTGTGTGTATGTACGTACGTGGTCATTTTTTCGAAATCTCGTAAATAAAAAAAATGATATTGACTTTGTTGGTAAGCCAATCGAAGCGTCTTGACGTTAATATGATCTGTAAGTTTCATCAAATTCGGTCCAGTTTTTATCAAATAACATCTTATAGTTTTTTATAATAGTGAAAAAAAAAACAATAATCACTTTTCATGTATTGATAGTCACAATGGTAAGAAGCTGGTTGTGTGGACCTCAAGAGTCGCACAGTTACAATTGCCACCTTTGTAAAGTCTAAACCCACCCCACGACTTGTTTAAAATGGGTTTGCAAACCATTACGTTTTTTCCTATTTTTTATCAATCATACAATTAAATATAATTTTTTCATCATTTTTTCCGGTCAGATATACATTTCAAAAATTTATTTGTCAGATTTTTAGATATATACCAACCATTTCTTTTTTCAGTAATTTTTTTAATAATATAGGATTTATAGACTTTTATTCATTGTTTCTTTAACCAATAATTATTATCATCCCTTACAGTATCCCAGTGGATTTATATAGATTTCTTAATAACCCTTACGTGAACTTTTAGCACACGAACAGTTATGTGTTGTCTATGAAACTGGTAATTTTAAGGACAGAAAAACATAAATATTAAACATGACTTTTTTAAAGCACGAAACATTACGACAATACCAAATCATGGTGAGAAATCATGGAAAAAATTTTGTATAGAATCTATCGATGTATTGCAGAATATAGTAACATAAAGAGATATGTGCCATCTGACGGACGGTGCTAAATTAATTACGGTGGGTATTTCAAGAGTAACCAATGCAAAAAAGCGGGTGGAAGGTGGAGATCCAATAGAGTGAGGATTACGTGGAATTACAGGTTTCAGATCTGTTTTCTTTTGGAAATACAAAACAACTGTATAAACAAAACAGTCTCACAGATGGCACGTTACCGGTTATGGGTTAAACTTATAATAAATCTGTATGTTAATAAATACAAACAAGTTCAAACTATAAAATAAATCGTGACTATATCGTGAAATCAATAAATAACAATTTGACAACTTTCGATTATAAAAGCAAAAATATCTGATCCTGAAAATCATGAGTTTCATTGTAAGTAATACCTATATATATTTAAAAAAATTCTATTCTAAAAAATGTTTTATTTACAAAAACCGTTACGTGTTTTGGAATCGAGGTTAAAATTGAAAATTTAAAGCTATTTAGCAACACAACGTTTACTGAACATCAAAAGGAAACGTTAGGAACAGGAAAGAATGGTCTTTTAACATAAAAATTTATTGCTCCTTGCCATAGGTACTATAGACCTTACTATGTTTACATGGCACCATACGTTTGCAAGGTTTGCATTTGTAATTTGTATGCGATATTTAAGCATTTTATATTTTGTTTTATTTTTTATCAAATAATACTACCTATAAATTTTATTATTACATTATAATATAATAAATAATAAAATATTGTATTTCTGTTCAAATAAGAGCTCTTAATAAACTGATAGTTCAAATTATGTCAGTTAAAATTAAAGTTATCTGTTCTTATATACATAGTGTGACTAGTTGTTTGAAAATTAAGTAGGTAAATACTTCATTTAACCCTTTGGACGCAACCATGTCGTGAAACACTTATTTCTAAAAATGTGCACATTTTCCGATAAGAATAAAAGAGATCTAAATTTTTTTCTTTTACATTTTCTTTTTATTATGTCAATTTTGCATGAAATTGTATATATGTATAAGGAATTTGATATTCGTGTGTAGTATATTGAGGATTAATGTTTTAGTAATACCATTTTTTAAATATAATTTTTATTTTACATAAATATAAAATTTACATACAAAAATTAATAAACAAAGGGTGGGATAAAGGATTTAACTGAATATTTCACTGACATTTACATTTTTTTCTAAAATAAAAGTTGATTTTCGCGTGCAAGGGTGTTTTTTCGAGTCGTGGACTATAGTCGATTTTCGCGTCGAAAGGAAAAAAGTACAATAGACTCGAGTCGACTTTCGCGTCCAAAGGGTTAAAATACGAATGTTCCGTATTACAGACCAGCTAGCAAAAAAAGCTATTATTAATATAATATAATATTAATATTTCATAATATCATCACTGTTTTAATACCGTTGGTGTTTACCTATCATGCGTGCGCGAAACTTGTCAAACATTTCATGAAACTCCAAGAGAACTGTCGTATAAGTTTGATACCCCGTTTGAAAGTGCTTGCAAACTAGCAAATTTTGTTTACTAGGCTGTAATACCAGAAATAATATTTCCGAAAACATTTTTTTAGATAGGTACTGTTATTTTTTAAAACTAGGCATTCAATTAATTATTTAGGACTACTTAATTCTGTCATATTTTCGTGATTAATTTATGATTTAAAACGTTTTATAATGTATGATACATTGTGACCATTATTTTGCTCGCTACAATTTTTCTATAACGAGCAACCAGTCGCTTGCGGATACCATAACAAGCATACTTATTATAATTTATAGACAAATATTCAGATCTTACAAGCCGGAATCTTGAAAAAATATATTTAAAAAGAAATACACGCATTTATTATGTTACCCATATTTTATGAGCATTTACTATGTGTAGAAGAAACATAGTTATAAAGCAAAGAAAAATTATGTACGGTTGACCTTTGATACAAAATATTTTGCTATCACCTACTCCATAAGACGAATAGACCATTATGTTAAGATTACGTGAAATATCACCTCATTTTTAATATCTCTGTAACAACTTATTTAAATATTCATAAGAATCTGCTCGGGTTTTTCTTGGCTTGTTTTAATGTCGTCGTAAATTTTCCTTACACTTCAATAAATTATGAATTATATGAACCAAATTATTGTATTTTCATGAATAATTCAAACTTCTATTCAATAGAGGAAAAGTTTAATCGTGGTTACAGTTCGATTCGATAACTTTATTGCGAATTAATGTTTGATTATATTTTATTTGTTTTGTTTTAATTGATTTGGTTCTCAAAGATATCGTGGATTTTCTAATCTTTTTAAATTAATTGCTCCTGAAAATTCCATGAAATCGATTTTATTATTTTTATAACTGCGACTAAATTTTAAAAAAGTTGTTTTTTTCATTATCATAAATTTTTAATGATTCAAAACCAGTAATTCTAAAAGTCGAGGATTCACGTTTGTTTTTTTATGTTACTTTGCTTATTTTAACAACGCTTAAATCACATCCTAAATTAAAGCATATACAATGGATTAACTTCGCTTGAATAAATAATAAAACAAAATCAATAAAAACGTGTACAAAAAATCAATTTTTATTTCACTTAATATCTTATGAAATTCGAGGAAGGGGGTCCATAAAATATAATATTGGTTAGGGTTTCGCAATTTCCGCAGTAAAATAAGTTTGACAACCGGTGGTCTCTATAATATTTTATAGAAATAATTAAAAGTAATATTATTATTACTGAAGTAAGATGAGACATACTGACAAATTCAAGACTTAATTCAGAGATAAAACTATGTAGGTGCCAATTTCAAAACAAACATGGCGTCAAAACGTATATATAGAGATAAGTTTTATTTTTAATGAGACATAGGGTGAATCGAATCAAAAAAGTTTTATGACCGTTTTCAGTAGTTTCTATTTTTAAACGTGCTGTCTTACCGTGCGAGTCACCTCCGCACTCGCCCTACGCACCGAAAACAATCGCCGCCAGAGCAATACTGCGCATTATTTATTGCAGGCCAACGATGCAAGCAGAAAGATCTTTCAGTACAATTTAAAAAATATATATCTATACGATATTAAGTGATGATCCATTTTGCCCTCAATTTAGGATAAATCAGATAATTCCCGTATGTTTACACCTATTAGAATTTTACCTATGTGTATTTTTTTGTTAATAGAAGAATATTTTGGCTGAAATTCACCTTACTACTTATAATATAAACAGATATGCAGATAAACGTTTCAAAAAATATAAAATAAATAACACCCTCCTCCTTCATGGTTTAATTTCAGAAAATTCCTTTCTAGTGGGTGCTTAGGCCATAACAAGAAGATACCCATAAACATTTTATGTTTCTAAGTCCAGGGGTTTGGGTTGTACGTTAATGAGTCGGTGAGTGAGTTAAGACAAACCATACAATTATTGAAAAGTTTGTGTGGTTGATGTTACCACTAGTGTCATTGCTAGTGTTCACAAGTGCAAGTCAAATGAACATAATCGAATAAATAACGAAAAAAAACTATATGTTACGTGACAATAGTTGGCAAAAAATTGTATTATTTCTAAAAATATTTACGATAAATCACAGGGTTACAAAGATTTGTTTCAAAATTCTAATTACCAGTATTATAAAGAATTTGCTTCAGAGCAAAATCTTACGCTATCTGCTAGGTATTAAATGTGAATGACAACCAATCGCAGATGTAGCAAATGAAATCGTATATATGATGACCTTGACACATGCGCGTTAGGTAGAAATCAGTGAATTAAAATTAAAATAAAATGCATGACATTTACATTACTATAAATTTATTACTACTGCTCTAAAATTCCGACCAAATTCATAACAATTTGACATTTCACAGAAGCTAACTAGCTTCTGCTCTCGAGCAAATTCTTAAGTGTATGATGACATCTTTTGTATTAGAAAATTGTCACTTCGATGATTGGGGCTCGATATTTTAAAATCGTCTCTACCTAACATACATGTATACATAGATTTTAATTACAGTTATGTTATAACCAAGCCTACATTATAATATATTATTTCTATAATACATTGTATGTGCACCCACACACACACATATTTGTGTAGAAACATCATGTGTGGCATGACACAGCAATATATTATAATACAGGCATATGCAACAATATACACGAAACGTTGACGGGCCCGCTTGCAGTTAAATAGTTCTTACACACATATACATACATACATATAATACCTAGACACCGACCTGCCTCAACTTGACCAACTGCACGAGATTAATGATACGGTTGTGCCAAAGCCTAATGAACAACAAACACGGTATCATGTCAATAACCCGTACTCTACATGTATGTATAAATATTTATGTATTGCGATGCAGTCGCATTTCGATTCTTGAAGATGCGTTAATTGAGTTGGTTAGGTTAAATCAGTATCTGCCGAACTTTTTTACCTTACGACCCACTAGGCGGGGAACATTTATTTCGCGGCACACCAAATAAAAATCCTAACAAAATTGAAATATATTTTACTAGTATGAACAAAAATACATAAATTATTATTATAATAAAATAATATAAACCTACAGGTTCAGTAAAAATTTCAAATTTCTAACTTATGTAGTTTACGATATATTTTGCTTTGACTGAAAAGGACGGACGGACGACAAAATAAGATTAACAGGGGAAAATTTTGAAAAAAATTCGAGGGAATAAATAGTTATTATTTTGGTTTTGGACACGCACTACTCTACCACGAGACACAGTTTGACAGTTACTGGGTTAAATGAATACGTGTCCGAAATCAAAATAATTAAATTATCGTCAGTCCGTCCTTTTCAGTAAAAGCAAAATAACTCATAAACTTCATAAGTTACAAACTTGAAATTTTTACTGAACATGTAAAATTATGCCCTCCAGACAAGTATGTTAAAAAAATTTTGAAAAAAATCAGGGAGGCCGCTATAGAGCTAAAGCTAGACAAACTAAAATATTTTTTTAACCAAGTCATGTACCATGTCAACAAACATCAACCAATTAGTGGAATTTGACCCTCTTTCTAATTTTTTTCTAACACAAAAATGGCGTCTGCAGGGGACTCCAAAGCAAATTTAAAAAAACAAGAATAAAACAAAACAAAACTTTAACAAAGCATGTGAGGTATCAAAATGTAGTTCTTAATTAATAGAATTTTACCCTATTTTTATTTTTTTCTAGCTCAAAAATAGCGCCTGCTATCCCCACCTTCTAACTCAGTAACTACTGGCTCAAAAAATCTGAAAATTGTTGATAACAGGGCTTTGATGATACTACCAACGATAAATACTAAAATCAACAATATAGTTTCAAGTGTTGGTGAAATAGGAAGGGGTATCATAGAGTTATATTTTTTTATTTTCATATCTAGATATGTAGGGTGTCAAAATGTAGATCTAAATTAGTAGAATTTGACCCTTTTTTCTAACTCAAAAATTCACCTGTAAGTGGCTACAAACAGTCCACGTAGTACGCCCTTCGGAACCCTTATGGCATATTATACTCGTGTATGTCTTGGCCGATTTTTTTATTTAGTAATTAATCAAAGTCGAAAGCTCTATATATTTTAATATAGGTTTTTATGATGTTTTATGGTGGGACAACACTATTTTATTTAAAACTCTATCATAAAATAGTAAAATGTTTTTAAAATTACTCTCGCGTGAACTACGAATATTATGATTTATCACACGAAAAATTAAACATCAGTGGTTTTGGAAGTATGGCAACGATACGATGCGTCAAGTATTATTTATGATCGAAAAATATTCGAATGGAAAATAATATTTTATACACGTTTTAATTGACATTTTTTACTATAAAAGTTTCTGAACAATTAGTAATGGTTACTGAATCACATACTTTAACATAGGCGATCCCATTTTAGAGTCTGACCCTCAAAGACTGTAGCCAACCTCTTTAAAGACTGTGTTTATTTTATTTTATTTCTATATTTTATATTATATTAACCCTGTTGTACCCCGCACGTGTGTGGATATATTATATTAGTTATGAAATTCAGTGCATTTTACTCAAAAATATAGATATACGAAGAAAATTTAATTAAATCGGTCATTTTACAAACAATAGAAGTCGGAATTTTTTATAAAACTTGAGTTATATCGATTTTGGTATCTATTGAAGTATTTATTTGATTGACTATAAAAACCACATAAGTCTCATGTTGCCAATTCAACTACTCATATATTCTGAAGAGTTCACAAAAAAACATATGTAGTCAATGACTTATTTACAATTTAAGTTGATTTTTCTACAATTATTGTATGTGACATGTATGCTATTATTGAAATGACCGACTCAATTGAAAAAATTATCATAGAAATGTAGGTAATTGAAGGACAACTCGGTAATACGAGTAAAATTATATAATTTACATCAGCTTTTTAGTAATAAAAAAAGTAAAATGAAATTGAAAAAAAATTACTTTGCTGTATAAACAATGATAATATTTAACAGTAATTTAAAATTTATTGTTTATTACTGGAAGATTTTTAAAGCAATTTTACTATACTGTTCAGTTGTTATTTTATTGCAGATACTAAATGTATAGAAAAATGAAAAAATGCTCTTCTTTCTTCTACAATGTATTCTACTGCATAAAAATGTTTTTTTTTTATACTACATAGTAAATTTTACTATGCACCTATTCATTTTTATTTTAGTGGATAAGAAAAATTTCTACGTTATTGGCAATTATTACTACAATGTTTTGTTGTCTTCGGGTTATGATAAAATATAAGAATTTTTCTACAAATTTTTGTAATAAAAAATACCATAAAATTTTCTCCATGTAGATATATTGATTTTTAGAATAATTTTTGCATAACATGTAGGTTTTCACTGCAACATTATTATATTGTCTGAGTTTGTGCGTTGAATGCTCATGATTTTCTTAGTCTAGTTTTCATTATACATATTCCCAATTTTTCTAGATTTTTATAAATATTACTTTCGGGATATAAGCAGGGAATAAAATAGTTTTACGATTTTTTTGAAAATTTGTTTAATGAAAATTTTAATAATAACAAATGGGCATATTTCAATTTCTTAAATTGCCAGCTTTCATTTGATACCCCACTCACCGAGATTAAATAAATAAAATTGTAACCCATTCTCTTCCTCAAAAAATGCCAAAAATATAAAATGTTTTATAACAAATGTCTTATTGGTCCACAATTTTCTATTCTATTTTTATCAAAAAAAGGCTATGACTGACGGTGTCCAGTTCCTTTTCCTGATTTCGGTACAGAACACTTAAAAAAATGATAGTAAATAATATTTTCTTAATTACAAAAATAACACCATACTTTCTACACTTCCGTTTTTCTGTAACAAATCTATGTACACAGTAACATATATTCATATGTGTACAAAAAACTACTGAAGTGGAAATAGCAAGAAACGTTAAAATACGGCGATGTTTTATGATGTTCATTATCTAATAAATATCACAATGTAATTACTTTTCAGCACAGCGAACTGGAAAGGCTGGAGATAGTTGTTCTCAAGTCCCAATATGTGAACATAAATATTTTTATTTCAAGTTGACATTTTTAGTTTCTCTAATACATTTCTGAAAATGTTAGATAATGACAAAAAACCGTATATTTACAGTTTTTATATTTTATTTTTTTCTAGGTTTAATCAATCTGATATTTCATTAAAAATAACTACAATTTATTATTAAAAATTGTGCAATCGAGTTGGCTAAAATTCTTGATTGAGAAATTTTTTTTATTGCCAATGATTATTATTGTTATATTATGTGTAACGACCAGTACAATAATTTTTCAAGAACTTGACCATTTTGTGAACGCCAATCACAGTTTTATGAACATAGGTAATAATAATAATAATATACTTTATTCCAAAATATTATAAATGCATTATGGAACGAGTCTTCAATACAAAGATAAACAGTAAATAATACAAAATGGGGGAAGGGGGTGTAATAAAGCTTAAAAACCAAGCTAGGATATTTAATAAACAATTCTAAAAGGTCAGTTTAACCTTGGTTTTCTCGGCCAACATTTCGTATTTTTTATTGAACAATAATTTCCAGTCTTTTCGACGAAGAGGACTCTTATTTAATTTCAAATATATGGCAGATCCTTGAGTATTTTGTAGAGAACTGGTTTTCACGAACTTTCTTTTAAATTATGTTTCTTCCTCTGGTCTAGGTATACTAGCAAAGGTAAAAAGGTATTACGAAAATATTTGTAAATATATAAAATAAATTGAAGTAAGTATTTAAAAAAAACTAAAATTACAATTTAAATTAAAATTGTGTTAAGATTGGTCTTTAACTGAAAAAGGGGAACAGCGGCGCATCTAAGAATATTGTTAAATAGAAAAGAAAATATGAAAAATTTTGATTTTTTTTCAGTAGTTATAATATTTGCAATATAACTAATAATTTGACAATATTTGTTTTATATTTTTTGATAATTTAATATATTAATTTATCACAATTGTGAATCGCTTATATGCACTATATTTTTTATTTAAATTAAATTTTTAAACATTTATTGTGGAAAGAAATTTCTTATTTTCTTCAATCATAACTTTTACATCTTCAAAGCAGTGGTTATTTTAAGAAAATTTTTTAACTGCATTTACCTTTGATTTTGATCTACACCATAACTTCTTTCAACTACAAGTTTGTCCCCGAGCCGCATTTTTATAAACCATGCGTATAAACGTTCGCACTTGATTTTGACGACCGGAAAAGGCTGTCACATCCGGAATTTTCAGCACCGAGATGCGCCAACGTTTATTAGAATTTTTATTTCTCTTTTTTAATTAGAGAGGAGTCCTGCAACGACGTCAGTAGTTTTAATTAAATAGGTAATAAATGTTTCAAATACACGGTAATAAGGTCTTTTTTATTTAAATAAGTCATCGCGTAATACAGTTTTTTCATCATGTTGCTCAAGAATTAAATTTTTTTACATTTTTATACGATCTTTTTAACATAGCTTACATACGCAAACACAGACACACATTTAACAATGGCATTGAATCGATGAATTTATATTTATTTTATGTTCTTTTAGGAGCGTTATGTCATAGAAAGTGGGTGTAAACCTTGATATTTACAATCAAATAATAACTGGGTAATAATTATTGATATAAATATGTAAACTCTGCCTTAGTTTTTTTTGGTAACTTATGATGAATACAAATTTTGAAATCTGTATATAGATTAATGTTTTATACCTTATATTTTATGTGATTAAAAGATTTTTTTAAAATCATATTGTATAATTTCGTTCATATAGGTAAGAACCGTGAAAAATATATTAATTAATTAATTAATATTAATAGTATTTAAGCATTTTCTTATCTATTGTAAAATGATTTTCATAAAAATTCTATTTAATATCATTTTGACAATTAAATCATTCTAAAAATAGCAGACATTTATGTATCTACATATTATAAGTCATCCTGTATTCAAAACAACTATGCCAATTTACAATTAATCTAAAAAAAATTTATAAACAATCGCACATGCAATTAAACAAGAGAGATCAACAAAAATGTTTTGGCAAACAATTGAATTGTAAATATTTAATTTACTGAAAAGTATCAAGTAATCTGGTAACAAAATGATCAAATCAACAATTAGTCGTTTAACCGACTGACTCTACAATTATCACATTTAGTAAACATACAGGATGTAAAATTTAATAACGAAACATAGAAATTAATGTTATTTTAGTTACATGCAAATATTTACTCTTCTGTTAGTATTGTGAGAAATTCGTAAATATATTGCAGCTTGTAAAATTAAAGCTAAATCTGAATTTATTACTAGTTTTAAATTTCGTCCACGGGTTCAATCAATTCTGCGGGGTATAATAATTGTAAATTCTAAAAAAAAAAAAAACAAGCACAAGTCTTGAATGCTTTAAGAGCAATGTATATTGTTTTTTTTTTGGGATTAATGGGCTACTTTTTTGTAATTCTTATGAATTCATAAATCAATTTAATTACCAAAATCCGCAAATATAGTTTATTTTTTTAATTAGGTATATATTGCCTTTTATTTTGTATATGTTTTTTCTCCAATAATGAACACCCAATGATGAACAGTTGCTAAAAATAGCAGAATGATTAGTACTACTACACAAACATTATAAAATAAAGAGTCATAACATTTAAAACATTATAAAACATTTACATAAGAAAATACACTTTTCTTGATAGTGTATCCGAACCGCGATACTTATTTTGTGCACTGTTTTTAAACAAAATGATCAATTATCATCAAATCACGCTGTAAGACTGTTAAACGTATATAGATTAATATCCAGAAATGGGACTATTGAATATTAATAAATATTTCTAATTCAGTACATTTAATTTTAAAAGTTTCATTATTAAATGCTCAATCGATATCGAAACGAGAGCAAATATTTGTTTATATCTGGAATAACATTGATTTCTCTATGTACCGTTGTTAAATTCTTTACCCTGAATGTGTAACAGCAATTCATATTCCTCTATTCAAATTAACTACTGACGTTATTAAATACATATAATATAACAATTTTAATTCATCAAATACAAATTTTGTATTTACCTGTAGATATAAAGTTATATTTACCTGAACAGTATATGAGCTTGTAATAACAACAACAATATAAAACAGAGAAATTGTACTCACTTGATCCAAGAGGCAGAGCGCACACACAGTCACTAGATCTACCGACACTACACAGTTGGCGCGCGCACGCTGAGTTTTTCCCGCCGAGGCTGGGGCGGCTGGCTGGATAGACCGGCCGCTGCTGAATAGAGCGGCCATTAACATAAATTATTATTGGAGACAGTTAATATTGGTCCCGGTCGCTCGTAAACCTTGGGGAGATTCACTGTGTCTACATACACATATACTGTAGCGATCTCTGTATATGCTGTATGTAGTTTGTATCACTGGATTTGGGTTTTGATATTTTTTTAGTCTGCTGTTACAGGGGTGGCTTGTTATTTTTTGGTGTATTATTTTTAATATTTTTAACCTTTTTTAAAATTACTTTCTTAATCTGAATCAATTTTTTCTGCATTATTAGACACTATACAATATCTAGACAGCGTATAGTGTTAACTTACATTGTTATTTATCGATTTTGATAGAGAAAAAAATATAAAGAATAATAGATTTTATATGTTTAACCCTTTGGACGCGACCATGTCACTAAACACTTATTCCTAAAAATGTGCACATTTTCTGATAAAAATAAAAGTGGTCTAATTTTTATTTTATTTACATTTTCTTTTTACGATGTCAATTTTGCATGAAATTTCATATAAATAAGTTAATATAATTTAATATAATATATAATTTTTCTTTTAGATAAATATAAAATTTACATAAAAAATGAAAGAGTGGAGTGAAGGATTTTACTGAATATTTCACATTTTCTTTCTACAAACATATAATTCTAAAATAAAAGTAGATTTTTGCGTACAACGGTGTAATTTTCGAGTTGTGGACTATAGTCGATTTTTGCGCCGAAGGGAAATAAAAATACAATCGACTTTAGTCGACTTTTGCTTCCAAAGGGTTAACATAAGGAAGTTAAATTAAAATATAAGAAATGAAAAAAAAAATTAAAGTTACTACTTAGTTTGATTTTTTTATAACTGACAAATAAAATAGAGAGAAAAATCTTGTATGTTTTAATTTGAGATTTTTCATTTAATGTTTATGATTCTTTTATGAAATTGTATACAGCATCACATTAAAAAAATATTTTAATATGCATTTATGTATATCAGTGTTTCTCAAAATAAAAATTATATCGAAAAATATATGTTAAATAAAAAACAATACCAAAACCAGATATAGATGACTGGGAGAAGAGATGGAGCTGAAAAGTGTCATGGAACGATCAGTTAGAGACAAACGAAGCCAAATCACTCCAGAGAAGTATGATCCTGGGTTGAAATGATAGGTACTAATATGAGTAATATATATATTTGAATAAGATAAACGGTTGTATATTGTTAATGACTGTACAGTGTACGTACATATTATATTATTGTACCCAATTGGCTGCTACAATTGAAAAGGTGTTACTTTTAATTGTAAATATAATATATAATTATATGTTCGCCGGAAACTGTCTTTTATTACTCAATTCTGTCGTTAGATAATCGAATCGAATCGAAGTTTTTACACATGCAAATAATTTTAGTAGGTACTTAAAATAAATAAAAACTAGAATGAAACATTTTTCGAACTCCTGCTTCAAGATATTTTATGAAATTAAAGCTTTTATCTGCAGGAGCCCGAAACGAGCGACTTAACAAAAACATACATATATATGTGTATCCATATAAAACATACACGCCATCTCTGTCTGACATTTACCTGACCGGAATCGTAGTAAATCCTCACCCCAATATCTAGTGTTAGAGCTGTTAGGTGTTGTTAGTTTTCTTTGCAGCTGTCATTCATAGCTCCCCTCTGTCCTAAATACCCACTCTGCAAAACACCGCCTTTTTTGTAATGGCTGCAATATCACTGTTGCTCAAAAATTAATATAGGTAGGTATACCTATACGAATTGTATATTTTATAAATATATCAAATAACTTATTAATCTGATTATGGATTCTGGGTGTAAGATATATCTTTATGACAATATTGTACATACATTTATTTAAAATTATTTACGATTAAAATCTATATACTTAAGGAAAAAAAGGTTAATATCGATAATAATAAATGAGGCAATGTACAGAACTATAACAATAAAAATCTATTATCGGTATTCAAAAAAATTACTGAACGAAATATTAAAAATACGGCTTGATAAAAAAATGCCTCTTAATCGTTTTACTACACTGTTTCTCAATTAAATAATATTACTGATGACATTGAACAGAAAATTTAATCATGGCTGAAATTTATATAAATTTTAATTTAAAAATACTTATTTAGGGAGATCAAAAGTTCTTTTTTTAGCCATGTTTCAGAAATTTTTTACTTAATATTTTTTTCATAATCATAATTTATGCGATGTACAGGAGATTAAGTCTCTTATTTTTTTATTTTATTTCTACTCAATTAACAATCGATTTTTGCTTCACCCTCAAATTTAACTATGCATTAGTCACCTAATGTGAACTTGATATTAGTACCTGACGAATTATATATTTAGAAAAATTAATTCTATATATGTATGTAAGTTTCTATCAGTATCTAGGTTTTTGATTATAGGGAAGTTCTTGTAACTTTTATAATTATCTAATTCCAGTACTTTTTTAATTCTACACCCTGGATGTAATTTTAAATTATATGTGGTTACTGTTTCGATAAAATATTATTTGACTTACAATAAAACGATAATGATTATTAAATATTGACATAAATGCAAAAAATCATTCTGCAATGAAATTAAAAACCGTTGGACATATGAGACCTTGTGTAAACATAATAGAGTCCAGTAAATATTAACATAAAAATTCAAAATTGTGTTTGAATTATGGTTAATTTTACATGCATTCCAACAATTCTAATGAAACTATTACGTCGACAACAGAGCCATCTGTTCGCATTAGGAGACAACATTTTATAGGTGACTTCGTTATCGGCTATTATAAAACAGGTTACTTCTTTTAAAGGTTTGCAAATACAATGTATTATTAAATTTTTTTGTTTTGTTTTGATTCTCGGAATATTTATGACAAACATCCAAAAAATTAAATTTTGAGATAGTTATTTAATAAGAAATAAGTAATTTGAAACTTGTAGATTCCCATCTGTATGTCCATATCCCAAACCAATATAGCCTTACAAAGATGAAAATGGTTCAGCAAAGAAATAGGAAACTATTTTTGTAATAATGTGTCGCATATACAAACCATATCAATGTTATTATTTTAATGTTCCAAAAGATGGAGGAGTTTTAAAAAATAGAAAGAATTCTTCTTGTTTTCTTTGACTGAAATTATATAATTAGTAATTTTGGAAAATAAGGAAACCATTTTGGGGGTTTTTAATGGAACTAAAAAAATAAAAATAATGTTTTTTTAATATTTTCTTTTAAATCATTGTCTAGAAATAAAATCATTGAATCTGCAAAAATTGTAATAAGTAATTATTTTTGTGAATGGTGCTATTTTGTTTATCGCCCAGTATTACCAAGTTTAATTAAATGTCCCTTTAACTAACTGTCATAATATCAACAGAACCAAGCATAATACATTTAATTAAAAAGGGATTTTTATTTTTCTGCACTGTTACGCATATTATGTACATTTTTCAGTAATAACCTAAATATTGATTTTTAATCACGTTGATAATGCACCAAATCTATAACTTAAAAAATGTAGCGCTAAAGGAGCATTTTTGTTGATAATACCGGGGGTTATATCTTTTATACATTTTTATTTTATAAAAATCTCTAACTGAATAAATCATGTTCTTTTATTACTATTTTTTATTTAATAGAACATTTTTTATTCGTATTGCAGACAGCTCGTGGTTGTTTGTTATTTGAAGAATGTGTTATGTAGTGGCGCAGTAAAGGGAGGGTAGGGGTTACCCCCCCACCTTCGAATTTGTCAATATACATTATTTAACTTAACAATACGATACATAAATAAAAAATAGAAATTACATATTTAATATTAAAAAAATGTTAATCTCCCTTCCGAATTTTTTTCTGGGTGCGTTACTGGTGATGTCTACAAGTATAATATAGACTGCATCTAATTCGAAAATTGGGTCTTCACAAAATAGATAGTTGAGTCTGTACTAATCTTTATTTAGAGTGTACAATCTTTATTTATTTAAAGTGTAAAAAGAGTATCTCTATCTTCACTTATGCGAACCAAATCTTACACATAACAATACAGAATGCACAGTTCATGTCTCTATACCTATAGTTGTGAGTGTGTGTGTGTGTGTGTTAGGATTTAATAGGGAATGGGAAGTTGCTAATGGGCCAATAATTGCAGGAGAATACAAACATAGTGACCGTGATTATATAGAAATCATGTGAAATAGAGGGATTTCTATTTTGCACTTCGTAGGAATATGTTTATGTGCATGGATATAATAATAATAATAATTATTATTATTTTATTGTTTTTTTTTTTTTGTTGTATCCTCATTTCAACATAATTTGCTTAATTTCACATATGGTTCAAGTTATTTTTTATTTTTAACGAATTTTTAATTTGATTCTAATATTTAATAACGAAACTAATTAGGTACTTACTCAAAGTTTCATTCAGTTTCAGTTTTTGTCGATTTGTATTTTCGTATCAAAGTACTTGATTAATGAACTAGTTAGGTACCTATACATATTAGTAAGCTTTTAATGTCTAATTACTTACTTTTGAATGATTCAGTTATTTTTGTTTTAAATTAAAAAATCTTTTATACAAACAGTCATCCTTTTTATATTAACAATTGTTCTCCAAGACTACCCATTTTAGGTCATTACACATAAAATGTAAAACCCTGTATACATACATATATAAACTGATACAGGATTCCATTGTCGATCCATACACCCTGATTCCTTTTGACAGTTACTATCTATGGTACTTTGATTGGCAGACTTGACGTGTATCTCATCGGATGATTGTTGTAAGTTTACTCACATATATGTGCATTGTATTCGTGGAGCAGCATCTTAAAAAATACATCGTACATACATATTTTATATATTGTTGCATTCCATCGACGGATTCTGTTATGTGGGATTGATGTATAAGTTTGTTTGTTAATACTTTATCTACAGTATTCCATTTACTCGTATTTTGTGCCAGTGCTTTTTTAAAAATCATGTCGTTATATATTTATTTTTAAAATTTATTAATGTATGATTTATTTATCACAAAGAAAGAAATATATTTATGTTATTTTTAACCGTCTTCAAAAGAAGAGGAAGGTTCTCAAATCATCTGTATGTTATATGGTACAAAATCACGGAGGTGGCGAATATGCTATGACAGCTCATAAATAAAATGATAAAAACGTTTTTTATTGTTAAAAATAATACATAAAATTTATCTTATTGTTCAGTTTTAATATCACCTAAATTAATTTACTTCGAAATTCAATAATTTAACGCATTCAAAATTAAAATAAGTAGCAAAAGTCATCAAGGGAACGTGTCCGTATGTGCTAATCCGAAAACAAAAGCAACCTGTTCACACTGCCAGAAAACAAAACTGTGCGGGCCCGGCAACACTGTCTGTATGCCCTTTTCTTTTTGTTGTGTATGCAAATCTGACTTATGCATAAAATAATGAATTTAGTATCAAAACTAAAGAACAAAAATGCTAAACCGGAGCAAAAATCTAACCGCTTAAGCTCCGTAAACCGAAATTTTAGCAGTTCGTATCGCTGGTATTTGTGAAAATATAGAGCTGACAAAGTATGTCATACTAGTGTTGTATGCCATTATAATGTTAAAATTTTTATCTATATGTAGGTAATTATAATAATGCAATCATAGTTCTACTAAAAATCCAATCAATAACTATTATATCGGTTTACTCCTGCAATTTTCATAAAAACATGTATATATGTGTATTAATCCTATAATATAAATATTAATTAGTGTATATAAAAACTTAATTATATTTCATTTTACATTTTTTCGTTGTACGTCAACATTTCCTATAACGCATGTCAACTATTCATCACACAATGAAGACATTGTACTACACAAAACCTTATTCAAAATCGATACACACAGCGTTTAATAATTTTTTGTTCTTGATAATCGCTTTATATTCTACACGCCATGAACGACAATCAATTTTTTCGTCTTCATTCCGATATTTCTTGCCCCTTCGTTGTCAAACGTCATCCCTTAACTACTGTTGGATAGCATTGACCGGAAGTGATTAATGAATCTTCCGGAAATGAAGTTCTGTAGCTGATTTCAGATTACAAGTTACTCTTTACGGATAAACAGCGTATTGTAAGAATTAGACAACTCTATTATTTGTAAAAATTCACCTTATACTTTATTTGATATACTTTCAAACTTTTTTTTAAATATTATAACTATAGAAATTATTTGGTTTAATTTTTAATAAGGACGAGAACGAGACGAGATTGACTATATTTATATATTTATCTATATATTTACGATTTAAATAAATATCTATATTTATATGTCTCTTCGAGAGTCTCGGTTTTACAAGATAATTAATAATTAGTAAAAATTTACTATTATACAGTGTGTCCCACGGAAAGGTGTTGAAACTAATCAGCTGTTATTTTCAAACAGATGTTGTTATTGAAAAAACAAATATTGCGTTGAAAAGAGGAGTCTGCAATTTGCTATGATAGAAGCAAGTATTGTATATACGTGAGCGTCAAAGGGAATAATCTTTTACTCTCGAAAAGTGCTTCTCGAAGAGTGAAACCACACTATAAAAATTATAACTTATTATTTATTTAAACTGCGTAACGTCACTCCATTTTTGGGCAATAAATCTGCATTTTTTGTGTTATTTTTAACAGAATTATCGATAATTTTAGCATATTTTTCATCAATAAAATAAATTGATACATAAATATTTTATTAGATTTTATTTATACCCAATAAAAACATTTAAAAGACATTTCTTTTCAAGGATATTTTTGTTCTTTCAATAACTCCATCCATTTGAAAATGACAGTTGATTAGTTTCAACACTTTCTCGTGGGACAGCCTGTAGTATTTTTAAATGAATTATTAAAACAAAATGTATTTGATTCGTTACATTAAAATAATGTTATAAAATTATTCACACGAGAGAGAGAAAAATTCGTATTACGATTTATTTTGTATTTTTTATAAGAAATCAACGAATGTTTTGTTGTATTTAATTTTATATTAAATACTTATACAACAATAAATGATAAGGGAAAGTATGAAATAAATAAAACCAAGATATTGAAATTCTATATACTTTATATAATTATTTTGTTTGTATTTAAGTACATATGGAATGAAATAGAAAACACTGTATAATAAGTCATAATTTAAAATTTTTCGGTATCAACAAACGAATAATAAAATAAAAATAAAATCAACTCAAATTAATAGTTCAATAACTACCTAATACTAAATATTTTATATACAATTTACATTAGACTACATAAACAAGCATATTATGTATATCATTCACAAAACAAACATTTATAAAAATCTGTTACCAATCATTGTTATATTTTGACTGGCACTTAATACATCTTGTACCACATTTTATTCAAACAAGATACAGTAAGACCCCATTTAACGCTGTTTCGGTGTAACGTGGTTTTTCCAATTACTTTTTTTTTCCTAATTTTTCATTTATGTACATTAATTTCATCGCTCAAACGCAATTTTTTATATCGCATGAACAAAAAGTGCCTAAGCGTGACAGTACAGCCGCAGGCAAACAACATTAGATGATTTCTTTACAAAAAAATTAAAGTGTCAAATGACGAAGAATCTTCCACGTCAACATAATCATTCAAATATTTTTTGTTTTCATGAATACTTATTATTAAAATATTGATATTAAAAATAAAAGCTACTAATGTATTAAAAATTTTTTTTATGATATCATATTATATACATTGTTTCATTTAAATATTTACGACATGTATTGTTACAAATTAATTTTTTTAAACGTTATTTAACTGTTATTTCACATATCCCCATTATTGACATGTTAACTTGTAACGCTGTTTCATTTAGCGCTGGCATTTCCTGAAACGTATCCTCCGCGTTAAGCGGGGTCTTACTGTAATTTGTAAACCAGAAGATATGAATACAAATAAAAGAAAGTATACTCATCATAATTTTTAATCATTTTGTAATCTTACTTATCCTTAGGTACTTCATAAATAAATTATTTTACAATTTGAATAGATTTCTAGTTAACAGTTACATATAAGCATAGTTTTTATTTTTACATCAATACAGGCTATTCATTTAATCATTTATTATTTATTTTAAATATGTAAACAGCTATCAATAAAATAATTTAGAAAAATTAATATAATTATTGCACGCTTTTAAAGAAATAATCAATTTAGGGTCCCTTTTAATTTAAGATCATGAATACATTGCACAAAAATTAATACAAAATTTGAGACGTATTAAATTTATTTCTTTTAAAGAATTATTGTAAGAGTATATAAGAAATCAAACTGTAGATTACTAAATGAATAAGGAAATTATTTTTATATACGTACTAATTTAACATCAAGCATATACTTATACCTAAAACACAAAGTTAAGATTGGAAAAATCAAAATAATAGATAACACAGGCCTGCATCATATTGTTGTTTATACTTGAATAGGTAATTTCGGAGGTTTTTTTGCTCCATCACGTCAGGTTTTTGAGATAACCTATAACATAAAAGTGCTAAAATGATGATTTTGACAATGTTTAAGAATTTATTACCAAGTAGGTAATTTTTTCTAAAATTTTCGTTTACGGTAAAAAATAGTACTGTCTTTTCTCTTTAAAAGAAATTTTTACTTCTTATTGTACGATTTTTTTTCACTGAGATATGTTAGTTTGAAGATAATATGATATTTTTATTAATAAAGTTAATATAAAAATAACAATATCTTCAAACTAGTATAAGATATATTTCGGTGAAAAAACTCGTACAGTAAAAAATAAAAATTCATTTTAAAGAGGGAAGATAATACTGTTTCTTACCGTAAACGAAAACTTTAGAAAAAAAATTCTTAAACGTTGCTAAAACCGTCATTTTTGTACTTTTAAGTTTGGTTATGACAAAAACCTGACGTGATGGAGCAATTTGGGCAATGAATTCGATTTCAGCACTCCAAAATCTTCCGAAATCATTTATTCAAGTAGAGACAACAAAAATGATGTCGGTCTGTGTAATTTATACACATTGTCAAAAACTTTAAATATTTAAAAATATATTGTGAAATTACATTACAGGTTTAATATAAATAATAAACAATAATTAAATACAATAGATGCAATAATAACTAACACAACGCGTTTAATTTTAAATATATAATTTTTAAATATATATTATTATTAAATATACAAAAATGTCTGTATTGATTTATAATAATAACTAGGCTTCACTGTGCAACATTTAGTTATGTATATATTTACAAGGTATAGTGATCACCGCTTATTGTAATCATGAAATAAGTTTGAAGTTTCCTTTTTTTTAATCGGAATTAAAGTGATTATAATAAGATTTGTCCACTATAGCATCATATGTATGTAGTTGAACATATGCCTCATTTTTTAAATTATGTTAGTTCCATATATTATAGAATAAGGTATATTGAAAATTGAATTCATATTTTAACGCAAATAGCTAAAAATTTAAAATTTTCGAATACAGTGTTATTGTTTATAAATATATTGATACATAACACAGTTTACTGTCATTTTCAAATTTTTAGCGTAAATTCAATTTTTTGTAAGTGCTACCTCTTCAATAGTGCACGAAACATACATTAATATTAAGATGAGTCATATGTGCAATTTGTTTGAATATGATAGCATTATGAAACTGTGAAATAATATATCGGTCATTTGTAAAGATGTTGAGCGTTCAAACGTTTTCAGTACAGGAATATCTTCACTTTATAGTCTCTTTATAATAGTTTATACTTTTACATATATTTTTAAAAGTGTGTTTCTTCGTATCCCTGTATAATTCCGAATTTGTATTTTCTGTATGAAAGTTAAATTACGAAATTATGATAAGATTTCTACTATTTTCTTTAAATAACTATAGCTTAGTACGTTATTATATTACAATAATCTCGATTTTAGGGTAATTTTTTGACATTATAGTTCTTTGGAGGTCGATCACACCCTTCACCTCGCTGTAAGAATGAAACAAAAAGAAATTAATAATAAAACAAAATATTAACACAATTGTTCTATCTGTACTAAAGTGGCTTATATACAAAATAAGTATCAGTATTATTTTTCAATTCTAGAAATTTCAGCAAAACTTTATACTATAAGATATTTATATTTAAACTAAAGGTATATTTTTATAGATAAATTCAAATTTTTAGTTTTGCTTTACATTATGTGTTCTTAATTTTTATTTATGATCAAACAATATTTTAAATATACAAAGTAAGTAATTTAAAGTGACAGTTGCAAAAAATTCGAAAAAAGCACTTTATAAAAAAATGTGTGGCATAAAATTTGTAGGGTTTTGACGAACAAGAAAGATGGTGTTATGCATTTTACCTTGCGACGTCACGTGAAGATTAAGATTTTTTATTACAGATTCTTGTAGTTGAGCTTGTTACAATTTAAAACTATGGTTATAAGTTTTTTTTTATAAATCTGTTTCTGAGCTTAGCTACAGGGTTCATAATAAAACTTAGGGATTACTATTCAAAATAGTTGTTGGTCATATTATAATACAAATACATCTTATTTTCTCTCAAACCTTACAATTTTTTTCCAATACACTTTCATAAAGTGATTTTTGAATTGATTCACGATGTATCTACAAAATTATTCTGTTTGAGTAGAAAGTTAATTGATAAATTAAATTTTGTATTATTGCCTGTCATTTCTACAAAATAAATACCATTTTTCTGATTTGGTAACTGGCCTATCTATTTGAAGGACAATAGAACTCAACGAAAAAAGTAGAGAATAAAATATCACAAAAGATATACAAGGTGAAGGTAATTATGGTGAGATAGATTGCCGCGTTACTGAATATATCCACCAGAATTAGAATTGTTATAGAATGCCTGATTCATGGATCCACCTTCCAAAGAACTATAGTCAAATCCCTATGTGGCTAGATGCGCGAACTGGCTCGGGTGCAGATCGAATTGGTACGGGTGGCCGTACGGCGACATGTGGTACGGGACAATGTTCATGCTGGCCATCTTGTGCTCCTTCTTCCACTTCATCCGCCGGTTCTGGAACCAGATTTTGATCTGCCGTTCTGTCAGACACAGCGCGTGTGCGATTTCGATCCGCCGCCGCCGCGTCAGGTACCGGTTGAAGTGAAACTCCTTCTCGAGCTCTAACGTTTGGTACCGCGTGTATGAGGTCCGCTGTCTTTTGGTTTCACCGTTCGCGTTTACAGTACCTAGAACATAGAGTTTGGTCATGAGTTTTTTTTGTAATAATACGCAGTTTTGTTGCATAGTTAGATAGAGATAGTAAAATTAAGCAGAAGATTCAAAATGCAAAAGTTAAATTCTATTTTTACCTAATTATTTGTTTACTGAATTATTTTTTAAGAAGAAGGAAGCTTCATATTGAATTTATTTAGTGCAGAGGGTTCCGCAAGTCAAAATAAAAATTCGAAAAAAAAAATTATAAAACACCAACACTATTTGAGTTGGTAGTGTTTATTAACTAAAAAATATAAATATACATTTAGTTATATTTGAAAATTAATGCATTCCAAGAAGTTACTAGTGTGCGTAAAATAGCATAACCAATAGCATAAATTTTATTACTACAATACTAATTGTCTTTAATTGACAATATATTTTTTTTAAGGGTGGGAAGGGGTTCGCCGAAAAAACCTTATAGTTCTAAGGGTTCCGAGAGTCGACGTTTAAAGACTATTGATATAATAAATTATAAAAAGTCGCCTTGACTTTAAAATGATTATTTCAATATTTGGTTTACTAATTCATGTAAAAATTATTTAATTTATAATTTTTCCAAGCTTCTTTCGCATTCTTATGAACATTAAATTATAGAATTTATCATTTGATATTAATTAAAAAAATCATTAGGTATCTCAAACTGTTCACTTAATTAATTCGATATTTCATTTGAAATAGAGTAAAACTGGGTTCATTTTATTTTGGTTCGATAGAATGACGTTTCTTATAATTGAAGTTAATGTTGATACTACTTAATATAATTAAAAAAAAAAAACGAAAATTATAAATTCAATTTAATTATGTTAATTAGTTATATTTTAATTTGATTTCTAAAAAGAAGACAGTTTAATTTAAAATTAATTACAGTATCATTACAAACATATAATTTAAAATTTAATACCAATTAAAGCATCCTAATTTTAATAATACAAATAATAATAATAAAATTAAATTTAAAGAGAAAATATGCATTTCATAATTACAATTAATCAATATCTAGATTGATTAGATAACCTGGTCTAATTTACAAGCCGATTACCTTGAAATTATTCAATGCATTCTTAAACTTGCAAAATGTCTTCGTTCTTAACATGTAATTATAAATAAAATATACCTCTATGCAAAAAATGTCGCGTTTAGAAATTTTGACGTTAACATTATTCATAAGATCATTTCCTTTTAGATGTGCATGTTTATTTTAAGCACATACAAGAAGCTGAATTAATAATTATTTGAAATAATTAAATAGGAACTAATCGGTTTCATACATGCCAACATTAATATAAAATGCGTTAAAATTCACTTGTTTTTACCCAATTATAAGTATTCACATGTGTTTACATTTTTATTAAATTTTATACGAATTTAATTTTAGATATGTGTTTTAATTTGTAATGTCGATCATGCAAAGTAATTATATAAAAATTATTTTAAATATATTATAGTTGAACATAGATATTATCAGCAGTTATTAATTTTTTGTACGTGAATGAAATCTAAAAAATTCTAAATTTGAAATTTGAATGGAATATCCTTTTTGAGGGTTTAAGAACTGGATACGATTTGTCAAAGAGATTAATCTAATCTGTTTTCTAACTCTTATGTAGTTTTGATCATCAATATGACCAACAGTAGTCACATATTTAAATATAATAATTTGCAAATATTACACTTCAATATATGACGAAACGTTGGCAGAATTGGCTACCAAAATGATACCATAAATCTATAAATTCAATATTTTTTTTATAACTACCTACTACCTATACAATATTTTTTAAATGTTTTACCTAACACTATCGTCGACTGTTTGTTTGTTCTGCGTTGACAGGTACAGTGTCAACTTCCCATCGTAACTTTGTTATGTGTTATATGTAATACGTACAACTCTAACAATAAGAAGAACAAAAGATGCAAGATGTTATTGTTGAATTACATACATGAATATCTATAATTGAGCTAGATTTGTTATGTTTCTGTAGATATATGAATTATTATATTCAAATACATGCATTTTACATTTTTCGATTTTCCTCGGTATATACATTTGTAATTATTCACGGAAGAAGATGTTTGTAAATTCAAATGACTCATATGTTTTTTTCGTATAGTTCATTAATTCAATAAAATATTACACGTGGTGAAATTGAATAACTTGTTTGTCAATTCTTTAAATGAATTTGTAATATATATTTTATTTTGTGATTGAGAGTAATTGAAAACTTATAAGTATATGCAAATATACAGGGTAGTCAGGTTTGAGATGCAGATATTTTAGGAGCTGATTTATTGATTGTTACATTTAATAGGGTTTAATTTAGATAAATTTATAACTGAAAAACTGTAAGACCCAGGTCCAACCTTTGTATGGTCAAGTTGTAGGTAACATTATGATACACCAAAAATGTCTTTTTCATAAAAATTTTCAAAAAAATAAATATATTTTTTGACTTTGATGAGCAATAACTCTGAACTGGGTATTGAAGACAGACTAGAATTTTTTACTCACAATGAACCAAGGAATCAGTTTCTAAAATATTTGTATCTCACCCTGTATTTAGTAATTTTAGGATATTACTTTAGATTGGTTTTCATAGTCCAAGAAGTTACTTTTGAACTCTAACCTTTTTTACTATATTTAACTGTCAAATGTAAATGTAAAATATGTAGGACAGCTAACAAAACATGAAAATGAAATGCAACTAAAAATATGTTATCGTGTCCACAATGTTTTAACATTCGTAATATAAGATTTAATAAAGAAGAATTAACATAGATCATTTAACTTTTAAAATTGTTATAGTATATTATTTAAGATTATATTTAGATAAAACAATACATGTCTAGGAAAATTACATAAAACAAGTTCATCTAAGCATCATCAACATCATTGAGAAAAATATATCAAGTACGTATATTTCTATCATAAATAACCAAAAGACTAATTTCGCCTTGTTTTGGAATGTTATCATTTCGTAAAATTTCTTTTTGATGCCGACTACGATTGGCTGTTAGCCAGAGTCGCTGATTTATGCCACAGTCGTGCGTTTTAAGTCAACAGAACACCTCTTTGAGTTACGTCTTTTGTAGCAGTTCCATATAATAATCAGCTCTTGATATCTGCGGAATTGTTTTAACCCTCTTCTGTGTCATGTATTTTAAATTAATTTTAATTTAAGACAAATGACAAGTTCGCTAATATGGCTGAGAAATTTTATATTTAATAAATATGCAGTTTACCCTCGAACGATGGCGCCAAGGCTGTCAGAGCCGCATACAAATATTTATAACTTTTCCACCTGAAGTAGAAAATCGACAAAACGTAGTCTTAATTATTACTCAAGATTGTTTAACCCCTGTATTATTTGTCGTGTGTTTTAAAAATATAAAATGAACCTTATTTTAATTAGGTACTGGATTTTATTTTTAGATAAGATATTTTTATAGTTCTTTTGTTCTATCTTTATTATGATTTATATGTTGAATGTTTAAAAAAATCTGTGTTTAAAGCTTCTGTAGTGATTTATAATACACGAATGTATGCCACATACTCTTTTAGATATTTATGAAGATGTCGATTGCAATGTGCGAAGAAATGTTAACCGGAAAAATTACATTTAAAATAGATAAAAAAGAGTTACTTTTTGTAAGTTATGACTTATGAGGTTTGTAGTGATTTAAAAAAAAATACATTTCTGGGTGTAAATCGAGTTATTTTATGGTTATACACCCAAAAGAATCGCCATATTGTAAAAATATTAAATTATAATATTATTAATATATTGTTAAAATACATAATTTTTAATTGTGGTTCAAAAAAAAGTTTTAAAATAAACAATTATTTCTAAACAGTGCATATAAATAATTATAACGTTTAGTAAAGGGTTAATTCTGTTTTAGTGAATGCTTATTTATCAGTATCTATTCATGTATTCGGAACATTTTTTTTTCTAAAATTCTGATATGTTTTGGTGTTTTTAGAACATAAATTTTAAGTGAACATTACTCGAATACTTTTTCTGCTTCACAGATTTCGATTTGAATTTGATCTATGTTTATTTGGTGAACCTTTTTAGAATTTATTTTACTGGATGACTTGACATGCACAGATCAAATATAGCCATTTCTTGTTATATAGCTTTTAATATTGCTCTCTTTTTCTATAGAAATATTTTGATGTCTAAATTTTTTTGTATTTTTTGATCTTTTTTATCTCCTCTGTGAGACTAAGCATATAAATTGTTTATTATAATTTTTTTTTATTATAGATATCTCAACTGTAATTTTCTCCAGGCAAGATTGTCGTGTCTGCAATCCTCTTGTGGTGAATACATTATAATTTGAACTGTAAATTTTATCTTAAAAAATTGGTATATACTACATACAGTGAAACATCAATTACAAAATAAATATTTCTCCTAAAAATATGTTTAGATAAATAATCATAATTTTATTACAACATAAACGAAGAAATTATTAATGAAAGCATTTTTTGAGGCAATTATCTCGATTTATTGACGATTTTTAAGAATAGAATAGAGAGTTCAACCAGGAATTCCAACAGTCTTCGCTAACAATTTTTGTTTCAACTCTGTTTTCGTCACATTTTTGTAAAATCACCATTTTTCCACTAAAGAAAATTTAGATTGGTAAATACTTGTACAATAAATGTTGCGAAGTTGATTTGAAGAATTTTGATAAAAGGTTTTCGTTATCAACACAAAAGGTGTTAAGTAACTTTTGCGCGTTATAAACGGGATATGTTAGCGTTAAAAACGGAAATATTTGTATACTAATTTACGTGTCGGGTTGAGATCATTGCAAAAGCGCGTAATTTACAGGATAATGCTATAAACAGGAGCGTTATTTCGAAGTTTCACTGTATTTTGTTTTTATTAACTATAAGTGTATTCTGTATATTAAAACGTGGAAAAATCGTTCTTTTAATACTATTAGTAAGTGTAAATAACAATAAAATTCGAATAAAAAAGCATTTATGATTAATGGACTGTATAAATCTAGCACTACTGGTTTTGTAAATTTTAATTAATCATTTATTCAAATATAATATCACACGAACTTCTGACAAAAACTGACTTCTAACACGGTGAGTTTTAAACAAATGTATAATAGAATTTCCAACAACATATATTTCATGCGATAGGAATTTTCCAGCTTCCTTCTTAACTTATAAATAAAAACGCAGTCTGTTAAGTACGCTGTTTTACATTTATTTTAATCACGTTCGAATCATTATGCGGAGATGTTTCGTATCTACGAACATTCGTCATTTATAACACTGTAATAATATGCAATATTCCGGTATATCAAAAGAACATGTTATGCAAGAAATCACAAACGTCGCGTTTACATTTACTTGCTCACATTCGACCTGTATAACAAATTCGAGTCATGTAACGTGTATAAGGTATTTTTCTGTACAAGTAATTATATTTAGTATTGCTTAACTTTAAAGGATATTGAACGTTGGGTAGATTATTTTGTAGTAAAAATAATTGTATATTTTTGTTTAAGTTAAAATAAATCGACAATATTATACACTAATATACAAAACTTCAAAAATGTTCGGAGGTGGGGGAGGTAACAAATATGTTTAATTGATTTTTTTTTAATAGACACTGTAATAAAATAATGTATCAAGTATCAACCCACATAAGATCGAAATATCAAAGTTTTTGATGCGCGTAATGAAAAATATAATTGTGATTTACTAGCTTGCAAGCACATTCAAATGGGGTATCAAACCTTATATCAATCCCTTGATGTTTCATCAAGTGTTTGACAAGTTTTGCACACGCGTGGTAGGTAAACACCAACGATATGAAAACAATGGTGATATTATGAAAATTATTTAGTACAGTCAGAGTCATCAACGGTGTTGTAAAAAGTTGAAGTATCACTGCTTTAAATTCCAAAGCAAATGCACAGATATTATCACATAATTAATACTCCATTTGAATGTGCTTGCAAGCTAGCAAATTTTATTAGCTCCTTTATAATATACCGCGTACATAAGAAAAATAAATGTAAAATATCGATGTGTATACATGAAAGTAAAAAAGAAACCTATATTTATAAATGCTTCTCTGATGACAGTGTTATATTATAATAAAAAAAAAATTGTTGTCATTGCACCACAGAGCACAAAAAGAAACATACAAAGTTATCAAAATTTGTTTCTGAAAAAAACATACCTAATTACATAAATCTATATATAACGCTAATTAAAATAAAATTTTGATAAAATAAAAATATCAAAATAACACGAAAGCAATCCATGTTAAATAAAAATAAAAGTAGGAGAGTGCAGCCTTGAAATGTATGCATATAAGTTATCCATTTTGTTTACATACTGTTAATTTATAGCCATATGTGTTGAGTAGTAATATTACATACTACACAAGCGAATAAGAATTTATGTAAAATGGTAATTTATTAGTTTTGACCAGGGTTGTTAATAAAATGAAATTATGAATCCATTTTATCAGTTAATTGACTTTGTGATCGCTCCCCGTCTTTTTATCGATCGGAAATTTTAATTGATTTATAAAAGAAATGTTATTTATTGAGAGCATCTACTTGATTTAAAAAAAAAAAACATACCACTATACAAATAACGATTTTGGTTTAATTATAACTGATTCTTAACCGATTTCAAAAAGCTGGAGGGTTTCAATTTAGCCGTGTATATTTTTTTTAATGTATGTTCAAGCATAACTTTTTATAAGAACAAGTTTCTCTGGTGACTCTGTAGAAAGTGTTTTCCAAATAACGTAAATGGAAGTTAGAATAAATGAAATTTTGACATAATTTTATGGTTTTGTAGACCCACGCATAGTAAAAATAAATATAAATTTTCAAATTTATTTAATTTAAAATCTTTTGTAGGTAGGTAATTTTAGTTTTAAAATTGAAATAAAAGCAATTAATCGAAACAATAAATGTAATATAAAATAAAATAATTACCTAGTATGAATATTTTATATTGAATTTGGACTTTTGAATTAAACATTACTTCCATTTTTGTCTTCAATTTTTGTTTACATTTTACAAGTATATTATTGATAATTGAATATTATTGATAATATAATAAAAAAATCTATATTATCTAAGGCAGTGGCTTACAAAATTTTGGATGAAGGCATCTTAATACGAAATAAGGGCTAATATAATACGAAATAATGGGCTAAATCGACCAAAGTACAAAAAAACTATATTCAATATATTTTTTTCGTTAAGCCCAAATTCAGAATTTATTTTCTTGTACATAAATGGTTTTAAAAAAATTGTAGGTACATATATTTTATATATTTACTTCAAAAAAGGCCCTTATAAGTATATACCCCACTTGCAGTACCATATTGACACTTCTACGATACCCCATTTGAGAGGCCTTGTATTTCTTATAGTAAAACAAATAATCTATCTACAGAGACATAGAAAATGTGAAACAGATATTATACAGCCCTAACGCCGGATCTTAGGATTTATTCCCGCTGGGCCTACGGGTCTCACTGTGAACTGACCTAATTCAAACGGACCAGTATCGTCTGACACAATCTGAGTTATTGGTTTGCATAATAATGTTAAAAATATCTAACCGTACACTAATAAATAATACCGGACACGCCGAGGTGTCGAGATTATACAAGAACAGTAATTCAGTGCAGGATTAACTGTGTGTATGTTATATTTTCTGGATTAGATGATGTAATATTAACTCTTTTATCTACTATATAGGTACGTTGTTTGGTCGGTAAAGATTTGTCCCAAAAGAATAATAACTTTATAAACCTTCAGATATAATATAAAACTTATTCCATATAAAGACAATAGACACGAGACATAATATATTCTTACATATTATAAAACGCAACGTCTCTCTATCTGTCTGTCTGTTATCACTCGAGAACCATACGTTCTTCGCCCAGGTTTTAGTATATATTTTGTTATGTAAGGAATAAGCAGTGATGATAATAGTAAATCAAGTTGGAAAAAAGTTTGCTGCCAGCACGCTCTTTTGCATTACGTTGCCTAAACTGTTAAATATTGATCAATATAATTTGGTAAAAAAATGTGTATAGTAAAAAGATCTAAAATAAACTCCGCAATACAATATATCTAACTTTTATATCTAATTGTAAGCGAGTGAAGCCACGGGCACAGCTAGTACAGAATATTAAAAATTGTGTGTCAATCTTCCCAGAAATATAAACGATTTCCAGCTTTTTATGTTAAATCAAGTTAAATGAGTTATTACAGGTAAGGTTTCATGTGAAATTTATAAATTTATTTAACTTCCCAAGGATCGGAATCGATCATAGCTTAATTGAGAAATAATGTTGGTTGGATTTTTTTACTAATTCAGCACTATACTCTCTATACGCATAAAAAGTTTACATTAACCAAGAGAAAATATTCTTTTTGAAATATTGTTTCAAACTGAGAATTTATTATAGTCGTCCGACAATATTGTTTTAAAGATAATAATAATATAATTGTAGTAAAAGAGTAAAGACTACACATCGAGACAAGACCGACACAGTTACAAAAATCGAGACATATCTAAACATAGGGGTTATTTTAGTGTGTAGGTGTGGTTTGTTTTTGCAGTTTCAAAAATGAAAAGTACAGTTGTAAAAGCTAAAACAAGAGTAAAATAAAAGTAAGAAAAGAGCAAGTTGTGGATGGAAACGCAAAAAATATAAATGTAAAGCTAAAAAAAGGTCATTGCAGTTGTAAAATTTTCTTAAAATAATTCTTAAAATAATATAACCCTTGTATCTAAATATCGTTTTGTATCCAGTGCAGTCCGAATAGTTAGGAATTAGTTTCATTAGCTCCTGGAATTGAATATTTATAAAAATAACTAGCTCTCTATATAATAAAAGATATAATTGTATAAAATAAAATTATTCTAGAATACTGTATTGTTTTCATATAGATACCAAAAAATCGCTATTAAAAAAAATTAAAATCATACATACACACAAGCACAATATTAAAATTTCACAATTTTCTTAGTTGTCAGTATTATTTTATAATTTATAACTATATTCAATATATTTTGGTTATTCTATCACACGGTATTAAAATATATTCAATAATAACCCGTTTTACCAGTTTTTATTATTTATTATAAAAAGTAGCATTCTCCAAAATCTAGGTAAATAGAAATATGTGATTTATTTATTTATTCCATAATATTTAATCTCTATATAAAATTTTATAAATTAAGTAAATAGTCAATTTGTGTAACAAAAATATTTCATTATTTAAATTCACTATTAAAGTATAGAATTTCCGTACAATTGGTATATAAGATAATATTATTAAACATCGTCATAAAAATTCATAAGCAGTTTTAAAAATGTAATTATTGAAACTCATAATGTATTTAAGATAAATATTTCAGTTTTTTGTATCTATACGTCATTTTATAATGAATATAATCCAATTTCGATACTTTTTAGAATCCTGTCTGTCTATATGTTTGTTCTGACTTGACGCGAAAACTACTAAACTGATTTCATTGAGACTTACACTATTCAAAAGCCCGAGCCCCAAAATTAGTTATGATAATTGAAGATCTGTACTAAGAAAAAGGTACATATGTTATTTTCTAATAAAAAATGAAAAAACAATAAATGGCAGTTGTGATGTTGAAATTAAATCATTTTGTGTTGACCTTTTTGGAAGCTAGTCGTGGTGCATTCACCTATACTGAGGGGGAGAATGATAAATTGCTATTTATTTCTACTTATAATAAAATTAAATTAAATTAAAAATGATCAAGTATTTCTGAACCATTCTGTACACAAAGGACATGTATATACTCATGTTTTTCTTTGTAACAAATGTAAATGTATACAGCGACGCAAAATCATACAAAGAATGGACACGTAGATGTGATCAGAGCCGTATATTATATATTTTTTTTAAATAAGCAGTATTTAAAAAATATATGTATTATATAGGAACTATTTTTCAGTAATTAGAATAGTACTTTATTTTTTAATATATGTATTACAACAAATATTTTCATAGTAATCGATATACTATACAAATACAAATTTACATGTATTCTAAAACACATAAACTTATTTGCTATGCTCTTATTTCTTTGTAAACTATTTAATACAAACACCGAAACAACCCACACCTAAAAACGTTTATGAGGTTATCGAAGACTCAAACCTCCACCTATAGCTTCGCACTATAAGCGGTAGATGGTACTGCCGAAAAACACATCAAATAATTATGATTTTTATATTTTATACATCGAATATACTATATAAATGTACGCTCCTGATGTTACAATTCAATCAATCTCGTAAGTTTGGATGACCTTATAGATATCGTTTTCTCCAGTCAGATCTTTGCATATATTGGTGGCCTAATTTTATATTATTCCAGAATATAATGAATTTAAATGTTCTAGAAAATAAGTATCTTATTATCATAGCATTATATGTATATTTCTTTTTGTGAAACACCTTATTTACAACTCTAAATAAATTTAATGTATTTGTATATATTGTCCTTTTTTAATATGCAATTAATGTAGGTATTTTCACAAAGAATATTTTTTAGTGAATTATAATTTACCGTAATACATATTCAAAGCAAATAAGAATATTTGTATGCAACATTAACACAAATACAGTAGGGTCTCTTTAGTTACGTGGTGCGATTTTCATGCAAATTCAGGGATGTCCCGTTTCGGCGATTAGGGTATTAAAAAAAGTTAACAATTCAATGAATTTAAGTATGTAAACGTTTTGTTAATAATAAAGACTTTGTTTAACAAGATTTCGCACCAGTTCACAAACGGTGTCGAGTTATATTTTCAGATAGTAACGATAATTCTGATGAAAAAATATAAAAAACATATTGTTACTTTTCAATAAAATTAAATAAATAAAATTCAAAAAACAAAAATATTTTATTTTATGTTTTACATCAATTCTTTCAGATTTTCGAACTAATTTTCTTTGTGTTTTTTTAGACATTCTTATTTTCGTGAATTTTTAGAAACTTTTTACACGATTTTCGGCCTATTTAAATTGATTGCTTTAGTTTAACGCGGTTTTAAGAAAATATGTAACGTATCCCTAATCGCGTAAAAAGAAACCCTACTGTACTTGACGAGATTATAAATCATTAATTTATATATAAATACCAGCTTCCTAAGAAAACATTGCACATTAATATCTTAATAGATCATAATTGATTCTTTATATATTAAATTGATAATAACCATATCGTACAGCAATGTTTAGTTAGGAAAACGCGCGTATACTCGACATCAAGTCTGACAGCGACTCCGTATGTATGTATTTGTGTATACGTATATAATAATATACAGGCTGATCTAGGATTTGATAGTTAAACACTATATTACTTCGAACAAAAAAGAAAGACGGACAAATGCTAGTAGGACTCGCGCCCTGAGGGTTCCTATCGGATAAAACTTGAACCCTTCTGAAGTTCCCAAACAGCCATTTGAAATTTTAAAATATATTATCAAAATTATGTAAATAAGCAATTAAAATTATTAAAATGCAATCAAGAATAAATGAATAACTATAACGTTATGCTGTACCAAATTGCGACTGTCAAAGAAATATGGGTGAAAAATTTAAACTTAACCTCCATTAATTATAAAAATATTTATTTATTTCTTTACTATAAATTAAGCTTCAAAATTAAAAATTACTATGCATTAATAATATTTAATTACGTACTTATTAAATTATTTGAAAGTTAATAATAAAAAAGATATTTGTTAAGTTTTGAACCATCCTGTATGTATGTGGCTGTAAATGTTTGTAGTGTATGTGTGTTCACAAAGCCACTGTAGCGGCTGAGATGAGATGTGACAGGCGACCGGGATGCTGTGTGTGATCCAGACGTGGAATCTGGAACCGACGCTGGCGCCGTCCAATGTCATATCTTGTAACCGTTCTTACGCACATCAAATTATCTGACACGAATCCCATAAACGTAATGTGTTTTATATTACTTTACGAATTATATATATATAATATAAGAGAAAAGGGTGTTCGGATGTGGGAAGTTCTGACGCTAACACGATTAACTACACGTTGTGTCTATTATCATTGTATTTAAATGTAACGAATGAATAAATATTTTATTTATTTATTAATAAATTTTGGAGCTTTTATTTTAATATTGTGAAAAGTATAGTAGGGGTGGAGAAAACATGTTATTTTTGGAAAAAAATATTTTAATGTATAAACATTATCAGTGTAAAATATATTAAATACATGTAATATTACAAAAGTAGGCACCCTACTCCTGTGTGGTATGTGTCCAACACTGAAAATAGAATTGAAATTTGGTTAAATTAACCAAATCTATAAACTTATTAAAAATAGTTTATAAATTGGAACAAATAGTCAACCTGAAATATAATCTGTGCATTTTTAACACAATTGTTTGGTCAATGATTCAAAAGTTAAAAATGCTAAATGGCTTTTTAAAAGAAACAATTGTACTGGATGATATTTTACAATTTATGTAGAATCATGAATAATTCAAATATTAGTGCGAATCAGGACTACTTATCTAAGGATAGCTATTAAAATCTTTAAGTAACTATATAATTTGAATTGTTGCCCCCCCTTACTCCTCCACCAAAGAATCTTAAGTAACAAACTAAAGATTTATTAATTTTGGAGGAAAGCCAGAATGCGAAGACAGGCTTTTGGTAGACCTACATTTATAATAATCGCAAATTCACTTTTCTAGTGAAATTTATTAAACTTCCGTTTCATAATTACAAGATAACTTTAAACCAATTTTTGGTTTAAACTTCAAGAAGTAAAATCCGTTGTTTAAATAAACAAGGAATGTTAGAATAATATAACATATATCTAATATTTGTTTCTTTTAACTCATATTTTATATTTTGAATCAAATATTTTTGAAATGAACGTATTTAATAATTTGTAACAAAATTATTTCAGTGAAACCCCATTTCGTACGCCACAATATAATAGATGTGAATGATTTTTCAGTACAAATTGAAAACACTCGTTGGGAACACATACAAACAATTGTGCAAAAATAAAGGTTCTACATAAACTTTTATTGTTATAAAATTTAATATTTTTTGTTATTTATAAAAACGTAATTTAATGACTAATTGTAAGCCTAAAATAAATTATTTTAGTCAAAATAAAAAAAAATTATTAGAAAAATCATTTTAATTTTAATATTTTAAAGAAGGCTGTAAAAACAGTAAGAATTTTAATCAATTAGTTTTGTATTTATTTAAAAACAACACAGTAATACGGCTATTCTTTCTCCGTTTGTAGCTAAAAATAAATACATACCTAACCTAATTTATTATCACTAAAATTAGACTTTATTACTCGGAAAGTGGTTTAGTTAAAAACTATACTTTCCTAATCAAGTGCTCATTTAAATTTAACACAAAATGCCGGCAATTTCAATATGATAAAGTATTGTAACATTATAACCTGAAATTATTACAATCACCACATCACATAAAATCTATACTTAATTAGGTGTTTGATATAATACGGTAATATTTTAGAAAACGTTACACCTTCGAATATATGCATACATAGCTCGAGAGAAAAAAACACACTACATATACACTTCCCAGATAAAAATCTAAACTGATTTAAGTTCATTTCACGATTTTGAAAACGGTGAGGTAATAGCCTTTTATAAACACGTTTTAAATACAATTTTCAGTAATGGGTACATTTTTACCCTGTTAATATAGTCATCGTGTGGTTCATATCTCGATAACAATAAATCAAGACAAGTATTAAATTACCTGTAATTATATATAAAAAAACATTCATAATCGCACGCACATAACTTATCTCTCAAAGCTCACTAGCTATTGCAGTTTTCGTTTATATCATGCACGTATAGTAATTTTAATGCGGTGTTCTTATAATAACTAAATTTGCGTCCCCGTGTGTTAAAAAAACATTTTTATAATTATGGATTTGCTTTAACTGTGTCGGATTTGTAAAAGAAATGTTTTAAAAAATATGGCGGTGAAAATAACGGATGTTTTAAGTAATTTGTGTGAATTTTTTTGTAATGATTTGATTCCGTTAAACTTCATCTTTTTACTATTATTATTATTATTAAATTGAAGAAATATTATCTGCTTTACCAAAACCATATAAAATTTTATATTATTTTATTTTTATTTTTCTGTAACAGAGCATTTAAAAATAAAGAACTTGCAGTTCCTCTACTACCAAATGTATTAATTAGGTATATCATGAATATCAAAATGGTTCATGCATTTGAATTCACAAAAATGACTTCAAAATAGCATTCTTAAATACTTTTTTTTTAATTCTTCTTGGGCACTTTGTTTTATTTGTGATCACTTTTATATACTTATACATATATTATAAAATTCAGCGTCTCTCTAACTATCTGTCTGTTCGTTAGTGCGCTTTACGTGTTTTTTTAATTCATAGATATGTTCTTTCCCAAGTTTTAGTATATATTTTGTTACGCTAAATAACATAGTGAATAAGCAGTGATGATAATACTAAATCAAGTCGAAATATGTATAATATTCCACATAAACTACATAATTCGATGTATTAAAAAACGATGTACCTTTTTTCTGACAAGAACTTGTAACAAATATATGTAAAAAATTACCTTTAAATGAATAAATAAATATAAAGAAACAAATAAAATCGGTTTAATATTAGTAAAAATAGAAACTATTTTTCAAAACGCTTCAATTAATAAGCTATGCATAAATATTTATTTATAAATAGTTGTCTCACACTTTATTAATTGAGCAAGCCAATTCAAGACTGAGACAGATGTATATGCATGCATTTATGAAATAATACGTGTCTCTATTTAGAGACTTGTGCATTCTAAATATACAGCAATATCCACCTGTCGCTTACGTTAAGTTTTGGACAAAAATAAGCGACAAAGAATTTCAAGTTCCCATGTTTTTATATACTATCTGATCTATTTTTAAAACATTTGCTAGGTTTTAGTCTAATTTGTATTTGTTATATTATTTATTTTTATGTAAATCTAATGCGACTCTTATCTCTTAATTAAAATTCTAAAACGAAGTAATTTATTACAAATATCACTCACAAATTAAAGTCTTTAATTTCGTAAGCTTATAATATATAGTACAATAGCTCTATAAGTAGGGATATGACAGAGTTTGTTAGTGTCATGGCTGATCGATGAACAATGTAGGCTGGCCGATAGGATACAAATAATATATTTTTGTGATGATTACGTAGAAAAAATAAAATTATTTTGATGAAGATTTTAATCGAAGTATTTTTGTAGTAGATACTTCAAAACATTACTTTATAATTAAAAATATGTAATGAACACTTTAGAATACATCAATATCTACCCACTCTATAAAAAATAGTTTTTATAACCTTTCGTATTTAATTAATGTAAAATATCGTGTTTAAAAAAGAATTTTGCACGAACATAACACGAGAAATTATGATTATAATTTTTAATTATAAATCACATAATTACATATATAAAAATGTAAAAAGTACACACGACTTCTAGTATTACTACAATCTAAATTGATAATATAAATTATAAATAATATTGCATTATTTTAATAATTATAAGACATTTTAATTATTGTTTACTGGTGAATAAAATGTAAATATTACAAATGATGTTTAGACTGTATCATCATAATAATATGGGTAAAAGTTTGGTTGTCATTCAAAAATAAATAACCCTTTTCATTTTCAGAAAACTTTTCCATTGCATACAATATTTTGCACTGTCAATAAATCCATAAATAACTTCCAGTAAATAGTTCAATACGTTCTTAACTTGGACACAAAAGGAGACGATTTGTTACAGTCTTTTTCTGTGCAAATTATGTAAAATGTGTTTCACTTTTCACTATTTTATTTATAATTCTTCTTTTATATTTTGCTGAAACTTTAAGGTCGGGATTTTTAACGTGCTTTTATTAGCTTAACCTGTAACATTGTAAGCAAAACTTACAACTCACATTTCACCAATTTTTAATTGTCGTATCGATTTGAAACTTTGCAAACTTATGCAATTCTGGTGACAATACAATATTATGATACCATCGAGCTTGTATGATGATGAAGGTGGTCATAGGGACTCGTTAATAGCTAACAATAAGCCCAAACGTGTTTTTAGTTTTTTAAATTACTTATAATTTATTTAAGTACTAAAGTTTAAATATTCTGTGTAATTAAAAAATAAATAAATTAGTATTTAATTGATTTTTAAACTACATTTACCAAAATGATAAATATAGTATAATATTGGTAGAAATGCATTACTAGTTAATTGATTAATGAAACCATTACAATAATTAAAATATTGAATAATTCATGGTATCATATGTAGTGTTAATGTAAAATCGATTTCAAGATCAATAAACGACGTAACGTTAATTTTATTGTATATATGTATTTGGAAATTTGAATTTTTGACCAAAAATTATAAATTATATTATAGAAAATATCATCATTTTGATCGTGTAATTATTTTTATTGTAATAGATTGATTTATAATTTATTCCTTGATTATAATATAATATAATATAATATATAATCGGTCAATATCATTAAATATACTTTATACATTACATTACATTCAATTTCAATGGTATTTTTTTTATACTTGCTAAAAATAACACGCAAATGATTTTATTAAAACGCCGATTTGGCTAAAAATGGCGACGCTGTCGAGACTCTTACTGGAATGACTCTAGGTTAGTCTCGTCTCGTCAGTATTTAAGAGGTCTTGGTCTCATTTGAATTTTCTTAAGGGGGAATGAAACCGATGGCCCACCCTACATATATATAATGTATTATGGTTGCCCTTATTATGGAAACAACATAATTAAGTGATAGTTTATTAAGAAAGCGATCGTTTGACGTTTCTAATCAAAGAATACATTTTGCGAAACTAATTCATAATTTGATTTGAGAAGTCGAGTTATAAAAACTATCTAAAAGAGCGAGCAGTTCTAGCAGCCTTTATTTTAATCACTTTTAACTGGCAAGATTTAAATTTTTTCTAGACTTTTAAATTATATATAAACTGAAATTTTTCTTAACCACTACCTATGTACAATATAATCTAAAGAATCTGAACAATAATAACATAGATAAAAAACTACAATCATAGATAAAATAAATCATCCCGAGTTAAAATATTGGCAAAGTGATATAAAGACATCAGTTAATAGCAACAACAATTATAATCGCATGTAGTATTTCGTCTAAAAGACACGATTTGATGTGAAGCCGAACAAGAAAAAGGCGCGCGCTTACAAAAACTATAACCAACAAGGATGTGCTTGTCAATGCGGTGTAACACAGCCAACACAGTGAGTAGTGTTATTTATATAGTTAAATATCTTGTAGTAGTTTATTTATGAGGTCAACTTTAGATTTATTACTTCTAGCTTCTAATATGTTGGGATTAAAATCGTCTCGCATTTTTAAATATCTAAGCAGGTACAAAACATTCATATCGCTGCATATTTTAAATGCTTAGATACGTTTGTCTGTTGTATGTATTAAAATTCTGTACGGGGGGGTTGTGGGTATCGTTGTTGGAAATATGTAGCTCTGAAAATAATTATTCATAATATAATAAATGTTATATTTACGTTATTACCCACGACATAGTTAACATAACATAGATAGAAGCTGTCAAACATAAAACCCATGAAGAAGAAGTTTTAATAAATATTACGTGATACAAAGTAGCTTATGTCCTTCCTCAAAATGCAAGCTATCTCCTTTCCAAAATTCATCAAGAGCAGTTCAGCGGCTTAGCCGTGAAAAGGTAACAAATAGACAGACACATGGATGAGTTAAATATGTCAATATTTACATATTAAAACAAACAAAAAATTTCATTGGTTTGCTGGTACATACAAAATTAATTAAATTCATTGAGAATAAGATGACAGTTGTAAGATGTATTTTTTAGACATCTAACATAATACCTAATAGTAGTAGCTCATTCGAGGGGGTATCCCGTGTTAGCTTCCCCCACCTGAAGACATATATTATTTACATTTTTAACGTTCAAGTCTATTTGTTTTAATAGCGAAGTGCGATTTTTTAACCCTATACAGATTTTCATTTTTGAAGTAATTTACTGATGGAAGGCGCAGAGATGGTTTTTGCAGAATTTTACAGTAATAAAATTGTTAACTAATAATATTTTTTACCGTTCCTAAAATTTAAAATTACTCTTTAAAAATGGTATAAATGTATGCATGTATGACAGACTTGATTTCACTACTAATGCCACTAGAGAGTTGAAAAATGTAGCATGTAGTGCACATTTTTATAAACATATCCGCCCCCTCCCAAATTTTTTTGTTGTATAGTTGTATAATAATATAAAATACTATTTCCATTTAATATTTAGTAACAAAATTTGATGTTTGTTTAAAATTATATGTACGAATATTTAAAAAAAAATTAACATTTTTTTATTTAAGGTTAGGGAGTATACAGTATACATACAAAAGTAATTTATCTATACAAATATAAATACCGATTTATATTTCCAATTTATATCTATTAATCTATTTCTAACAAAACGTTTTTAAATATGTTAAAAGATCGTCTAAATATTATATATTCCATGTAATATATATGTAAGTATTGTACGTATATTATATAAGTATTTAAGTAATATAATATAAAAATATGTAAGAAATGTAAAAAATAAACAACAATACCGTGTCTCAGTGACAATTATTTTTGTCGGGGGTCAAGTGTTTTGTCGCTATCTTGCGCACAGCGTCTATATTTATCAAAAGCCATCAAATATACCGGAATTTCTACAACATGGTATTTTGAAACAAACAAAAAATAACTTTTTAGTCTCTGAAAAAGTCAAACATTTTCATGTGAAGTGGCAGATGACGCGGGCCTGTGCACATGTAGCACCGTCACACTGTGTGTTGTCTCTTTGGACACAATGTTAGTGAACAGTCGGACTTCGGGAATTTGAATATTCTATTTTTAATTTTTAACAATAAGTAGAAATGTTTCATTAATTTTCAATCATTTTAAATATACATTATTTTTATATCGACTCTTGTTACGAAGACTGTTTTTCTTATTAAAACTAACAATATACATATGTTTAACCATAAAAACTAACATTTTTGAATTTTTACTGCACGCATGATAGCACATTTTATTTTTCGCCATGTTAAGAAACATTAACGATAACTTTTGCAAATTTTGATCGTGTCACTTGTCATTCTATAAGATGTCAAACGTGCTAATTTTCATAAGAAATTTGAACGTTTTAGTTTACGTAAGAAAAGTCGATATGTATAAATAATTTTTTTATTTATACATTATTCGAATAGAAGACAACCATTTTTTCGGTTAGTGGGAAGCAGAAACGAAATTCTAATCTACTGATCGGGCTATAATTTTAATACGTTGTTCTACACTAATAGTTATCGTATTATGTAAAATCATTAATTATTATTCATAATTTCTTTTTTTCTCTATTTTAAACAAAAAAAAAAACACAAACTTTTTTTTACAAGTCTGCCATTTTGTTTTTAATTAATATAAATGTCTGTTTCTAGATAATACGATAGAGACAAGTCTATAAAATGAAACTACATATATTTGATTTTTTGTTTCAAATCAGTACAAGGGAGATATGTTTCCCATACCACCTATCCACCTTTTCTTCGAGGAGTCTGCTTTAATTTAACCCCAAAAAACACAAAGTAAAATAAAATTTGCAAAAAAAAAGTTTTTTTGTATAATTTAAGATGCAAATAAAAACGTATAAAAAGGCTAAAAAGATTATATTTTATTTTGTTGCGAAAGAAATCCTGAAATAAGATTAAAATTTTAAGCGTCACACCGCAATACTGCCTTAAATTTTATTTATATGCATAAATAATATAATTAATTAGTATTTACATGCAACATCGATGAGTAAAAAATCCTATACTAACAACAAATAATAAAACCACCATTATAATAGTAAATACTAAGAATCCCGCCCATATTCCCCAAAAGCACATGACTCCGTTGACAACATAGTTGACGCACACACACGCACAAATACATGTACACACTCTTCCAGAGGTTGCTTGATTGACACTAGAGCGGTGGTTGGCTGCTGCTGAATCCTGTCATGTCACAAAACATATTCAACACTTGACTGCAGACCAAAATGGTGTGTATGTATGTGTGTGCGGGTGTATATGAATGTGTGTGCAATGACGGAAGCAGTTTGGTTGTTACTTGATACTTCTGTGTGAGAGAGGATAGGAAGTTGTAGAATATCGGATATTAAGCCTTATGTAGTTGGTTTTCTTATTGTTAGTGAATATTAGAAACTTATAAAAAAGTATTATTTTTTGTATTTTTAATATTTCTTGTATGAATTAAAAAGTTAGCGACCAAAAAATCCTTGTTTCTGTATGTGCCTATATTATTCATTTAAAATTATATTTTTAATATTATAGCATGGTTTTGTAAAATCAAATGATACCTATATAGTACTATATACTTTTAGTATAATTTAGACAAATGTCACTATTTGATCTTCGGAAATTGAAAATTATAATAATCCTTGGATTCTTGGTGCAAATTCAAGATCCTTATTTTATTTAAGACTAATTTTATTTATTTAAACAATTAACTAGACTAAATATTATAAATTAGTTGTAAAATACTTTAATAATGGTATTCCAACTAAAAACTGAATTACGAAAATTTTGAGAATTACGAT